>JAUMJM010000004.1:30830000-32248000 GCA_033558235.1 Neomorphus geoffroyi
CAAATAGTTTTCAAATTTTGAGATACATGGAATACATCTTCTGGAGTCTTCTGTGGTGTTCAAATCACAGAAACCTCTCCGAATGCAGCTGGGTCAACCCTACCCTACATTCTTGCCTGGCAGACATTTACTTTTGGAATAGTTCAGCCTTCACATAGAACATAAGACACAAAAATAGTACTCAACAGTGGAGAATTTTTATATGGCATAGCATCAAGGTATCACGAATCCCACTTTTGAGCAAACACTTATATTTGCTCCGAGGGCTAGCAGAACAGCCTGGAAAGCTATCAGTGTAAAAGCCTGTTTGTGAGTGTATTCCTCTCCTAGTATCCCTTTTTGACAACCATTACACACAACATTAATTTAAGCCAGCCTGATCTAATGCAACTGTTCTTATTTGCCATGGATATATTTATCAAGCAAAATAAAGACTGGAAACATAAGCAGATTAAAAAACTCCCTACCTTGGTACTGCATCCACAGAAGACGAAGCTGGAACCTTGGGCACCTGACAATTTGTTGCTGCAGCCAGCTTTAAGGCAGATGATGGAACAGCACTTAAAGTCCTAGGTATATGTCGTGCATTGAGTGTGGTAATAGAGTTTACAGTGGCAACTGATGAGGGTACAGTTAATCGGATGTTGTTCCCAATCAGAACCTGAGTTGTTGCGGAATTGGCAGCAGTTACTTGGTGACTCAGTGCACTGTGGGAACTTGAAGTCTGCGTTATACTTGAAGGCTGTAACAAGGCCGAACCTGCTGTTGATGATGAACTTGTATGGACAAGTGCTGTAGGTGTAGTACTACTGAGGTGTAAGCCCTTGTACACTCCTGCAAAAGAAAAACAAAACAGTAAGCTCATTTTTCAGAAAACACTCAGACAGACATATCTCCACTGTAAAAATCAAGATGCAATCAAATTCTGTCAAACAGCTGCATACCTGAGGCTTGAAGAATGCCATTCACCCCAATTCCAAGCACCACATCATCCTTCATTTTGAATCCCATCAGCTGTTCTGATGTAACCAAAGCTGAAGCAGCAAATTGAGCACTAACAGAATCCAGTGTCTTGGAAACAAAACCCTAAAAAGAACAGTGGTGGCAAATATATGTGATTGAGGCTCTCCCCATTTTAAAGCTACACACAAACTAGTAAACCAAAAATCAATACATGTGAATCAGAACTGTGGCCCAGTCATTCTTTCAGAGCAAACTGCCAGCATTTAGTACAATTAGTTACAATTTGAACTGTGATTTTTTATATTCATGCACATTTAGCTCCACTATAACAATGGAGAAGAAAATCCCCACAACTATTGGAAATAAGTTTCTTTGTATTTTAAAAGTTCTATGGAGTAACATTGTTTCACACGTCAACTTATTTTCATAAAATTCAAAACCACATTCAGAGAATCAGAGGTTCAGACTGCAAATGACTTCCGAACCTTTCTGTGTGTCCACTGCCACTATAATCACTAATATTTATGACTATCAGACACTTCCACAGCTGTAAGGAGTTAGCTTTAGTTATTAACTAAAAATCCTGCTCTAAAAATCCCCCGTTACCAAGAGGATACTGACATGGCTGGAGATCTCTGCAATTCATATTTCTAAGGCTTTGAAAATTTCATTAACTGACTGACCCATCTTTTTTTGTTGTTAAGAGGGAGCAGAGGCAATGCCTGCCACACTCACCTGCAGTGTCCCTTCTAAACACTTTACAGAATGGCTATGATGTAGATTCAGGCGAAAGCCACTTTCCTGTTGGTTAGTTTCAAGGTTCTATGGCAACAGTTGACAATTAGAGATGAACCCTGGTGGGAAACAATGAGGGATAAATCATAGCACAGACAAATCCCTCACCTGTGATGTGTTGGCAGAGGAATTACTATTTGCTTGCTGTTGATGAATTTGTGCAAGCTGCTGTTTCTGCATTAGTGCCAGTTGCTGTTGATGTTGCTGGTATTGTTCGGCTGTAAATGCTGAACAAAATATAAAACGAGAAAATACTATATCAAAATATGTAGGTGTTGTGTATATAAACACATCTATTTTATAATCCTAAAAATAATAATACACCACAGCAAGTTCCTAAGAGACTTAGTGAACCTTTATGGCAAAAAGACTATCACCCTCCTAGAATTTTTTGTTCAAATTAAGTCTTCCCATTTTAAGCTGCTTTTCAGTACACAGGCTTTAATTGCTCTGCTGCACTCAGTTCAAGATACCAAAAGGGGAAGCGAAGAAGGCAACCAAAACACAAACAAACCCACCAAAAACTCTCTAATAACTAATTAAAAAGAAATTACAGGTTAAAATGGCATCTCTATTTTCACTTTGAGGAACTACAGCATCTGCAATATTAGTAAAGCAGATTTATAGGCAAAACTTGGAAGCTGCATGCTTTTAGTCCTCACAGACAGCACTCTGAAGGTAATGAGTACCTACAATTAAAGTTTATGCTTAAGTTTAGTTGCAAACATTAAATTTGGCACGATTACAGCTGTGCAGGCTATCTTAATACAGTATTGTTGTTGTATTTAACCACAAATATACAAGTAACTCCATCAATATAGAATCTGATAGCACTGCATCCTTCTTTCTGAAATCATCAAAATGTGACCCTGTGGTCAGTGCACCACCAGTCAATCAGATTTTTATCCAGCTGGCCCACAAGTATAAAACTGATTAAACTCAGCATATTATTCATACCCGTTCACATGGGTGCAGGTGTGGGGAGCCATTAGATCACTGATTAACTTTGTAAAACGTTAAGATTTTTTTATTTTTTTAAAATTTACATTTCCAAAATTAAAGGATGCATCAGTTTTCAATTCAAAACTGACCTTGCAAATTCAGTCTGGGATACACCTTTTAGAATTTTTTCTTTGAATTTTATCTTTGGATTGTACAGATGCTCAGAGTACTCACACTTCTAGAATGCAGAAGTAGCACTTTTGGGAAAGTTCACTACTGCAATAAATCACCACCACACTTAAATACTGTTTAAAAATTGCAGTTTTTTAGGGTTGTTTTTGTTCTTGTTGTTAATCCTGAAGAAAGTCTGTTTATCAAACTGTAATCATATTCTTCTGGATAAACTTCAACAAGTCAATATAAATGGCTAACCGAAATAAGAAACGAAGCGCAAAACACTGATAAGCATACATTTTGCCAGCCTACCAGTGATTTTTTGTTGTTGTTGTTTTAGAACAATGTTCCAAATCTTTCTGTTATGTACTGGAAATAGCACTACATTATTATACATTACAACCAGCACTTTGATATCTGAGCACTTGGAAGTTACAAATTTTTATTCAGCTGTTACATTCAAGTTATTTATTTTAAGGTAACATCCTTCAGCAACCAGGGACATAGCACTTGCTTATAGAGCCGTAAGTGACAAACTACTTCCCAATATTACAGTTATATCTCACTTCAACTTGCTTCATTTCCTCAATATTTTAAAGTTATTTCTAGGGGAACAGCTTAGTATTAACCCCTCAAATGTCCTTATTAAAAAAACCAAAACAAAACCAAATCCAAAACTAGAATTTACAGACTAAATACTCAAGAGTTGGCTGTTTAACTTTTAATACTATTTTATATCAACTAAAAGCCCTTTATATTTTTTTAAACTGTCACCAAACACAGACGTTAGAGCAAGAAAGTTTGAGCACATGAAGATTAACATGTAGAAAGCTGAGCAGCAGTAGAAGAGGGAAAAAGATGGATGTACTGTTCTGGTACTGACAAATCTCATTTATATTGATCAGTTAGCAGTGACTTGCTAAATAAATATTTTTTTAAAAACCCTGAGGTTTAAAATCTGTAAGGTTTAGCCAACATAGTACAAATGGTACTGAAGGTTTCATGTATTAGTATGGTATTTCATTCTACAGATCGACACTGTAAACACATTACTTAGGAATAGGTTGCTAAGTAATGTGAAGAAAGACAACTCACGTACTGCAAAAGAGAGAAATGGGCAAAAATGGATACGTTAAACCACCACTGGAAATAAGATTAGAATTTCCACTGTTGTAATTATCTCACTCTTTCCCATTTAAGTAAAATTTATTTAAAGTTAATAGCAGTTTTCAAGCCTAAAGTATATTTTAGATTTTAGCTACAAAATCGGTTTGTAGTAAGCACAACCACGTAAGCTCGTTTAACCAACTCCAAAATATTGTTTTCTTTTGGAGAAACTGTAAATAAGTTTGAGACAAGCTGTATGTATTTAGGACAGCCATTATTTAGGACTAAGTGTTCTCCCTTCTTTCTGGATGCAACATTCAGAAAAACTATTTTTCATATTGTACATGACTATATTTCCTTTTAAGTAGTCTGTGACTCTTACAGCTCTAAGTTTCCCACCACTATGAAAACAGCTACACAACTGTCAAAGTAAAACAGTGATAGAAGAACCCCACTGTGACACATCACTAATCTATATTCAAACCGCTTGTCTTACTTCTGTTCAAATATCTAAACATATTTACAAATACTGCCTTGAAAATGCAACAGAAATGGCTATTTACCTGTCAGATTAGAAAATAAACTGAACAATTTATTTGAGAGTTTTCAATTTTGGTTAAAACGTTCAGTAACATTTTTGCTGTTTCCATTATTATAGGTAAAAGTCTATGAGGCATTTCAAAATACCATTTACAAAACTATCAAGAGATTTACTGTAAGATTCTGAATTAATCAGTTGCCCTCAGTTTAGAAATGTAACACTGCCTATGAAGGACAGCTGCAAGCTACAGTCTCCTAAAATAAACTGACTGGATACATTGGCATACCTGGATATGTTGTGGAATGGAAAGGAATATCAGGTATACTTGTGCACTAGAAGAGGTTATATAAGCTTTGTCTTTCCCCTCTCTCCATGCTAAAGCAGCACAACATTGAAGGTTTTACTGAGAACATTACTACTACTACTACTGAGAACTATGCAAACCCAAATTAATCACTATTTGTTTTGAATGCCTGCAAACTAGGCTACCATGTTTTATTCCTTGTCTGTTAAAAGTCACCACATATTTTGCTTACTAACACTGTCACTGTCACTGTCACTAACACTGTTTCTTCCCCACCTGCTCTCAGAATACAGTCTGTATTTCACTTCAACCGAAAAAATCATCCTATGGATAGTGAGACATAAGTTGCTTCTGAAAACTATAATTCCCATGTACAAAAACCCCACGTTTGTATGTACTTTACATGAAAGCACTTCCACCCATTTAACCTTCCATATTCATATTCACTGACTAGAACTAGGGATAGCTTTCTGAGGAAATCAAACGTATGCTGAGCCCAGTGAAATCACAGGAGTACTGACTGTCTGTGCCTCAGGTCCAGGACAACCCTGCGGCCAACTCTTCCCGGGACACCTCTACACTACAACTATCCACAAGGATAAATCTACACAGGGAACCACAAGCACCTGGCACATGCTGCTGGTCCTCCCTCCCTGCCTGGCACACGTCAAGCTCCACAAACCCCTTGAACACTGGTGAGGGCTCTTGCCAGGAGCTCAGTGCTCCCTGCATAGGCTTGTCCTCACGGAGAGCCAACCATGTAGAGGTGTCCTGCAGAGCGTGGGCTGCTGCAGCGTGGGCACTTTCCACCTGTGCCTCTAATTCTGCAGGCACAGGCCTAAACTTCTCAAAGAGTGAGCGTAAGTTCAACTGTCTTTTTGGAGAAAGCAATTCAAGTAGAATGCACTGCAGACCACAAAAACACAGCTGGGCTAATTATGTGGCTTGCAGAGAATTTTGTCTTGCCTGCAAAGCTTGCACAGGTGCTAAAGGTAGTATTCTCAATATGATTTTCACAAGACATTAACAGTGTCCCCAAGAACACTTTGTCTAGAAATTGTATTCCCTCTTCTCATTTGTATTCTAAAGAAGAGAAAGGAGACAGCTGAAGATCTTTCATCTGTGTCAGAGAAAAATGGTAAATGCAGAAGTAGTAAAAATTGTTATTTTCTTTTGGGTCATACACAGATCTTTCTATGCCTGGAAAAAAACCATAGACAAGAAGCAAGCCTAGACCTTTTCCATACACTTAAATCAGCAACCACATGTCTGGCAACTCAGAGCACTGCTACACAAAGCTACACACTCTCGATAGTCCTGGAGACCTCTTAAGGCTTTAAAAAAAAATTTGTAAGGCAACAGGCAACAACAGCTTCAAGTCAAAAAAAAAAAAAAAAAAAAAAGGGACAAAACATAACACTCAATGGTTTAAGATGACATATGAGATTTTAAAATAGATTCTTGGTTCATCAGCCCTGGCTGTGGAGAGCAGTGTTTGACTTCTTCAATAGCACGCTAGGGCCACAGTGGTCATGGCTCCATTACACAGTAGTGGCTGTTTAATATGACAGAATTCACTGAATTGGACAGTGACAAAACATCCAGTTTCATTCACTACACTGAATCCAATGAGGGAGGAATGGGAATATCTCAACCTCCACTACCGATGCTAATAAATAAGAGGATGAGGATTTCAGAACATTTCAACTATCTGTCATAGCTAACAATTGTACCTTCCTCCCAGACCTTCTACAGATTTTCCAAGACGCCTTCACTAATTCAGGCAAGTCACCCGACTCCTTCAGTTAACCTAACCCAGCTCCTCTCCCACTCTTAAACATAGGAACCTTTAAGGCACAACCCTACCTGGAGTTATCCACATCTCAAGGTGGCTGTCAGGAGATGGGCAGTTCAAGTTTTACTAAGAGATTAGGCTACACAAAGGCTTCCTACTCATTTGTTGCACCATGCTGTTTTGAATGGGAACAATTAAAACTCAGTGTGCTTCTGAATTGTTTCTGGTAGAATTCCAAACCAAGCTGTAACATTTCAGTTGAGACAACCTTCAGGATTTTATGTCAGTACATTTAACAGCTTGGGACAACACAGGCACCTATTCTGCAACTGGCAGCAAGAAAGAAAAAAAGTGCCCTGACTTACAGACTGCAAAAAGGAATGCAAGGCAGAAGGAAAAGCTTCAGGAGTTTGCAGCTATGAATACAAGGAAAGGGACAGTATACATTGCTGAGACCGACTGACATGACAAATGACTGCTTAGTATCCCCTTAGATACAGCCACAAATCCTGTGCAGTAACTCAATTTTTTAACAACAAGCTACATGATGAACATGTTTTCCTATGATCATTTACATGACTATAAGCAAGATGCTTGTAATCTTTGGGATAATTACATATCATTTTTCTTCTCTATTTAAGCCATTGAATAATATCTTTCAATCACATGACTGTTCATATCTATCAAATTCCATGGAATGCTGATACTTAAGTGTTATTTTCTGGAGCAGAGTGGCA
Source organism: Neomorphus geoffroyi (assembly GCA_033558235.1). Classification (NCBI taxonomy): domain Eukaryota; kingdom Metazoa; phylum Chordata; class Aves; order Cuculiformes; family Neomorphidae; genus Neomorphus; species Neomorphus geoffroyi. Next base: position 30,837,359 of record JAUMJM010000004.1, read on the forward strand.
ATGATGCTGTTAATAGATCTCTCAAAGATCCATAGTTCTCAGCGTTTTTATACTGCAATATAAAACTATTTTTACAGTACTAACTAGTTTTACCATAGCATTTAATGTGTACTAGTCTTACAGTGCTGTAGCTTATGTTTAGCTTCTCTGAAAATGCAAAACCCTACCCAGAAGCAGTCAAAACCAGTGAGGAGCAGGGCTAGCTGTGGAACCTGTATGAACAGATTCAGTTTTGTAGGGTAAACATCCCTAACCTCCATTCCTGACTGACTATTGCTGCAAGTTTTACTGTGAAGTGATTCACAAGTTGTTATTCTGCTTCCCTGAAGTAGGAAAATGCAGGCTTACAACCAGCTTCCTAAAACACAGGAAGTATAGCCTGGCAAGCAGAAAATACATGTATAAACCTCTGGTCCCCCCATGAGCATTCCTTTTGATTTCCTGAATGGAAGATGCTCGCTACATTTCCAGATAAACTGAGCAAACTTTGTGAAGTAAACACAATCATCTATCCATCTAAGTGTATTTTAAAATAAAGAAAATACTGAAAGACTCACAGTTTAATGGAACCTCTCAGCAAATGCTTCAGTCTTGTTAAACTAGCTAAAGAATGGTAGATTTACAGTAATATTAGAGTAACTCAAAAAAGCAGTTGCTTCATAACATAAAGTTAAGTATTTGTTCTCACAAGCAGAAAACATTACTTCAGTAGGACAGCTGAAGCATTAAGATTATACTGGACTTTAAGAACCTCTCTAAAAATCCATTCAGAGTACTGGATTCCCTGATCCTTCCAGCTGAGTTGATGGCCATTAAACAGAAGGACGATCACATACTGAAGCTTCCAACTGAGAAATCCCATAAACTAACAGAACTGAAGTGTGTGGAAAGATGATATATCACATTAGAGTGTTTTCTTTAGGGAAACACGAGAGCATCACATCCCTGCTGCACAAGAGAACAATCAGCGGTTACTAATGCCAAAGTGCATGCAAAGCAAACATCATTCACAATACTAAGTAATCCAGAACATAACATTCTTTTATCTCTATCTTATGAGAGACGCTATCTGGCTTACATCGCCTGGTTAAAGATTTTCTACTGTATAGCAAGTTCTCACCAGTGAATTCAGAAGATTGGAGAGACTTAGAGCCATCAGTGTGATTTAGTATTTGATGCACCAGGCCCAAAGATGTGTCACTTTCTGAAAAGAAGTTCAAGATTGATTTTACTTAAACATGGCATTATTAGAAAGTATGAGAACATGAATTATTATGCCCTTATTACTACAACAGCCTTGTATTTAATTTCAGCCCAACAGAACTTAAGTGTAAAATTCCTAACATCAGAGCTCTAAACTTAAAAAATATAAACTAGATACAAGATTTATATATATGCACTCCCTACTTAGTAGTGGAATAAAAACAGACAGAAAATAATTAACGAGGATTTTTACCAGTCACTGAATAGAAGGCAGAAATGCTTGTGACGCATTTATATTTGTTTGTCCGTCATTCTTGAGTTCCCACTGAAACATCTCAGGCCAGCTGGGATACAGAGTTTACTCCACATTTATGAACATGACCATCTTTGCATGGTGCAGACACGGTGTAACACTTTACACAACCCCAGGGATCCTGCACTTTGGAGCAAAGTATCACTCCAACTGGGCTAAAGCTGAATAAGAACATCTACCGTAACTATAAAGTCTCAAAAGTCTCCAGAAGTTCTGAGATGTTTTAGTAAGTGTTTATTCTTCCCCCACGCCCAGTCACATTCTCCAGATTAAAGAGGCTTTTCCTTTTAAGATTTCCTCCTCTGACTAAGCCTAGGGTGGGCTATAAACATCCGTTACTCCCAAAGGCCACTGCTTCTTCAACTGGGATCTCAACATCTCAGCCACAGACAGGCCAAAACTGTGAAGTTCCAATAAGAACTGAAAATGGTAATTAACAAATGTCAGTATTTTTCACGACCAAGCTTATCCTGCAATGTGAAAATAAGCACTTGGTAAAGGGAAAACATTAAAACAGACAGCAGTGTTGAGACTACTACAGATAAAACTGTTTAATTAAAGATAAGCCAGTAACAGCATGAAAGCAATGAAAAGGTAGGGCAAGTCCTTTTACTCTGGTGCAAGAGACTGCCACAAGGATTGAGGAGCTACCTCTTGCTTCTTTCCAGGAAAGAGATGCCTGAAGATGGGTGTCAGCTATCCTTAGTAACAACATGGAAAAATAGTACAGATCCATCAACCACCATCATAAATTTGGAGATGGAAATGCTAAACCCACATTTGGGAAATGGAATCACAGTTCACTAGGCCCTCAGGTGTGCAACCTCACTTTTAAAAAGCAGATTAAGAGATGCAAAAAAAGCATCCAAGTTTACAGGGGAAAATGATATTTCTGTAGAATTCCCACAGAGCAAGTGACTGAAAAGCAAAGCCCATCATCTAAAAATCTAATTTACAAGAGAATGCAAGGTAAGCTACTCTGGATTCTTTAACTACACTCTGGATGCCTGCAGTTTTTCATATACAGTAAGGTCTACATTTCTAAACATCACAACTTTAAGAATTTTCAGTAAGGCTTCTGCTAGCACACCTAAGTTCTTCCTAAAGAAAGAATTACAGATTTATTGAGTAAAGTAGTTAACTGCTGGCCTCTCTAGTCTTGATAGCTCAAAGACTTTCTTTTCAAAGTGACCCAGTTGAAGAAGGCAGAAACGAACAGAACACATGACGGTTGACTGGTCTTACTATGAAGCCTGGGAATCAGAGCTCAGATGTTTCACTAGTGACTGGTATCTTTGCTCTGCTTCCTAAACACAATGCTGCTCCAGAATTACACATGCTGTGCAGTTCTAACTGTCTTAAACTTTCAATTACTATACACAAGCATCCAAAAATATGAATGTAATGTATTTGATAGCAAGTCTCTAGCGGAAAGCAGTCTCTCTATAACGTGATACAGTTCAAAGAATACCATTTGCTTGGCAGAACTAGATCAATAAATCAATCTAATAAGTAAGACTAAATTCTTAGGACACAAACACTTCAGATGAATATTCATGCCTACTATACACTCCCGACTTAAGATACAAGCTCCATCTCTGAAGACTGTGATTCATAAGCGTGATGAGACCGTCAGCAATACAGGCTCCTTTTCTGAAGTAGTTCTGTTGCACTTTGTTCAGAGTGAACAGCTGCCACACTAAGCAAGTTAGTCTTCCAAGAATCATGCTTCTGCACTCTTATGCACTTTAGTGTTGTTCTGTAGAACATATGCCTAAAGATCCTTGAATCAGCTCCTTTTGCAAGAGGGCGAAGTATGTTTTTCGTAATTCTTCAGTCAGAATGAAAGGAAACACCCTCTTCAAAAGTCACGCTACTTCTCTTGGCCACTTACTCCCACTGCCCAAGTCTATCACACAAGTTAAGTACACAAGTACACAAGTCAAGTTTCAAGCAACCTGTAAGGGACTCTTCTTTTAAGACATCCCTCTTCAGTTTACTTACAAAATTTCAATTTTCCACAGATCTTTTATGCTGAACACTCTCAATGGAAGGACCCAGAATCACTTTTACTTCTTGAAAGGCACTTCAAAATGTTTATAAAATGCCTGGTTCTTTGCCAAAACCTCTCCCCAGTGTCCAGGATAAAAACCAATATTTCCTGTAGCCAGAGAATGGGATGTCACAGCACAGCATTTATAACATGTCCTCCGATTAACAGAAGACCTGAGATATCATCTCAGCTTCATGCCTGTGCTGGCCATGCATTAACAGACCTGAAAAGCAAGATTTTCCACAGCAACTTTTCCATGTCAGCAACATGTTGTCTGTACTACTCAAGGTGGCAAACGCTCAAGACTTCTCTAAACTTCTTTAATATGGAAATAGGAATCACCTTATAGGAAATAATCTTTAGGAATCACCTTATAGGAAATAAGGAATCACCTTATCATGTGACAGTGCACAATAAATACAGCACCACCCCTTTTGGCCACCTACAGAATCTCATGGGCTTCACCTTAAAGTTGTAAAGTAATATGATTAGACCACAACTCACATCATCACCAGCAGGATAAAACGATTTGTAAAAACAGAGATGCGTTCCTAAGTATTTTCTGGTAAAAAGACCTAGTGCTACTTCAAAAAGCTAAAAGGCAAAGAGAAACAAACCTAAAAAATCCACACCCACAACAAACTCCCAGCTTTAAAGACAGCTAAGAAAAAAAAAGGAACAGGCTTGTAAAAATGCAATGGTGACTATTAGAATAACTTTAGTACAGATGTTAGACAACTAATGTTCTTTACAGTATTTGCTACAGAAAGTAGGAAGACAACTCGTCAGCTGCAGCCCCAACAGACCTGCACCTTTGAAGAAGTCAAACTCATACACAAGGTACACAAACACACTTGCAATTTGTGCAACGGATCTTACAGAATCCTTTAAGAAACTAAAAAGAATACTAGAAAACAGAATGGCACCAAGATGAACAAGACTACATGCTCTTTTCAAACACCTACACCTAAACATCACATCATTATACCACACGTGCAAACTCAAACACCTCCAATGCTACAAGAATCCCAATTAAGATTATAAATAATTATACAGGCACAATCTACCTGGTTATACTAATAACAAGTGACTACCCAAAGACTGTGGTAACTTATTTAAATTACAGCTATGAATTCAGATAGTTATATTTTTAGTATTTTGAGTATTTAATTCCTGTATCAAACCCTAACAAAAATATGACTCTAAACTCCACAACATTTAAATTAGGAAAAGCTCAGAATAAGAACTCAAGTATTTTAGACAGGTGATAAACTCTCTCCACAGAACTCCAAGCACAAATGAATGTTACATGTTAGGTACTTACATGCACTTACTACTTTCCCACAGGCTTCAAAACACAACCACACAATCAACCCTTGTACAGAACTCATCACCATAAATAACTGCCTTTAATTCCTAAATTATGTAGATAAATATCTTCATATATTTAAGGAAAAAAGATTCTACAGGGAGATGTATATTCATATATACATACATGCACAAACATATACTTCAACCTCAATCAGTCGATTTTTCAATTCTATACGATTTTCATTGCCCATTAATACTTTATAGTGCATTTATAATCTACTCATTACACATTAGGTTCACTTTCACAATAGTAACTTGACTACCATTTTATCAGCGTTCAAACAGGCCACTAGACAGAGAATGCTCTCATTTAGTTCTGGACATGGTTAATTGATTTGAAACATTGAGCGGCACCAAAACCCATATTTGGATCAAAAATCAGAAGACCCATCAGTTTCAGCCTTAAGAAATTTCTACCAAGAAGAGTCATGAAAGAGAAAAGAATGGGGGATGTCGTCAAGGACCTGCTCTAGGACAGCATGGAGAGGAAGCATGAAATAAAGTAGCAGAACAAAGCTGCCCACTAAGTCTAAAAATGTAAGGAAGAAAACTTTTTGAAAACAAAACAAACCCAACAAAAACCAACCAAACAAACAAAAAAACCAATGAAAACGGGTGGTACAGGGAAGAAAGGTACAAAATACACTGGAAAACAAGAGGACTAAAATCATCTGATACCAGGGTAACACTGAGCAAATCTCTAAAACATTCCACAGTTTGGGAATTTCATTAGGTACACGCATCTCTTCCCAACCCACTCCTACGTTATCCAGGTTTTCTATGGAAAAAAAAAAATGGCAAGGATTTTAGAGACTCCTTACAAAATGGTGCTGAACTTTTTAAGTTATTTCTTTGTAAAAAAAAATGTCACTTTAACTTTCTATAAAACATTCTATTAAAAAACACAGAATCATAGAATCTTTAGGGTTGGAAAAGATCTCCAAGATCACCAGGTCCAACCATCAAGTTACATTCTGACTCTGTCAATACCAGTCTTCCAGTGTGAAGAACCCAATATAAAGACCGATACTATCCAATAGTATTCCAATTAAAAAACAACTTATGCCACAAGTTTTCTTAGCGAGGTCCTCAATTCTGTAATACAGGTCCTTTTAAGATGTAATCTGCCACTTGCTGACAAGATGTAGAGGCAATTAGTCCGAGAGTTTTGCCAAGTATGCGTCAGTGGGGGTGGGCTGGATATTTTTGGATGGGAAATGGCATTTAATAGTGTGTAAGTTCAAACAATTCATAATATGCTGGGATTTTAAATGCAAACATTTTAACTAAATATTGCCCAGCACCAGACCAGGTAGTAGAAAAAATTTGGAATGTAATATTTATATCAACATTTCAAATCAATGTATTCTTAATTTAAAAATTTCAGGTCTTCAGAGTCAGTTTAAACCCTGCACAACACTGGTTTCTAAGGCTTCATGTTTCTAACATTGTAATTACACACCAAGATAGCATTTGAATGAATGTGAGGTGCAGTACACTACTGCAAGCAATAAATACAGATAAATATTCTATGTAGCAAATAGAAAGATAAAAGTGGAGATGGGCTGCTATCATCAAAATAGACCACAATGTAACGTACGGATGTCCTAATGATACTGCAATTTTCTGAGTCAAGTTTAAAATTTTGAGAAGCAAGTTTGTCAAAATAAACATACCAAGATGTGCTGAACCACTGCTACTTTTACTTTGTATAGAGGTACTGCATGTCTGGGTCCCGGGTTGTGCTGTGCCTGTTCGATTTATACCCCTGTGTAATTTCCTACAGGAGAGTTCATCATTGTCACTGTCATGTAGGGATGGTGTCCGAGGCCTAAAATGCCGCCATCTACATGATTTGATATTGACTAGTATCTGACTGAGGTCTTTCGAGAAAGATTTGTCCGAGGTATTTGTTTCTGAGGTATTGGCAAATTGACTGATTGAAGAGTGTTGTGATGAGGAAAACATTTCCAAATCCAGCTGATGAAATGTATTATCGTAGTCCGAATGCGCTCTGTCTAGTAGCACCCTAAAACAGGAAAACAATGTAGAATTAAACAGTGGCAAGAAAATACCAAAGTCATCACTAGTTTGTCATATGTGCTTGGAGACAACAAAGGGACAGAAGACACTACACAAAACTGTGCTAGAATAACAGTACACACCCCAAACAGACACAATGCCCAACTGTATATTATTTTACAGTAAGTAGTACGTTTAGGTTTCTCCTCACATACAGTCTACAGTAGCTTTTTCAACAGGTGATATACATCATCATGTATATAGTAAGACACTGCAGCAACATATATAATTTTTTTTTTTTCCTAAAATCATCAAGCTGGAAGATAAAGTTACACAATGCAAAGAAAAAAACCCTAGACAATAAATAAAATAGTTTAATTTACTAAAAAGCTGTTCAAACGTCTTCCCCTAAAGTAACTTCAGTTCAAAAGCCTGGGACAGGCTGCCCAGAAAGGTTGTGGAGTCTCCTTCAGTAGAGATACAAAAAACTCATCTGGAGGTGTTCCTGTGCAACCTACTCAGGTAAACCTGCTCTAGCACGGGAGTTAGACTAGATGACCTCCAGAGGTCTCTTCCAAACTCCATTATTCTGTGATTTCGTGAAGTACTTGAAATGTCCGTCTCTGTCTCCATTCTCGAGAGGTTTATGGTTTTTTTAAACTTTTCTCTTTATGTCTTATTGACTTTTTAAAAAAATTTTGAAAAACAACAGCAGTTTCAGGTAGTGCTTACCTTCCACCACGGCCGACCCGCCTTCGTGCAAACCCAATACACCTCTGGGGTACAGTGAGGGTGGTTAAGCAGTATCTGTAACGCACATCTCCTAATCTTCCCTCTTTAGGGCTGCTCCACGGCCAGTTGCCAGGTTGGTCTAAATGAGGCTTAAAATATTTTTAAACAGTTAAACACAAGACATTTTTCCCACAACAATGTTCTGTTTTACAATACATAAGGAAAGTCTACTTACAGCATAGTACTGACAGCCGGCTTTCCTACGGAAGGCAAAAGGACCATCGGGGTCATTTTCTTCCTCGGCCTCCGAAGAACCAGACAGAACCTTTAAAGAGGGGATGGGGGTGTATGAGAAAGGTATTAGTAACATCATGAGCTTTACTTCTGTTCTTTCCCCATAAGCAGCACAGAACTCAAGAGGTTCTACCTGGGAGAGAGGCTCTTCATCCGAGCTAGGAAAATCATACTGATTCAGATCTTTAGCATTGAAGACTGGCAGTGCAGCAGGACTTGTCTGTTGAGGAGTAGCAGCAGCAGATGAAGGTAAGACTTTTGGCTTCTTCTCATACTTTCTTTTAGGTCTAATAACATCAGGTTTATCCTGCTGCAAGAAAAATACAGAGTGTAAAATCACATGCACAAGCAAATTAGATTATCACAGGAGTTTTCAAAAACTGTGTAAGCAAGCTGAAATATGAACTGCTTTCTCCACCATCTTCATAGCAACACACATATATATTAGTGAAACAACTGTATTTCATTTACAGTAACTGGCGAGGTAGAATCAAGCATTGTTTGCTCAACTTGTGTTAGACAAAACACAAGCAGTTAAGATAACAGTACTATTCTGGAGAAGAGTAGACCAATATATATATATATAAAAGGTCTCCATAAGGTACCTTTTTCATTTCCTAACATTTCAAATTAATAGGCATTTATGCAGTGTTAGAGAATTACTAAGTACTAAACTGCTTTAAAGGCAAAAATATAAGTTAAACTTCTCAAAGGTATTTAGAATCTCAGAAAATACTCTGAAAATTAAACACATTTCCCCATACTATGAAAGTAAAGTTTAAGTGCATTTCTCTAGTTTCCAAGAAACAGATCTCTTTCAAGCTGCAAGACACTGCATTGACCTAACATCACTAATAGGTTAAGTACACTCCAGCAACCTCAAGTACACTGCTCGCCTATCAATGGGAGTATTCACTGATTCAAGCCATCCTGTCAGATTTGTAATGGCCTTTCAGATTGAATTTTAAACAAAGACTTCTTCTAAGTACACTTCAGCATTTCTCCTGTGCTACTCGACCTATTTAATATGCTCAGCTGTTGGCACTGTAGCTATGCTTTGCATGATACAAAATTAAAACTTGCAGGAAAACCAAGTGCTAGCCAGTTGTCTAAATCAAATAATAATATTTGATACTTTACTTAAATATAAAACCAGACAAAGATATACAGCACGCTGGCAATATCAGTGGACCATTTTTTAAAAAAAACAACGAACCACAACAAAGAAAAGCAAAAAAAACCCTCCCCTCCAGATTAAAATAACCACATGACTTAGAACAAGATACAGGCTGTACCTTATTAGTCCTATCTTTGTCCAATATCTAGGTAATGAATATAGTTTTGTTCAGGATATCCTAAATTTATGGAGCAGTATTAGGAGGAAAATGTTCGCAGCCCCCAGAAAAAGAATACTACTGCATGTGTCCTTTTGTCTGTAGTTCATCTATACTTTCTTTGTTTCTGTTTTGAGGAATGCCAGTAGTTTTCACATTATCTTCATAACTTCAGCAGAAAAAAGCATTTTATTCCCGCTGCAGCTTTGCTAGTCTATTTCCAGCTTCAAAAAGCTTTGCCTCTCCTCCCATCCTAAAATGCTGTATTCTAGCACAGGTAACAGCATGAACTAGTGACTTGGTTACTGACATTACTCACTTTGACTTTATATTCTTTCAGCTCCATAGCTTCTTGGTGTTTGAAAGGACTGCTGTTAGTCACAGGAATGATGGGAATAGCATAGGTAGGTTTAATCGGCTGCCGCTGTGCCATGACCTCAGACATGATCTCTCCACTGTAGTCACCCAAATTATACCTGAAACCAGAATTAATATTTATTTTTCATTTGTCAGAACATTTACAATGTATGTCTGACAAAAACATTGTGAGACACACAGAAACAGACTAATACTTGCAACTTGGGGTAAAAAGCCATCCAAAATGACAGCAAGTAGTACAGAAAGTATTGTTCCAGAAAAAGGGAATAGTAAAACAGAAACTTCATTGTTATGACTAATGCTGACAAAAAAATAAAAGGATAACTACCCTGGAGGGCCTGTAAAACATTTCCAAAAGACAATATCGTAATGGAAGAACAGGAGGGGGTATCCCTCCCCCTCACTTGGGCACTGGTGCCATTTAAAACTACACATTTACCACCCAAAAGGTTTCAAACAGCAAGGCAGAGTGCCTTATTCATGAATCCTCTTTTATGTCACACGGCAAGGATGTCAAATTCACAGCCTGCAGGCCAAATCTTGACTTCCACTTTGTTTTATCCGTCCCGGCACCTTGTTTCTACCCAGTGGGAGAACTAAGGTCTTTGCCCCTACACTCCCGCCAGTGTGCTGCGCGTTACCCTGCAGGAGCGTGGCAGGATCTGTGAGTTTGTCACCCCTGTTATACAGCGTTTTCACAACAAGCACATTACATTTCAAATATTGTGGAAAGTGCTGAGCTGAAGCACAGTTGTTCAGTCTGAGGGAGCATTACAGTCTTTCTTCTATTCAACAGCTAAGATTTTTGAAAAAGCTACTGTAAAATCTTTTAAGATTTCTCCCCAGTCTATTTCTACTGAAAAGGGTCAGCAGTAGGAAAATATGCCCTGGTAGAGACATTCAACTTGCCTTCCTAAGAGGCCAGACTAAAAAGTTAATTTTAGAGCTTTATAATACTGACACAAAACATTTTATGCTGTGTGAAATGCTCATTTTTTTTTTTCCTCAAGAGGATCAAGTTTTGCTAAAAAAGAATAGCAATAACAATTGAAAAGAATGGTAGTGACTGGAAATGGCCTTAAAATTAGTTGCAGTTTCCTTAATCTATGCATTTAAGTTTAACACAAATTTCCAAATGAATATACCTGCAACTAAGATCTCTCCTTCTCTACAGGATATATACATACACACACATAACCAAAAAATGTAGATGAGCTGCTTCCCATAGTAAGCAACTTCCTAATGCTCTGCTTTGCTCTCCCTATATAATCTTATGTGAAAACATGCTATATTATAAATAAGAAAGAGTTTAAATAATTCAGAAATCTCTCACTGTTTTGTGGGAATCTGAACACAAGAGAAGTTTCTAAAGCTTTCTGCACCAAAGTTTTCAATAAACATTACCTCTTTTCCATAATTTCCAGTGTTAAATGCAGCAGCTCTCTCTTGCTCTTTTCTCTCCTCTTTATCATCTCCAGGATGGTTACTGCACGACTCAGATCTCGACGCAGCTTAAGCATCTTCTCATAAGATGCTTCATCATTTTTTCGATTCTGTAGATACATAGTGTATGTTTCCCCACATTATTACATGAAATCATCTGAATCAAAGTAAGTTCTATGTGTATATACACATTTAAAAAAAAAACGCATGCTAAACTGAAGAGAAGCATGTGCAAGTTATCAATGAGCTATGGTTTACTAACATTGTAAGAAGATATAGTGAAAAAATAATGAATACAAGCTTTGATTCAATAGTTGTTCTAAAGTAGTTTCTTCCATGTTTTCACCCTTGCAAATTAAACCAAAAGAACACCCTAACTTTTATCATTTTATACTACACAGCAGGACTGTTTCTTTATATGTTACTTTGTGAGAAGAAGAGAATGAAGAAAGCAGAGGGAGGTACTGATCTACTTACTTTTCGTGTCTGCATCTTTTCTGTTCGTCTTCTAAAAGCGACGTAAGGGTCATTTGTGCTTGAACCATCTCGCTTTTCCTGTTTCACTGCTGGGATAAGAGAGGGACCTCGACAGTTTTTCCTCTTTTTAATCCAGTACTCATACACTTCTCTGATCAATTCATCATCTTCCTTCAGCAACAGCTTGGCCTCTTGCAGGCTGACTGGCTAAATGTAAAACCCAGCATGTCACTTTCATATAGCAACGTATAGAGTGCGTATTTTAAATTCTTTACTCAAAGTACCATTGTACCTGCTGACCGCTGCCCTTTTCTAGTCTGTCTATCATCTCCTCAAATTGCAAAGGAGAGATGTCCATTCTTTTCTTCAACTTATTCACAAAGATCTCATCTTCCGAATCCATGTCATAATCTGGCTGCTCAGCGTCCAAACTAAAAGCTAAAAGGACATAGGGAAACTTAAAGTTAGTTTTACTACCGAAATGTTTTGTTGTATTGAAGTTATATCTAGTTTTTTCTTGAAAAAAAATTACACCATTAAAAATCAGGAATAAAAGCTGATATCTATTGACTACACTGTCATTAACCAACGAAAGCTTAACAGTTGTCAAGCCAGCCAGGGGCTTTAACCTTGGTGTTTTCAGTAAGAAATTTTTAGATCGGTCAAAATTTTCAATGCTGTCTAGTGTTCTGCAGTTCAGAACTTAAGATCAAATATACTTTAAAGGTACGTCTACAAAAGCATGCGAGACTATCACAATGACCTTACATACTCCATTTTTGTGATGCAGACAAGTCAGACTAAACTGGCCCATCATGATCTATTCTAGGTAGAAAGGCATCTTTAGATACAAGCAATGCTTTGCAGAACACAAACAACTGTTCCGTTCTCCACAACACAGCATTCTGCATTCAGAACAAGACCTCCCTAGTTCATGCCTCATTCAAGTTGTTTTAGTTCATAAGGGACATGAATTTCTTCTCAAGTGCACATTTGGAAACACACTGCAAAACACATCACTTGCTTTTAATATATAAATATGAGGAATACAACACAGCTGAAAAATCACAATTTCAGCTGTTATAACATGCGATAAGGAAAAAGTAGAATGAAAAAGTATAACCTTAATATCAGCATGGAACACCGCCAGTATTAGTATCTTCATTTGCTTAGGAACCAAGCAATATGCTCTAATCTGCCTGATTTTCCACCTGACCTACTGGAAGATGCTCCTGCTCAGTGCAGAGGGGCTTGGACTAGATGACTTTTTATAAGTCCCTTTCAACCCAAACTATTCTATGATTCTAATACTTTAAGCCATCACTGAAGCTCAGGCTGATATAGAAGACTTAACATTTAACCAAAGTTAATTAGGCATGAGAGCTATTTACATAGCACAGTCACTACTTTTGAAATTTTACATCACACAACATAATTCTGCAAAAGTATTTTTTATAATGTTTTCAGAAGTTTTCTTAAGTAATGTAGTGCTCACATCAAGGGTCACATCCATAGAGAACAGCTGCCAGCTCCAACAAAACTAAAATCCCAATATGTTTGCAAGTCATCAGTGATATCAAAACCTACCTACTCCGAGACATAGAATACTTCCATCCAGGCACAGGCAAATACTATTACTATTGCTTGGCTTCCCAATCCACTGTACTGTCATTTTATCCTGGTTAAGCTTCAGGGGACAAGTACTCTGTTAACTATGTACTATATATATTCTTCTGTTCAAGTAAATTTGTGTCTGTCCTTGTTAATGAACCTTGACTTCCCTGCAAGCTGTTACTACTGAGTGTTACAGCAGGCAGAAACAGACCTTAGATTAATAAATTTGAAGTATTAACATCTAGGCACAGACTCAAGGAAGACAACTACCTACTTCTTGACCAAGTATTAAATATACCTCTTCATACATACATGAAGAAGCGTGTATTCCTTTACAAGCTGGGAAAAATTTATTCTCGGAAGTCAGCCTTAGTGCAAGCTCAACAGACTTTTAACAGTAATCTCTTATCTAGTAGCAAAATAAAGTTCTCTGTGTAGGCTTCAATGAATGCGTTACTTTACTTACGCTGTATGTGAATCAGCTGCTTTGGCATTTTAAATTCTCCAGGATATATAGATTCATAGTATGCAATATTACTTTCTGCCTCTGGAACCGGTATAACCATGTTATCCCTCTTCTCTCCATATACTTGTTGCGCCGAGATAGCCCGTTGGAGATGATGTTCCTAAAAACATAAAAAAAAGTCAAGATGAAAATCTGAGAAAATATTTTCAGAGGTCACACCTCTTAAACTTGAAGGAAGACTATTTCTTTGCAAATGCTCTCATTCCAAATCCCTGAAATCAGACCTAAGAAAAGGATATTGCACACGACTGAAAATGCACTCTATAAACCAGAATTTTTTTCCAGCAGGTGGAGCTCTCCCTCTTACACAAACACACCAACACTTCAGTTCCTAAACTTAGTAAGTCAAGTTGGATGTTCTTGGCGCACCAAGCTACACAAATCCATCTTTACATATTTATGGAGAGACACTTAAGATTGATTAGACATAGATTATAACAAGTAGCTGCAGACAGATATTCACTCTGGTCTGCATTTGCTATGGCCACTTACTGTTAGTAATGTCAGAAAATGAGAGAGGAGCTCTGCCATCCTTTCCTATGAAGAGGAGAAGCATCTATTTTTACTCAGACAGAGAATGATTCTTAAAGACATACTAATTTATTGCAATGCTTTCCATTATCATTTTTCCCTTCTAATTCATCAAATAAAGTTTAATAATCTGCAACTGTTTTTCAAGCTTAAAAGCAAGTTACATTTATTCCTGTTACTACAACCTAAGTAACAGAGTAGTAACGTTACTAATTCTAGTAATTTTCTAATGCTACTACTCATGCATTCCATTCTACCTGTGGTGCTGTCAAGACAACAGTAAGTAGTATCAGCAGAGTTCATATAGAGTTACCAGCAAAACCCCACACATCAAGATGTGCACATGCATACAAATGGTTTACTGACAATGTAACACAGTATTTTTTCCTGGTATTGAAGCTGGTTTCTTAAGTTTCTCTACTGTTCCTTCCTAGGTGCTCAGTAAACCAGTTGTGCCATTATAGTTATTGCTGAGATGCTACAAACCAAATTACTGAAATAGTCGAAATAGAAGCTGCAACAAAAGGGTGGCAGGGATAATTGGTTTTGATATTGAAGTAAAAACACATCAGCATTCATCCACTTACTCTCGTTACATCATTGTCTGGCTGACTTCAATTTACCCCCTCTTCAGTACAATAAAGGCAATTAACATCTTCTGTATTAATTTTCATTTTAAATAGGCTTTATTGTAAACTGCAGAGTTTGTGCAGCCTTAAACCAAAACCTGTCCCATGGTGTAATTCTGCTGCAAGGATTCACAGGATTTTAGCCTTTCTTTACCTTCAAACAAGCTACTGAAATTTTTTTCACGTCTGTGCCCCATTAAAAAGTTTCTTCATGAAAATCGACAAATTGTGAGAGTAAAACGTACCATACAGCTGCAAGTAAAACTCACTAGACTGATTTTGATCTTCTACCGTGTTAAGTGCAGACAGAAATGTCACCTAGCAGACGCAACAACTAAAATTCTATCTTGAGTATGGTACAAAAGAATTTCTTTTCTGCTGTTTAGTGAAGCACTGCTGCCAAACACCTCAGATTTGTGTGAACCGTAATAAATATTCAGGATTTTGTCCTAACAGGGACAACCATTGCAGAACAGGGAATTAAGCTTTATAATACAGTAGGATTCTACGTCAAATACAGAGTAATAGCCCACGTTTTTTAAAAACAGCAAAGGCTTACTGTTTTTGTAATCATATAAAGGATTACTGGTGCATTTATCCCAACTTGTGTTTTAAACACAAAAATTGGCTTTGTTTCATGGAAGAAAAGGGGGTTGGTTGGACAGTTCATTAAGATTTCCATTTCTCCGATAAGGAAATAGACACTTCTTGTTAGTAACAACAGTCTGTACTAATTTCCTAACAGGCTTCAGTAGCAAAAGCTTAAAAATATTCTTGAAACAGAAAAAAAAAAAAAAAAAAAAGAAAATCAGCAGACAATGCAGCCTACCCTTTATACCCCCCATGCACTAAGTGCTCACTTATTTGGACAGAAATCCACAAGAGTAACTTTGCCCTCAACTTCAATATCTCAGCTGGTGGCTCATACATCTCTCTCTCCTGATTATACATATAATCAGGTGCAGTTGGTAACTCTGGAAGTACTCATTTTTAACATGAAAGCACATTAAATATCTACAGTTAAGTGACCGACTACAGCTTACAGATTCTACAGTCCTCCACTGTGATTGCACAGCTGATTACCCCCACCTGAACACAGCACTTCGCTGCATTTTTAAGTAGAAGGCTATGATTTTAGATGAATGGTTTTCTCAGTTTGTCAGAATAATTCCGGTTTCCAAATCCTAATCAAACATGCTGGCTGCCCTTCATGCTACCTGGATTTAACGCGTCGATGTTATAGTCCTATATCACTCCTAAAAAAAGCAGCCATTTAAAGACACATCTCTTCAGAAATGTAACAACTCTTTGCACTTTGACTTTTCATCCAGTACCAGACAGTTTCCCAATCTTTCCAGTATTTCCACTACGCAACAGTTCCTGCAATACTGTTTTCATTCATTGCATAACAGAACTGTATCAAAAAGCCTTTTTAAAAGTCAAGATGCAACTATCCACTAGGGCCCTTGCTCCACTACAAAGAAGTTACACTAGATTAACTCGGGTTTATTCTTGAACTCCTATTAGTTGTTTACAAAGATGAGCATCTTCCAAGTGATTACTGGAGTCAAATAATTTACATTATCCATATTCCTCCAGGAACTGCTGATAAGATAGCTTGTTTGCAACCCTTTAGTTTCTGCCTCTCCAAGAGGCCGTCATGGGGTTTTGCTTTGGAGGGGTTTTTGTGTGTTTTATATAGTTTTTTCAAAGAAGCACGGTTGCAGCAGACCCTTTTCCCTTTTCTCTGGAACATCATTTGCCCCTTAGAAGTTCTAGAATAGCTGCAAAATCATTTCGGGCTGTTGCTTCAATTCCTAGCATGAATTTTAGGTGGGTCAGTCAAGCTCAACGGTGGTAATTTATCATGTCAGAAGGAACTCATCTCAAAGTTGGCTACAATCACAAGGTGCAGTCTTGTGCCCCTTGCTGTCACTCTCCCTATTACCACTGCCTTATGCCAGACTGAACCTATGGTGACAGCTTAGGGAATCAAAGCCATCTCTCTCGTTATTTCCCCTGAAAACAATTAGAAACAATTAGTCTGCTGAGAAATTCACTCCCTGAACTGCCAGGGGAGGGAAAAAGGCAGTAGGGAAAGGGGAGAAGAGAGGAAGATGATTCCCTCTGATAGGAGCTAGCCTTTAAACTGGCTTTGCTGCATCACTAAGTTAGAAAACATATTTTCAAAATGAATACCAAGGGAAAAAAAAAAGGATTAAGACTCATGAAAAGCTATGGCAGATAAACAGTTCAACTATACCAGTATCAAACACAATCAAGAAGGTTTCCCCTTACTACATATATTTACAGAGTATTCTCTTATTCTGCACATTCACTGCTAGATGGATCTAGCCTTGTTGCTCCTTTCAAGGTAAGCATACATATTAATTGTTCACATATTGCTCCTGTTCATCAGTTTAACACAGAAATCTGAATGACCAAAAGTGGAAAGCATCCTGATTGAAACTACTGGATAGCTGCAGTTGCTTCAGAAAAACTCACTCTGAACTATCCACAAACACATGAGCCTTTGCAGTTTCTCTCCCCTCTCTCTCAACTTGCTTCTCCTGGATCTTTCACACATATCCTGTTTCACCACATGAAGGTAGTTCAATTTTCACTGAAACTGCCTCCTACTTTTATATTTAACTATTTTCAATCTATTAATTACGTTTATAATGAGAAAAGGCTTCCCTTTTCAGTTGCTTTCTCTGCCTGACATAACAAGCTATCAGTAGTGGGAGCTGGTTGTTCTGTGCTGCTAATTTGATCCAGTACTTTCAGAATGATGGTACTGCTCCTCACACTTCATTCCCTCTACCTTGTAGTAACACTCATCCCAATTTGTGTTTAAAGCAATTCAGAGTTCATGCAAAACCTAAAAATCTGCTTGCTCTCCCCTGGCAAGTTAATTTTCCATCAGGCTGGCACATCACCTGGTCAGACGATCCCAAAGGGATGTGGCAGGAGCACTCAGCCCAGAAACAGAGGTGTCCAAGAAGAGCAGCTTCACCCCTGTTTACAACACCCAACCAGTACCTTGAACTGCACCTTACTCATCCCACTAAATTCCTGTCCAGGAAACCATTCGGACAATCAAAATTCCAACACTTAGCAGATCACCTGCTAGTTGTCTGAACAAACAAAAGCTCAACAACCACTTTCCTTCTTTAGAAATTTTCCTTCAATTAGACAGTGTACAGGAAAAGCCCACCAGAACAACAGTCTTTCTTCTGACTACTGAGAGTGTAGCAAGGCATGATGTACTTAAAATATTTCCTAAGCAAAACTGTATCTTGACATCATTCTTTATTCTGCAGCCTTCCTCTCTATTAATTCTGATATATCAAGTTTGTCCCTTTTATACACTCCTATTGTATCACTATTGCCATGTTCCAAACCATCAAAGAGTGAAAGGAATTTAAAGCACATAGGCAGTAAAGACATTAGGGAACGCAGGAACACGGCAGTGAAGCTCTCCCTGCAGTCTAAAGTAATTGGAACTTTTTTAGTTCTGCTCGGGGAGGCTCTCTCAAGCAATAATGCAAGGGCATGGGTGTAATTATTCAAAACAAGTTTAGTACTTGCATACTTGTGGCATTTCTAGCACACTGCATTAAAAAAGGTTGACTACAGTAATTAGAACACAAAAGAAAGGATGCTATAATTGCGGTTCAACCCAACTGGCTACAAGCAGGCACTCTTGCCTGCAAGGAGAAGCGTAGCAACCGAAAGTACACAGTACTTGCCTTCTTTCACATCTCAGTAACACTTGGTAAATTTTTGGCAACCTGTCTCCAGATTACTTATAGTTTCTCAAAGAAAACTGGGACTAACAGAGCACAAAGAGGTCTTTGACAAAATATTTACTCTGCAGTACACCTTGGAGACTACATTCAAAATAAGATAACCACAACACAAGGCACCAAAAGATGAAGTGACATAATCCTGTCATTAACAGTTGAACAAACCAAAGGGACAGAATCCATATTAGCACTATAGAACATCAACTGAAAAAAACATTACTGCAGTAGCAACCTGTGCATCTTCTTAAGAATGAAAGAAACAATCCACTGTCTTGTAATTTGACTGCGTGTTTCTTCCAATAATTTCTCCAAATTATTCCAGAGCTCTGAAAGGAAATAATAATTTCAGCCACATTTCCTTGTGGAAATGACTAAACTAGCCAACTCTGAAATCCAGTGCATAGAGCAGAGCAGAAAGTCTCCAAATTCTCAATGCCTGCTCTTAGGAAGAGAGTGCTGCTCTCTGTGTGGGAGAAAGGAAAAGATGGGGTGCTGGAAAAAGCCACACACAGCACATAGGAAGAGTTTTTTAAAAAAAAGGAGCAGAAGAGTGAGGTCAAGTATGTGCACACCATAATCACATCTTTGCCTCTGAACAGGAAAACTATACAAAAGGACACTACAAGTGATTCTGTCATTGCTAGGAACCAAGTCAAACCACTGCCCATTTACTGATGTTTGCAGACCTGCTGATTTATATCAGTCTGATGGGGCAGAAGCCCCTTGCATCCATTCCTTGCCTGACAGAAGTGCTTTCTGAAGTTACCATCTCGCAGCTCACACTATAATCAGTTAAGGTACAAGAACTAAAAAGGATACCAGTTTCAATAGGTAGTTGTCAAGAAGTATTAGGTTCACAACAATTATGCTAAAACATCACAGCTGAGAGAATCAAGGACATACAAGTACACAAACTCGCAGACCTGTCTTTTGTAAATGTTTTACTCTATGAACTTGTGATCCAAAACTCTTTTAGAAAAAACCTAAACACACAAGAATAATCCAACAAATTTGCATCTTAAACACAAATACATTATTCTGCAACTAAGATGAAATAAGAAAGCAATAGGACCTGGGAAAACATCAGAAGCTGTTAATTATGTCATCCACAGGTGATGAAGTGGTGCAAGAGCAACCCAATTTCAGGCTACATGCAAAAGATTTTCATCTCCCTTCTGAGGCTGCCGAGATCTTTCAGTGGCCCCATTCCACGCAGTAGAGAATTTTTTATTCTTGTTATTATAGTAGAGCCTAAAACTGTCCCTTCTTACTTCTAACTGAGAAAAAACTACGGAGGTTAATCAACTGCTGTCAGTCTCATGAGTAGTCAATTAAGAAGGATTCCACTGTAATTACTATAATAATTAGATCTCTGCTACAAATGTCAGCCTAAAATAGCTGCATAGGATTAAACAGCAATTGCTCAGTGGAAAAGCGATCTAATTTACTTTATAAAATACATGTTTTTGTAATTAACAGACTATCAAGAAACCTTGCCAATTACTAGTCTTTTTATCTGGAACACTGGTTAAAAACAAGATCAGCCACACCATCCTGAGCACTGTAGTCAACTGTTTCCCCTGTGTTCAAATCAGACTGTTCTAAGGGTTTGCAAGGACTCTGCCCTTTTCTTGGAAAGATCTTGCTTCCATATTCATAAACTTAGAGCAGCAAATTACTTGAAGCTTCTGGGATATTTTCACCCACTATGCCTCTTCAGTGAATGCTGGTACGGAGGACACACAAGGCATCTGATTGACTAAGAAGTCAATCTTGACAGTTCTGGAAGAAGTGGAGAGTCATCTGCTGTCCTGTTACCAGAAGACTGAAATCAAGTTTCATTTTTTAAAATCACTGTGGAAAACAGCCAGGCAAAGATGAAGAAATGAATGAGGTCGGCTCAAGATATTCTAAAGAGGATAGCATATCTTGAGAATCAGGAAAACTCTAGTATTTAACACACATTAATTACACAGTATAGTTCATGAATGGAATTTAACATCACAATCTTCTCAGACACAGGTCCTGTTCAGACTACCTCAAAAGACCGAAGTGACTCAGCTGCTTGTCAAATCAGCTCAATACTAGCAGAAGGAGCCATCCTGTCTCCACAGCATTGATAACAGCCATAAATATGCCCTATTTTTTCCTCTGTAATTACTTCAGCTCTCACAGAACTCCTCAGCCTGTGCAGCCCTGAAACCCATGGAGGGAAGAGGAGTTAGGTGAGTCTTCAGCTGTGAGCTAGATTAGTTCACAGACAAGAGATGTTAACGACCATAGCAAGCTCCAGAAAAACAGTGGAATTGCCTCTTTTCAACACCAATACAGTTAAAACTGCTCAGCTCACCTCATGCAACTTTGCCACATTTCACAAGATTCCAGACTGAAATGCAAACCTGTCAAAGTCCCCCTTCCTTCCCACAGCCTGCTGTCCCAGCTGCACTGTTGTAATTTGTGAGACTGCAATGCACCAAAGCTATTTAGGCACAAAACATAGTTTAATAACTAAAGTAATTTCCTCCTAAATACAGTGTTCTAAATAACACATTAATATGCTTTTAACATATGACTTAAGTAGCCCAGGACTTAACCTCCACACTGAAATGAGACTGTAACACAAAACGAACTTAAGATTGGATACAGTTTACAAGAACGCAGCTTTCGGGATGCAGACTATAACTAACTGAAAACAGCCTTTAGAATTGAGCCTTTCCTTATCAGAGGTTTCAGCTATAAAGTCATTTAGAAGAACCTGTATAAATCCTCACAGCAGAATTACTTTCCCCTTCTATGGGGAAAATGGAAGTGGAACTTCAAGATATTTCATCAGTTGACTCATAAGAAAATTGTATCACATTCCCATTTTAAAAGATAGACACAGCAATATCTTGCTGCTTGCTTAAACATTACTGTGCATCAGCAATACTGCATAACAACTCAAGTAACTCTGGATGGCAAAAGCTGGATTCCAGCATTTTTATTACCTACAGGGATATGATACCACTGTTAACTCTACTGAGCACTGATAAAAAAAGGCAGTGTCATTTGACTAATGAGTAACATGCTAGCTCAACTGCAGCAAACAAATTTCTATTCCATTTCACTACTCTTCTGAACAGTACCAACTTCCAGATGCAACAGGGTTGCATGTTCCAACATAGACAGGGTGGCGCAATTACTCCAGCCTACGTATTGGAGCAGAATACCACACCCAGCAATAGCTGAATTTCAAGGTAAGTTTTAGACAGATAACGGGACTTAAAAAAAAGTCAGTCAAGTCGGGTGAAATTTTATACTACATTTCTAATAAATTTTTCTATGTCAACTGTAGAAAAAATAAATCTACCACTCCTTCCACGAGTTGTTCCTCAGACCAGGTTTTCAAATGATTCCCCATTAAACCAACCTCTCTTCCTTTGCAGTTAAAGCATATCTCAAGCTGGATCCCCTAATGAACTCTGCAGCAATACACAACCAAGACAGGTGATGGAGAGAAAAAAATACAGGCAAGGGAATAAAGCTGTAACACATAGTCTGAAGAGCACCTCTATCTCCCTAGTATTAGTGAAGGCTTAAAGTATTCCCTTCCACGTGCCAGACTGCTCAAAGCACAGAGATCAGCAGCTTCCCACATCTACATACGCTCAAAGATTCTGAAGAAAAAAAAAGTCTAATTAAGAACAGGATTCGGTTTTTGTTAAAAAGCATCAAAAACAGATCTCGAAAACAGTGTCTAGAGCTACTATTTTCTCCTCAAAATCTGCAATAAGACTCTAAAACTTAACACTAGTTGGAGCCTAAGGTCAGATCTCTAAACATTCAACTGTGCAGCTACTGCATGACTTTAAATAAACAAATGTCCAAATTAGTTGACTGGGCTAACCTAAATGCTAGGTATTACCAGTAATAAAGATGTATTTTTGGAAATTAACTGCAAGACAAGTGTGGATTTTATCAGAGTGCCACTTTGCTAACACCATCTTAAAAAAGGAGCCCATGAGCATCCCTACCACGGACAGGCAAGAACAGCACAAACACCACAGCCATAGTCCCACAGCTGTATCCCAGCCCCCCCCCCCAACCTGGAGCTGGGAGTGCAAGCCACAGTTATTTTAGTCTTTGTGTTTAGTACTTCAGAGATGCTCAACACACACACAACTTCATTTACAGTGGGGGTAAAAAAGCAAATTAACAAGAGATAATAATAAAAATGGTAAATCAGTGAGTGAACCATGGAGTTTACGTGGAGTCTATAATACACAAAATTACAATTGTGCCTTCCAATAAGATTGCTTCATTTGCAACATTCTCACCACATTACCTCTTATGTAAGGCACAGTTTCATTATCTCAAGCAGTCATTCACATTTAAATAGTAGTAAAACTTCACTGATATTTACACTGAACACTATACAGTACTCGAGTTATGTGGGGACAGCAAAACATCACAGCTATTACCAAGAATAACAAATAACAAATGGGAAGCCAGCGCACGGCAGCTGGCACATGGAAGGCTCCTCTCTGAAGTGGGCACCCCACTGGCTGAGCAGGAGTCCTGAGGTACACAGAAGCCAGCAACCAGGCACCGTTCTGTGACCACCTGCACAGGTCGGTACACCCATCCTTCCCAATTGTCAAGGCAGAATGGTGGACACTTGCCTGAGAGCAAAGGCTCTGGCAAGGGGGTCTGCAGCATCTACCCCAGTGGTGGTCAATGTCTCCTCATGGTCAGAGCTGCTGAGAGGAGAGGCTGCAGTGCAGACCTCACAGGAAGCACCCAGACCTTTCTCCTGGGACAGGTGGCAGAGCTGCCTGCAAAAGGTGTGCCCAGGTAGAGGAGCTCCTGCAGCAGGTGGCTGAGCTGCAGAAGGCAGTGGGAAGGCTATGTAGCATCACGAAGCTGAGAAGAAGCCAGATAGCTGGTTTCAAGCTGATCCAAAACCCATAGCCAAACATCAAAAGCTCCCTCACTGGCACACAGAAGGGAGGGGGGACAATAAGGCAAAAGAACAGAAGCTTGCAAGGGCAAGGACCAGCAGGAGGAAAAGACTTCCCCCCTGAGGCACCCTTGCAGAACCACTTCACTGCTTTGCAGATTGAAAAGGAAAGACCTGTCATACCAGGAAAGATGCTGGAGCCAAGTAAGGCATCTGCTCCCTGTATCACAACCAGCACAACCAAAGAAGCTGATGAGTGACAGTAGCAGGAGACTCTTCCAAGAGATACAGAGGCACCCATCTGCCGACCTGACCCACTCCCAGAGAGCTGTGCTGCCTATCAGGGGTGTTATGAAGAGGCTGCCAAGCCTCATACAGCCCACTATTATCTGCTGCTGTTGTTTCACATGGGCATCAGGAGCAGTCTGAGGGGTACCAACAAGGATTAGAGAGCCCTGGGAGCAGCTATAATGGACTCTGAAACACAGGCAGTTTTTTCATCAATCCTCCCAAAGGAAAGGAATTTGAAAGGACCGGTTGAATCTGACAAATCAATAAATGTTTATAGGATTGGTGCCACAGCCAAGAGTTGTGTTACTTAAAACATGGGACTCACTTTGAAAAACCTGACCTACTGGAGGCCAGGGGAGGGGAACTCAATCCATCCCATTTCTACCATTTGAAGCCAGAGCTAGTAATAGATGTCCAGAGCATGGAGAAGGAACACAGGTCAGCAGGCGAGCACCTGAAGAGAAACACGAAGGATATCTTGCTAGTCAGACAGCTTCATCAGGGCCCAACTTAGGTGCCTCTATGCAAACACACACAGCAGTGGAAATAAACAAGAGGTGTTAGACAAGCTCATGCCTGCAGGGCTATGATCTAACTGGCATCACAGAGGCATGGTAGGATGGATCCTATGACTGAAGTGTTGGGATGGAAGGATATGGGCTCTTTAAGAAGCACATGCAGGGGAGATGAGAAGGGGTTGTTGCCCTCTATGTCAATAACCAGCTGGAACTATGGAGCTCTGCCTGGGAACAGATAAGGAGCCTCTGGGTCAGGATTAAAGGGAAGGCAGGGACAGGTGACTGTTACAGTGAGGGGTCTGCTACAGGCCACCTGACCAGGAAAAGCAAGTGGATTACACACTCTACAGACAGCTAGGCACAGCCTCACGTTCATAAGCCCTGGTCTTCATTGGGGGCTTCAACCAGCCCAATATCTGCTGGAGAGACAATACAGTAGGATATAAGCAATCCAGGAGGTTCCTGGAATGCATTGCGACCTTGTTCTCTCCAGTAAAGAGGGCCTAGTGGGGAACCTGAAGCTCAAGGGCAGCCTTCCTACAGTGACCATGAAATGGTGGAGTTCAAGATCCTTAAGGCAGCAAGGAGGGCACACAGTAAGCTCACTACCCTGAGCTTCAGGAGAACAGACTTTGGCATCTTCAGGGATCTGCTTGCTAGGTACCATGGGGTAAAGCCCTGGAGGAAAGTGGGGCCCATGAAGGTTGGTTGATATTCAAGGATCACCTCGTCCAAGCTCAGAAGCAAGGCATCCTGATGAGGATGAAGTCAGGCAAAAAATCCATGAGCCCTGCATGGATGAACAAGGAGCTCCTAGACCAACTCAAACAAAAAAAAGAAGCCTACAGAGAGCAGAAGCAAGGACATGGAGCATGGGAGGAATACAGAGAAGCTATAAGAGCAGCCAGGGATCAGGTTAGGAAAGCTAAAGCCCTGATAAAATTAAATGTGGCCAAAGATGTAAAGGACAAGAAAAGCTGGAGATAAAAAGGAAAACTAGGAAAAATCTGGACTCTCTCCAGAAGGAAACAGGAGACCTAGAGTAACACATGCAGCTCTGGGGCCCTCAATGCAAGGACACAGACCTGCTAGAGAGATTTCAGAGGGCCACAAAGATAACAAAAAAGGCTAGAGAGCCTCTCCTACAAAAACAGGCTGAGCAAGTTGGGGTTGTCTAGTCTGGAGAAGAGAGAGCTCCAGGGAGACTTTACTGCATCCTTTCAGTACTTAGATAGGGCCCTACAGGAAAGCTACCCTTTTAACAAGGGCATATAATAGGACCAGGGGTAATGGCATTAAACCAAAAAAAGAGGAGACTTAGATTACATATAAGTAAGAAATTCTTCACAGTAATGGTGGTGATGCACTGGAACAGGTTGCGGGGGGAAGCTGTGTATGCCCCATCCCTGGAAGTGTCCAAAGCCAGGCTGTATGGGGCTTTGAGCAACCTGGCACAGTGGGAGGTGTCCCGGCCCATGGCAGGGGTGGTGGAACTGGATGATCTTTAAAGGTCTCTTCCAACCCAATCCATTCTATCATTCTAAGTATCAACATTTGTGTAAATTGGTTCATTCCCAAGTTAAGGCCCAGCAGCTCATGTCAGACAATCAAAAAGTAATTTGCTGTAACCCAAGGAATCTAAGCACCTTTTAAGAAATCATATGTGCATTCCATATAAAAAACCCCCTCATATAGGACAGTTCAGTTAAAAAATTCAAACCATCATATCATCATCAAACCACTTTAAACTATCAAGCTTACTTCTGGTTTCAAGAATAAAACAAACCCCACATTTTAGCATTATCCACTTAACTGCTACAGGGAAGAGAAATTCTGTAGAAAAAGCACAAGATGAATCACAGCAATCACCAAAAGGTAGTCTGTTAAACAAGCACTCTTTTGTAGGCTCCACAATATCTGCATTTTAATTACTTTATTGCTCTGTATAGCACACAAGACAAACTGTCATATAGTGATGAGCAGAAACGTGAGCTGCACAAACACGCAGTCTTGCAAAGAGTACACTAACCTTGCCCTTGAATAAGTCACATTTGCAACACTACCAAAGTCCCTATCTCATATTCCTCCAAAACACTTTACAAGAAAAAAATAAAATGCATCGCAGATTAACTTCTAGTAAGAGACTTTTTCATGTACTAAGACAGTAAGGTATCAACAAAGCTGCTAAGACATTTCAGAAAACTAAAAGTACCCCCATCAAACTACAAATGCTAGAAGAGACATACTCAAGAATTAAACTGCATAAGGCATCTAGTAAAGAAGACATCTACTTAGCAATTAATATAACTAAGTTTTGCCAAAACACGTTCATGAAAACACAAGTAAAACCTACCAGTACTTTTAAACTAAACTGTCTTAGCTTTTGTAATCAAGAGCACAGATCAGAATTTCAGGTGGAAAAGTGCTTCTTCAACAGTGACAGTGACAGCTGCAATCCTGAATAACTTAAAATAGATTTTCCAAAGATTACAGCACTGTGATGAGCTTAGCTATGTATTTCCTGCTGCAGATGTCAGTCTTCAGTTTGCAAATCTACAGATTTAAACACTTTTCTTGGCTTAGAATGAATACGGCTCCATTTGAATGCAGAGAGAAGCAACCTAGAGCAGAGACCTGTATTAGGCTGAAGGCCTTCAATTAAATACCAACTTACAAGTTTCCTGATCAGTAAAAATGTGTTTTAAATGACAAAGTGCTACATGCACTATGAGTCAAGTGCCAAATCATTATTCTTTATAGGTCAGCTATTCTTGGTGTCTTGTAATCTCCATGTTTATTTAGATTGCCTTTAAAAAAACAAGACAGACTAGCATTTCAAATTCATGACCTTTTACGTGCAATTATGATCAAACTTGTTTTTAAGGCTGGTATATGCACTGAACAGCTGAGACTGGTAAAAAGCAGTAAAGCTACAGAAGGAGGGGAGGAAAGAAGGAACAATAGAGAGGTGAATGGGAAACACTGTAAGGGCAAGCATTTCCTTAATGCTTTTAAAAGTTCAAGGCATTATAACCACCATTGTTATTCTCTTTGTGCACCCAGTGAGAGTTAGGTGTCCGACTGAGACAAAATAGGACTATTGAATGTATTTACAAAAAGACAGTGTCAATTAGTTCAGGCCAAATTATTAACTTTAGGCCAGCCAAGGGTTTTTTTGTTTTGTTTTTCATCCCTTGGCCCCCAATGAGTGGTATTTCAATAGTTTTCACTTACCTCAGCATTCAAGTCAGTTTATGACACTCATTTATTTAAAAAAAAAAAAAAAAAAAAACAAAACACCAAAACCCCAAAAACACAAACCCACAAGACCTCCACAACAGACCACCCCACCAACACAAAAACTTTCTCACCTTTCCTTCACTCTTTATGTCTATTGCATCAGTAAAAGCCTCTAACCACAACATAAATTAAGAACATGTAATTTTTCAAAGAAAAATGCATGTTATTTCCTTCACCTCTCATAAGCACAGCCACTGAATTCCATCACGACAGGCAACAGAGCTGCCTGCTTCACCACACATGCAGCTGCAGTCTGTTACTGATTCTTAATGGGCCATTAATAGCTACACAGGAATAACGTTACAGTGGTATGAATAACCATGGCTTATGTGCCAATACAATATATATATATGAATATCCTGAAGCGTAACAGACATTTTAGAGACTTTTGTGCCCTTCCCAAATACTGAGTCCTACAATACAGCGCACATATCGGTACAAAAACCCACTCACAGGTCTTCAGAAAACATCTTGTTACACTGGACATCCTACCACTCCCTCAACCACCTGGTTCCATGTAAACCACCAGAGGTTTCAAGTGAGATTTTACGCTTTGCATTAACTCATTACATCCCTTCTCTGCAAGGACTACTTTAAAGCTATATTACCATTAACAAGAGTATTTACAAAAGGTTATTTAGTACATCATATCTCGAAAAACAACAACTTGACACTGCATTCTTTCTTAGAGAACAAAATTCAGAGCTACCTAGCATGTTATGTTTTTAAACTGCCAACTACAGTCATAGTTTCACACTCCATACCACATTAAATGATTTAAGCACTATATAGGACTCCTGCAGTCTTTTCCCATACTGAAAATGAAGGGCCAATTAGTAATTGATCAACAGAAAGCAAAATCAACATTATAATGCAAGCTGAGAAAAACCAGGGATAAATACAAAACATTGTCGTGGTTTCAGCTGCAACAGAGTTAATTTTCTCCCTAGTAGGTAGTATAGTGCTGTGGTTTGGATTTAGTATGAGAATGCTGATAACATACTGATGTTTTTAGTAGTTGCTAAGTTATGCTTATACTCCATCAAGGACTCTTCAGCTTCCCACGCTCTACTGGCAAGCAGGTGCTAAAGAAGATGGGAGGGAGCACAGCCAGGACAGCTGATCCCAGCTGACCAAAGGATATTCCATATCATATGACATCATGCTCAATATATAACAGGAGTGAGGGGAATTAGCCAGAATCACTGCTCAGGGACAAGCTGGGCATCAGCCACCGGGTGGTGAACAACTGCACTGTGCATCATTTGTTTTGTATAATGCCTTATTTTCTCTTCCTTTGCTGTCCTATTAAACTATCTTTATCTAGAACCCAGTTCTAGAATTTTTCTGATTCTCCTCCCCCATTCCATGATGAGGGAAGGAGTGAGCGAGCAGCTATGTGGTACTTAGGTGCCAGCTGGGGTTAAACCGCAACAAATGTGTTGTTAACAAGAAATCCTAACAGAGATGACACAGTGCTTGCCACAGTCTGCTAGCACAACGCAGTGTCTATCTATTGTACTTAGGACCACACTTAAGCCCCGATGTTGCGCAGGCACAATGTTTCCCATAGGTTTGTCAACATGACATTATTGAAATCTGGAAAGAAAACTCAAGACTTTGGAGCTTTTTATACTAATAGCTTGAAGATATCTAAAAGGTTTTTTTGATCTTTTTCTTTTGCATCTTTGTGTGCTTCTGACAGTACAATTGTTCTGATAACTAACTAGCTGAAGTTCTCAAATAAATAGTATTGTATGGGTTTTTTCCATAAGTAGGTTTTACTCCTTTCCCAACTGCTATGTGAAAGGGAACTGCTCTATGAAGCACTGCTAGCTATCCACCAATGTATTCCTACTTCCTCCACCTCTCCAGTCTTATGACAAAGATTTGGCCAAGTAGAGTCAGTTCAGTAAATGTAAGGAGAAGCAAGATGATGTTCTCTCCATCCCTGGAAATGATACTGCTGCCAAAAGCTGGTTTAGGAACTCAAATGCCACCTGTGCAGACACTGCCATCCGCTAAAGTGGTAACCTGACTTCCTTCAAATCCTCAGCAATAAATACTGTCTAACGTTCAAGAAATATGAATGTGTAACTCATTTAACAAATGCAAAAGAGCAAGTATTGAAACAATCAAGAAAGCACACTTCTTAGCTAGCATTTAGCTCTACGACCTGCTAAAGAGAAATTACACCACAAGCCTAATAGACACATTCACTCTCCCTGTTAACTGTGGGAATAAACCACAAAAACAAGACAAACATCCAGGATAAACATAGAAGTGAACTGTGCACACACTCCTGACCACAGAGCAAACCAGTCTGGGATATGAGACTCTCCAGAACACTTATTGCTAAATCTTCCCCTTCTCTATTAACTAAAAAAAGTGCTTCTTATCCAGAGTTCTCTTGAGCACAGGTCAAGAGACCAAACTTACACTGCTGAGAGGCAGGACGATAATATTCATGAGACCACCAACACTGGAAGACATTCAAATTATTTTTTCCACGAAACAACATCAGGGAACTGACAATTTATTTTCAAACAAACCAAATAACATGTCAGATACCTCACTGCTTTTATTTTTCCAATTACATAGTTACATACAAATTACACAGAGCACTGGATACAACATATAAAAATAATCAGGTTTATTAAATCATGCACAGAGACTTCCTTTACCTGCTGAAATACGCCAAAAACGAACAAATGGAGGGCTTGGTTTTACAGGCTTGATTTTTTGAGAGGCTTTCATTTACCAATGGAATATCCACTCATGCTTTTCCTATCACTTCCAGGTGGATCTGGAACTTCCTACTATCCTGCCATACAAGGATGAAACCGTTATCCTTCTGACTGGACTAGTCATGCAACACACCCATGACGTTAACGCAAAATTACAGCTTCTAGATAGTTTGTGGGACACTTTCCTCAGTCACACAGATTTATCAGGAACACTTCAGAGCTTCTCTCCCTCACCAGCTTCTCCAGATTTTATCAACACTTAGGTGTTGTCTTCATTTCTAGGACATTCTGTAGCCCCACACCCCAACTAATTAAAAGCCAGCTACAACTCCCAAAGACAACATTTATCATCTGTCAGCTCAAGGTCTTTCTACAGTGAATATACAGGTACTATGGAAAATCAGGCCAGACATAAGGGTTAATGAACTTACTGCAACATCCTTCTCCAATAAAGCCCTGAGGATCATCAAAAAACCTCACTGCTTTCTGTTCCAGTCCTAGACATGCCAACTTTGTATTCCCTATTTAACTACCATTAAGCAAATTCCTAAGCACCTTCTCAAGACAAGACACCTCAGATGAAGTAACTCTCCTTCAGAGGAAGGCTGAGAGAATGAAACATCAAACAAAATTCTGTTAGTCACTCTTTTCCTACAGCTCTGGTTAAGGTTTTTTAGACAGACGCACTTTGTAAACACAGACGTTTCACTAGTTTCCCACACTGAACAAATCTTGTACTACTGACAAAAAAGGGGAAGCTGGCCTACTTCAGTTTTGGTAGCTTAAGTTCCTTCCCCTTATACAAACTGCAAGAAAAAACAGACTTGCCTATTGACTTGAAGTCTGTTGATATTCTAACTTAATTAAATACATCAGCTGCCCAAGATCGACTGTGAATATTAAACTACCTTTATTCCTGAATTTTAACAGTGTCATACACTACTTGGTCTATTTTAAGACCACAGCATCTCCATCAGAAAGCAGAGCTGGTGCACTAATATAAATCATAATTTGCTACTTATGTTCTGTTTTGTTAGAAAGAAAAGGAGGGCAAACAAGTTCATCCAATTTGGCAAAGAATGCGACAGTGAAAATGTTGAGAAACAGAAGGGAGACCATGAATTTATCCATAAGAATCTGAACAATCCAAAAATTTTGTAGAAGTAACCCACTTAAAGGATTCTAGTAACCACACAAAAGACAAAAAATTCTGCAGGTCTAAAACCCGAGTTGGCTCTTACCTGTAGCCTTCCTCCTCACCTTTCCAGTAAAACCATCCAGTACAGATTTTAAATTCAGCTCTTTTCTGAGCTATATCTAAGGTTACAGAACTGTAAATACTATAAATGAGATCACAATACTGTCAAACCTTTTTCCTGAAGTCTGTTCCTATTTTTTGCCATCCTTTATCCAACGCTTTTTCTTGTACTTTAAGTAGTGAGAAAATCAAAGTATCAAGAAGGCTCACAGGACATGTTCTAAAATACTAATACAGGATTGGGAGTGGTGGCGCGCATTTACCGCACACTTAAAAGCCGCATTGCTTAAGTAAAAATGTAAGTGCACAGAGGAAACCAGGAATATAATTTTATCCCCAGTGTTCAAATAAATTTAAGAAGTGGAGATTTTAGAAACACAGGAGAACAGAACAAGTCATATATTATGTAGACAAACTAATATGGGGAATGACAATGACACAGACAGAAGAGTGAAGAAATCCAGTTATGTCATAGATAGGTTTCCTATGCTAGGAAAGGCATTTTAGGTGAGACTCATTACAGATCAATACTTCGGCAAAGCAATCTGTGTCCTTCGTCCATTTCCAAAACAAGTTCTGCATCTTTAAGTCATACCACTACACTTTCTTAAAAGCACAGCCTTGCACAAAATCCTTAAGTTTTAAAAACGAAAATCTGGAAACAGAAGCCTATGCAGAATTCAACTTTCCACGCTGACGCCTTCCTAGCAGCCATGCTTTGAGCTAGACGTCTGATCAGTGAAGAATCTAAGACTTGGCATTTCTTTATCGTGAGGGTGGGTGGTCAAACACCAGAATAGGTTTCCTAGAGAGGTGGTCAATGCCCTAAGCCTGTCTGTGTCTTACGGGCACTGCCTTTAACACGCTTTAACTTTTGGTCAGCCCTGAACTGGTCAGGCAGTTGGACTCAGCAGTCAATGTAGGTCTACTCTGTTCTGTCTGTTCTGCCACAGCCCTTAAAATTGTAACAGAAAGGGTCAGTAATATGAAATGTATCTATACAGCAGCCCTTGCTACAAATGTCGCTCCTCAAATCTAAGCTTGGTAAGTCTTCCAGGCAAGTTACAAGATCTCGAATTAACTTCTATTTACAACTAGAAAGGAACAAACTTGAAGTCATGAAATTGGCTTAAAGGTATGAATGTAAATGGATATTGGAAGCAATCCTTTCCAACACCACCCTCTTGAAAACTTCCAATTAAAAGAGCATTAATTTCTTAACTCCTGATTAAATATAAAGGAAACAAATCTTTAAGAGTGGTACTCAAACCTTGATAGTTTCCTCTCACTCAAACTAACTGTGCTTGAAAAGACTGACAGACCAAGAAGTTTTCAACATCACCTCTTTGTTAGTAAGAAAGATACTCCCAAAAAGTTAGTCCTTGAACGCACACACAGCTGAATACACAGAAACACACATACACCTGTGGAAGGGAGAGCAAAGCATACATAAAGGCTTATTACACAGGAAAAGGATATATATATACAGATAAAGCAGCAGCCAGCACTATTATTCTGATGCATTAGTCATTTGATACATTTCTTGATATTACAGCTAGTTTTAATTCTTACAAGTATAAAGTGGAAAATGAACAAGTAACTTATTACACACATCTAAAGCCAACAATTACAGAATTCTGTTCTAGCAGAGTAGACTTTCACAAACACACACATATTCCTGTAAAAAAAAAAAAACCCAAAACTTTAAAAAAGTAATATATTAAACTTACACATATTCAAAACTCAAATTCAATATCAATTTGTAAAGAGTATTCTGGTAATTGCATATACTTTTCTGAGGAATAGGATCATATACTTATAGCACAATTATTGAGACAGTGACGAGCAAAGTAGTCTACTCAAAGAAAACATTAGGACTTGCTACACTGTACTTTATTCTACCTGAAACAAATCCATACTAGGCACGTTCCCGCAAATAACTTAAGTTTTACCAGAATAAAATAGATGTTAGCTATTAAGATGAAAACAGTCACATCACCCTGGTCCTCATTCATTAAGGTTACTGAATTACTGCCCCTTCCCATTACTAGTATTATTAATATTTACTGTATACAATTAATAACGAAACCTTTGTGGAAATCTGTATGACAGATCAAATCTGAAAACCAGTCAGGAAGATAACCTAATGGGGCTCCTCCTTAAGACAGGCTGTGAAAACTCCCAGGAGGTAAAGCCTTTCCATACAACCCTGGCCTTAAAATGACTTACAGCCTACCCTTTAAGGTAAACTCTTCTCCTTTAACTCTAAAACCCTGACAGTTGTATTCCTTCTCATGCTATTAACAATACCAATAATGAAATAATATTTGCAGGGGTTTTTTTCCCCTATCTTAATAATTCGGGAGAGATTTTTAACCTTTTCGAGTGGTTAACTATCCTCATTGTAAACAGCAGAGCACTGAGTAAGTCCAACCTTTTTTAACCTAAGCCTGAATGCAAACCATTGGTCTCAGTGTAATTAACTCTGCTGCACATAAAGGCACTGCTGTTACAAGCCTTTTGATGCAACTACTGGGAAATCAAGAAAAAGTTAAAAATAATTTGAGTATGTATACATCAAACTAATTCCTTCAGACTGATCTACACTTAGCTTTTCTGGAACAGCTTTTTTAGGAAGAATTAAATTTCTTTTGTGTAGTAAATAAAAAAGAACAGAAAAAGAACATTCTCCACCTAGAACACAAATGTCCCAACTTGAAATTCTTTCGAAGTGAGTTTACCAATTCATATCCTCCATCTTTTCAAAGCAGAATTTGGACCTCCCGGAGAAGCCTCTGACATCCATAAGGCACTGATGATCAACAAACTCTTCTTGCTGTTTTCCAGAACCTTAAGTATTTTTGATGCTACAGCACAACATGTACACTTTCACCATTACTACTCATTTAACTGACACCATATACAGAACTAACATCACATTATCAAACTGCTTACACATCGTGGTTGCCTGCTCACAACTTCAAATTTGTGCCCGACTTCTCTATGGCATAACAATAGTCCACCAATCCTGATCCCTAAACTTCTACACATAACTGCTATCTTCCAGGAAGTTGTCAAATTCTATGTGTCATCTATACTTCTTCCCAGATAAACAGGGTAAGCTTCGTTTCTTCTGATTTCAAATTGGGACGGGCAATCTCACTCCAGATGCCAACGAATTCCACAGTCTGTAACAGAAGTCTAAGCTGACACTATCCCTCACACTTCAAAAGGAAAACACTGCTGGTATGGATGGGTTCCACACCACAGAATTTCAGTAGTCAGAGAAAGTGCGTAAACTGCTCACTACAGAAGCTACTTCACACCACCAGCCAGACTTTCAACACCAAGCACAATGGAACAGAAAGCTGTAATTGTAACTGAAGGTGAAATACCCAGTAAATTGCCAGTATTACTGAACAGTTGGAGGCTGGGCAGAGGGGGGGGAAGCATACAAACACTTTTCATTATCTGCATGCATGGGCGTTTTCTTACACTTGAAAATGGGCTGTTTGTGACAAGCTGTCATGCTTTTTCTCTCAAAATTCTCTGGCTAAGAATATCTCGGATCCTTTTCCACACAAGTATATCTGCAGTTACTATGCTGAACACCAAACTAAAAGGTAGAATTAAGGCCATTATATGACTTCACAGAAAAATTTCTTCCAGCTCTGATCTGAGGTATTTGTACACGGTTGCTTTAGACAAAACTGCAACAAGTCTTAGTTTTCTTGTTCCCCTCCAATCAAGTTAACACACACGTGCTCTTGGGAATCTAATCTACGAGTTAAGTGTGTTTAAGTACAAAAAAGATTAGACTGATATATAAAATTAATGCCTCCTACTATGAGCAA
This sequence comes from Neomorphus geoffroyi, assembly GCA_033558235.1. Lineage (NCBI taxonomy): Eukaryota > Metazoa > Chordata > Aves > Cuculiformes > Neomorphidae > Neomorphus > Neomorphus geoffroyi. The sequence continues at coordinate 30,872,995 of JAUMJM010000004.1, forward strand.
GCAGAAGAGCTGGACAAAGGGGAATATGTCATAAACCAGAAGCAATACTCTTTCAGTTTGCAAGACTCCTGAATCAAAGGAAATGCAAAAAATACCTGTCTCTACTCTTTCCCCCCATTAACATTTCAGCTCTCCTGGTCTCAGAAGAGATCACTGAAGGAGTTGAATTCATCTGCTTTAAGATTATACTTGACTTCTACAACTGGGGAAGCAGGGTGGTGGGAACATGCAGAGTCTGTTCTGTAAAAACTGAAAACATTATAAGGACTTGCCTGAAGCTACAACAACAAAGAAAGAATAATCAATACTTGAAACTTATGATTCAGTTACAGTTTACATTATGATTGCCCCTACAAGATCCTAAAGCACTCAGTGTCAGCGAATCATGTATCAGCAAGGTTGTGGTCGTTTTAATAGTACTTAGACACCATATACACAGTTGTTTAATTAGTAGAAAATACCTGCTTCTATGGAAGCACACACAGAACGCAGATTTTTAAGCTAGCAAAAACATAATGCACAAAGAAGACCTTTGCACATCCAGACTTAACTCCACTTTCTGTGTAACCTGTTAGTCACATCACGACACATACGCAAACAGCGAGAATTGAATGAATAGCTGCACTGCTTACAATTTCAGGCTCTGGGTGCTTAATTCTTCTACCTGCTACTAGCAACACTAACTAAAATTAGAAAGCAAGCTCGAATTTTAAACTCTGAACCTTAAGAACAGAACTCCACGTATTACACAGCAGAAATCCAGTAAGACAAGAAAGCTGCTACTCCAGAGCTAAGATGAGGGCAAAGATTAACCACTGGACCATGACCTTAGTCAGAAGGAGGGAGTTAAAAGTAATACAAGAAAACAACAGGACTTCTCATTGCTTGATGCTTTCTCCCCTGCCTCAAAAGCAATGAGAGACTCTGGGATTTAGAAAAGTTTACCTGGTGGAAAATGTGCACCTAACCTATATGAACTTCAACATGTGCAAGACTGAATGCAAATGTAACAACCAAACCCCTAGTATTAGCATTGAAATACTAGCATTTACATCAGGATAACAAACTTGCTCAAGAAAAAAAAATAACAAAACCCTCAAGCCCATGATAATACCTATATACATGGAAATATTAACAACTCTGGAAACGTCATCAACACAGCCATACTTTCCTATTTAGATAATTCATTTCTCTGATGTATACTAGGGCACTTAATTAAAAGCATCTCTGCTCCCACACTAATCTTTGCTGAGACACTACTTCAGCTAAGAAGTTCACACTTCCTGACATTTTAAATATGCCTTATAATACATGATACAAGGCGCTTTAAACACATGGCTTTGTTCTTTAAAAAAAAAAAAAAAAAAACACAAACAACTAACTATATTCACAATTTTCTACAAGGATTTTTTTTTTTTAATTATCTACAGACTCAACTCCCCTCAAATTTTCTGGTTTTAATCTAAGAGAATCTAGAGACTGGCAATGCTAAGCATGCCCCATCTGCTTTCCTTTCAGAAAAATTCAGGGAAAACAAATGTAGTTTCTGTTGGTGGCCACCAAATCTAGGATGCCTGTAAATCTATGCGTGCGGTCTTTCCGAAATACTATTTACTAAACACCTTCAAAAAGCTTCAGTCTTCTTTTTCAGAAAAGCATTTTCTCAAATAACTGAAGTTACCTCTGCTTCACTCTTCCTTTCAGTCTATTATCTGAATTTCAAACTAAAGAAAAGCAACACCTCCATCGAAAAACACAAATTAATGCTTTAAAAAAAAAAATCCTTCACAAAGGATCAACAAACATAACCACCTACTTCTTTATACATGCAGTTATGAATCAAAATGGACTTGTTAGCCAAATCTGCATTACCGCATCATTAACAGTGGTGTTGTCTGCTTCTCAAGATTATACAGCACTAAGGATGTGTTATGCTCAAAACCAGGATTTTGAGCTAATGCAGGGGATTGTTCAGTGTTGCATAAGAAGTGCCATCACATTTTAAAGGCTTTTTTCTTCTTTAGAGATGCATATGTCTCCTGATAGTTTTTAGTTTCTCCAATTTAGCAGCAGACTTGGCAGCAGCCACAATGTGTTTACCCTAGAAACCCAGGAGCCAAACCAACTGTTAGAACACAGTATTAGTTGAAAACTTCAGGTACTGAAGAGCTTTTTGTGATACTCTTACCTCCAAACAAAAGCACTAACTGAAGTTATAACTTACTAAGCGGGAAGGAATACTCCACTTTTTAACAGAATTAACATCCCTCTAAGGCCTTTAGTTGCCACTCCTTTTTAAAGAGTTACTATATCACTCTTAACTGTGTGTTTTAGAAATCAGATCAACTTAGTCAGGCTAGTATTTCCTTCAGAATACTCTTACAGAACATTGCTGCTCAACCAAAGTTTCCAATTGTAGAAGATGCACTATTTTCCATATTCATTCTTTGTAGGAACAGGATGGGAGAAAGATAAGATGAAAGGGAAGCAAAATAGATTCCTTTTTGTGCATCAAAACACTAATTTGTCATTTAAATATCTTGTGACTTGACGCTTGAATATTAAATCGCTTTGATTGCATTTTTCCCTAGGGAAAGTTATTTAGTCAAGAGAAGCGCTCTTAACTCCAAATATGTGTTCATTTAAAATTACATTTATGCAAAACTCAAGGCAATGTTAGAATTCTATTTATAAAATAGTTATAAATGCCTGTTCACACTAGTTGAAGCCACCCCCTCCCCCCACAGTCTTACAGACACTTTGCCATCTGTTTGTAAAGAAACGGATAATAAAAAATATCTAATATTTTCATACGTATTAGGAATAAATTCTGTAACTCAAGTCTTCAAATGCTACATAACACAAAATTCCCAAACTTTCCTAAATCCTGCATGACATGAAGTTTGAGCAACAGAATGTAGTAGGGTATTAAACCTGTGGGGTTTCTCGTAAAGCTTCAGCCAACTACCACATGTCTGTGTTGTGAACACCAATATAAAACTGAAGAGAAAGCTTTTGGGGCCGACAAGAAGGAAGGAAGGAAATTCAGCAAGTTTGCAGAAACAAGGAGGAGGAAGACTTTAATATCAACTATTTTCTGTAAGATCCAAAAAGGATTCAGAAAGACACCTGTGTTTACTGATGGCAGACAAATTTCTCTTGGGTGTGTGTACACACACATATTTAAAACAAAGGCATGACCAAACTTTACCTGCAGAAAGTGTCCGCATACACCTCTTAAATTTAACCCTCAAAGCTAAATTTAATAATCAAAAGCATCACATTAACCACAGAAACAAGTCTTGTAATTAACGTTTAAAACGTTTCCCTTGCCCAGGACTACTTTTCCTTCAATAGAACATATCACTCTGGGTTTATGGAGGCTATATAGTTACCCTATGTAATTTTCTAGGCTGAAAACTTGTAACTGCCAGGCAAACAGTAAAAGATTACAATATGGCATTTCTACATAATTAAAAGCATTCATGCACACTTGCTCACTTTAGAAGAGAAACAAACTCAGCAAGCATAACAGCGAACAAATTTCAAATTCTGGTGCAAGTAGAAGTTAAGGGTGCTCTCTTGTATTCAGTATCTACAGGTATCAATCCAGAACACAACCGCTACATCGGAAGAAACACAAGCCTCTAAGCACAGCTACCTCCTGCTTAAATACTACCACTAAATGGATGGATACCATACTAAACTTTAAAGCACCTTCACCTCACAAGGGTAAACACCGTCAAACCAAAACAAACAAAAACCAGCAATAAAATCCCCACCTCTTCACAACACTCGTTTAAATGGATGCTTAAAGCAATTATGCCTTGCACAGGACTCTATGTTAAAATGCTAGGCAGTTACACTAGGAAAGGGTCAGAGAGTAGTGACTAAGTGGAGATAACAGCATGCAAAGAACAATCCTCTAGAAATCTCTCAGCCTGAAGATACTTCATAGAAATTCACAAGATCAGTTAACTTAGAGCAACAGAGCCAGGAAGAGAAGGATACATTTAAAGAAGATACATGCATTTTAAGTTTTAGAGAAATGGTTCAAAAGTTTGCCAGACCTACAGCTACAAACAGGAATACAGCCTGTCACCTCTGAAGTACAATGGAAGCCTGACAGCCAGTAGAAACTGAAATCACCATGTGTGCTCTTATCACTAAATTTTAAAACTTGTTTACACAACTGCATTTCTTCATCTCCTTTAACACACAAATGGGAAAACCTGATTAGACTAAGGAAATAACTGAAAAAGTGCAAACACTGAAAACCACAACTCCCTTTGCAGGGGTTTTCAGCAGTAACAGTTACTGAGAAATTCTTCACAATTAGAGTGGTGAGGCTCTGGCACAGCTTGCCCAGTGAAGCTGTGGATGCCCTCTCCCTGCAAGTGTTCAGGGCCAGGCTGGATGGGGCCTGGAGCCTAGGCTGGTGGGAGGTGTCCCTGCCTACGGCAGGGGGGTTGGAACTGGATGATCTTTAAGGTCCCTTCCGACCCAAACCATTCCATGACTTAATGTCAGACCTATCTCGGAACGTGTCGAGTGAAAAACCTAAAGATCCTAAAGCTGGGAGAGGTTTCAGTTTAATTCTCCACAGAGACAGTAAAACAGAGGGAAGGGATTGCCTTTAAGCCACTAACGTGGATGTTCTTGCTCTGAGCACCATTCCCGTGCTGGCTTCCCAATCCCGCAGCGAGAGCCGCAGCTCCATTCGCACCAACCCCGTCCCTACAGGCACTCACAGGGTTTGCAAATGACTCAACGCAAACCCCTCCGCGTTCCTATTCAGGGCAGCAGACAACGCCGGTGCTGGCGGCCCCGAGCCAAGCCCCAGCCTCCCCGCCCGCCAGGAGCGGCCGCCAGTCGTGCAGGACAGCGGCCCGCCAGCAGCCGCCACCGAGCCCCGAACCTCGCGCAGCTCCCCGCGCCCCGCCGCCACTGCCCCCCATCGCGCGCCACGCGCGCTCCCGCGCCGCCCGCCGCCGAGCGCCCCCTGCGGCGGCCGCTGGCTCGGCAGCGCCACCCGGCGGGGCAGCGCGGTCACGGCGCCGCCGCGGCGCCCCCTCGTCTCTCCCCGCGCCGCCGCTGCCGCACAAGGCCTGGCCCGAGAACCAAGAGACAAAATGGCGGCGGGCGGCGGCGTCACGTGACCCCCTTTGTGCCTTTCAGGGCTCCGCAGAAGGGCCCCCAGCCCCGACAGTGCGCGGGCCGGGGCAGCGGGGCCGTTGGGAAGGCGCCGGGGAGGGCACGGTGAGGGGCCGCCGCGCCCGCCGCCTCCCCTCCCCGGGTGTCCCCCCCTCCTCCTCCCGGCGGGCGGGGAGAGCCCGGAGAAGATGGCGGCCATTTTGTGCTTGCGCAGAGGCGAAGGTGGGGGCCCGGGCGCGGGGGGGATGGAGGGCCCCGGCCGAGGAGGGGGGGGGGGGGGGTCTCACGTACCGACTCCTCTTCCTTCTCCATGCCCGTGGGCATCTGCGGCACGGCTCGGTTAATGGAGGCATATTCGGCCAGGTCGGGCAGGTCCTCGCAGCGGAAGACGGGCAGCGGCTTGGAGGCGTCCAGCGCCCGGGCCCGGAACGACAGTTTGCTCATGTTAGGCGGCGATGGCGGCTCCGGCTGGGTAGGGGGGGGCGGCGGCGAGAGCGCTCCGAGCTCCGAGCCGGACCCCGCCGAGCGCTCTCATGGAGGGACCGGGGCTCCCCCGGCGGGGCGGGGCGCGCTCCGACACGGGGCCCGGCGGCGCCCGCTGGCGCGGCTGGGCTGGGCGCTGGCTCCTCTCCTCCGCCGCTCCGGCTCCGCTCAATACGCCACGGCCAACATGGCGGACATTAAACCTCGACTGGCCGCCTCTTTCAGCCAACCCCAGCGCCACAGCCATTCCCACACTGCATCGCGCAGGGGCGCGGGCACGGCGCCGCCCGGGGGGGGAGCGCGCGCCGCGCGGGCCCGGCAGCGCGGGAGCGGGAGCGCGGGCGGGCGGGCAGCGGCTCCGCGCGGGACGCGGCTCGCGTGGGGAGGAGGAAAAGGGTAAGGGGACGGCTTCTCCTCCGCGTGTGGCCAGGAGCGCTCCGCTCGCCCGGCTCGCAGCGGCGCTGCGGCAGGCGCGTCCGCTCCCACAGAATCACGGAATGGTTCGTGTTGGAAAGGACCCATCGAGTCCAACTGCTGTCCCTCCCCAGGACACCCCGACACTCACACCCCGTGTGTCTGAGGGCATTGTCTAAGTGCTGCTTGAATACTGTCAGGCTGTGACTGCTTCCCTGGGCAGCTGTTCCAGCGCTCCAGCATCCACCTCGGGAAGAGGCGCACCGTCTTTCCCTGACAGCCTCCCGCCGCGGGACCCAGCGAGGGGGGGCGGGCAGGCAGCGCTCCTGGCGCCGAGCTCATCCCGGCCCGGGACCCTCAGCGCCGTGACAAAAGCAAAAAGAACTCACAGTAATAATATCTCTTTATAAATACATGTGAAACACGCTCCACTTAACGACAGATCAGAAAAAAAACACCCGCCTCAGGTGAATCCTGTTACAGTCCGAAGGACCGCGTTAGGTTTTCCCTTGTTTACAATCCCACCTTCACACACACAATCCAAACTCCTAAAAACCTCAACAAGAAATCTGGGAGCATCTCAGGATGCTCCCATTCCGCGGGCGCGGAAAGGGCTTTAACCCTTGAGTGGGCTCGGTCGCAGGTTAGAACCCCTGTGAGCATCTCCCGTTTGGTCATCTCGTTTACGGCTCAGTGATGGGGTTAAATTGATGCAGTTTGCTGCCACAAGCAAGGGACGGGAATTCTGGAGTCCCACTTGTTTCGGGAATGTCCCTGTGCCACCCGGGCCATCAAGGCGCAGCTATAAAGATGTCAACACCTGCTTCTCCCAGGCTCTGCCTGGAGGTCTCTGGTTGGGCAACGCTTTCTTGATTATGTTATGTTCTTGCCTTGGCTCGTAATGCCACTCTAGTGCTATGGTTAAATCATAAATAAATCCACCTTTTTGATTTATATTTGTTTTCATTAAAAAGTATGAGAAAACTGTGGGGGTTTTGAATTTAAGCATCACTTTACTTTTAAAGCAAAATATTGTAATTTTGTGCTGTTCTATGAGAATCTGAACTTATTCTTTATCACATATTAAGTAGAACTTTCATAAATAGGACATAAATGTAACAAATTATGAGAAAAGCCTTATTTTCCTTAGTAATTTTAAAATTAAATATATCCATAATAGAAGCAAAAGCCTTTTTTTTTTTTTTATCACATCCTCCATAACAATCATACCACCATCCTCATCCTTGAGCAACTCTTAGCCCCTGGATGAAATATTGCTGGATACAGTAGTTAACAGCAGTTGCGAGCCAACTATTTACATGTCTGACTTCCCCATAAGTCTCCCAAACTGTTTCACCTGCAAGTCATTTAGCTTCACAGCCTCCCTGGGACAGGAAGTTCTGTCTGCATTGCAAATGGGTAATGCAGCGGAAGGCAGCTGCCAGGGACAGCGGGCTTTTTTTATTTTTGTGAGGAAGGGTTGTTGGGTTTTTTTGTTTTGTTTTGTATTTTTTAAAAAACAGAAAAGGACAGGAGCATGAACTAAGGAATATCATTGTGTTCATTTGTGTTTCAATAGTTACATCAGAACTAAATGTTAGAATTGCGTGTTGCTTTTAATGCTGATTTTAAAGTTAAAGCACACACTAGGTAGAAATAGTAATCCTAAAGTAATCCTAAAATGAATAGCACATAAAACATCTACAGTTTTCCACAAATACTGAAAAATTTAGTCTATCCAACTAGCAGACAGATAAGGTGGTGACAAAAAAAAAAAAGTAGTGATACACTATCATAGATTAGCTTTGACATAAAACACTAAATGAAAATGAAATGTCTGGCAGCTAGGCAAAAAATAAGGCTATTAAACATAACTCTCCACTTCCACTGATGAAAGAAAAACAATACATTATGAAAAGCAAAGTATAGAAAAATCTCCTGAATTGTAAAGAAAGAATATTCAAGTTTAAACTTATCCTTAAATGACCTTTGCCTTTCCAACCCTACCACAGGCTTGAGAAAAGTGCAGAACAAGCAGAACAGACAATAACGTTTGGATACAAATGGGAAAGAATGCATTAAGACTGAGTTTTGGCCTGAAACTCTTCAACTATTCAGCTTTTAATGTTTTGCCAATAAAATCGCTTACGTTCAACTATTTTGATTAGTGCTCCAAATTACCCACATTAGTTTGCTAGTAAGATGAAAAGTATGATACTTGAAAACAATGCAACATCAGCCTTAATTTCTGTTTTGTAAATGTGATAACAGGAAAAAATATAGAACATCAACAGACTGATGTTTCTATTTTACCTTCCTTTCAGTTAGGATATGCAGATATATTTTAAGTTTTGTCTTTTTATAACATCTACCAAAATGCTCACATTACAGTTGTAGGCATCACTGCTGCACTGCAACAGTAGTTAATCTAAAATTGGTATATTTTGCATAATGACCAAAATACTCTTTGCCAGCTCCCAGTAAGAGATCAGTAAACATAAACTCAGTTATTATACTGAAGTGCTATGCATCTCTTTTAAAAGCTGACATTTAATGAACTGTAAGGTAACAAATATAATGAATATGGCATTTTGAATTGCTGTTCTTTTTTTATACGAAGCACTGAAATCTTTAACATTGGAGGCATTTCTTTAAGGCTGCTTTCTGTGATCTCAAAATACTTAATTAAAAGACCAAGCTGTAGTAAAATGAAAGAACTTTGTACACCAGCTATGTAGGTGGTAAATACAACTGCTTCAATATACATTCAAAAGTACTAAATTCAAGGTTGAGTGTTAAAGGCTCAACCTGTACAGCTACAGCAAGGAGTCTCTTGAGATATCACCTGACTAAGGTTTGTGAAGCCCAGAGACTTCACTTGCTGGTTTGGTTTGCAAGTTCTGTGTTACCATTTGACACATTCTTACAAATTCTAGTATTTGTTTAGTTTTGTGTCTTAAAACCTTTCTAAGTCAAAGCATGACTTTCAGTAGTTTCTTTAGTTTCTGCTCTTCTGAACACGGGTTTGATATTGCCTCTCATTCTAACAGCAGTCATTGGTTCCAGTCATAAAACAGCTGTGGGTCTATAGGTTAAACTCTGTCATTTTTGGTGCTTTCTGGAATCAAGCAACTCCATATTTTAAGGATACAAAATTCTAGGAGGCAGTTGTTCAACTTCTAGAAAGCCTCCTTTTTATATTCTTGTTCTCATTTTTTTATAAAAGGAGTTTATCTCAATTAAGTACATTATATAAAGGCAGGTACAAAATAAACGTGCTAAAAGTTGAAACAAAGTACAATATAAGGGCTGATTGCACACATGAGTGTTTTATATTCTTCTACTTCTAAGGAAAGCCTGTTTATTTGAGAAATTAAATATCAACAGCAACACATAGGATTAACAGTCAACATTTTGATATCATTCCAATCTCCAGCCTCACTGGAAGGGGGGGTTTTGTTTGTTTTTGATTTCTTAAGCTTTCTTCCTTCCTTCCGCCAAAAAATAATGATACACTGAAATCCAGAGTGAAACAGGGATTAGTAACCAAGTACATTTGACTCCTTACATACATTCTTTTTCTCTGGCCATACTTTTCTTGTACCCACTTATAACTGTAGCAGACAACAATTAAAAGTAGAACAAGTAAAGCATGTTTCTCATATGCTAGCCATTTGAAAATAGTTCTTGCATACAAAAGATAACACAGTATTTTCATAAACTGAGGAATACGCTGAGTACTATACCCTAACTTGCATATCCATAAATATTTGCAATTTTTCACTTTTCTCATTCTGGGACTACTTTTCACCCTGCTTCTACTGTTGTAAAGCTCACTAATTTAACATTTATTTATACAGCAATTTTGTTGAGCTTTTTTTTGCCTTTTATCTCCATAAATGCTGACTATTCTTAACAGATAAGAAGTATCACTGGTCTTCTTCTCCCACCTTTCAAAAATCAAATATTAAGAAGTTACACGTTATGAAGTCACTATACTCGGATTTCTTTCCAGAATGACTTACACTTAGGGGTATTTGGAGAGATACAAGTGGCTTTTTTTTCTCTAGTAAGCTATTAAGGATTCTGTAATGGATTCATGTTTTAAATTTGCTAGTGATGCTTCAGTTCAAATTTGCTTCTCAGTTATCTTTTTTGTTTGTTTGTTTATGTTTTATAACATTACAAATAGCCATATTCTTTTAAATCATCTCAGTGAACCACCTGGAGTTTGGACTAAAATTAGATAAATGTAGGCAAATATGACACGAGAGGTTCTTTGTTATTTTATAAAATGTCACATTACAGTAATAATTAGATGCCTGTAAAAATTATCTTAATGGGATGAAGATTTCAACCATAAATGAACTGATGTAATTCATAGTGAATTTTACCTTATTTGCTGGTGTCAGCTGCCTGTTTTAAGAGAGATAATGTCAAACCTGTTTAAATTTAGAGATCACATGCCATACTACAGAACTGGTATAGAATGCCTTGGTGATAACTTCTGCCATTGTTTTTAAAGATAATTTGGTGTTTCACAGCTTTGGCATCTCAAAGAATGATATGATATATTCACATGGTTACTTTAGGTGTTCACGGCTGAGATGCAATAGCTACAAAGCTTATTTTAAGTTCTTTCTGATTCATAATTTGAAGAAGTGACCAAGAAAACTCTTCCTCAATCCTTGTCTCAATGAGGGGAAAGTAATTTGTCTTATACATGTATGGATTTTTCTTTCTGTAGTGAACAGGCAGGTACATGTACTGCATGGCCAAATCTTTTGTTACCTTCATTTTTTGTAACTCTTCAGCAACTCGTCCCACAAAATAATCTTTTATGATTAAGTAGTAAGACAGACAAAGTTTTAAAATTTAACCCTTTTGCAAAGTTTAAAGAAAAAACAAAGAGACAAAAAAAATCCAAAAATATCTAACTCTGGGGGTTTTGTTTGGGTTTTTTTGTTTGTTTGTGTTAAAAAAACTTCTATAAAAACCATTTTGTATTCAGAAATACAGAACAACAGTAATATTAAAAATCACAATTAATTCTCATTTCATGCTAATTACTCTAAAGCATTATGGTAAATAAAGTCTGAGCTGGGCAGACAGGCTAGCCGCCTCTTACTTAGGCATTGGTTTATGCAGGCATTGGTTTGTAACACACGAATAACTTCCGAGTCAAGTTAAGTTAATCATATAATTATGTATTTCCAGTAGAAGAGCCAGAAGAAGGGCGAAAATCTTATCCTTTTCATGCTGGAAATACAAAGGCTTTGGCTTGCGGGGAAAAAAACCCCAAACCAACAACAACCCACAAATCCAAACAAAAAAAAACCAAACCAAACCAACCAAAAAAAGAAAAAACCCAAACAAACAAACAACCTTCCCCCCTCAAAACCAAACAAAAAAGCCCCACCCCTTCACTTGCCAACATAACTGCTAATTCATTAATCAAAGAGCTAAGTACAGGTTACCCTGATATTCTGCACAGGATAAAGGGAAGGGCTAAAATGTGGAACAGAATTAGAAAAATTATTGTTGTACCAAGGTCTGATGGTAGGCACAGTGATATGCACTGCCCTGAATCCTTCAATTGGCCATTTAGTCAGAACCAAGCAAAAATAAACCCTGCCACAGACGTGCTCCACACAACTACGTAAACTTGAAGCTGCTGCCGTGCTCACAGAGTCACCCGGGATAAAGGAGTGTCATGGAAACAAGCTGCGTTCCTTTGTATAACTTCAGAAAGTTTAGTACTACTTTTAATTGCTTGGCCTTACCTATGTGCAAATATGTAGCGAATTCAATCCAGGTAAGCTCTTACGCTCTAACTTTTTAAATTTTGGTTTTAAAATAAAGAATTTATTTTAGTACCTTACACTCCCAAGACAGGATGTGTAGCTTGCAAGTTAATCTATGAAAATTGTGGTTCAGAGCTTCTGGATAGTATGATCAAGTATTTGCAGAACATCAGGATTACATCGCTGATGTTAAAGAATGTGGAGTTACAGCCTGATATCTGCTCTCTAACGTCAAATGCTTTAAATCGCAGTTCCTGAATTTGAATGAAAGTGGTATATCAGCTGCCTCAGGCAATTCAGGAAAAGACTGATTTATACCTAAGTAGGAATTAGCTAAGCTTCAGAAGTATTTTGGTGAAGGGAAATATACTTGCATCTTGGAATGAAGAGGCATTTCCTAACACATAAGTTTAGACTGGAGTGGAGGGGGTGGTGAGCTTTTATTTTTTTCTTTATGTTGGTGCATTCTACCTACATCCCACCTCATGAATTCCACATCTAATTAATTGGACACTGTTATTAAATACCTATTACATGTTATACCATCTTTACTTGAGATTAGTACATGTCTCCAAAAATACATGTCAAAATACATGTCTTAGACTTCAAAAGCCTGGTGTTATTAGTTTGCAAGAACACAAAAATTCTTTCAACCTCAGATGTGGATTCCTTTACACCACCCACTGTTGTTTGATTTATACTTCTAAATTGAGCATGAGAGGATGTTACAGAGATATCGTCTTCCGGGATACAAACTAATCATTATCATATTTATAACAAAACCCTTATATACACACTTCAGAAAGCTTGAATTAATAATGCTGTATTAGAGAAAAAAGCTCATGAACTAAGTTTGAATATATATATCCAGCAGAGGAGGCTAGATCTGAATGAAAAACTGATCTGATAAGACTGGTTTGGTATGTATATATATTTTTAAATAATAGCATCAGAGGCATAGAAGTGTAAAACTTTGATAGGGCTAACCTAAAGAAAATACATTTTCAGAGGTTTTTTAGCATTTAGAGAATGCAAAAAACTTGTGGGAGTAGATCAGATATTGAAAGCAAAAGTATTTTGGTAGATGGAAATATGAAGTTGCCCTGAGAAGAAAGACAGGGAAAATAATCTCAGGCGATTTCTCTATGTTGCCAATGTAGGTGGGCTCAGAAAATCCAAGCTGTCATGATATCACTGGCGTTTTCTTCTCTCCTAACTGTAAGGGCAACCTGAGAAACACAATCAATTGGAAAGTAGTTTTCTCAAATTATTTAGAGTACAAGCAGTCAAGGCTTTTACCCCCTCACCCCTCTGCGATACAGATGCTCCACTCTCATTCTCTTATTAAATAACGTGTTAGTTTTACAGTTGTTTGACACTGTTGATCTGTTCAAGAGAAGACAACCCCCTGTAATTACCATAGGCACCTGTGCATAAGCCAGAAACTGGTCACAAGTGCCTGGTCTGCTGAATTTCATCTGATTTGTAAGCAACACAAGAAGGGTGTTAGCGCAAAAGGCCACAACCTAATTAAAAAAATCAGAGAACATAGAAGACAGGAGGGAAAACAGTTTCTCATTAAATAGCTCATGTGAAAGTTTACTTGAATAGAGCTCCCAAGCCCTACAGATTCCTGCAATACCAAATTTTGAGCTTGGAAATTGATTCAGAGATGACAAAAGAAATCAGAATACTTTCTTATGAAATCTTCATTCATTATGTGATTATAAATATGTATCAGCCAAACAGAATGTGAGTTTGCAGAGTCATTAGACACAAGGTTTTTTCTCTTCTTATCCAGCATAGCTTCTTCTTAAAAGATGCTGATTGTGGCACTTTTCTTGAATTATGACTACACAATCATGTAATCTAAAGGCATCAAGATATTCTGGCTTGTATGGATACCTTTAAGGCCATCCAAAATAACAAAACTGCTCTGCATTATACCATTTGAAATTAAATTTTAAACTGTCTTAAGAAAAAATTCTGTGAACCAATTCATCCAGGTCATACCTGTCTCTGCATGGTATTACAGATGAAAAGCTGTCAGGTAAAGGGACCCTCTGAAGAAATTATCCTTTTACTCATTAGGTTATGACGGCACCAAGATACCTACAAAATAAAGTACCTAAAGGGATGTCTGTAATGCTGAAAGGCCCAGATCTGAGTCACCTCGTTTTTTAGCCTGTTTGCACAAACATGGAAAACTGCGTCATATTTGTGTTAATGGATATTCAAGATGCACAAACCTGTGAGGCCAGGGAGGTCTCACTTTCATTTAGCAAGTTTCCTAAAGCTCTGAAGGGTCAAGAGTGTCAAGAGCCAACTTTGTGTTACCTAAATCATGCCCAGGTCAGTATAAGCAAACACCAGGGTGGGGGACTTTGTGATTGAGGACATTCACATCTGAGCTAGTCATACTAGGCAGATGGAGATATGATCAAGGTACTCAATGAAGCTTAAAATACCATTCATATTGCAGCAAAAAATGAGAATTTCGGATATTTTTGTTGTTTTGTTTGTTTTTTAAAGATGCGATTTACTTGACCTGTTTGTTTTCAGTGACTAGGATTACAGATTTAACAATACACGTCTAAAACCAGGTAAAGCAAGTTCTACATTAAGTGTTTACAATACAGTGATCCCAATTTACTCGGAAGCACAGCTTACTGTTAATCCATTGAAGCATGAATTAACAGCACCTTAACAGGCTCATTCCACGGATATCTCACCACACACTTGTGAGCACAGGTCCTAGAGAGAAAGCAAAATGGAACTTGACAACACAAAGGATTGCTCTGGAAGGAACAAGTCCCCACTGTTCCTGGGGCTTCCTGCAAATTACATCTAAACAGCATTGAGTAAAATCCCTGCAGCAGCCCTGGGAGCAGGGAAGAGATCCAGGCCACCTCTTTCACACTTCCTCTGGGAACCCCAGTGCTCAACACATTGTAAAATCTAACTTCTTTTCCCTTTCCCTAGCAAAAATGATCCACATTGTCTTCAACAACAGGAGTTGGAGAGTCAGCATCTCACCATCTGAAACCATTTGTTCCAGGTATGAATTCCCAGGCCTAGCATTTAGCTCTTGCTGTCTTTACTGGTGCTGGAACCAATAGACGCTGGCATCTGTAACTATTATTTTCTATCATATGGTGTTGTTTGTCTCTGAGCAGCTTTCCATTTACCATCTGGGACCTCCGTAACAGCACCTCAACTCCCTGCACAACCAGTAAAGACTGGTACTTGCAGGTTATTTGGTAGTTCCCATCTCTCACTGTTGTTTATACAGGCAGATAAGCAAAAAGAATAATTTTGGTAAATGCACTTGCTTTTTAAGCACTGCAATACATTCCTGAAGGGTCAAATTCTGATCATCAATTTTAGACTCTAGCTATTATCAGTAGGGAATTTATCAACAAAACTTCCTATTAAGGAAGTTTTTAGTATTTGAATTATCTTGCTTCTGGGGCCAAAGGACAGTCCAGTGGAAACGTGACTTAGCTAAGAATCTAAAGAAGTCTGTGGGAGCTAAAGCTACTGGTATGTGACTGTGTGTGCCCAAGGAATGCTTTGTTGCTTACAACAGCAAGCCAGAGAAGTTCTGTTTCAAAGTACTGATATTTCTACCTTTCATATATTTACTAGAGCACTTTAAATCTAGGATTTTCTCAAGGATTTGGACCTCTTCACATGAATTAACTTCTTGAACTATTCGATAAAAGAGGAAAAATAAGAAGAATACTAAAAGGTGGAAGGATGCAATAGCTATAGCAGTTTCTTCTGGCATACAGGAGGTAAAGCAGATTATTTCAGAGTACTGAAAAGCCATGCAAATACCAGTCTGGAAGACGTGTGGAATGACCTAACTTTCTAGAAGATGAGAGTCTGAAGCAAGCAAGAAAAATATGATCCTTCACTGCTGTGATGCAGGTGACCCTTGAAGCAAGTTTTTAAAAAGTTAATTGCTATAACTTGATGCTGACATGTATGATGTGGAGTATTACAGATAGCAAGTTCATGAAATAAGAAAAGTGAAAAACAAAGACTATGTCACAAGGCTTAGAACCTAAAGATACCTTTCCCCCTGCTCCTGAAACCTTGTTGAGTGTTGAATCAAGGAAATAATGAATAGTTTAGAACCTCAAAAAGGAACAGCCAGGAGTTCCAGCCGCCAAGGTATGTGATCAGCATAGGAAAACCGAGAACACAGTGATATATGAGTGAATGAAACAGGAGTTACGGCTTTTATTTGAACTGAGTCTGAAACTATGTTCTTTTATACCACTAGCACACATCTGGGGAACTGTCTTCACATTATTGGCTAACTTTGGAAGCTGGTTAAATCTGCCTGGGATCTACACATCTGCACTTCTATGACAATTTTAGACAGACCACCTTCTTTACCCTGCGCCTCTTACTTGAGAATACTTGTAATATTCATAGGAGGGATGTAATGAAAGCACACAGAACATTTTGGTCTGTCAGAATGAGGTATGATCTTGGAAAATATTATTTGGTTTACAGTAGGATGCTATACTTCAAATAGTTTTAAGCCAGGAGAGCCAGATGTCTTTGAAAGGTTTATGGAGTTTCTAGGTTAAAAAAAAAAAAAATACAGAGGTTTCTCCTCTGTATTAGGAGAAAAATCTATTAATTTTGCCATCTTGGAAAGGGAGGGATACATAAGGGATGAAATTAAGAAACCTACCAAGACAAAAAACCCAAAAACCAGTTTCTTCTATTTTAGGTCCTGGTATTCCATAGACAGCCATTTCAGAAGGAACAGAGTGGGGAAAACACAAAGTCAAGACAGAGACACCCTTCAGTAATAACTCATTCAGGCATTTCTGCAGAAGATGCAGTATATAAATTAGTTGCTATTCAGCTTTCAGATTTGAGATTCTTAATCAATTCTTATTCCTTATTGGCAACACTTGTGCTGGGAACCATTTCCTGTTCAACAATGGATCAAAAGGGAAGTAGGAGAGAAGTGAGGAAACTGCTAAACTGAAAAACATCAGCACTTCAGTCACCTGTCAAGGCAGAATGAGAGGTAGGAGTGAGAACACTTTCCTCAGATGCAGCATCAAAGTTGCAAAACCATAACCAACATTAATGAGTAATCCCAACTGAACGGGAGAAAGAAGAGCAAGTGAGAAGCAAGTTTCTGTTAAGCGTTCATAAGCCAGAAGCTGCCTCTGAGCAGCAAGATCACTCACAATCAGTTCATTCACAGCCTGTGTGCACAGGCTGCAGTCACGAGACACCACCGCTTTCATAGTCCAGGATGACAAGGGGAACAGAAACATGAAGTTACCTTCAGTAGTTTATTGTGCTCAGTACTGTTGTCCATGGATGAGCAAATTAAACATTGGTCTACGCTATGTCAAGAAGAAAATGAAAATTGTATCAGAATTACTTAGATGTAAATAACCTGGTGATTCTCTAAGATTTATAATTATTGTAATAGATTCAACAATTGGCTCTACTCCTATTAGCATAACCCAAAATGCCAACCTTGTGACCTTGCGTTCAGGTCTCAGAGATAGAATATGTCCAAAATATGTCCAAATATGTCCAAAATATGTCCACATTTTCTAAGAAAGCCCATACCTTTATACTTGTCCTCAAGAGCTAAGGGTTGTAGCAGGGCACTGAAGATGTAATAGTGATGCACTGCGATAGGCCAACAGGACTCCATGCTCCAGCCAAGCCTCTCTGTAAGCAGACCTTTTCTGAGAGAGGAGAGGTGGTAAAGGCTGACTGCCTTCTTGGATATAGATGTCTTCTACTGGAAGAATGCTACAAGATATATTTACCTAAGACAGAAGTAAATTTTACCTTCCTTTACAGAAAATAAAAGGAGACCATTGCAGAGATCTACTTGAAGTGTGTAACAGTTTCCAGAAAAAAATAAATAACTTAACGAGCAGACTTTCTTTAAAAATAAAGATCTAAATGCGTTTTTGAAGATTCAAATGCTTATGAGGTTAGAGACGTTTTCAAGCTGTCCAGTATTTGTCAAATTTATTCTTTGAAAATAATGAAGACATTGACATATAAAATAGGTGCAAAAGTCTCTAAAATTGTCAGTTTCATGTCACTCCAAATCCAATAGGCACGTTGATTCCTTAAACATGTGTTAAATTTAATGTTAAATTTATTCCTGAACCTGTTGAGTTTTCTAATACATGCTCTGATCACAGCCTTGGCTATGTCTTCCCACCCATCTTCTTAGAACATTAATCACTCCTGTTTTCTTAAACATCTAATATGGATGTTAGCAGAAAGCCTTCCAAAACGTTTGTACTTAGAACTGAGGTGATCTGTAAGTTGTTACAAAAGAAAAAAATAACATACATTAATATATATCTATTTATAAATTCATATAAAACGCACGCTCCACTTAGCGACAGGAAACCCACCCGCTTCAGGTGAATCCTATTACAATCCAAAGGACCAGGTTAGGTTTTCCCTTCTTTACAATCCCACCTTCACACACACAATCCAAACTCCCACAGACCTCAACAAGAAATTTGCGTATGCGAGCACACACGCGAGGGGGACCTTATGGCTTGATAACCAGCGTGAAGTGTAACCTTTAACTTCAAAACAAGCAAACAATGGACTAGTTGCACAATGTATGTGAACCAAAGCCTTCCATATTGCACGTAAAAATAATTTTAAAACCTTTCATCTACAGCCATTGCAAAATCATCATGGGGGCGGGGCCGAAAATCTCATTACAGAAGAAAACTGGTCTCTAGGTACAAGACTGAGGGAAAAAAATTAAAAAATCTATCTCATTACACAAACCGGCGAAAGGGTGAGGTCACGCCTGCTCGGGGCCACAGTTCGTGCAACGGTAAAATTTTCAGAGGTACAATTTAATCGTCTTTCTACCCAACCTGCAGTTACTTTTGATACAGAAAAAAGAAAAAGATACAATAGATCAAACCGTGCCCCACCTTTATTCCCCCCCCCCCGCCCCCTCCCCCTTTGGAGCCAGGGACACAAATTGTTTCGGAGCCCCACAGCGCCACCAACACCGATCCATGCAAAACAAAAAGGATCTCCCACCGTGTGAAAAAAAAACATGCGCCTAGAAAAATGCCCAAAATTACAAAATGTCTCCCAAATGTACCTTCTTGGAGGAAAAAGAACAAACAAACCACTCACCGCCACCCCCAAAACCCCCACTAAGAAGCCTAAATGCAGTGCGGTGAAATGAGAGCCTTTATATAACTAATGCTTTCAGCTAATTGCCACAAGAGCGCTAATTTGTAAATAAAAAGGTCACTGTTTAGTAAGAGACGTAACTTAATATAAACCCTGTTATGTCAATCTCCACCTTCACCATGCCAAGGGCAGTTTTCTCCCGTACTTTAGACCAAAGTAATCCATCAAGAGCCATCACAAATGGCATTGTAAACTCTTTCAGCCACGACCAGACCATATAGCAGCAAAATAATAGGCTTCCCTATATTAGTGCTGCATTATATTTATATAGACACTCATATATTTCGTCCTGGATCCCTTTATTACTCGTTAAAGAACACCCCCCTCCCCCCAAACAAAAAGCCAGAACCAAAAAACCAAGTCCATCTCGAAAATATCCGAGTTCTTATACTTTTAAATTGAACTTAAATTGCTGTTAAGCTTTGCGTGTATAAAATTTTAAAGAGGAAACAAAACTGACTTCAGGAATCGTCGATATTAAGGAGACATCGCTGGGTGGGATACACGCGAGATCAAAGCTAAGAAAAATACAAGGCTACGTTTTGTTCATCAACACAACGAAAACCCTTCACAGCATTAACACGCCAAAAAAACCAACCAAACAAAAAAACCACCAAACCCCAAACCAACCCTAAACCCGCAGCAACGAATATTTTTGATTAAAATCTCAAACTTACCTCCGGAGAAGGCAGCCCTTGCGAAAGGGCTGTAACAATATGGACTGCATGCTCGCTCTCCTGCACCCAGCCACCTCCATGCTGCAAAGGGCTCCCCGAACATCCTTCAAATATTTCGCAAATGCAAAAAGTGAGACTTTTCTTTTTTTTTTTTCTTTCTTTCTCCCCCCCCCCCCCCCCCCTTCCTTCCTTCCCCCTCCCCACCCCCGCCAAGATCGCTGAGGGAGGAGGGAGGCGGCTTCCCCGCGGCTCTGCGGGCGCTGCCGCCGGGAGCCGGGGCGGGGGAGCCCGCCCGCCGCCACCCCCAGGGTCACAACTTTGCCAGGGGGCTCCACGGGCAGCGGCCCTACCGCCTGGGAAAACGCACCGTGCCGCTTTACACCCATTTTGAAACGCACAGGAGCAAAGTCTAGCGCTGGTTTTCGGTGACACTGCAAAACTACGGCTCGCTCCGCACCCCCCATCCCTCCCTTCGATGAGAGCAGCCGCCTCTGGAGAAGTGGTAAAGAAAGGCGGCTGAACAAAATAATTCCGAGACTTTGCCGTTTTCCCTCGGCCCGCCCCAGCCCCCCCCCCGCCCCCCCCGCCAAGCCCGGCGCAAGTTTGTGCCGCTGCGCGCATCCCCGCGCCCTCCCCCGCGGCACCGGGCACCGGGCACCCCCGGCCGGGCCCCGCCGCGCGGCGACTGAAAAAGCCAGTCATGCCTGGAACAAAATCTGTGATTCCTGGAAAGTGGGGAGGCTTGAATCCCAACAAATACTCGATTTACTTATAAATATAAATACCTACCTTACGAAAGAACTAAATTAACACTAAATTCAACAGATACATCCGTTATGGCAGGAATAGTTTTTCCATAAATACTGTTTTAAAAACCCCTCCTTATACTGACTGACAGAATTCTGCCATGCTGCCCACAAACAAAATGGCTGTGGCACCGAGTTTTTTGGTTCCTCCCACCGTGCCTCCCCCTGGCCTCCAGGAAGTGGTAGAAATCCAAAATAAAATCCGCACGAAAAGTACAATGCCTGGGCTGAACTCGCACGGCGCCCCGGGCATCGCGGGCACGGAGGCAGGTTTTCCAAGCTTGTACTTTCTCGAGGATTTTTATTGTTTTTAAAAGGGCATCAATCACTGGGAATTTACATCCCTGTGTAATTCGAACTTCCTGCTTTACATATTTATAAGGGCTTTCACCTATCTTGGCAGGCTTTCCGATTAAGTGGGTTGGGAAATTCGATGCCGTGGCTGTAGTTTGTGAGCTGAGTCAGCCAGTCCCTGCCGCGGCTGGGCTGGGCTGCGAAAACCGGGCAAACGCTACACTTTCAGGGTTCGGTGCAAGATAAAATTACCCCCCTGACATATCACAGCCTGCCAGGGAGCACGTAGGCACAGGGAGCACGGTGGAACGAGGAGTCTCAGTGGTAACTGAAATTTAGGCCTCGTGCACATAGAATCATAGAATCACTAGGTTGGAAGAGACCTCTGAGATCACCGAGTCCAACCGTGCCTGTCTCCTTACTAAACCATGTTCCTAAGAAACTCATCCACCCGTTTTTTTAAACACCTCCAGAGATGGTGACTCCACCACCTCCCTGGGCAGCCGTGCCAATCCCTGACCACTCTTTCTGTAAAGAAATTCTTCCTAATGTCCAGTCTAAACCACCCCCGCGCAATTTGCAGCCATTTCCTCTTGTCCTGTCGCTGTCACTTGTGAGAGGAGCCCAGCACCCACCCCGTCACAACCTCCTTTCAGGCAGTTGTAAACAGTGATGAGGTCTCCTCTCGGCCTCCTCTTCTCCAAGCTAAACAACCCCAGTTCCCTCAGCCGCTCCTCGTAGAGCTAATTCTCCAGCCCCCTCACCAGCCTTGTTGCCCTTCCCTGGACGCATAAGTACACCTTTTGTAATATTTGTGTTTTAATGTTTGTGGTTCGCAGTAGCCTGCGTGAATTATAGTTTCTGTGGAAATAATTTTGGCTCTTCTCTTACCATGACCCTATATAGTGCTGCAGCCCTTTAACTTCTCTTAATATTCACCTTAAAAGAAAATAAATAGCAAAATATGACATATTTAAATTAGAGTTGACCACAAAATCATCAATATATGGTCCTCTTATCTGAGCAACCAGTCTTTCCAGGCAATAGCACAGCTCCTCTCGCACGCTGTGTCATGGGCTCCATAGGGCCCGATGCATTTCCCATGAGAGCCCTTTTGCTGCCTTTGGTAGGAGTTACAATGGAGACAGGCTGTCAGACCTGCTGAGCCTGATCCAGCCTTGTACTGGCAAACTTGAAATAATATTCCCATCCACTGCTAATCTAAACCTTTTTGAGAGGCACTGAAAACCCAGTGAAATTGGTGTGGTTTGGGGTTTTTTTTCCCTTAACCATCTCATATTTCTAGGTCTTGGATTTCAAAAAAATCTGCAATGAATATAGAGCAAATTTTGCCATTACTATTATCTCTTTGTATTTTCATGCTGTCTATCAACCTTAATCCCGGACTATGATTACCATGTTATACTGTAGAGAAATATAGGGCAAAACGATAATTCCTGCCCCGAAGAGCTCAGAACTATAAGACAAAAGACAGCAGATGGCTACAGCCAGATGAGGGAAACAATGAGACTGTATTGATCAGCTGGGAAGGCACAGTTTGCAACACGCCATCAGCCTAACTCTTGTTTCTGTGTGTACATCATGGCTAAGAAGACACAAGGTGGGATTTGATGAAGAAAACTAATTGGGTTTGTGACTGTTGGAAGACAACTTTTCCAACAAGAAGAACAACATGGGAGAAAGCACAAAGATATTTATTTGAAAAAGCAGCAGATGAGCTACGAAAGTCTAATCAAATTGGCATGAATTTTTTTGTAATGACAGAAAATAGATAAGGAGGGAAGTGGGCTATGCAAGCATTGAAAATAACAGATGGGAAGCTTATGTTTGTTGTAGGAGTGGCAATGAAAGGATCAAAAAGGCGTGGTGCATGGAAAAATCATAAACCAGGCCTGCTAACAGTTCACAAGTTCTAGGAAAAAAGACCTACAGCAGTTCAAATGATATTGACCTGAAGAAGCGTAGCATGCTTTTTATAGGAACAGAAGTGTGGTTCTTAACCATCAGTTTGAGGACCATGTGTCTATTACCTGACTGAATTCATCAGCACCGCTCGTGGGGACAGTGTTTATAAAATGAATGCCTGGTTACTAAAGGGTCACCTCAAACTTGTTAACACAAGTGTTAGAGATAGGCACACAGGAGGGTTGGGACCAAAATGACCACACACCCTGGGAAGGTTCCTTCTTCTGTCACCTGCTTTTTTGAGAAGCCTTAATTTCCCTGCAGTGCCCCATAAATCAAATGTTCTTCATCATCTGCCCTAAACTAGCACAGGTCCGACAGAGTCCTCACCTGAAGGTGGAGGGGGCTAAAAGTGCTTGGGTTTAGGGCACAGCTACCTCCAGAAGAGCAGAGCCTGCTTCAGAGGAGCGCTGCACTCTGTAGGCTCATCCCCTCTCAGTACATTCTTTGTTATGTTATGCTGCATTAGGTTTTTAAACTTTTTCCTTTCCTTCCTTCCTTCCTTCCTTCCTTCCTTCCTTCCTTCCTTCCTTCCTTCCTTCCTTCCTTCCTTCCTTCCTTCCTTCCTTCCTTCCTTCCTTCCTTCCTTCCTTCCTTCCTTCCTTCCTTCCTTCCTTTCTTCCTTTTCTTTCTTTTCTTCCTTTCTTTTCTTTCTTTCCACATTTAGTAACAGTACTGCAGTAATAGCAGGGGCATATTTGCAAATTCTTTGTAATTATTTTGCATTAAATACATTAGATAAGATTGTATTTAATGCAGCAACAGTGACAACCCCTGAAGTCTGTTGGCTATCCATGATATAATTGGGGCTGAACACTGTAAAGTAAATAACCCTGATTGAGTTAGGCCTTGGTGAATGTGGAAATATTCTGATGTGGCAAATGTGAAATAATTTGACTGATTCTTTTGTTACAGCCTAGACTACGCTGGATTATCCCAAGTTTCCTTCTGATTTAAAGCTTAGTAATTCTGTAGATAGATGAGCCGATGTACAGTAACTGTTTAAGGCAGGGCCGTTTCCTCTCATGTTTGATCTCATCATCCGTCTTAACTGAAAATAGTGTATATCAAGTGTAAAACATTAAGGATTGAGATAGCGACTGAAATGCTCATTATGGCTTTTTAAATCTGAATATGTGTTCCAAGAAAAGCTGAATAATATGTTTGCAAGCTTTAAGAACAACCCTCCCTCAATCTGATGCAAAATTTCCCTAAATTTCTTATTGTTCAGAATAACTCCAAAAAGCACCACCATCCACTCTGCTCTTGTTTTTTAAAAGCTTTGTCCGGTGCTTGGTGTGAATGTTCATTCTTGAGCTTTTACTCAAAAATAGGGAAATGAAATATCCCTGTGGGAGCAAAGCAACAAACTAGCTATATTTTAGGATATAGACTAACACAAAAAAGTGACTAAAAACTGATAGCATTCAAGCAACATCTTCTTACTTAAAGTAGTGAAACCCCTTATTCCATTCTGCTGGCAGTATAATTGCTTTTATTATTCTTTATCTTTCATTTTCATTAATCTTTATCTTGCCCATAAAGATTTAACTCTAGTGCCATATTTTCGAAATAGGTCTCTGTCGGTACACTTGTAACAAATGAATTACACTGATCTTCTTTAGACAATCTTTTCTTGATGTCTTTAGGAAGCGAATTGTTAGTCCTGTTTGGTCAGTAAATCGTTTGGTAGGTAGCAAAGGCTGAAGAATATCAAAGTGCTTTTGCAACTGGTATGTAAATAATAATTTGTTTTCTTTTCATAAAAATGGCACTGAATGTTTTTCAGTCAAAATGTATAAAGATGTTGCATTTTTATTCACTAGATAATGTTCATATAGCTGTATAATTCCTCCTGAAGAATCTAAAAACTGATTTGTTGTAATTCAGAAAATTCATAAATTATAGCATAAGAATGGACCATTGATGACTGTATTGTAAAGGAGGACATAGACTTCCCTAGCTTAATTGGTCTGACTCGGGTCAGGTACTTTACAAAGCATCCAGTCTTGTCTGAAGACGTAAAGTAGTAAAAAAACCCATCATAATCTTCATTAAATTGTTACAATGGTCAACTGAAATTCAGCTTTAAATCACAGGCTTTGTAACTTATTAAACTTCTTCTTTCCATCTCTCTGTTCAAGTTCTGGTTTTGTTTGAGTACATAAGAGTCACAAAATGTTACTCTTTGTTATGGATATTATGTGGTTGTAATGCTTCTCCAGTTTATCAGTAATCTTCATGCTTCAGGAATCATGGACATCAGGAACAGGTGCACTATGTCAGCAACAGTCACACTACTTGCCATGCACTAAAGTAAGGCAACTCCTGATATTTTTTCTGTGTATCGCAAACTTTCATTTGCTTTCTTACTGCATTACCATTACAGGTACCCCTGTTCAGCAAACCATCCCATTAATTTCTGAAGCCTTTGCAATAACTCCCTTTCAGTCATACCTTCTCACTTCTCCTGTCAATAGTACTTAACTTTGCTCTCAGAATTTTGCTTTTGCCTGTACACAGGTACACCTACTGCTGTACTTGTGTCCACCTTAATAAGCTGATCCAAGTTGACTTTTACCAATAACCCATTCAGCGCAATACAATTACAATATTGTCACAGGTTGCTTGTCACGTCAGAAGTCCTGCCAGTGACAGTTCAGATGTTTTGGGGCTGATGTTCAGTGGCAAAAGCTATGGAAAAGGAGCCAAACCAATATAGGTGGAAAAGCAATTCAGTACAAAAATGCCTGGGAGACTTCTGAAAATAAACCTCCAATCAGAAATAAACCTCTAAAACATCTCTTGCTGTTGGTTGCTGAGGTATGCCACACATCTCTGAGGATAGCTTTTGTCCCCTGTTATTTTTGTTGTATCCTTGCATGGTGGTCTGAAAGCATATGCTGAGATCCACTGCACAGATTGGTGAGCTCACGGCCTGCATCTTTTTATGCATTATCAATCTTTGTGAGTTTTGGAAAGTCTCTTCTTTTGAACTGATGTAGGAATGAAAATGTGCCATCCTTTCAGAATTAAATCTATATCCATATGAAAAGCTCTATATGATAGTATGATTCTTAAAAGAGTACTTTAGCCACACCAGGTGATGTTTTGTGGGGCTCAGTGTTGGGGCTGGTTCTATTTAATATCTTTATCAATGATCTGGATGAGGGGATTAAGTGCTCCCTCGGAAAGTTTGCAGACAAATCCAAGTTGTGCAGGAATGTTAATCTACTTGTGGGTAGGAAGGCTCTGCAGAGGAACTTGGACAGGCTGGATTGATGAGCCAAGGCCAATTGTATGAGGTTCAACAAGGCCACGTGCTGAGACCTGCCCTTGGGCCACAACCACCCAGTGCAGTGCTACAGACTTGGGGAAGAGTGGCTGGAGAGCTGCCTGGTGGGAAAGGTCCTGGGGGTGTTGGTCGACAGCGGCTGAATATGAGGCAGCAGTGGACCGGGTGGCCAAGAAGGCCACCAGCATCCTGGCTTGTATCAGAAATTGTGTGGCCAGCAGGAGCAGGGAGGTGACTGTCCCCCTGTAACCAGTACTGGTGAGGCTACACCTCGAGTGCTGGGTTCAGCTTTGTGCCGCTCACTACAAGAAAAATATGGCATTGCTAGAGTGCATCCAGAGAAGTGCAACGAAGCTGGTGAAAGGTCTGGAGCACAAGTCTTAGGAAGAACGGCTGAAGGAACTGGGGTTTTTTAGTCTGGAGGAGGCTGAGACCTTATTGCTTAACTACCTGAAAGGGGGTTGTAGTGAGGTGGGTGTTGGTCTCCCAAGTAACCAGTGACAGGATGAGAGGAAAGGGCCTCAAATTATGCCAGGGGAAATTGGAATTAGATATTAGGAAATATTTTTTTACTGAATATGGTATCAAGCATTGGAACAGGATGCCCAAGGAAGTGATTGAGTCACCATCCCTCAAGGTTTTTAAAAGACATGTAGATGTGGCACTTAAGGACATGGTATAGTGGTGGACTCGACAGTGTTAGATTTACGGTTGGACTCAATGATCTTATAGGTCTTTTCCAACCTAAACCGTTCTCTTATTCTCTGATGCTATCTATGTCTGCACAGATGTATTTTAAAAGATATTGTTTGTTTAGTTGTCTATATTTAATTAGTTGAAACTGTTGAGGAAATAGTGTGATTTCAGAACAGTCAGAAAAAATTCTTGGAAAAAAAAAGCTTACTGTGAAACCTTACTTTTAACTTTAGTAATTGCTTGATTGGGATTATTCTGCATACTTTCCTTGTTATATGCTGCTATTTGAAAAAGAATTACATCAGCTTTGGTCCAAGTCTTGGAATTTCAGGTGGAGGGTTATTTAGTGCTTTTGAATCCAAGCACTGGATCCTCACTCTTGTATTAAAAGTGAAACATAATAATTATTCACTGAGATGTTTGCAAGCAGGAGTAACTGTTAAAGCATCTTTTTTCACTTGCTTACATTCCTGTTTTAGGTCTGTAATGATCTTGTGCAAGCATTGTTTCCAGACTGTAAGATACGGCTATCACTACTGCTGTTGGATTGCTTACAGCATGCTGTGCCAAAACAAGGGAACACGCAATGATGCTTCTGCTTTTATAAATACGTTGTCTCAGATCTTCATCCTCTGACAGTTAAGGGGATCCCTTACAGATTTTATTGGAAGAGCTACTATTGGAGACAATTCTCCTGTATGATTTATTATACCCAGGAAATTTCAGGAGAAATGCCACAGATTCAGATAAGGTGAATAATGGCTGCAGTCCATCTGTATTTAGCTGCCTTGCCTGGGACTAGTTTATGTGTTCAGCAGCTTTTATCTGTTCTTTTCTGAATTCACATTTGTCATTCAGAATAAAGGGCCACTGTTGAAAACATCTCGGAACTGTTCACAGTTGCTCATGGTGTTCGCTTTTACTGTTGCTGCAAACAAACGCACCATCTGTATGGTAAAGGCAATGCTTCACAATTCAGTTTTCTTTTTTGAAATGTTGTGATGCTGGTGATGTGCTGAATGGAGGCCAGTTTAGTCAGCAAAAGCCTGGTGAGCACAAGAAGAGTATGTAACAAGGGGAATTTAAAAAGGCTTCCAGTAGCACACAGCTCTGAGGATGAGTAGGTCTGACATTACTGAACCCAAGTCCTTTACACTCCCACATTCAGAAAGACTATGAACTGCAGTCATGAAAGCTTTAATTTCTTCTTCTTGTTTTTTTTATTAAGTTTAGCCTTTTTATAGATAATACTATTTCAATTTGGGTACCTTTCACTAAGTAACTAAAACCAAGCAGCATAAACTCCAGTCAGCAAGCTCAATGTATTAATTGTTCAGCCTCTCTGAACTTCCAGGATGTAGCTGACATTATATTTTAAGGTATCAGAATATACTGGCTGTTTTTCATACCATTATTAGTTGCTATTGGAAAACAAAGTAATTCATATGCATCCTCTGGTATTATTACATCGTCCATCATATTCTCTAATATGAAATTGCCTATTTGACATATCTGTTCTTCTGCATTATCATCAACTGCAATATTTCAAACTACTCAGGACAAATACAATTCTTATGACCTATTTTTTACTTCATTTTTATTGAGCTTCTTCTTGTATCCCTAATTTTGCTGATCAAATATTCTTTGCTTTTTCGTATCTTTGTTGATTCTCTAGAGATTTTGACTTAGAGTATAAATTTATTGGCAGTTTCCCTATTTTTAAGTTTAAACAATATTTTTTTTACTAGTCTTTTTTTTACAAAAACCTCTGAAGACTAAGCTGACCAAACTCCAAATTTAATTAGCTTGTTGATAATGAACATAATCTGTAGTTTCCACAAAGCAAAAATATCAGACTAAAAGGAAATATTCTACAGGCTAGACCTGGTACACGTGTTGCCAGCTGGATCACAGTACCTAATTTACACCGTAAACTTCCAAGAAGCATTGCCAGAGCCCTTTTGGTCTGAGCAGAGATGGAGATTAAACACAGCTTCCAAGGCTAAGTCTGTTACACAAAAATCTTAATGCAGATGTTTCTCAGTGGTTTGGAAGTGGCACATCTGGAGTGATGAGCTACACCTATAGCATTTATCGTTGCACCTTACAGAAACGTGCTTCACGGTCTGGTATAAGGCTGAAAAAACCCTTGAGTTTTGCCTTACCCGCACAGGCCAACCTAAACCAGGTATGTTACCAGTCCATGAAAGAAAGGGAAGCTGAACATTTTATGACTATGTTCTTTATTTTTGTAACTGATTATTTCCTTGCATGTTCCTCTTAATTTTTAAAACTATCATGGAATTTCTTTTGTGACGATAGAACTTTGGCTTTTACCTTACAGATAGCCACTAACATTTCTCCTGATGCAAATTTCCCTAAAATTATTTAACTTATAATTGATTAATTTTTGAGAATCAAAAAGTGCATTTTTAAGGACACATTTTCTGAAAACAGAGGCTGGATAGCTGCGCTTGAGTACTATTGAAACCTGGTAGAGCTAGCAGTTCAGTTTGAAAAAATCCATATTAACTTCAGTCATTTATAGTTTAAAAGTTATTTGCAGCTGTATTTACTGCTGTATGTGTAGATTTTTTAAGGGGAGCAAATGACAAAATAGTGACTGTCAGCAAAGTTGTCTGTTCTAGGATGTGTTCATAAGGAACTGAAGCCCTTTGTATTAAAAACCTTATTTTTGTTGTTCAACTCTTAAACTAAAATATGGAAATGTAAAATGTAAGTAAGTCCTCACTGCAACTGAATCTTTTATAGATGAGACCTGAGCACACACTGAAAGACACACACCCTAAGAAGGTCATGCAGCTGACTGCTGCTTTTTTGGCCAGGCAAAATGTGTGAGAGCCCAGAAGTGGTCTGTCCCTTCAGCAGCCGAGGGCCTAGCGAGCCCCGTCGACAAGGAACTGGCCAGTGATTTAAGATTTCCTCCAAGTTAGCACTGGGCAATAGCTGTCCTTCACAGTTCGATGTACTTTTGGGCTATGACATACTCCTAAATTTTAATTTCTGCTCCTTGACAGGTCTGTCTGTCCTGACCTGATGTGAGTCAGCAGTGTGCCACTGCAGCAAGGGAAGCAAACTGGATCCTGAGGGACATCATGGGCAGAGACAGAGATGTGATCATCCGGCCCTACTCAGCGATTGTCAGGCTGCCCCCAGAGTGCTGTGTTCAGTTCTGATCACCACAATTTAAGAAACACATGGGCAGACTGGAGAAGGTCCAAAGGAGGGCCACAAAGACCACTGAAGGGTTGGAGAAGCTGCCATACAAGGAAAGAAGAGTTCAATTCTTTCTCCCTGGAGAAGACTCGGGGAGACCTCATTACTGTATTCCAGTGTCAAAGGGCAGCTACAAAGAGGACAAAGGCTCCTGCTTCACAAGGAGCCACAAGGAGAAGACAAAGGGAAATGGGTACAAATTGCACCCAGAGAGGTTTTATCTTGATATAAGAAAGAATTTTTTTACAGTGAGAACAATCATTCGCTGGAACAACCTTTCCAGGGATGTGGTAGAGTTCCCATCACTGAAGGTTTTCAAGCTGTGATTGGACATGGTGGTAGATTATCTCATCAAGGCTCCCTTTCTCATGAAAGGCTGGACCAGACAATCTTTTGACATCCCTTCCAACCTGGGCTATTCTGTGATTTTATGACATGCTCCACTGCTGTACTTTATGCTACGATGTCTTTTCCTTCCTGACTTTTGGTCTTTTCATAGACCACACTCTTATCTTGCTCTTCAGACTAGTTCATCATGAGTTACCGTCACTGTGATGCTATCTCTATTCCTGACTCTCTCAGGAGATGGCTGATGTCATCTCTCCAGTTCTTGCTCAGCCAAGTTCCATAGCTATTTATCTCAGGAATCTTCCAGACTTTTTTCCATGCCAAAGGTACCCAGGCTCTTTGACACTTACCCTTCCATTTGTTATCCATCAGATGACGCAGATATCCCTCCTCTCTCCAACACCCTTCTCTTGCCTACCCGTTTCTCTTTGTGTTCTTAGTGCCTCTCAGGGCTGCCGTGTGCCCTTGAATGCCCTTGTATGAAGCTTCACCATTCTTTTCATGTTTTACATGACTCTTTATTTTACTTTTCCTGTCCTGGTATATTTTGCTCTTTTTCTCCCCATTCCACAGGTACCACGTCTTCTGTTCTTTCCCCATAAGGTTTTTTGGTTTCTTTCCATTTAGAACACTATGCTGTATCTTTTTGTTGTTTCTTCTGTTGCAAATATGAGACTTACAACCCACTAGAATTTTAAAACTATCTTTGGCGGATTAGCAGACCTAAAGTGTAGGATAGTGTTAAGTTCACATTTTAAAGTTATGGAGGGAGAAATAAATAGTAACATCCTATTTCAGTCTAACTCTGAAGGATTCTCATTTGTTCTTGAATATGGAGATTACAGCTCCCAAACAGTAACTAATGATGTTCCCTAAATCAACAATGTATTTTTGGGCCAGTCTTGGTTCCAAAAGGAAGAAAAGTAGAAGTGACTGCTGTCTAGTGTGATCCTTCAAATAAAAGTAGTTGAGGCTCACATAATATGGAACCATGATTTTCCGGATTCTGGATTTGTTGGAGCATGCACCTGGGTACTGCCCTCTCGTGATCCCTAGATGGCACAACAGCGTAAAATCACCCTTCATCAAAAAACTAGAGCAGCCTTGAAATTACTTAAAGTTACCCCTTTGTCTGAATTGGTCCTTAGCAGCCACATCCCCACTTCAGCTTCAGTCTTGCTTTGAGAGCAGTTCAGAAAGAATTGGATTTTAATGCCTTTAGTTTGGAACTTCCATCTATTATTTCACATGCTGTAGGTTTCCTCCAAATGTGTTGTCTAACAGGCCAGATTTATAACTCCTTTTAGTACTGTTTTTCATAGCTGCACCAAAATGTGAAGGAAAATTGGTTTATCTAAGGGACAAAATTTTCTTTGTGACTGCAAGGTTTAATGGAAAGAAAAAACAAACACCAAAATAAGCCTTATAAAGCTGTTTGGGCAACCCAAATCAAAGAGATGAGGAATAGTGCTGGCAATCTAAGGAAGGGGCCAAGAACAGCAGCTTCTAAGAGAGGAAACCAAAATCAAAAGTGATTACAGCATTACTTTTTGTGTTTTGTTATATTTTAAAAAGCCTTCAACTAAATTTTGGTCATCTGATAACAGGACATTGAAAAATAGCCCTGAAAATGGATACCACACTGTATTTCTGTCCATTCTGCTACAGATTATTTAAATCAATAGCTCTGGGAAAAATAAGCTAAAAATCCTTCCACGTCTGTAGACATTAACAAATGTACAAAACAATCTCAAGAATCTACCTGAGAATTTTTGCCAAGGTTCATCTCAGTAACCTTTGCGTTTAACAAGGTGATTCTTTTTAAATGATAAGTAAGGCATTGCATGTTTTAGACTATTTTGTTGCCTGATGGCTTTAAAGTCATTATTTAGTTCTACATGTGGTTTCACATTGTCAAGGACTGGCTCTGGATTGTAGAGTAGGACTTGGTACAAAGTCTTTTTAACATTTATCTTCTAAAAATCATGACAATAATATCTATGTTACTATAATTATATCATGTCTTACTAACCCAAAATAACTATGAAACTTGAGTCTACTGAGATGTCTTCTAACCCGTAATATAGTACTTTCTGCCCTCAGTGCATGCTTGGTGTAATTAATAGATTTCACACAGGAAAATTAGATGAAATTATTAAAAAATGCCCTGGTTTTCCTGTCTTTTTTAGCAGTCAGCCATAACACAAGGACCCTGTGGCTCAAGAATAAGAACTCTGGCTTTGGGTTGTGACCCATCTTTTGTCACATTTCTTTTTTCCTGTTCTGGGTTCTTGTCCATTCATGCAAAACTGTTTTGGCACCAATGCTGACTGCAGCTGCCGTAGGACAGGTTGGTGTCCGGGACAGTGACTGGGAGAGTGGCTGACGTGTTAGAATGTGGTCTTATTTCATAAGGAACTAGTGTGCCTTCAGTCCCCAAAAAATGACTTCTGACTCAGACTGTACTGAAATCAAATACCAGACTGTTTAATTCTAGCACTGACTGGTGAAATACTCTTTTCTGAGTTCATTCCTGTGCTTTTTTGTCATACATCATAGTAACTGTAGATTTTCTGAAGATGCTAGGGTTGCTGCAGCCCATCTGTGCAAATATTATCTGGTGCAATATGTGTGAAGCACACATATTGACCATGGGTAACTGCTTTGAAACTTCCATTCCCCATCTTCATTTCCACAATGGCTGCTTTAACCCCTGCACCAAAGTGTTGACCACTGAGCTGTAACTGGACTGGAGCTTTCTCATCCTCTTGGGTTCTGATGTGGCCCTGATGCCCACTTTCCTGTGTTTAGCAGCACAGAGTAGCGTTATTTCAAATGTGAATGACAATAAGAACTTTCATATGGGAGCTTTGCAGCTGTGTGGAAGTGGATGATGGTACCCAGGTGCATTCTGCAGTTGCTTGATTTGAAAACAAATTGTTAAAACACAGTGAGGTACCTTCTGTGTATTTCCACGTGGGACATCTAGGACTAATGCCAGAAAGCTTACGTACAGTGATAACTCCTGTGTGGTTGGGAGAAGTACCGTGAGAACCAGTAGTGAGGCTTTAGCCTTACTCTCAGCCAACAAGTTAAATGAACCGATGCAAGCAGAGACAGCAGCTTTTGTTAAGACATGAAGAAGTAACGATGATGAAACTGTGCACAAAAGTATTAGGGAGTTTCGCCATCATTTGTATCTCTTCATACTTTTTGTAAAGTATTAAAGTGAACTACGCACTAAGATGGGTCATATTGCTTGGAGTTGCTTCCATATGAAACACGTTACACGCGCTATGAACTGGCATCTAAGCTGAACTCGGTTACTTTACACAAGATAGAGCTGAGCTCCCACATGCTCTTCTTGGTCGCTTTTTATAAAGCTTTTGCACAGACCTTTATTTCAGGTAGACTTTAGACATTTTGTCAGAGAGGAAAGTTATAAATTTTTGTGTCACAATGAAAAAAAGCAGCTTAGCTGGGTTTACTTAACTTTTTTCTCATTTACTTTTATGAGCTAAGAGTCCTTCTCCACTGTTAACACATTTTTCTCATTACTTACTGGATATCAGCTGATCAATCACTATTTAACCTACTCGCACTTCATTGAATCTCCTCATTTATTAAACAACACACCAAATGGACTTGGGAGGCTATTGAGCCAACATAAAATCAAACAGACTTTATTACTACTGTATTAATAGCTTAACATCTTGAAAAGAAAGGAAGAAAGGAAGAAACATATGTAAGTTTTGTTGCAAGAATTATTGTGGAGTTAAATAAAAAATGGAAGAAGATTCAGATTGTTTAAAAAAGCCTGAGAGTAAAGGGTTTGCTTTCTGGAAACCTTAAGAATATTATTTTTACAGGCCTTAAAACCCATGCTAAAATTGTTGCTGTTTCTTTGGAAGTATTAGATAAGATTATATATTCTAAGAAATATGATAATTTTTAATAGAGTTTTATTAGTTGAACTCTATTGACTTGTGAATTTGCCTATAAACTAATTTGTTCCCTCTTCCTGACACTTCAGATTAATAATGCTCAGCAGTTCATTAACACTTTTATTCTGTGTACTTGCCTTAGAAGACTTTAAGTAGAGTCCTTTGCGCAAGTACAATATTAGATCTTAGTAATACATAAGTTATAAACTTAGGTAATTCATGAAAGATTAATTGTATTTAAACTAAAAGTACATGATGAATTTTGTATATGTTGCTTGCTAAATGAACAACAGTATTGTATATGTCAGAATTTCAGAAATGTGTCATTTCAGCAAAACTTCCTTCCTGTTCAGAGCAATGACATTTTGAGATAATGCTTGGATTTAATATTTTCTTTACATACTTCTGTGAACTTTTTCTTGACTCGATTAATACTGTGTTTTTATTACACTTACTTCAACTCGTCTGCATTATAGTAGGGTCCAGAATTCCATTCCTTCTCTACAGCTCTCCTCTTAAAGTTCTCATAGGGCTTCGTAGCATGTTTCATAGAGAAATTAAGTTTGTACAGTCATGTATTGCTGTCGATCTCTAATAATTTTTGAACTTGCTGGCCAGTTTCAATTACACCTGACAGAGGAGGAAACTGTTTTTATGTAGTCTGCTTTTCTATACATAGTTCAAATGTCTGTGACCACTATCAGAGTTCTGTGAGCTCTTAGAGGGACATGCCTGTATGTAAATATATTCAAGTCTTACTAATTCCATTAAAACAGAGAGACGTCATATTAACATTCCCCCTGAAGAAAATCTTCAAAAATTAAAGAATATTCAGATTCTCGGAATGAAAATTTTGGGGGATGTCTTTTTTCTGGGTCTTTCACCACATTAACAGTTCTTTTGCCTAATGAGGATCATACCCTGAGCTGCCAAAGGGTTTGCATAAAATAGGTGCTTTCTCATACGTACTTTTCCCCACTTGTGGAATTGGAGAAATCAGTGAGAAGACCAGTTGAATCACTTTGAGAAGTAAAATGTATTTTCTGACAAAGCTAGTATTAGTATTTCAAATAATTATGATTTTAAATAACGTAAAATAAGAAAGTAGAATTTAAACACCTGTTGGAGAATACGGAGCCTCCATAAATTGGCAGTTCTGGGTGTCTGGGAAGTCTTTTCGTGTAAGCAGTGAAATATTTTCATTGGTGTGAAAACATAGCAAATATACAACTAGTGGAAACCAGAAAAAACACAGGAATCGAGGCCATGTGCAGATCAGTGAATGCTCTCCCTTGTTCGTCTGGTGTAGGCTTGCTTTGCTAATAATTCTTAGTAATGTAGGGAAGTGAGAACAGCCAGAGAATGAAATGAAATGTCAGGCTGCTGCCACTGGTGACAGCAGGTACCTGGGAAGAATACACGACGCAGATCAAGGGTGGAGTGGTCCTGGCATGGGCACACACGTGTAGCTTCTGATGGGGGCGGGGCGGGGCTAGGGGTTTCTGAAGCTGGTTTTTGCATCTGGTTCACAATCATAGAATCATAGAATCATAGAATCAAAAGGTTGGAAGAGACCTCTCCGATCACTGAATCCAACCATGCCTGTCTCCTTACTAAACCATGTCCATAAGAAACTCATCCACCCGTTTTTTAAACACCTGCAGTGATGGCGACTCCACCACCTCCCTGGACAGCCTGTTCCAATCCTTGACCACTCTTTCAGTAAAGAAATTCTTCTTAATGTCCAGTCTAAACCTCCCCTGGAGCAACTTGTGGCCATTTCCTCTCGTCCTATCGCTGTCACTTATGAGAAGAGCCCAGCACTCACCTCGCCACAACCTCCTTTCAGGCAGTTGTAAACAGTGATGAGGTCTCCCCTCAGCCTCCTCTTCTCCAAGCTAAACAACTTCAACTCACTCAGTCTCTGCTCGTAGCACTTGTTCTCCAGCCTCCTCACCAGCTTCGTTGCCCTTCTCTGCACACGCTCCAGCCCCTCAATGTCCTTCTTGCAGTGAGGGGCCCAAAACTGAACCCAGCACTCGAGGTGCAGCCTCACCAGTGCTGAGCACAGGGGCACAATCACCTCCCTGCTCCTGCTGGCCACGCTGTGTCTGACACAGGCCAAGATGCCATTGGCCCTCTTGGCCACCTGGGCCACTGCTGGCTCATGTTCAGCCACTGTCAACCAACACCCCCAGGTCCTTCTCTGCCAGGCAGCTCTCCAGCCACTCTTCCCCAAGCCTGTAACACTGCATGGGGTTGTTGTGACCTAAATGGAGGACTCCGCACTTGGCCTTGTTGAACCTCATCCCGTTGGTCTCAGCATGTCCAGATCCCTCTGCAGAGCCTCCCTTCCTTCAAGCAGATCCACGCTTGCACCCAGCTTGGTGCCATCTGCAAACTTGCTGAGGGTGCACTCTATGCCTTCATTGAGATCATTGACAAAGATGTTGAACAGGACTGGACCCAGCAGTGAACCCTGGGGAACACCGCTTGTGACCAGATTCCAACTGGATTTACTTCCATTCCCCACAATCCTTTTGCCCGGCCATCCAGCCAGTTTTTAACCCAGCAGAGGCTGTGCCTGTCCATGCTGATGGCAGCCAGTTTCTCCAGCAGGATACTGTGAGAAACGGTGTCAAAGGCTTTACTGAAGTCCAGGTACACCACATCCACAGCCTTTTCCTTGTCCATTAAACGGGTAACCTTGTCATAGAAGGAGATCAGATTGGTCTGGCAGGACCTGCCTTTGGTGAACCCATGTTGGCTGGACCTGATCACCCGGTTGTCCCACATGTGCTGTATGATAGCACTCAAGACAATCTGCCCCATGACCTTCCCTGGTACCGAGGTCAGACTGACAGGCCTAGAGTTCCCTGGATCTTCCCTTCTTGTAATGGGTGTAAAATTCTCCAGTCTCCAGTCAAGTGGCACTTCCCCAGTCAGCCAGGGCTGCTGGGAGATGAGGGAAAGGGGTTTGGCGAGAACCTCTGCCAGTTCCCTTAAAACCCTCGGGTGGATCCCATCTGGCCCCATGGATTTGTGTGTGTCTGGTTGGCCAAGCAGGTCACTAACTAAGTCCACCCGAACAGTTGGAACTTCATTCCCATTATCTCCTGGCTGAGGGGGCTGAGTATCCCTAGCACTTTCCTCTTTGGGGTTAAAGACCGAGGCAAAGAAGGCATTGAGCACCTCTGCCTTGTCCTCATCCCTCATCACTACTGCCCCTTCTGCACCCAGCAAGGGAGGGAGAGTCTCCTTTGTCCTCCTGTTGCTGCTGATATATTTAAAGAAGTTCTTTTTATTGTCTTCGACCGAAGTGACCAGTTGAGTTCTAATGGGGCTTTAGCCCTTCTGATTTTCTCCCTACATGATCTCACCTCATCTTTGTAGTCCTCCTGGGACGCCTGTCCCCTCTTCCAGAGCTCATATACTTCCTTCTTTTTCTTGAGATCAATACTAAGCTTCCTACTCAGCCAACCTGGTTTTCTTCTCCATCAACTCGCTTTACGGCCCACAGAGATAGCTTGCTCTTGTGCTGCCAGGATTTCCTTCTTAAGGAGTGTCCAGCCCTCTTGCACCTCTTTGTCCTTAAGAGCCACCTCCCAGTGGAGTTTATCAAGCAGCCTTCTGAAGGGTTCAAAGTCTGCCCTTCGGAAGTCCAGGGTGGCAGTTTTGATGACCCCTGTCCTCACTGCCCCAAAAAGCAAGAATTCTACCATCTCTTGATTGCTGTGTCCCAGGTGTCCTCCAACCGTCACCTCTCCCACAAAGCCCACTCTGTTCGCAAACAGCAGGTCCAGCTGGGCACCCTCTCTAGTCGGTTCAGTTACCAGCTGTGCTAGGAAGTTATCATCCACACACTCTATGAACCTCCTGGACTGCTTCCTTTCTGCTGTGTTGTACTTCCAGCAGACATCCGGAAGGTTGAAATCCCCACAAGGACGACAGGACACGATCACGAGACTTCTCCTAGGTGTTTATAGAAGAGCTCATCAGTCTCTTCATCCTGGTTGGGTGGCCAATAGCAAACTCCCACCACAATATCTGGGTTACCACTCACACCACTGAGTTTAACCCATAAACACTCTACCTTATCATCGCTATTACTGAGTTCTATACAGTCAAAACACTCTTTGACGTATAGAGCAGCCCTATCACCTCTCTTTCCTGGTCTGTCCCGCCTAAATAGCTTGTAGCCATCCATGGTAGCACTCCAGTTGTGCAAGTCGTCCCACCATGTTTCCGTGATGACAATTAAATTGTAGTTGCCCTGCCTAACCACAGCTTCCAGCTCATCCTGTTGGTTCCCCATGCTGCGTGCATTACTGTAAATGCACAATGTTCGTTAGCTACCAATGGACTTGCACTCCATGAATTTGTGTAGTATTTTTAAAAGCCATTAATATTTTTAGTATTTTTACAAGCCATTAATATTTAACCCAATGATTTCCATTTTGACTTAATTTGTAAATGGCTGATTGATTTTCTAACACAATGTCCCATTTCTTTCATTTTAGAAATGACGAATAATAATGACCAACTCACTTTCTTCAGTTATTCCTAATGCTCTAATTGTGTCTGTTGGGCAAGGAGGATTCTGTTGCATTTTGGTAGAAATTACAAGCAAGATCTTGACTTAAAATGAAGCAGTTCAATGCCTCTTGTTAGTTTTGCCACCTCTCTCTGCACTTTTTCTGCTTTTTTATTCTTTCTGAGGTAGGACTGTAGGAGGACTGTGGGCACACTATCCGTGCATAGGGCAGGACAATGATGTTTTCTACTGAATTTTAGTTTTCCTTGCTTATTTTCATTTGTTCATTTTTATTTTCATATCCCAATAGTTTTTAACATTATTTACTTAGTACTAACTAAGAGTTAGTTCTCTTCAGAGAACTAAGCACAAACCTCTCCAGTTTTTCAGAAGAGGAAGCAGGAATTAATAGAATCTTAGCATCCATTTTATATAGATGCAATTGCATTTTATTTTCCCAATTTGCATTATTTTATACTTACAGAAGCAATGGTGACTCCTTCTGAGTTGTACCATATTTATCCATTTGTCCTTCGGTATTAGATATGTAATAGTTACTACCAGTTTTCCCCATATGGAGGTCAGACTTTGTCATTTAGATCTACCAGGATCATCTCAGGACCCCCTATGAAAGGATCACGTTTCTCGTATTTGTTTTCCCTGGTACTGAGATTTTAAAACTACCAGATCTAGTATTGCCACATTTTGGAGCAGGGACTTGGAATTTGGCAGCAGAATCTGTCTGATATTGGTGATATGAGTTTGCCGGGTTTATGACTGCCATCAAATTTTGGCCAAGTAAACCCCTGAAAAATAATTTCCTTCTGTTCAGTAAATGTAATATATTTCTCATACTTCCACCTATAAAATATCCAATTTTATTGTTTTTACTTCTACCTGCAAATCTTGTATGGTTTATGCCTTTCTGAAAGATTGTTTCTATATGCAGAGTTCTCCATTGCCTGTGTTGCTCAGACTCCTCTCTACCAACGCAGGGCCGCGTCTCGCAGGCGGTGCTGTCACTGATCCTCACGGCTGCTGTAGCTCTGCCTCCCTGCTGCCGACAGGCACAGCTCTGAGGACTCCAGAGCTCAGCAGAATGTCTGACATTTCTGTTATTGTACTGAAAGTTACTGTGGTGCTAAAACTAAGATGGTGGGTGATGCCTGAGGTTTTCCTTCTTCAACCACTAATGTGTGGAGCTTGCGGGTGCAGTCTGGCTGGAACACGAATCTGCATATTAAAGAAGACAAGAAGAACTTGATTAGGAGGAGAAAACAGAAGTAGAATGGCTAATGAAGGAGAAAATACTTGGAGAGCCTGGAATTAATCCATAATTCTTGGAGTTAGTCTATGCATTTGCTATCAGCAAATAGCTCTGAAAACAAGGAAAGGTTTGTGAACTCTCTTTTGATTTTGCTGTTTAGAAGGCAGCGACAAATTACTGGGCAGTTGTCTGTGCTGCCAGCCTGAACGGTCCAGTGTTGTTTGGATTCTGTGTGGGATAAATGTAGTTCCACACAATGAAATTTCTGGAGAGGCAGGGGACGGAGGGCACATGTGCATCCTTCTCCTCCCCCTCCCCCCTCCTTTTATTTCATGCTTGAGAAGTTGTATTTATATTTATGCAAAAGGAAAAATAAGACACAAGGCCCGATTTTAAAGGAATATTAAAGCTGCAATTCGAGGATGCTTATTCTAGAAAGTGGTGTGTGTGCAGCCTTCACTTGGAGAACTTTGGCAAGCGAGATGCCGTATGGGACTTGAACATGTCACCACTTAGAAAGTTCCCTACAAGATGCTTGCTTCCTTCAGTGCATGAAACATGATCCTCAGGGAATGAAATTGTCTCTGATATTCCCAGAACGTTTGTTTTCAGAATATGTAAACTGAACATGCAGTGAATGAGGTAGAAATATACCTCAGAAAGAGAAAGGATTAAGGCAGCTGCACAGCTCCCGGTAGGGCTGAATTTCTGTCTTCCCATACAGCCCTGGTCCAGTGGCTCCAATAAAATTTGGAAAACTGGTGGAAGGTACAATCTGGAAATGTCACAACATGTAGCAGGACTTGCTACTCATATGTGAAAATGAAGTCAGTGGGAACCTGTTCAGAACAGAGTGCTAACGCTGGAAAAATCAAAGCTCATCTTGGACTTTCAAAGTAGATTTAAACTACTGACTTTGCTCTTTTTATACTCACATATAAAATTACACCATCACCTCATCCATCATACAAAGTGTCTTTGAACATGCATGAACTAATGTCTGTAAAGGATACACAGTGCTGACCTGCATTGTAAGAGAAGAGGAAAAAGCCATAAGGAAATAACAATCTATTTCCAAAGCATGGCTTCAAAAATATGTAATGTACATTAACAATTCGAAAAGAATGAAATTATCAATAGCTACTGGTTTAGAGATTCCTATAACATAAAGTGGAGATGTTTCAGGTGTATGATAACGTATTAATTTTTCCATGAGCTTTTAAGACATATAAAGAACAAAGAAAAAGGAATTAAAGTTATACGTGCAAACTCATTTATGGAATTTCCTAACCTGCGAGTACTTCACCAGGCAACAATTTAAATACAGTTAACAAGCAAGTTCAATATTTACAGTCTAGTCTGGTAGTCTGCTCAGGACTATGCTCCTTGTTGTATTAAATATGAAACATGAATACGTAGTCCATGTATTTTTACAAGCTGTTCAGCAACTTCCTTTTTGAAAGCAAGTCATCCCATTCGTCTCTTTTCCTCATTGTGTGATTTATGTCTTAGAAAAGATACGGATAAATGAAGACAGAATGCATAAAATAAACATGCAGTTGCAGAGTTTACATGTTTTTGTATTTTAAAATCATTAGCTACTGTTATTTGCTCTTGCTTTACCCGATTTATTGTATAAATGTCACTCTTATTATGGACATTATGACAGGGTTTCTGTTTGTTTATTCAGGGATGATTTCTCCCTCACTGGAGCTGGGCGATCTTAATGAAAATGACATATGCATGTGAAGGAGTGCTATTTAAATTTTCAGTTAATAGATTTGTTGCACATATTGTTACGTCTTCAGTTTTGCCTTTAATTTGTATTTCATTTAAGTAAGTTTGTTGTAATTGAATAATTTTCTGTTAAAAAAAAGTTTTATTATGTGCTTAGCGTGTTCTCTCTCCTCTACACTTGAAAATAGAATTCTTCAGGGTTTTATATATTAATTATAAAGTCAATGTATTGAAGAAAGCCTCCTTTTTCTCGCAGGGTGAGAGGAGATTCCCCTGTCCCCAGCCTGGGAGAACCATTCTGGTTCTTATTTGCGTGCTACATTAACACACCATCTGTTGCCGGTGTGAAAATCGATAACGTTGATGTTAGAAGCAACATATGGTCGCGCTTTGATCATGGATTATTTTAATTAAAGCCTGAAGCTCCAGCAGCAATAAGAACTTTAAATTACTTATTAACTTTTTGACATCCTACATTATTCATTTCCTAATTGCTTGGCTCCAGCTGGGGTTGCGCAGCCCCCAGCCCCATGCCCTGTGCCTGCCCATGGACACCCAGGGCACTCCAGTGGCTGTGGTACCTGTGCGGTGACATGGCAGGACCTGACCTGAACACAGTGTCACACACATCCAATATCACCATTGTAGCTCTGCTTTGTTAAAAGCTGTTTCGTTGCACTAAATAAGGATGCGCATGGGAACTGGGGCTGCTCAGCCTGGAGAAGAGGATGCTGAGGGAAGACCTTATGACTCTCTACAAATGCCTGAAAGGAGGTTGTAGTGAGCCACGTGCTGGGCTCTTCTCCCAAGTGACAGGTGACAGGACGGGAGGAAATGGCCTCAAGTTGCACCACGGGAGGTTTAGATTTGATATTAAAATTTCTTTACTGAAAGAGTGGTGAAGCATTGAACAGCTGCCCAACGAGTGGTGAAGTCACCCTTCCTGGAGGTGTTCAAAAAACCCAGGTAAGTGTGGCACTTTGTGGCGTGTTGTGACCAAACCAATAAATACTGCATTTTATTCTGATGACATGGATTAGAAATAGTTTTGTTGCATTTTGCTGTGGGACTTCTGTGGTGCACGAAGCATTTCAGCCAGTCACAGCACTTACCCATATTCACCTGTGATGCAGCAGCGTGGTAGCGACAGGGAACAGCCACTGTTCCTGGAGTAAATGTCATTGTAGTTACATCTTTCCTTCCATGTGTCTCCTTCCTTTTCAGTTTTCATTAACCCCTGTGTGGGTGTGAGAATTTGTTCATTTTAGGCATCTGCTTTAGACAATTGTTGACAGCACAGAATGAAAATGTTACTGGCTGTGTAACTCTGCTTTACCAAAGCATTTTGGCTTTCAGCAGTCTTTCAAGAACTGCTTATATATTGAAAATATTAAGATTATTGTCCTTATTGTGGCCTTAGCTTTCCTCAGACCTTTCTGTCTTCTCACAAATCAATACTACTAAATTATAATTCCACTGTAATCTTGCTTGTTTACAGAAA
Organism: Neomorphus geoffroyi; assembly: GCA_033558235.1. Classification (NCBI taxonomy): domain Eukaryota; kingdom Metazoa; phylum Chordata; class Aves; order Cuculiformes; family Neomorphidae; genus Neomorphus; species Neomorphus geoffroyi. The sequence goes on from JAUMJM010000004.1 coordinate 30,916,414, forward strand.
TAGGTACTCCTGTCTCCCTGAAAAACCAGAAAGATGTTTCTTTGTTCACTGGCGCTAGTGAGATTTGTCTTTCGCTTGCTGTTTGGCTTTTTGCCTGACAGACACAGACTCTAAAATAACTCCCATAGCCCTGGCATTTGTCTCCAGGTAGGTCTGAATCCTGGCCATGCGGCTTTTAATGCCTTCAGTAGTAGCTGAGAACTGTCTAAAGTTGTTCCAGGATGTAAAGGCCTAATTGTTCTATGAATTCGACCTGAAAGAGTGCGGTTGGCACATCTTAATTCAAACTAGATTGGGTTGTAATTGTCTTGGATCAACAGCAGCTGACAATGGATATTGGCTGCTTTCAGGGTGATGTGTCACTTGCCAATAGTGAAAAATGTCACTTTTCCTATTCACAGTCAATTTTTTGCTGTAGTTTTTCTTCTTCCATTGAAAACCTTCTTGTTCTTTTATTGCAACATGACAAAAATTGCTTTCTCATTTATACATTTTAGTTTGAGCTGAAAGACTGCTTTCATTTTGATGGTGAAAATGCAAGGATCTAGGAAAGGCTTTTTTCTTAATAGCAGAACACTGGATGATCATACCATAATATTGACAATTAAAGAAAACACGTGTATTTAGTTTATATCGGAAATACAAAAAATTAACTAGATTTAAACAATAATAATTTTATTCTTGAGAAAACTCCCTGAAATTTAACAAATTTCTAGATGTCTGTTTGTTGACCTAATTAAAATATGATGACTCAGATTATACAAGCCTTTGACTGATAATCAGTTTTGACTGGTGTTTTGTCAGAACAATTTATCATAATTGCTCTGAAAGCAATTATTGTAGGTTGTTCAATATATCATTTTTAGAGTTCTTCAGTAATAGCTTCAGGCTCTTGTCCCTTTAGCTTTTTGCTAGAACAGCAAATGGTATAGTAGAGTATAATTATATGCTTTTTGCTAGATCAACAATCAGATCTGTTGAATGTCATCTGCAAATTGTTTTTTACTTTAAAATTTACTTTAAAAAAAGAATAATTTTAAAACCAACTATTAATCAGTTGAATCTTAATTAGTAATCATATATATTTTCTTTATTCTGTTTCATTACATTCTGTTCTTTAGCTTGTAGAGTCACATTAGGCTTGTGCTGTTTTGTTTTCAAAGGTATCAAATGTGTATGATTTGGCTCAGCTTTGCCCATGGTGGGGCTCTTGTGGAGCTGTCTGGAACCAATGGTGTCCAGCACAGCGCAGCCTCTGATCTCCTTCCACAGAGACCACCCCTGCAGCTTCCCTGGGCCCTCTCCACCCCTATAAACCCATGCAATTTACACACAGCACAAAGAGATTTTTCTCTTAGCGTAGTTACTAATAATATTAATATTCTTACAGATTAGAAATGCAATGGAAAATATTTATTTTTTTAAAATTGAAGTGGAACAAAAAGAGGTACACGACTCAAGAGTATGTACAGAAACCTTTTGATAAAGCAGAGATTTTAAAATGCATATTACTTAGAACTTTAATATCACTTTAAATGATAGCTCTGATCTTGTTCTTAGCTCACAAGACTCATATTTTTATTAATATAAATATTTTTTGATAAAATTCCAAGCATGAGTGTAAGCTATCTAGATCTTGAATAAATCACAGGGCTGTAAACTGCAAATTAGAAACAATAAAATATTATCATAGAATCATAGGTTGGAAGAAACCTCTGAGCTCATTGAGTCCGACCGTGCCTGTCTCCCCACTAAACCTGTCCCTAAGGAACTCATCCACCCGTCTTTTAAACACCTCCAGGGATGGCGACTCCACCTGGGCAGCTGTTCCAACCCCTGACCACTCTTTCAGTGAAGAAATTCTTCCTAATCAAGAGCATCTTCCATATCAACAGTATTGGCAATTAAGTTGGACTAAAACCTAGAAAAAAACATTGATAGCTAATAGTTTCTGGCATTTATAAATATTTAAGACCAGAAACCTGAGGTCCATTATCTTGGTGACTTTCCTTAACATGGTTGTAATAGCTAGTTACTCCTTGGAAAAATGTCAGAATTTTGTTTGTCTGGTCCCAGCCACAACAGATAAAATGACCAGGTAACACAGCTTTCACAACCACCTTACTTAAAAGATGACCTTGACGGCAAAATTCATGTCAAGGCCTGGGTTATTATGGTCACAGTACAGCAGAATGGGTGCCCACAAAAATTCTTGCTTTGTTTTGTTGAAGGTGATTGAAACTTTATTTCGGTCAGTGGAACCGGTTGCTTTGAAAGAGTTGTATCTGTAGTGAGCATTGCCACCAATCCACTCGTGTCACTGCCCCTGGCCCCAGGGGTCTGCTGACAACCTACATGGCTTTGACTGGGCAAACGTTGTTGCAAAAACAGATGCCATAGTAGGCAGAAATGTGACATGACTTGCACTTTGGCAAGGTGTAAGTGTGATAACGGTAATAAACTGTCCATATTAATTTATTTTCCCATTGTATTTCAATATGTAATGTCCATTTTTGATACAGAACTGCTGGCTGCCTTCTGCTGGCAGCCCTGATGTGCTTGGGGAAGCCCATTTTAATAAATTTACAGCTTGTGAGTGATTGTGGTGATTCTCTTCTCAGTGCACTTCTGCCACTTGGGAAAAAATCTTATTATTTATCTCAGGAAGTAAGGGGTGACCTCAGCACAAATTTCTGGCAGTTTCCTATTTTGACATTGTCCTTTCATTCATAATTCTTTCACATTTGAAGTATGACCTTCTGCACCTGGTTTTCACTTGTCACAGGACGTTAGTCAGGTCCTATGGCCTTTTTCCTTTGTAAAAAAGATTAAAACCAGCCCTGTTTTCCCCCTGCTCCCAACTCAGACACAACTGTCTCTCTCCAGCCGGGTGTTTTCTCCATGTACTCTGACCGGTGCAGGTGGTTGGGTACCTCCCTCGCTCTGTCCTGTGCACAAACAGCAATATCACTGCCTGTCAGCTCACCCAAAGCAACCCCCACGCTTTGCGAAGGTTTGGGAGTGCTCTGTGCGGCATGGCGAGGGACTGTTCCCTTCCCTACGTTTCCTGTTCCACAGCTGTGGTGTGCAGTGTTGCTGCCTCGGCAGTGGCACTGGGTGTTCTGGCACGTCGTGTGCAGAGCCAGGATGGGCGGTGCTCCCTGGTTGCCATCCAGGTGCCCAGCAGGACACGGCTGTGCCAGTGCTCCCAGTGCCAGGCGCGCATGGCTGGCTGGTTGTGATTGCTCTTCCAATAAGCAGCAGAAGTCTTGGGCAACCTGGTGGTGGTCAATTGCTGGCACCTGTTCATGTTGCCCTGTTCCGATTTTGCTCTGCTCGTGTGGTGCCCTGTACGATTGTGGTGGTGGAGTTTTTTTAGACCTCTTTCAAAGAAAAGGGAAAACTAGCATGAGATGGATTTCACTTATTACAGGTCTCTCACACAGGGATTTGTATCCTCTGAGCTGCTCTACTGAACTCTGTTAGCATAACAGAGTGCCATGGTGTAGTTGACAAGTAGGAGTAGGAGTAGGTGTAGGTGTTGGGTCGTAGGCTGGACTCGATGATCTCAAAGGTCTTTTCCAACCTTGTGATACTGTGATAATCAGAGATAATGTCCCTCAGAAATGGCAGACTATCTGAACTGTCTTTATTTTGGGGTAAGAATAATTATGGACTAGAAATATCCATTTCTTTCCACTCACACAAACAAGTTTCATTAGAGACTAATTCAAATGTAGACGTGGGAGAGAGATCAGACAAATATTCTAGATTCTTTGTAATATTCAAGATTACAAATTGTCTACATTTTTAATCAGAATTTTGAAGAATACCTCCTATACAGTGAAAACACTGATGGGACATTAAAATACAGTAGCTTAAAGAAAAGCAGAAAATGGATGTTTGTTCAGTCTGTGTCCTCTGTACTAAGTGCTGTAAATTTAACAATATACAAATTTTAAGAATGGCAATATTATCTATCTACTGGAATGCAAATTTGTCATTCCTAGCTTTTATTTTAAACTTTCATTTTATAATTTGTATAATTCTTTTTAGGGAAGGTGTTATATTTTAATGTATTAAGCAAGTTTTAACTTAAAAATTGGAGAATGTTAAACTCTTGGGGAAATTTTTCAGTAATTTCTTTTAAAAGCTTAATTCAACTCTTCTATTTTCTGTTCATTGCTATTTGAAAAGCTTTATGGAATGGTTTAGCCAGTTGTTATATAGTACCTTTTTATTTAAATGTGCTTTGCTGAAGTTGTGCTACAGATTATTTAAGTGTGTATTTGATGTGAAGATCAAAAAAATTTTAAATTTCAATTATTTGAGAACATCCTTTAGTTGAAAAGGGCTAAAGGAAGCATTTAAATATACTGAAGTGAACCCAAATAGCAACATAATTTTAATGCAAATATATTTGCAATATATATTTAAATAGGAATCTGAAGATGCTAACAAGCAACTTAAAAACTTAGTAAAATCTATTTGTATTCAAGACACAAGTTGCTCGGGATATGCATATGAGTTTCAAAAATGCAGAAAAGGATAATACTGATGTTTCTGACACTGTTATGAAAAAAAATACTGAAAATTAGTCTAGGAAAGGACAAATACCTTAAAGTAAAGATGATGGAGAAGACCATACAGTGTTACCATTCAAGTCCGCTACTGACACTGATGAATGAGCACAGAAATTGGCAGCAGCAAATCAAGGGAAACAAACAATAAACAAAAGGAGAAGTCCTGCAAAAATGCGAGAAACCAAAGAAGTTGCAGGACCATTTCAAAAAAAGGATGCTAAACTATGAAAAAAAAGGATTAGCAGACAGAAAGAAGTGCAACGATCATGAAGGTTCAGCAATTTAAAAGAAAAAGGTCATGTTCAGGAGTAAGGAGGGTTGGATAAACCTAAAGTTAGTTCTTACCATTGGAAAGACTCCAAGACTTGCAAATTATCCGTCTGAACATGGAAGCATGCAGTGTTCTTCTGAACACACTGACGAGGAGCCCACATCATTGTCCTCGGATAAAACCCAGTGAAAGTCAACAGAAATGAGAGCAAACAGAAAATCAGTTTTTGTGTGTTCCTTTTTATTTACTTGGATTTTTTTTTTTTTAAGGCAGGATGAACAGATGGAAAAATCCAACTCCAGTTATAGTTCAGATTTATTTTTCAAGAATGATCTTTTTAAATTGCAATGTCAATATTAAGCATGTTCGTTATCCTTGGAGATCTGTCTGTTATTTGTTGGGCAGAACTAGTCCTGAACTAGAGGAGGGGTGCAAGAGACGTTGTGCCCTAATCTGCTTGTGTGGACACCTGGCTTCCTTGTAACAACAGCAGTACTGGACTACGCAGAGAGAACGTGGTCTGAAAGTGTTGCTTCACGTTCTCCTGCATGAGGTGAGGTCGACTGAAGGGTTCTACACTTGCATCCTGTTTACCTCTTTTTTGTTTTGTTTTTTTTTTAATGACTTTTCTACTTGCCTGTCAGTTTATTAAATTCCAGCTTGGTCTTGACCTTAAGGAAATTCAGGATCCAAGCGAACTGTAAGCTTGCTTCTCAGTGGGAGGTGTGAATCAGACTTTAGAGAGGTCTGAATCCGATTGTTTCTGCATTTGACACAACTCTTACCGAGAAGTGCCCCGTGCAGCCTAGCTGGCACTGGTAATGAATGCAGATTCGGACATTCCGATGGTCTGGGGAATCACCAGCTGGTCCACAGTGGCCTTGCCCTAGTAAGCTGCCTGCTGGTGGAATCAATGAAAGTGGAAGCAATGGGATTTTCTCTCCATTCAAATTACATTTGCTGCTGAGTCATTTGTGATATCGCACACCATAATGCTGGCAAGAACATACGATTCTTCTGGAACTCAAAACCGTCTCTGAACAGAAGGAAGCTTACCATAGCGTTTATGACTTGGCCTGATGCCAGAAACTCGGGACACTGGGACATGCCACTGATAAGTAAGTATCTCTTCCTACTCCTGCACTTTCAGTAGTACTAGTTCTTCCAAGGATACCCTCCCTCCAAGTTGTCCTTAACTGTCCACGGAGTAGTGGCTTGGATGGCCCTTTCTGAGGACTTTCTGGCCCATAGAAAGGGGGTGATGGACTAGGATGTACTCACAAGTGAGCAACGATCACCGAGGAGGTGTCAAGCACAAACTCCTTGTACTAAAACCGCTGCCACATTCCCGTGTTGTGTGTGAGGCAAATGAATGGTGAACGTGGTGTGGATTTGCAGGTGTAGAGGCGGCTGTATTCCCTTTCCTGGGAAGCATGGACACAGCCAGCACACACTGGAGCATTCTAGGCTTACATGGTTTCCCCTCAGCTAACCCAGAGACCAGTTTGTTCCTCACTGTGTGTGATACAGAGAGTACCAAAATACTGTAATATATTATGACCATGGTCTTACTGCCTCTTGCATTAGCAGTGTAGCCTCATTTTAGTAATAGTTTAGTTTAAAAAGATTATTTCTTTCCCAACTGTTCAGTAATGCTAAAAAAAGCTATTCTGAAAGTAGACCTGAATTTATCGCATTTCTCTTTAAAACATTGAGAATGATTATTACCCAAGTTTTTAAACACACGAAAAGATTCACCTAGACTAATCTCAGAAACTCAAGAGAAAACTGCTGCATCTGCACTTCAGTTCTTTGCCTTTTACAGGACTGACTCATAGAATAATTTTAATCTCAAGTTATTGAAATAATTTATAAAGATTATTAACCACTTGCTGCAGATGAAATCCGTGATACAAAGATGTGATGATTTTGCCAGGATCTCATAGTAGTACTTCAGGTTCTGCCACGAAAGCGCATTCATTAAGTCAGTATACTTTACAGCATCTCTAATGATCTCAGTTGTGTCAGCATTCAGCAGCTGTTTTGTATTTTTCATTTCCACCTGAATAAAAAGTCTTGTATTTCAGGTGTGTAAACTCTCAATCCATCCAGCTTTCAGGCAGGTTTCCTTCATATTCTTGAAAAAAATGGTGATTTTGAAGCAGGATGGGATGGGATACTCGTGCTTGTCCTTTTCCAATTACTTAGTGCAGTCCAGCTACTGTAGGAAGGAAGTTTTTCTGGTGTTTTTTAGTCTAAAGAAGCTAGATGCTAGTTTTTTTCAGTGTGCCTTCAGGACTAGCAGAGTTCAAGGCAGTAGTGAAAAGCAGAATCAGTAAGTGTCTTTTTAAAATATAGGTCATTTCAGACCACAGCCTTACAAATCATTGCAGTCGTACGACTGAGAGGGCAGTGAACCGTAACGTGCTGGAGGGAACGCTGGCTGGGAGTGTGGTATGGTAGAAACTTTTAAAATCAGTTTTCATGCCAAATAAAATATACCAGTGAACCTTAGTCCAAATAACATTAGATTATTTTTAGAAGAAAACCTTAAAACTCTGAAGTATTTATTTTCCAAGGTGTTGGTCACCATAGTACCTGCAAATTTACATTACTTTTTGTCTGTTACAATCCTCAAGTCTGTTTTGTGAACTTAATGAAATAGTAAAATATTTCAGAAGGAGAAATAGAGGCAAATGAGGACAAAGTTTATTCAATTCTCTTATACACTGCATGGGTGAATTTAATAAATATAGATTACTACAGTATTGGCTTGCCAGGTGATGGGACGAGAGGGAATGGCCTCAAGTGGTGCCAGGGGAGGTTTAGACTGGACATTAGGAAGAATTTCTTCACTGAAAGAGTGGTCAGGGATTGGCACGGCTGCCCAGGGAGGTGGTGGAGTCGCCATCCCTGGAGGGGTTTAAAAAGACGGGTAGATGAGTTCCTTCGGGACAGGTTTAGTGGGGAGACAGGCACAGTTGGACTCGATGATCTCAGAGGTCTCTTCCAACCTTCTGATTCTATGATTCTAAAACACGTTCAGTCATGCTGGCACACAGAAGATATGAATTCGAAATAATTGTAAAACAGTAGACCACGAAAATTGTACGAAAAATTTTGTGCATTAATGTGTTGTGATATTATAAAATATTTTTGCTATCTGGGAAATATTTATGCAAGTAAATCTTATATTTTTGTAGTAGCTGTCAAATGAGGACCCTATGCCACTGGTAAAAATAACCATAATTTAATTAGATGCGGGCAGACAATAACATAGGTTCTCTATAATGACAATGATTATTCTCAAAGTGACTCCACAGATTATCATGAATTGTTTTCTCTGGCAGTCAGTCTTCTTTGAATGACTAGATCATGTCTCCTTAATTGATGAATACTGGAACTTGCAGGGTTATCAGGAGAAATAAGACACATCTAGCCCTGCTAAGGTTTCTGATGCAGTTCTGAAATGACTGTCAGCTTACTATGCTCATTGTTTATGTGTGAAAAAGTATGGCAACATAAACACATTTTTTAAATTCTACAAATTAATGAAAGCATCTTGTTTGATATTTAGCCAAGAGAACTGGAGTTTGTCCATGTGTGTTTACAGTTTTTTAGACAGAAAAAAACATTGTTCAGATGCTTCACTGATATTTCCACATTGGTAATTACTTTAATTTTTAACCTTTTGCAAACCTTTTCATCCCTGTACCCTGAGCCTTCAGTTGGTGCCTCTGTAAAAAGAGATAAAGATTTTTATATTTTCAGATACTTTTGCATGGCTGGGTATGTGTTCTCATCTAGCAAACAAGTTTGTTACAAAGTAACAAACCTTGGATTTAGGTAAATATATAACAATAGAAATATGATAAGTATTAATCCTTTTTTGATCTTTAGATTAACAATTAACATAATCCTAAATGTATTTTTTATGAGTGGAACTTCAGCTATTTTAAAGTTTCATTACATTAACAGGAGAGCATGCAGTGGCTTTAATATAGCTAATAATTAAGGCTGTAATATATCATAGTATTAAATCTAGAACATAGTTTTAAAGTAAAATATGTTACTGTGTTTCTGTGTTCTAGATTTAGACTGATATGTTTTCCTAAAGTAACTTTTTGCTTTTTGCTTGTCACACTCCCAATGAGACAGAACATCTCCTGAAATGAGCTTGCCCTCAGTGAAGCGCTTCTTTTTTTCCCCCCAACTGTTACAAACTTGACAAACTCCATAAACTCTTAATTTTGTGCCAGTTCTTTGTCTCTCTGTATAAAATAGGCAATAAAGATGATACAATAAAGGACGGGGTGAAGATATTCTACGGCAAAATCTAAAATCTTCATGTGGAGTTGAAACTGCGCATCTGCATTCCAAAATGGGCCAAAGTGTCTGGACCTGGACTGGTTCATCGTTGTCTTTATTGCTGCATGGAATGCACATGCCTGCAGCAGAAATGCAATGCAGTCATACAGTCATAGAAAGTTTATTTCACTCTTTTTAGAAAGTACTGTGTGCCAGTTTTGAGAGTGAAAACACGAGACACTGTTCAGTTGTTGTGACTATTGAACATCTCTGAGTAGCTTTCATCCTTACGTAGGGAAGAGCTTTTGCACAGTGCCCTCGCTAAGCTGTCACCAGGTGTAGAAGATCTGAAAGACGAAGAAGCTTTTGAAGACAGTAATAGACAGAAACCCTGGGAAATGCAGAATAAATGTGGAGCTCTGCATTCTGTTATTTAGGTCCTTGTTTAATTTACTGTAACACCTCCTATGCACTTACTGAAGAAGTGTTACTGCTCCAGCAGCTCCCAGTATCGAGATGAAGTAACAGATATTAGTGAAAGTTACTGGAGACACCGTAAAAAGTTGAATTATTTTAGGAGGAACTTAAATGCAAACAGGCTAAAAGACTTCACATTATTTGATATATAGATGACAGACAGCCTAAAAAATTAAGCAAGACTGGAAATACTGGCAGAATGTACAAAATGTAAATAAGTATAAAACTTAAAGAGAGAACACGTTATGAGGGAACAGGAAGAATATTTATCCAAAATTGTATAAAGTTGGACAGGACCTAATACAAGAAGCTCAGTGGCACTGATAGTTGTGCTAGTGTAGTTTATCCAATACAGAGTTCATTTAATATTTCTTTTTCTAAGATGTAGATTTGTGTGTTACATGGACACTTAACAGCAATATTGAAAACTGTAAATCTGATGTCAGAGAGAATGGGGAGCTGGTAGAAGAATTCAGTTGGGATGGTGTTGAGGCAGAGATATTACATGAACAAACTGAAAAGGTTTTTGTAACATTTTATAAGGACTAAAAGGAAGCCACTTCTGTTTTGGCAAGCAAAGAAAGAGGACGTTGAGTACAGCAGGATCCCAAAATGGCAGGGGTTGGTTTTTTTTAATGAAGAACAATGTGAGGAAAAACTTTGAAAGTGTCCTGAGATTGCGCACTTGAGTATTCAGAAATTTGGGGTTGGAAAATAAAGATATAGCAAGTTTTTGGAAAGGAAGATATTAGCTCTTTTCACAAGTTTAGTTAAAGCTGATAAAACCTTGAAATGACACAATTTGAGAGAAGGACAGATGGAGAATATTGGTAGAAGAACAATTAATGATGCTGAGCTTGATTTGTTATTCATCACCATGGAAATGATACCTAAATACGTGTCTCTTGGAGAGAGAACATAACGTAAGATAAGCAAAAGGCTACAGACACTGCCCTGGGGAATAACGAGAGAGAGGGAAAAGAGTTAAAGGTCTAGACAAAAGATGAACTGAAAGAACAGTCTTGAAAAGACTGATCCGCAGTATTGAATGGCTTCTGGTGGACTCAGCTGCAGTTAATGAGAATTTAGTGATTGGTTTAATAAGGACCGGGAACTCAGGAGCTACCAAACCAGAGAAGGTTTTTGCAATTTTGGGATCAACTCTGAAAGAGCTGCAGGAATGACTGGCTCTGGCATTTTGCCCAGCAGGCAGTGCAAGCAGTAAGTGTATGGCTTATGTCTGATACCATAGTATTTATTCGCTCACAGTTTTATGTGGCCATAGAGTAGAATCACTGAGACACTCACGTCTTCCAGGAGTAAGAGTACAGCAACCCATGTTGACCCGGTTGTCTCATGCGTGCTGTGTGACAGCACTCAAGACAATCTGCTCCATGACCTTCCCTGGTACCGAGGTCAGACTCACAGGCCTGTATTTATATATTTTTAAAAAATCTTTGAGATGCATGGCTGAGATTTACAAGTCACTGAAGTTTTGAAGAAATACCTTTTCGTTATGAAATTAGATAATGTGGAATTAATTGTTCTGTCAAATGTATTCCAGCTGTATAGTTGTCACCTTTGTGATGTGTTCCTTAGTAATGTAAAATAAAAATGAGTTGTTATTTTAATTTTAATTTTTTTATCTCAGAAGGATTTAATTGAGGAAAATCTGATGACTGGTGTTATATGGGAGATTGAATTCAGCATAAAAGTCAGACCTAATTTACTTCGGCACTTAAGAAGCTTCATGAGGAACTGAGGTGCCCAAGTCAGAGTGCTTCAGCGGAAGTGGAATGGGTTGTCACCTGTTACACACTATCTTGCCTTTCTGGTTGTCAACTGCCCAAAAGATTTCCAGGTTTATGACTGCACAGCAATTAAGTTTCAACAAGGATGTAGTCCAATACAGCTGTTATTTGATGGTGCACCCCAACCACTGACCAGTGTTCTATGTGCCCACACCCAGGGAGAAGCTCAGTGCTCTGGATCCTGAATGGATGAAGATGCTACTGAAAGGTGAGTAAAAGGCAATAACTGACACAAGGTTTTATTTTTAATATTTCTTACTTGCTGCCTGCAGATAATGCTTTAAACAGGAGCACAGAATCACCACTTTGGAGATTAACTTGGTTGGCACTTGGTTCATTTCGGTAAAATAACGGTTCTTACAGAAACAGAGATGGATTTGGATGCTTCCAAGTTCTAGGTAGCTTGAAAATCACAGATTATAAATTAAACCCAGTGTTCACGTAATAGAATTTATGAACTGTGTGAAAGAATAGAATATAAAGGAGCTGACAGGTGGCATCTTCCTACTCAGGTACTGGTAAGTGCCAGCACACTTTTTTCTGACCTATTAAAGAAAACTGTCTCTTTCAGCTCTTTCTGCCAGGTATCTTTTCTGCAACAGCTCCCAGATCTATTTACATATGCTCTTTCCTATTGCTGTTTGAGAGATTCATGGAGAAGCGATCTAGTTTTGCATCAGTGGAGAGTCTTGGAATAAAGAGAATTTGTTGCTTCCTCTTTTGAGTAGGATGAGGTTTGATATCCCATCAGTGTGACAAAAAGCAGCAGCCAGACAACCTAACTGAAATAAGTCTATTATTTCTTTTGAATCAAATTTTAAAATAGTAAATGTAACTTACTTCTAATTATTGCTACGAAGTATTTATCTTGTGATAGAGAAGAAAATGCAGGAGGTAACAGACAGAAGAAAGCCTTTGCTTACTGGCCTGGAACAAAACCGGCAGGGTCTGCAACAAGCTCAGGATCTTGCAGGTAGCCAGCTTTGTGGCATGAATGGTAAATATTAAACATAAAGGTTTCTAAACATCCTGGACCAGATTAATGGTTCATATAATCCAGTGCCCTGTCTCCGTCTGCGTTAAAAAGCTTATCTGTAGAGAACAGTATGTGATTCTTCCCACAATATTCGCCTATTTCAAACTAAGCCGTGATTGCTCTGTTCTGCAGCTAATACCCCACGATGAATTGTTCTTTTGTGAATTTATCCAGTTATTTTACATCCATAGTATCCACAGAGTGTCAGGATATTTTACAACTTAATTGTGGGTTATAGGAAGAAGTTCTTTACATTTATTTTGAGCCAGGAAATATCTTTGTCTGAAAAGTCCTTGGTCTTCCCCTCTTCACTTTCTCCATTAGCTCTCACTGTACACATTCAGTGCTTTCCTGGTGGAGAAGGGAATGGTACCCTGGGCTGCATTATGAGGAACATTACCAGCAGGTCAAAGGCTTCATCAATGACATCCCTCAAGCTTAGAAAACTGATAATTAATTCCTACACTGCATTTTCTATGCTCTGACTTCAATAGTTACTTATGCACTTGGAGACTTTCTTCACATTCCTTGGATCATTCTTTAAGGGTCTCTGATGAAAAGAACTGCTGAAAGCCTTTGGAAATCTGGTTGTATGAAATTATCTCTGTGCATTATTGACTCCCCCAAAGAAGTCTGGTGGATTTGTCAGGTATGACTTTCTTCTGCTCATGTTGACTCTTCCACAATATGTTGTACTTAGCCGTGTGTTTGCTTGTTCTTATAATTTCTACCAGATAGTGATAAAACATCTGGGCAATTCCTATATTTTTTTTAGCTCCCAGAAACCCACTTCAAAATTGAAACTGTGTATGTTACCCTTTTCCTATTCATGTGACACTGAGATCTGGCACCCATCCTCGAGTTCCTGAAGCCTTCTTAAATGATTAGCATTGGCTCTTAGTAGTTTGTTGCTTTTCCTTTTGTTGATGTTTCAGTTTGAATAATTTCTCTGGTAATTGCCCCAGGAAGGGGAATTTTAGGTTGAGTCACTCATGAAACTCCTGCACAGTAAACACAGAAGCAAAGAGTGAGTTCACATATTCTGTTGTTTCGCTATTCCAGTTGTCCTTGTATCTCAGCGTCAGGCCTTTTGTTTCAGTATATTTATTAGTTTTTATGCCTTTCACAAGGCACTAAATTCTCTTTAGCATACTTCTACTGTTTTAACTTTATGATATTTTTAATTTTCTTCATTTAAATACAATTCAACTTCTTCCAAGGACATCTTCTTACTTTAATCAGCTTCTACTACTGGCAGAAGTCCTTCTGTTTGTGTCACTAAAGACTTTAACAGGTTCTGTGGTGCCCAAGAACAATCTGGTGCCTCTCCCCCCTCCAAGCATGTTTATCCACCCTGAGTTTATTTTTTTATACTTTCACTGTTCAAAATTAGGCATCACCGTGTAGATGGTTTCACTTTTATTAGTCTGGCAATTATAGAATCACTTATTCTTTCCGATACACCTATTATGCTATGTCAACACTCATGAAAAATCCAGGAATTCTACCCCTTACCTCACCTTACTTCTCTGACTATGGCTTGTTTAGAAGAATGGATTTGATCTAACTTATGGTTTATGATGCCTTTTTTGCAACAGCTCTTGATCCTGAGTCCGTACTCCTTACTCAGAAAAAGGCCATGATTGTGCAACTGCTTATTCTTGGAGCTGGGCTTGGGTTAGGCAATATTTCTAGAATAAAATCTATGACACTTCAGATACACATTTATTTTTTATTTTGTCACTTGCATTGGCCCGGTGCTAACATAAAAGGTAAATAATAGATAAGAAAAAGTAAATAGTTATTGATTTTTCTTTTTTAACAACACATAAATAATTACTTTATCCAGTGAAATACAACAGTTTGATTACTCTATACTGACCGTTCTGTACTGCAACAATATTGTTTAGGAAACATAAACATTGCTTTTTTGTGTTCCGTATCTCAGTTTTCATTTTATAAAGCCATTCTGTGAATTTTTCTGAGATGCACACCAAAATCATTCACTTTGCACAGGGGAACTCATGATGAACTCACCAAGAAATAAATTTTGATTGCTGAAATACAAGAAAATCTGAAGAGCTTGTAAAAAGCTGAGAGTCTGGTAACAAGCTATTTAATCACAGAGATTCATTGGCAGTTACAAAGTGAATAACTTCGTAGAAGGCTATGAAAGCAAGACATAGGAGGACCTGTGCGGGTGACTTAACAGGTGGATTTCTGTTTCTTTTGCAGATGCTGTGGCTCCTCCTTTCCGTGCTCCTCTGTGCTGCTTCCACACTTCAGGCATCCACTCGCGTTCATTCCTTGCTCTGAAGCTTTGCTCCTAGATCCCCACCCCATCACAAACGCTGGCCACCGCCGCTCGCTGCCAGCAGCTCTGGCCTCTCCTCTGGTACCTCCTGTTCCCAGGAAGCAGAGCACAAGGAAAAGCAGGCTGTGGCCAACAGGATCCACAAATCGAGTACAGAGAAAAGAACCTCACTTTCACTGCAGCACTGGCTCGTTCCTCGCAGCGAGGGATCTTTAGCTGATAATGCACATCTTGATAAGCAGATGCAGCTTGGAACTTTTCAAATAGCAAGAAAAAGTACCACATATGTAAAAGAATGTGCAACAGTTTGCAGTGCAAGACATTGGTAAGAGAAGTCTTCTCTTGAAGTCACTTGTGAGTGTGTGTACCTGTCTGCTTTGGCAATCCTGACTCTGTGTGTAAAATCAGGCATGGAACCAAGAGTCTTAAGTTTCACATAGCAGAGAACCTACAACATAGTACTTTTAAATCTCAAGTGGATAGAAATATTTATTTTATGTTTGCATAAGGTAGTGTTAAGACAAGGTGAGACAGTTCATACAACCATCCTGTGAAGAATAAGCAAATGCAATATTTCTGATCATTTTACATTGACAGAATTTTTCAGACTTATTTTGTCATTTCCCTGTATTTTAGAAGCTGTTTTCCATTAATCTATATGAACTATTCTGTTTACTGGCAATGCGTTCCTCTTGAAAAAAAACCTGCCTTCAAAATCTGCTTACAATTAATATTAAACCCAAATATTCTCAAGTTATTTAAAATTATGCCCTACAGTGTGGGGGTTTTTTTCTAGCTGCTTTTTATCCATATTAATGAGATGAGGGTTAATGTATTTATTATCATTAATGAACATTCACTTGAATTACTTTGCAGCACTCTGTTTCTGGTACTTGTATTCACAGTTGCTTATAAATATTTTATTTCTGCTAGATAACTGCTTTGGCAGCAAAGCTGATTTTTCAGGAAGAAACACAGAAGTGCTTGGAAAACAACCTCTAAACAGTATCACTTTGTTGCTAGAGCATACTCTTTCCACTGCTTCTATTGATCAATACCAAAGCTTTAGTAAGTAAAATGGCTTTATGTTTAATTAAAAGTTGGGGGTTTTTCCCTATTTACATTCTGTGCTCTTCTGAGAATGAACTTGTATTTGCTATGGAAAAGAAAAAATGGTCATATTGCAGAGCAGTGCAAATACGTAGGAAAGGAAATAAAAACATCAGAATCCCAAAGGAAGTAGATATTTGTCGGTCTAGATTTCCTCATAGGCAGTGGCTCACAGCTGCACTGGGAGGCTGTTTGTGCTCTGGGCTAGTCCTCAGTCAGCCCAGAGGCAGCTCAAAGCAAGAAGCTCGACCTGCTGTGCTGAAGTTAGTTTATGGTTGTTACTTAATAAATTACATGATTACAGAGAGTTATTTTCTTTAGCTGGCTCGTACTTTTGCTGTTTATAGTTTCAATCCAGGATAAGAAACTTTGTTTTATTAGCAACTGCCGTAAAGCAATTCTAGCTTAATTCTTTAGTTACCAGACAGGAACTAGTGAAATGGATGGGTTTATGATAGCCAGGCTGTGGTTACACTAATTCTTTTCTAACAGATAACCTGCTGGGCTTTTGTACCCGGCTTGTGTGAGATCAAAGTCTCTTGAGTCTGTGCAGTTGTCAGAGAAGCAGTGAACTCCTACTAAAACACCAGCTTGCAGAATTTGGGGCAAGCAGCTGAGGTCAGCCCGTGTAAGCCAGGAAGGATTCACAACTACTTCTGTTTCCAGCACTTAAATTTTTTGTCTTTGAATGACACCATCTCTCTTTGCTAGAACATCCAATCATGCTTTAAAGCAAACCATATGCTCCATGACACTTAGACAATCTGATACTGCAGGATGGCAGCTGTTCTCTTGTTTAAGCAGCTGTTCACCTGGAGATAGAATGCAGCTTCCATCTGGCTGGAAGTGGCTACTAGAAACCCAGTTTAAACAAGGATTTAAAATAAGCTCTCCTTAACAGGCCATATGAATTCAAAGCCTTCAGGAATACCTCTGTGAACAAGTGATCTACCACTCCCCAAACGCATTTTGAAACCAGACTCATTAAGGAAATGCAGAACATGTAACGCAGATGAGGCAACAGAACCAGATTCATGCACACATAATTAAAAATTTGCTTAATTTAGGAAGACTGTAATGCTGCCTAGGAATCAGTTACTAAAGGTCAGCACCCCGTTCTCCATGTGACAGGAATTCTGCTTGGTTCAGGATTCCAGTGTTCTGTGCAGTTTGGGAAAGACTGAGAAGTGAAGGCAGAGATGTGAAGCGGACTTTGACATAGTCCAAAACCAAAAACTTGGGATTAATCTTTCTAAAACGCTGAAAAACCAACAGCCATAAAGGTCAGAAATTACCCCTCTGTTTAAGCTGCCTTGTCTCCAATGAAGACAATTTCCATGGACAAGTAATATGGAATGTGTTTGGATGAAATGTCTGCATCTTTTCTTATGGAGCTGCTGAAAATCCTCAGTATCATGGGGAAAGACAGATGCACACACACAGTCCCCCTACTCCAATGATGCCCCCTTCATGGAAACCAGGCTTCTTCTGCCCTCAGATGGAGGTTTAAAGGGACTTTTAGAACAGATCCCCATGGCTTCCAAGGATAACCTGAAGTATCAACAGTTATAAATAAATAAGAATCATGAAGAGTCCGGGAATACCCTTTAGGAGCGTAATTACAAAGAGGTGTGATCATCTATCTAGAATATTAGACCCTTAAAGTCTGGAAGAATTCCTTTTCCTGCAAAACGCAGTAATCAGTTAATATTGTTTCACAGTACCTGACAGGTACTCAATGGCTGGACTCAATGATCTCAAAGGTCTTTTCCAGCCTTGTGATACTGTGATACTGTGACAGGCCATTGGCTAGAGTCATTATTAAACTGCAGAATTTCTTTAGCACACATGCAAATGAGTGGCTGGGACTTTACATCAGTGGCCTCCACAGGTGACACAGAGCACTGTGCTGTGCCTTGGCCCTTGTGCACTTATGCCACAGCTGACATTTGCTACCCAAGAAAACGGATGCTTAATTTCTCAGATTTGATCTAAATGACATTTGGTGTTACTACAATGTCCGTCACCTCTTGCCCAAATAGACACCATTCTCAGGTTTCTTGAATAGCATCACCTTCTACAAGACAAAGAGACAAGATTTAAGTATTTTAAGGTACTTTTATTTAATAAATAACTTCAGTAATAGCACTGTAAAAAGTGAACATCTGTTAAAATAAAAAGGCACTTAAAACAAGAATATGACTATGATGCAGTTCGAATGGTCAAAGGCAAATGTACATGGCACATGTCAAGAATGAAGTGTGACTCCTGTCACATGACAAACTACGCAATCTTAGCTACAGGGTAAAGGCAAATTTACAGCTAAGACTGCCCCAAAAAAGAAAAAAATAAAAGAGCTTGTGTTGATACAAAAATATTACAAAAAGAATCACAACCAAATACGTTAAAAATATTAGAAAGGTGACAAAGCACCAGGCTTTAAACCAAGGAAACATTACAGAATAAAGACACAGTATGACATAAGGCCTTTATGTGTTCTGAGGATGTCTGGGTAAGGTACTTCATGATACTGCCACCCAGGGCTTGAATTTACAAAGGAAAACTAAGCAAGTTACCAGGCAGCATCTTTTTCAGTAATGGCACATGGCTTAAAACTATTTTTTCTTTCCTAACATTCTTCTCAAACTATTTCACTTTAACCATAAGATGGCAAAAGGCAACTTAATAAGTATGCACACACTTTTCATTCAGTCCTTTACACTGCTCACCTCCAACTTAGTCAACTTACCACACACGTGATCATATCTCTAGCAAGTAGAAGACCAATTAACCAGGTCCATGCTACATAGGTTTAATTACATCTGCAAACTCAAGCCCTGATTTCCCTGTAAAGCTAAAAAGTTTAATACTAAATGGCTAAGCAGAGCTCTCCTGCTGATTGCTTTAATAATTTCCCTCCCAGTGATGCCACAACAGTATCGCACCCTGCAGAAGACCTGGATTCACAGCACAGGAGAGGGAAAGGTCAAGAAGGCACCAAGTGACCTTAGCTAATTAGGCTACACAGTCAAGTTTTTTTTTTCCAGACCCCTGGCACTGATTACTTGTATTTGAAAAAAAAAAAAAAAAATAAAAATTACATATGGTACATTTTCAAAACCTGCACAGGAAAACAAACCTATATGTAATGAATTAGTAAAATCACTGCAGTTTGCCCTAAATCTATCTTACTGTGACTACAAAAATTGCTATGCTGCATACAGTGTTGTGAAGTTATACAAGCAGTGTTCATTTTCCCTCATATTTAGGATTGACCACAGTTGTCACTGCACTCTTGTAAATAGGATTTTCACCCTACAAAAAGAAAAAAAAAACATTTATATTAACAGAGATAAAGCAGCACTGTATTTGCGAGAAGTGTAAAAATTAGCTGAGGAAATTAGCTTAAGAAATTATCCATTAATGCTCTGTTTATTCAATTTATACACAAACAGCTTAAGTCAAACTAGTTTTCCTTCTAGCAACTTGAACAAAGGCATGCTCAGCTAATAAAGCAAAGGGTTAGGGCATGGTCCTGTCCAGTTTACACCACAAATTTCTTTCAAATTTGCTGAATCTTGTACAGCTGCCTCAGGGCTGAGCCACCAGCTCAGGGGTCTGCAGCCCATGACACTCTTTAAAGAAGAAAAAACTATACACAACACTGCTTGAAATTGTGACTGCTCACAGACAATGTTCTGCTATAAAAAAACCATTTAAATAGTTTGTCTTTTATTATAATTTCATTGTAGAAATGAAGTGGAAAGGCTTGCAGTGTTTTGATAATACACATTCAATATTTATACTGAACATCCAGTATTTGTCATTCTTGTTTTATTCTTGCAGGTCCCCCAAGCCCCAACATGTGCAAAATGCACAGGTAAAACTGAGAAAATTCAGTACTGCTGCAAATGCTGCAATAAAAACGTTATTTCTACTGGCAGGAGAAATGCCTACAGAACAACTGCTTACATCTCTTGCTGAGATTCAAAAACCTCTAAATTAAGCTTCCTTTAAGCTTCCTTTATTCCCAGGTTTCCTTTCATCTCAGTAAATCTTACTCATTTATGGCATCCTTGCACACTTAAGATGAACAGCTTGAACTCAGTATTAATAGATAAATCTTAGCAGAAGAGTGAGCTACCACCAGGAGTCTGCAGATACTGCCTGGCTCTGCGGTACTGTGCTCTGATCACAAACTGAACTTCAACCTAAATAAATGTTGCTTGCCAGTAGGAAGCTCTTCTATGCACACACACGTAATTCCTGAGGAAATTCACTGCAGCGCAGATGTCAGCCCGAGCACAGTGCTGGCCACAACTCCATCTGGCCTTCATACCATTCATAAGGGAATCTTCCTCCCTTTGAGGTTCTCCCCAGTCTGAGACAGCCTACATATATTAATTAAATGGCCTAAACTAATTAAATAACCTGTTTCAGGTTAAAACAATTTGTCCTACAGTAAATTAAAGGAAATCCTCTGCCTAAACACACAAACACCGGTTGTGTCTGCTTTTTCAGGGTCATAAACCTGGAAAAATCACCTGGGAATACCACAGGATACGCCAAGAAGTGACAAGGCAAGAAAAAAACCCAGCTTGGTGTGAAGTTTTCAGATCACAATTCCTGGGAATTCTGTTGCCTTCTATTTGTAAGACCTGTTTCAGGGCAAGTAAGTGGTCTACCCCAATGGTAGCAGTTGCCAAGACCATTTAGCTGGTGTAATGCTTTTCTGCTTTGGTCCCTTTCACATAAAAAAAAAGGGTGGTTATCCTTAAAGCTGATTTCTCCATAGGCAATAAGGCCCATCCAATCTCACCCAGACACGAGAGATGCCAGCGTAGTCTTTCACGTCCAGCCAGAACCTGGACTGCTGGACAACATCGTTTTTTTCTGGAAATCAAGGTTCTGTTCACTCTTCTCAAGATTTGAGTCAACACTACCTGGCCTGAGGTGAAGGAGGAACCAGCTGCCCAGTCGTGGCCACACTTCACAACTACGCAGTCGGTAATGACTGTTCTCCTACCCCGTTCTCAGGCCAACCCTGTCTTGATTGAAAAATCTGTCAGCTACTGGTTTGGAAAGGGATAGGGAGCAAAGAGAAATTTTTATCCGAAATACAGTGTTATGTCTAGTTCCCAGCCAGACAAATTAATCAATGCAGAATTACTACACCGCACTTCATTTTTACTAAAAAGGGATGGGGGATTTAATCTGTCTCACTATGCCTCAAAGTTCTTGACAATATACATCATTTGTTTCCTAGACCAGGTCTAATGGGGAATTCTTACAAACATAAATATAAGTCGGTAAAGTTTACAATGCAGAGAAAGTCAGTAAGTTTAATGTGCTGCATCATATGTAGACTAGAAGCTGGTGTACAGCTTTTCAACAGCAAAATATTAGATAATAGTTGTTATACTGTGCTTTTAGCCTTCAACATTTTACAGATCAGACTACCTCAGCACACACAGGGAGGTATATGTTTACATTGCCTTGTTTGTAAAAGAGCGATAACTTCTATCAGATAGTGCAGGAATTGGTGTAAAGGTTAAGACTAAAACTTGGAAATTTGCAGGGTGCTGTTCATACAATTAATCTGAAGATTGAATCAGGTTTAAAATGCAATTTGCATAATAAGATTGTAAATTCTTACTGTAATGCTTTTTCAAGAGAAATCAGAATTTGAAATTTACTTGCTTTTTATGTAGCGTAAGTCCTAGTTATAAAGAAACTGAAACGATGTACTCTCTTCCCTTATACTTGCGGTTTATGTTCTGAAGAACTCTGAAGCACACAGTGGGATTCAGGTCGCCAAACACAGCACTGAACCAGATGTCTCCCCTTGTCAGCTGAGGGTCTCAGTTTCCATTACAAACAACAGAGACTTCACCAGCACACTCAGAACTACCCGAGCTTCATCCTCCCTCACATTTCATTAGCAGAATAGCTGATCAACTGCAACACTGGTGCCCAAAGGATTTTTCAGTCCTTCCCTGGTATCTCCTGCCACACTGGCAGCAACAGCCCCAGCTTTTCCAGTTATACTTGCTCACCGTGTCTCAGCCCTGACTGGCAAGGGCTTCCACAGAGAGTTCATCATTAAACCTAATGTAGTCCAACGTGATTCCCACCTCACTTTGGGCCCCTAACAGCTGGCACATGGTACAAACTTTCAGAGATTAGCAACACCACAGATTTTTAATGGGACGCTAAAACATGGTATTCCAAAACTTGCTGTCTTAGACAAACACTACTATTTTTAAATAAACCTGTTTTCTTTAGGCTACCACAGAGAATACACTAGTTTAAGCATGCAAAGTTAGAGAAAACATGTTTCCACATGCCCCTACAAATGAAATCATCATGCACACTTAAATAAAAATTAGCAAGCACTAACTATATCATAGAATCATAGAATCACTAGGTTGCAAGAGACCTCTGAGATCACTGAGTCCAACCGTGCCTGTCTCCTTACTAAACCATGTCCCTAAGAAACTCATTCACCCATTTTTAAACACCTCCAGGGATGGGTACTCCACCACCTCCCTGGGTAGCCTGATCTAATCCTTGACCACTCTTTCTGTAAAGAAATTCTTCCTAATTTCTAGTCTAAACCTCCTCTGGTGCAACTTGCAGCCATTTCCTCTTGTCCTATCACTGTCACTTGTGAGAAGAGCCCAGCACCCACCACAGCACCCACCACGTCACAACCTCCTTTCAGGCAGTTGTAGACAGTGATGAGGTCTCCCCTCAGCCTCCTCTTCTCCAAGCTAAACAACACCAGGTCCCTCAGCCGCTCCTCATAGGGCTTGTTCTCCAGCCCCTTCATCAGCCTCCGTGGCCCTTCTCTGTACATGCTCCAGCCCCTCAATGTCCTTCTTGCAGTGAGGGGCCCAAAACTGAACCCAGCACTCAAGGTGCGGTCTCACCTGTACCGAGTACAGGGGCACAATCACCTCCCTGCTCCTGCTGGCCACGCTGTCTCTGATACAGACCAAGATGCCATTGGCCCTCTTAGCCACCTGGGCCACTGCTGGCTCATGTTCAGCCGCTGTCAACCAACACCCCCAGGAAGATTACACAAGATTGAGTGAAATGCCTCCATCTTTATTTTAACGTATCTAAAAAAAGTACCTTCAGCAGAGAATAAAGAGCTATGTTCTTGCAAAAGTATTCACTTTTCCACTAGGCTGGACTGTCAGAGGGCAACAGTTCAGTCTAGTGTTGCATAAAGATAAACCTACTGCACAGGACGGTTAGTTAACCTTCTTATTCCTTTTTTCTCCATGGACTTACTGTTACAGCAGTCACTTAAAGCCACTACAAAGGTAGCTTAAGTCCTAAGTCATTGCAAGAAACTGCACTCTAGAATACTTCAATTAATCCATATACACTGTCCAAGAGCTGGTTCTTACTATTTTCAGTGCTCACCAATACCCATAATTATTTTACAGTAAAGTGGCTCATCTGTCAACCTGTAAATACAGCCATTGCATCAGAGGATGAGGCAAAGGTCAAGGTTAAGGTCAGTACAGTCGGCAGAGGGCATCATCTGCCGTTACTGGGAGACACAGGAGCAGCCAGTGTGCTGTTCAGTGTGAACTCTCCTCTGAAGGCACAAATCTGAGCCCCGCAGGCAGTGAAAAGACATAGAGACAGTAGCTCCACTGCAGGCCAAGGACAAACCAAACGTGGTTCAGGCTATCAGGCTTGAGCATCAACTACAAGGATACCGCGGGCGAGAAGTCACTCACAACGTCGTGCAGCAGGACTGGTGAAGTACTAGGGCCCTGGTCTATGACAAGTTCTGCAGCACTGCCATTCACTCGCTGCAGTAACCAAGCCACAGACAGACTGCACATAATTTATTTTGTTGTATACATGTACAGGTGGAGGGAACCCACTGCAGTTTCATTTTCTTGTAATGGGATTTCAAGTGAATTTCTTGCCTTGGCAATTCAAGACAACTCTTTACCTAAAGGTGAGGCGAGTCCAACAACCTAAAAATCCCAGAAAATCTGAGTTATCTAGGAAAGGACTTTCTCCTTTTACTTCCTGTGGGTCACCTATTCTGCCAATACTAATCTCCTCCTTTTTGGTGGCCAATAAAGCCAAATCCACCTCCCTCTCTCACCAAAGTTTTGATATTTGTATAAATATCAAAAAAGAATAACGTCATGTTTAAAAATCCACGCTTGCTCATATTTTTATTGTTCACGGTGAGTGAAATAAAAAGGGAGAAGTCAATCTCTCCATTTACACAAGAAGTGTTTTGAGAAGAAATGGCAGCACTGAGAACATTAGATCCTGAAAGAGTGCTGGGACAGAGAATGAGAGCCCAGAACAGAAGTTACACCCTGTGTGGTTTGTTAGATGTTTGTCCTGCATGCAACACAAAGTACAATTAAGTGAACAGCAGAAGAGAAGGTAACAGTCTTAACCAGATGGATTAGGTGAAATGCAAGGAAGGAACAAGAACTCCACTTCCTCCACACAATAATTGACTCTGAGAAGAAAAATGGAAAAGGAGATGAATGTGGTTGGTGTGGCAAGCAAAATGAACACTTTACAATCAGTTTTGGACACACTGGAAGTGAAATGATTGCAAAGAGAAAAGGAAAGTACGTTTCATGGAGGGAGGACTAGGATTCTAGACATTGTTGTCACAGTGAGGGCAGATAAGAGTTTAAATATTTTTAATTCCTGCTTTCTCCTCTCATTTTTTTCCTTTAGAAAAATCTTTTGAGTGCAACACTGAAAAAAGGGAGGCAGCAGACAGAATAAAATTAGATACAGAACCTTCCCTGGCTCCGAAAATGCCCTTGAATATTTATAAAAGGATGTGCTGCCTTCCCGACTTCTTGATTCCCCTCCCTCTCATTTGATCTCTGCACTTATCTCCCAAACGCTCTCTGACATCCATCTGACATCCATTTCCCATCTCATCGTCCCTTTCTCATTCCTCCCCCAGCAGCCGGTGATCTCAGAGAAGCAGGAGAACACGTAAAGCATTCAAGAATGTGCACAGCCTCAGTGGACAGACCGTATCTATTACTCGCTTCTGGTTAACTGACTTGCTCTTCTGCACACGGCTGCTCCTCCCTGGGTGCTGGGTGTGAAGAGAACTGAAGACAGTGTTGGGGCAAAGTTTTGTGAGGGACTGAAACTGGGGGAAAACACATCTAGAGAGGACAAGAGCGTTTCCTCCTCTCACATTAGTGTGTCTTGGTTTGATTTGGTTTTGGTTTTTTCCCCCCTACAGAGGCCCCCAAGCCAGCTGGGCTACAAGGACTGTAATACTGCCAGTAAATAAGGATGGGAAAAATAAGATGCACATTTAATTAGAAAATCTGTAGAGTATATGCATTTCACACTTTAAATACAGGCTGGCTCTATACTGGGCTAATAAGCCAAAGCAGTTAAAAATAACCTGAACTGTAAGGCTACTCCGACTGTTCCCAGATTTACTCTAATACAAACAGTGGTATTTATAGGCTGGGACATCTGAGGAGTATCTAAACTGGCTTTACAAACATATCAACTTTAAGCAAACTGACTGCTGATTTGAGGAAGCAGAAGACAAACCCTCCCTTGAACGCTGTCTCTCTCCAGTTTCTTCAATCCTAACAGCTGTTCTATTCCATACACATTTATCCACCAAAATCAAATTTTGCTTGTAGAATAGTTTAAGCCAGGACTGGTGGGATTAGTAAGTAAGCAATTTTGGTGTCAAAACAAGTTAAAAATTTTCAAGCTGCATTCTTAAAAATCCCAGAATCAAAGCAGCAGTAAATAAACTGAGCAAGACTCAAACTGCGATTAACTGATGTGACACACAGTGAGTTTGAAGTGACATGCAAAGGGAAAAAAAAGGGAAGAAAATGAAAGAAGATACAAACTGAGACTTAGAGACCAGCTTTACGTCCATAGTTTGGATTCTTGAAATTGTTAATAGGGCTCTTGTATATTGGATTTTCTTGCTGAAGTAAAAGAAATGGTCAATGTCGAATAATTCAACAGCGAAAAAGTAAAATTTTCAGCTATCACTGAAAAAACCATGCTATGTATAAAGAAAAGAGTTAGTGAATCTTTTTTCCCCAGCATAGAACGAATTAATTTTCTTAAATACAAACAAAAAACTTCCTAGGAGATTTTTTTAAAGTACTCTCTTACTGAGCATACATGGCTGTCTGTCTACAGAATGCAGCAAAGGGCTTTTGATTATTGGATTCCTAGGATTTCCCAGGGGCAGTGACCCTACGTAAGCCTACAGACCAGAGCCCTTCTCTCCTTACATACTTTCCTGTTGATGATGGGCTGAGAACATGTCAATAAACCATTACCAGTCACAATTTCGTGACCTGTTATACAGGTTTAGCTGGGAGATTTCAATGAGTATTCACTACGTCTCTTCATAAATATAAAACCTTCCTCGTCATTTTATACAAGAGTGACTCATCTTCTAATAAACACTTTAATACTATGTTGTAAAGCGTAGTGGAACTGCAAAGCTTAACCATTCTGTCACCATTACCTTTTCTGACCCAAGATGCATTTCTGAGGGGGCTGGTGGATTTCTTTTTTTTTTTTTTTTTTTTTTTTGCTAGTAGTAATACATAACTTGTTTTAAAGTTGGCTTAAAATAAGGGTATTTCTCTTCCTCCATAGACCAAAAAGACAGGAATACAGTCTGAAACACTTCAGCCTTGTGAACAAAACTCTTCTATTCTTTCTCCACTACTGCAGTTTTTTTACAGATAAAAGCCTCCTGACTTACCGTATCCCACTTGGCATTCATCTTCTCCTTTTCAAATTTAGCAAATTCTCTTCTGTCATGGATGATCATTAGTAGTTTCCAGATCAATAATAATGCAAGTCCAATAAGAACAATTCCAGCAACCACACCAGCTACAATGGGAATGATGTCAGGGCCGCTGGGGCATTCTAGGGAACAAAGCGAGAGAAGGATGATTTTACAAAATGCTAAAGGTAATGCATATCCAGGTGCTTTAAAGATTTTATTTTGGACTGAAGCCAATATTTCGAATATCAGATATTACGCCAATACTATTTTTCTTTCAAATAACAGAAGCTTTGGCCTGCGTACATCCTGTAACATTCCATCTTATTTTTATCCTTCTAATGCGTTCAGTTTTAGCATAGAACAATTAACATTCTGACCATGAAGTCTACACACTGCTAACCCCTTCAGCTATCTGGAGTATAATAACTAGGAACTGTAACATACTCGAGCTCCAAGTCACAGGAAGTGCTGGGCGGATTAAACAGCTAGAGTAAAAACTCAGATGAGCAAAACAGTCCCCGCATAATCTGTCAGTGTTACAGAAGAAGGGGGGTTCCTCATTTTAATTCAGATGGCAGTTATTGTTAGTAGCTAATATATAGAGACAAGTAATAACTTGTGTTTGAGACAGACTTTTTTTTAGCGTATTTCCACACCTTAAGACTTGACCTCTGCACACCTTCTCTGCAAATAAGTGAACTTATTATAAATAACTTAATAAGTGTACTTTCAAAATAAGTGAATTATGTGTTTGAAAACAGCAATACAGACACAAAATGACTTGAAAGGGGTGACATGGAAATAATAATCCTCCAAAATAAAACCCAACTCTTCTATTTATATAAAATTCTCAATAACCAGAAACCAAACAAGGGCTTTTGCAGAGCTCACTGTACAGTCTAAAGGAGTCAGAAGCAAATAAATGCAGCTCCTGTGCTGTCAACAGCAACACTGCTTCCCCCCAAACTGCAGACTCCTAATCTTGGTAGCTGCCACTGCAGGAATGCGGAAAGTGGGAAGGGGCACAGCAGGAAATCCCTGGGAACCAGTAAGGAGAGAGCATCTGTTCCACTGATTACAGCTCTACTGAACACAGCTTGTTTCCTTGCCACTTGTATGGCACAAAATTTCAGATGTCTCCTGGTGCACGAAGGTTTGATTCAGCTCTTAACTAAGGCAACAGAAGTTTATCCATGAAAAAAAGGTCAGATTCCAGAATTGTAGGGCATGTGAAATGAAAACGGGCTTCAAGGCCCTCCTCTATACTTTGGACTCCATTTTTAGAGCATTTAAAACATTCTGAATGGAAGTGGTATTTGTATTGGAAGAGTCAACTAACCACTGATTTGTATTAGGTGATGATCAGCCAAATGATCGGTGCTTTGAGTTCCTTGAGTAGAATACAGCACTAAACCTTTCAACACACAAATAAGGCTTATCCTTTGTATCAGGCTCATAAAAGTAAGGAGACCACACATCTGCTAAGGTACAAAACCAGAATTTTTGCATGGTTTGATGCAACATCCAGTGATTCAAACTAACAATATTAATGGCAAACAAACTACTGATCAAGCTGAGGATTAACTAAGCAAAAGGCTTTTCAGATCTATTCTTGAAAGTACATAAATTAAATAAACATCAAGTTAATCAAGTTCCAGACATCCACAACTCTCACTCAGGGAATAGATACCCATTTCCAAACACACCTACCTCACGCAAATCAACCAGAGCTACTTTGTATTATGCAACAATGGCACGAATTAACAAAGGGAGAGCAGGGAACAATGTTCATACCTGGGGTCTCCACTACGTGGACATTGGCTTCACCATTTGAGTTGACAGAATATGTGAAGTAGAACCAGCAGTCATCAACATCCTTCTCTTTGCAATGAGACAACGGATCGGGCTGTCCAGGCTGTGGCAACTTGTCTCGACTTTCTACCCGAGTCATGTTGAAATGCATACATTCCTGAGAACACGTTTCCTTCTTTTCTCCCTTGTCAAAAGCTCTGCATTGAACACAGTCCCTGTGGAAGTACAAAAATCACAAACAGTGCTTTTTAATACATTCATGAAGGATTTCTAGCATTTAATCTAATGAAATGTAAAGGAGAAAAAAAAATCTAACAAAATCAATCTTTTTCCCCATAAAGACCAGGGAAGGAAAAAAAAAAAAAAAGGCAAGACATGGTCTTTTACCAGTCAGAACATGATGTGCTTTATGATTAATAAAGCCCCCTTTATTAAATTCTGCTTTCTCTGGATGACTCACAAGCTTCAAGGACAGGGAAAAAAATGACCTAAATCTCAAAAAGGAAATAAAGCTAGAACTTCAACATTTCCACCTGGAAAAAGAACACTCTCAGTGTAAGAACAGAATATTTACAGTGAAACAGTATCACAGAGACAGCAAGCTTAAAAAGAACAGAGTGACAAGCTTTACAGTAGGATATCGCTCTGAATAACTCACTGAAAAAAAGCAGACTGAGGAGGATTTTTATACTAAAAAGACTGTGCTGAGAGAAAACCTTAAAGTCAGCTGCACAAAGCCAGGAATTAGCAAAGCTATTAACCATAAACTTATTTCAAAGTGTCCCTGCAGAAAATGTTTCCAAAAAACTTCATTTCCAAAATCAGGGATAAAAATTTCATTGGCCCACACAAATCTAGGTTAATTTTTGAGTGTCAAGATAGTTTGACTTTTTTAATAGGGTTTCAGAATAAAAGTTGTAAGCAAAAAGCTTCACTGGTTTTAACTACTCTGGAAATTGCACAGTATACATATATTTGTGTTACCTTAATTTCAAAAGGTCAAGATGAAGATACAGATGTCAAGATGAAAATACACAGAAGTTGCGTGTTTCCTTTTCTAGGTACTTACTTGTGCTCTGCACAGACACCAAGACAAGTCTGACACATTTCACATGTGGGGCCTTGGAATTTGGGATCTGTGCAGTTACAGGTCCCACATTCACATGTTCCTCTTCCATTGCAAATCTGTCCATTAGAGGCCATACATGGAGCAGTATCCAAAGAACAATCGCATGCACTGCCAGTGAAGTTGGGGAAACACTCACACACTCTGCATTTGCAGATACCATTTCCTGTGCGTTGAAAAGATAAAGTGAAATGAAGTCTAAGATAGAACATAAAATTTGTGAAAGTAAGAAATAAATGTTCACTGTCACAGGAAAAGAAAACCCTGGGGGTGAGAAAGAGATACTGATGAACTAAGAGCCACAAAATAAATCTTAGCTCCTTGAAAGTCTACTTACAGGTGCTTCTCCTTTTTTCTCATTCTCCTACCTTTGGATTTTCTTTCATAAACAAAATAACAAGACTAGGGAAAGCTGATCAAGATCAGTATAATGGCATGGCCATATCTGCTGGGTGAAGAGTATTATGGCACTGCTTCATTTCACAACTTTTATTTGTAAAGAGATGCATTGATGACTACGGTCTTTGGATCTATCACTACCTAAGTTTATAAAGTGAGATGTAAAAAAGGTGAGGTCTGCAATAATTTAAAAAATGAAGCGCCTGCACCCCCCTGGACTGCCACCATGCAGCTGCTGTACTTCTGATCTCACCCACCCAACCAAACTTAATGCTCCTTACACTCCCTACCCAGGAAATACTCTGATGAGGTATTCTCATAATTCAGTCAAAGCTTAGTGGCTTCTCTGATTTATTTTTGTATCAGAGTCAAAACTGAGGTAGTAGTTACAATACTACCACTTATTTCCACATACAAAGCAGCTGAGGGAAATTACAGGACAAAATTACATGCAGCAAAATAATTTTAGACACTGGCTGCTGGAGGATTTTTTTAAAATGCTTTTGATTTCAGGAATTAACTGCCATCAGAGTCTTGTTTCAAGCACTTAAATGTTTTTCTTGATCTTGTGCATTCTAATCTTCACTTACCTTTCAGAATAGTCTCAAGATAGCATCTCACTGGTATCTTGTCAAGCACAGAGTCAAGCACTTGCTATTACAAGTAAGCTGAGGTCATTATCTCTTTTTATTGACGCAGTGGTTACACTGAGCCAGCATAACATTATAATCTCAGGCCAGTTGTCTCAGCATTCTTTACTATAATACCTGAGGGTAATTCTGTAATAAACAGCAGAAGTCAAGTTCACTTTACATCCTTCTTGAAGCTGTGATTCAAGGAAGGTGAAATGTGTATTAACACACTATGCTCATAATCATGGAGAGCCGTTTTATTAATAGACGTATTCCATCACTAAGTCTGTGGATAGTCTCATCTCTTATCAAGAAGCTACGAATCTATAAGCTAAGTATCACTACTCTACAGGGGAGACTTGTATACTGCTGGCCAGTTTAGCCTGCAGAAACCTCTGAAGTAGTTTCTCACCTCCACAAATCAAACCATTTGATCTATCACAGTTGAAGTTATCACATTCACAGTATTTGCCAGAATACACTTCATTGGTGTTTTCTCTCTTCTTGCATACACATTGTCCACAAATGCATTCTCCGTTGTTACTGCATATTTCTGTACTGTTCTCCCTCCTGCAGTAAGCATCCATATCCTCACTATTTACTTCATCTGTACTACATTCACATAGTCTTCCAATACGTCCTTCATTACATCTGCAAGGTAAAAATGCAATTGAAAACATAAAATTAAAAGTCATACAATAAAACCCTGCAAAAATAGCACAAAGAACAGGAGTAAAAGTGACTATTCTCTCAAGGAATATTCAGTTTCTTGCTGACATTCACATGGCCATTCTTGAAGCCGCCAGAACAAACTGGACAAAATTGCTCCTATGCTGATCACTCATTCCAGATGAGAAACTGTGTGTCACCACTTCCAACTAAATTGCCACATAACTACTACTAATCCCTCTCTCATGTGACAGAACAATTATTTTTAATTGACAGTGACCATTCACTGTAGCTGATGTCATCTTTCAACAAAAAGATTTTCCATGAACAGCAATTAGGCAGGAGAGCAGATCTTCAGAGCTGCTGAGCTGGGATCTTCAGGGACCAGCACTTCTCATTATCAAGGCTGAAGCACGGATGAACAAACGGAGGTTGTTCTTGTTCCCAGCAGTGGCTGACAAACCATTGTGGGGCAGCAGAGAACAGTTACCCCAGGAAACTGCTGCTGTTGCAAAAGTTTGTTCCTGCCAACAGGTCTGTTCTCCTCTACATGAAATCATGGGGATTCCAGCAACAACGACATCAAGTTTAAGAAGTCCTTCTATGCAAAGCTGGAAAAGACTGTTCTCCTTATTTACACAGAACATCAAAAACTCACTGCTGAATACAGCAATGGACCAAAAATACTGGATACAAAGTGGCTTATTCCTCAACACTGAGCAGTCAGGGGGCCATACCTCAGGCTTCCAAACATCCCCTTAACCACCACCATCAGCTTCACCAGGCAGATGTTAGTCCATCCTACACCAAAAGTGCTCCAAGAGCAAAGTCAGTATCTTCTGCTTTATTTTTAATAAGTCATATATTAAACCATGAGGAAAGAGAATTCTACATTTTATTTAAGTTACAGTTCACTGAGCTGGAAACACTGTTTTCCAAAGCCACAGATCTGCTTTCCTAAAGAAGATTCCATTCTGCTCTTACTATTCTTATCTCAAGGGTTTCCAAGAAGCAGCAGCTTTCACTTTTGCTGTAGGTTTTTTCTGGGGGGAAAAAAGGCTTAAACTTTGATTTACTAGGTTGATCTTCAACCAGTCTTGACTGAAACTAAGATTTTGTTCTGCTTTCATTGTGTGTAATTCTAGAAAATCTGGTATCGCTTTACTTAATTTTCACATGTTTTATAAGGAATACATATGTAAGCTAATTCCTGTGATGGGCAACAATGAATATTTCCAAGACATAAGTATACAAAAAATTTCATATATATTCTGATGATTTATAGATATATACAATTAAAAGAAACATGGTAACAAGATCCCAAAAAGTTAGAAATAAAACAGGTAGACGGGGATGTCATTCAAAGTAAAAGGTGGTTCTTTTACAACTTTCTACTCTTTCCTGCTATGAAACAATTGGTGTCAATCTGTGTAGAAGGCTCCTACCAGAAAAATAGGAAACCTTCAAATTTCTCGAAGTCTGACTTCATATTAGAGGACATAATTAGGTCAGGAGGGATACTAGCAAAAACATTGCAAAGTAATCCCATTAATTTTGTCCCATAAATCTATAATTTTGCCATATTACATGGAACTCGAAAATTAAAGAAATAAAGAAAAAGCAATAAGACCTACATCCTTTAAAGAAATGACTTAAGGTCAAATTTGATTTCTGACTTATACAATAGTGCCAATCTAATGATCAAAGTTATAATTCCAGCCTAGGGATAATTTGCCGAGATAAGGCAGTGTGTCAAAATCCCCTAAAAGATACAGGTTTAACAGTAATTCTTGTCCTTTCAGTAAAAAAATAAAAAAAATCAGTAAACCCAAGTAAAATGTAAGGAAACAAAGGTCTTGCTCATATTTCTCTTGTGTGAAACCAACCAAAATGTCTGTTTATTTACCTGCATGCACCACACTCGAATGTTCCGTTTCCTTCATGGCAGATTGGACTATTAGGTTCTCCTTCACTTTGACATTGACATTCACAGATGAACTGGAGATTAATTTCCACTTCTTCAGTGAATCCCAGTGGTTTAATTTTAATTGTTTCATTTTGCCCTTTCTTTGGACATTCATTAGCTGTTACATTAATCTCAAATTTAACCTGCAAAGAAAAATAAATGGAGTGTCACATTACTAAAATGAGTTTTGTCTGTACTATTAAGAAAAGATACTGAGTGTTGGACAGTTCAAACTGATTTTATATTTGAGTAGCAGGACATAGACTTACTTCATCTCCAATTGAAATGTTAGAACATTTCCTTCCATCTTCTTGTGTGTCATTCACTCCATTCTTGCAGAAAGATTTATAACTGATTGTCACTCCTTTTGGTAGCTTACTGTTTTCCAGGATAACCTCTGAAGAAAGGGACTGAAACAATTGTTATTAGCTAACTTCAAATTAAGTAGCCTAAGCATTTTGCTAAAGAAAAGTCATTATACAGCTATGCGCAGTCTAAGCACCAATCCCATGGGCACACTTGGAATTACGTAAAATCCAACATGCTGAAAAACACCAGCCCAGGGCAGCCTATAGCTACGTGGTGGTAACCCCCTTCTCATGGTTGAACCATGTTAACACAGGGTCAAGGCAGGTCTTCACAGATGTTGGAGGCACTGGTTTGCCCCACATAACCCAGAGGAGAAATGGGGCTCATTTACACAATATAGTTGTGAAGAAAATATTTTGGTGCCAAAACCCAGGACTGATGTAGACTTTTTCTTTGGGGTCAAGAGGTTGCAGAACAGCCATTTTCTCTTCCACATGCAAAGAAATCAAGAACTGAAGATGCTGAAGAAACAATAGGGGTTTTGGCTGTGGGGAGAACATGGATGGTAACTTTTTCTTTGAAGGTTTGTTTTAAGCAGCTTTAAGAGTACATCTTTCTAGTCATCTAACCTCTTACTGCCACAGTGCCTATAGGTCTAACGTGGTTTTACTGCAACTACAGTGTATTTATTGTTGGGTACTAACTTCCCATTTTGTAGGAAAAAAAAAAAAAAATCCACCTTGGAGTACCTGCCCGACAGATTCATAATAACTTAGAAGCAAGAAAAATAAATAGAACACAAATAAAATCTGAACTTACATTGTATGCATCAATGATCAGCTGAATCACGTTGCTGGAGTTTGATGACAATGTTCCCACTGCTGATTTTGGTATTAGATTTTTCAATTCCTTTCAATATTTACAAAAGTAAAAGGAAAATCAGTCTTTTTAATCAAAAAAGAACAATTTGTACGATAAATATCTGTATGGTCACACAATGCTTTAGTGGATTAACTCGTCAAGATCAAGTACTTCAAAAAACAAGGCTAAAGCATTGCCAGTGATTGTCATGATTTTTGACCATATGCACAGCACTACTAGTATAAAAAAAATATCTAGCCCTTTCCTCTGCATTTTGATGTTAAATTTGGTAATAGAATACTATGACCTTCTCTTGTACAAGTTGCTCACATACAATATTATCTTCAAGATCTTAAAGAAGCATCACACTTCTAGTGCTATAAAGATAGGCAGGTAAAAGATTAACTCCAACAAAAAAGAGAAAGTTTACAACTTGAACATAGCTAGAAAAAGAAAAATACGTAGTTAGGTTAAATCAAGGAAAAACATCCATCTCCTTTACACAGTCATTTCCTATTTCACAATCACATTCAGCAGTTTAGTTAATTTTAAACATCAGGAATATAAACAGGCCACATAGGACAAAATATGCTCTTTCATAAGTGAGTGCCTTGATTCGGTGTCCACACCCCCCTCAGCTATTTTGCTGTAAAAATGGTCATAAGTAGCAGCACTGCAAATATGTTCTTCACTCCCTCCTACTTATAAAGAGGGGCAAGGAAGAAGGGTACTTTCTCCTTGGAAATTACTCATACTCAGGATCAACTTGAACAAGTAAAAAAGCCTTAATAATAAAGATGTCGGCCTGACCTCGGTACCAGGGAAGGTCATGGAGCAGATTGTCTTGAGTGCTATCATACAGCACATGCGGGACAACCGGGTGATCAGGCCCAGCCAACATGGGTTCACCAAAGGCAGGTCCTGCCAGACCAATCTGATCTCCTTCTATGACAAGGTTGCCCGTTTAATGGACGAGGGAAAGGCTGTGGATGTGCTCTACCTGGACTTCAGTAAAGCCTCTGGCACCGTTTCTCACAGTATCCTGCTGGAGAAACTGGCTGCCATCGGCATGGACAGGCACACCCTCTGTTGGGTTAAAAACTGGCTGGATGGCCGGGCCCAAAGGATTGTGGTAAATGGAATTAAATCCAGTTGGAATCTGGTCACAAGCAGTGTCCCCAGGGTTCACTGCTGCGTCCAGTGCGGTTCAACATCTTTATCAATGATCTCGATGAAGGCATCAAGTGCACCCTCAGCAAGTTTACAGGTGACACCAAGCTGGGTGCAAGTGTGAATCTGTTTGAAGGAAGGGAGGCTCTGCAGAGGGATCTGGACAGGCTGGATCCATGGGCTGAGACCAACGGGATGAGGTTCAACAAGGCCAAGTGCAGAGTCCTCAATATTGGGACACAACAACCCTGTGCAGCAAAGCAGGCTTGGGGAAGAATGGCTGGAGAACTGCCTGGCAGAGAAGGACCTGGGGGTGTTGGTTGACAGTGGCTGAACAGGAGCCAGCAGTGGCCCAGGTGGCCAAGAGGACCAATGGCATCTTTGCCTGTGTCAGACACAACGTGGCCAGCAGGAGCAGGGAGGTGATTGTGCCCCTATGCTCAGCACTGGTGAGGCTGCACCTCGAGTGCTGGATTCAGTTTTGGGCCCCTCAATACAAGGACATTGAGGGGCTGGAGTGCATCCAGAGAAGGCCAACGAGGCTGGTGAGTGGCTGGAGAATAAGCCCTAAGAGGAGAGACTGAGGGAATTAGGGTTCTTTAGCTTGGAGAAGAGAAGGCTGAGGGGAGACCTCATGAATGCCTACAACTGCCTGAAAGGAGGTTGTGACGTGGTGGGTGCTGGGTTCTTCTCACAAGTGACAGCAACAGGATGAGAGGAAATGGTTGCAAGTTGCACCGGGGAAGTTTAGACTGGACATTAGAAAGCATTTTTTTACTGAAAGAGTGGTCAGGGATTGGCACAGCTGCCCAGGGAGGTGGTGGAGTCGCCACCCCTGGAGATGTTTAAAAGACAGGTGAATGAGTTCCTTGGGTAAAAGGTTTAGTAGGGAGACAGGCACAGTTGGACTCAGTGATCTCAGAGGTCTCTTCCAACCTTCTGTTTCCTATGATACTATGATGTGAACAGCAACGTTACTTCCATGATCACTTACTTCCATACTTATTCTAATTTCAAAAGAAGAAATTGTATTGATTTCAGAGCAAATCTGAGTCAGTCTTTGAGGGGAATAAAGTATGGAGATCAGATATGCTTTATTTATCTTACCTTATAAACTGCCTGAAACTCCTCAGTAACAGCAAAGATCGTCTGAATATTGTTCTCACTAAGCTTCTGAACAAGATGAGCAATAGAGGGATAGTCCTATAAAAATCAAGCATGAAATGCAATTCAAATTTGGGACATATGCTTGAAAACAAACAGAAAGACTTTGACATCGTAAATACAAATCACCTTTAGAAAGACTTCTAACTAGACAGATCCTGTCACAGTTCTAAATCAGAACAACCTCTGAAATCAAACATATATTGAAGATACCATATATGCCCTGTGAACGTAGGTTTTATTCCTACAATAACAGTATTGTATTCCCTTTCATTTAAAGGCTCCATGTTAAATCCCTAATCTCACTCAATGTTTCTGAGAAAATTACCTTTGATAGTTTTCCGTATGACTTATACCAGTAAAACCCACTACTTTTTGCACAGTTTCATAAAGAAAAGATGAAATAAAACTGCATTAATTTTAGGTTTTTACTGAACAATACTCACTTAACTTTAGGAATACATGAACACATAAAATTTGTAAATCTACTATGTTTACCCATGCAGTATGTGTTTTTATTTTCACCTTTTGTCTGATCTACCTATCAATAAACCGTGAAGTCAGTGTTGTTAAGCATGTTTTTATCATAAACTTACATCATAACATTTGAAACAGTCTTAAAAAATCTAACCAGGAATTCTCTATTCTATGTTACCTTTTACAGCAGTAAAATCCTTCTGAACACAAAGACTAACTAAATGATAAAATAATGGGACTGAGCCATTACAGTTTTCCAATGGACATGCAGGTTTATTATTAAAAAGGTTAAAATACAACACCACAAATCACTTTGAAATTTGCTATTTCTTGAAATTTTCCAGTCAAGACTGGATGAATTCTTGCACACTTGCTTTAGTTAAGCTACACTCATTTGATGTAATACGGAGGTAAACGGATAAAGTTCAAAAGACGTAGTGGTCTGAAAATAGACCAAATGACCTAATCAGGTTTTTTGAGCTTAAGCATCAAGAAGTATTAATTTTCCTAGAAGATGATATATAGACTCACGTAATAGTGGCTCATTGTGTACATATTATTTTCCAGATGACATTTCCCATCATTTGGTAAAACAATTCCACCAAGTTTACCATCTCCTGCAAAGTGAAATCCAGCATCCGTGGAAAACACTAATAGTCTTGTAACATTTCTCCAGCCAATTTGTTCCTTGGGAAACAAAACAAATGGATTTTTGGTACTTTGCACGGATTTATTTTACAGTAATGGCAACTAACATTTAAGAGAGAAATGCATGAAAAACTAGACAAGCTTAGGAGAAGTCATACTGCAGAAGTGTCACCTTGGAAATCATATAATTGACTCAAACCATAAAAGCACTCGCATTTAATAAATGTCTGCTCTAAAATATCCACTGTAGGACTTTCAAGGAACATTGGTTTTGGGGTGAACTACGCTCTGTTCGGTTCTCATTAGAATATCTAAAGAGTGATATGGTTTTAGAAATCTGGCACATCAGTCCAGCATCAGCTCCCAAGTTCACTTTTACATCACTATGCCACTACCATGCAACACAAGCACAGAGGACAATGTTAGTGTGCAAAGCACTGCTCCAATCTTGAATTGAAAGATTATGGCTTGTCCAGTCAGGCTCTGAAGAATAATCAGGCTTTGCCAATCCAATCCAAATTTGTTTTCAATACAGAGCTTGTGAGGGCTGCCTGTTGTTACTGTACCATAAGCATCCTGACCCACAACTACGGCACCTAATTCTGGATCCTGCCCTTTCCTATTTTGTAAAAAAAAAAAAATTAAGGGTAGAAGGCCATACAAAAAGGTCACATAAAAACCACAAAAAAATAAAAAAACCCAACAAAAAACCTAGAACAGCATAATGTGATACCAAAGCAGTGAACTCTGACTTTTTCAGGAGTTCATGTTGTAGAAGTGCAGAGAATGGTCCATCCAACTACAGAAACAAAGAAAAAGGCAGTATCTAGATCAAATGGATTAAAAAATAAAGGAAAATCAGGTTTCCATCTATTTCTGAGAAGCTAGAAAAAGTTACAATTCAAACTATTGTGAAGCAACAGCTAGAAGCAGCATATAAAGCTTTGAAATAATTTGAGAATAGCTACTTATTCAGGATTTCATACACATGAGCAGAATTTGACTCTTCTTTTACAGCAGGCTTTAAAAACACTGTCTTTGAACACATCTATCTGCTGTGAACACAACCTCTAATCAGCACTTTCACATTTCCCAGTTTCATTTGCTCACTAGAGGTCTCTACAAAAGAGAAGTCCATGTATCCCTGCAGTCTGCCTCGTCTACCTTGCCTTGCTAGCATGAAATGACATTCAAACATCAGCCACCATAAACTAAAACTGTGTTCAAACAATTTCATCTAATTGTAAAGAAAACCAATAATACACACTTACCCCACAAACTGCAACCTGCATTATTGCATCAAATCCACCTTCAGGAGAATCTAAATTCCCAGAAATATGCTGTTTACCTACAAGTTCATTGAATTTATTTCCTTCACTGGTAAGGCTGAGCACATTTTTATAGCTAAATGGACTTGTACAGTTCTGGTCACCTGTACAAGGATTTCTGAGTTTGGCTGGTGTTGTACTGATATATGGCATCACAGTTTTCTCCACAAAAGAGCCAAAGCCTAAGAGAAAACAATAAAACCCGTGTAAGTTGAAGAATAGAATTCTTTTATTTATATCTGATACAATAGAAAGTAAGTGCATTATAGATGAACTGACATCAGAAACAGCTCTCATACTTGTTTATGTTCCACTTTCTCCATTAACACCAAGTATTCTTACATTTTTCCATAGGTTCTATGTATTAGAATATGTGCCATAATATTGCTAATTTAAAAAAAAAAAAAATCACTGTCCATATGTAATCACATTAAAAATTTCAGGAAAGAAATTTCTTTTTTTTTTTTAGAATAGGCAAATCTTTCTTACCAATTCGAAAGTCTGAAGTTATTTTTTCCATTTCTAACATCAGAGCTGTTCCAAGACTTTTCACATTCTCTAAATCATCTTTCATAGAATAGGAGAGGTCCATAAGATAATAAAGGTCAATGGGGTAGTCTTCAGCTCTCTTAAATTTTAATGAAAATGTCTGAGGTTCCCCTGTTTCAGAGATTAAACAACAAATAGAAGCCATTAAAAATTCCACAACTGCACTGACAAGAAAAATGCCTTTTTAAGGGAAGTCTTTGAAACACTGATGAAGGTTCGAAATCAAGGTGATTTTTTTCTCCTGTTAACTAAAAACCTTAACATGACATTTTTTTCATCATAATTTCAAGAAGTATTTCTTTCAGATGTCCAACTTCATACTTCCAAGGTACTTATCTCCCCATACAAAATACTAGCTTGCCAAAACCAAGCCTCTTGGTTTCTGCAATTTCAAGTCTTGATATTTACAATAATTTTAGGTTCCTGTAAGACCTAATAGCAAAAACTTTCCACATCTATTTGCATTCAGGATGACTCAAAAAATTCTCAGTGTTTGGTTTAAAGCAATCCATTGTTTAAATAGATTTTATAAAAGAAAAATCACTTCTGGGTGAACATTTCATAACATTTCAAGATACTTTGCATCACCAGGCTGAGAGCACAGAAAAGGCAGGGAGATAATGGCAAGTTACTATTCATTACAATTGTAACCCCAAACCCCAAGTTTTGCCAACAGAAGCGCGTAGTCTCACTCTGATGTTGAAAGACTGCAGAATAATTAGCCACCCTGTAAAATAGAAAGGTATTCTTTTGCCCACTGCATTTGAAACAAGGAACAGAATTAGAAGGTTTTTCCCCTGCCCCTCCCTCAGTCACTGACATTAAATGGCAATATTGCTGCTATTTAAGTCTGATCAATAATTATCAAACATTTGCTTAATATGAGAAAAACTAGCAAACTGGGGAAACCATTAGATGGAGAAAGTGCATAGCACACAGATCACACAGCCAGGTAGCATGGCTCCCACAAAAAAGGAACACTGAAATCTTTAGATTCTCCTCAGCTACAGTTTAAAACAGCCTGCACAGAAAGCAAACATCCTGCCTCTGCAAGCACACAGCCCCTCTATCAGAGAACCTGTGACCAAGAGAAGTCCTTATAAACAGAGTGATAATCTCTTGGGTAGTTATGTTTGGTTGCCCAGGACTTTCTTATCTTCTGATGAACAAACCTGTGTCAGAGGAAAAATAATTTGGTCTGAAGCTGAAAGGGTCACATTAGAAACAAACAGAAGCAATACCAAACCTGCAAAATTACTTTATTTTCCTTTCCTTCACTCTCCTTGATTTACTGTACTCCTGTGTACACATCTTTAGCCTGTGTAAACTAAGTATTTTACACAGCGATCCAAAAATCTTGCCGTGTAACTGCAGAACTCTATAGTTCAGACATGCATGCTTCTTGTGACAGCAGCAATTCAGGGAAAAGGAAATGCTCTCATAACCTTCTTTGTGTGCTCCTCTACTTCCATCTAAGAAGCCACACTACAAATAATCAACTACAAAATACTGAAAACAATTTTACCTTTGATATATCTATCAACTCATGCTACATCTACTTTCTCAGAAGTTATACTGGGAAAAAGTGATAAATATATTGTATATAACCTTCCATAAAAATCAAACAGTATTTGTACTATTTAAATACTTGGGGCTGACTTGAACAGCTCTGCTATCATTCATATCATCTGAACAATAGCAGTTTCTGTAACAAAACGGTTACACGTTCAAAACAAAAAAAAAAAGCAGATGTGGTGGTGACAGAAAAATCTTCTGAAGACCAGAATGAAACTGTCCTTACCAACTCTTAGTTTCAGTACTAATTTTTGTGGCTGGATCTGTGTAATGGCCTCTGGTTTCAGCTTCTCTGCAGCACCTATCTTGCGATTCGTTACTTCTCTGTCTTCAAGCACCAGTTTGCTGCCTCTGGGATTTTCTATGTCTTCCACGGGACAGCCTTTGCTCTTCAGTGCTGCCAAGTCATCGCATCGGGCAGATGTTGGTTCTCCTTCTTGTAAAAAGTCCTAGAAAACACAGGCAAAAGAGTATTAAGTGTACAGCTATCTGCAACGTGTTATGCTCTACCCACAACAACACTTTACAGTGACTTTGGGGTTTTTTTTAAGTTCAATAATAAAACACACAATCCTCAAATATGTTAAATTGAACTGAATAAACTGGTGACTGCTATTTAGTCCAGAAGTTTGCATCTGCTTGTGCTAGCCTGCGTGTAAGGTGTAAGCAAGATGAAAGAAATACACGCTCAGTGTCACCTCTGACACAAGCAGGACCTCCTTTTACATCGGCTACTGTAAAGGTGACAGCAGATGGAAAAAGCTCTCATCTTCACACAGCTGTCAATAATGTGAACCTATTTGTACTGCCCTCTTGGAAAATATCTTCCTTTTTACCTTACTGTTGGGTTGGGTTTTCAGGGGGGGTGGGGGTGGGGAAGGGCTTTAATTAAAGATTATGTAAGCATGCCCTAGTCCTCCACAACAAAATTATGGCAATGTGCTGACAGAGCAGGGGAGAGACAGATGACAA
Source organism: Neomorphus geoffroyi (assembly GCA_033558235.1). NCBI lineage: Eukaryota > Metazoa > Chordata > Aves > Cuculiformes > Neomorphidae > Neomorphus > Neomorphus geoffroyi. The sequence goes on from JAUMJM010000004.1 coordinate 30,958,788, forward strand.
GTCTTTTTGGGGGGAAATTCAATCAGAAAGTAAGATGCATAAACAAACCCAATACATAACTTTGTTCAGAACAACAAATTACCATTATCTCAAACCTAAAAAAGGCTCTCAAATATGTATAAATAAGGCTTCTCTGAGAAACTTGCATTTCTGATCTCTCCTCTGACCCCCAAAAATGCATATACACAAATATATCTTAAAGCTTGTCTGTTCTTGATGACTAGGACCTACAACGAATCTGACAGCTCAAGGGCAAATTTTAAAGTTAGTTTAATTAAACGTTTTAAGATTAGAAGCTGTTTCAGGGGACAGCATACAGGTACAATATGGGAATAAATATACATTATTATTTCTAGAAAGAAACGGGAAAATATCTCAGTTTTCATTAACAAACTGAAGAAGAGCTGTAGAAAGCATTTTCTTCTGTTTCTAACCTGAAGACGACACTTCAGCACATAGTGGGTATGCCACACAATTTAAGATGATCTAGCATCTTTTATTTCCTGAATCTAATTTTTAAAGACATAAGAATGTACTCCTTTTATGTTTCATATTGAAACAAACAATCCACCCACACAAACCAGTCTCCTATCCTACAAGTTACCAACAAAAGAAAACTAAAATCTGAACACCTTTCTTTTATAAGAACACTTTCAATCTCTTTCCCTAGTCCACCTATATCTGTCTAAAATTACCTCTTGCTCCAATGGAAGAATATAATTAAGTACACTCAGACAGATTCCACGCTGGAATGATTTTAAATAGCTACGAGACAACCTGTATGGTCTGTAAACACTTAAGATGTAGAAAAGAAGTAAACACATCGTGAAAAGCAATTCTACTCAAATCAGGACATTAGGAAAATCATAGTATCTGAGTTTTTATATACTAATAAGTATCCAATTGAAGAGCTACTGAAAACTATTATTAATGAAAACAGACATTTCCATACATTTAAAGCGTTTACTAAAATTTGAAATTTTGAAAAGGGAAAAAAATCCAAACCATAAAATGAATTTTGCAACACTTACATCTTTTTTACACCAGCCACAGTTTGGTCCTGCTTGTATACATTCACCACATGATTTTGCATTAGCTTTTATGCAGTCACTTCCACCTAGAAAAGAACACAAACTGATCACTCCATTTAAAAAATGTGCTAACCATAACAGGACTTTAGTTTGTTTCATTCTGTCTTTGTAAACTAAGTCCTAACTACAAACAGGTTAGTAACATGAGACATGATTCACATACTGCCATTAGCACTGGTGTAACAGTGATGTATTTATCCACATAAATAGCTGCTAAATATACCTTTTTTTTAAAGCAACATTAAACTACTGCTATGGAATAAAGTGACTTACCTTGCTGACCAAATCCATTCCATATCAAGCAACAGAAGATGCCAGCCCACGTGAGCAATTTTAAATTAGTCTGAAACACGTAAACAGAAGACCAAATTACAGGATTTATTGCTATAAGTAAGCAAAAAAACTTGCATAAAACTTGCAGGCAAGGAACATGACACAGATGCAAATCAAACGGTCTGAGTTGCACCACCTGGACAGTTTTGCCCTGATAAAACTGTGTTTGTGGGCTAAACTATAGTTAGAATACATCAAAAAGGACAGCTTCTTAAATAGTTTGAAATACTCTTATGACAGGTAAACCAGCAAGCATCAAGAAATTTGGAAATGCTGTTCAGTTAGGGTGGTGGGGGAAGAACCCAAACCAATCTATTAACATCTTATTAAAAAAAAAAACATGCTCTGAATGTTATCAGAAAGAGGCTTCTAAATAAAGCTACCACAGAAAAACAAGACAGAAATGGATCTTCTCTAAGTCTCTGTTTTAAGGTAAATGTCAAGGTCCTTCCCAAAATATTTTCCTGTCAGTCTTTCAAGGGCATTTTACAGCCTAACCTTATACTCCAAACTAGGAATCTCCTCTCACAATATGTAATATAAAGCATCCTTGTTATAAACTCAGCCCCTTTTTTCTTTCTTTAGACAACAGAGAATTAATGGGTACCATGCGTACTAAAGATCAAACACTCTACCCTTTGTTCAGTGTCACAAATCTTAATGAAAGCCTGGAAGGAAAATACACATACAATCTATATCATCTATATGCTTTATGAGACAAAATTTGTATGCTTATAAACCACAATTTCAGGTCACTGACTTGTCATTTTCCCTAACTATTGGTGAGGCTTCACTCAGCACTCCAGAGCTACGATTACATTCTAAAAACAGGTTTTGGATTGACCATTTTTTTTCCTAAATTTTCTTCTACTCTAATAGTAGGTTATCAGACAGGGTCAATTATCACATCTTTGAAAGTCTGGTATTATTTTAAATTCCACTTCTCTTTTGTTCATTATAAGAACTCTGAGAACTTGGACTGTGGCTGACAATTTCCTTCATCATCCTAAAACGTTATTGCCAATTAAAACCTTTCCAGTCATCCCGGAAACATCAATATCCGTAATAACTTTTTGTTATAAAAAAATATCTTGCAATATAGCCAAGGAAAAGCGAATTTGGCAGTCTTTTAAAATGGACCTGTTGTATTCTAGATGTAGTATTATCCATATAAATTACCAACAGTGAGCAACGTTTAAATCAGCACAACAGTTGAGCTTTGGTTTTCCCACACTGATTTAAGGTCATTCATAACTGTCACATCGCACAGCCAGCCAGATCTAATGGAGAAAGGACAACTGCTCTAAAATCTGGTGCAGGTTTCAAACAGAAGCCAACTCTTTGCTAACAAATTGTATCCAACTAGAATATTATATGGCTCATACTGTTCTGATACAACATCTTGGCTCACTCTTCCCTTCAGTGAGCACTGCAGCCAGAGCAGGAGGTAGTTCAGACTCAGGAGAATTAAGAGAATTTGTTGCAGAGTGACTTTGCTATGTTAGGCATATGCACATAAGAAATTACTGATTAAAAAAACCCAAAACAAAACAAAGAAAACTGAACTGTGAATTACACCTTACTTTTTAGTGTTACTTATTGCACATATCCATTCCTGGAGGTGTTCAGGGCCAGGCTGGATGAGGCTTTGAGCAACGTGATCCAGTGGGAGGTGTCCCTGCCCATGGCAGGAGCGTTGGAACTGGGTGATCTTTAAGATTCCTTTCAAACCAATCCATTCCATAATTCTATATCTAACTCTGATTTTTCCCTCTGCCCATCATTGCAGAGGTGGTCAGTCCATCATTTACAAAAAATCTTTCAAAAACACTCTTTTATAAAGTCTTCTCTATAAGCAATCGCACAAATAAAAAATGTGCAACCCCGAACCTTAATTGGAGGGGAACTATGACCAAACAAATGGGAGTGCGTGGAAGACACGTGAAGGGACTGAATTAAGGTTAGAGAATGAGAGGGGTTATGTGGTATAGGAGCACACATTTCTCCTTCAGAGCCTGGAGGAGAAAGCCTGACTAGATCACTCAGCTTTTAGGTTCCTTCTTTCCTGGTTTTAAGGTAATGTTTGGTGTTGAGCAAACCTTACTTCCCTCAAATGTAAGGGTATTTGGTTAGTCGAGAAGCAGTTTTGCTTTAAGTACAGCCCAGAACAGGGTGGGCTTTTCAGCAAGAAAAACCCTAAGCTGCTGGCATCAGTTTAGTACTGTCTTTTCTGTTAGGCAAAATGAGAAAATGATAAACAGTTCACCTTTTTAGGGCAGACGAGCAGCAGATGCACAGCAAGCTTATGCAGACTACATAAATAAGTCAGCAAAGATGTGACACAGTGCTAAAACTATGACTAAGACCGTTTGGAAGAGAAACTTTCTGTGGAACTGCATCCGCGTGATGAATGTAGTTCTGGGCACAGATTCGCCATAAAGTTAACAAGGAAAATATCCTTTTCCATATATGGCTAAGCCAATGCCTCTCCCAAACAAGCCGCCTACCCTCCAACACATGCGAGCTCGCTTCCTTTACCTCCGCTGCTTAATAGCTTTTCCATCTGCAGAGTTTTGGAAAAACTCAAGTAAAGATTTGCTCATTTGGATTCAATTCTGATTGTTCTTTAGTGCAAGGGAAGCGTTGCAAACACTCAGCCTCCAAACCTCCTCCTGGCCACTGCAGCAGCCTGGTTACTATAGTGGCAAATGCACTCTTCTGCAAGCCACTGGTCACTACCGTGCACTGCCCTATTGCAGATTCTGCTCTTAAGGGAATAAACCAAAACAAATAATATCTAACTACACTGAACGGCCAAAGGAAGCCTTTGGAAACTGTTGGGGGAGTTGGAATTAAACTCCGTGTCAGTATTCAACCACAGATGATGGGAACAGAAAAGAACCCATTGTTACAAGAAATAAATGAAATTTTCTGGTGCAACATTTACATATTTTCTTGTTCTTGTTTTTAACTAGATCCTTGAAAAATATCCCAGACTCCTCAAAACAGTGAATTCCTCTTTCCTCCCATGATTTTTTCCCTCCTGAAAAAACAGTTCAAAGCTTACAAAAGGCAAGCTTGCCAAGAACTGAAATCTCTTTAACAACTATATCACCAGTGGGATCCTTTTAAAAAGGCTGCAAATAGTGTGCTGTTGAAAAACTGATTTTAAAATTATTTTTGCATATTTGTGATCCGTACTCTATTTTTATTAAATATTTTAGGCAGAAAAACATGGACATAAACTTGAAAGTTTGGACTCATTGCTTTTCAAGATTTTTTGTTAACTGTCTCTACAAACAAGTACTTGAAGGGAATTTTTTCTTTACAAAACCAGTTTTGACATATATCTGAAGCTTCTAATTTGAAATGAGACTCATTAAATGACAACAGGAAAACAGAGGTATTTTACTGAGTCTAAATTTGAATTTGCAAACCAAATATTTAGCACATTTTTATTCCTCTAATCATCAAGACACTTAGAAATTAAGTTTATTACTCCATAGCACTAAAACCTTTTGCAGCTTTTTAAAATTATTTATTAGAACCACAATAGCATCTGTGCAGAAAATCAACTGGGCAAATGGGATCAAGAAAAAAGAGTAAGAGTTACAGAAACATTAATTCCTTTGAAATTAGATATCGATGGTGGTGCTGCCCTCCTCTCATCACTTCAGCTCAGCCTTCTACCCTCCCTGCCCTGATGCTGGCCACCGTCTACACGATATAAAGGGATTGCTAACAGCAGGCCTTTAGGCCATTACGGTGTTACCCCACTCGGCTGAGCAACTCCTCAGCTGAGCCAGCACTCCTCCAGCATCCACCAAGCAAAGGAAAACATGACAAGGCATCTGCCTCCATGTACTGAAGTGTGCCTGGCTGCAAAGCTTCCTATTGCAATGCACAACCACCCTTCAGACCACAAGGGAAATGTTCAACAAGTGCTTAGAAGCCCTGTAGAAGACTCCTTTTGGAGGTGGTAACCAGCCAGTCTACTTATTCGCATCCCCTTACACTCTAATGACACTTATAAACCTAGAAATGAATAAGCAACTCACAATTCTGATCTAGCGCTCGTGTGCCCCGCAGACTGACACCTCTTTCCATGCTTCCACAGGTTTAAAGCTTGATTCAGAAATGCTGTATGGAACTGATCCCTCCCAGAGCTCACGTGTTTACTGCCCACCCTCCTCTAGTGCAGGGATGGGAAGTCACTTAAGAGAGCCGTCTCATCTCCTTGTTGATTATTCACCCTCATTAATCAAACTCCTGGTTGATTATGCTCGCCGCCTTCCTTTCTGACCAGTGCCAGCATCAGTGCAGTCATCGAGGAGCACTGGAGCGAGGAGATCTGGCCGAAACATGAATCCAACAGAGCAAGCACCTACTTTCAGCCATTGGGGTACAAAAGTGCTTGTTCTGGCACAGCAGAGGTGGTGAGATGGGGATGGAGAAAAAGAGAACTGAGGGGAGAAAAAGCAAAGGATGCTGGTTCTAAGGCAGAGGCCATGGCTGCATGCTAGGCTACACTGGCCACACAGTCAGCCCCCACCCCCAGCCATCAAGGCTCTGGTTATAAAAAGAGCAGGAAGAGACATGTTTCTAAAATAAGCAGAATTAAGTAGTCTCTGGAGACGCCCGTTTCAGGACTTTATGGCTACCCTGCTGAAAAAGTTCCTTCTTCCTTCACTCTAGAAGGCTGACTGGCTTTAGCTAGAGGCTATGCTTTTCAGCGTGGATTTTACGGATTGGTAAGATGAATCCCGTTCACATTTCTGAAAAAAAAAAAAAAAAAAAAAAAAGGGAAAAGAAGGACACAGCAATTTTCTTTACTAGAGAAACCAAACAACCCCAGAGACACAGGACAGCAATCACACAGACCCTACAGACCTCTAGTAATGACCCACATCTCCGTAAGCACTCCTGAGGGCTAGAACTCCCACAATAGACACTTAATTACAAACTCAAATTTGCCTGGACACACAACAGCTCTAAGCATGTCTGCTTGTACAACAATTCACTGCAAGACAGCAACTCACTGTAAAACAAAGTGGCAAACGGTATCTTGCTGTTCTCTCTGAAAAGAAATCCATTGCTTGGAAAGGCCCAGGTACAGAAATCAACATGTTTCACACCGAGAAGTTACTTCTGATTAAAACTTCCAAATTTGTGGTGTAAATTTTTCAACAGTTCTTAAAAAGGTAATACTTCATTTGTGACCTTAACAGCTATCTCATTTACTTAATCAAGATAAATGTTACTGTAATACTGAAATATAGCTGGAATACACTGCGTGCACAGTAAATTCCAGGACCACCAGACTAAGAAATTACATCATGCATTTTTCTTCATGGAAGTGGAGATTCAGGGTAAATATTGATGGTTGAAAAGCAAGAAATTTTAATCAAAGAACCAAATCTTAACTCATGCTGCAAAACCTTTCTACCCTGCATGCGGACCAGCCCCGTGGTGGCTGCTCTTCACCGAGAGGCCCAGCTCCCAACCTTGCAACATCAGATGAGGTAGTGGAGATTCCCCAGGTAGGAGAAGCGCACTTGATGGGAACAGTCAAGGTGGACCGTAAAAGTGCAGTCTAAAGAGCAGGACTTTGCAGCACCCCAATCCAAACGGGAACACCAGAAGTGAGACTGCCTTCAATAGCCTTTACCTCTACCAGCCAACAGCACTGCTCAACACCACAATGTCCTTTCTCTCCCTGGCAACCTTGCAGATGTAAATGGAGCAAGTTTTGAACTATTTGCATTAATCTGGAAAGAACAGAACATTAACCCAGATTAATGTGAAAAATAAGAAATTCTGTAGCACTGAAACAGCCTTTACACAAAAATATATCACATCAAGACTGCATACTCAAGTTGATCAGAAAAAGCTTCAAGGCATAACCACTTCAGCTACTGTGACATTACAGGAAAAAAGAATCAACAGTATTTCACGCCGGACTTTATTTCTCCCTGTCAGTTTTTACCTCTAAGTTAACGAAACAAGAATAGTCACCAAACACTTGTGATAAACACTTCCATAAGCATTATATTTCAGCAGGACACCATACATTAAAATGATATATAATAAGCCAGTTAGGATTTAAACTTTAATTACAAAGCATTAAAAACTACAGAAATTAATTTTCTGTGTAAGTTAGGGAGACCAGCTCCTCCAGTATGATTATCTGAGGTTATCTGCCACAATAGTGTGTTGCACTAGTTAGCTCAGAAGATCGCCCTGCAAGGTTGGGAGTCCTAAAAAAGATGAAAACACACATTTCTGCATGCCAGAATCACAGAGAAATATATCACAGTTCTGCAGATGCTGCATGGAAACCACTGTGCCCCACTCCTACGCTTAGCAAGCCAGACAAACACACACAGTAAAAACTGGTTTGCTAAGACTCTCAGTTACACAGCATTATTACCCATAGTTTATTCACTCTTAGAGCTTTAAAATATTTCTCAAGAGAACAAGTTGCTTACAATTCACTAAAAAGGACTGCATTCAATGAGGGAGGGGGGAAAGGGAGGATCAATAAGCACTAGGTTTTAAAATAGACTTGTGGGTCTGAAACCACTACTGAAAATCCCAGCATGGGCACCTGCAACACATCGCCTCTTCAGTTGAAATGAAATGTTCATACTCAAGTACCTGTGGGCTGAGGCCACAACTCATGAGAACAGATCTGGAAGGCTGTTCATGGTATCGGCTTCAGTCCTCAAAGTACAAAGGGTTTTTTAGTTTACATGGGTCACAGCTGCTTCAAGAGAGAACCTCTAACTTCACAAACACTCACGTGGTTTGACTTTATTATTCCTTTTTATATAGAATTTATTTATATTTGTTCTTGGGTTTCACAGAAGCCCTCAATTTATTCGCAGTTCTACATAGGTGGAACAAAAAGCAATTAGATATTTATCTAAAAAGGATTTTTTGGTCTTTATTTGAATTACCGAGTGGAAGCAAACCCACCCAAGTTAGGTGCCAGGCTGGAGGGAAGGAAGAAGGGAAGATCTTTCTAGATAGAGCACATAAGTTTCCTTTATAATAGAGAACAAGAGGTACTGATTTCAGAACAACTGCAGATGATAAAGTTTTCATGTAACATCTCTCCTCCTTGAGAAAGATAAAATGTGGCAGATCCAGTTGTGATACTGTTCCCATGACAGAGGGTGGTGGTCATGGTTCACAGATATTTTACAGCACTGGGGCATAACCAGGAAATATGATAATGAGGCTCCAGTCTCATCTGAGCCCCAAAGGGTTTGAATTCACGTTTCCTGGGAATGCTCTATCATCCTACAGGATATACTAGTAAAAGCACTCTCCGTGGCTCTTATTAAAGCAAAGTTGCTATGCAGCCAAGAATGAAAGGCATGGAGACACAAAAAAGAGCTGATAAAGCTTTGACTCTTGTTTATCTACTGAAGCATTCAGATGGCTGGATGTAGAAGAAAGATCTAAGTAGGGTTCCAGCTCCTGTTCCCTGAAATATATATGCACACGGATTTTACAGTATATTGTCAATGGATAAAAGCAAAGAGACCATGGTTCAGAGTATGAGCTTCATTTCTTTCTCACCGAATGCTCTAACCTGTAGGAAAGTGAAGGAAAGTTTATGTTCACACTCAGAAACAGGAGAGCCTCAACTGCAAATCTCCTGTATCATACATGACTACTCCGATTACTGCACACTGAGCTGAAATAATTTTTTAATTGCAGACTTGGCCAATCTGAACTATATGGACTTCTCTATAGATTTAAGGAAGTTAAAATGAATACTTACCCTTCAACAGGCAACTAAAGGCAGCCAGGGACCTTCAGGCAAGCAAGGAGAGACCTACTGAGTATAGACTTCTAATGGAACATGGCAAACTTAGGTAGGCAGGAAAGATTACATATTGTGGTTGTTTCTTGGTACTGTATTTCTCTACATGTTTTCATTAGCAAAATCAATTGATCATTTCTCTTAATGACACTCTCCTGCAGTTGGCTGAAAACCTAAATAATACTCATCACAAGCAAACCAAGTTGCATAGTAAATTGTAAAGAATAGGTAGGCTTTAGCAGCACTAGCAATTTGTCTTTTCCTAACATTTCTCCTTAAGCAGTCATACAAGTCCAGACTTCACACTGATGACTGTGATACAAAGTAGAAGAATGAGAAAAGACACTCAAGGATGACATGAAGATGCTGCCACTGACAAAGAGTCTTCACCTATCAAGGCAGCAAACCCCAAGCACAACCATGATCTCTTCCCTTTCTTCTAATGTCTTCTGGAGAGCACTGCGGTGTGGGCAGGACTCACCTCAGTTAGTCAGCACCTCATCAGTCATTTTTGTCACAATAATATAATTTCTCTTCTTGCTTAAACTTGACATCTTTTTGGCGAGGGAAGAGTGTGAACTGAATATTCAACTTGTTTACATGGGTCATGTTAGTCTACAGGATTTACTGGCTAAGTTTAGCAATTTCATCTTGGATAGGTTACAATCAGGAATACCACACAACAATTTAAGCCATTCTATTAGAAAATATGTGTGTCTATATCTTGTGGTAGTATTAAATTCCCACACACTCTGCACCACTTACTGCTCCCATAAAGAGACTATTTAATTTTGTGCAACTTAAACCTTGCATTCATCCACACAGGGGGGGAAAAGGCAAGTTTAAACATATAAATATAGATGTTACACAGTTGACTGCAACTGATGCTTCCGAGGCTGTACTGCCCTAGCGATGTCCATGACTGTCGCAACATCTGGATAAATTTACTTTAATCCAAGCTTTTCTTTTAAAGGAAATGCAGAACAGAGGCAATTACATTAGAAAGTAAAAAGCTAAAGAATTTCAGTTACTACAATGTCTCATCTATTTCTTTAAGAGAAAACAGTTGCAAACCTCTCGCTGGCTACTGCTGCAGGTACTGCAGGAAGCTAGAAGCTGGCACACCACAAAGGGCAAACTCAGCGGAAACTCCGTCGTTACATGGCAGCCTAACCCACCAGTAGCTATCATTAACACTCAGGGTTCAGTTTTAGCAACCAAAACCAAGGTGAAAGCTAACTGCTGATCAAAGGAACAGCACTGCAACTGCATTGCCACCTCCAAAAAGGTAGCCTCTGCCCCTGCACTCCCACTCATTGACCTCCCTCTCCACCAGCTCCCTGTGCTGGGCTGGCGGTGATCTTCAACCACCCTTCTCCCCTCCACATCAAGACCTGCTTTCTGCAAACCCTGGTGAGCTGAACCAGCTCTCCAAATGCGCTGAGGAAACAACTTCTATCAAGTGGCAGTGACTGTCAGACTGAATGACCTCTGAAATTACACCGAGCTTTCTGAGTGCTGCTAAACCAGCCGAAATCTGGGATGTCACTGGCCCACCTGACTGCTCTGCTGGCCCTGGGTGAGTTGCTTATGCATGCTCTGTAGCACAGCCACCCAAGTTTGGAGAACTGTTCCGAGTTCATTGTTATTTTTTTTCCAACAGGTTATTAGAACATAGTTGTTGGCCAAAAAAAAATAAGACAAGCAAATAACAAAACACTGGAAGTTTTTAGTTTCATTTGTTTGGTTTGGGGGTGTTTCTGTTTGTTTGTATTTTAATTCAGGATTCCAATGGCAAGCACATAGAACAATTTTATAGCAATAATTTTTAGTATCCAAATATTGAATTGCAACTTTAAAAGATTCATTGTTCTGATACAATTTAGAATGAGACTTGCATTGAAAAAACTCTCACCTGCAACATATTTCAACAGTGGGTAAGTGGTCAGGAAAATGAATGCGCAGAAACAATAAAAAAACTGGTCATCCCACAGAACTTTACACAGCCTTATAGACTTGTATCCAGCTATGAGATTTTTTTAATAGTTATTCCATTCTCTGTATATTTAATTTTACATAAGTATGTTATATATTATGTATAACTAATGATGATTATTAATTGAATGGCAGTGATAACTGGCTAGGTATGAGCACAAATTGAAAACAAACAAACAATAAATTTTATCCAGATTTTAATCCTGAACAACAGACCCATCAAAGTACTTCATAAAAAGCAGTCCTTGTTCGAACAACCTGCCCATTAATACACTTCTGCTGCTTTCCAGAGTAGGATTTTAAGCCTGGAGTCCATGGTCTGCTTCTAAGAGGACTGCAAAAGCTAATAGAAGATGAGGTTCCTCAAAGTATCCAAGTCCATCTACCAGTTTGCCACTACTGAATTGAGACAGCTCAGCTTCTCCAGGCCATAAAATTCCCCACTTTGTCCCCTTCATCTATTTTGTGCCAACTGTGAATGATACTTTTGCCTCTGAACTAAGACAGCAGGACAAGCTGAGCAATAACACCTTGCTGAGTTATTTCTCACCTGATCTAGCAAGTCAAGAGGGATTACTCAAGTCAGAAGAGCACTGAAGCATGCGTGAGCAGACACCATGAGGTTCCACAGCAACTCATCTCTGCACTACCACAGTTCCACACTCCTCTCACTATGAGCCACATCTTTTCCTATTCGTCCCCTTGGGCTGGTGCATGTGACCAATACTGCATGTGGTCACCCAGTTGAAACAGCTGATATAGCTGAAAATCATTTTTTTGCCAAGCCATTTTTCAACCATATCAGCTACTTCATCGACTTCACTGTACAGCTTCTGACTTCCGCTACTGATGCAAGGAGGATGGCAAGACAGCACAGCTACAGGCAGAGGGGACAGTAGAGACCTACACTGGTATAAATTGCTGCAGATCCACATTCCTATGAAAATAAAACAAATTTTTAGTTGAATTTGTAGCTTAAAGGCCACTAGAACAAATGAAATTCAGGTAAATTTGCAAACCATTCGTCTACTGCAAAGTTTTGAGTTATCGCTCATGAGCGATCTCTTTTTTTAATTCTGCAGAGACAGAGTATTAGAATTGCTCCAGCTACAAGCAAATGTTAATCATATCAAATACAGGCATTATTCATTTAGAAAGTGAAACTGCATTGTCAATTATGCACCAAAAAGAGCCAGTACCTGTGCAAGCTTTTTTATTACTATCTAACCACTCTCCAAATTGGTCAGCTGGCAGTGATAAAGCTGGCAGCAACCTTATGCACTACAGTTACGCTTTAATGCTAAAGTGGAGGTTTTTTACTGAAACTGATGATCCCAGCAACATGGCTATGAAACATTTTAGTCTAGCCTTTTAAAAGTTTGGCAAAGAACATCTGTGGTTGAGGGAGGTAACACACAGATAAAAAAAAATAATAATGTTTATCACTGTTTATCATTTTTCAGATGCATTTTAAACTACATATAGCCAATATGTTTTTCCAAAAAAGGAAATTTGCTGTTTCCTTTCTCATGCTCAAGTTAACACCCAGCAAAAATTACACTGAAATTCTTGAACATTGGTTTCTAGCATAATTTGGATTTGCATAAAAATTACAAGAACAGCACAAAAAAATAATTCCCCATTTTTGAAATGTACAAAGAACAACTGTTATCTCCTAAAATTCTGGAAATGTACATAGGTTACACTCACGCAAAACTAAAATAGATTTTTAATCTATTCTGACACAAACCCAGAAAACTGACATTTCAAACCAGTCAAGCCTTGAATTTTTATGCAGATGGGCTACTGTACTCCTTTCACCATTGGGACAACCTTTATCCAGTCCCAGAAAGCAAGCACATCAACATATACTAAATACAACTTTGCAGAACACAAAGAACCTCAGAGAAGGCAATTCCTGACTTTATCCTATACCCACCAAAACTAATTTCCTAATGCACAGGAAAACAAACCATCAGCCTAATAAGAAAAACCCTCAGCCAGAACACACCAGCGGCACATCATCAACTTTGCTTATCCTAGTCAATCCTGTGGATGGTTCTAGCAAAGATTTCCTCATTTCTCCTATTTATCATCAGAAAAGGGAGCATTTCACTTGCTTTCTAGACAAGCACAAAGTCTTTGACTGCTCTGCTATCAAAGACACGGTGATAATATGAGAAGTCATCCCAGTGCAAAATTTCATACAAATTTAATGATGACCAACAATTAAAATGTGTCATTGTTTGACCCCTGGGAGAGCACTTTTTATTTAACCTAAGAAAGATTGCATTATTTTGTATTTATCTCCATTTCAGAAATAGCCTTTCCTTTTATCTGTACTCATTCAAACATTCTCCTTTTATCTAAGACCTGGAAAACCAGACAGTTGAGGATCTAAACAGAACTCGCATGCTGCTCAATCTAACACTTGACCAACTGAATCTGCAGAGGATGCTGGCCTACCTACCAATATGCCAGGTTCTTCAAACAACCTCATACAGTTCCCAACAGACCTCTGACACTCCGGTTACCCCACAGCTCGCTGGGAGAGCATCGTGTTTGTGCTTTATGGCAGCACACAGCGACAGATCTCTCCCCGCGGGCCCTGCCAGCCTACAAAGACACAGGGCAGATGAGGACAGCTCAAAGCCTGCTGCGCAAGAGGCAGACACAACTCTTGGTGCCAGTGCTGGAGGTCAGCACCACATAAAGACACTCTGAACTACAACTCCACCAAAGAAAATTAAGAAACCCTACAATGACAGCTTATCCTCCTTTCTCCTTTGCAAAGGGGAACAGCCTGCCCATCCTCATTTCAACACTACCTTCAAGGTCAAGGTTACGCCAAACCAGACATCCCCCTCTCAGGTTTGTTTTTCAAAACCACGACCACAGGGATGAAGTACGCATTAATATCCAAGATACATTTGACTCACAGTATCACCATTTCCTAAGTGAAATACTGACTCTTTCTAAATTAATCTAATACAATTATTTTTCTTCTCTTTAAATAACCACTGATCAGTCATCTTGGCAGGAGGGCTAGTTCAGTGTTTCAGTTCAGACCAATATATAATTATTGTTTTTCATTCTACCACAAAGGACGAGAAAAGAAGAAAGCAGCTTTCACTTTTTCTGTTCAGCTTCCACATCAGAAGTGCTTTTATTTGCACAGCTCTAAAGGTAAGAAATGTATTTATAAATAGCCGTAACAGAAAATAAACTACATGTGAGTACTTGTATGTAGTAGGTATACTATACAGAGATTAACAGTTTAATACAATAAGAATCTATGTAAATGATGGCTCTCCTTCCTGCTTCAACACTAGAACATACTAAAAGCAGAAGTTAAAATTAAACTAAGTCAAAACTAGGACTAAGTTAAGCATAAGTGATCTTGTACAAAACACGAATCAGAAAATTAATTGCAAATATTATGTTGATTTTTTGAGAGAAAATCCTGACACAAGATATTATACATATTATATTTTATGAGCATTTTAAGAAGAATCTGCACAAATTAGAAGTCTTACAAATTAGAAATCTTACAAATTAGAAGTTTAGGAAAATTACTAAAAAATAAAACTAATGATTTGTTGGCAGAACGTGAGAACTGCATTAATTTATCAGAGAAACACAAGGTGTTTCTCAGTGGGAGAAGGAAAAGGAAAGTGAGAAAACCCCGGTATCTTCTTAGCTCTTAGTAGCAATAACAAAGTTAAGATTCCAGCCTCAATTTTGTTACTCAAAACTTGTCCCTCTAATAAAAACTACAAGAATACTAATGATATTTTGCTGCTGCTATTGGAAAACAAAGAAAGCACATGAAACTGCTTTTAAGATGGAAAGTGTATATCATAACGCTTTTTGCAGCTAGCTGTAAAGAGAAATTAAGATATAGACAAAAATGTCACTCTGATACATCAAGAGCCTTTACTCAGTAACACTCAACAAGATTATGGGTCAGGCAGGAATCCCATTACCTTTCCCAAAGAAAACATTAATATTATAGTCTCTGTCTACTTTTCCTACCATATACTTGGTTATGTGCTAATTTTGTACTAAATCAGTAATTTTACCATCTCTGTGAACATCTTCAATCTGTTAATGGGACGATATGATGGCCTAAGAAGTCCACTAACCAGCCTGGTTAGTCTAATAATAGAAAAGTAAAATAAGGTGATTATTACAAAAATACACTATGTTTAATAAGAAAATTCCACCAGAGACGACATCCTTAGTACTGAAAAAGACAACTGTACTATTTAGTGATGCATAGTGAGGTGCCCAGTGTCTCGTTTTTCATTTGCAGAAGTCAGAATTTTCATTTTCTCTGCATGACATTCCCAATACACACTATTCAGCAAGCCTACACACATCTTTAATTGGGCTAGAAACTCATACAGCCTGTTATAAACACAGCTGAAGCGCACAAGGAAGCTGTACTTTTTACTGGTACTTACACATGGTGGGAGAAAAGAAAATTTAGAGAAAGGTCTTGTCCTAAATTGATCCTGGCTTACAGTTTTAATGGTTTAGGCTACTGGGCCACACCTATGCAGGGCAAATCAGAAAAAAGAAAAAAAAATTTTCTTCCCATTTGAGGGTAAACACAAAAACGACTTTGTGGGTCACCTGAGAAACTCCATAACCACGATGACTGGGAGATACCAGTCAATATTGTGGTCCGCCGCGGTTACTGCATGGCGTGTAACTTCATCCTTTTGAGATAGTTGGCAACAGAATACACAGCAGAACAGAGCAACACAGAGCAAGGAGGAACCACACAGAAAACAGGAGATGGTATGGATGACCATAAATGACGACGCTTTTCAGCATTACAACTAACCAACAGATCTTGATCTTTTTGACACAAAAGAAGCCTTAAATGATATTGCCAGCTTCTGTCTGGGAGACCAAGCTACAGAATTTGTTCATGATTCTGTGACACTCCTTCTTGAAGAGCAAACAAACATCCTCTTCAGAAACAACAGCTACTCTACAGCTACTCTGTAACAAAAACTCATTTTCCTGTAAAGCCCGGAGATACTGTTTGTATAAAACACATCCATGCGCACACAGACCAGAATAGATGCCTGACAAATCTCAAGTTCTCTAACCATTAACATTAAAACTGCCAATGAAAATGCTACTATTAAGAAGTGCCTTCAAAGTACGGTGAGTAGAGCAAGTAGGAACAATATAAAGACAGCTGGGAGATGGAAAAACAGACTTAACTCTGAGTTTTCTGCTGCTGGGAGGCAGGACATTTTCTACAGAGCCATAGAATGTAGCAGATCATTTAAAAATCTACTCACAAGGGAACCGTACACATACTGACAAGTACTTTTTAATGACACTTCCAAAATAAATCTAACTATACCTTGCCTTAATTACATTTTTAAGAATTATTTAATTTATGTAATTGCTTTATGAGCTCTACTAATAGATCCCGAGTAGCTTAAAAAAGAGAAAAAAAAAAAAAAAAAAGGCATTCTCAACAAGGATTCCCTCTGAGGGCTGAGTTGCAGCTCCTAAGAATAAAAAAAGATG
The DNA here is from genome assembly GCA_033558235.1 of Neomorphus geoffroyi. Classification (NCBI taxonomy): domain Eukaryota; kingdom Metazoa; phylum Chordata; class Aves; order Cuculiformes; family Neomorphidae; genus Neomorphus; species Neomorphus geoffroyi. Next base: position 30,975,597 of record JAUMJM010000004.1, read on the forward strand.
TCAAGGGGATTGGTCATCCAAAAAAAAAAGCTGGCAAAAATAGATCACTTAAAGTTCTAGAAGAGCAAATGAGAGTAGAACAGGCTCTGCTACTGCCAAGTCTGGATTCCCTCTTTTCTGGATCTGTCTAACCAATATCTCTTTCAAGTGCCATGTCAGAAGACACGAGCAATCTTAAAGCTAGCTAGGTTGCCACATATAATGCTCATTAGAAAAATCTCTGCCTGTTTTAGCTTAGGTTTTGCAACGTTTCACTGATTATAATAGTCTCTCTTGCACAGAGGAGGAAATAATGTATTTGGAAAGGAGCAGGGAGGAAGACTGGAGGTTGGGTGTACCAATTGCCAGCAAAACTCCATCCAGCCTCCATGTGTTCTCCCCACAGCATGTGGTGGGTGCAGCTACCAGGGAACAGAAGGTAGAGCAGGTCACCCACACGCACCCTATGTGCAACAGTGATGTGAGTGGAGGGTGCTCCAGGCATCACAAGCAGATCTGCTCTGAAGAAGCTCGAGTATCCAGGCCCGCAGGCAGGAGAGGAACAGTAGGGACTCTTCGTATCTGCTCACTAGAAGGAAAGGGAACAGGGATGGAGCCTGTTCGAGAACTACGGTCTTTGGGGATGGCTTACAAAAAGGGTCCCATCAAGAGCAGGTACAGCCTGTTTCACAGCAGTCTCGCCACAATTGCAGTCAGAAACGTTTCTGAAAGCCACATTACCATGAGCCACAGAGAGCCAGGAAGCCTGTAGCAGCCAGATCAGAGGGCTGGAAGGACCACGAGCTAAGCTGACATCACACCACTAAATCAAGACTGGGTGGAAAGGTAGGCATGACAACTATTTACAAACAACTGAAGAGGATTCATACCAGTGGAAACGAGGGAATTATATTCAGAGCAATGGAGAACAGACCACTTGTCCGCCCCATGTTTGCATCACTCTCCTACCCAACCTTGCTTTTCTGCTATCCGAATTCTCTACTTCCTGGGCTGCTTGCTATAGCGAACAAGCTCTTTTTAAAAACCGTACCATAGCAGAGCTACACTAAGGGAGGTATAGGGAGGATAGCTAAAAGCAGAGGGATGAAATCATGAATCAGGAAGAAAGAACAGCAGGAAAAGTTTCCGGACAGTTTGTTTTCTGCTGTGGGAATCACTTCCCAAAGGAAGTGGCAGAAGATTAACCACTCAAGTCCCTTGAAACCTTGACAAAACATTAAAATTCCGCACTTCCATCAGAAATTCATGCATGTTCTACTGAAAATCACATCCTTCTGAATCAGTCCTTCACAAGGGTGGCCATAACTAGGAACATGGTGCAGGGTGGATGACCAAACGTACAGAGCAGAGCGAGCTCCCTGGCTGGGCACTCAAAGAACACCAGATATTTAATTCTTGACTTTTCATTTTGAAATAAGTCTGGTTCATTTATCATGCGGCTAGCAAACAGATACAGCACTTACCAGCTCCAACTGATTAAGGTAAGATTTCATTCCGCATGCCTGTCAGGTTTGTACCTTTCAGCTGGAACAGCTTTGAAAAGGACAAAAGTTGAAGGTGTTCACATCATAAATTTGCCTCGTCTTGCCTATCTATTGCCAATGGCTCACTGTTTTTGCAACCCTTATAAATATAGCCTTCAGCAGGCTTGCAAAATGCTACTTAATCATTTGCCAGCGGCAAGGAATATTTTTTGTGACAGGAGAATGAATCATCAGTTTCATTATCGGGATGGACATAGACAATTAATGTTTTCACTACTTTTAAAGTCTTAATTTAGTCTAATATACATCTTTCTAGCAGTACAATACTTCTTTTAAAAAAAAAAAGCTGCTACCAAGTCATCCCATTTTATAATAGAAAACTAATTTTTTTTCTCTCTCCCACCATCACCCACCACGTAGTTAATGTGCTAGGACTATAGATTGTATAAATCTGTTTTCACCTACATAAAGTCCTGCTCCATTTCAACACTTCAGCACAAACACAGCATTAGCAATGAGCAGTTCCACTAATATGAATGTCCTTACTCCTTACTCCTAAAGGTTTGCGTGTCTTGGCATGAACAGGACTGTAGCACCAATGGTAAACCTACCTGATAAACCAACATTTTTACCCAACAGGTATGTGCACATGTGTTGGCATGAATGGACTGTTGTATTACACCAATGGCAAATGCAGAAGAACCAAGAACACTTGAAATTTTTTTCCGTAAAGAAAAATAGTCACAAAGACAACTCGATGAGTCTAACAGGCAGTTGGACACTTATTCCATAAAATAAAGACATCTGACTCGGCCTGAACAGTGACTCAGAAAGATTTCCTATCACTTCACGTTTCCTTCCAACCATGGGCACACGACAGCAGGAACAGGAGACACTACACTGCACTCCTATTGCTGTAGCTATTTCAGCAACCTCCACATGAAACATCGCACGCACAGGCCTGGCATTCCCGCTTCCACAAGCTGATGGCAGGCGGGAAAGGCTCCGGACCAGCTCAGAGCCCGAAGCTGAGCACACCGAGCGGAGCAGAGGCTGCGCTGGTGCCGCCACTCAAACCGCGCTCGCCCCTGCTCCCACCGTTACTCTCGGCACACGAGCGATCACGACCATCCCCAGTTCCCACAGCGCCCGGCTGCCCCGCACCTCAGCCCTGCCACCAGCGGCAGCCGAGCCTTCTCCGCCCGCAGCGGGCGCGGGGACGGCGCTTCCTCCTGGGAAGCCGCCCCGAACTCGGCCAGGCTGCTCCTAACCTGGCACCTCCCGGTTGGCCAGGCCGGGCAGACAAAGGCCCGGCCGGAGGCCCCCGCGGGCACAGGAAGGCGCGGGCCGGCCGGGCACCTCCCGCCGGGACGCGCTCTCCGCCCCGGCGCCGGGGCAGGCGCGGCGGCCGCTCCCCCGTTCGAGGACCCCGGCGGCTCCGGGCGCTCCCGAGGACTCCCAGCCGCCGCCGCCCCCTGCCCACACCTCCCGCCCGGGACGCGGAGGAACCGCTCAGCCCGCTCCCCGTCAGCTCCAACCCCCGCCCTGTGCTCCCGCTCCCCGCCGGCTCCAGCCCCCACCCCGTGCTACCACTACCTCAGCCATGGCCGCGGCGGTGACTACTGGCGGGGGCGCTGCTGCCCGGGCTGGGCTAGGCTGGGCTGGGCTCGGCTGGGCTGGGCGCGGCGGGACGGGACGGAACTCCCGGCCTCGCTCCGCTCCCGTCCGGCCGCCTCCGCACTCCGCGCCGCTGCGGGACCCGGCGGGGGAGGGGAGGGCCCGCGCGCCGCGCCGTGCCCGCCCCGGAAGCGCATTCCTCCCCGCTGCCGTCAGGGGGGGCGGTGCTCCCCGCCGCGGTCGGGGCGGGGTGGGGTGGGCTGTCGGTGCCAAGGGGTTCGGTCCTGCGTGTGTACCCCCAGCCGCCCTCCGCGGCGACCTTATTTGGTGGGGTTTCACAGCATCAGAGAATCGCTTGGTTGGAAAAGAGCTTTGAGATCATCTAATCCGACTGTACCGGTCCAATACGGAACCAACCCCGAGCGCCTCGTCCACCCGTGTTCGAGGCACCTCCAGGGATGGCGACTCCAGCAGCTCCCTGGGCAGCTGTTACAGAGCCTGACTACCGTTTCAGTGAAGAAATTTTTCATGATGTCTGATCTGAACCTCCTCTGGCGCAACTTGTGGCCATTTCCTCTTGTCCTACCGCTGTCACTTGGAAGAAGAGCCGAGCACTCACCCCGTCACAACCTCTTCAGGCATTTGTAGGCAGTGATGAGGTCTCCCCTCAGCCTCTTTCTCCAGCCCGAACAACCCCAGTTCCCTCAGCCACTCCTCATAAAACTTGTTCTCTGGACCCTTCACCAGCTTCATTCTCCTTCTCTGGACGCACTCCAGCCTCTCAATGTCTTTCCTTAGCGCCTGTCCCCCCACTTTGCACCCACAAGGTGCCCCGTGCCTCCTGGTGTCTTCCTCAGTGGCCCCAGGTGCCCATCCCTTTTCTTCCAAACTTGTTTCAAAAGCCGTGGACATCCCTAAGTGATGGATGAGCTTGGCATGACGCTGGTAGCCCAGGCTGCGCCGTGGAAGCCACCGAGTCCGCTGGAAAGAGCCGCTGCTGTTCAGCACATAGCTCTGAGTGGTTTGCAGTGCTCTGTACGGTATCATAGAATCACAGAATCATAGAATGACCTGAGTAGGAAGGAAGCCACAGGGATCATTGAGTCCAAATCCTGTCCCTGCGTAGGACAATCCTAACCCTAACCCCACGAATACTTGAATACTGTCAGGCTTGAATACTGTCAGTCTTTGACTGCTTCCCTGGGGAGCTGTTCAGCGCTCCAGCACCCTCTTAGCAAAGAACCTTTTCCTAATATCTAACCAAAACCTCCCCTGGCATCTTCTTGCCATTCCCCCGGGTCCTATCATTGGTCACCAGAGAGAAGAGATCAGCACCTGCTCCTCCTCCTTCCCTTGTGAGGAAACAGTAAAGACTATGAGGTCCACCCACCATCTCTATGAGGACCATAGAATCATGGAACAGTTTGGGTTGGAAGGGACTGTGAAGGTCATCTAGTCCAGCCTGTCTGCAGTGAGCAGGGACATCTTGCACTAGATCATGTTGCTCAGACTCCCATCCAACCTGACCCTGAATATTTCCAGGGATGGGGCACCTACCACCTCCCTGGGCACAGCTTAAAAGCTGTGAATTTGTGTGGCCACTGGAGCCTGTGTCAGTTCTTATGATGATATGATTAACAAAATAAGTGGTGCTGTAAATTGATAATTTTATCACTTTCCCCTGCTTTGTTTCTAGCTGCACTTTACAATAAAAAAAATCCTCTGTTTCTGCCTTGACTCAAGCTCAGCCCATGATCCAACCCTCTGTTCCATTTGGGCAGTGCAGTTATTGAGGATGTAGTCTATTAACACAGCTGCATTAGCAGAAGCTTTTAATGCTGGCACAGCTATAACCGTAAAGCTTTTTTAGTGGTGTCAGAAAATGAGATTGAAATGACAAACTGCTGCACCAGGCAGCTTCATCAAAAGCAAGCACCTACAAATGAAGTAGAAGAGAAATAACTTTGACAGTCAGAGATGGGGAAGACAGATACCATATGTTTCCACAGATCAATTTGTATAGAATATTAATACTGCCAGGAACAGGGAAAGAAGCTGCCATGAAACCAAAATTCTAAACCGGTAGAAACGTATGACATGAAAAACGAAAGCAAATGTGAGGGATGGTGATCTGCCAAAAATGTAAGAAATTTAAGCATTGTGGGAGAAAAATTCCTTTTAGCCAAGGTATTGTTCCCTTCTTCCTTATTGCAGGGAGAAAAAAAAAGCACATTTTGCCAGAATGTGTAAATGGTGAGCAGAAGGTGTGCTCCAAACAAGCGGTGGCAAAAAGGTTCCTCAGACTGCTGGGGCTATGAGGAATAAATAAAACTGCTTAACAAACTGGTACTTGAAGTACCACCCAAGGCTCAGCTCAGACATTTTTGTGTCAAGTTGCTGGTGGCTGACTGTGTGGTGCAATTGGAAACTGGCAGGGAAAAATCTCTCAAAAGGCTGAAAAATTTCATTGAATTATTTGGCTGCTTTCTGGACTCCTTTGGAGAGTACAGATGTGTATGAACACCCTTTGATATTTTCCAGCACTTCTGAAGTACTAAAGATGTCAGAAAATAGTGCTGTAGGTGTCTGAGCCAGCAGACACAATTGCAGATGATGGCAAAATGTTTAATGTAGCATCTCCATACTGTGGTGTACTTGGCATCTGGGAGAGTGAGTGAACATTTGAGGCCTCAAGAAAAGACAGCTTTTCATGGTCTGAGTGGGCAGCTAGGAAGTGTGTGGGTCACTGTTAGGCTTGGGTACCATTTCTGGGAATCCCCGTCCTTGCATCTTACAGGAAATAGGTGACAATATGTGACACTGGAAACCAGACTGTGAATGATATGTGTTCACTTAGTATGTACCCTGATTTTTTTGACACTACTGGATTTACTGTTGTGTTTACTATTGATTTTTTTCTGTGATATTGAGACTGGTTCTTTGTAATATGATTTGAATTTAAGTTTTCAACTCTTCTTTAAGTTTTCAACTCTTCTTTCTCCAAATATTTGCATGTGTCAAACCCATACAGTACTTAGAAAATACCAGCAATATAATACTTCAGTTAGTTTAACTTAACTTTATTTGATTGTCTTCATTATATTAAATTAACACATCATTTTTCCAGATTTTTTTTTAATGTATTTAGAAGAAATAGGGACTGTCATTTGGTAGTGATGTCTTTTTTTTTATATGTAACATGTTCATTTTCTGTGAACAATGTAAGAAGTAAATTTCTGCACTGTAGAATGTACTGTCACAGGGCAGCTCAGCTGCAGCTCGAAGGCTGGAGTGAGCATCCCCGTGCCAGGCAGCCATACTGCCATCCATCCTGGTGCCTGGCTGGTAACCACAGGGCTGAGTGATCATTTGTGTGCCTCGGGGACTGCTGCCACTTGGGAAGCAGGAGCTTGTTGGTAGAAGATGTAGCAGCTCCTACTCAGTTACCAGGGTCTTTCCTTGGCTTCTGTTTCCGAGTCTCTCTATGTTGCTGTCAAGCTTTGAACTCTGAGTTACTAAAGCCCACACAGCCGGTTCCCCATCATCTCCTCCTCCACACCTGAAGCTCAGTAAAGCGTTTAAAGGGAGATACTTTTCAAATAGGCCACAGTCAGAAGTGCCGTGGTTTGGACAGTAGCCCCCAAACGCCTCCCATCAGAGCACCCGACTGGGCAGATTCCTAATCTTGCCACCCACTAACACAAGTCATTTCCCCTTTACTTCTTCACACTGTACAAGCTATCTCACCCACCTCTGCCTCGGAGAGCGTTCATTTGTCTGTACTGCTTCTCTTTCCCAACGTACTTTGTTACTGAAAGCAAAGTACCTATTTTCTCTTTCTGCTACTCTTATTTTCTTCCCCTGCTTCTTCAGAATACTTCTACCCTATCTAAGGTAATTTTTCTTTCCAAACAGAAGAAAATGAAATCAAAAACCTGAGATGAAAAATCATAGCCTAAATACAAAAGACAGATAAAGGGTGGGAAAGAAAACAGAAAGCCAAAGCCACTTTCTCAAGGATAACGATGGAGCCAGAAGCAGAAGGTGGGTCTCCTGGGACTGCACCAGGCTGTGGCCACCTGGGCTTTGGCAGCTGTGGGAGGACCAGGTTTTCCTGGACTGACCTTGGGGCAGAGCAGCAGCATCTGCCACTGCTGTTTTAATCCAGCAGCAGCTGTGCAGTTGCAGAGGGGCACAGCAAGTGCTGGGGCCTTGCTGGCGACTTGTCAACACCAGGCTGTGCCTTCCAGTACAGAGAATGAAGGAGGTATTAGATGTGGACACAAGATTAATACAGAAAGTATTATTAGAAGATAGAGTCACTCAGCACAGGAAGTGATGGTGCTAAATGGTTGTGGAAATTGCTGTTTGTCTCCTTTTCTCATGAACAATGAGGAACACTTCTTTGGAGGCAGGCAGTGAGCAAATATGGCAACTTGTCACCCATGTACAATGTGCCCATTATGTGGAGTGGTGTATTTACATTGGAGTGAGGTTCTCTTGCCCCATCCAAAGGCTGGAGTGAAGTGAGTCCAGCTGGAAAATTGTAGTCTGTGGGCAAAGGTTTTCTCTCCAAGATTGTCTGCCTTCAGGACCCTGAATGACCTGTGCGCTTAGCCACAGTCAGCCTGATACGTTAACACCTGGTTTATGATCAACACTTAGATCTGTACTGTGTTCAATCAACAGTCCTGTGTTGAGCATGAGCCTAGAAAGATCAGAGTCCACCAAGGCCTTCCTTCAGCTCACCAGTGTTTAAAAAGCAACTTGTCCCCTTCTGGCTGTCAGATGAGGAGAAAGGAGGAGTCACCCAGAGCCCTTCTGGTGGGACTGGCCCGTACTATCCATTGCACAGGCATGGAGTAAGCTGGAGGGGCTGAAGGGCATCTTTCCTAACAGCTGCACTGTGCCTTGTGGTCCTTCTGTCTTCCTCTGGCTTTTTTTTTCACCTCACTTGCAAAGCTGCTCTCTCCTCTTTTTGTGTGTACTTTTGGATAAGCTAAGCTGTTGCTGTTACAGTCCCACGTTTTCCCTGATTTCATTAGTATACACATTCCTTCTTGTTTGTCACAAGGATGTATTTCTTCCAAAGCTGTTTTGTGGGACTCCTATGTCATTGTGAAGATCATATGTTCTATGCAGAAATTCTAAAAGATATTTTGACTCTCAGTAAACAAGACAAGAATGCTTTTTCAACCTTAGACATGAAGCACAGGTTCTTCCTGCATTCCAAAGTAAGGAAGTAAGCAGGAGTTAATGAAGAGAATAAAGTCTTTGAGATTTATGTTCAAAGGGAACACTTTTATGGTCTTGATAACACATGACAGAGAACTTGTGCACCAGCTCCATATGTTGCTTGTAATAAAGCATGTTTTCTAGAGAACTTAGTTTAAAAACTTCAGTCTTTAAGATATTTTAGTGTTTAATTACCCAAGAAAAGATGCCTACAGAAAATCAGAAATATCCCCAAATGATGGTAATCTTGAATTTACAATAACTTTCTGAGATTCAGCAGTTAGTTAATTCTTACCATGTGCTGCTTGTATTCTGTGAGGCTCTGAGATCACGTGCCTACATATTCCATTCCCTCCTTCTCAGTGGATTCCCACTACTTAGACAGCTCATGCTCATTTGGGGAAAAAATTAATTCCATTACCTCCAAATAACTGGGCAAGAAGGGCTGTGAGAGCATCCCCCTGCAGAATTCTTCTGCCTCAGTTTTGCCATGAGGGATGTGCTGCAACATTTTAAGCTTACTACAGTAGTTATTACTGCATGAAATTACCGGAATTTAGACTTTTGTGAAGAGGACTTTGATATAATCTGCTGCAAAAAAAGTAGGAGAGGGAAACAATCTACTAGCAGTGAGAGGCTTTGTGTTGTGAGAGCAGAATTTATGCTCATTGGTATGTAGGGTAAAGAGGAGCTATGTGGAAACCAGCGTATTTTAAGCAAGACTAGATGGCAAGGAATGGGACAAGTAAAGTCTGAAGGAAATAAATAGAAATTGTACCTCTGGGGAAGGAGATTCAGGCAAATAGAATCACTGTTTTATAAGGTGATTGGCTGTTCTAATAGAAAACAATGGGAAAAAAGACAGAACATAGTATTTTTGTACTAATTCTGTCAAGTAGAAGAGAGTTCTATATTGAGACTGTTCTGAAACCCTCAAGTGATCCTCCCCTGGACTTATTCTCATGATTTTGTTTCTTCAAATAATTTGTTTCACTGACTATTTTTTTTTACTTCCTAGACTTGTGTATAAAACATCTTGTCAGCAATGATGTTTGGATGAAGACATCAGTGATTTACAGCCAGTCTCTCATTTCCACACTCTCAACAATCTCCATATATTGTCCTCTTTCCAGCACAAGTATCATAAATTTTCTTATTCTTAAGGGGGTACATCTGGACATTAATAACAGTTTTGCTTGAGTATTGAAATATCCCACTACCTTGTTATCTTAGCAGAGACTAATGCAAAACAATTCTGACTTCCTATTGTGCTATTCACTCACATTTTCCTCCCTTCTTTATGATTCTGCAAGCAGTTGCAGTATTTTGCAACAGTAAACTGTGTAACTCGCAGGACTCATCAAAAGAAGAATTCATTTTATCAGTCTGCAGGTGCAGGCTCTTAAATGAAATACATCATTAACTGAATTCTAGATGTGAAGCTACAGTAAGAAGGGTTGTAGTTGGCTAGTATCCTTGGCAGTAGGGCATTCTGGCCGCAGGTGACATTATAACTGTTACGAACACAGAATTCTATTCTGATTTCAACTGGGTGTAATGAATCAGCAAGGAATGAATGTGAAAATATACTTGTTGATGAATTAATATGTAATGGAAAGATTCACAAGCAATTTTTAGAAAAACTCAAAAAGAACGAGATGGAATGTCACAAGGAGGTGAATTTATGGTGTTAAAAAAGTATTTTAAAGTTACTGTGGAGATAATGCACACTCAGGCCATGCTGGATGTCCATTTGCTCAGGTGGTGGAAAGGTGTTTAGCTTTCATCCTTTTGCCTCACAGCCTACTCAGAATCTGAGGTATTTTTTGTAACCACATACTTGAATATGTGACATTGCCTTTCTGCTGCAGCTGAGGTTTAGATAAAATTAAACTGTCTTCAAGCTAGTAAATATGAATCTTCATTTACTTTGCTCAGCTAGTACCTCTATCACAGAAAAACTTGTTCCCTGTATGATCCATCTTTCACCTTACCCTGTCCTTCCTTTTCCTCCTCCCTGTTTTCATCTGTGATCCTCTAGATTTCCTCATCTGTGTTGAACGGTGCCCTCGTTCTGCTCTGTGGTGTGCACTCTCGGCTGTCCCTTTCAGTGGCGGTACCCAGCCTTTGTGCTTGCATGTTCTAGTGGCATTGGTCTGTTCCCAATCCCCCTTCAGGAAAGATGAATTCTGAGGGCAGCTGAGTCACACAATGTACTCTGAAGATAGACCTGTGGGTTCCAAGAAAACTCTGCCCAGTCATTGTCTTTCCAGATTGGAGTCTTGCTAGAGACAAAGCTTTGGAAAACATCAAACACTAATGAGTTTCTATCAAGTATAGGGGATCTGAGGTGGGGCAGCCTCAGAAAGTAGCCTGGTATACTAAGTTGTCATAAGAAAGGCCAAGGATAATTCTAGTGGCTCAAAGGCCTTTGCCCCAAGGATGGGAGATTGCAAGAATTATTTCACCGTCATTTTTTGTGTCTTAGTTTTACACTATTGGAAATGCCAGGTCCATTTTTGCTTTCCAAAGGAAAAGATAAAACTTCAGGAAGACGGTTTTCTTAGGTCACTTCAGTCTGATGCATAAATATAGCAAAGCTGTATAGTAGATAAAAGAGAACAATAAACAGAAATTTGGCCTTGACTGAAGGCAATGATACTTACACATTAGCTTTGTAGGTTTACAGGGACATTGCTGAGATTACATTAATAAATTTCCAAGTAATTTAAAAGAAAGTACTACAATGCTAACATTGTAAAAAACAGTAAAAAGAAAAGAAGATGCTGTTGAATGTAAGTAATTCTCTCAAATGCATAGCACTGAGATAACATGTGAACACTACGTTAGAACTGGCCTGTGCCAATTCATTGCCTAAATACATCCAACATAGTAAGTTTAAAAAACATGATTAACAGTGAATATTCAACCAGCTTTGAAACAATCCATTTTGATAATTTACCATCTTCTGACATTACTGGCAAGACGTTTAATGGACGAGGGAAAGGCTGTAGGTGAGGATGTGGTGTACCTGGACTTCAGTAAAGCCTCTGACACCGTTTCTCACAGTATCCTGCTGGAGAAACTGGCTGCCATCGGCATGGACAGGCACAGCCTCTGCTGGGTTAAAAACTGGCTGGGTGGCCGGGCCCAAAGGATTGTGGTAAATGGAATTAAATCCAGTTGGAATCTGGTCACAAGCAGTGTCCCCAAGGTTCACTGCTGGGTCCAGTCTCGTTTAACATCTTTATCAATGATCTCAATGAAGGCATCAAGTGCACCCTCAGCAAGTTTGCAGATGACACCAAGCTGGGTGCAAGCGTGGATCTGCTTGAAGGAAGGGAGGCTCTACAGAGGGATCTGGACAGGCTGGATCCATGGGCTGAGACCAGCAGGATGGGTTTCAACAAGGCCAAGTGCAGAGTCCTCCGTCTGGGATACAACAACCCCATGCAGCGATGCAGGCTTGGGGAAGAATGGCTGGAGAGCTGCCTGGCAGAGAAGGACCTGGGGGTGTTGGTTGACAGTGGCTGAACAGGAGCCAGCAGTGTGCCCTTGGTTGCCAAGAGGACCAATGGCATCTTGGCCTGTGTCAGGCACAGCGTGGCCAGCAGGAGCAGGGAGGTGATTGTGCCCCTGTGCTCAGCACTGGTGAGGCTGCACCTCGAGTGCTGGGTTCAGTTTTGGGCCCCTCACTACAAGAAGGACATTGAGGGGTTGGAGTGCGTCCAGAGAAGGGCAACGAGGCTGGTGAGGGGGCTGGAGAATAAGCCCTAAGAGGAGAGACTGAGGGAATTAGGGTTGTTTAGCTTGGAGAAGAGAAGGCTGAGGGGAGACCTCATCACTGTTTACAACTGCCTGAAAGGAGGTTGTGACGTGGTGGGTGCTGGGCTCTTCTCACAAGTGACAGCAACAGGATGAGAGGAAATGGTCACAAGTTGCACCGGGGAAGTTTAGACTGGACATCAGAAAGAATTTTTTTACTGAAAGAGTGGTCAGGGTTTGGCACAGCTGCCTAGGGAGGTGGTGGAGTCACCATCTCGGGAGGTGGTGGAGTCACCATCTCTGGAGGTGTTTAAAAAATGGGTGGATGAGTTCCTTGGGGATGGGATTTAGTAGGGAGACAGGCACGGTTGGACTCAGTGATCTGAGAGGTCTCTTCCAACCTTATGATTCTATGATTCTGTTAGACAGCTCTTTTTAAAAATAGACTTTTTGTCCAAACCCCTGTCCTTTTAAGTTTTTCTTTATGAAAATATCATAAAAGAGTAACACTATTTTAAATTCAATAATTTTCTTTTATTGTTTTTTAAATATCAAAGAAGAAATGCTTTACTGGTGTAAGTATTTATTTGTGCACTGTAAAACTATTCTGCAAAGAGTCCTCAAGAGCAGATCTGTTGTACTCAGGCCTCTGGATCGTAAACTTGGCAAAGACCTAGGAGTAAATCTTCGCCTCTGTTGGTTTCCGTAGCTCCACTTGACCCTTAGCTATTGACAGTTTGACAAAGAACGTCAGCTGACGACCCATCCTAAAAGCAGACAGCACCAAACTTTTGGTGGGATCTGGCTCAGCCAGAGGCAGTTAATTAGTTTCTAGACTGATACTACAGTCAGCAGACAGAGTGATTCATTCTGCCTGAAGATAAGTTTCTTCGGAAGTATCATATCTCTCTCCATTGACTGCAATAATCAGTCTGTACATGGCAGATAACTTTTCATTTGCAAAGGTAAGTGTGACAAACCCTCCCAGCATTTCTTGTTCTGTAATTTCAAATACTGAGACTCTTCTGAGTACTGGGAGAAATGCGCGTGTGCCCAGTTTCAGTGGCCTCAGGAAGTTGCATATTGTCTACTAAGCAGAGACTGTTGCCCACGTCCTCAAGTTTTATAAACTTCTTACTCAGTCCTTATTCGACAGCGCTCTTTGTGAAGCTTTTCCACTTAGTCACCAGCTATACAGCACCAATGACTGATCAGGAACATTCCTCTAATGTGCATCAGTCTTATCATGTTTAAACACAAATATAACTTCTACCACCCAGGATGTTATGCATACTGGGAGCGGGAGGGACGCAAACAGCTGGATCCATATTACTATAGTCCTTCTTTGCACAGTTGGAGAAGTGCTGTGCAGCAGGAACAGTTTACAGAGTTTCAAATTGTTTGGCCTTAAGAACACATGATTTGCCTTTCATTTTATGCCTTGATTTCTGTCCCCTGTTTGGGCTAAAAATAAAGAGACAGAAATGTTAAGTATACTGGCATTTATTTATTCCACTAATTTCATTGCCATCTTGTAGTAGAGAGTGTCTTCCCGCTTCTTCCATACTTCAGAGATTACTTTTGTGCTGCCGAGAGTCATATTTTCTGACTATGACAGTACCATAAAAGTACACTGAACTGACTCGAGCTGATTCATGGTTGGGGCAGATGATGCCTACAGCTCAGCTGATTCTGGATAGCATCATAGGTTTATTTATATAACATGTTTAAGGCTTTTAAGTGACTTGTTTATTCTCCCTTATTTAAAATGTAATTTTATACCAGGCAGCCCTTGGGTGTTTCTGTATTCATTTCATTTGTTACACCTTGTTCTTTTTAGTGGAAGTGAACTGAATAAAAGTAGTGTATTGTTCACGTGCAGGTTTTTTCTTTTTTGTGGGGGAAGGATAGGACTGAAGTGAAAATGAAGGTTGTCATTCTTGTTATCTGACATTTTCATTTCAGTCATGCTCTTAAGGAACAGCCTTGACTTCCAAGTGCAAATAGGAAGTTGATTCACCTCTGGGAGAAGGTCCAGACTTGCTTGTGGCACTTCACCTGCAACAGAAGGTTTGTCCTTTGTTCTGATTCAGTTTTGGAGTAAAACCAAATGACACAGCACTGATAAATCAATATACTCAGCTTGTTGTATTGTCTTACTCTCTTTTCCTTACCAGACTTACTACCTTAAAAACACTCTGTTATTTCTGGAAATAACTTTTGTCTTGGAATACAAAAAAATGAGCAGAATTTTACTTTTTACACTTTATTGGTTTGTATTTTCGTAGAAATTATTGAATCACCTGCTGAAGAAAATACTCTGTTATGAAATAATCACATTTTTTTGTTTGACACTCAAATGGTTATTTGTTACAGTTTGAGTCTGACTCTGAAATTTGATTAGTCTTCTCATCACTGGAGGAGGAAGTATGATGTATAGACTGGTGCAAGAAGAAAAATAGCACTTAGGCACCTATTTAGACATAATTTATGTCTGAAAGGAAATCCCAGGACAATTGTATTAAAAGATCTGCTCTATGACAGAGGAGGTTATATCCACCACACTTCCAAATATGCAGTTAATTTCATGCAGGAGTCCATTGACTGGCTTCTCGCAGCATTTGGTGTTTAAAGATTAATTTCCCAAGCTTACATCCAGGGATAGAGTGCCCCCATAATGGCACAGAGCATTTTCCTGCCTAAAGAATGGATGTGAATTCTTGTGCCTGGCTCCTTAAATTTTAGATGTTACCCCCTGTCAGCTCTCTTTCTTTCCAGTACTGGTAAATAAAAGACAAAATTTTCTGGTTTTAAATTTCTTGAAGACAGGGAAAGGAAGTGGATTAATTACGATGTGAATGGAATCTAAATCTATCTGTATATGTTTGTACATATACATACATGGATATAGAAACACATATATATGTGTATGCATAAGATTTATGAAGATTTTCAATTTTCTGTGATCTGATCCTCTTATAGGAAGCAACTGGTTTCTCTTTCAAGTTAAAAGAGCTTCTTTTTTAACTGCAGCAAAGTGGTAACTGTCTATACTCTCTGGTTTCAGTATTGATTCAGAATATTTAAATAACTCATCTAAACGAAGTAGCTATTTAATGATTTCTTAAAACTGTATACGCTAAATGTTATGGGCTAAATCTAGGACAAAAATACTTCTTTTGATTTCTTTAGCAAAGTTGTTACAGCATTCTCTGAGGAGAATGACGTGTCTCATCAGGATTTAAATCCTCATGTTTCACACCCCACTATGTTCCTATTAGTTCTAGAAATAAGTGAGATTTATTACACTAGATTTTGTTCTAATTTATGCTACCATACAGCCCTTGGATGCCACCACTATTCATGATTTTTCTAGGGAAAACCTGAACCTTAGTGGGGATGTGAGTTCGTGAGAAACTAGTGAAGCCTATTTTGCCGTGTTTGTATCCCTATGCTTTCCTTGCTGTTTAAGTGAGCTGTGACAACGTTTCAGTTTGCCATGAACATATATTGTGCATCTGAATTGTTCTTCCCTTCTCACAGGGGCTGTTTGGGCAGCAGCAGGCAGACTGTGTTGCAGCACATGATTTCTGACAGTGTGAAGCATGCTGCTCTGCCGCTGGCACAGCGCAGCTTACGCTGTTTGCCTCATGTTAGCTCTCTGGTTTGAGTTATCTTGGCAAGGAAATGTCCCGTGGTGACTGCCAAAGCTTTTTGTTTTGCAGCCCTTTTCTAATCCCAGTGTCTCATGTCCCTGTCCCAGGTGAGCTTCGACACAAGGGGTTGTCCCAGGCTGCCGGCCGTCAGACTCAGAACGCCTCTGGCTGCTGAAGCATTGTGCCTCTGCTCAAGGGCTCTCCCAGCTGGGCAGCTGCTGTAGTCCTTTTGGCTACTGGAGCTGCTGGCCAAATCTCATGTCTCCCTAATGACTCCTCTCATGCTACACCATCCACTGTTCAAAACCTCTGGCTTTGGACAAGGCGTTGCGAGCACTTGACAGAAGCAGCTGGAACTGAAGTTTCATCTGAGCAGGTATGAGGGCAGAGAAGGAATAAAGGTATGCCTTAAAAAAGCCATTTGGTAGTTCAAGACACATTCTTCTGCAAAAAATATTTCTCAGGCAACCAAAAATATTCATGTCTCATCTCTTTCCACATTTTCTGGAGATCCACTAAAAAGTCCAGATGCTCTGGGACACACATGGACACACCTGTTTCTGGTGATGGGATGAAGAATTTTGTGTTTCCATATTAAACTGGGCTAAAAATGAGAAAATAGGGTAGCAATATTAGTTGGCCATACAGAGTAGAAATATTGCATATATGAGGTCCAACACAAAACCCCTGAGACTAACCCTATCGTTCAGGAACCAAGAGTGGGAGGGGAGAGACGAAGAGATGGTTATAGAACATGTTCTAACCTGTCACTGCTAAACAAGGCTCAACTCGATCACTTCACTCAGTATGAGTGGACACGTTCAAATACAGACATTTTCTTACCCTCGGTTGGAAAATGTTGGAGTGCACCAGCTCACAACACTTTGTGAAGCAGTTTTTAGCTAATAACAACATCATGGTGCTTGAGCACTCACTCTGTTTGCCAGACCTGGCTCCCTCTTCTCAAAGATCAAGTCAGTGCTCAAAGGAATCCACTTTTTGTTGGTAGAAGATGTGAAAGCAAAATCGACAAAGATCTTCAACAGCCTTTCAGAAAATTCAATGGAATTACTTTGAATATCGGTAGCACCATAAGCAGCTGCATGTCACCTCGGAAGGAAACTATTTGGAATATGATCATAGTTGATTTTCTTAATTTGTTAAATAAAAAGAGTTATCGGCACAGCCTCAGGGTATTCTTTTTTGTTGAACCTCGTATACTACTTTTTAACAGACTAGCACCAGCTTGAAATTATTATTTAAACACGCAAATTGGGTGGTAACCAATAGAAAAAACTGGCCAGCTGATATCTGTGGACGGCTTATTCTGTTGTTCCACCATTCTTTGAAAATTATTTTCTTAAAAATGCTTTTGCAGGCTGGCTGGCCGTTTTCCTGGAAAATAGCTTCTGAATAAATAATAGGGCTTGGTGGAAACTCCATGGAAACTGGAGGGTGAGAGCTCTGTTTGCAGCTGTTGGCCTCATTCACATCTCCATTGTAACCACTGAATCTATTAAAGTGCAAATCCAGTGGTTTCCTCCCTGACAGACTTCCAAGTCTTTCCCTTCATATTTCTACTGTGCAGATGATTTTGTTCAGGTCCTTTACAAGTCCATGAACTTGACCCAGAAGAGATGACTATCAAAAATTAGTTTGGTAGTAATAGTTTGGTAAACTCATTTAGTCTGGAGTCCTTTGGCCTCATAGGTTGACTGAAATTGCAGTACTGAAAAGGGAAATTAGCTGACATCAAGTATGGTGTCGGTTTTGCAAGATATCCATAGGTCTCATTTTCTGGGCTGGGCTCATTTTCTTCTGAGCTCCTAAATCTAGAGTTCACTGTGAGATTTGGTACCTTAGCCAGGGTATACTTTTAATGTAATAGTGGTATAAAGAGCAAAAATGGAAAACACAGACACTATAGAACTATTATATTTCACATGACAAAACTGTGTTTGTTTTTTCTTTTCTTAATACCTCAAATAACAGTTTAGTGTTATATTTTGGGTTAATTTTCAATTTTAATAATATAAAGATAGTTTCATTTGGTTTTTTTTACTCACTTGTATAGACAGTGAAAGAAAACAGCACCCTAAAGGTCCTGGCAGGGGCTCCTGAAGGTAGAAACTATAATAGGCGTGGTATGTATTTCCTCTGGGCAGTAATTCTGCAAGGCAGGGCAGCATTGCTTCACGTGGGATTGTTTCATTTTAACACTGTTAAGTGAGTGGCTATGGTATGATTTTTTCCCCACTAGATGTTGCCAAAATACTTTTTAAATTGGATTTCATAAACCAAGTCAGAATTCTTCACATATAAATAACTAGAAAAGAGGAGGTAGCAACTTTTTAGAGGAATTAAAAGTGCCTACATTTAGTATACAGAGACACTAATTTTCTAGTTAAAGATGCTTATAAGGAAGGTGAGGGTGAGACTAGATGACCTGTAAACATCCCTTCTGGCTTTAAGCTTTCTATGATTCTATGAGTCTCTGCTGGAGAACAGGGAAAAGGCACAGCTGGCAGTAGGCTCTCCTCATGTCACTTGTTTTCTTGGGCAGGAACAAAGGAAGAAAGTTCCTCCCATAGTTTTCTGAAAATTGAAATAGCACCAACAGACTTGAAACTCTAATATTCTTCTTCATTACTGCACTAAATTGAGTCCAGTAGTGGAGGGACGTACGGAGAGGGTGTCAACTGCAACTGATTAAAGAGATGACTTCCCATTCGCAACACATCTATTTAAAAAAACATACTTTTTTTTTCCCCAAGCTTAGTCTGAAAACATCTCAGTGAGCCAGAAGGTGCTGAACCTGCATGTCTCCCAGCTCAGACCTGTACTTGATGATAGGGCTGTAAAACTCTGTTGCCTGCGATGTTGTCCAGCCCACATCCACTGGGCTTCCTCAGAAACCCTGGCTTTGGCAAAGGCCTGGAAATAAAAGCAATTCCAGATAGACCATTTCACATTCAACACTGCAGAATTTTTTTTGACAAAACTTGGTTGCTGAAGTGCTTTTCTAATTAGCTTTAGCTTAAATTCTTCTGCTTTTACAATGGCACTAAATGTGGAGGTAGAAGATGCTATCTTTTAGTGAAACCTTGGGCTAATTTTAGCTTAAATAACAGTTTCAGTAGAGCTCATAAGCAGTTTCACTTTTCTGTCCCTTCACAGAAATTGTGATGCAGGTATTGGCTCGCTGGATCTTGCCATTATCCTTTTCCCTAGTGCCAGCAGGAAAAGGAACTGTGACCCTGGTTCGCATGGCTCCAGAGCGAGACTTCTGGGGAAGTCTTTGCTCTGGTCCTTCCAAGGCTAGTGATCACTGCTAGAGACACAGCAATAGATTATGTGGCTCTGGTATAGTCATTCTGATTTTTTTTGGTGTACAAGGACAAAGCCTAATTGAAGCAATAATATATTCCCTGTTCCTGTAGATGTGCTTTCAAATAAATCTTCTGCTGCCTACTAGGACATCAGCTGATCTTGTAGCCTTTGCCTCTGTGAGGAAATTTGACAATTTCCCTCCTCTGGCTGTTTTTGTGAAATCTGTACTTAATTTTCTGAAGAGATTTCTGTCCCTCTGCTGAGCTTTTGTTACAATCTGCGTAAGAAAATTAAACAATGTAAATATACAGAATTTGACTAGAAAGTGGAGGGTGATGGATTAACACCTACAAGTATTCAAAAGGCATTGGCATCAAGGAGGGAGAGGAATTTTATAGGAGTATCCAAGAGCTTATGTTAGAATAAAGAATAACTAAAATAGAGCAAAACTGTATTTTTGGACAAGTACAAGGAAAAAAATTCCCAACTTTACTGCTTTGTAGAAGAGACTCCAGAAATAACCCATTATGCCTCACCATTTACATAATCCTCTGGAATAGTCCAGATGGAAGCATGCAGTAGAAGAATGGAAAAGACAACCCAAGAGTCATGACCATAATTTGCTAGGAAGAAACAGATTTATTATCAGTGTCGTTTATGTGATGGCAGCCTACAGACAGAAAATAAAATGGAAAGGAAGACACCATACATGCCCTGAGAGAACTGCAACCTAAGGCCTTGATCCTGCCACTGTATCCTTAGAGATGAAGCCTGGAGACACAGCAGGGTGGAAATCCAGAGCCTGGAGGGCTCTGCAGAGCTGCAGATCTGGCTGCAAAGTAAGGTCTGCATGAAGGGAGACAGCTTGAACTTGTATCCACTGAGTAAGAGTGTAGGTAGCGCAGCCCTGCGTGTTCAGGTGGTTCTTCTGAAGCTCTGGGAGACACAATAGAAAATGGCCATCATCTTCAATTGTCCTGTTTGATGCCTTGGCCTTGTTCTAAGAAGTGGCAGAGATACTACTTCTTTAAATACTGGTGAAAGAGAGAGGCACGGCACTGTTTTGAAGAGTTCTTACCAGCCTAGGGTTCAGTGCACAGGTTGCCAGTGCGTGTTCAGACATCCTGACGTGCTACTAGAATGGACTTGTCCACCTGACTAACCTGATCTGTGAGCAGAGGAGAAACTGCTCTCCCCCTTTATTTTTTTGAGTAACTTGCCTGAAAAGGTTCACTCTTGAAGATGTTTGTGGCTTGGCCTCCTAGATCTTTTCCAGGAAAATGAGAAGCCTTCTCTAACTGGATGATTACAGTACAGAGCAAAACAAGCCCCAAACCTATGCTTGCTGTCTTGTTATGAGAGTTATGTACAGAAGCTGTAAGAAAATTACTTGAGATGTGCTATTTTAGTTTTAGACATTTACTTTCTCACATACAGAAAGTCTAGAAAATAGAAATTGTAAAAAAAATGTCACTGGAATATCTCAACCCTGTAACTTATTCAAGGAACATATTTGAAACTAAATGAAATCTGCACTGTGGAAATGACGATGCAAAATCAGTAGTGATCTCTGTCCTGCTTTCTAAGACAGTCTTGAAAGAATTGTGATACAGGTAAACATTCCAATTTTTCATTGAAAGACCAGAAATATACACAGTGTTGAAGATGCAGCTGTGTCATAAAGTTATCTATTTTTAGGACATGAAGTTATCTAGTACAAGACTTTCTTAAGACCTGCACTCAGAGCCGTACTCTTAGTTACTCATTAAATCCACCTTAGAACCTTTGCATGCAGGGGGACAATTTTTTCTTCTGACTGACTGCCAATGTAGGATCGGGGTTTGAAGGGCGTGTCTGAATTATATGAGACTACGACCTCAGCTAAATTTTGGAGAAATTACCTGGTTTAATTTTCTTACTCATAATGGATATTTGAGTGCTTTATTTTTTTATTTCCATGGACAAATATTCACAAATTATGGAAAGCAGTAGAGCCCCCTTTGCTTCTACTTTGCTGTTCACACTCTGCTGATTCTCAAGTTTATTTACACCCTTTATTCCCATTTTCTTTATTTCATTTATACCTGCCTATTCTGTTTCCATACCTTCTCACCTCTTTTTGTCTCACTTCCATTTCTATTTCTTCTTCCACATTGTCTCCCCCACCATTTGTTCAGTTCAATGCATTCTCCACACTTAAGTGGAAAAAATACTTTGAAAATCCCGAAGGAGGCTTACAGGATGGAAGCAGCAGGAAATGAGGGTGCAGAAACAAAGAGGAAGCTCTTACTCATGAAGTGGTGTGGCACTCTTGGCAAGAGTGTAAAAAAAAAAGTGGTGAAGAGAGAAAGAATGTGCATTCTTAAAATCCAGCCTGGACTGGGACTATTCCTCTTCTCATTCTCCCTAGCTTTTACCTCACTGAAGTGAGGATCTAGGCCATTATCTCTGATGTTAATGAACAGGAGAAACATAAACACCCATAAAGGTAAGCTACATCCAGAAGGACATACCTAATATGCTTATTTTTGAAGGACATCAAGAAGCAACCTTTGAACTGAAGTTTACTCCAGTAAACAAGACAAGAATTTGGATTTAGAGAATGGATTGTGAGAGCAAATATTTCTGCTTGAGATATTTTTACATTCCATAAATAACTGGTGAATTATGTGAGCTGTAGATATGCAACCCATTCTAAATTAGTAGTATTTTCTTTTCAAAATGCACTGTTTATCCCTCTTCTAAATCTTAAACAAATATTTTAAATGGAACGTGACATTTTTCTGGTTGGATGTGCACTCTTCTCTCTTTCAGCTCAGAATTATTTTCTTCAGAATTATTTTGTATTTTATCACCAGCTACTCTGAGTATGCCTATGGTTCAGTGATTGCTGTAACTAATATTAAATGAAAATTATCTGAGCTGGCTTCCTATTGAAATTAGCTTGGTTACTGAGAGCTCTACAGAAATGGTCAAATGAAACATAGAATGGTTTGCAGTACACGCCTAGGGCGGTTCTGTGGTTAACTGAAGTTGAACTCGGTGGTGTCATGGTTATGTTCCTTGTAATATCTGAAGTAGATGAGGAACAACTAGTTTATGTGTATCTGCATATTAGCCAAAAATATTGCAGAAGCCACTGTCAAGATATATCTGGTGTTTCTTCAAGCCAACTTGCATTCACCATTTAGGATATCATAGTTACTGATACAAGTGCTTCCTATAATCAGCTCGTAGCATCTACGATTTTTTTTTTCATTTTTATAATAAGAAACAAAGTATTTTTGTCAGATATGATATTTTTCTACAAATCAGCTCTTCTGTTGTCTAGACACTAATACCTATTAGCTTATACTAGTGAAGCAATTTTTCTCTGATTCAGAGTTCCGAGTGGACAACCTGTCAGTGTTACTCTTTTACCCTTCAAAAAACAAATCACTTTTCTGCCCTACTTCTGAGTCTGAAAGATTTTCTTGTAAACCGAGTCTAACTTTGTTCTGAATCGCCCCCCTCAATAATGATGACATGAAACGACAAAACAGAAGACCTGTGTACCTCTCACCAGTCTTGGAAGACGTCCTATTTGTGCAGCCATAGTATCACATCTAATGAGTCCATGGGTGCACCCATGGAAGGGATTCACAACTTGAGGACAGAATAAAGATACTGTAATTCTTTACTCAGCACTGCTTTGTGCTCAAACAACTGACCTGATGGGGCCCTGAAAGAACTTCTTTCACACAGTTGTCCCCCATTGTGTTCTGCAGGGCCCCTTGCAGCATTAGAAGTATTTGACACAATTCCTGCTTTGTAGCAGTCCCGCTAACAACGTTGGATCTAAAGTAGCTGAAATACTGAGTCTGTTACACTGACAGAGGCTCGTTATTCAGAGACTGTAAAGTCATAAGGGGTCCTTGAGATCATCTAGTTTATCTCCTGCATAACACAAGCTGTGTATGAATGGCAGTTTGAATAAAGCACATCTTTCAGAGAGCTTGTCACTCTTCACTTGAAAGCCTCAACTGATGGGGAATCCACCCCAGCCCTGCATGTTCTTCTAGTGTTTGCAATTTACAGCCTGAAGCCGGTTGCCAGTTTACAGCCTAGATCACAGTGCTCCTGTTTCCAATCCGCTCTTGTTTCCTCCGGACTATGACCAAGTCATGTTTTTTTAACTTTTTATTGTACAGTAGATAGAACAAAATATCGAGTAGAATAATAGAATATGTTCAGAGAAAATGTTAGTAAAAATATTGACAATATTTCTGTGTAATTTCTGCTGCTAAGGTCCTAAGATCAATTTTCAAGAACTATCATAGAAAGGTAGTGACTGTATTTAGGTATGTATGTGTTAAAGACCCCAAGGGCATTTTCAGACAGACTGGTAGGTTTCTGACCCTGAGACCATAATGACTTTGTAAAGGAATGGCTCTTTGTTATTTCACTTATTTCCCATCAGCCCAGTACAACTGGAACTGGTCAATATCACATGGAAGCACTAGTATAGATCTGATAGTGGTAGAGCTGGATTGGCATTCAACTGATCCCAAGCACAGGATCCCAGCCCCTGCAGTTGCTTCTCACGCTGTCCTTGTGCTTGGAACAGGTATGTTCCATCATTCCCACACTGTTAGGAAGCTTGCAATTATTCTTTAAATTGCTGATATTAAGTTCCCATGTGATGATGCTAAAAATCTGTTTCTGAAGAACTAAGGGGTTTATGAGATGAATTTGTAGTGTAGTATGGAGGTGAATGAAATACGGAAGAAGTGGATATGTAGGCGGTTTAACTTCAGCTGATATCTTGCATTAAATCTTTTGGATATGTAACAAAACCAATAAAATTGCCATTCCTTTTAGGTAGCAAACAGAATTAGCAACTACACTTCCAAGTGACATAAAATTTATTACTCTTTACAAAAGATGGGAGAACTGTTTACATATACTTAGCTCCTTTCCATCCTTTAATTATATGCAGCTGTTACAGGAAATTGTCAACACACACTCACTTTGCAATAGTATTTTTGGAAGTGTATTTCCTGTATCCAGATTTACAAAGTACATCAAAATTTTTCTTACCTCGGCATCCTTGAAACACATATAACTTAGTTTAGACTGGTAGGAATGTTTGGTAGGAAAGGAGTTCAATTTAAACCTGAAAAACGAGATATCAGTAATTACTATTACATGTTCCTTAAAAATCCCATGAATTTATCTGTGCCCCTTCACATGCCTTTTACCTAATACCGCAGAACTTTCTAGGTTAATGATACTTGCAGGCATGAATTCTTCTCCCAATGCATCTAATTTTCCATCTCAGACTGGTCCCTGCAGCTATGTGGAAGCATGGTTTATTATACGAAGCAAAGAGGAGAAGCAGTGGAGAGATGTCCAGGACTCTGGTTTTTTTTAGGATTGCCATTCTGGAGGACTGGAATACTGTGAGATTTAGCAAGTTACTCAGAATCTATTCTTGACACAAACCAAAGTTAAAACCAAAAAAAACCCTTCTTATTTACACAGTTGAAAACAGGTAACATGGAATGCAAAACACGCAAAAATACATGAAGGGAAATGAAAGTTAAAAAAACCCCCAACACTCATCTCTGCCAGGGACTCTGGTTACCACTAAAGGTCCTTTCTCCCTGGATGAGTCATCTCTTAACCTGGCGGGTGCTTTATACTGGTCTTGATTCTGCAGCTTGAGGTTGCTTTTGTGGAAGAGTCCCCTCCTGGGGGGCCACCAGTTCTCCTGGCCCACTTCTGAGGAGCAGTGGAATGATTCAGAGCCAAGTCTCCCTTCCTCAGCTCTACATCAGCTAGTTTGTACAAGCAAGGAGGGATTTACACTTTTCTACCAGTAAATTGATGTTAACAGCTTCCTGCTTCAGTGAGTTTAGAATTGAACCTCTCTCAGGTGATTGTGGACATGGTTCTGTTTCCACAGAAGCCGTGCCAATTACTGCCAGTTAGCAGGAAGTTGAAAGCTCACATCTTTTCTGTTAAACCATAACTTTTCCTGTGCACAGAAGTTGCACCACTTTATGCTGGTGTGATGAGTCTGAAAGTGGCACCAGGAACTGATTGCTTCAGTACTTTGGAAGTGTGAAGAGTTCTGTAAATGCTTTTCTTTATTATATGCTGTGTTTTTATGAACATCAGAATATAAAGGATTATTTTGACCAAAACAGTGTTTTACAAACCCCAGAATTAAAATAGATCCATGCTAAGAACTGATGAAATAAAGCATAAGAAGTTGGCATAGCAAAATGTATCTATTTCTCTGGAATTTTAGTTCCCTTAGGACAAGGAAAAAATACTTATTGGCATACAAAGAGTGGAAAGGAGCACTTGATTTTACTTACAAAGTGAAGCACAGATCCTTTAATAGAATCCATTTGATGAGTTATTTTATCTCTTGAATCTCATCCTATCAGTTGTCTTTTGAATTGTAGATGTTGTTGAGCCAAGTGGGCTTTACTTTTCATGCCACTCTATTATTTTATATTGTACTGAAATGGCAGTATTCCCTTGCTTCTCAACAAGCCACTAAATAAAAATCTGTCTCTACTTTCTAAAGCTGCCAAGTTAGGCAGAGATATAAATAGAAAATAATAATTCTAATGGAGGAAGTGGGGTGAGGTTTTATTGGAAAGGTTATCTTCCCAATGGGTTTATATAGCGTACTTAGACTGATGCTTCAAATCCGATTTTTTTTTATTTCTGGACCAAGAAAGAAAGAATACAGTGGTTGTTGTGGGCCATCTAGTGTTCCTCACATGAAGCAGACTTTCTGAGGAGTATTGCCTAAGTTTCTACTGGAAGGATGTCCCACATCCTGGGTTTGTAAGACCATCATGCATCTTGCCTCCTCTGCAAAATGCTTGCAAGGCGTGAAACCATGAAGCCTCAATGCTCTCTCTGTGCTGCTGGCACTAGGACTGGGAAAGGGAGGGAAGGAAGGGAACAGCAGGAGAGGAGAGTGCTAAACTACTTCTTTCAGATTACAGATGGATACCATGGTTTAAACATCACCTGCAGGTTGCCCTAGGACATAACAAGAATCACGTCAATGCTATGTCAGTCTCTGAACTGGAAGAAGAGAAATTTGGCTGGAAGCAAATGAACTGAATGTCCCTGTGCTGCAGCTGGATACAGTGTAAATCTGAATATAGAGGCAGTGTAGTTCAGACCCTGTTTTGGTGCTGCACTGACCTCATGCCCAGGGCCCTGCAAGAGAACGAGAAGAGTGGTCTATGTACTTCATCATTATAAACTATTCTGGTTAATATGTCTCACTTCCAGTATGTCTGGTTTTATCGATCCAAAAATAATTGAACTGAATACCTTGAGGTAGGTGTCACAGTTAGTAAGAGACTAATTTTAAATGGTGTAAACAAAACGCGGCTGGAGAGCTGAGAAACTTGCAGGGAACTCAGTAAGACCGCAGTGCCTTGAACTTTGCCAAGGTTGTAAAGAAACGTCCCTGAAAATTCAGAAAAAGGAATGCATATGGCCCAAGTCACAGACAACTAAGCCTTGGAGATCATCGTTTAGCTCTGGCATTGCTTGTGTGAGTTTTGTGGACGACCAGAGGGCAAACATTTGAAACCATATTGTTATGTGCATTAATGAGGAAGTGAAGTGTTGAGAAAGGGAACATTAAATGGAACTGAAAATATTTGAATTAGAGAAAGAAAATATTACTGTGTATGGAGAGGAAAGGAAGCAGACCTGTGTTACAAGTCTAAATTTAAGCTGGAATTTGAAAAGTTGTATCTTTATCTGGCCCCTTTATTCCAGTTCAGATACTACTTTGGAGAGATAATTCTTTCCAAAGGAAGGGCAGCATAAGCAAATGTAGATAAACAATGTAGGGAGACTGAGTTGGTAACTCCTTTTTTGTATATTCTATGATTGCAGGTAAAGTTCAGAATGAAAATGCTTATTATTAGAATGCTTGTTAAAATGCTCGTTATTATTAAGCAAAAAGTGGTTCGAGTAGAGCAATTGATGCAATCACTAATAGTTGAACTGCCTGACATTAAGCATGCACGCCAACCTTATTTTTGGGATCCTTCATAAATCCAGGGCAATCCACTGTGTGCATGCAATGAATCCATTATAACTGATAAAAGCAGCAAAAGAAAATAATTGTGGTGACTACCACATGTGACAATGTTTCATATTTAGAAGCTATCTTGATGGGCAGCACATAGCCCAAACCAGGAAATTATGTACCTTCACAGTAGTGATATCTTTTAATCGAGTTGCTTTTGGCCCTTAGAGCTTCCGCTGATCCTCTTTCAAATATACCTGTTTCCACCAGTACTTTCCTCTTTCAGCAATTAAAGTTAAAACAGGCTTTGCAAAAATTGATTAAAAAAATCAACACACTAGAACACAAGAGATATCTCCTGCAGACAGAAGAGTAAGTATCTGCTTCCTTTTTCTAACCACTTGTGCATTCTTTGGATTTAAAACAAAATCGTATTGGAAATTTAAGATCCCTTTTTTCTTAAATTTAGCTTCTCTGACTTTTCCAATTAGTTTGTTATTGACCAGAACAGCCACCCAAAGATTCATGTATCACCCCTGGTGCCTTTTGCTGCTTTCATTATCCATCAGGTGAGTCACTCCTGAATAATTTCTCCCCTGGAATTCAAACAGAGGAAAACCTGAGGAGGAGTTATTTCTTCCTAGGAGGACGCCAGATGAATAGGTGATCATCATTAAGTCTGTGCAAAGCGCGGGAGTTTTCCTTGTCACATCCCATAGATTTTGATTGAAAAAAATAAAGTGAAACACAGCAGAGAATACCAGCAAACTCCACAGTCAAGATAGTGTGTGAATGACATAACTATACACTGACACTGTCATCCAGAGGCTGTCCCCAGTATCGAAGGGAATCTGTGAACTATGTGTGTAGATTTCCTCAGACTATTACACTATGTATTCTTTTTCTTTTTAGTGTGTGTATAGTATGCACAGTACAACCAACAGCTGATGGGGCTGGGCACATCCTCCCATACAACATTAATAATGGGGAAAAAATAAACATTGCACACAGCAGCATGAAATGATAAGGCAGCCAGTTTCCTACATGAACGATGAGATAAAGCTTGGTCTGTAACTCAGGAAACACATCAGCATTTTCATCACACGCAGCCTGGAATGCTGGCTATAAACAATAGACTGGCAACACAAGGGGAGGAAAGGAGAGAATTAGGTAGTCTAAACAATTTATCTAAGAAAAGTTTAATGAGCTACTTCTGTGTTTCAGTACAAGCACAGGGATTTAACTCAAATGAGCAGGTTCTACAAGGCCCCATCTAGAGGAGGGTTAGCAGTGGTGAAAAGGAGAATAACAAGAGAGTAGGGCAAAGGAGTTTTGTCATCACTTTGGAAGAGATGGGCTGCTCCTTCCTGGAACAGGAAGGGAAGGGTAAAGGTTATTCACCTTTTCCTCTGACCTTCCACATTGTTTGGGCTTAGCGATCCTTCATTTCCTATTTTATTCTGTCCAGCTCTGAAGATGCCTCCACAGAACAGAATGCAGAATGTTAAAATGGAGAACATTTCCAAGGGAAAAAAACACTAATCCTCTCAAGATGAGTTATCTTGGCCAGTCACACTTGCATGAGAAGTGAGTTTCTGTCTTCGACAAACACATAGAAGAAACCTTCTGATAGAGATCTTCTGATCTCTGTAACACGAAGCAGGACAAAGGCCACTCAGAGTCTAATTTATTTATTTTTATTATGTTAGAGATAAGCAGTCTCTGACTTGGAGCAGGCATCATAGCAGCCCCAGCAAGAAATGACAGGCTCTGCCCCAAAGTCCGCAGAAGCAGTGGCAGGACACAACAAAGAGATGTACAACCATCCAGTGAGTAGAGCACATCGGCCAAGATGTTTGCTGGTGCCCTTCACTCAGTAGCAGGATTTAATCTGGAGGAAGGTAATAGATCTGCGTCAGATAGGTGAATCTATGAGGTGATGGTGAAAAAGATGAATTAGAGATCACAGGGGAATCCTTCAAGGATTACCATAGCTTCCTGAGCTTCCATCTTCTTTGAGATCGAGTTTTCACAGTGATCAAGCTTTTTTGTGTGTGTCCAGAGGAGAGCGACAAAGATGGTGAAGGGGCTGGAGCACAAGGCCTATGAAGAGCGACTGAGGGAGCTGGGGTTGTTTAGCCTGGAGAAGAGGAGGCTCAGGGGAGACCTTATTGCTCTCTACAGCTACCTAAAGGGAGGTTGTAGTCAGGCAGGGGCTGGTCTCTTCTCTCAGGCAACCGGTGACAGAAGAAGAGGATGGGGTCTCAAGCTTCGTAAGGGGAGGTTTAGGCTTGATAATAGGAAAAAATTCTTGACTGAAAGGGTGATTGGCCATTGGAATGCACTGCCCGGGGAAGTGGTGGAGTCACCATCCCTCGAGGTGTTTAAGAGGGGACTGGATGAGGCACTTAGTGCCATGGTTTAGATGACGAGTAGGTGTTGGTGTTGGGTCATAGACTGGGCTCGATTATCTCAAAGGTCTTTTCCAGCCCTGTGATACTGTGATAGTGTGACCAAGAGGCAGAAAACCACAGTAAACAGAGTATAATCATTATGGCAGTCTGTGGACAGATCAGAGACACCCTGACAAACTTCCTCGTTACATCTGGGTTTGTGAGGCTCCTGTCCATCTGATTCAACAGGAACCCGACTTGCCCAGGCAGCACAGAGTGGGGGGGTGCACTCATTCCCCAGCGTGAAGTGAGGGCACCCACACACCCAAACTGAAGTCACGTACATCTCTTTGCTTTGAAACTTTCCAGGGTATGAATGGAGAGGTCTTGATTCCAGCTGTCTTTCCTCCTGGGAAGTCTGATCTCATCTCTGGGTGGCCATCCTGGCCCTGGGGGGGTGAGGGGCCAGGTGAGACCCCAGCACAGGGACAGCGGGACAGAGTCTAGAGGTGAGTGAGGGGGAGAGGCACCGGGAGGCGAGAGGGGCACTGGGGAGGGGACAATGGGGGAGGGGGACACCGGGGACACTGGGGGCAGGGGTCACTGGGGGTCACTGGGGCTGGGGACACTGGGGCTAGGGACACCGGGATTGGGTCTCCATGGGGTTGGGTCTCCATGGGATTAAGGCTCCATGGGGATTTGGCTGCATGGGGTTGGGGGTCCATGGTGGTGAAGTGTCCATGGGAATGGGGTCTCCATGGGGTTGGGGGTCCATTGGGAGGGGGCTCCATGGGGATGGGGGATCCATGGTGTTGGGTCTCCATGTGTTGGGGGTCCATAGGGTTGGATATCCATGGGGTCCATGGGAATGGGGTCTCCAAGGGGATGGGGGCTCCATGGCGATGGGTTTCAAAGGGGATGAGATCTACATGGGGATGGGGCTCCATCGCATTGGGAGTCTCCATGGGGATGGGCAGGCGGTGGCACCGGGCACCGGGAGGTGGCACCAGGGGCGGCACCGGAAAGGGGGCGGGCAGGAGGCGGCACCGGGCACCGGGAGGTGGCACTGGGGGCGGCACCGGACAGGGGGCGACACCGGACACCGGGAGGTGGCACCGGGGGTGGCAGAGGGGGGCGGCACCGGTAGCGGGGGACGGGCGGGGGGTGACACTGGGAACCGGGTTGGGGGACAGAAGTGGCACTGGGGGTGGCACTGGGGAGCAGGGGGGAGGCATCAGGGGGGGCAACAACGGACAGAGGCACCGGTAACCGGGAGGCAGGCAGGGCTGGCACTGGCGGGCATCACTGGGGACGGGGTGGGGGGGGGCACCAGGGGGCGGCACCGGGAACCGGGGGGGTGGGCAGGGGTGGTGCTGGGGGCGGCACTGGGAGCGGAGGGACGGGCAGGGGGCGGCACCGAGAACGGGAGGAAGGCACCGGGGGGCGGCACCGTGTGGTCCCGGGGCGGTCCTGGCGATGCAGGCGGAGCCGCAGCCCCGGCCTTGAGCCCGTCCCGACCCGCACGCCCACGCCGGGACCCCACACACCCCCAGGATCCCACCCCCCCCGGCTCCCCGCGGACCCCCCCGCCATCCTTCGGGACCCTCAGTCCAGGACCCCCGCACCGGGTTCCCCCCGCACCTGGACACCCCCGCACCGGGACCCCCCGTCCCCCCGACACCCCCACACCGGGACCCCTTGTCCTCCCGACAGCCCCGACTCCCCTGGACCGGGACCCCGACTCTCCTGAGGCCCCCATTCCGGGACACCCGACTCCCCCATCCCCGCTCCTCGCGGCGGGCCCCTCCAGCCCCCTGGTGCCGGTGCGACCATGCGCGGCGGGGGATGGCGGTCCTGGCCCCGGGGACGGCGAGGGGCGAGGTGAGACCCCAGTGCGGGGACAGCGGGACGGAGCCCAGAGGTGAGCGGGGTGTGGGGCACCGGGAGGCGTGAGGGGCACTGGGGAGAGGGCAATAAGGGACGGGGACACCGGCGGGCACCGGGAACCGAGGACGGGGTCACCAGGGTACACTGGGGACAGAGACACCGGGAGTCACTGAGCACCGGGGACACCAGGGGACACCAGGGGCACTGGGAGCACTGGGGGGCACCGGGTTGCACCAAGCACCGGGGATGGGGCATCGGGGGTCACTGGGGACAGGGGTCACTGGTGATAGGGACACGGGGGGCATTGGGGACGGGTCACCAGGGGACGGGGGGAGGCACCGAGCACTGGGAATGGGGACATTGAGAGATGGGGGCACTGGGGGACACCAAGCGCTGGAGACAGGGGTCACTGGAGGACAGGGACACGGGGGGCCAGTAGGGACACCGGGGAGGGGGACACCGGGCACTGGGGACAGGGTCATCAGGGAACAACAACACCGGGGGGCATCGGGGATGGGGTCACTGGAGGGCTCTGAGCACTGGGGACGGGGTCACCAGGGAATGGGGACACTGGGGGTCACCAAGCACGGGGGACGGTGTCACTGGGTGACTGGGAAGCTGGGGGGCACAGGGGTACCAAGTACTGGGGACAGGGGTCAACAGGGGACACTGCACTGGGACCCCCCAATGCCCGTACCTAGTCTGGCTGGGGGACACGGGGACACAGCTGTCCCCATGGCTGTCCCCATGGCTGTCCCCAAGGTCATCGGGGCAGGCATGGGTCCATGGGATCTGGGTGACCCCGTGGGGCCATCGGGGAAGCGGGGGGGGGGGCGGGGGAGGGCAGTGTCCCCACAGGAGTCCCCATCGGGTGGCAGTGTCGCTATGGGATGTGTGTCACCGCGGTGCCGTTGGGGGACATTTCACCATGGGGCGTGACACATGTGGGGCTGTGTGACCCCAGTGAAGTGTGCATGTCCTTGTCCGTGTCCCCGTGTCACATGTGTGCCACTATGGGGATATCAAGGTGCGTGTCCCTGCCCGTGTCCCCATGTCACACGTGTGCCACCATGGGGACACCGAGGTGCATGTACCTGTCCATGTCCCCGTGTCATATGTGTGCCACCATGGGGATATTGAGATGTGTGTCCCGGCACGTGTCTCCGTGTCACACGCGTGCCACCATGGGGATATCAAGGTGCGTGTCCCTGCCCATGTCCCTGTCCATGTCCCCATGTCACATGTGTGCCACGGTGGGGATATCGAGATGTATCTTCCTGCCCATGTCCCCATGTCACATGTGTGCCACTGCAGGAATATCGAGGTGCGTGTCCCTGCCCATGTCACACGCGTGCCACCATGGGGATATCAAGGTACATGTCCCTGCCCGTTTCCCTGCTCATGTCCCCCTGTCACACGTGTGCCACCATGGGGATATCGAGGTGTGTGTCCCTGCCTGTGTCCCCATGTCACACGTGTGCCACCGTGGGGATATCGAGGTGTGTGTCCCTGCCCATGTCCTCGTGTCACACATGTGCCACCGTGGGGTCACGGCTGTTTACTCCACACTATTTTTGTCTCCGGGTATTTTTGGCCCCAGCACGGGACAAGTGGGGACACGCTGTGCCAGTGTCACCGCGGCTGGGACACCCAATCCCGGAGACATGGTGGTCGTTTCCCCAGTGGGCCGTTGCGTGGGGACGGCGTGTGTGGCCATGTCCTGGTGCTGATTCACCGCGTGTCCCTCGGGCCGGTGTCCCTCTCACCTGGGCCCGTCCGTGAGTCAGGGTGCTGGGGTGGGGCCGCACAGCGTCACCTGTGGCCACCGGCCACGCCGGCCACTGGCCTGGCCACAGGAGTGGACGCTGGTGGCTGTGGGACAGCCTGGGCGGCGGTAAGGGGGTGCAGTGGGGGGGGTGATGAGGGTCCTGGCTGGCCCCAGGGTTTGGGGGTCCCATCCTGTGCCAAGGGGAGGGGTCCTGTCCTGCTCCAGTGGGGTTGGGGTCCTGTTGCAAGGATTTGGGGGCCCATCCTGCCCCAGGGTCCAGGGGTCCTGTCCTGCCCCAGAGGGTTTGGGGTCCCATCCTGTGCCAAGGGGAGGGGTCCTGTCCGGGCCCAGAGAAGTTGGGGTCTCATCCTGCCCCCGGCCCTGGGAGTCCCCAGGGCTCAGGAGCTGGTCCTGAGCTCAGTCCTGTGGCCCCACTGCTGTTCTGGCTCTGGGTGGCTCGATAGCCCACAGCTCCGTGGGGAGGGGGCTCCGTGGAGAGGGGGCTCCATGGGGAGGGGACTCGATGGGGTTGGGACTCCAAGGGGATGGGGACTCCATGGGAGTAGGGGCTCCGTGGGGATGGGGACTCCACGGGGCTGGGGTTCCAAGGGGTGGGGGCTTCCTGGGGATGGTGCTCCATGGGGTTGGGACTCCAAGGGGATTGGGGCTCCATGGGGATTGGGGCTCCATGGGGATGGGGCTCCATGGGTTTGGGACTCCACGGGGCACGTGCGATGTGGCCGAGGCGGTGGCCTTGCCTGAGGCTGGGGCGGTGGCCATGGTGCTGCTGTGGGTGGCCAACTCATGCGACCTGAATGTGGGGCACGCGGGTGTCGTGGCCTCGCCGGCATTTCCGGATGCAGCCGTGGGGCAGCCGGCCCAGCCGGCTCAGCACCACCCGCGCCCCACGGCTGCCCCACAGCCGCCCCACGGGTCACGGGTGCCCCAGCAGGCGATGGCGGCCCAGGGCGAGTACCAACGCCTGGAGGACCCCGATGAGGATTCGCCCCCCGGCGAGGAGGAGCTTCTGGTCCACGTCCCTGAGGGGCGCCGAGGTGGGGGGCACAGAGGGTCAGGGAGCCTGGGACCCACTGTGGGGTGGGGGTCCTGGCCTCATCATGGGGTACAGGCTGGGGGTCCTGGGCACACTGTGGGGCACATGGGCCCAGCCCCACCGCACATGGGGTGGGGGCTCCGTCCACCTCCCAGGCTCCCGGCTGGTGCCAGGCTGGAGGTGTCAGGTTGGGGTGACAGCTTCGGGTGCCAGGTTGGGGTCCCAGCTTGGGCTGCCAGGCTGGGGGTGCCAGGTTGAGGTGACAGCTTCGGGTCCCAGCATGAGGTCCCAGCTTGGGGTGCCAGGTGGGGGGTCCCAGCATGGTGTTGCAGATTGGAGGTGCCAGGCTGGGGGTCCCAGCTTGGGCTGCCAGGCTGGGGGGTCCCAGGTTGAAGTGCCAGGTTGGAGGTGCCAGGCTGGGAGTCTCAGGCTGGGAGTGCCAAGCGGGAGGTCCCAGCATGATGTTCCAGGTTGGAGGTGCCAGGCTGGGAGTGCCAGGTTGCGGGTCGGATTGAGGCTGCCCCATGGCTGGGGGTGCTGGGGGGTCCCTGCTCAGCCCCCACCATTCTCTCCCCCAGACTCGTGGCACCATGTCCAGAACCTTGATGACTTCTTCACCAGGATATCCTTGCATGGCGCTGGCACCACTGGCACCGCAGGGGGGTCTGGGGGTGGGGAGGGCGGGGCAGCACTTTGGGTGCCACTCCTTAACGCAGTCCAACATTTACCACTTCCACCAGCGCAGCGGCTTTGCCTGCATTGTGCTCGCTGATGCCTTCGAGCTGGGGTGAGCGCCCACAGGATGTGTGTGGGGCCGTGCCATGCCGTGCCATGCCATGCCATGTGGTGCCATGCTGTATGCTGCCGTGTTGTGCTGTGCCATGTGTTGCTGTGCCATGCTGTGCCCTGTGGTGCTGTGCCATGCCATGCCATGCTTTGCTCTGCCATGATGGGCTGTATGTTGCTGATCCGTACCATGCCATGCTTTACCATGACATGTGGTGCCATGTTGTGCTGTGCTGAGCCATGCTTTGTGATGCCAATCCGTACCATACTGTGCTGTGCTGTGCCATGCTGTGTGGTGCCATGCCATGCCATGCCGTGTGGTACAATTCCATGCTCTGTGGTGCCATGCCGTGCCATACCATACCATACCATGCCATGCCATGCCATGCCATGCCATGCCATGCCATGTGGTACCATGCCATACTATGCCATGCCATGTTGTGCCATGTGGTGCCAGACACGGTGCCATGCTGAGCCCCTGCACCCCCAGGCAGTTCGTGTTTGTGGTCACCTTCACCACCTTCCTGCTCTGCTGCGTGGACTATGACATCCTCTTCGCCAACCGCCCGCTCAACCACAGCCACGCCGGCGAGCGCCCCAAGGTGACGCTGCCCGACGCCATCCTTCCCGGCCCACAGTGTGCCCACAGGTGAGGTCAGGGATGGGGAAGTCCTGGGAATGGGGGGGTTCCGTGCCAACAGGCGTCCATGGTGATGAACAGAGCGCAATCCAGTGGTGGCCGGATCCAAGTGACATCCCCAGCGATCAGCATTGGGGCTGGTCCTGTTTGATGTCTTTGTCCGTGATCTGGGCGGCAAGATTGAGGGTGCCCTCCATGAGCTTGGAGGCACCAAGCTGGGTGGGTGTGTGGGTCTGCTGGAGGGCAGCGAGGCTCCACTGGGGCACCTGGGCATGGATCCAGGTGCTGGAGGGCAGTGAGGCTCTGCCAGGTTCCAGGCTTGGCTCAGCCATGGGGTGGCAGCAGGAGCAGGACAGGGATCATCCCCTACGCTTGGCACCTCAACTCCTGAGTTCAGTTTTGTTCCCCTCACTCCAAGAAAGACCTTCAGGGGCTGGAGCGCATCCGGAGAAGGGATCGGAGCTGGGGAAGGGTCTGGAGAACAGGGGTTGTGGGAGCAGCTGAGGGACCTGGGGAGGTTCGGTCTGGAGAAGAGGAGGCTGAGGGGAAACTTGATCGCTCTCTGCAGCTCCTGGAGAGGAGGCTGGAGCCAGGCAGGGGTCAGGCTCTGCTCCCAAGGAACAAGGAGTGTGATGAGAGCAAACGGCGTCAAGTTGTGCCAGGGAAGGGTCAGACTGGATACTGGGAATCATTCCTTCATGGAAGGGTTTTTTAGGCCCTGGCAGAGGCTCCCACGGAGGTGGTGGAGTCCCCATTCCTGGAAGAGTTTAAAAGATGGCGTGTTCAGGGATGGTTCAGTCATGGACAGGGATGGTTGGACTCGATCTCCAAGGTCTTTTCCAACCAAGCGATTCCATGATTCCATGATTCCATGCCAGGATCCAGGCCAGTGGGTGGATTATCTTCCTGCTGGTCATGGCAGCCGTCTTCTGGCTCTACCGGTTGGTGAAGGTTCTCTGCAACCTCCTGAGCTACTGGGAGATCCGCTCCTTCTACACCAAAGCCCTCAACATCCCCTCGGTGAGCGGGACGGGGCAAGTAGTGACAGGAAGAGGGGGAACGGCTTTAAACTGTAAGGGGGAAGATTTAGGTTTGACATCAGGAAGAAATTCTTTCCTGTGAGGGTGGGGAGGCCCTGACACAGGATGCCCAGGGAAGTTGTGACTGCCCCATCCCTGGAGGTGTTGAAGGCCAGGTTGGATGGGGCCTGGGGCCCCTTGATCCAGTGGGAGGTGTCCCTGTAAGTGGATGGGCTTTGAGGTCCCTTCCAGCCCAAACCAGTCCAGGATTCTACGGTGGAGCCAGGGGCCACATCGTACCATGCCGGTGCCAACAGGCGTCTCATTGGCACAGGAGGAGCTGTGCAGCCTCAGCTGGCAGGAGGTCCAGGCGCGGCTGATCTCGCTGCAGCACCAGCAGCAGATGTGCGTGCACAAGCGGGAGCTGACGGAGCTGGACATCTACCACCGCATCCTGCGCTTCAAGAACTACACGGTGGCCATGGTCAACAAGTCGCTGCTGCCCATACGCTTTCACCTGCCCCTCCTGGGCTCTGTGGTCTTCCTCACCCAGGGCCTCAAGTACAACCTGGAGCTGCTCCTCTTCTGGGGCCCCGGGTCCCTCTTCCAGAACAAGTGGAGTCTGCGGGCACGGTGCAAGCGGGCAGGCGCACGGCAGGAGCTGGCACAGCGGTTGGCACGTGCCATGGTGCTGCTGGGCTTGGCCAACCTGCTGCTCTGCCCCTGTGTGCTGGTCTGGCAGCTCCTCTATGCCTTCTTCAGCTACGCCGAGGGCATCAAGCGGGAGCCAGGCAGCCTGGGCACACGGCGTTGGTCGCTCTACAGCCGCCACTACCTGCGCCACTTCAATGAGCTGGACCACGAGCTGCAGGCACGGCTGAGCCGCGGGTACAAGCCGGCCACCCAGTACATGAACTCCTTCACCAGCCCCCTGCTCACCGTGCTGGCCAAGAATGTCGGCTTCTTCGCTGGCTCCATCCTGGCTGTGCTCATCGCCCTCACTGTCTACGACGAGGATGTCCTGACGGTGCAACACATCCTCACTGCCATCACGCTCCTGGGGCTGGTGGTCACCCTGGCCAGGTGGGTTTGCCAGGCTGGGCGGGGGCGTGGGATGGCTGAGCAGGAGGTGGGACACCTGCTCTGTGCCTGCAGGTCTTTCATCCCTGACGAGCACATGGTGTGGTGCCCCGAGCAGCTCCTCCAGCGCGTCCTGGCCCATGTGCACTACATGCCTGACCACTGGCAGGGCAATGCCAGCCGCTCGGAGACACGCGCTGAGATGGCGCAGCTCTTCCAGTACAAAGCGGTGAGAGGAGGGTGGGCGGGAAAGGGGCAGGACCCCCATCCTGGGACACCCCTAAGATCATAGATCATGGAATCCTGGAATGGTTTGGGACCTCAAAGCCCATCCAGTGCCATCTCCTGCCATGGGCAGGGGCACCTCCCACTGGATCAGAGGGCTCCAAGCCCCATTCAACCTGGCCTTGAACACCTCCAGGGATGGGGCACCCACCACTTCTCTGGGCACCCTGGGCCAGGGCCTCCTCACCCTCCTGGTGAAGAATTTCTTCCCAATGTCCAATCTAAATCTCCCCCTTCCAATTTAAATCCATTCTTCCTTATCCCATCACTCCATGTCCTTGGAAAAAGCCCCTCCCCAGCTTTCTTGCAGCCCCTTTCAGCACTGGAGGCTGCCCTAAGGTCTCCTTGCAGCCTTCTCTGGTCCCTGTCCCCCACAGGTCTTCATCCTGGAGGAGCTGCTCAGCCCCATCATCACCCCCCTCATCCTCATCTTTGCCCTTCCCGCCCGCGCCTTGGACATCATCGACTTCTTCCGCAACTTCACAGTGGAGGTGGTGGGGGTGGGCGACATCTGCTCCTTTGCCCAGCTCGACATCCGCAACCACGGCAACCCCCAGGTTTGGAGGGGTTCATGGGTTGGAGGGGTGCTGGGGTGGGGTTCAGCACCACTCACACCCCTCCCCACAGTGGCTGTCAGCCGGGCAGACGGAGGCGTCCGTCTACCAGCAAGCGGAGAATGGGAAGACAGAGCTGTCGCTGATGCACTTCGCCATCACCAACCCACACTGGCATCCGCCGCCGCCCAGCGAGCTCTTCCTCAGCCATTTGAAGGAGAAGGTGCAGCAGGATGCGGCCACCGTGCCGCCCGCCCAGCGCATCCTGGCTGAGGGACCCCTGGGCACCTCGCTGCTCTCTGATGAGGCCACAACGGTGAGCCTGGGGTCTGGGGGCTTAGGGGGTCTGGGCTAGAATCATGGAACCATAGAATGAGTTGGGCTCGAAGGGACCTCAAAGCCCATCCAGTGCCACCCCCTGCCATGGGCAGGGACACCTCCCACTGGATCAAGGGGCTCCAAGCCCCATTCAACCTGGCCTTGAACACCTCCAGGGATGGGGCAGCCACGAGTTCTCTGGGCACTCCGGGCCAGGGCCTCCCCACCCTCCTGGTGAAGAATTTTTTCCCAATGTCCAATCTAAATCTTCCCCTTTCCAATTTAAAACCACTCCCCTCATCCCATCCCTGCAGTCCCTGACCAAGAGTCCCTCCCCGGCTTTCCTGGAGCCCCTTTCAGCACTGGAAGCTGCTCTAAGGTCTCCCCAGGGCCTTCTCTTCTCCAGCTGAACAACCCCAACTCTCCCAGCCTGTTCTCGTACAGGTGGTGCTCCAGACCTCAGATCATCTCCGTGGCCTCCTCTGGGCCCATTCCAATGGTTCCATGTCCCTCTAACGCTGGGATGCCCTGTCCTGTGTCTCCACAGCCAGTCGGGCTCCTGGCCAGTGTCCTGGCACGGCCCATCCTCTCGGCCAGCGGACTGGTGGCCCGGGACCGACGCTTTGGACAGCCCTGCAGTGCGGCCAGCGCGGCCGCCAGTGTCCTGGCCTCCCTGGGGACCCCCCTGCCTGGCCGAGCACGTGGATCCTGCGGTGACGGCGACCACCTGCGCCCTGAAGAGAGGTGCTGAGAATGGGGGGAGGGGGTGAGGGGGGGTGGCAGGGAGGGGAAGTGGAATCATGGTGACGAGGGGGTGTTGTGGTGGGCAGGTGTTCATGTGGTGGGCAGGGGGTGTCGTGGATCAGAGGGGCTGTCGTGGTGGGGATGGGTTTTCATGGTGGGAGGGGGTGTTCTGGTGAGGAGGGGGTGTGTTGGAGGAGAGGAGGTGTCATGATGGGGAGGGGGTGTCGTGACGGGGAGGGGAGGGGTTGTCACAGTGAGGAGAAGGTCTCTTGGAGGGGGAGTTGGGGAAGGGAGAGGGTGTCCTGGTGAGGAGGGTGTGTCGGGGCGGGGGTCTCACCCCTCCTCCCCAGCTCGGCCCCACCAGCGCTGCTCTCCGAGGTGGCCCAGGCTGAGATGAGTCTCCACGCCATCTATATCCATGAGGTGCGGCCCACAGCCCCCTGCCCACAGCCCCCTGCATCCCTGTCTGCACACCTGCCCTCATCCCTGCATCCCTGCCCTCATCCCTGCCCTCATTCATTCCTGCACCCCTGCCCTCATCCCTGCCCTCATCCCTGCATCCCTGTCCTTATCCCTGCCTGCATTCCTGCATCCCTGCCCACTGGTGCATCAGAAGGGGGGCTCTGACCCCCGTGTTGGGGGGCTCTGACCCCATGACGGGGGTCCCTGCCCCTCTCTCACCCCTCCAGCTGCACCAACAGCAGCAGCAGAGCCCGATGCCCCAACCCGAGGGGGTGTGGTCACCCACAGGGACCCCCCTGCCAGCCCCCATGACTGCAGGTGAGTGAGGGGTCCTGGGAATGGGGCCCCATCCTGGCCCCCTGCCCCCAGGCTTGGAGCCAGGGCAGCAGGGGGGTCCTGCGGGCTATGACCCTCCCTGGCCCCCCAGGTTCAGCCACCCGGGCTTCACTGGGCGGGTGGGCTGAGGAAGAGGAGGAAGAGGAGACACCAAGCTGACCGGGCTCTACTGTGCTGGTGAGGGCATGGCCAGGGCTGGGTTGCACTGGGGCCACCAACTGGGGCACACGGTGCTGGGGTCCCTGCTGAGGGGTGCCTGGTGCCGGGGTTCCTAGTTTAGGGGTCCCTGTTGAGGGGTCCCTGGTTTTGGGGTCCTTTGTGTTGGAATCCCTGGTGTGGGGTCCCTGGTGTTGGGGTCCTTGCTGTGGGATGTCTGGTTTCAGGTTTCTTTGTGCAAGGGGCCCTGGTTTTGGGGTCCCTGGTGTGGTGTCTCTCATGTTGGGGTCCCTGATGCTGGGGTCCCTCCTGATGCCCCCCTTCCCTGCAGGTCCTGTCTGTGCCGAGCGCCCCGGACAGCGCTGGCCGAGCTGGTGGGGGGTCTCGCCAGGGGGCATGGAGGATCTGTCTGTCTGTGCCCACTGGAGCCTCCTTGGCAGTAGTGCAGGATTTGGGAGGGCTGCCGGGGGCAGCCAGGCCCCCCAAAGGTGCTCAAGTTTTGGGGTGCTGCCCCTTCCTGGGGCTCAAGCTGCCTCCACCCCCCCTCTGCGTGGGGCTGAGTGGGAAATAAAGGGTTAAGGGGGGCTGAGACTTCGGTAACTGCACCCCAAATTT
The DNA here is from genome assembly GCA_033558235.1 of Neomorphus geoffroyi. Lineage (NCBI taxonomy): Eukaryota > Metazoa > Chordata > Aves > Cuculiformes > Neomorphidae > Neomorphus > Neomorphus geoffroyi. The sequence goes on from JAUMJM010000004.1 coordinate 31,016,840, forward strand.
GGAGGGGGGGCGATGCCGTGGGGTTGGAGGGGGGTGATGCTGTGGGGTGTGGGGGGCGATGCTGTGGGGGAATGGGGAGGTGGGGGGGGCGATGCCATGGGGGAATGGGGGGGGCGATGCTCTGGGGTGATGCTGTGGGGGGTGATGCTGTGAGGATTGAGGGGTGGCAATGCTGTGGGGAGTGGGGCAGTGCTGTGGGGTATGGAGAGCGATGCCGTGGGGAGTGGGGGGGGCTCGATGCTGTTGGGGTATGGGGGGTGGTGCTGTTGGTGTGTGTGGGGCGGTGCTATGGGGAAAGGGGGGAGCAATGCTGTGGGGTGGGGGTGGGAGGTGATGCTGTTGGGGTGGGGGAGACGGTGCTGTGGGGAGTGGAGTGTGATGCCATGGGTGGTGTCATTCTTGTCCATGTCCCCATCCCACCATCATCTCCATCCCTGTTTTTTTGTGTCCCCAACCCTGTCCATGCCTCCCTCCCATTTCTGTCCCCACTCTGTCCCCATCACATCCCAGTCCCCAGTTCCATCCTTGTCCCAGTCTCTGTCTCCATTCTTGTCCCTGTCCTATTCCCATCCCATCCTGGCCCCATCCAGTCCTTGTCCCTGTCCTTGTCCCGTTCCCCACCCCGCTCCCAACCTGGGGAACCCAGAGCTTCAATGGAGGGACCCAACGGGAGGGACAGGGGGACCCAACGGGTGTTTCGAAGATTCTTCAGTCAATAAAGCTGTAGCTGCCACCAATCACAGACGTGACGGCTGCCCTTCCTTCCTTCGCCCAATCACTCTGAGAAGTGACGTCAGGGCTCCTCTGGTCCCTGGGGCTCTGAGCAAGTGCTACTAGAGCCATCAGTTGTCTTTCATGGCACATCCAGTGCCACCCCTGCTGTGGGCAGCAACACCTCCCACTGGATCAGGGAGCTCCAAGCCCCATCCAACCTGGCCTTGAACACCTCCAGGGATGGGGCAGCCACCACTTCTCTGGGCACCCTGGGCCAGGGTCTCCCCACCCTCATCATGAAGGATTTCTTCCTGATGTGCAATCTAAATCTGCCCCCTTCCAATTTAAAGCTGTTCCTCCTCGTCCCGTCACTCCATGTCCTAGGAAAAAGCCCCTCCCTAGCTTTCCTGGAGCTCCTTTCAGCACTGGAAGCTGCTCTAAGGTCTCCCCAGAGCCTTCTCTTCTCCAGGCTGAACAACCCCAACTCTCCCAGCCTGTCCTCGTACAGGAGGTGCTCCAGCCCTCACACCATCTCCGCGGCCTCCTCTGGACCCACTCCAACCGCTCCAGGTCCTCCCTGTGCTAACGAGGTGCTGCTGCTACTCCTCACCTCTTTTACCCTAAAACCTCCTCTCAGGTCTGAATGTTCAACTCAATCAGCTCTCTGCAACTGCCCTTCCCTCAGTGTGAGTGGAATCATCAGCCACAGGTGGGCTTGGTCCTGCTCCTCGGGGCCGCACCTGAGGCAGGTGAGGGGCTGCCTGTGCTATATAAGCAGCCCCGTGACACCTACTGATGCTCTGCTGGTAGCTGAGATGAGTGCAGAAGCTGGGAAGAAGCGTGGCCGTGCTCCCCTGTCTGGGGACCATAGGGCTCAGAAGAAGCCAAAGAGAAAAGAAACTTATTCTGTCTACATCTACAAAGTGCTGAAGCAGGTGAGAAACCTTTTTAGGCAGCTTCACAGGCGAAGTTTCTTCTGCTTGTTGTGTGTTAATCTTACAGAATCACAGAATGGATTGGATTGGAAAGGACCTCAAAGCCCATTCAGTGCAACCCCCTGTTATAGGCAGGGACACCTCCCACTGGGTCAGGGGCTCCAAGCCCCATCCAACCTGGCCTGGAACACCTCCAGGCATGGGGTGTAAAGAGGAAGGAAGGAAAAATCTGCTTTTTAGTGAGATGGAAAAGTAGTGAGTGTGTGCAGGAGAATCTTGGCTGAGGCTCAGAGGTGTGTGTGTATTCCTGGGGCAGGAGGGTAGATGTGGATTTAGCTTGGAAAGGGTTTGCTGGAGACTATAAGTTCTAGTGCAAGGCTCTGCCTGAAGAAGTAACTGAGTAGAAGTCAACGGGACAAGAATAATGGCTTTTGGCCCTGTAGATATCAAAATCTTTCTGGTAGTTTCTGTTGGGGAGATGAGAAAAAGGACTTTGAGAGGTGTCTGTGGGCTGCTGGGGCCTCTGCCATCTGTGTGAGGCTGTGGACAGGACTTGGAGCACACGAGCGTTTTGTAGAACCACAAAGTGCTTTGGGTTGGAAGGCACCTTTACAGGTCACCCAGACCACACTCCCCCCACTGGAGCAGGGACATCTTTGCCCAGATCAGGTTGCTCTACCTTATGGGCTTGTTTTCTGCAGGGAATTGTGCAGAGGCTCTGGCCAGCACAACCCCAAAGCCACCATGGTACCATGGGGGCACCTCGTCAGTCCTGTGGCACAGAGCTCGAGACCTCCAGGGTGGCCGTGGTTGGGTCCCTCTGGGGTGGGAAGGGGACCTGCATTCCTGCAGAGCAATGGGTGCCTGAGGGGGTGCTCGGTTACTGCCCAGCAGGTGCACCCGGACACCGGCATCTCCTCCAAGGCCATGAGCATCATGAACTCCTTTGTCAACGACATCTTTGAGCGCTTGGCCTCGGAGGCGTCACGCCTGGCCCAGTACAACCACCGCTCCACCATCACCAGCCGTGAGGTGCAGACAGCTGCCCGGCTCCTGCTGCCCGGCGAGCTGGCCAAGCATGCTGTGTCTGAGGGCACCAAGGCCGTCACCAAGTACACTAGTGCCAAGTGACCACTCTTGGCCTTCAATAAAGTCCTGCTGCTCCCCCTGCACCCCCTTTGCTGTGGTGCTGCCGGGGCAGTGGGGAGTGTGTTTGCTGATGGTGGGAGTGTTGCTGGTGTGGCCTGGGTGCTCCAGGATGTGGATGTGGGCACTGAGACCTCTGTGTGCTGGGGTTGAGGTGATGGCTGCCTGTGGCAGTGGGGCTGGGACCAGAGGAAGGGTAAGGGAATGGGGAAGGCTCCTGGTCCAGGCATGGAGATGCAGGACCTGTCATCGCCTTGGGGAGTGGGGTGGGTGCTTCCCAGGGCTCGAGCTAGGGGGGGTGATGTCCTGGAGGCTGCAGCATGCTCCTGGGGCATCTCGGAACCTGGACCACCTGGGGCGTGGTGGGGTTAGCTCTACCAGACAGAGAATGGAGAACAGATCTAGTGCAGCTTCTCACAGAGCACCCAAATTACCCTTTCTGGGCTCCTCTCTAAGGAGCAGTCCTCCCCACATGGAGGTTCCCTGCAAGTTGAATGCTTGATATGAGATGTTGGGGTTGCTGTGGCACCTAAATCTCCTGTGGTTTTCCCTGGCAACCCTTGGCAGCTCCACAGAGCTGGCTGCAGCCTCGCCCCTCGATGATGAATAGAGAGGAGCCACCCCCTGGGCTGCAGAGCTGGTTGCTGCTGAGGGCTTGTCCTCACAGAGAGGAGCCACACCCTGGGCTGCAGAGCTGGTTGCTGCTGAGGGCTTGTCCTCACCATGAGCATGATGAGCAGATGGAAAACTTTTGTGTTCATGATGCTACACTTTGTAGAATCCTGGAATGGTTTGGGTGGGAAGGGACCTCAAAGCTCACCCAGTGCCACCCACTGCCATGGGCAGGGATGCCTCCCACTGGGTCAGGGAGCTTCAAGCCCCATCCAGCCTGGCCTGGAACACATCCAGGGATGGGGCAGCCGCTGCTTTTCTGGGCACCATGGACCAGGGCCTCCCCACCCTCACAGCAAAACATTTCTCCCCAAGATCTCATCTCCATCTCCCCTCTTTCAACCCAAAACCCTTCCCCTCATCCTACCCCTGCACTCCCTGATCAAGATCCCCTCCCCAGCTTTTACTCCTTGTTTCCACCTGCCCGTGGGATATTGCAGAGATGCTTTTTCTGGGATGCAGCGCCCATGGACAGCCCGGCGCTGCAGTTCTGCTGCTGCCCTGGAGGTGGTTCTCTCCGCACGCCTGATGCAGGACGCGTTTCTGCTGCTTGGGCCGGAACTCGGTGCTGCCCAGCTCCGGGCAGGCTCCCTTATGGACCGTGCGGCTCCCCTCTGCTACCCTGGCTCTCCTAGCAGCCCAGTGCCTGGGCCAGGTGCTGGTTCCTGGTTCTCCTGGAAGTGCCTGGGAGTGCATCCTAGCGCTGGGAGATCCCAAGAGGAGGAAGGCTTTAGCAGTGCGGCTGCTCGGTTCTCCAATACTGCACTTTGTGCATCCTGCTTCATGTCTCGCCTCCCATGGCCTTTCCCTTTCTTTGCCCTTAAAGGTGTCGTAATCGAGATAGACAAAGAACAACAATAATTCCTATTTTTCAGTTATAGAAGCACCTTTATTAATGACGGCTGCCTCTTATATGCTCTATGTAATATAAGCAGGCATGTTATTGACTAATATTCAACCCTGTTTGCTTAACATTTTTCTGTGCTGACTTCCTCCCCCATGCTTTCCCTGTTCCTCAAGTCTGCATGCCTGCAATCTTCCTTTTCTTCTTTCTCATGGCCTTCTTCTCAAGGAAATACTTTGATATCACCGAGGTCAAAGCTAACTGTCTCCTTTTCAGGATCCATGGCCTGCTGTGAGCCCCCACATAAAGGCTGGACAAACACAGTTTGTGATTGGCCTCGTATTCCTCTTACTGCATCCCTATATTTCCTCACAGATCTGCAAGGCTCGGACTCACTGAGCCTGAGATGCAGAAAGAAACATTTGTTCTTGGGATGGTGAGTTCTGCACTGAACCTGCCCAAATTGTCCATTTTTCTGCTTACCTCAGGGGTATGGGTTCATCTTTTGCTGCACAGGGGCCCTGTTGCTTGTTTTCCCCCAGCACATCCCTGTGGAGCTGCTCTGGTGTACCCAGGGCTTCCTTTCTCCAGAGATCACTCTGCATTTGTAGCACAGACCAGCTTTGTGAGCACCATTCCACAGCTCAGCTCCTTCCAGGTGGGACCTGTGGCTCTGTGCCCTGTTTGTGCCATGATAATGGAATCCTGGGCTGGAAGGGACCTCAAAGCCCACCCAGTTCCACCTCCTGCCATGGGCAGGGACACCTCCCACTGGGTCAGGGCACTCCAAGCCCCATCCAACCTGGCCTTCAACACCTCCAGGGATGGGGCAGCCACCACTTCTCGGAGCAACCTGGGCCAGGGCCTCCCCACTCTCACAGCAAAACATTTCTCCCCAAGATCTCATCTCCATTTCCCCTCTTTCAGCTCAAAACCATCCCCTTTGTCCTAACCCTGCACTCCCTGACCAAGAGCACCTCCCCAGCTTTTCTGGAGCCCCTTTCAGCACTGGAAGCTGCTCTAAGGTATCCCCAGAGCCTTTTCTTCTCCAGCTGAACAACCTCAACTCTCCCAGCCTGATCTCATACAGGAGATGCTCCAGCCCTTGGATCGTCTCCCTGGCCTCCTCTGGACCCACTCCAACAGCTCCATATCCTTCTGATGTTGAGCATTCCAAACCTGGACCCAGGACTCCAGGTGGGGTCTCCCCAGAGCAGAGGGGCAGAATCCTCTCCTTCCCCTCTGCTCCCACTGCTGTGGGTGCAGCCCAGGACACCAGGGGTTTCTGGACTGGGAGTGCATGTTGCCAGCTTATGCGGAGCTGCTCATCCCCCAGCACCCCAAGTCCTTCTCCTCAGGGCTGCTGCCAATCTCTGATGCTCCAGAGAGCTGGGTGGGGTTCGCATGAAGTTGGTTTGAGTGGAGGGGGTAGCACCTACCAGTTGGCAGGGATTGAAAGGAAGTGGGTGACTGTGAGAATAACCTGGAAAGACTAGGTTACAGTAAAAGCCAAACCTGAACTTGGAGCCTGTGCAGGTGCTCTCCAGTGTCTTGGCACTACCCTGGTCCATGTGAGTCTCTTTCTAGGCCTGGCTGTGTCCTTGCAAGTCCACCATGAGTACGTAGTGCTGAGATGCTGCAGCACCGTCACATTGTGTGTCCATTTGACCTGTTCATACCCATGGGCTAGAAGCAACCTTTCTTTGCCTCGGTCCACTCTTGAAACCCCTCAAGAAAGAACACTACTGTGTGACAAACCAAATCAAAGTATTCATAAAAATATCAGCAATGCCCATGTTCTTTTTCCTTTGTGCATAAGAACAATGACTTGAGAGAATCTGCTCTTCCCTCTTGCAGGGTGGGGGACCGTGGGGCAGAGCATCTCTGGTCTTTGGTGCAGGTTTGGAGGGGGGGCAATGGAGACTGGCACCAGCGTGCAGACCTATATGTGTTTCTCTTCCTGTGTGGTTGCATCCCTTGGCAGCAGTGCTGCCAGGTGGCCACTCTGGAGCATCATTAGACACGGTTCCAAATGGCACAGGCAGGAGCGGTTCAGCACTTGGAGGAAAATGAGCTGGTGATGGATAACACTGGTGATGTCAAAGCTGTTGAAATATCGACCTCTGAAGTGCAGCCAGGGTTCCAGCAAGGGACTCCTCCTCTGTGCTCATCTGCTGGGGTGTGGGAACCGTGCTGGTCTGTGTCCTTTCCCTTTTCTCGTCTGGGCAAGGTGCACCATTGTGTCTGAGGAATGGTAACTCTGAGCCCATAAGTGGTGGCCTGGAATCCCAGTCTGGAGACTGGGAAATGAATTGAGGGCCAAAGGTCTGGCAGACACTGCCCCACGAGCACACATGTCACTCTCTGGGCCTTTGTTTTCCCTGATGCTGCCAACGCTGTCCTGGGACTGAGGGTCTGAGCATCCTTGGAGCTGTGTCTCCATCCATGTTGTCCCAGCAAGGGCTGGTGCAAACTCTTTCCTCGTTTGTTGTGTCTCACCATACTCTGTTCACTCTGGAGTCTTGGATGCAGCCAACAAGAATGCCGCTTCCTTCTCCCTGCCCCCCCCATCTCGGGATGGTGCCGTGGGGTGGGGAGGGATTCAGAGGTTAATTATGGGAAAAATTATGTCTTATTTGCTATCTGCAGTTTCCAAGGTCTTGTAACAGTGGGGGTCAGAAGGCACCCTTGTTTGCAGTGTCCTCTCCCCGTGCTGCCCCACTGCCTGGCACGGTGTCCCCTCATGCTGGGACTGCAGGAGCCCCAGTGGCCACCTCGCGGTGCTGAGGAACTCTGGTCAGGGCAGAGCCCTCCTTGGGGCCCTGAGGACAGAAATGGGGTGGGGACAAAGCGTCTTCTGGCATCAGCCATGCGTGTTGGCCTGGGCACAGGTCACTCACCAATGGTGCCCTGCGCGGTCCCCGTGTGGGAAGAGGATGCTTCCCTCAGCCCCACACGGGCTGTGGGGCTGGAGAAGAGGCTGGCACGGGCAGAGTGGCCCCGTGAGGAGCGGCTGCTGCAGGCCACACACCGTTTTCCCATTAGCGAGTGTTTAGTTCAGCGTTTTAAATAATTGTGTCCTCGGAATGATATTTAAAATCCATTTGGGAGGCAATGAGGTGGGAAAGTGCCTGTGCCATTGTGATGACGCTGCGCGGGCGCGCCACACATGCATATTACAAACTCGTTACAGGCTCGTTTACAAGCACGCTGCTTGCTCCCCACACAACCTCTTTCTGATGCTCCTAATGTTCCTTCCCCACCATGGCGGCTTCTGCTAGGTGCTGGAGAGAAAGGCACTGGGCAAGGCAGCCCTGGGGTCACCTGCAGCCAGCAGGGACCTGGGTGCTGCCCTCGGGATGGGGGTGTGGGGGGTACACTTGATGGTGGGGCTGCTTCCTACGCATCCTGTGCTTCATCGGTGCCCATGCGCTGTGGTGTTAGGGGCTCTGGAGCTGCACCAGCGTCCGTTCTGGAATGTTCAGGTGGAGGGTCTGGACATGGGAGAGGAGATGGAGCAGCAGCTTTGGCAGCAGATCATGGAATCCTGGAATGGTTTGGGTCTGAAGTGACCTCAAAGCCCATCCAGTGCCACCATGGGCAGGGACACCTCCCACTGGGTCAGGGGGCTCCAAGCCCCATCGAACCTGGCCTGGAACATTCCCAGGGACGGGGCAGCCAGCACTGTTCTGGGCACCCTGGGCCAGGGCCTCCCCACCCTCACAGCAAAATATTTCTCCCTAAGATCTCATCTCAACCTGAGGACAGTCCCAGGCACAAGCATAGGCTGGGTGGAAAATGTGTTGGGATCAGCCCTGAGGAGAAGACTTGGGGTGCTGAGGGTGAGAATCTCCTGGGCTGCATCCAGAGTGGTGGGAGGGAATTCTGCCCCTCTGCTCTGCTCTGGAGAGACCCCACCTGGAGTCCTGGGTCCAAGTCTGGAGTCCTCAGCACAGGTAGGACCTGGAGCTGTTGGAGTGAGTCCAAAGAAGGCCACAAAGATGATCCGAGGGCTGGAGCATCCCTGGAGACATTCAAGGCCAGGTTGGATGGGGCTTGGAGCCCTCTGATCTACTGGGAGGTGTCCCTGCCCATGGCAGGGGCTGGGACTGGATGGGCTTTGAGGTCCCTTCCAACCCAAACCATCCTATGATGATTCTATGGTGCTTTCCAGGAGCCAAGTCAGGTGGAGCCAATGCGATGGCTTCTAGCAAACCTTTGTTGTCCCGTGGGGCAGGAGATGGATAAAGCCAGAGGGCCTGTGTAGCTGTTCTGGGTAGAGGTACACAGTTTCTGCCAACCCTCAGGCAATCCTGCAGGTCTCTGCTACATCACCCTGTGGCCCCAGACATGATCTGTTCCAGAGCTGGCTGGAATTCCCACAGCAGCTGATGAGCTCCTGGTGCCGTGTCTGGCACTCACAGCCTGCCCAGCTGGCAGATTCCCATGTTGGCAGGGGCACAGCAATTAACAGGTTACTTACAGGAGAGTAATTTGAGAGCAAACAAAGTTTAACAGGTCCCAAAGCTACAGTGAGCTACCACGACACCCAAGCTGACAGGTGGAACTGGGGCAGAGCAGGAGGTTTCAACATCTCTCACCCCTCCCCATGTGGCTGGAGGGGTGGGGGTTGCAGCTGGGCATTCTCTGCCCCACAGAAGACTGAAGATGCTTGGCAGCCTCCTGAGGTTGGCATGGGACACTGCCTTCTGTCTGGGGAAACTGGGGCTGTTTAGGCTGGGGAAGAGGAGGCTGAGGGGAGACCTCATCACTCTCTGCAGCTCCTGGAGAGGAGGCTGTGATGAGGTGGGTGCTGAGCTCTACTACCAAATGACAAGGGATGGGATGAAACGGCCTCAGGTTGTGCCAGGGGAGGTTTAGACTGGATATTGGGAAATGTTCTTTTACTGACAGAGCCGTGAAGCCCTGGCAGAGGCTGCCCTGGCAGAGGATGCCCAGGCCAGTGGGGGAGCCTCCATCCCTGGAGGGGTTCACGGAACCCACCGAGGTAGCGCTTTGGGACATTGTTTAGTGGGTGTGTTGGTTTTGTGTTGATGGTTGGACTGGGTGATCTTAGAGGTCTTGTCCAACCTTAACGACTCTGTGACTCTATGATCCCTATTGCCAGGAAGCTTGGTTCCACCCAAGCTGCTTTTCCCAGGGCTTGCCTGGGTGCCCTCCTTTGTTCCGCTGCCCATGTGAAGGCAGCCTTACTGCCCCAGAGAAGGTGCTGGGCTCCCAGGACCAGCGTGGGGAGTTCACAAGGGGTTTTGCTGTGGGGAAGGTCTCTCTGCTCACTGCCTCATGGCTTCTGGCATCGCTTTGCCACAGACCTTTCCCTGGCTGCCCCCACCGCAACTGCCCCCACCTCTCTTTCTTCTTTCCAGGGTGGCACAGCGCGGAGCAGAGGCTGCACAGAGCAGGCAGACGAGCACGTAGAGTGTTCCGAGGCCGACTGCTGCCCCTCTCCTGTCCCTGATCTGCGCTGGTGATTGCATCCAGCAGCCAAAAATAAGCTCTTGGAAGGAGGGGAGGTGGTGAAGGGGAGCTGCCAAGCAGGACTATTTATACTGGGTGAGTCAGGCCCATGCCTGATCCCCACCAGGTGCTGGGGAGCTGGAACCCAGGCGTGACCTGCGAAGGACGCAGCTTGATTAAGAGTCCCTTCCCTGCAGCAGCCGTTTGCTGCGAGGCTCAGGCTTGTCCCATTTGCTCCCTGTGATGGACTGCACCTTCCCCCTCGGCTCTGCCGCACGGCACTTACTGCAGCCGAGTGAGGAGCAGACGGATCTGTGGAAGCGCTCTCGGCCCCGGTGCCACCGCAGCGAGTGCAGCCTGAGCCCGCTGGGCCAGGGGAGCCAGAACAGCCGCTTGCAGCCTCTGGAGTGCCGGGATCTGCTGGTGCAGAATGCGCTCTTCACTGGGGACCTGGAGATGGTGGAGAAGTACTTCACCAAGGGCGCAGCCATCAACCTCATCATCGAGGCCAAGGGCGAGGAGCTGCGCTGGACTAGCAGGAAGTTTGGTGGGTGTTCAGGGCTGGGATGTGGGGGATGGAAAGAGCTTGGGACAAGGACCAGAGAGAGAGCACAGACACCTGAGAGAAGTGTTGAGAGGAATCCCCAGCGCTGGAGTCAGGGTGGTGGAAGAGGGACTGGGAAGAAAGGGGTTTGGGTGAGGAAGAAGAATGCCAGGGCTGTAGAACGAATGGTAGCAGGCTTGCTGAAGCTGCCCAGAGGCACTGGGAATGGTGAGCACTGGGCCCTTGGAAGGGCTGCTGGAGAGGAACAACATCAGGGTGTCCTGACCACTGGGATAGGTGTGAAATGTGGAGAGAGTGCTCGGGTGAGAAGGCATCAGGATGCTTTTCCTGCCTCACATCTTGAGCTGGGTCAGTTACTCCAGTGTGTTAGCAACTGGAGGCTGTGAAATGCTTTGGGAACAGCAGAGAGGTCTCAGCTGTGCCCTTTGGGTGGGCGGTGTCCCATATCCAAAGCAAGCGGCATCACTTCGCCCCAGCCTTTTGGGCAGCTGCCTGGGGACCAAGCCACAGTCACTCCATATCTGCCTGTGGCTGTGGTGAAATCCAGGTGTGAAGCAGAGCCTCTGTGATCCCGGCTCCAAAGATGGAGAAGCTGCAGGGAGGCTGATGTGGGAAGGTTGACAGTGATCAGACGCAAGGGAGCTTCGCTCCAGAATTAAGGCATTTGGTGCTTTGCCTTCTTTTCACTCTGCAAGCTGTTCTGTTCGTGGGACAAACTGGGCAAGGGGAGCAGAAATCCAGTCTGCCAGAGGGGTGGTGCAGGCCGGCTTGTCTAGAGTGGCCGGAGGTGGAAACAGGCTATCCTTGGTGCTTCTTCCCATCTGTACCCCTTGCTGCACCCTGTCCAGATACACCTTATGGCTGCCACATGTGCTGCCTGGTGAAGAGGAGGCTGAGGGGAGACCTCATCACCTTTTACAACTGCCTGAAAGGAGGTTGTAGTGAGGGGGATGTTGGTGTCTTCTTCCAGGAGATGGGATGAGAGGAAACAGCATCAAGTTGCACCAGGGCTGGTTCAGGAAATGTTTCTTCACCTAAAGGGTTCTCAGGTCCTGGCAGAGGCTCCCAAGGGGGTGGTGGAGTCCCCATCCCTGGAGGGGTTTAAAAGCCAGGCAGATGAGGTGCTCAGGGATCTGTTCTAGTGGTGGAGAGGAACGGTTGGACTCGATCTCAAAGGTCTTTTTCAACCAAGTGACTCCATGATTCCATGCTCTCTGGTCTCTTTTGCTTTCCTTCTCACCAAAGTCAGCTATGAGTTTTTTAGTCCACAGTGCAGCCAATGTGTTAAAGGGAGAGGTGAGTTCAGCAATCTGGAAGTGAAGGTCTCCTTGCTGCTCTCTGTCAGTCCTGTGGCATGCAGGCTCCCAGAATTTAAGACAGGGAGCGTCAGGTATGGAGGGACCATAATTACACCACTCTTCCACAGGAGGATGGTGACCTCAGACCGCTGTGTCAGAACAGAAGAGCTGTTGCTGAAGGGCACTTTCCCAGAGGAGTGGTTTATAGAATCACAGGATCCTGGAATGGTTTGGGCTGGAAGGGACCTCAAAGCCCATCCAGTCCCATCCAGAGGCCTCCCACTGGATCAGGGAGCTCAAAGCCGCATCCAACCTGGCCTTCAACACCTCCGGGGATGGGGCAGCCACCACAGCTCTGGGCACCCTGCACCAGGGCCTCCCCACCCTCACAGCAAAACATTTCTGCCTAAGACCTCATCTCAATCTCCCCTCTTGCAGCTCAAAACCATCCCCTTTGTCCTATCCCTCCATTCCCTGATCAAGAACCCCTCCCCAGCTTTCCTGGAGCCCTTTTCAGCACTGGAAGCTGCTCTAAGGTCTCCCTGCAGCCTTCTCCTCTCCAGCTGAACAACTCCAACTCTCCCAGCCTGTCCTCATACAGGAGGAGCTGCTCCAGCCCTCGCATCATCTCCATGGCCTTCTCTGGACTCGCTCCAGCAGCTCCAGGTCCTTCCTGTGCTGAGACTCCAGCACTGGACCCAGGACTCCAGGTGGGGTCTCCCCAGAGCGGAGCAGAGGGGCAGAATCCTTTCCCAATAGTGATAGGATACAGGATATGGGATGGAATAGGGGATGGGATGGCACAGTCATTCTTCTTGATATTTTAAGAAGCCCAGAGGAAAGGTAGCTTGTGCGGCACTATTGACACCAGCTCCCATGGGCTTTTGCCTCCCCTCACCTTTGTGACTGGGAACCTCACACTCACTGCATACTTTCTTATACCTTTGGGGAAACAGAAGATCCCCCATGGCAGGGGGGGTGGGACTGGATGGTCTCTCAGGTCCCTTCCAAAACAAACCATTCTATGATACCATGAGGTAAGAAGGTCTGCCAGGTGCTTCCTTCTCTTTGCCCTTTCATGCTCTATATTTTAGCCAGGGTTGTGCAGTTTGCACAGGCAGAGCGTGCTGGAGGCTGTCAGTACAGAGCTTGGCCATTTATTTTCATTACCAAGAAGGGTAAAGTTCACTATCTTACACTCTTCCCTGGTCCCTCAGGTAATTGTTGCTCATCAGTCTATTGGGGTCACTTCACTTGTTTTTAGCTGCATGATCCTAATGATTCTATGAGATAAAATTAAAATAAATGCTACATTTCTTCCACACAGTTCGCTGTGTGCTTTAGAACAACGTATTGTCCTGAGGACAGGCTGGGAGAAATGGGAGTGTTCAGCCTGGAGAAAAGAAGTTTGCAGGGAGACCTCAGAGCAGCTCCCAGTGCTGAAAGGGGCTCCAGGAAAGCTGGGGAGGGGCTTCTGATCAGGGAGTGCAGAGACAAGACAAGGGGGAACAATTTTGAGCTGAAAGAGGGGAGATTGAGGTGAGCTCTTGGGGAGAAATGTTTTGCTGTGAGGGTGGGGAGGCCCTGGCCCAGGTTGCCCAGAGCCGTGGTGGCTGCCCCATCCCTGGAGGTGTTCCAGGCCAGGATGGATGGGGCTTGGAGCCCCCTGATGCAGTGGAAGGTGTCCCTGCCCATGACAGGAGGTGGCACTGGGTGGGCTTTGGGGTCTCTGCCAGCCCAGCCCATGATTTGCTCCCTTCAGGCTGCTCTGCTACCCTGCCTAGAGCCTCTCCCTCCACAGCTGGTGGCAGCAAGGATTCTGCTGCCCGAGAGGACCGTACTCATCGCCTCTTGGCCCAAACGCTCGGTCACAAGGCTTCCCAGAATAGAGCAGCTGAGACCTGAGCTGTGCCCAGCCTGGGCCAGGCAGCGATGGGACGTGTCATGTGTCCCCACAGAGTGCCTGGGGCAGGCAGGCAGCCCGTCCACAGGAGCACAGGGCACTGCTGGGGATGCACCTGTGCTCTTGCAGCCCAGCTGCCACTGCGGGAGTGGGTCCTGCCGTGGTTTGACACAGGGTTTGTGTCCTGCAGCATGGGCAGCGTCACTGGCCGAAGGGACCCAAGCCAGGTGCCCATCCACACGCAGAAGGTGGACGGCCCTGCCCAAGTGTACTGGCAGGCTCTGCTGACCGGGGACCAGGGCGTTGTGGCCGAGATCCTCGGCAACACTGGGAACCACTTGAGTCCCAATACTGTGTTTGACACCAGCGACCTGGAGGAGTGGAAAAACTACCGCTTCAACTTCCGCTGGCTGAGTATGCAGTGGGCATGGCCTGGATACCGGGCTGGGTGTCCTGGGTGTCGTTCGGAGTGGGGTGGGGGAGAGCACTGGGATGCATTTGGGTTCCTCTGTGATCCTTGTGCAATTGCAGGTGCTGGGAGCGGGAGGTGAGCCCAGGGCAACTTCTGGCGGGGGTGGTGCCAGCGCATGGAAACTGCTTGGGTTGCCCCAGCGGGCAAAGGAGAATCCAGCTGCAGGTTGCACTGCTGTCGCCAGCCCTGCAGCCTGGCTCTGTGTGCCCAGTCAGGCTGTGCGCAGCCCACGTAGGCTGTGCTGGGGGAGGCATCGTCACAGCCCCCTGTGAGGTCCTTGAGGTGGTTCATTTTGAACGTCGCTGCAGGAAACACAGCCGGCTGCACACTGCTTCTGCAAGAAAGAGGTGTGAAGGACACAGTTTAGGACATGGCCCTCCAGCCCAGCCTGGACGAGCTGCGAGAAGCATAATTTAAGGAGCTCTTCTCCTATAACGGCCACAGGCTGCTCGCTGACAGACGGCACAGGATCAGCAGCCGTTCCAGATGCATCAGCATCTTTGAGAGTTGGCAGGTTTCAGCCCCCTGCTCTCTCCTAGGTCCCAGATGTCCATCCCTGCTGAAGCTTCTGTGTCTGCACCTTGCCCAGGGCTTGCCCAAATCTTGCGTGTGTGTGGTGTCCTGCACCAGCACCTCTTTGTTTTACTGCCTCGTTCCTTCTATTTGTACTGCTTAATGTGTGATGCTCTTCCTCATGGGAAGGACACAGACCTGTTAAAGTGAGTTCAGAGGAGGCCACCAAGATGATCCGAGGACTGGAGCACCTCCTGTATGAGGACGGGCTGGGAGAGTTGGGGTTGTTCAGCCTGGAGAGGAAAAGGCTGTGGGCAGACCTTAGAGCAGCCTCCAGTGTTGAAAGGGGCTCCAGGAACAGTTTAGGCTGGAAGGGACCTCCAAGCCCATCCAGTCCCACCCCTGCCATGGGCAGGGACACCTCCCACCAGATTAGGAGGTTCCAAGCCCCATCCAACCTTTCCTTGAACATCTCCAGGGATGGGGCAGCCACCACTTCTCTGGGCAACCCAGGCCAGGGCCTCCTCACCCTCACAGCAAAACATTTCTCCCCAAGATGTCATCTCAATCTCCCCTCTTGCAGCTTCAAGCTGTCCCCTTTGTCCCATCCCTGCACTCCCTGACCAAGAGCCCCTCCCCAGCTTTCCTGGAGCCCCTTTTCATTCTGGATGACCACCAGGTTAAGTGCCCCAGGGAAAGGGCAGGTCTGTGCACGGTGCTGCCGTGTGCTGGGGCCGCACGTGGCCCCCTGAACCCTCTCTCCCCCCAGGTCTGTGGTCTCTGAGCTATGAGCAGGAGCTCACCACGCCGTTGCACATCACGGCCAGCCGGGGCTACACAGACTGTCTGCAGCTTCTGCTGCTCCGCGGCGCTGCCGTCGACTTCGCACCCGGAGGCAAGACCGCCCTGCATGAGGCATGTGCAGCAGCCCGTGCAGAGTGCGTGCGCCTGCTGCTCAGCTTCGGGGCTGACCCCGAGGCTGTCTCTGAGGATGGCTACAAGCCTCTCCATCTCTGCAAGAGCCCAGATTCCATCGAGTGAGTTCTACATAGTGGGCTTCCTTCCCCCTTGAGGTCCTCCTCTGTAGAAGGGGTCCCTGCTCATCCCTTTGGGTGGGCTGGCGGTTGGGCAGTGGCTGCGGGACAGGATGGGCTGGTGGCCACAACAAAAGCTGCGGGATGGGATGGTCTGGCAGCTGCAGCAGTGGCTGCAGAATGTGGTGGTCTTGCTGTCTGTTCCTGGACCAGGATCATCCCTGAGGGCCACAGATGACTTCAAGCTCTGAGGCAGCAGAGCTTGGTGTCACTGTCTCGCTGCCCGCCAGCAATAATGCAGAGCTGGTGGTTCCCACACTGGAGCTCTGAGCTGTGCAGATGAGCTCCATGGGTGTGTAGGAGGCGACTCTGGGTGTGATGACACTTCATTAATGATCTGTGGAGAGGCAGCTAGAATTAGGATGACTGGAGAGCTGAGATACCGTCATCCCATGTTATGTCTGGACCAGTTGGGTCACAATATCCTGTCTTAAAACTACTGCTCCAGGGCATGAGGAGCAGGGATTTTGGGAGTTGGGGGAACAATGAAAGCCATGGGATGGTACAGACAAGGGGTGTGTGGGGTGGGAGGTGGGACAGGAGCTGGGAGGACACTTTGTCACTGGGTTGTCTTGGCCTGCATAGGTGTGTCCAGCAGCTGCTGCAGCATGGCGCGAGCGTGAACAGTCGGTCAGAGCAGGAAGACGACACGGCACTGCACGTAGCAGCACGGCATGGCCTGGCTGACCACGTCCAGCTGCTTCTGCGCTGCGGGGCAGAGCTGGAGGCGAAGAACGAGGAGGGGCAGACGCCGCTGAATGCTGCCTGCGCTCAGTCCCACCAACCCCAGGACATGGACCGCTACTACCAGGTGTGCCAGCTGCTGGTGGAGAGTGGCGCAAGCATCAATACTGCAGACAGGGACCGTCAACACCCGCTTCACCTGGCCTGCAAGAATGCCAACGCTCAAGTGGTAGAGTTACTGCTGGCTCGGGGTGCAAATGTCAATGTCATGAACTACAGTGGCAACACGGCGCTGCACAACGTCCTACAAGCAACCGCCTACAAGCTGGAGCATCACCCGGAGCTGGTGGTGCAAGCCCTGCTCAACTATGGTGCCATCCGCGTCTGGCCCGGCTCCCTTCTCAAGGTGAGGGGCTCACAGCGGTGCTGGAAGCACAGTGGGAAGGGAAGGTTGTGATCAGGGTCCCAGGAGGGTTGGGATGAGTTGGTCACGGCAGGGCTTGTTCTGTGCTAGCTGCTGGTGTCCTGCCAGCTTCGTCCCTGGGACTGGCAAGGGAGAACTGGCATCACTGCTGAGGGATTCCCTGTTCTGTCCTGGGGTGTGTTCTCCTGTAGGATTCTGTCTGTGAAACAGTGCGGACAGCACTTACCCAGTTCCCACCATCACTTGCAAAAGTGCTGGCCCTTTTCCTCTCTGGGGAGCGTGTTTCCTCTTTGGGGCATCCCCTGCAGCCCGTGCTGTCTCTGCAAGGCACCAGCAACCCAAGGGTTAATTTCCTGTCTTAATTCCTGAGCAGTGCAATAATTACCCAGCCCGGAGATCAGCAGATTGCTTTCCCCTTTGGGAAAATACAGGAAAATCAACAATTAACACTAATTAATCTCCTATTAACGCCAGATAATGAGGATCACTCGCAGAGCCGGAATAGACTCTGACAGCTACTGCTGGCCTGGGCCACAGGGAGCGGGAGCCAGGAGCCCAGGGAATCTGCTCCGTGCAGCTATGTCTGGGTGGGATGCGCTCTAGAGGTTGCGCTGGTGTGAGACATGGCGCCCGCATGTTGCTACGGACGTGGTGCACACCAGGGGTGGGTGTGAAGTGTTATGTCCAGGTCTGGAATGCCCAGTGTAAGGAGGAGATAGAGCTATTGGAGTGGGTCCAGAGGAGGCCATGGAGATGATCCGAGGGCTGGAGCATCTCCTGTACAAGGACAGGCTGGGAGAGTTGGGGTTGTTCAGCCTGGAGAAGAAAAGGCTGCGGGGAGACCTTAGAGCAGCTTCCAGTGCTGAAAGAGGCTCCAGGAAAGCTCGGGAGGGACTTTTTCCAAGGGCCTGGAGTGACAGGACAAGGGGGAATGGCTTTAAATTGTTTAGATTGGACATCAGGAAGAAATTCTTCACTGCAAGGGTGGGGAGGCCCTGGCCCAGGTTGCCAAGAGAAGTGGTGGCTGCCCCATCCCTGGAGGTGTTCAAGGCCAGGTTGAATGGGGCTTGGAGCCCCTTGACCCAGTGGGAGGTGTCCCTGCTCATGGCAGGGCGTGGGACTGGATGGGCTTTGAGGTCCCTTTCAGCCCAAACCATTCCATGAGGATTCCATGATTCCGTGACCCAGCTGTGGAGAGTGCAACCCTGTGGCGCGTGCTGGGTATTGGCCCAGTCACCCTCTTTGCAGGAGCTCTGGCGTTTCCCACCGTCAGTGGGTTTGATCTCCTGGAATGGCAGGAGGACAGGACACGAGTTCCCTAGATTTCCCAAGGCTGGTTTTGAGCAGCTTTTTAGGAGGTGAATGTGGGGGCTCGCAAGACCCTGCCCAAAGGCAGCATTCACCTGATCTCTTGGATAGCAGAAAAAATGTCTTTGTCACAGGAGTGGTGCAGCCCTGACAGAAGGCTGCATGAGGCACTGGTGGAGTCTCCATCCCCGGAGGGGCTCAAAAACATGTAGATGTGTCACTTTGGGATATGGTTTCGTTGGCACAGTGGGGTTGGACTGGATGATCTCGGAGATCTTTTTCAACCCCAATGGTTCCATGGTTCCATGGTTCTGTGCTGCTCTCCCTGGCACAGGTGCTGCGGTACTGCCACACCTGCCCACGTGCCATCGAGGCCCTGATGAACAGTTATGACCGCGTCCGTGTCTCGGATGACTGGGTGGAAGTGGTGCCAGCGGAGATTGTCCAGGTGAGGGGAATGCATGTTGGTGGCTGGAGAAGGTGCAGCCAGGTGGCTGTGGGGGGATGCTCAGGGCCAAGCGGAGTTTGGGATAGGGCTGGGTGTTTTATGGGGTGCAAGGGTGATGCTGTTGAAGGATAGGGAGGATGCACCCTAGAGATGAGAGGAAAGGGATGCCTGGTTCTGCCTCTGCTCGCAGTGTGATTCCTTCAGCTCTGCCTCTGGTCCTCTCTTCTCTCTCTATAGAAATACCCACGCTTCTACCAGTCTCTCTTCTCCCTGGAGCACAGACCTCGCTCCCTGCAGCACCTGGCTCGCTGCACGCTCAGGACCTTCCTGGAGGGCCGGTTGCTTCAGGTCCTGTCTCAGCTGCACCTGCCCCGTGCCTTGCACCGGTTCCTGCTGCTCGGCTTCGAGGACGTTCTCTACTGAGGCCGGTGGTCCCAGTCCTACTGTGCCCATGTTCCAGCCCTGCTGGTGCAGCCTGTGTCCTCCCAGCCAACCCCTTCTCCTCTCACACCTCCTGCACGGCCACCTCACCCTCTCTGTGCCAAACCCCCCACCGTATCCCTGTCCCAGCCAGCCTCGCATTCTGCCTTGGGCACCAGTGCTGGACCTTCTTCACCCAGGCCAGCCAGGTCAAACTCCAGACTCACTGGGAAAAGCAGGACATAGGGGTGAGGGTGTTTTGTGGGACAAGGAGTGAACGCCCTGCACTGATCACAGTTTCAGCTGCAGGGTATTAGTCTCCCTACCCCAAACCTACAAGCTCTCACCTGAACTCTGTTGCCCTGGTCTGTTGTTGGGATCCTGTCTTTAGTCAAGTTGTTTACAGTTTGTACCCAAAGGTGTTTGGAATAAACCCTGATCTTTGTAGCTACCAGAGTTCAGCTTCTGCCTTGCCTTGAGGACTCTGTGTTCTGGCAGAGCTTGTCCATACGATGTGCCACGCACAGGGGGCAGGCCCTGGCCCAGGGTGCCCAGAGCTGTGGTGGCTGCCCCATCCCTGGAGGTGTTCAAGGCCAGGCTGGATGGGGCTTGGAGCCCCCTGATCCAGTGGGAGGTGTCCCTGACCGTGGCAGGGGGTGGGACTGGATGGGCTTTGAGGTCCCTTCCAACCCAAACCGTTCCAGGGGATAATTCTATGAAAAAGCCCCACCAGAAACACTTCTGGTCACTCAAGCGCTTTTCCAGAATTGAAACAATCAGAGAAGTTCACACTAAGTGGAGTCTGAGAGCAAACACTCTGAGCTTAACGCGGTTCTGCTAATTGATTAGCAATTGGTTTTTAAAACCAGTTACAAGAATAAAATTTAAAATGTTAGATTTTCCAGACCCCATGTTGGTAACATACCAAGTTCTGCCACTTTTCCTCAGGTTTCTGAAGGGGAAGTTTTGAATGTAGCATTGAATGTCCTTATTGGGACAGGAGCTGTGGTGCGGAAATTCAGCTGCAGGGTGTGTGAGGGCTGTGGTCCCAACCGAGGGCAGTGAGCGTGTGACATTATTAGCACACATCCACGTGGTTCTGATATGTTTTTCTCAGCTGCCACAGGCAGAAGCAGCTGCTGAGTGCTCCTGCATCCTCGGCTCACTGGGAATGTCTCTTGGGCTCATGCTGTTGATCCTGCTTCAGCATCCACCCAGGTTTTTTGGCAGAGCTGTCGGTAAGAGACACCCTCTTGGTTGGCCAAGCGATGTGCTCGAGGAAAAAAAATCCATCGCAGCGCTAGGCAGAAGTTTGCATCCCAGTTGCAGCCACTGGGTCTTGCTCTGACCCTCTCCGTGCAGTCAGAGCATTGCCTGTTCCTAGATTCCCCTTCCTTTAACTGAAAGATCAACACCATTAGCATCTCTGTAGGTTTCCCAGCCTCCAGTGACTCTTTCTTGATCCTTCCTGTTCCTCAACAAAGAGCATGATAAGCTCTAATGGGTGGACTGGTAAACCACACTGGTGCTTGCAGAAAGGTATGAGGACAGAAAACCTCTTCCCTAGGGTGCCCACCCACACCCCTGAGCTCGGTACATGCCATTTCAGGTGCTTTCGAGCCCAGAGGGTATCTCTGTATTTAGCAGTCAGAGAGAGGCTTGCTCTTTTCTTACACAGATTTGACCAGTCACTTCTTGGACCCCTGTAGGTTTGAGTGTTCTGATATCCTTGTGCCAAGGAGAATTTAATTGCACCGATCGCCTCCTTTCAATCGTCTGTACTTCATCACCTTCCTTTAATGCCCTTTAAAGCCTGTATTTTAAGAACAAATGGGCATCTCTAGCTTGTTCCTCTTCATCCTATTACTCAAAACTACCTGGATCCCTGTCATTTTTCCCCTTAGCCAGGCTGGAATTCTGTTCAGCTGTGTCATTCCCTGTGTGGAAGTTGTCACCCAGCCCTTATCTACAAGCACAGGCTTTCGCTGTCCCTTTGCTGGTCCCACTGCATCACTTTGGGGTGGAGGAGCACAACCGGGCAGAGCCTTCAAAGCGTGGCTGCACTGTGGCCATGCCAGAGGTGTTCTCAGTCGTGTGGATGTGAAACCTACATGGACACCTCAGGAACCTCCGGTTCATATCTGGCATCACTTGATTATTTATCCAGTCCAGGAGGAGGACAGCCTGGGCTGCGATGCCCTTCCATACAGCCGCTTTTCTGTTCCAATGGCACGGATCACAACCTTTACATCCTTTTCAGGCTTGTTACTATCCAGGAGGTCATCCCTGGTTTAAAATGAAGCCCTCATTCCTCTTTCCTATATGTTGGGGCTTATACTTAGATGTACCAGCCCAGGTTTTCACGAACCTAGTGTTCCCATCAATCCAGATCAGGTTGTACCAGCCTGGGTTTTTACAAACCTGGTGGTACCATCAATCTGGATCAGGCTGTCTTCCACAAGTGCCACCTGTTGCTGTTCCCATCCCAACAATTCCTTTTTATCTACCCCAATAATTTTATCAGCAATTGCTTTTTATATTCTCCCTGATTGCTAACAGCATTGGCGTGTGAACAGAATACAGCTAGAAATACATGTCAGGTGGCCACAAGGAATAGATCTTCTCAGCTACCCCGTTCTTTCAAACCCATCCACACTGTAGTGTACAGCTCATTTTTCATATTAGAAAGTCAGGCAGAACCAAGTCACATGACTTAAAGAAGCCTAAGCTTGCCGTACCTATCTCATTAGCGCTAGCAAACTCATAGGCTTACAAAAAGTTATATGAAACTATTTGAAAGTAGGGCTTTTGAAAGACTTTCATTTGAATGATGTTACTCTGGGTATTGGCTTTTACTAATTTACCCAGGGCATCCTTTGGCTGCTGGTCTGGGATAGCTTGGGGTGCATCACAGGTGCATCAGGTGCCCAGCAACTGCGATTCTTTGAATTCCTGGCCTCTGGGGCACCTTGCTCTAGAGTCGGGATTCCACAAATGTG
Source organism: Neomorphus geoffroyi (assembly GCA_033558235.1). NCBI lineage: Eukaryota > Metazoa > Chordata > Aves > Cuculiformes > Neomorphidae > Neomorphus > Neomorphus geoffroyi. The sequence continues at coordinate 31,038,757 of JAUMJM010000004.1, forward strand.
GAGAAATTGGAGAGGGTTCAGAGAAGAGCTGTGAGTGAGCCACAGACGGCCAGACATCCCTGGCAGTGGGATGTTTGGAGGGAGGTTGGTGGGACACAGCCTGGAGTCCTGCCTGCAGGTGTAGGCACCTGTTCTTTGGTCCCAGATTTACAGGGCAGGAAGGGTTGACAGCACTCTTCGACAAAGCACTGTGGGTGCATGCACTACACACTCCCTCCATTGCTGTGCTGACGTCCATCTGTCCTCAGCCGCACACCCTCCATCACCGTGCTGTGTCCATCGCTGTCCTCAGCCACACACCCTCCATCGCTGTGTCGACGTCCATTGCTGTCCTCAGCCACACACCCTCTGTCACCATGCTGTGTCCATCGCTGTCCTCAGCCACGCAGCCTCTGTCGCCGTGCCGACATCCATCGCTGGGATGTTCTGAGAGGCCAGCTGCAGAGCTCATTCAGCACTGCCAGTTCCTCTGAGTGGTGCTTAGAGGCAAAGCTTGATCCACCAGTCTGAAATTGAGGCTGAGCAAACACGTATTAGAAAAGAGACACATTTTCAATAGCAAGGGTAATTAATCTACTAGTTAATTGCATCTTAGAATAGCTGATCATGGTGGATGTACATTGCTCACCTCTGTCTTTTGTAAAAGTCATCGGCAGATCTGCCCTAGCCGAGACCAGAATTCGTCCTGCGTGGTGCTCAGTGCAAGTGTAATTACAGACCCATGATCCACAGTCTCCTCGCTCCTCCACACTCGCCTGCCTCTGGCCTCTGCTGCCGCTAGGACTGTGTTTGGCCCCATGGGAAGGGTACAGTTTCCCGTGTCCCTTGCCAGGGTTGCTTACTCCATTGGTGCTTCATTGGTGGCTCTGACTTTCTCTCACCTTCCTTCGTTTTCCAGCTGCCATCTCCATCAGCTTCCTCACTCTGAATTTGCTGCCTGCGCCGCTTTTGGAAAAAGACATTTGGCAATAAATAGTGATGCTACTTTCTAATTTTATTTGAATCATAGAATGTCCTGAGTCAGAAGGGACCCACAGGGACCATCAAGTCCAACTCCTGTCCCCCCACTGTGTGGCTGAGGGAGTTGGCCAAAGGCTTCTGGAATATTGTCAGGCTGTGCCTGCTTCCCTGGGGAGCTGTTCCAGTGCTCCACCACCCTCTAGGGGAAGAACCTTCTCCTCATGTCCAGCCTAACCCTCTCTTGGCATCTTCCTGCCATTCCCTCGGGTCCTGTCATTGGTCACCAGAGAGAAGAGCTCAGTACTTGCTCCTCCTCTGAGGGCCCGAGCACCTCCTGTAGGAGGAAAAGGCTAGGAGGGTTGAGATTGTTCAGCCTGGAGAAGAGAAGGCTCCCAGTACTGAAAGGGGCTCCAGGAAAGCTGGGGAGGGGCTCTTGATCAGAGAGTGCAGGGACAGGATGAGGGGGAACAGTTTGAGGAGAGATTCCAAGAGGAGAGATTGAGATGAGATCTTGGGGAGAAATGTTTTGCTGTGAGGGTGGGGAGGCCCTGGCCCAAGTTGCCCAGAGCAGTGGTGGCTGCCCCATCCCTGGAGGTGTTCCAGGCCAGGCTGGATGGGGCTTGGAGCCACCTGATGCAGTAGGAGGTGTCCCTGTTCATGACAGGGGGTGGCACTGGGTGGGCTTTGAGGTTCCTTCCAACCCAAACCACTCCATGATTCTCTCTCTAAGTTGTAGTCCATCCCTATCTTGGAAATCCTGACTTGCGACAGATGGTTGGAAGTAGCCTTTTCTGCTCTGAGATCTTGTCAACTGCCTAATTTTGCACCCGGAAATGGTCTTTCCACTGTTATTGAGGATCCTGGATTCTTATTGCTCCAGCTGTGGCTCTGCCAGGGGTAATTCCAAGATATGTTCCCCAGGCATGAAAAGGTGACTCCTAGCTGCTGCAGACAGGTTCTGCTGCAGGAAGCTGAGGACAGAATCACACAGGGCAATTCGCTGGTGAAAACCAGTGGGATTGTATTTGCAGAGGCCAACTGGAACCACACAGGTGCTTCGTGCATCCCTGTTTGTCTCATCCTGACCATGGGCGCAGTCCAGAGCACATGCCTGATGGGAACCTGGCTGCTCTTAACTTCACAGCCAGCCCATTCTCCAGACTTTCCCAACTTTGAGTAAATAATTTTGCAGCATTACCCTTGCTGTTAATATGTTTAGCAGCTGTAATGCAGGAATGCCTAGAGGCCGTGACTAGATTTAGTCCTGTTGTGCTAGATTCCACGTAGAGATTGTAAGTGGAGCAGGTAGAGGCATAAAGTTAAGGTTGCATAGCAGTTTCCATTAGAGACCTGCTTTCATTTGCCAGTCAGTTATTAAACTTTAACTGTTGCAGTTGTGGTTTCCCATGCTGTGTGCTCGTCTCGGAGTGAACTTTTCCTGTTACAGCAACAGCAAAAATTAATTGGCCTCTGCTCAGCCAGCAGCCTGTGCACCAAGAGCTGCGCTGTCGGCTCCCACCTTGGAGCAGGAGCTCACAGAGCAGCAAGGAGAGCTGGCCCGGATGTTTCTTCTTCTGCCCAGCAGCTTGGGATGAACTCTTCCTAAATTACCAGCCAAGGATCCCATTTTCCATTTACCAGGTACGGACATTCATAAAGGCTGATGGGTTTCTCCCAGGAAGACTGTGTTTGGAGTCACGCCAGATCCTCTGTGCTGTCTCACCTTTGGAACAGCCCCTGTGTCCAGTGCCAAGGTTTGGGCAGGACACTTTCCTGCCATGCCAAGTGACTCCAGAAGCACAGGCAAACCCACTTTCTGATGTCTGCAGCAGGAAAGAGGGGACAAAAGGAGGAAGAAGCTGCTGTAACTCCAGTGGGGGGAGCAGATCAGAAGAGGGGTGGGAAGCAGAGGTGGACTGAGGAAGGAGGGATGACTCAGGCAGTGGCAGGCTGGAGATCGTGGAATCATAGAACGGTTTGGGTCTGAAGGGATCTTAAAGTTGGGACAGGCTGGTCTGTCATTACTTGAGGGAACCGCTTGCAGAAGCTGGACCTGAATTCGGTGCTCAAGACGCAGCCCAGTGAGACTAATGGCCAAGTGCTGAGGCTGGTGAACCCAGTGCTGTGACCCAGCAAGCCCAGGACAGAAGGGAGAGAGCAGGTCTCTTCTATTTTAGCGCCGTGTCTCAGGGCCCTGAGAGGTCTCTGCCAAGAGCTGAGAGGACAGCGAGACCAGGGGACCTTATAACCTGCGCATGCCACTGCTGCTCCTCGTGTGCCTGGTGCATCGGATGGGGTGTCCTCAGGGGTGTTAGGGGGTCAGCTGGGTCTGGTGGAGCCCGATGGAACGGAACAGAGTGGCTCCTGCAGAGAAGGCGTGCAGGGACCGAGAGACGCCCAGGGAACCTGCTGACCAGCAGAACTCTGAGCCTCAAGTGGAAGTCATGGAAACTGCATTTCCTCCAGGCACTGAGAAACTGTGGGACAGGAACTGGAAAAGCCCCTGGCGTGGCGAAGGGTGGCAGAGTTTTCATGAGCAGCCTGGACGCTCAACTCTCCAGTCTGGCTCAGCATGCAGAGAGGGCAGATGGGAGCTCTCACTCTCATTCAGTGCACGCACTAGAGTACAACAGTACAGATTTTCTTCATTTTGTTCACAACCCCTCTTTTCCCCCAGTCTTTCAACCTCTTCTTCTCTACATCTTTGCTTTACAATTTGGCAAATGAATTTCTTCCATTTTTTTACTGCAGAGTCTTAGGAGACAAAGTAAACCGGAGTGTAGTCGGATGTCAGGGCCATGAGTACATTTCCCTCCTGCTGGGGGTCTGAGTCTCCAGGGTCAAGGTCAACTGACATGATGCAGCTGTCTGGCCTTGAGGAGCTTTGGCAAGAGCCTGCCCCTCTCTGGCTGTGGAGAAGCTTTGGAGCTCAGGCTCTCGCCCTTTGTCTCTGCCTGACCTAAGCTGGAGGTGCACCTCACCTGCACCTCCCCGATACTGACAACAATCCTGACTCCACTGGCTTGACCTTGGACCTGCCTCACCACTTGGAGAGTGGGACTTGCTGGGTGATCAGTGACCCTGGTTAGAGTCAGCAGATCCACTCTGCTCACCTTCCCTGAGTCCTGTGGGACTGCCTCCTTGTCAATGAAGCTGCTGCCCTGCCTGCAGCTCCTGCTTCCTGGCTTCCCTTCACTATCAAAGCAACCTGGCGTCAGACTGATTCAGTGTTTGAAAAGACACGGGGGGGTGCAGGTAATGCGAGTGTACGATCAGGTAAGCAGAACCTTAATCTTGCAGACACACACAGGGCCTTGCAGGGTGCATGCTGTGGGCTGGCAGGGGTCCGCATCGGAGCTTGTGGTGTTGGCTTCAGGAGGGTCCTGCTGCTCTGCGCACAGATAGTCACCCTTCCTCGTGGGAGCTGCAGCTCATCCCCCAGCTTTCTCTTTCCCCAGCAAGGTCACCAAAGGGAGCACTTCCTGCTGCTCTCTAATGTCTTGTGGATTTATATGAGAGTGTGAGGTATTGTTTGAAGGTTCATAGAATCATACATGTTGGAAAAGACCTCTAAGATCATCCAGTCCAACCCTCAGCCCAACCCCATTGTGTCTACTAAATGGTGTCCTGAACTGCTGTGTCTACACACTTTTTTAGCACCTCCAGGGATGGAGATGCCACCACTGCCCTGGGCAGCTTCTTCCAATGTTTGATCACTGAAAAAGTGATCAAATTGCGTTTGCTCGTGTTGCTTGTGTAGTTTCGAATTGAAACTTTTTGGGTACAGGTCTCAATGTGCATGGCTATGCTTTCATATTCTCCTTGGTCTCATTTGCTTTGATAGCAGTGGAATGAACCGAACCTGTGCGCATCAAGGTGACTCCAGCCTGAAGGTTCCTTCCCTACAGAGACACTTGGCAGATGAGACAGGAGAGCTGACCAAGGACAGGTAGAATATGGGTGCTGACCTGCAGACCTTTAGCATCTACCTTGTCATCTCTGGGGACACCTTAGAGCAGCTTCCAGTACTGAAAGGGGCTCCAGGAAAGCTGTGGAGGGGCTTTTGGTCAGGGAGCGCAGGGATGGGACAAGGGGAACAGTTTTGAGCTGCAAGAGGGGAGATTGAAATGAGATCTTGGGGAGAAATATTTTGCTGTGAGGGTGGGGAGATCCTGGCCTGGGTTGCCCAGGGCAGTGGTGGCTGCCCCATCTCTGGAGGTGTTCAAGGCCAGGTTGGATGGGGCTTGGAGCCCCCTGATGCAGTGGGAGGTGTCTCTGCCCATGGCAGGGGGTGGCACTGGATGGGGACCTTGGAGGTCTCTTCCAACCCAAACCACTTCAGGATCCTGTGATTCTGTAACAGGAATAAAGGTGAGCGCAGAGATCGGGGGAGAAGTGCTCCATTGGAGCGTGGGGGTCCCAATGCAGGGCCAGGACACACAGCAGGGCAAGGCCGAGCAGGACATCTCTCCAGCAGAATGCAAGCGCTTGCCTTGCTCTGGTCTCCCTATTCTGTAGGCTACAATGCCTGGGAGAGCCCGTTCACTGCCAGTCCGGGACATATCTGACATAGGGCAAGCGCCCAGGCTGGGTGACAGAGCCCCAGGATTCTGCACCACCTGCCCCAATGTAGCTGGGCACCGGGAGCAGCACAAGGGGACTGGGGAACCTCTTTCCCTGCTCGGGCTCCAGTGCCCCATTCCCAATCCAGGGGAGCCTCATTCCCTGCTCGCCTCCAGCCCCCGATTCCCACTCTGGCTCCATGGGGTCAGCGTGGGGGGTCCTGGGGCAGCCTCATTCTCCATTTGGGCTCCAGCCCCTCATTCCAACTCCAGGTGAGTCTCATTCCCTGCTCAGGCTCCAGCACCCCATTCCCAGTCCAGGGGAGCCTCATTCCCTGCTCGGGCTCCATCCCCCCATTCCCACTCCTTCCCCTTGGTCTCCCCTCCCTACTCCTCGCACAGAGACGCCACTCCGAGCTCCTTGTGGAGCCCTGGGGTGGGGCTGGATGGACCCTGTCCGGTGCCCGCGCCCGGGGTGGGTGCGGGTGCTCTCCCAGCGCAGCCCAGTAGACCCGGAGCGGCGGGGCTGGTACCGCTGCCCGGTGCCTGCGTCCCCGGGCCGCTCTTCGCCGGGCTCGGCCGTCGGGAGCCGTCGGGAGCCCCGGGCCGGCTCCGGGAGGCGGCGCTCGCCCCGTTCCGTTAACCCGGTCCCAGGGAAGGATGCTCGGGGCGGCCTCGTCCCGTCCCCACAAAAGCGCCCTTGTGCTGGCCCCGTAATTGCTAATCATCAATCACCATTAATAACAGCTGATGAGGCGGGAGGGGGAGGCGCCTTCCCAGGGGCCCGGGGTGGGGGTGCGCGGGGAGCCTTGCCCCGCCGGAGCGGGCGCTGAAGGAGGAACTCGACCGTGATGTGCGGAAGATGGATGAGAGCAGAGGGCAACACCCCCACCCGCCTCCACTCCCTCCCCCCCGGCCCGGCCCCCCCGTGGCGGGGCGGCTCCGAGCGCGCCTGCACAACGCCGCGCCGGCACGGCGAGCGGCAGGGCGAGCGGGCGAGTGGCACGGCGAGCGGGCGAGCGGCGGCTCTCGCCGGGCACCGGAGCCCCCGGGCAGCAGCTCCCACCGGGCACCGGAACTCGCGGGCGAGCGACGGCTCTCGCCCGGTACCGGAGCCCGTGGGCGAGCGGCAGAGCGGGCGGGCAAGTGGGCGAGAGGCAGGGCAAGTGGCGGCTCTCGCAGGGTACCGGAGCCCTCGGGCACCAGAGCCCCAGGACAGCGGTTCTCGCCTGGCACCGGAGCCCGCCGGAGGCGGCTCTCGCCGTTGCCCTCGCGCGACTTCCCCCGAACACCGGAGCCCTCTGGCAACAGCTCTCGCCGGGCACCGGAGTCCTCGAGCGGCTCTCCCCGAGCACCGGAGCCTCCGGGCAGCAGCTCTCGCCGGGTACCGGAGCCCTCGAGCGGCTCTCCCCGAGCACCGGAGCCTCCGGGCAGCAGCTCTCGCCGCGTACCGGAGCCCTCGGGCGGCTCTCGTTGGGTACCGGAGCCTGCTATCGGAGTCCCTGGGCACCGGAGCCGGGTGGCAGCTCTCACTGGGTACCGGAGCCCTCGGGAACCCTCGGGCGGCTCTCTCCGGATACCAGAGTTCTTGGGTACCGGAACCCTCGGGCAGCGGCTCTCGCCGGAGCCCTCGGGGCGAGCGAGTGCAGCCGGGCACCGGAGCCCACCGGAGCCCTCGAGTGGCTTTCGCCGGGTACCAGAGCGCTTGGGCACTTGAGCCCTCGGGCGGCTCTCCCTGGGAACCAGAGCCCCCGGGTAGCATCTCCCGCCGGAGCCCTCGGGGCGAGCGGGTGGCGGCGGCGAGCGGGGCGAGTTGGCGCGGTGCGGCGGTGGCCGCGCAGCCGGTGCGGGCTGAGGCGGGGGCCCCGCTCGCCATGCAGAGACCCGGCGGGCAGGGCACCGCCTTCTCCATCGACTCGCTGATCGGGCCGCCGCCGCCGCGCTCCGGGCACCTGCTCTACACCGGGTACCCCATGTTCATGCCGTACCGGCCGCTCGTGCTGCCGCAGGCGCTGTCGCCGGCTCCGCTGCAGTCGGGGCTGCCGCCGCTGGCCCCACTCGCCTCCTTCGCCGGCCGCATCACCAACACCTTCTGCGCCAGCCTGGGACAGGCCGTCCCCTCCATGGTCGCCCTCACCACGGCGCTGCCCAGCTTCTCCGAGCCCCCCGACGGCTTCTATCCGCCGCAGGAGCTGCCCCCGCCGCGGGCCGCCTCCGACGCCGGCTGCCGCCGGGGCCCGGAGGGGCTGGAGGCGGAGGAGATGTCCCCGGGGCGCGACAAGGGACCCCAGGAGCCGCCGCTCCACTTTCCGGACCCTTTCCCCGGCCTGGCAGGTAAGAATGGCACCGGACAGACCCTCACGGGCTCCCCCCCGTCCGGGCTCCCCCTGCCGCCGCAGCCCGTTCCGGGACTCGGTAGGACGGGAGCGGCGGAGCTGGGGTGCTGGGGACCGGGACGCGATGTTCCGGGGTGCCGGGACTCGACGTTTCGGGGCGGTGAGACTGGCGTGCGATGCTCTGGGGCATCAGGGACGGGAACCCGATGCTCCAGGGCGGTTGAACCGGGGTTCGGTGTTTCAGAGTGTGACGCTCCGGTTCGCCGGGACAGGTCCCGGCCGCGCTGCAGCTCCGTTCCGCAGGGCCGAGCTGGGAGCTCCGGTCCCCACCGCTTCTGTCTCACCCGGCTCCTTTTCCCCCGTTCCGCGCCCACAACTTTCGCGGGTGGGAGGCAAACTCCGCTCGGGCTGCGGGGCGGGGACCGGAGCCGAGCAGGACCGGGGCGGCGGGGACTGGAGTTTCAGCCAGAGGGAACGGGGGCGGTGGGGACCGAAGTAGCGCGGACCGGAGCCGCAGCCGGGGAGGGGACTGGGCCCGGGGGGACCGGAGCCCCGGCAGGGGAAGACCGGGGCGGGGGCCGGAGCTGCAGCGAGCTGCGTAGGGGCGGGACGGCAGGGAGCCCTCCGAGGTCCTGGCACCGGCCCGGGGCGGCGGGGACAGGAGCCGGGTGGGACCGGGGCGGCGCGGAGCTGTCCGAGGTCCTGGCACCGGCGCGGGGCGTGTGGCGCGGCGCCGGCACCGGCACCGGCTGCAGGACGGCTCCCGTCCCTCCTTGTCCCGGTCCCGGTGGGTGCAGCTGCGGCGTGGAGCTGCTCCCCGCACGGTGCTGCTGACGGCGGGGCTGGGGGCTTCCTAGCTCGCTGCGGCTGCCTATGCTCCGAGCCCCGCGGGGCAGCTCCCGTTACTGGGCGTCCGCCCCGTTCCCCTCACCCCGCTGCTCACGCTACGAGGAGCCCCGCTCCCCTTCGCCTCCCTCTGCCGCCCTCCTCCCCTCGCTGCCCAGAGCCCCGTTCTCCTTCGCCCCTCTGCCCCTCCAGCCTCGGCACCGGCTTTGCCTAACGGCGCAGGCGGGCGGTGGCTCTGCTGCCAGGACCCCACTCGGTGCTGGCCAGAGAGTCGTTGCTTTTGTGAGATGCGGCCGCTCCTCTGACTGTGCGGGAACCGGCCTCAGTGACTTGTTGATCTATATTTATCACCCAGCTCCAGCTCTTATTCTCTTCTGCCTCAGCTCCTGCAGTGCAGAGCTTGAGGTGTCCCTTCTGCAGCCAGAGTAGGACAAACCGGCTGCGGCTTTCCCTGCCATGGCCCGTCCTGAGAGCTGCATCCCTGCTCACCCCAAGATCCACCTCTGTCTCACACGCTTCTCGGCATGGATTTATGCTGAAAAGTCTCTGCTGCTTCTTGCAGTGCTTGGCTGTTTGCTCTTCAGCCCCTCCTGCTTAAGCCCAGGTCTTTTCCTTCCCCTGCCTTGTTCTTCTCTCAGAAGACCCTGTCCCTCACTCAGCCCCCCCGAACCTCACCCCTCAGCAGGGCAACAAGGGCATTTTGCCTTCCCACTGCCTCTGTGAGTTACGGGGGCTTCGGTGCCCCCAGGCCTCTGGGCTGATTCAAAAGCCCAGTGAGTTCGCCGTTTTGTTGTGGAAGTCTCCTCGGGGACAGCCCTGCCCTGGCCAAGGCCAGCTCCCTGTAGGACCACATCTTCCCAGTCTGCAAGGAAACCAGCTGTACTGGGCCTGCTCTCCATCCTGGATCCTCTGTAGCTAAGCCAAACGTTCCCTTCTCCCAAGGGACTCAGATGAGCTGTCCCAGACAGAGTCCACTCCTGATATCGAGAAATTGTCTCTAAGACTTGTCCTGTTGCAACCGACTCATATGATGGAAGAAAATGTGCCTTGCTATTGCTGCTTGTTTACTGCTCTCAGCTCTGTACTCGCTCTGGAGCCATGAAGGATGCTTGTCCTTCTGCAAAGTGTGTGCCCACTCGGACCTGACTCTCTGGGCTGCTCTGCCTAGGTCCAAGAGGATTTGTCAGGCCAAATGTGTCCCCCTTCTCCTTTACCTAATGGCCAAAGCCCTTGGAGATGGACAGCAGGGTTTGTTTCACCAGCCATCTTAGATGAAAGCCAGGATGGCTGCTGCAGGTTTTTTCCACAATTAAGGAAGAGAAAGAGGATTCCTGTCAAAAGGAGGCATCAAACTCCCCATCTAGGATGCGGTTTGTGCCAGCATCCTATCTGTGGTCCTGGCCAAAAGCAATCGTCCAGGGAAAACTAAGAGAGCACAACCTGCGCAATGCTGTCTTAGCTGACACTTCCTTCACATCCAGCCACCTGCACCTCAGGGGCTTCCCGAGCCAGGTGTTGTTTCTGCATATTTAGTAACCTTTGACCAGTTCCTCTTCTGTGACCTTATCGAGTCTCCCCTGGAGTCCACCAGAAGGGAGAGAGAAACTTGGCACCAGCCCCATCCTGGGGCAAGGTGTTCCACAGAGCTCTTGTCTGCAGAAGGACCAGGTGAAGAAGAAATGCCTCCTTTTGTCTGTTTTGCTGACATCAATACCCTAAAGTGGCTTCTGTCCCCGAGCTCTGTTAGTGTCTCCATCGTGCAGATGTCTGTGGAGACAAGATCAGTTGCTTGCTGGAAGAGCCGAAGGAGTCAATGCTCTGTTTTAGGGCCTCTCTCTGCATCGCATGTGTTCCAAACTCACTTCCAGCTGCTGTCACACTTCTCAGGAGGGGAGAGGCACATAGGGAAGCTGGTGGTAAGAAGAAGCAAAGCTCCAAGTCTGGTCTGTTACTACAGCTGCAACAAAGAGAATGACTCCTGGGATAAAGGCCCTCAGCATCCCAGCTCTCTGCACCTCTCCTGAGAGCCCCTGTGCTCCTGAGCTGTGGACGTCTCCACCGAGTCCCAGGCAGTGGCCTGGGACCCTCTCTTGGGTTGATGTGGCAACTGCACACCTGGTCAGGGACAGGGTGAAGTTCCGTGTGGTTCCCTGTGAAGATGGGGAGGGGGTCTTGATCAGGGAGTGCAGGAATAGGATGGAGGGTACCAATTTGAAGCTCAAAGATGGGAGATTGAGATGAGATCTTGGGGAGAAATGTTTTGCTGTGAAGGTGGGGAGGCCCTGGCGCAGATTGCCCAGAGAAATGGTGGCTGCCCCATCCCTGGAGGTGTTCCAGGCCAGGTTGGATGGGGCTTGGAGCCCCCTGACCCAGTGGGAGGTGTCCCTGCCCATGGCAGGGGTTGGCACTGGATGGGCTTTGAGGTCCCTTTCAACCTAAACCATTCTATGAGCATAACAAAGAGCCCTGTGTGCTTACTGACACAGAGCTCTTCTGGTGTTCATAACACCCATCCTGATCCGGGTCTTCTGGATCCTGCTTGAGTTCCTTTATCACCTCTGAGCTCTCACCATGCTCACCACATCCCAACGAGCAGCTGGGACTTTGTGAAGAGCAAAGCAACCGGTCAAGCCTATTTGTCACCTGTTGCCTTCCTGTTGGCTTTTCCAAAGTCTCCAGTTTCACCCCTTGTTCAGAGGTCTCAGAGCCTCTGCGTGTTCTCCCACCAAGTGGGTGTCTTCTGTGCCTCCTTTACTTCCTCAGTGGGGACAATCTTGGTGAGTGACAGACCCACGGTCCAGTTTTCTTTGTGACCACCTCTGGTTTAGATCTGCCATCAGATGGCTCTGAGCTTCTTGCTGCCAACCCAGCCCTTTTAGAATACACAACCGTGAGGCGCGTTGGTCTGCTAGAGGTGATGGGGGTCTGGTTCAGACAAGTGTATCCAGAGGCAGCGCCCAGTTTGTGAGGTGCCACGTTGCAGTTGGCAGCTCAGTATTCTTCCAGCCTGGGCCCACAAGAGCAAACCTCCCGCTCAGCGCTGTCTGACAGTGCGGCTGCTGGGATGCCGTCCTCCGTTGCTGGGGAGGGCAGAGTCCCTGCAAGTGCGCTCGGTGAAGGCACTGACATCCTTGTAAGAGCTCTCTTATCTTGTTAGGCCGTGTGCTCCAGTGGACAGAGGTGGAGCACAGAGATGAAAGCTCTCCTTTTCCTCAGCAGAGCTCTCACTGGAGACTGCGCAGTGGCAGCCAAGGTGCTCCATGCTACCTGCTGCTCAGCCTCAGCCCCACCAGCATAAATTCTCTGGGGCTTTACTACCGCCCCCCAACTCTGACCCTCAAGAAGAAAGAGAACACTGCCTATTCTTCTGCAGCAGAACAGAGATGGAGGAGTTTCTTTCCAGCGGGAGGAGCAGGAAGGTGATTCCAGCTCTCCAAAGCCACCCACCCATTCTCAGGAAGACACAGACTAGCTGTGGGACTGGCAAGGGGTGTGGAGCTCCACAGCAACCAAACCTTCAAGAACATCTCCTGGGCTCAAGCACTTTCTTGCAGTTACTGCTTGTGTGTTCACAACCTCGCACCATCAGGCATCTCAGGGCTGTTCTGCCCTTCCTGCTGAAGTCAGGTGAGCTGCCTATGGATCCAGTGGTCTAGGATGCACGTGCCAGTACCTGGACACTGCTTGGAGAGCTGCTGCATCTCCTTCTGTGTGTAGGATTATAGAAAGAGTGGCAGCACTTCAGGACCAGATCCTTCCAGCAGCAATTCCTGCTGTTGGGTCAGGCTCGGAGAGTTTGCTGGTCTCTTCTAGTCAGAAGAGCTTCTTCATCTGCTTGTGAATAGCTGGGGGGTCCTCTCCCTCCATCACCCCTGGCTATGGCTGGGAGCATCTTCTTGCTCAGTCTCCTTTGTGGGAGCCTTTCTACCAACGACGTGACTGGTTTCCAGGCCTCTTTCCTCCCTGCTGTCTCCCACCCATGTCCTCCCTTGCTCCATGGCTGTTTAATCAGCAGTGTGGGACACAAGAAGCTGGCAAGAAGAAAATTCATACCCCTGTACCCTGTCAGCTTCCTTGCAGGCAATGTAACAGGTGTCTGCTCTGCAGTGTTCCAAGTGCTGCCTCCTGTCTGAGTGGCCTGGGATGAGCTCTTGCCCATTGAGGAATGCTGGCAGCCCCCCTCCTGCCCTCTGCACAGGCTGTTGTGGGGACCCAAGCCCTGGGCATCAGCTGCCTCAGCATCCTGTTCCTTGCATCCTGGGGTGAGGGAGGAGAAGGAGCTGGGAGCAGGACACCCCGTGTCATGCAGAGAAATTTGCTGGGCTGGAACCGGCTCGGGCTGCCATTCCCAGAATTTTCCCTCTTGGCTGGGTTCTTCCCAGGTGGACGGGATCGGTGGGCTGGTGCGGTGGGGTGGGACAGAGGGAAACCTGAGACGAAGGGCAAGGGACAGATTCTCTTTCTGGATGCAGAGGTCTGGATGAGGCTTGGAAGGGTCGTGGCATGCTCTGCTGTAACAAGGCAGGGATGCTCACACAGATGGGTTGTGGGATGGGGATGCCAGGCTTGTGGGTGCTGCCCTGCAGAGCGGGCCAGGTCACAGGCAACACAGAGCAGATCTCACCGGGATCTGGAACAGCGGTGGCTGGAGCTGCCTCTGGTGGGATTGAGTGCGCAGCTGGTGCTGGGGAAGCTTCGCCCGTGGCTCCGGGTGCTTTGCGGGCACAGGGGGCCCTCGGGCAGGGTGGGAGGAGGCGGTGGGCACTAACGCTGTGTGCCCTGCAGATGGGAAGGCGTACAGTTCGGACGAGGAGAAGGCAGAGGTGAAGTCGGCGGCGACGCCGTGCAGCGAGAGGGAGGAGGAGAGCTCGGCAGGCGACAGCGAGGAGGAGCCCTTCCTGGACGGGGCGGCTGCCACGGCACTGGGCACCAAGGCTAAGGGCAAGGGAGGTCCCACGGCTGAGCAGGCTCCACCGGGTTCCGCGGCCGGGAAGAGCCGGCGGCGGCGGACGGCCTTCACCAGCGAGCAGCTGCTGGAGCTGGAGAAGGAATTCCACTGCAAGAAGTACCTGAGCCTGACAGAGCGCTCGCAGATTGCGCATGCCCTGAAGCTGAGTGAGGTGCAGGTGAAGATCTGGTTCCAGAACCGCCGCGCCAAGTGGAAACGCATCAAGGCGGGCAATGTCAGCAACCGCTCGGGTGAGCCCGTCCGCAACCCCAAGATCGTGGTGCCCATCCCGGTGCACGTTAACCGCTTCGCCGTGCGCAGCCAGCACCAGCAGATCGAGCAGGGCGCCCGGCCCTGAGTGCCATCGGGGCGCAGGACCCTGGGGTGGGGGCCGGCAGCATGGGGGGATCTCGGTCTGGGCACCCGCTCCCGCTCCTCTGTATATGTCCCTTATTTATTCTGTGTAAACTCTGTACATATGGCCGTGTGTCCATCTGTCCGTGCCGCGGGGAGCGCGGGCGGCTGGAGCCGAGGCCGGGGCTGCACTGCCCGTCCCTGTATAGCTGTGATTTCAATAAATTATTTTCTATGGAGTGAGGTTCTTCTGCAGGGCTGAGCGCCCAGCAGGGATGCAGGGATGCGCAGCTGTGGCCAGCAGAGCCCCCAGCCTGGGCCCAGCTGGGGAAGGGGAAAAGGCAAGGGCAGGGGCTGAGAAGGGGGTGGGATTGGAGAAGGAGCAAGAGAAGGTTCTGGGGAAGGAGAAGGGACACAGACTGGGGAAGGAGAAGGAACTGGGGTTAGGGTCAGGACTGGAACTGGGACTGGGACTGGGTTTCTCACTGGAGCTGGTGTGGGGGTAAGGTCTGGGTTCATCCCTGTCCCTGCTGTTTTCCTGGGGGGGGGGAGGGAGGTGCATGCTGCCCCCAGGCTCCTGTCATGGCCAAGTCCCCTGACCCCCTCTGGGACACCTGGCATCCCTGGTACCCCGAGATCTGCTCCACACCACACCAGATTGCCACCCTCCCTGAAAGTATAGCCCTGCCTATCCTATGGTCTTCTCTTCAGCCTTATAGGGTGGAGGAAGAGAATTCCTTGTCCACAGCCCTTTGTCCTCTGCCCAATGCAGCTGGGATTCTGCCTGCTGTCCCCAGGGCTGCCCTGGTGCCCTGTGCCAGCTCTATGGATGCTCAGATGCCAGCACATCCAAGGTTCAGCCATGCAGTGCCCTCTGGCTCTTCAGGGCTGCCCTGACTGCTGGAAGAGTGGTGCCTTGCCTGCTCCCTCAGCCCCAGCGAGTGAATCAGAGCCCATGGGGAATGAACAGGGAACCCCTCCTGCAGCTCAGGTGCTTTATTGCCCCCCAAATCCTGTGTCAGTTTTGGCTGCCAGGGCCACCTGGGGCTGAGGGGAAGGTGAGGGTCTTGTCTGTCCTTGGAAATCTTCCTGCCTCACCAGTACCAGCTGCTACTTCTCTTAGAATCATGGGATCATGGAATCATTAGGGCTGGAAAAGAGCTCTAAGCTCATCCAGTCCAACCGTGAGCCCAACGCCACTGTGCCCACTAAACCACGTCTCCCAAGTGCCACATCTGCACATTGGTGATGCAGGAGATGGGATTCAGACTTCCCAAGCAGGGGCTCTCACATCCAGGGCAGCCAGGCTGGAAAATCCCGCTCTTGTCAGCAGTGCATGCGACGCTGCTTCTGGAGCCCAAGGGTATCTCCAGTGGCTAAGCCCAACCCCAGAACCTGATGAAGGTCCAGTTTTGCAAAGGACTCAGTCCTGACCCAGCAGTGCAGTGGGTGATGTGATTCCACTCCTAATTAGGTGTCCAACCACAGAAGCCTCTGTCACTGGTTTGAGGAAACATCACCAGCCCAGCCTATGGGGTGAGGTAATTCCCACATCCGCGATGTAGCAGTAACGTCCATCAAAATCCCACCAGAGGCTCCTGGACAGGCAAAAGGGTCTTTTGAAGGATGAGGGACGTGGGACACAAACTGCTCCGAGGTTTGACATGGAGTTTAGGTCATGCAGGGTCCGGTTTGCTGTTGGCATCCTCCCCTGGGAGACACAGTTTATAAAAGTGGGCAACATCCCTGATGGCGAGAGTCGACTTGATCTTCCTGGCTGGTTCTGCAGGAGCCTCTCATGACCTGGATTTCTGAGCGGAGCAGATCCAGCTCCCTGCAGCCGCAGCAGGGCAGATTCTGCCTCTGTCTCCTGCAAAGGAAAAGGCATCCTCAGGGAAGGGCCTAGCTAGGTGTTGCTCACAGCATCCCCAGTGTGGGCTTGCCCAGCTCAGGTAGCAACAACTGCTGGCATTCCCTCTGGATCAGGAGTGGTAAATGTCCTCTGTCCAGCTGACCCCAGCTGTCCTGCGCTCCAGGGAGCTGGCAATTCCTTTCTTGTTCAGCCCGGAGAAGAGAAGACTCCAGTGAGACCCTGGAGCCGCTTCCAGTGATGAAAGAAGTCCAGAAAAGCTGCGGAGGGGCTTTTGATCAGGGAGAGCAGGGACAGGATGAAGGGAAGGGTTTTTGAGCTGCAAGGAGGGAAACTGAGATGAGATCTTAGGGAGAAATGTTTTGCTGTGAGGGTGGGGAGGCCCTGGCCCGGGGTGCCCAGAGAAGTGGTGGCTGCCCCATCCCTGGAGCTGTTGAAGGCCAGGTTGGATGGGGCTTGGAGCCCCCTGATGCAGTGGGAGGTGTCCCTGCCCATGGCAGGGGGTGGCACTGGGTGGGTTTGGAGGTCCCTTCCAGGCCAAACTGTTCAGTGATTCTCTGATTCAGCAGGCAGTGGCAGAGCTCCCTGCACCCGAGAGCCACAGCTGAGGGTGTTCCCTGCTCCACTCTCCTCGGGTCTGGCTTGGGCTGAGGCAGGGAGTGGTAACTTACCCACACCACGTGGCTGCAGAAGGTGATACGGTTCCATTTGCAGCAAACACAACAGCTTCTGCCCATGAGCTGATGCTTCATCTGGGCCAGCTGGGGAGGCAGGGAGGGACAGGATAGAGAAACTCTGCAGTGATAAGCAGTGCTCTGTCACTATAAATGTGTCCACATGAGGGGTCTGTGCCGCTGCAGCCAGGACGGTGCAGCAGTACAGAGTTAAGCACAGCACTCTGAAGGATGCCCAGGGCTCCAGGATTGGGGCAGTAACACTAAAAGGAGTTACAGTTCATTTTGAGGTCCAAGAAAGCCCTTTCTCTCACTTAGCATTTATCACTGACACTGGTTTGACACGTGCTGCCCCAAGGACAGCACCAGTTTGTTGTGTTCTTAACTCATCATTCCTCTCACCGTGCATGCCATTTCCAATCTGAATGCTGTGTGCCAAGCATACGACCCTGGCTGTGGGCCTGCTCCTCGACTGCGGGCTTGCTCCTCGACTGCCTGCAGACTGGACTGGAGAGCTGGAGTTTTCAGCCCCTTAGGAGTCATTTACTTTTTGGCTTTTTTGTTGTTGAGTTGGATCAGTCCCAGAGCCAGTGCACAACGTAGCCCCGAGCAGGCGTGTTACACAACTGCAAGCGCTGCAGAGAGGTGCAGCTCAGGCTGGTGCTGCTGGAGGTGACAGGCTCACTGCTGTCACTGGGGGTGCTGGAAAGAGCTGTGAAACAGCAGTGTTCCTCATGCAGCGCAGAACAGAGCTCCCTGCTAGCCTTGTGCATTGCAATGAGCCTGATGCCTCCTGCACAGCACAGAGCCAAGCACTGCAAGTCACCAGCGGATGCAGAGATGCACTGCACAAAGTGGCTACAGCACCTCCCTGCACAGAGATGCTACTGGGCAGAGGGTGCAGCTCCCCACAAGCCGGAGCTATGGGTCCTGCAGCTTGTAGACTGGGTCAGGTGGGAGGAGAGGAAGAGTGAAAATCTGGGCAGGAAAGGCAGACTCTGGCATTGCAGAATGTGCAGATGGGAAGGGACTTCGGGAGGTCTCCAATCCAACACCTGCTCCAGGCTGGTCCCATTAGATCAGGATGCTGAGGCACTTGTCCAGCTGACTTCAGGTATCTCCAAGGATGGCAATCCCACCTCTTCGCATCCCTGTTCCAGTGTCTGACCACCCTCCTGGTATTGTTTTTCCCTTGTATCTAGTTGGAATTTTCCACATACCACCTTCTGCCTCTTGTCCTCTGTCCTGAAATAGGTACAGGGCAAGAGAAGGGACCTCCTGTGTGGATGTCCAAATGCTCGCACACACCCACACCCCCAGCGAGAGGCAGATGCAGCTGTAAACTGGCATTTATTTGTACATATGTTTATACACATAAGGACAAGACATTTTGCCCTCAGAAAGACAGTTTTATCATGTGCAAGGGAATTCTGCCTCTCCAGACCTGCCCACCCATTTACCTGGACAGTGGAAAGGGGCAGCAACTGCATCCCACGGGGTCTTTATCCCCTCAGAGGTTTCCTCGTGTGAAAAGGTTTCCAGTGCAACAGAGCTGTTCGTAGCATTGCCCAGCACTGGGCTGCTGTGAAGACCTGGAGGGCCAGGACACGGTGCTGGTGCTGTTCATCACTCAGCCTCTCCAGGACTTGCTTGGTTGCTTCGCTGATCCACTCGCGGCTCACCAGGAGGTCACACTGGGCTTTTTTTCCCGAGCTGGTGAGCAGTGCCGACTGCTCTGACCCCGGTGGCTGTGCTGGACCCTCTGATCCCGGCATGAACGGACCTGAGTCAGGGCAGAGGAACGCTGGGCTGTGGGGGAGCCTCTGCTGCCATGCGTCGCCTTCAGTGAGCAGCTCATCGTGCTCCTGGCCTTGATCTGGGGACATGGCTGGCATCGCATGTGCTCACCCTGAAACAAGGGTGCTGAGCCCTGTGTGAGGGTCTGTGCTCGGAGGAACATTCCCTTTGAGGCGAACGGGTCTGCCGGCACAGCAGGACTCCTGCAATGACAGAATCCTGCACCCTGGGGTGGGGGAACTGGCTCTGATTGTACACGGGCAGGAGAGGAACAGCCCCTTCCCACCAGCCTGGCATCTAGAAATGGTGGTGAGCTCTTCATGACCTCCTCTGATTGTTTCACAGTCAGCTCCACAGCAGCACAGAGAGCTCAAGTAGCGAGTCTGGTGATGATGGCCTCAGCAGCTGAGCAAAAACTCCTGATAAGTCCATCTTCTGTGCCAAAGGAAAGTGAGCTGAGAGCTGGCAGAAGTTATTGGGGAATAATCCCCCCCCCCCCCCCCCGGAACTGGGGGCTGGGGAGGAGGGAGAGACTGCAACCATGCTCTGCGCTTCATGAGCCTGCGGTGCTGGAGGATGCCCAGGCGGCCAGGACTGCTGGAGCCCTTCCCAAGCAGGGAATCCCACTTGCCTGTCTGTGCTGGGTGCTGTGCAGCCCACCAGTGTGCCAGCGTCCTCGGCTGCCAGGCTGAGGTCTCCTGCAGCAGGCTGTGAGGACCTGTGCTCCTCTGTGCCCACAGGCAGGGCAGATGCCAAGACAGGAACGGGCACAGGGATAGGACAAGAAGGAAGGGCCTCAAGTTGTGTCAGAGGAGGTTTACGTTGGATATTGGGAAACATTTCTTGTCTGAAGGAGTGGTGAAGTCCTGGCAGAGGCTCCCAGGGCAGTGAGGGAGTCCCCATCCCCGGAGGGGTTCCCAAGACATGCATATGTGGCTCTTGGGAACGGGGTTCAGTCAGCACGGTGGAGTTGGTCTGATGATTGGAACCGGATGAGCTTGGAGGTCTTTTCCAGCCTCGATGATTCCATGATTCTATAGGGTGCAGAGGCTGTGCTGGAGCACATCTTGGTAAGCACAGCCTAAGGGAGCTAGGATGTTGCATTGCACCTCTGCCCTCTCATGCAAAGAGGCAGGGCTGACTGGAAACACTGAAGTGCAGAGTGGCTGAAGGATTCTTCACTCTGACCACCACTTGTAAAAGAATCACAGCATCATGGAATGGTTTGGGTCAGAAGGGACCTCAAAGCCCATCCAGTGCCACCTCCTGCCATGGGCAGGGACACCTCCCACTGGATCAGGGCACTCCAAGCCCCATCCAACCTGGCCTTCAACAGCTCCAGGGATGGGGCAGCTACCACTGCTCTGGGTAACCCAGGCCAGGGCCTCCCCACCCTCACAGCAAAACATTTCTCCCTAAGATCTCATCTCAATCTCCCCTCTTTCAGCTCAAAACCATTTCCCTCGTCCTGTCCCTGCACTCCCTGATCAAGAGTCCCTCCCCAGCTTTCCTGGAGCCACTTTCAGCACTGGAAGCTGCTCTAAGGTCTCCCAACAGCCTTTTCTTCTCCAGCTGAACAACCCCAACTCTCCTAAACTGTCCTCATACAGGAGGTGCTCCAGCCCTCGCATCATCTCCATGGCCTCCTCTGCACTTGCTCCAACAGTTCCAGGTCCTCCCTGTGCTGAGACTCCAGAGCTGGATGCAGGGCTCCAAGTGAGCTCCCAGAGGGGCAGAATCAGCTCTCTTGACTGCCTGTACCCATTGCATGGCCCCTTCTGCCTCGGGGCTGCGTCACACTGCCTGTGCCATGGCCGCTGCCCAACAACGCACCCACTGTAGGCTGTGCCAGCTCTGCCAGGGCTGTGAGGGGGCATGGGTGCTTTGTCCAAGAGCTGTGCCACAAGGGGTTTGTCCTGGCAAGCTCTGCTATGCCAAAGCTCTCTGGGAAGTGTGGTAGGGCTGTGGCATGGCTGCTTTCCAGTCTGGAGCTGCACAGTCTGGATGTGCTGATGGGATGGGGCTGCATCCATTGCTCCTGCCCTGCAGCACCCACGCACCCACCCACTGCTTCTGCTCGGTGGTGGGTTCTTACACTGTCAAGGAGCTGCTGTGGTCATTGTTGTTGCCAGGGGGTAACTCCTACCTCTAAACCCAGACACGGCAGCTCCTGCCCGAAAACACAGATGCAGCAGCTCCAGGCTCAGGACCACGTGGAGCCACCTTGGAGCTGGGATGCACCTGATCAGCGGGGTAATGCTGGGCTGGGTCAAGACAGGACAGGACCGGGGAGCAGCTGCTAGTGCTGGTCCCACTCATAGAATCTTAAGGTTGGAAGAGACCTCCAATATCATCGAGTCAAATCCTCCACTCCCAGATGGAGGATGCCCCACTCCCAGAAGGAATGTGCTCTTTCCCCTAATGGGGACATTGCTGTTCAGCGCCAGCAGTCCATGATGGCCTTGCTTGCCCACTCATGACCTGGAGAAAAGGGCTTTTGTCTCGACTCTTCATGCCAGAGCCCACGGTGAAGCCGTTGGTGCTCCTCTCCTGTGGGCAGAACCCCTAGAGCCCAGCATCTGTTTGCAGGATGTGGGAAGAGCAGGACCCTGGTCTGTCCCCACGGTGCTGGCAGTGGTGCCACCACTGATGGGACCCGGCTGGGGCTGTGGGTGCCCCAGTGGAGGATGCCCACTCTCTCAGACACCGCACAGCCCCAGGGGGCTGCTCAGGGTTGTGGAACCCCAGGGAAGCCCTCATGCTGCTCCCACCAGCATGGCTGCTTCTCCCGGGCAAGAGGTTTGGCTGGAGTCCCCGGCCCAGGGCTGGCAGGAGCTGGGTCCAGGCTGTGGCACAGGGCAGCATGTCCCGGCAGGTCAGGGCAGGGCTGGGATGGGAAGGGAGGCACCGGGGCTGGCCCGGGCGGGATCCCGCGCAGGAGATGATGTATGGGCAGATGTATCAGATCGCACAAGATAAACAAGCAGTGAATTTCATCAGGGCCCATCATGGCTTTAATTTGGCTGCCTAATGAGTCAGATCCAGCCGCGCAGATAAAAGTTGTCAGAGCCGCAGCCCTAATGAATTTCTTGCCACTTGTAATCAAGGCAGCTTGTCTGAGGGGGATGATTAATGGGCCCCAGAGGAGCTGCCGTCCCTCGGCTTCCATTCCCGCTAATGCAGTCGCCAGGAAATTAACCAAACCCAGCACCAGGGCTGGGGCTGGGGAGGGGGCACTGGTGGGCACCCAGCGGGGGGTGGGGGCAGGGGGCAGGGGTGGGACCAGGATCCCAACATTGGCATACTGGGATGAGTTGAGGGGCTGGGGCCACCGGTGAGACAGCCCTTTGCCATGGAGAGGGGGCAATGGGAGTCTTGGGGGTGCTGAGGGGTCTCAGGGGGTAGAGTGGAGCATCTTGATGCCTCTTCCATGCAGTGCCCCCCGCTCAGGCTTGGGGACCCAGGCTGGTGCCCGGTCCCAGTCCAGCACGGCGCTTGGAGCCAGGCATGGGGAGGGGGCACATGGTGCAACCCCTCACTTGTGATGCAGCCTTGGGTGCAGCCACAGAGAAGCGGCAGCGCCACGGTCCTGCTCTGCGAGAAGCTTTCGGGGTCAAGGATGGTGGAGGGGACCCACAGCTCCTATCGCTGCTGGGGCCGTCTGTGCCTTGGGACCCCCATGGCCCCTGCCCAGCTCTGATCCCACCAGAGCTGAGCATCCCTCTGGAGCCACGTCCCTGCAGTGTCCCACGGCACCCGGAGCTGAGGGAGCTCCCTGCCCATCCCAGCACGGCCATGGCCACTAAGGGACCCAGTTCAGCCCAGGGCTGCTGCGACTACTCAGGAGCTGGAGAAAGGGATCATGGACTCGTGGAATGGGTTGGGCTGGAAGGGAACTCAAAGCCCATCCAGTTGCAAACCCTGCCAAGGGCAGGGACACATCCCACGGGGTCAGGGGGCTCCAAGCCCCATCCAACCTCCAGGGATGGGGCAGCCACCAGTGCTCTGGGCACCCTGGGCCACGGCCTCCCCCCTCTCACAGCAAAATATTTCTCCCCAAGATCTCATCTCAGTCTCCCCTCTTGCAGCTCAAAACCGTTCCCCTCATCCCAGCCCTGCACTTCCTGACCAAAAGCCCCTCCCATACTGGGAGCTGCTCTAAGGTCTCCTCGCAGCCTTCTCTTCTCCACCTGAAGAACCCCAGCTCTCCCAGCCTGTCCTCGTATGGGAGGTGCTCCTCGGATCATTTGGGATGGACCTCGCAGAGTGGGAAGAGGCTGCGCTGGAGGCCCAAGGGCAGTGGACAGAGAAGCAGGAGGTGGGATGCTTTATTGGCCGTTATCTCCTTGGCTGCAGAGAACACACACGGGGCGACTCATGGCGAAGGATCGGTATATACAGAGTGTCCATATAAATATTTCCAATGTACATTTTATACATGAGCGACAGAGACGTTCCACGGCAGCGTCCGAAGCCTTGGGGTTGCGGCACTCGGTGGCGGGCTTGGCCCAAAACCAGATGCTCATCTCCTCTCTCCTCTGGCTCAGCCAGAGACCAACCCCACCCGGGCAGCAGCGGGAACCAGCGGGATGCTCTGAGGGAGACGCCGAGTATGGCTTTGGGGCTGGAACCTGGAAGGACAGGGACGCTACACACAGACAGACAGAGCTGGGGATCCTGGGGTGACGGTCCTCTTCCCTAGGTCACCGGGGAGGCTGCAGGGGCCGCTGTCCAACGATGCTTTGAATCCACACGCGGGGGAGTGGTACCAGCGAGGGGATCCCTCCCTGCTCTGGCTGGAGGCAAAGAGGAGCACTGGGATGCAGAGAGCACGAGGGCACCTCCCGCTGCCACCCACCTCCCCAATACCCTGGAATGCACAGCAACGAGGCCGGAATGGGAGGGAGGGAAGGAGGGAAGCACCAGAGCTGGCCTGCTGCGTGGGAGAGCGGTCACAGCCACAGCCCTCCACGTTACCAGCAGTGCCTCCAGCCCCTCACTTATCTACATGGGGTGTGGTGGAGGGGGCACGGAGAAGCTGCCTCTCCTCCTGTTGTACCGGTTGTGGGAACGAGAGGTACCAGAGCCTCCCCTCAGCACAGGGATAAAGAGGGGGCCCCTCTGCAAGCTGCATGGGGAGACTCCATAGCAAGCGGCACTAAGGAGCAGGGTGCCAGCTCCCCAACCTTCTCCTGGCCAGAACACAGTCAGGAACTGGCACAGAGGAGCAGAGTGCCGGCTCCCGACCTCCTGCTGGCCAGAACATGGTCAGGAACTGGCACGGAGGAGCAGAGTGCTGGCTCCCAGGCCACCTCTCAGCTGGAACAGGGACAGGAACAAGTGCAGAGGAGCAGGGTGCCAGCTCCCAGACCTCCTCCTGGCCAGAACAGAGGTCTTGGTGCGGGGCGAGCACAGCGGGCATCCTGACCAGGCTGCTCTCCAACCCGCTCCTGCGGCCCTGGTCCCCAGCAGGGCTGGAAGGTGGCCGTGTGGCAAGCAAGAGGGTTGGCGAGCAGTCAGAGAGCGCTGGAGCTGGAGCCGAACTCTGCCGGCACCGCGGTGTTGTTGTTGGCATTGGTGTTGCGGCGGGGCAGGCTGGGGGTCAGCGTGGTGACGGTGCTGTCGCTGGGGCATCCGTGCTGCAGCAGGATGTCGATGCACTCCTGGCTGCCGGCTCGCCGGGCATAGGCCAGTGGAGTCAGGCCCCGAGCATCCCGGCTCTTCACGTCCACTCCGTACTGCACAGGGGAGAAAGCAGAGCTCAGCACCATCCGAGTGCCACGCGGCACAGGGGTGGCATGGCCAGAGCACCGGCAGCAGCTCTGCGGCACTGGAGTGGGCAGGGAGAGGGAGATGGGAGGGTAGGCAGGGCAGCACCGGCGGGCACAGGGGAGAGCCCATGGGAGAGGGATCGACGAGGGGTGTCTGGAAACCTGGGAGCAGGGAGGTGCAGCAGGGGAAGCACTGGGCCGCGGCGGAGGCTTTGGGCTCCAGCCTTACCCAGATGAGCAGCTGCGTGAAGACAACGTTGGCCATGGCGCAGGAGAGGTGCAGTGCCGTGCGCCCATCGCCATCCCCGTAGGTCTCATTCACCTCTTCTTTGGTGCCGTGGGCCAGGAGCGTCACCACGAGGCGCAGGTCGTCCTCCACCACGGCCCGCAGCAGCTGCTGCCCCAGCGGAATGTCCGACTGTGGCAGCGGAGCCAGGAAGAGCTTCTGCTCGTACTTGGCCCGGATCCAGCGCTCCTTCTCCTCCCTGTTGGGTGGGGACACAGTCACGGGTGGGACAACCTGCCCCTGCCCCAGGCCAAAGGGGGCACACACCCTGGACTGCAGCCACCTCTGCTGTGGCTCTGTCCCACCACCCCAGACACAGGCACCATGCTTCACTCACTGTACCTCCCCACAGCGCCCTGCGACTGCCGCATGCACGGCTGTGCCCAACAGCAGCAGCACCCCACATCCCGACCCCTCATGCATCACATGCAGCAAAGCACTTGCATCACCACGCTGGGACCCCTGAACCCTCTCCACGTGCCCAGTTCAACATCAGTGTCCCATGCCCAGACCCTGTGCTCATCACAATGCAATGGAGCACCTGGATCTCCATACTGGGACCCTGCACCTTCTCCACTTCCCCTTAGAGCAGCAGTGTGCCATACCCAGACCCTGCATCCAACATGATGCAATGAGGTGCCCATATCTCCACGGTGGGACCCTGCCCGCTCTCCATGTGCCCGTAGAGCAGCAGCGTCTCACACCCAGGCCTTGTTCTCATCACAATGCAATGGGGCACCTGTACCTCCACGCTGGGACCCCTGAACACACTCCACATGCCCAGCACAGTTGCATCCCACACCTCGTCGCCGCATCCCTCATGATGCAATGAGGCGCCCATATCTCCATGCTGGGACCCTGCCCACTCTCCACGTGCCCAGTTCAACAGCAGCGTCCCACGCCCAGACCCTGTGCTAATCATGGCGCAAAGGGACACCCCTATCTTCACACTGAACCCTCTCTCCATGCACAGTGCCAGCCCAGGGACCCTCTTTGTCCCTCTGTTGTGCATGGTCCGCAGCCAGCGGCATGGAAAGGTTACCCGCTGTGCACGACAGCCCAGTGCCACGGGACGTGTGTTATCACTGCTGCCGTCTCGCCTGGTGTGAACAAAGGCTGCGGCAGCGTCCGTCCCGTCAGGGGCTGCGGGGCTGAGCGGATCGATGTGTGCTGTGCCGCCGCTATCTGCTGCCATTCTATCCATCTGCATCTGGCGGGCGGCCACCAATGCCCCGCGCCGAGCATGCTCAGTGCCGCCGCCCCCTGACCCCGCTGCGCCGCTGATAACGCACAGAATGGGCTCTTGTTGGGATGAGTGACAGGAGAGTCGCTCCGATAGGGACAGACAAGGGCCTGAAAGGGATGCACCCTTGAGACCCCAACAATGACGCTGCCAAGCTGCCTCTGTTAACCCTTTCGGCTTTGCCGCCAGCCATGGCTCCGGCAGTCACCATGCGGACACGGCCAGCCAGGAAGCCCTACTGGCCCGGGACAGTGGGAAGGAGCCTCCAGTGCCTCATGGGCAGGTGGGACCTCGGACACGGGAGTATCTCAAGGATCACAGGATCATGGAATTGTTTGGATTGGAAGGGATCTCCAAGCCCACCCAATGCCACCCCCTGCCATGGGCAGGGACACCTCCCACTGCATCAGGGGGCTCCAAGCCCCATCCAGCCTGGCCTTCAACACCTCCAGGGATGGGACAGCCACCACTGCTCTGGGCAACCTGGGCCAGGGCCTCCCCATCCTCACAGGGAAATATTTCTTCCTGAGTTCCCATCTCAGTCTCCCCTTATTCAGCTTAAAACCGTTCCCCTTGTCCTATCCCTGCAATCCCTGATCAAGAGCCCCTCCCCAGCTTTTCTGGAGCCCCTTTCAAGCACTGGAAGCTGCTCTAAGGTCTCCACGCAGCCTTTTCTTCTCCAGGCTGGACAACCCCAACTCTCTTCCTGAATGCCTGCCCCCTGCTCTGGCTGCTCCCACTCTCCTGTGGTGCCCTCAGGCCTCCTGCTGTGGTTGTCCAAGAAGCCCCTCTGCAGCCCCCACCTCCCATACCGACTGCTCTCAGGGGTGGGTTTGGGATATCCTTCCACTGCGCCTTCCCAGACGGCATTGGCCAGGGCATTGCCGATGGCTGTCATGACCATGAGGAGCTCGCTCGGCCAGTCGTCCAGGTCCAGGGAGCGCACACGGGACAGGTGGGTGCCCAGGTTGCGATGGATCCCGGAGCACTCAATGCACATGAGGGAGCCCAGGTTCAGGCTTGCCCAGTCAGGATCTGAGGATGGAAAGATGAGTGGGAAAGTATTAATACAGGAGCGTCAATTCCAACACGGACTCACCAGCCTCTGATGGCCCAGCAGACCCGTCTCTACCCATCAGGTCCTTCCAAGCCCAGAGCCCCAGCAGCGCAGAGAGCCAAGGGCCCCGGGCTGGTCCCACCTCCCGGCATCTCTTACTCGGAGCGTCGCAGTCCACGCAGAAGCTGTTCCCGCGGGCAGTGCGCACGGCCTGCATGGCCTGGGCATCGCTCTGGCTGCCCAGCCGAGCCTGGAACAAAACAAGCCCTGTTTACTCAGCGCCAACTGCCCCGCCATGCGTCTGCTCCTCAGCACCCCGGGAGTCCCGGCTCCAGCAGGCATCCCACAGGCTCTGCTGCAGGAGCTGGAACAGGGTCTGGAGGAACATGGATTCACAGCCACAGGAGCAGGGGATGCTGGGACAGGAGTGAAAGGGCAAAAGCTGTCCAAGGATGGAGCCCACAGGATGGGACCCAGGCCTGGTTGGTGCTCCATGTCTGGGGAGAGGACAGGGATCTCGGAGAGGGGACAGAAAAGCAGACAGGAAGTGGCAGAGCTCCAAGGACAGGATTCAACCCAGACTGGGAGCAGCGGGATCAGGATGGGATGCAGCCTGGACAGAGAGGGAAGGCTCGGACAGGGATGGAAAGATGCCAAGAGGAGGGAAGGAAGCAGGGCTCTGGTGAGGTCACTCACCTTGTTTTTGCTGCTCTCGCAGCCCTGCAGGCTGGCCAGGATCTGGCTCTCGATGGCCTGGACCCAAAGCTCCCGCTCCTCCGACGTCGAGGCCTCGAAGAGCCATGTCTGCCCCGTCAGGGACACAATGATGAACTCAAAGGGCTCATCTGGCTCTGGAAAACAAAGGTGTGCCAGGACACGGGTCAGGAATGGAGAGGGTCTGTCGGCCCCACAGGGCATGAGCGCTGGCTCCGATCCCAGCCGGCCACCCGTGTGTCCACGCGCGGGCAGGATCAGGATGGGTATCGCTGGCAGCAGTGGACCCCGGGGGCTGGGACAGAGAATGCCGGCAGAGGGGAACCAGAGCTCCTGGCCAGTCCCTCCTGCTGCTCCCACAGCTTCCTGTGTCCCAGCTCCACCAATGTGGGCTCGCCCTTCTTCCCACACACCAACATCTACAGCCTCTTTCCCCAACCAGGAAACCCAGAGGCTGTGGCATCAGACTCCTGGGTGCTGGCTGGACCCTGATCTCCATGCCCTTCACCTTTGGAGAAAGCTGCTGCTCTCCAGAGTGCTGAAGCTGCTCCACAGAGCTGGAGCCCCCAAGCAGCCCCATCACTCCCTGAGCACTCCATGACTGTGGATGTGCTGCCGGGCAGGCGGCCTCCGGATGCCAAACCTGGGCAGCTGGTGGCCATGGGGCTCCCGGGAAACCAGCCAAGAGGAGCTGTTGCTTTGGAGTGTGTGGAGGGATGGGAGCTGGGATGGGAGCTGGGAGAGCAGCTGGGAGGTGAGCTGAGATGGAAGCTGGGAGGGGAGCTGGAATGGGAGCTGGGAGGGGAGCTGGGATGGGAGCAGGGAGGGGAACAGAGAGGGCAGCAGGGAAAGCAGCAGGTACAAATCGAAGTGTTCCCATCCCTCCAGTGCAGGCTGCTGTGTGCAATTCCAGGGAGGTATCAGAGCACTGGCTGGCACAGCCAGCAGAGATGGGGCCAGTGAAAACACACAAAAGCAACCCAAGCCCTGAGAAAACGGCCCCAAAACAACCATGATCCTGCTGAAAACCAAGAATTAAAATGTTTTCCTGCCCTGTGACCGCTGTATCACGCTCCCCGTTGGCTGCTGGGCTGGGCTCTGCCCTCTCATCCCACACCAGGGGCTGCTCTGAGCGGGAGGATGGATTTCCATGGGAGCCCTCTCCCAGCTTTGCACCAGCATTACCTTTTATTGCCAACTTCAGTAGTTAGTGCAGTAAATGACTTAACTAAGCGGGGCCTGAATGGAATGACTAATAAACGTTATGTCACAGCACACGCTTCAGCTCATAGCAAAATGATTTGTAATTACCTAATTAGCGTTATGCAAATAACACCCTCATCTCCATAATGTGCCTTCCCAGCTCTCTATTAAAAGCAGGGAGTCAACTGCACAGCTCCAGAGACAGCGAGGAGACAGAGGGGTCCAGCCTGGTTGGCAGGGTCCATGCCGCTGGGGCGGCCATCGGGAGCAAGTGGAGCAGGTCCAGGTGGGATCCCTCCCTCTGCCTAGCTGCCTCCACAGGCTGTGGCCAGAGGAGTCTCCTACAGAGGGGGGATGCAGCAGGAGGGCATGGGCTGTGGGACCTGGACTCCTCAGCACAGAAAGGACCTGGTGCTGTTGGAGCAGGTCCAGAGGAGGCCACGGAGATGATGCGAGGGCTGGAGCACCTCCTGTATGAGAACAGGATGGGAGAGTTGGGGTTGTTCAGCCTGGAGAAGAGAAGGCTGCAGGGAGACCTCAGAGCAGCTTCCAGTGATGAAAGGGGCTCCAGGAAAGCTGGGGAGGGGCTCTTGGTCAGGGATTGCAGGGATGGGACAAGGATGAAGGGTTTTGAGCTGCAAGAGGGGAGACTGAGATGA
Organism: Neomorphus geoffroyi; assembly: GCA_033558235.1. Taxonomy (NCBI): domain Eukaryota; kingdom Metazoa; phylum Chordata; class Aves; order Cuculiformes; family Neomorphidae; genus Neomorphus; species Neomorphus geoffroyi. Next base: position 31,068,037 of record JAUMJM010000004.1, read on the forward strand.
GATCTTAGGGAGAAATGTTTTGCTGTGAGGGTGGGGAGGCCCTGGCCCAGGGTGCCCAGAGAAGTGGTGGCTGCCCCATCCCTGGAGGTGCTTTGAGGTCCCTTGCAGCCCAAACCATTCCACGATTCCATGATGCACAGGACTGGAGCAGGAGCGCAAGGTTTGGTCTCCACCCCAGCAGACCCTCAGGGAGGGTCAAACAGGTCCAGGATGAAGGGTTCTCCTGGCAAAGGGCCTTCCCAGCCAGGGTGGGGCGGGGGGAGTGTTTCCCACCTCTCCCCTAGAATCAGCTTGGGAGTCTTCCCCTGGGAAAGGTGTTGGCAACTGCCTTTCTCCTGCTGGGAATGAGAGTTTCTGGGGCACCGGGAGGACAGGAGTGCAGGTCCAATTGTGCTGCTGGACTCTTCTCCTCTCTGGGACGCACTTGCCCAACGGGGACATCATGCTTGCCCAATGCGTTGTCCTTTCCCGCAGCTCTCGACCACAGAGGAGACCCCACAGTGTCCACTGCTGGAGCTCCCTGCGGGCAGTGTCCCTCCCATCCTACGGACATTTGCTGGGAGACTCCAGGGACACTAAACACCAACTCGAAAACAAGAGTCTTGGAAAATATCCAGCTGGCAACCTCTGAATGCCGGGAGAAGAAGCAGCCAAACAGGCGTGACCACAGGAGCACTGCCATTCCCTGGGCATGGACACTCCAACCCCTGACAGATCTGCCCACCCCCGACGCGACTCCAGCCCGCGTCTGAACCAGCCCCGGCCTGGGATCTGCACTCCCAGGCCTTAAGCATTCCCGCTGTCCTGGGAGATGATTCCTTCTGCCTCCAGGAGAGCCGGGATCAGGCCCGGCAGCTGCACCGACAGCCAGGAAGGAGAGAGTGGCAGGGAGCGCCCGGGCAGCCCACGGACGGCCGCTCAGACCTGGGCAGCGCTGGATGCACTTCCAAGCGCTTGCTGCAGCTGAGCCACTTCTGCTGCCCCCAGAACCACCGCCAGCAGGTTGGTGCAGCCTGGCACGCGGCATGGATTCCCACCACAGACTCGCCCAACCCCATCACCCTTGTTCCTTTCCCTCACTTGCTCAGCACCTCCCACCAAACACACCGGCAGGAATCCTGCCTCAGCCTTCCCGTGCCAGCGGAGCAAACGCCTGTCTTGCAGCGCCCACCGGCTCCAGGGCTCCCAGGATCCACTCGGGTCCCGTCTGGTACAGATTCCCTCCAGTGCCCGGTCTCTCCCAGCCCTCAGGATGCTTGCAGAGAAGCGGCAGCTGGGTCCCTGTTGCCAGGTCCCTCCTGGGCTGCCCAACCCCACCATGGGCAAACAGGGAGATTCCTGGGGCTCCGACCCCGTTTGGGCAGACTTTCCCACCACCGCGGCTCAGGAGCATCACGGAGCCCTGGGCTGCCCAGTCCCAACTCTGGCAGCGATCCCGAAGTTCCGTGAGCTGCAGGCCCTTCATTTCCTTTGTGCCTCATGGATTCCAGCCTCGTTCCAAACAAAGAGCCGTTGCAGCGGAGCCCAGGAAGGGCTGACAAAAGGTGACAGCTTTTCCTCCGCACCACGCTCCTTTCCCAAGCGACACTGCTGCCCCTCAATCCCAGCAGCAGGGCAAGACGGCTCGGCAGGGAGCTTCCACTCCTTGGAAGCTGCAGGATCACCCGTTCGGCTCCGCACGCAGGGCTTGGCTGAGCTGGAAGCGAGGACTTGGAGCACCCAAAGGGGTATGCAGCGCTGGCTCCAACGGGCTGGGATGAGTCCTGGAGCTGCCCAGGGCCCAAACAAGTGGGACCAGACTAAGGTCACAGCTCCAGGGAAAGGATGTGGCTTCATCCCATTTTTCGGGGGATTTCTCACCCAGCAGGGCCATTTCTGGCCAGAGGAACAGGGAGGGCAGAGCAGATGCCACAGGCAGAAGGATCCGGAATGCCAGATTCTGTGTTAGTGGAACACTCCTCCCTGCTCCTTTCCGGTGCCCAGCAGCCCCAGGATCGCGCCAGCTTGGACTCCTCAGGGCTCAGGCCCAGAGTAACTGCTCCTGTGGGATCGGAGAGCCCTTTCCAGGGGCTGGAAGGCAGAGCTGGTCTCTCTGGTGCGGCGCGGCCGGCAGGCGCGGGTGGGAGTCCATTACGGCAGCTCCATTAGGATCAGTGGGCAGCGCAAGCAGCCGCGCTCAGCTCGCTCCCTCTTGATGATTTTTTGATGATGTTTTAAAGACTGAGCTGCGTGAAGAGCTGCCAAGCAGAGTGGGGAGCGCGCCGGCCCTGCTAATGGGCGTTAACCCCTGACCCAGCTCCAACACTGCCCAGCAACCGCGGCTCCAAACGAGAGTGCAATTAGAGAGGGCACCACACAGCAGCCATGGCCACGTGGCTCTGACCCCACACCAAGGGTGCTCCGGGGGTCTTGGGGCCACCGCAGCGAGATGCTCGGCCCTCCTGGAGCTACATCTCGCCAGATGGCCGTGCCGGAGAGCAGGAGCCAGCAGCTCCCATTGCCAACCAGACTTGGAATCATGGAATCATTGAGGGTGGAAAAGCCCTCCCAACTTTTCCAGTCCAACATCAGCCCAACCTCACCATGCCAACCCAGCCATGTCTCCAACTGCAACAGCCACACACTTCTTAAACCCTTCCAGGGATGTGGACACCCCCACTGCCCTGGGCAGCCTCTGCCAGGGCTTCACCCCTCTTTCCATGAAGGAATATTTCCCAGTATCTGATTTAAACCTCCCCTGGCACAATTTGAGGTCATTTCCTCTCATCCCATCCCATCCCTTGTTCCTTGGGAGCAGAGCCTGACCCCCACCTGTCTCCAACCTCTTTTCCAGGAGCTTTGGAGAGTGATGAGGTCTCCCCTCAGCCTCCTGTTCTCCAGGATAAACCCCCCCAGGGCCCTCAGATGCGCCTGTAAGTCCTGTGCTCCAGCCTTGGCCAGAAGCATCTCCTCAGGGTCAGGACATGAGCAGCACAGGGCTGGGAAGACATGGGGAGACTGAGGTATCCAGTGCTGATGGTGGTCCCTGCTCTGCCAGGAGCAAGCACAAAGTGAAAGGGAGAGGGGGAGGGAAGAGCTGCATCAAGAATCCTGGAATGTCTGGGCTGGAAGGGACCTCAAAGCCCATCCAGTGCCACCCCCTGCCATGGGCAGGGACACCTCCTACTGGGTCAGGGGGCTTCAAGCCCCATCCAACCTGGTCTTGAACACCTCCAGGGATGGGGCAGCCATGGCTTCTCTGGGCATCCTGGGCCAGGGCCTCCCCACCCTCAGCACCAGGACACAGAGCATGAGCTGCTTCCCTGTCCCTTGGCCCTGGGACACAGAGCAGCTCCGCGAGAGGACACCAATGACAGAGCAATTCCTCTCCATCACAGCAGGAACCAGGGCAGTGGGACTGAGCTTCTCCCAGTGCTCAGGGCGCAGGGCTGCTCCCCCCAAGGCACTGGATGGAGCCCCCACACACCATCCCATGGGATGCAGGACAGCGCTTCCCACCCTGGGGGGCTGGAAGCAGAGAGCTCAGCACAGAGCATGGGTGGGAGCAGCTCCATGGCAGTGTACCAGGCATGGAGAGCTCCTCCATCTCATTCAGATCCTACCCTGAGCAGTTGGGATGCAGCCCGTGTGCGATGCCTCCTCCTGCATCCCAGCAGAGCCAGGAAGGTGAAGCAGGATTGCACTCACCAGCAAAATGGGAATCTCACAGGTATCCATGCCCTGCTCTTGGAGCCAGAGGCTCCTCTTTCACCTCCCCCTGCTCCCAGTCCCATCCAGTCTCACCCTCCTCCTATTCCCATCCTTTCTCCCACACAGCAGAGGTGCCTCTGGACACCCAGGCATGAGAGTGGTTTCTGAGGGAAGAGGCAGCAGGACAATTCCAGAGGGCGGGCGCACAGCAGGGAACAAAGGGCCATTCCAGCCTTTGGGGTTGGGAGCCCCTGGCCCACAGCTCTGCTCTCCTGCTGCCCACTCCGTACAGGAGCCGAGCAGCCGCGGGATGCTTGTTTGCAAGCTGCCACTGTACCACATCATTACGAGGTGTTTGGGATATCAACAAATTAGCAGGCGTCTGGGAAGAGAAGGATGCGGCGCCATTCGTAAATGTCAGCTCGCTGCCTCCTCATTTTGCAGATCATTAAACCCAATATTCCTAACCTGTATTAGAGCATCGGGGACGGGCCCCCTCCGTGGCGACGAGCCGCCGGGAGAGCCACAGCGGGAACAGCGCTGCCGAGAGCCCACAGTGCTTGCTGTCCCGCTGTCCCCCAGCCCAGAGTGCTCCGGGTTGAGCCCACACATCCATACCTGCCCTGCCTGGGGGGACCCGCTGGGATGGGGTGGAAAGGCGGGAGCGACACCAGCGGGGACAGGCACACGCCATGGAGCACCAAATGTGGGCGCTCGGCCAACTTCATGTCCATATGGGGCAGGACAGCAAAGAGTGCCAGGAAGATGCTCCCTAGGGACCACACTGTGATGTGCAGAGGGACCAGGGGCACTGGGGGTGATGAATTCCAAACGGGGTGCAGAGCATGGGGATGGGTGGCAGAAGGACCACGAGGGCTCCATACAGGCACTGGGAATCACTGGAACACACAGACAATGCGGGCTTCATGGTGCACACAGAGGGTCACCGCAAGACACAGCACAGGGTTACGGATAAGCACACGAGGATCTCCCAGAGGGGCAACACGGAGCTGCACAAGGGCCCCCCAGGACGTGCAGGAGGAGGGGCGTGCAGAGCTGATAGAGCCAGGATCAGCCATGGCACAGCGATGCCCAGGCACAGGCTGTTCTCCTCCTGCCAGGACAGAGCTGGGAGCTGGCAGGGTCCGTCCTGAGCAGAAGCGACTTGTTAGCTCTGAATTAAGAGGAGAAGGGAGCGCATGGGTGCCAGAAGCAGCGTGGGGGGCAGGCAGGAGCGGAGCGGGAGCAGCTGGAATCCCCAGCAGTCTGGTAAGCGCAACTCAGCCCCGCACTCCCAGCTCGCTGGGATCGGCCCCGACAGCCCCTGACAGTTGGCATTAATCACGCACATCGCCCCGACACAACTCTGTACCGGCCATCAATCCCCCTGCGATTTAAAACTAAAAAACAAAGACGAAACCGCGTCGTTTGGCTGCTGCTGAGCAGCACATTAAGGGGCTGTCAGCTTCTCGCCATGCACCCTGCATCACTCCTTAAGCACATGAGAAGTTCATTATCCCTGGAGCTCTGGCAGCCATGGGGATGCTGGTGCAGGGAGCGTCGCGAAGGTGCTCCTGCTATCGGAGATGCCTGCTGCCTGCTCCCTGGAGCCTTCCCGGCTGTCTGGAACAGGAGTCAGAGATCCTGGACATGGAGCAGGCACAGCTGCCGTGGGGACTCTTGGCTTGTCCACACTCCCGGCCGCAGCATCTGCCGGGCTTGGATCCCGAGCAGACGTTCCGGGTAGTCCCTGTGGGCTGATGGCACAACCCCACAACAGGGACTGCTGCGACGTCCCCTGCCAGCATCTTCCAGCCCATGGGTGCTGCAACAGCCCAAGCCATGCTCTCCCATGCAGTGACATCCCCGGCAGCCCAATCCCACGCCTGCCATAGTTTGCGGATGCTCCCTGGCAACCTGACACTGCGCTCTCTTTAACATGCACCCATGTAAAAAAGCAACAGCTCGTTTGATTTATGATACTTCAGAACAACTAAGATTCAATTGCTCTGCACGTCCCTGGCTCTGATTACCTCCTAAATGAGATAAACTGATGGCAATTTATCCCCAGACCTCACCAACTTTCCCAGGATGCCAACCCGAGACACTCGTGCCCTCCACATGTTGGGCACATCCAGAGGCCGGAGCACGAGCTGCCTGCTCCTCCTCATGCCCGGCTCCATTCATGCCCAGGAGAGAGGCTGCGGCGGAGCTGAGCCTGCTCTGATGTGGCTGCGGGGGGGTTCCGTCAGGATGCTGGGGGTCTCAGCAGTGCCATTGCCCACACTGGCACAGCCACACCAGTGGGAGCACAGCTGGTCCCTCGCCGATCCCTACGCTTCTGCCCTCTGGAATGGGATTGAGCCCCACCAGGGGTGGCAGCTCCGCTCCCTCCACAGCGATTGAGAATCACAGAATGACAGAATCACGGACTGGTTTGGGCCTTCAACACCTCCAGGGATGGGACAGCCACCACTGCTCTGGGCAACCTGGGCCAGGGCCTCCCCACTCTCACAGCAAAACATTTCTCCCCAAGATCTCACCTCAATGTCCTCTCTTTCAGCTCAAAATTGTTCCCCCGGTCCTGTCCCTGCACTCCCTGATCAAGAGCTCCCCCCCAGCTTTCCTGGAGCCCCTTTCAGTATTCCAGAACTGGACCCAGGACTCCAGGTGGGGTCTCCCCAGAGTGGAGGGAGGGGATTCTGCCCCTCTGCTCCCACTGCTCTGGATGCAGCCCAGCACACAGGGGTTTCTGGGCTGGGAGCACTCATTGCCGGCTCATGTTGCTCTTTTCATCTCCAGCACCCCAAGTCCTTCTCCTCAGGGCTGATCCCAATCCATTCTCCATTCTCTCTTAATCTCTGTTCTCCAGCCTTTCTGCACTTCCATGCGAAAGCACAAAGCTCTGGTTGTTCTGCTGTGAAAAAACAGCTGTAACTGTTCCAGAGCAGCTCAAAACGATCCCAGGAAGAGTCAGATGCACTTAGGGACGCTATCCCGTGCCACCATCGCGCCCATGAGGTGAAGCCATGCTCAGCCCCAGATTCACAGGGAAACCAATCACCGACCACAAAGACATCAGGACGGGACCTCACATTCTCATCAACTCTCCTTTCCCTAGTCCTGGTTTCCAGCTGCCAGGTGTAGTAGTGGCCTGGCTGTGACTCCAGCCCGGCGTTCCGGCAGCAGAGGAGTCCAGCATCATTCCCGGAGTCACCCCACACGCATTCTAGGATGCCTGGTCCAGGCGACACTGCCACAGTGCCCTGAGCTGCACCTGCTCCGGGGGCTGGAGAGCCCAACCATGCTGCTGAAGGAGGGAGAGCCAGCGCCAACTGGTCATACGGCCAGCATGGGATCACCTGCCTGTGACTCAGCTCCACAACCTGTACTGAGCACAGGAATGTATGGGGACCCTTTCTGGAGACATTCCCCTCTCCCAGAAGTGGAATGCACAGCTGTTCCCTATGGAAACATCAGGCTGGCTGCAGCAGGACCAAGCTGCGGATCGCTAAGCTCTGGTTCCCACAGACACGGTGCAGGAGTCACTGGTGCCGCCCACAGCCCCTCCAGATCCACAGCATGCACAGCCTGGAGGAGCTGAGACAGGGAAACCCGCTGGGATGACAGCACTGATCCGGATCTGTTCCCTAATGCAGTAGATGCCATAAAAACGAAACACAAGAGAAGATTTGGAAAAGCCAACCCAAAAAGCCACAAATCCCACTGTACAACAGCCCACATGGGAGGTTCCAACCCAGCGCGTGCCTGGGAGCAGCCAGCTCCTGCCCCCTCTGCCTGAGCACAGCGCTGAGCCCACGGACATCGCACCCGTGTGCCGACCACAGAACGAGACAGGGGCTGGAAAGGCGGGATTCCAGCTGGAGGGGCAGCGGCAGGGCTGGTGGGACTGCACATGATGGATGCCTGCTCTGCTCTGCCGTGCTTTCCTGACTCCACACGTGGTGTCCCTGCTCCCTTCCTGGCAGTGCAACGGATCACCGGGAAGGAGGTTTTCCTGCTCTTGCTTCTGGTGCCAGAGGCTCCTGGCAGCAGGAGGAGCAGCAGTGAGCAAGGTCTGAGCAGCGGGAGATGGAGTTTGGTAACGGACACTTCACTGGCAAATGAAATTCCGTGTGGATAAATGCAAAGGAATGCACGTTGTAGGGAAAAAATCCCATTGCTCCCACAGCTGTCAGGGCTCCAAATTAGCTGCATCAGCCCAAAACAGGGTGGGATGCCATGCGATCGAACAAGACATCACACCACAGTAAGGGAGTAACTGAAAATATTCCGATGTCCGGAATATTCCAAGGCTGCAGATCCACAGCCTCGGCCGCTCCATCTGCCCACGATGCTGCTCAACAGGAAAAGAGGCAGGAGCAAGCACAGGTCTGGAAAAACCTGCCCATGGAATGACATAAAAACTGGGATGGTTCAGAGATTCACGGACTGGGCACCCAAGGAGGAAGGTTACAATCGTCCTGGAGACGGAGGGCCAGGAATTCCACCAGGGGTCAGATTGTACAGGTCTTGCGGAAAACTATCTAATGGAATTTTAGGACTTTGAGCAGCAGCTGTTCCACATTTTGGCTCCATAAAAATGTCTCCACACTGAATCACCTTTTCCAGTAAGAACCTGAATCCAGTTTTGTGGAAGCTCTGCACCATCTCAGCCCCCATCAGCCATGCTGAACAGGACAAGAGTTCCATAAGTAAAGAAAACACCACTCTGCTTCCCAGTCCTCAATCTGGAAAGTCGAACACCTTCACATCCCCACCACAAACACCTTCACCACGTGAACTTCGGGACCTTCCTTAAAACTCTCATAGAATCCTGGAATGGTTTGGGCTGGAAGGGACCTCAAAGCCCATCCAGTGCCAACCCCTGCCACAGGCAGGGACACCTCCCACTGCATCAGGGGGCTCCAAGCCCCATCCAACCTGGCCTTCAACACCTCCAGGGATGGGGCAGCCACCACTGCTCTGGGTAACCTGGGCCAGGGCCTCCCCACCCTCACAGCAAAACATTTCTCCCCAAGATCTCATCTCAGTCTCCCCTCTTGCAGCTCAAAACCGTTCCCCTCATCCCATCCCTGCACTCCCTGACCAAAAGCCTCTACCCAGTTTTCCTGGAGCCCCTTTCAGCACTGGAAGCTGCTCTGAGGTCTCCCCACAGCCTTCTCTTCTCTAGATGAAGAACCCCAACCCTCCCAGCCTGTGCTTATATGGGATGTGCTCCAGCCCTCGGATCATCTCCATGGCCTCCTCTGGACCCGCTGCAACAGATCCGTGTCCTCCTTGTGCTTCCACCCCTCTCCACAAACCACAAAGAGACCAAGTTTTTCCAACAGAAAACCCATCAGTGCTTTCTGCACAGGTAAAGCAATGCATCCAGCTGGTTCCTTGAAGGAGACAAACCTTTCCAAAGCCCCCTGGCTGGCAGCATGTGGCCAGTACAGGGCTTTGAAATGATCGAAGCCTGGGAAATGCACATGAAAACAGGAATTGCTTCTTTTTCATGGTAGAAAATGCATGCCTAGCGAAGCACATCTGAACTGCGTGGCACGCTCTCATCTCTGCTCACGCAGGTCCTAATTAGTTACCACTAACAACACGTGTGGCCGTGGGATGACAGCTGTCCTGCCTCCGCCGCAGGTGACAAACCAGAATTGCGAGGGGCTGCTCGCTCTGTTCCACCTGAGGACTAGCCGGCTCGGACGAGGAGCATTTGTTCCCATGGAACCGGATGATCTTTAAGGTCCCTCCCAACCCAACCCATTCCATGATTCAAAGCCCCAGGCCCCCAGCAAGTCCCAGCAGAACCCTGGGGTGCTGGGTGCTCCGAGCCAGCAGAGCTGCCCCCAGGCACCAGACCTTTCCTACCTTCTGCTGCCGCGCTGGGGCCATCGGGCCGTGTCGTCCCAGTGCTCTTTTTCCTGCGATGCTTCTTCCTGTTGGCATGCGGTGACGGTGGCGGCTCCAGCTTTGGGCTGGCAGCACTGGAGATGTTGGGGCTGGAGCTGAGGGAATCAGCAGTACCGTTAGCTGGGAACAAAGATAAAGAGAGTCACGTACAGAAAGGCAGCAACGGCCTGTGCCTCCTGGAGACATCCAAGTGCCTAGGGTAGTGCCCTTGAGCTCTGCTGGGCTCAGAATGCACAGCTCCACAGGACACAACTGCAACCACGTGCAGCCCCATTGCCGGGGCAGCTCTGACAGCCGCTCCGGCTCAGGCTGGACACGCTCTGCTCTGGGATTCATCCCCGTTATTCACACAGACACAGCGCTATGGCCTGGACAAGCACAGCCCCATTGCCGGGGCAGCTCTGACAGCCGCTTCAGCTCAGGATGGATACACTCTGCTCTGGAATTCATCCCAACTGATCAAACTGATCACACAGAAACAGAGTCACGGCCGGGACAAGCACAGCAGCATCGCCAGGTCAGCTCCAACACCCGCAACAGCTCAGGATGGACACATTGTGCTCCAGGATTCGTCTTGGTTATCACACAGAGACAGAGTCATGGCTGGGACAACCAAGCAGCAACACCAGGGCAGCTCCAACACGTGCTCCGACACCGGCTCCAACACCTGCTCTGGCTCAGGCTGGACACGCTCTGCCCCAGGATTCTTCCCAAGCGATCACATAGAGAGAGCGCTGTGGCCAGGACAGGCATAGTGACATTGCCAGGACAACCCAATACACCAGCCCCCCAGGAGGATGCAGGCGGTTTGGGAAGGGACGGTCCTGGGAGGTGCCCTTGGTGTAGACTCAGGTCCTGGGATCTGCTGTGCCACTGCGGAAGCATCGATCCCGCCTGGCACGGTGACTAGGGTTGCCACACTCAGGAACCTAAGCATGATGGTCTCAATAGGCTTCCGATACGGAGCTGAAGAAGCTGCATCCCCAGCAGCAACGCACCAAATTTATCCTCAATCATACTGTTCCTTACAATTAATAGCAGAATTAGAAACAATCAGGGAGCTGCCTAATTACTGTCAATTAGAGCGCGCTAATCAAGCTCCGATCACACACACACACGCTGCCGCTGCACTCACCATTAAATGTCAAATTTCATTAGAGACCAGCAACAAAATCAAAAGCCTGACATTCAATTTCAGCAGCGCACACAGCGCCGGCTTCCAATCAGCATAAAAATGCAGACTCCGGGGAAGGCAGCGAGGCGCAGGAGCCCTCGTGCGCTGTTAACCCTCTCCGAAATGCGCTCCTGCCTCGCCCATGTCCACCCACCCACGGGCCGCATTGGACAGCACCGCTCCCTGCCCGCTGCCATCCTCCCTGCAGTATCCCAGGGTCTCTCATCACATCCCAGCCTCCCATTTCTGTGGGACCTGGAATCAAGAAGGCAAGCAATCGCAGCCTCTCATAAGGGCAGCACACTCCACCAGCGGGGACTCACGAAGCCTTTCTCCAGCTCCAGCCCCTGCTCTCCCTTCCCGCCCAGTTCAGCCAGGCTGGGTCACTGGGGCTTTGTTGGGGCAAGTCAAATGTGCATCCATGGGGCTCAGAGAGGCAGGGAGCGATCCAGAGCGCCATCGGTGTCCCCCTCGTAAGGCTGGGAGAGGATGCGGCATCGGAGCGCTTCCACCCCAGGTTTCTGCTGCTTTGGACAAACAGGAGTCGGTGTTTCTGCTGCCATTTGCCCACAGTGAAAGAGCTCACCCTTGACAATTAGGAGAGACAAATCTCATGAAATCAGGCTCCATTTTTACAAATATAAATCATGGATCCCACTCCACCTGGAGCCAGTGTGAGGCATCTCCACCTCCTGGCCCTGGAACCAGAACCGCCTCATGCGAGGATGTGCGTAGTGCATACAGCCCCTCTGCCCACCAGGATCTTCCGGGCCAAGCTGTGCACCACCGGCACCATTCCCTGCTCCTAGCTCAGTGTGAGGGCTCCTGTGCCCCTGGCAAGGCACCCGTGGGCTCAGACAGTCCAACAGCTCCCACTTCGCAGAGCAGAGAGTGCCTATGTCCCAGCTCTTCCAACTGCCCAGCAGCCAAAGGCACAGAGCCGGGGCCTCCTGAGCTCTAGTGGGATGGAGACAGGACTGCCGCGGGGTGGGGGCAGAATGGGAATCACGCTTACACTAAAAGATCAGGCACTGCTTGGTCTCCCTCTTTCCCCAGCAGGACAGACATGAGCTTCTGTTACCCACCCAAGACTTCCAAGTCCCTGTGACACCACGGGAATGCTTCCGCAGGCACACAATGGGACATCCTGGTTCCTTCCTCCAAACCAGCTCCAGGGTCTCCGTGAGTGGGACGCAGAAGTTCTCCCATGAAGGACAAACACAACATGTGCCAGAATGTGAATATACAACCTGTACAGCCCATTCCCACTGCTACCCGGAGCACTGGGATGGAGACATGTCATTTGGAAGACATCAACTCCCAAAGGCTCCTTGGTAGACAGCAACAATGCCAAGAACCCCACAAGCACAGCAGGATACATTCTGAGAACATGGAATCCTGGAATGGGTTGGGTGAGAAGGAACCTCAGAGCCCATCCAGTGTCACCCCCTGCCATGGGCAGGGACACCTCCCATTGGATCAGGACACTCCAAGCCCCATCCAGCCTGGCCTTCAACACCTCCAGGGTGCTCTGGGCGCCCTGCACCAGGGCCTCCCCATTCTCACAGCAAAACATTTCTGCCTAAGAACTCATCTCAATCTCCCCTCTCGCAGCTCAAAACCATTCCCCTCGTCCCATCCCTGCACTCCCTGATCAAGAGCCCCTCCCCAGCTTTCCTGGAGCCCCTTTCAGCACTGGAAGCTGCTCTAAGGTCTCCTCGCAGCCTTCTCTTCTCCAGGCTGAACAACCCCAACCATCCCAGCCTGTGCTCGTACAGGAGGTGCTCGCATCATCTCTGTGGTCTCCTCTGGACTCACTCCAGCAGGTCCAGGTCCTCCTGTGCTGAGACTCCAGCACTGGACCCAGGACTCCAGGTGGGGTCTCCCAGAGCAGAGCAGAGGGGCAGAATTCCCTCCCTTCCCTCTGCTCCCGCTGCTCTGGGTGCAGCCCAGCACAATTCACCTGCACAAAGCAACATTCACATCGGGGGATGCTTGGGATCGGGATTCTTGGGATCAGGATGCTTGGCAGTCGGCACAGTGGGTGACTGGGACCCTTGGTCATCGCCATGCTCAGCCCTGGCTCAGCCCTGGCTCCCACGAGCCCCTGCTGCCTGCAGCGGGGTGCTCCTTCTCCCAGTGCACCTCCCTTCTCCCGTAGCCTCCCAGCGCGCCTCCCTTCTCCAGCAGCCTCCCAGCTGCGCCCGTGCCCAATGTGGCTCACAGAGCACTCGTCCTGGCTTCCTCGGGTGCTGGAGGAGCGACGGCCATCCCACTGCACCCACATCTGGGGCGAGGGGCTGGGGCAAGGGGGGCTGCTGCCGGCACATTAATGCTCAGAGCTGCGCCCTTCCGCCCCCGTCGCCCGCGCTGGCCCATCAGCAGTAACAGTCTGATTAATTCGCTTCCAGCAGGGAGCTGATGGGGCCAATGATGGAGCCGCTGCATCAGGCGCGCTGAAATTGATAGTTTTTCACAGTTACAAATGAGGAGCCTCCTCAGCTGCAAATGGCGCCGGCACAGTCGGACTCCGGTAATGATCATAAAGAGGCTCTCTTTAAACTGCGAAAGCCCCTGGGAGCGAGCGGGGGGGCGGCTGCCGCGCTAATGAGAACGACAAGGGGCGAGCAGGCATGGAAATGGCTCCTCCACTCTTGATGTGCATTTAACTGCTTTTTTAGTGCGGCGGCAGAGCCAGGAACGAAGGAGTGATGAATGCAGCACAAAAGCATTTATTTTCCAATTCGGCAAAGTGGCTACGTTGGGAAATGTATGAATTATTTTAATTCACTCAACTGTCCTGAAACATCCACGGAGAGCGAGGGAGCGTGGGGGGAGGGGGCGGGATGCACCGCATGTGCTGCGGAGATGGGAACGCACAGAATCCTGGAATGGTTTAGGTTGGAAGGGACCTCAAAGCCCATCCACTCCCACTGACTGCCACAGGCAGGGACACCTCCCACTGCATCAGGGGGCTCCAAGCCCCATCCAACCTGGCCTTCAACACCTCCAGGGATGGGGCAGCCACCACTGCTCTGGGTAACCTGGGCCAGGGCCTCCCCGTCCTCACAGCAAAATATTTCTAATCTAAATCTCCCCTCCTGCAGCTCAAAACTGTTCCACTCGTCCTACGCCTGCACTCCCTGACCAAGAGCCCCTGCCCAGCTTTCCTGGAGCCCCTTTCAGCACTGGAAGCTGCTCTGAGGTCTCCCCGCAGCCTTCATCTTCTCCAGGCTGAACAACCCCAACTCTCCCAGCCTGTGCTCGTATGGGAGGTCCTCCAGCCCTTGGATCATTTCCGTGGCCTCCTCTGGATTCGCTCCAACAGCTCCATGTTTTTCCTGTGCCAAGAACTCCAGAGCTGGACAGAGGAATTACTGCAATTTATCCAGTGGCTCCAGGATGAGGGAGCTAGGGAAGCCGAGGAGGAGCGGAGATGCAGGAATGCGATGGTTCCTCCTCCCAGAGTGAGCTGTGAGTGGTCAGAAAGCCCGGCTGCAGAGCAACATCCCTCAGCTGGAGAGAGACTGCTTTACTGTACCCAGCAGGACAGCTTCTCTGCCTGGTTTGGACCCTGCCCTCTGACCCCGACGAAGGTGGACAACCCCAACATGGCCCCAAAAGCTGCAGCCAACACCCATGAGCTCACTTGGAGCCGCAGCACAGAGCCCAGCGCTGCCTCATCCCAAAATAAGCCTCCTTGCCAGCTGGAGCAGAGTGGGGTTGGAATCGCTGCTTACCGGGGTTTGGGCAGCTGCCGGGGATGGCCACGGCCTCGTTCCACTGATCCGCGCTAGAGACCGAGTACGATCGCTGGTGCATCCCATCAGGCTTGGAGCTGAAGCCCACCAGGTTGATGCCACTGATGGAGCGCTCAGAGTGCAGGGAGGTGCTGCTGGTCGAGTGTGGAGCACCTGCAAGAGAAAGGCTGACTTAGCAGGGACCAACGTTGCTCCAGAGCACAGCGGAAGGAAAAGCTCTCCTGTACCTGGAGCAGCTCTGGATGAGGACAGGCTCCTAGGGCTCTCCTGTCCCAAGGGTGCCAGCGCGGCATCCCCAAAGGTGCTGAGAAAAGAGTAGTGCCCAGCAGCCACCACTCCTCCCAGGGACACTGGGATCGAGGGATGTCAGCACAGCATCCCGGGATGCACAGCCAGGCATCCTGGCACATGGCTTCCGCCTCCAGCCAGACCTGGCAGCTGGAGCTCACGCTTCGCTCGCAAGCTCTGCTGCAGCCTCTGGCACCCAGACAAACACAAACCCACCCCCAAGCCAGCGTGTCCAGAGCCAGCGTGCTCAGCCCCGCTCCTTATCCCGGCAGGAAACACAACCGCACTGGGGACACGGGGAGTGAACGGGAAACCACACAGAGGATGCAAAATGGTGAACTGCGAGGTGGGGATCCTGGGTGGAAATGTCTCTTCCCACCAGCTGGAAATCCCTCCAGCTGCCACCAGGAACTGGAACGCCCCAGGACAGGAGCGCTTTTGGGACCGACTGGAGTATGTCAGGGAAGGCACGAGCACTCATTCACAAAGGATCAAGTGTTTCTGGGTTAGAAAAATATTCAAGATTTCCAGAGCAGCAAACAGAGCAGCTCTGACAGGGACCCAAACCCTGGCTGTCCGAGGCTGCAGGCGATCCATACAGAGGATGATGCTGTCCTACAGGGATCACCCTTCACCTGCCCACCACAGCACCTCTCTACACCTTCCCCTGGGGCATCCAGCTCCAGAGCAAGTGCTTTGGGAGCTCAGGGCTGAGCAACAAGGCCTTTTCCCTACCCTGAAGGATGGAAGGATGCGGAGCTGGGACACGCGGAGCAGCCCTTCTGGCCATGGATGAGGGCAGGAACCCCCAGCCTGACACACCTGCTTGCTCCAGCCCCACTAGAGCCAACCACCCTGCGGCTGCGCACCAAGTCAGGATGAGAGAAGTCAAGCTCCTTGTTTCACCGAACTGGTGGGTAAGTGGGATCTTTGACAGCAGGGCCCTCTGGAACAACCCTGTCCACCCACAGCCTGTCCTGGACTGTGTCCAGATGGTTTTGAGCATTCCTAAAGACAGAGAACCCACAGTCTTGTGGGACAACCTATTCCGGAGCTCAGTCACCCTCCACAGAGAGCAGAGCACCCCAAAATTCCAGTGCGGAGCCCCAGGTTCTGAACACAGAATCACAGAATCATAAAGTGTCCAGAGTTGGAAGGGACCCACAAGGATCATTGTGTCCAATTCCTGTCCCTGCTGTTTCCATGAAAACTTAGGAAACGTGATCCCAAAGCCACAAGTGCCCGAGTGCTGCCTGGGGCTGCCGAGTGCCTGGAACAATGGCTCCGGAAACCCAGAACTTCCCCGGGGAAAAGGAGATGCTGAAAGAAGAGGCAGTGGGACCCACAAGCACCCTTCCTTCCCAGTGTCCCCTTTCTCTGCAGGGACCATCCAGCCTCCTCGCCTGCAGTTGCTGCCACCCCAGCCATGCCGATGCAGAGCCGCCCGTGGGGCAGGAGCGGCAAAACCAGTGGCTCGGTTGCTCCATCCTGGTTGCTGCACGCTCCCCCTCACTCCCTCCCCTTGCTCAGCGCTGCAGAAACACGTGTAGAACCATGACACTGACTTTGCCTCTAATTAGCCCTTAATTTACAAGACACACTCGGAAGGGTAATTAGCTGGCGCTCCGCTCCTGACTGCCGCATCCATCTCCTCTCGCCTCCTCATGGGAGGCAGCCTGCTGCCACCAGAGCAGGGACAACACCACTGTCCTGGGATCAAGAAGAGCTGGGCCCTGGGGACTGCGCTGGTGGGATGAGATGGGATGTGATGGGATGGTTGGGATAGGACAGAATGGGACAGGATAGGATAGGACAAGATGGGATGGGACAAGACAGGATGGGATGGCATGTGACATGGTGGGATAGGACAGGATTGGATGGGACCGGATGGAATGGGATGGGACAGGATGGGATGGGATGGAGCAGGCTGTCCCAGGCCCAGGAAGAGGTTGCAGCTCCAAGCCAGGTTGTGCACACAGCCCGTGTCGATTACCACAGCCGTAGGAGGAGAGGGAGGCAAAGAGCTGGAGCATCGTGCAGACAAGCCCTGCAGAGCCCAGCAGAGCCCAGATTTGTCCCTTGCACCTCCACCCCAGGAACGCCAGCAGTCCTAGCAGGCACTAGCCCTTCCATCGCTCCATGGAACCAATGGGAAGGGTCTGGAGCCAGAGCTGAGCCATCCTCCAAACCTGTCTCTAGCAATGAAACTCTTCTATTCTGTGGTGCGGTGGGTGAGGCTGGCCAGTGGGAACGTCCCTGCAGCCTGGCCGCTCGCCCTGCTCAGAGACCTCTTGGCTTCTCAGCTTCAGCTTGTCCCAGGGATCTGCAAGGTGCTCCCAGCAAGGGCAGAGCTCTCCCAAACCGAACTGCCTGCAAATCCCAAAGCTCTGTGCACCAGCAGACAAAGGACAGGTATCAGGGATTATGGTCCTCTCTGCTGCATTAGAGTGGGTCCAGAGGAGGCCACGGAGATGATGCGAGGGCTGGAGCACCTCCTGTACAAGGACAGGCTGAGAGAGTTGGGGTTGTTCACCCTGGAGAAGGCTGTGGGGAGACCTCAGAGCAGCTTCCAGTGCTGAAAGGGCTCCAGGAAAGCTGGGGAGGGGCTCTTGATCAGGGAGTGTCGGAACAGGACAAGTGGGACAGTTTTGAGCTGAAAGAGGGGAGATTGAGATGAGATCTTGGGGAGAAATGTTTTGCTGAGGGTGGGGAGGCCCTGGCCCAGGGTGTCCAGAGCAGTGGTGGCTGCCCCATCCCTGGAGGTGTTCAAGGCCAGGCTGGATGGGGCTTGGAGCCCCCTGACCCAGTGGGAGGTGTCCCTGCCCATGGCAGGGGGTGGCACTGAGTGGGCTTTGAGGTTCCTTCCAACCCTAACCATTCCAAGATTCCATGTTCTCAGAATGTATCCTGTTGTGCCTGTGGGGGTTCTTGGCATTGTTGCTATCTACCAAGGAGCCCTTGGGAGCTGACGTCTTCCAAACGACACGTCTCCATCCCAGTGCTCCAGGTTCATAAAAGCAAGCCTACAGGTTTTGGCCTTGATGCTGGCAGGAATTGTTCAGGAGGAAGGAACCGAGTGTGTCCAGCAGAAGAGGAATGAGGCATCAATGACTTCTCCGGGCAACCTGTTCCAGGATGCCAGGAGCCCTTCCTGGCTCTGCCACAGCAAACGGCTGTGAGAAATCCCTGATCCAAACTGTGGGCGACCGAGGTTTCCCAGCCCTGCTTCTCAGCAAGGCCATCAGGACCTGCCAGCTTGCACACAGTGGGAGCCGCCGCCTTTCACCGGGCCTCGCAGATGCTCTGACACAGGGGAATCTCCTTCCTTTCCTGGCGCTGCTTTGGAAAGTCATGGAATCACAGAATCATTAAGGTTGGAAAAGCCCTCCAAGCTCAACCAGTCCAACCATCAGCCCAACCCTACTGTGCCGACTGATCCCTGTCCCCCAGTGCCACATCTGCACGTTCTGTGAACCCCTCAGGGATGGGGACTCACCCACTGCCCTGGGAGCCTCTGCCAGGGTTGCACCACTCTTCCCATGATGGAGTTGTTCCCAATATCCAATCTAACCCCTCCCAGCACAACTTCAGGTTGTTTCCTCTCATCCCATCCCTTGCTCCTTGGGACCAGAGCTCGACTCCCACCTCACCACAACCTTCTTTCCAGGAGCTGCAGAGAGCAATAAGGTCTCCCCTCAGACTCCTCTTCTCCAGCCTAAACAGTCCCAGGTCCTTCAGTCGCTCCCACAACCCCTGGGCTCCAGTCCCTTCCCCAGCTCCATCCGGTTCTCTGGACATGTTCCAGTCTCTCAAGGTGTTTCTTGGAGCGAGGGGCCCAAAACTGAATGGTGCCTGCTCCGACCCTTCACAAGCCAAAGATGTAGCAACAGAGCCATCAGGACACTTCGGCAGAAGCTGCCAAGCACAGGCGCAAGAGAAATGTGAGGTTGGCAGGTGGTGTGGGAGGGACCCTGCCGTGTTTGCACACTGACTGGAACAGAAGAAAGTGCCAGGGAGGATACAGGAGCTGTGCTGAGCTCAACATCTGTGTCCACTAGAGGAGGAACAGGAAGATGTGGCTTTCTTTCAGACCAAGCAGCTCTGAGAGCGAAGGGAAGGGAGGTTTCCTCTGGGAGGAAGGCAGCGGAGATGATGGACTCGAGCACAAGTCCACTGAGGAAGCAGCTCTTGGATGCAGCAGGCAGCACCTATCATCCCATCAGGCACTGGAGTCCCTCTGGCCCAGGGTGGTCAGGGCGGCGCTGCCGTTCCCACCTCAGCAGTGACTTTCATCCCAAGTTCTCAATCCACAGCATAATTCCCTGCACGTATCCACCTTCCTCCCTCTGCACTATCAGTTCCAAGCATTCCTGGGGCCCTAGGGCTGGAATGAGGTTCGTGCCTTCTCCGTAAGCACCGAACCCGGATAAAACGCGGAACGAGCCCTTTGTGTGGCTGTGCCGGAGCAAGGCTGGGAACGACAGGAGCTGGAATGCTTCCACCAAGCCAGAAGGGTCACTTCTAGGGCTGCTCATGGTTAATCACTGGCGGCAGAGGCTTGGCTGTAGAGTGCTGGCAAGGGGCTCCGTGGCACCGAGAGCCTCCAGCCGCCGCTCCAGCTGGTCCAGCAGAACCGTGCCGTAGCCATCGCCAACCAGCCGGGGCCTTCCGCCTCGACTCAATCCAGATCCAGTCCTTCATTCTGCTGCCATTATATCGCTGTTTGTACCCACCCCAATGCGTAAACACGTCAGCACAACCCAACTCACTTCGCTAAACTTCCCATCTGTGCTCACACACTCCACTATCCGGACGGAACAAGAACGAACAGTTCACGTCTCTTCTAACCCGGATTAACACATTTTTAAATGCTGCAATCTTACTTTTGATTTTAACTTCTCAATATCCAGCAAAATGTCCTTTAAAAACTACTAATTATGCTTCTTTTTTTTTTTCCCTGTTTAAGTTCTTTCTCCCAGATGATCCAGCTCGTAATTGCTTCCAGCACTGTGAAATTGGCTCGGCTATGCACTTTTGTGTGCGTGTTTAACACTATTTCTGATTTAAATTTTACTCTGCCTGAACATCACTACAAGGAACTCAAGGTTCCTTTTACCTAAGCCACTACTGTACTTCAATTTTGTGACTCATTCCCCTTGTCCGCGTGGATGCGGGCAGCCATGGCATCTCTGTGGGGCTGCATGGGATTTGGGATGCCTGAGGAAGCTTTGGTGTAACTTGGTCAAGTCTTCCTGGGAGCATCACCATGATAACGTCACTTCATCACCAGCGAATTTGGGCGAAACACATCAGGAATGGTTTCTGAGACGCGAGAGCCAAAAGCTGGGGACGAGCATGAGCGGCTCCCAGCTGGAAAGTCCTGCCCTGGGATGGGGCAACCACAAGTACAAACACAGCCTGGGCAGAGAAGGGCCTGGGATGCTGCGGGATGAGAAGCTCCACATGAGCTGGCAAAATGCACTCATGGCCCAGAAACCACCTGTGTCCTGGGCTGCATGGATGGGCTTGGAGATCCCTTCCAGCCCAAACCAGTCCATGATTTTATATTCCTAAGAACAAACAGCCAAAACCACCCCGTCGCTCCAGGCGAGCCCTTAGCAACAGCAAGACTCATCTGTATGGAAAACTCAGATTGGAGCAAGCCCACGACAGGATGCACCCACCTCTTGCCCACCAGGAATGGGTTCTTGCACCTTTCTCTGTTTAGCACCAGCACAAAGACCCCAGCACCAACCCCGTGTTCCTGGAGCGCGGGGCAGCACGGAGATATCGGGAAGGGGGACTCAGGGCAGGGATCTCCAGCAGAGATGAGCTGGCAGGAAGGCTGGGTGGCAGCAGAAAGGGGGAGAGATCTTTGCCTGTGACGAGTAACTCCCCTGCCCCTTTCCTTCGGCCACGCACGCAGTCCTGAGGAGGAGGTCCATGCCAGGAGAACAGCGGCCACCGAGTTGCCTCAAGCAACGCCGGTCAAGGTACAGGCACTGAGATTTTCACAGGTGGCTCCTAACAACGCTCGCCTCATTTTCCAGATGCCCTGTGCAAGCCACCCAGAGCCAGATGTTCGGAACCATGGGATGGTAACAACGGCAGCCGCCACGCCTGGCTCACTGCCCCCGCACGCCCACCTGGCTCCCCTGGCACGTCCAGCGTCCCCAGACAGGGATCACCATCGCGTTGTGCCCTTCTCCTCCCTCCTCTTCCTCTCCTCCTCACCTTCTCCAAGGCCTTTTTCTCTGCTCAGCCCCACCAGGCACAGCTCCTTCACCGTTCCAGCGAGTAATAAGTGCATCAAGTCCCAGTAATTATCTCTAATTAGGGTTAGTGATTATACAGTTGGGTTGGAGAAAATCAGTCTCTGGTTTCCCATCAGGGAGGGCAGGGAGAACCAGGGTGGGAGGGAGCCGGCACTGGTAGCTCCCTCCCGTGCTCCGAGTCCTCCTGCGAGCATCTCCCTGCTTCAACCCAAGGACCAGGAGCTCCGTGGGGAGCAGATGGGTCAGAGCAATGGGAACCAGGGCACAGTCAGGCTCCTTCAGTGGTCAGGACAGGGGGGAGGGCGTCCCACCCCAGGGATGCACGGCAACGCCAGGATGTGATGGCATCGCCAGACCCACCTTGGATGTTTCCATGGCATGTGGCCACATCCACGGAACCTGCTGGTCCTTATCCCAGGAACACCAGGGCTCACGCGCAGCTGGTGCAAGAAGGACCTCGAGGGGCTGCAGCGCGTCTGGAGAAGGGGACCGGAGCTGGGGAAGGGACTGGAGAACAGAGGTTGTGAGAGCGACTGAGGGCCCTGGGGCTGCTTAGGCTGGAGAAGAGGAGGCTGAGGGGAGATTGGAAGAGCTTGGAGGCCTTTTCCAGCCTTAATGATTCCATGATTCTAAGATGCAGCATAGGATGCTGGAGCTGCAGAAGCTCCCCAGACAGTCAGGCAGAGCCTGAGGACGGATAAATGGGAGCTCAGCACTCACAGCTACATTTTAAAGGGCTAAAAAAAAAGCAAAGAAAAAGCAATTCCTCAGCTCTAAAGGAGAGGAAAGCATTAGGGGATGCTTTTGGACACTTTGGCTTCACCCCCTCCTTGCCTCAGTTTCCCTTCTTTAAGAAACAGCTGAGAAAACGGAGTTCAATACTTGGAATTCTGGAATTCATTGTAACTCCAGCATACACCGAGCAAACACATCCTTAAGCTGACCCAGCACATCCCAGTCCTTCCACTCCTGGCGCCCTGAGGTTTGCTGGGACTGCCTGTCCGCATGACACTCCTTCCCCTGCCCCATGCGTCCCTTCACTCCCCTGGGAAGTCCTGGCCATTTCCAGCTTCCACTCAAAGCAAATCCTTGAATGCAGTGGCTCCCACATTTGGATTCATCCTCCTGCTCCAGGCAGCTGGATAAACATTCCTGAGATGTCACCATGCAAATGTTACAGGGAATTTATAACATTTATAATGCAGACGTGAATTTGTGGCGTTTCACAGGCGATTCATGATGCAGGGTATTAATTACAGATAAACCTCGCTAAAGCTCTAATCTTGGCTTCATCTCCAGACTACAAACAATCTCTTCCCATGGCTCTGGGAAGGATGAAGGTCCCACCCCCCTATCCCACATGGACAAACATCCCAAACAGACCCTTACCCCATTCCTTCCAGCTCTGGCATCCCCACATCCAACTCCTTGGCCCTCGGCTGCACAACTGTAACCAAGGCTGAGCATTCCCAGCGCGGTTCAAGGGAAAGCAGCACAATCCAGCCCAATTCCCAGCTGGCCGTGGGTAATGCCAGTCTCCTGCTCGGAGCAGGACACACCACCTTGCTCCTGCAGGAAGCATCGGACCCACCGGTCCCTCAGGAATCACCTTCCCATGGCCACAGGGAGCCCTGAAGAGTGATGTAGGCAGACAGGGACGTGGAAGGAGCCCAGCTGGAAGCGGATCTCTCGGCACCCCAGCAGCTTTGGAAGCTGCTGCTGCCACTGCCTGTGGAGCCGCTTGCCACAACCGCAGGAAACCAAGCTGGAAACCTCTGTTTAAAGCTGGCTGCACTGCACGGAATTAGCCCAGGAATGAGCTGGATGCCAATTCCAACACCTCAGGCAAGGGTGGCAGCAGGAAACAAGAGCATCCCTGGCTATTTAAGGACAACACAAGGCTGCCTGCATCCCCACACAGAGTGAGGGACCATGGAACATGGGGCAGAAGCTCCCCTTTTCCATAAGCACAGACACTCCGTGGTACCACAGCCAGAGGGAGGAAAGGAGCCGTTCCCCATTGGGAATGGAACAGCTCCATAGGGTATGGCACCAGCACAGCACCGAGCAGTGCCCGGGCAGGAGCCGACAGACAGGCTGCTCCGGCTCCAGCTCTGGGTCTGCTGCCAGGTTCCCAGGCACCATATCAGGGCTGCTATGGGATTCCAGCCTCGGAGCAGGGAATGCAGGCAGGATGAGAGGCAGAGAGAGACCATGCGCCATGCTTGAAGCGGAGCAGCCTCAGGATGAGTTATCAGGGCTCTTGATCAGAGAGTGCAGGAATAGGATGAGGGGAGCGGTTTGGGGCTGAAAGAGGGGAGATTGAGATGAGCTCTTGGAGAGAAATGTTTTCCTGTGAGGGTGGGGAGGCCCTGGCCCAGGTTGCCCAGAGAAGTGGTGGCTGCCCCATCCCTGGGGGTGTTGAAGGCCAGGTTGGATGGGGCTTGGAGCCCCCTGATGCGATGGGAGGTATCCCTGCCCATGGCAGGGGTTGGCACTGGATGGGCTCTAAGGTCCAATCCAAACCATTTCAGGATCCTGTGATCCCGCTCTGCCCTGGAAGGGTGTGTTGTGCTGCTGCAGCCAAGAGAAAGGCACGGGATGCTCCCACCACCCCCCGGCTGCTGTGACCCGCGCTCGCCCGCTCTCTGCTGCCTCTTCTTCCCTCAATGTCATTGTCCCCCACGGCGAGCAGCGGTGTGCCAGGGAAACAGGTTTTCCCTTTTCTTTGTTAATTCTTCCCTCATTACATTTGAAATTCCACAATCAGTGTGCACTGTAATTGTCGAATTTGATGCTAATGATTAATGAATTAAACATGGATCCATCAATTAGTCCTCCGAGAATAATTCTGCATAAAGCAGCGGATAATGTAATTACAGTAACAAAGATAATGAGATGTTAACATCGACGGAGCCCGACGTGACATGATCACAGCAGGCTCAGCAACCCCGGCCTGGGGGAGCCAATCCCTCGCTCCTCAGAGCTGAGCATCGGGGGGCAGTGCCCAGGCTCGGGCTAGCGGGGGGCTGCTCCCACGATGCTCCCGTGCTCCGTGCACTCAAGCTCCGGGAGAGCTGCTCTGCAAGCGAGAAGGAAGCTGGCACAAAGCCCGCAGTGGCTTGGAAATCCAGCTGGGATGGGCTGAGACCATCCCAGGCTGCCCATCGTCCCACCCGGCACAGCAGCCACATGCAGCGCGCCAACAGCTCTCAGTGGAGCCTGGTCGGCTCCAGCCAATGGAGCTGGGAATTTACGGGAGGACAGGGAGCTTGGCCATGGGACAGCTGGAACCTAGTCACTTCTGAGCAACCACAGGAGCATCAGCCGGGTCACGGCATCTCAAGCAACGGCTACATCACAGGTGCACTGAAAATGCTTTCCCTCGCCTACAGACATGATCTGCTGCAGCAGGAGGAGGAAGGAGATGAGGGGAAGGAAGAGGAGGAGAAAGATGAAAAGGAAAAAGGAGGAGGAAGAGGAAGATGAGGAGAAGGAAGAAGGAGGATGAGGATGCTCACATGCAGCCTGCCCTGACACACGTGTCAGACCTTGCGGAGTGCTCCGCATGGCCAAGGCGACCAAGTAGCATAAAATCATGGAATGGTTTGGGTTGGAAGGAACATTAGGGCTCATTGAGTCCAGCTCTCTGCCATGGCAGCACCAGTCCCTTCCAGGTCTTCCCACACACAAGAGACTCCAGTGCTTAAGTTCAGCCCCTCAGCCTGGCTCATCCCACTCGGCCTCCCCTGCTTGAAGACAGCAGTGCAGCCTTTGCTCTCCCACACCAAATCCCACAGGAGGTCCACAGTCCTCCAGAGTCAGAGAACCCCATGCTGAGCCACCACAGGCACAGGCAGAGCTTTGAAGATCCTTCCCTAACGCTGTGATCCGACTCTCCCGCATTTCGTTTGCTGTAGTCCTATCTCCAGTCACTGCTGGCCAGAAATCCTCCCCTGGGAATGCTGCAATCTCTGCAGCCTCTCTGGCTGAGGCAGAGCATCCACACAGCTTCTCCCTGAGGGATCAGATGGGCACTGCAGTCAGAAACTACCTCTGTGTGGCTGCTCACAACCACAACAATAGTAGCAACCTGGAATCACAGAATCCTGGAATGGTTTAGGTTGGAAGGAACCTCAAAGCCCATCCAGTGCCACCCCCTGCCATGGGCAGGGACACCTCCCACTGCATCAGAGGGCTCCAAGCCCCATCCAACCTGGCCTTCAACACCTCCAGGGATGGGGCAACCACCACTGCTCTGTGCAACCTGGGCCAGGGCCTCCCCATCCTCACAGCAAAACATTTCTGCCTAAGATCTCATCTCAGTCTCCCCTCTTGCAGCTCAAAACTGTCCCCCTCATCCTGTCCCTGCACTCCTGATCAAGAGCCCCTCCCCAGTTTTCCTGGAGCCCCTTTCAGCACTGGAAGCTGCTCTAAGATCTTCCCAGAGCCTTCTCTTCTCCAGGCTGAACAACTCCAACTCTCCCAGCTTGTCCTCATACAGGAGATGCTTCAGCCCTCGCATCGCCTCTGCGGCCTCCTCTGGATCCACTCCAACAGCTCCATCTCCTTCTGATACTGAGAACTCCAGAACTGCACACAAGATTCCAGGTGGGGTCTCCCCAGAGTGGAGCAGACAGGCAGAATCCCCTCCCTCCCTTCTACTCCCACTGCTGTGGGTGCAGCCCAGCACATGGCGGGGTTTCTGGGCTGGGACCACACTTTGCCAGCTCGTGTGGAGCTTCTAATCCCTCAGCACCCCAAGTCCTTTTCCTCGGGGCTGATCCCAATCCATTCTCTACCCAGCCTATGCTGGGGTGACCCCGAACCAGGCGCAGCAAGCACACATCGGTCACAGTTCATTCCTGCCTAAGGGACCAGATGTTTTTACCAGGCACTCATGGAGAGCAGCTCTTCCTCCACCCCACACACTGCAGCTTTCCAGGAACCCAATGTTACACCCTTCCCCGTGTGTCTCCCAGGACGAGGCCACTCATTCTCCTGACATGGGATGCTTGGTCCAAAGAAGTCTTGGATCTTGACTGTGGAAGGAGGAGCACAAACATGCAACACCCAGTGCCCGGGGTGAAGGAGGGATGACTCAAACAAACAGAACCATCAAGTCATGGAATCACTAAGGCTGGAAAAGACCTCCAACCTCACCCAGTCCAAGTGTCAGCCCAACCCCACCATGCTGACTGAATCATGTCCTCAAGTGCCACATGTGCACATTTCTTGACCCCTCCAGGGATGGAGACTCCACTGCTGCTCTGAGCAGCCTCTGCCAGGGTTTCACCACTCTTTCAGTAAAGAAAACTTTCCTAATATCCAATCTAAACCTCTCCTGGTGCAACCGCCCATGGCAGGGGGGTTGGAACTGGATGATCTTTAGGGTCCCTTCCAACCCAAACCATTCTAGGACTTTAAATACTGGGGTACAACTATTGACAGAGCTCAGAGTCCCACAGGCTTCCCAAACAGAAGAAGCTCCTTCCCCTTCCCACTCCAGACAGCTCCAAGCTGTACTGGCTGTGCCCACTTTGGAGGTTGTCCTGAGCCATCACCACAGTGCTGCCTCTGTTTTACCCACACAGACGGCAGTGTGAGCTACCTCATCTTTTTTTCTCCTCGTCCCTTGATCCACCGCCTCATTCCTCGCCCCTGGGAAAGATGGTTCATCCAGTGGGCAGTAATTAGCACAGCCATTCACCTCGGCAGAGCTCAGATCCCAAGGAAACCATGGGCAACGTGGTCTCTTTCTCCTAAGGAACAAGGGATGGGATGAGGAAATGGCCTGAAGTTGCACCAAGGGAGGTTCAGATTGGATATGAGGGCAGTGGGGGAGTCCCCATCCCTAGAGGGGCTCACAGAAAGTGTGGCCATGGCACTTGTGGACAGGCTTCCGTCAGCACAGTAGGGTTGGGCTGACAGTTAGACTGGATGAGATTAGAGGCCTTTTCCAACCTTACTGATTCCATGATTCTGTGGACGACCTGCTCTGAACTCTCAACACAGGTCGTTCGGTTTTACCCAGACACCCCTGTGTGAAACAGCAAACCGTTCAGGCCCCCAAAGCTCATGTCCTCAGAAGAGCACCTTGTGCACCAGCAGAGGACCATGGATTTTAAGGTGTTCCCTCTCCTGCTGCCCAAGGCATGTCCATATGTGTGCCCAGAGCTGCGCCATCTCTGGAGGTGTTCAAAACCAGCTTGGATGGGGCTTTGAGACCCCTGATCCAGTGGGAGGTATCCCTGCCCATGGCAGGGGGGTGGAACTGAATGGGCTTTGAAGTCCCTTCCCACACAAACTATTCCATGTGTCCATGAGATGCCCAGCAGACCCCTGTGACAGCCCCATCCTGTGCCTCAAAGGCAGCAAAGCTGCCAGTTCCCTGTGAACTGGGAGCAGGGCAGATTCTCCACCAAGCCCAGATTCAGGATTCTGCATCGCCCAGGGATACGGGCGAGCCACCTCAGGGGATTTTGATCACATCAGCGCACTTACCGTGGCAACTGCATTGTCAGCCGCAATCAGTCCCAGAGGCCTCCGAGCGAGTGGAAAAAATCCCTCGGAAAACATCCTACCACTTGCACACTGGGAGGAGAAACCTTTCTGGCCGTGGCAGAGCCACCCACAGCCAAAACACACAAAACCCGATCAGGGTCGCTGTTGTAACATTGAGCCTCTGTGCTGGTGCTCTGGGCAGCCCAGCAATGCCCTTCTGCTCTGGGTCCAGAGCAGCCAACGGGGGATCCCAAATTCACGGATTTCTATGTGAGAAAAGGCCACCACATCCACCCACGTGCAGCGCCATGGAGCTGGACTGAAGGGTATCTTGTAGGAAGACACTGATCTCACTGAAGGCTTCAGACAGTGTCAAGGCCACCAGATCTCTAGACGAACTGTTCCAACTCTAAATTACTCTCCCTGCCAGGACACTACGCCTCCTCTCCAGTTCAAGCTGCTCCAAGCTCAGCCCCTGTGCACTGTGGCTCCACCAGCTCTGCTGGACTGGAAGCCCTCGTGCTGCGCTCCTTTCCAGGCATCGGTTTTCCGAGGAGCAGCGATCAGTAATCAAGTCACATCCCAACCTGCTCCTGGGAGAAGAACGGGACTGAGACGCCTATGGAAAGCAGAACATGAGTTATGTGGCCACAATGTTTGAGAGCAGCCTAAGCTTTCTGTGCTTTGTTCTAGAATACTACCGACCACTCTGAGAGCCTTCTCTAAGCCAGAGCCGTGCGAAAGCTCCCTAGAATTCCTGCACAGCAGTAGAGCAGCAGGAATAGCTGCTAAACCCAGGCACAGTGGAGCTGAAGGAACAGCAGCGGAGAGCTGTGCAGAAAGCCAAAAGCCGCGGTGAGGAGGTGGCAGAACGCGCAAGGCAGCAATCGCAACCATTCCCTGGCACTTTATCTGGTTCCAGACTAATTCTGATGCCACAGAAGCAGCATTTTGGGTTCAGAAGGGCTTATTATTTCACCGTGCGGACACAGCGATGCCAGCGCGCCCTGTTCCCTATGTCCTGTGTGATGCTGAGGACCCCACGAGCTCCCGGTGTTTGCCCTGGCTGCACCCATCCCACGCTGGGAAGGGCAGTGCCGGCAACACTCCGACCACAGAGCAGGACCGGATGGGAACAAGAATGTGGCCACCTAAACCCGCTTTCAGCGGCACGGCGAGAGGAACGAGAGTGTGAGGGATCCTGCCATCAGCATCATCCCTTGTGATGTCAAAGGGTGCAGCGGTTCCCACTCACTGCTGTCCTAGGCTACTGCCAGCAGAATCCCTGTGGAAATTGTCCCTCCTGGCCAAGGACGCAGATCCCAAGGACAAAGGAAGGCCTGGCAATGCCCTGGGGAACTTGGGCAGGAAAGGCCTGA
This sequence comes from Neomorphus geoffroyi, assembly GCA_033558235.1. Classification (NCBI taxonomy): domain Eukaryota; kingdom Metazoa; phylum Chordata; class Aves; order Cuculiformes; family Neomorphidae; genus Neomorphus; species Neomorphus geoffroyi. Next base: position 31,097,036 of record JAUMJM010000004.1, read on the forward strand.
GCTCCGCAGCGCCCTGGGCACAGGAAGCCACACCCAGCGTGGCAACAGCTCCATGGGAACGCAGAGCCTCCCAGCCTCACGCCGCTCTCTGAGGTACACACGGAAGGGTAACGACTACAAAACAAACCCCTCACATCACGATTTCTCCAAGGGGAAGTGAGGAGAGAAAAGGAGGGCACAGAAAAGAACCTGCCAGTGCTCAGAAGATGTTCCTGGTTGGGATTTCCCTTGGTTTCGGGAGCAGCAGCTTCCCCCACACACAGCAACTCCTCAGACACATCAAGTTCCTCCCATGGAGCTCACATCGCTCACTAAAGCCCCTCTACTCATTCTTTCAACCTGGACACCAACCAGCACAACATCCCGATGGGAACCTCCCTGCAACCCCCAGAAACACCAGCCCCCACCGAAGCTGCTCTCCAAGAATGGTGAAAGCACGGAATTCCAGAAGAGCTTTTGATCCTGGGTCAGCAAAGCCAGGTGCTGCTGATGCTCCAGAGGAAAGGACGCTTCCACTGGCCCCACCACCCCCACCTGTGCCTACCTGTGCCTGCGGCCAGCTGCGAGCTGCTGCGCTCCTTGGCCAGCCCATTGGCCTTGGGGCTGGCGCCAGGCGCCGCTGCCGTGGTTGCCCTGGGGAGCCGCTTGCCCGGCACCTTCACCGTGGTACGCAGCAGATCGATCTCCTTCCCATGGACGTTCTGCATGTAATCCTGCGGCAGAGAGGCAGAGGGGTTTGAGGTCAGCGTTGTCCCAGCCCACACTCTCACCCGCACCATGGAAACTAAAAATTGGAGTCACTCATATGCACAGCCCACTGGTTAAGAGACCAATGGCCAGGATCGACCAGGAATCATGGAATCATTGAATGGGTTGGGTTGGAAGGTACCTCAAAGCCCATCCAGTCCCACTCCTTGTCAAGGGCAGGGACACCTCTCACTGGATCAGAGGCTCCAAGCCCCATCCAGCCTGGCCTGGAACACCTCCAGGGATGGGGCAGCCACCACTTCTCTGGGCAACCTGCGCCAGGGCCTCTCCACCATCATCGTTAAGAATTTCTTCCTGATGTCTAATCTAAACCTTCCCCCTTCCAATTTAAAGCTGTTCCTCCTCATCCTGTCATTCCAGGCCCTTGGAAAAAGCCTCTGCCCAGCTTTTCTGGAGCCCCTTTCAGCACTGGGAGCTGCTCTAAGGTCTCCCCAGAGCCTTCTCTTCTCCAGCTGAACAACTGCAACTCTCTCAGCCTGTCCTCAGAGCAGAGGGGCTCCAGCCCTTGGATCATCTCTGTGGCTTCCTCTGGACTCATGCCGAAAGTTCCATATCCTTCTTATGCTGGGCATTCCAGAACTGGACACGGGGCTCCATGTGAGGATCTGGGAGCTCATCCCATGCTGGTTTCTCTTGCCACAAGTCAGGTGGCCAGAGGTGAATGATCCCATGACATTCCCAGTGTCCGCAGTCAGCCGCTTAGACACGTGGATGCAGAGCCTTGACTCTGACCTGCCCGTTTCCCACAGCTCGCCAGTGCATTGGAACTGGCGCTGGAGATGTGTCACATCCTGCTTCCCGTGCGCAGAACCAGTCAGCTCCGATATGAACATCGTTGGGACATGGCCACGGGCAGTCAGACACAACGAGGAACCATTAGCGAGAGCCTGGCTGGGACCACAGAGCAGATGGAACGAAAGTGCAGGAAGGTGGGAGGCAGCTCTTCGTCCTCATTATCCGTTGCCTTATGAGAGCTGACAACCCAATATCGAACGGTGTAAGGAATGGGACACCTGGGAATTCTTGGGCCACAGGCAGCACAACTGAAGTCCAAACTAACACAACCCAGGACAACTCCCTCGTTCAATCCCCTGCACAGCCATAAGGTGTTCCCAGCTCGGTGCTCCCTCCGTTCCCTCTGGCAGACCGGTCACTGCATGGACAAGAACCTGCGAGCAGATTGTTAACACCATCCATTGCTGCCTCTGAACGGCACCGCTCCTCTCCACCAAAACAGAGCTGCAGACCCCTGGCTGTGTCTGCTCCCACAACTTCCACACCCTCCCTGCTCCCCAACCCTCTCCGATGCCGCTGGCTCTGCCCTGGTCTCGTGCCCCAGGATGACCTGATCAATGGGATCTCCAGAGATGCAAGAGGGGAATTCCCTGTCCCACTCCAGGCACAGCTCAAAGAGCTGGGACTGGAAGCTGGGCCAGAGTCTCCAGGAGGAACCATGGCATGAGTGCTTCCTCCCCAGCTCTGCACTGGGAACGGGCGCTGCTGATGGGAGAGGAGCGGCAGCGACTGTCCAGGGTGAGACTGCAGCTGCTGCCGTGTGCCTGTGCTCGGTTCACTTCACAAGGAGGGCATCAACGAGATTAGCACAGAGCTGGTCCCTGGCTGCTTCCAGATCCAAGAGGATGAAGACATGGACAAGACCAAACTAAGTACAACTGCTCTCCCTACCCTCCGCTCCGAGGACTGGGTAAGTATGGACAATGCGCTGCAAACTCAGGTGGCCACCTACCAGGGTCACAACCTCTCAGCAGCACCCTAACCCCTTGGCTTGAACCCTTATCAGGATTTAGAGTCTTCCTCTCCCTTCCAGGATCCCAGATCCCCTTCCAGGCGTGTGGCCCTCACCATGCGCCCAAGAGCCGGAGCAGCATGGCCGCACACCCTTCCATGCTTCCAGCTGCTCCATGTCTTGACCTCAAATGCTACACACACCCCCTTTCATGCAATTCCCTGATAACCAGCCCAACCAATGCTGCTCCAGGCTGATCCCAGCCAGGTGGGAGCCTGGGGGCACCGCTGGGCAAGGCCTCTGCAGGGCTCGAGGCTTTTCCCTCACTCAGCAGAACCACGGCGGTCGCAGGCTGCCTGCCGGAGAGAGCGGTCACCAGCGCACGGCTTTTATTACATGCTATAAAACAGCAATTTCTTCCCAAGCCTCCTCGCTAATTACCCAGCCAGTTCTCTCATTTCATTTTATTACTGGAATTAACAACGAGTTCAAAGCGTGGAAAGCTATTAAGATGTGTGATTAAGCCACATTCAATTAGTTTCTACAAACAATTTAATTGATGTTGCAGATAGAATTAACAGAAGGTGATTGTGTGAATGGCTCCACTGGCTGCAAAATGGGAGAAGCTTCCTCTCCGGCTCCGTGTGGCGCAGCGCAGCCCGGCCAGCAGAGCCGGGCTCAACCACATCCACCTTCCTCACCAGAAGAAGCAGTTGCTCTCCAAGGCTTTGGGAAAGCAATAGGGAAACTACGCCACTCTCTCCACAAACTTGTTCTTTTCCCATCACTGAGCACACTCGCAGAAAGGTAGGGAAAATGCAGATGGAAGAATCATAGGATCATAGAATTATCCGGTTGGAAAAGACCTCCAAGATCATTGAGTCCAACCATACCTGTCCCCTGCTAAACCCTGTCCCTCAAAAACTCATCTACTCGTATTTCAAATATCTCCAGGGATGGCAACTCCACCACCTCCCTGGACAGTTGTGCCAATCCCTGACCACCCTTTCAGTGAGGAAATTCTTCCCAGTGTCCAGTCTAAACCTCCCCTGACGCAACTTGCGGCCATTTCCTCTCATCCTATCACTGTCACTTGTGAGAGGAGCCCAGCACTCACCCCGTCACAACCTCCTTTCAGGTAGTTGTAAACAGTGATGAGGTCTCCCCTCAGCCTCCTCTTCTCCAGGCTAAACAACCCCAGATTCCTCAGTCTCTCCTCGTAGCACTTGTTCACCAGCCTCGTTGCCCTTCTCTGGACCCGCTCCAGCCCCTCAATGTCCTTCTTGGAGTGAGGGGCCCAAAACTGAACCCAGCACTCAAGGTGTGGTCTCACCAGTGCTGAGCACAGGGGCACAATCATCTCCCTGCTTCTGCAGGCCACGCTGTGTCTGACACAGGCCAAGATGCCATTGGCCCTCTTGGCCACCTGGGCCACTGCTGGCTCATGTTCAGCCACTGTCAGCCAACACTCCCAGGTCCTCTGGCTACAAACCCTTAGTTTAAGCCCAACTCAACATCAAAGTGGGGCTGGAAGTGCTGAGATCCTGATGTGGGAACAGGTCTGAGCAATGGACACCCGAAGCAGATGAGCAGCAGCACCATGAAGGCTTTGGTTGGTGAAACCAGGATGAGAATCGAGCCAAAGCCACAATTTTCACCCAATGGGCATAGATGCATCCCTTAGCAGACACACCCTCCTCTGCTGGAGGGAAAAGCAGGCAGGCAGGGCTGCCGATCCCTCCATCTCAGAAGGGGCTGGAAGAGAATCTAACTGAGACGCAAAGGAAGATAAGTGCGGGCAGGAATTGCCCTGAATTGTGCCACGGAAAAGTCATTGGGAACACAAGAGCAGCACAAAAATGCTCCAGGGCTTGAACATCCCGAGGGGCTGGAATATCCCACTTCCCACCTCGTGGAGCCTCAGGGACCCCCTGCTCAGCCTGAAGTTACATCCCCATGATGTAGCAGCACCGCTCACCCCGAGCAAGGGACTTCCTGGATCGAGGAAGGAATTTCAGGATGCTGAGCGTCTCCTTGGCTGAGAATCCCGCACACCTGTTCTTGCCTCACCTGCTGGCTGGGACACAGCAGCCCGTGGCAGGAGCACTGGCTTCATCAGTGACCCAGGCTGTTCAACACTAATGAGCACTGTGAACGGGCACGGGAACTGGCTGCATCCCATGGGAGACAAACCTGCGACAAACGCTGCAATGTTCCCCAGTTCACTCTGCAAGATGGGGAGGAGAGGACACCACCTCTTCGCAACCACTGCCTCCTCCCTGCACCTCTCCGCTCCGAACGGGTTCAGACACGCGGAGAGAAGGCCCAGCAAGGCAGAGGGGGCCCTGCTAATCAGAATGGCGCGCTGCTCGCCAAAGCATTTGCCAGCAGTGTGAAGATCCAGGCTGGCTGCCCCATCCCTGGAGATGTTCAAGGCCAGGTTGGATGGGGCTTGGAGCCTCCGATCCCATGGGAGGTTTGATGTTTCTGGAGAGGTAGGAGCTCTTTTTCCCATCTCTCAGGGAGGGAGCGTGCAGAGGTCGGAGCTGGCCAGTACCAGGTCCTATGGCCCACACGCAATTGGTCCTTGCTCTCAGGAAACACATCGGGCAACACAACGCCATCCTGGGTGCAAAGTTTGAAGCTCTTGGGGAACCAAGGAAAGCAGAGGTCCCTCCTGAACCTTTCCTAGCAACGGGATGTGGTTCTCCAGTAGTACCAAGTGGAAGCAAACCCAGTTTTCACTTGGGGCTGTGCAGGAACTAAAGGAAACATGGAAGAAGGGCAGTGAGGGAAGGATGTGGCATCAATCCTTATCCCACCGTAAGGAAGAAACCATGTAAAAAGAAGAGAAACCCAGCATGCAGCATCCAAGAGTGGTTAAACAGCATCCTGCATCCTGGCCTGCAATGTGTCCGATGGAAATGCAACAAACCCCAACAGGCAGAGCAGCCACCAGTGCTCCCTCTGGATTTGGTTCCATGAAGGCCACCAAATGGAGTTACAAAGTTAAGGAATGTCAGATCCCAGCAGCACAGCACAGGGATCAAAGACGTAGAGAGGAAAAGTTGTCCTCAAAGCTCCCACGATTCAGGAAAGAAAACACCATGGCTGGCTTTCCAGCATAGGGACAGGAGGGTTACAAGGCTCAGGGACTCTGGAGCCAGATTCCTGAGCACTGTGAGCCCGTGAGAGGGTCATAATCCAGGAGAGACTCCAAGGTTCTCCAACGCTCCAGTGTCTGAGGAGATCAGGGCAAACCTTGGTGCTGCAAGCGTTCAGGAAGCCCAGGAGCTTCCCCACCCGCTCAGGGCACTCCAGCACCCCTGAAAGTACCCTGCTCCAAAGCTCAGCCTGGCATTCCCACCCACCATCTGGCTCTCCCGCCACAGCGCATCTTCTCAGTGGAGGCTGCGGCAGCCACGGTCGCAGGTGTGCCTGTGCGCGGCTCGCTGTCTCCGTGGCAAACTGTGCTCAAGAGGGAACAGGGAAGAAGAAGCCATTAGCCCCGCAGCGGGGAGGCGACAGAGATGGATGGGGAGGCAGCTGCGCGCCCCAGCCATGCAGCGAAGGGGATCGGAGATGCGCCAAGCTGCGGCTCAGCTCGGCAGGCTCCGTGCAGGCACCTCATCTCCATTACCCAATACCCAGCAGCCAGGAAAATTATTCTACACCCAAACGGCACCGTCAGCCATGGCTGCGAGGAGTTCTCTGCCCGCTCCTCAGCCTGGACACGCGGAGGCAGCAGCCTCTGCTTTAATGTATGAGTAAGGGAAGCACGGAGAAGGAAGATGTGGTTACTGAGCACAACTCTGTGCGGAGCACGTTCCGACCTGCTTTCCAAAGAATCATGGACTCGTTTTGTTGTGAAAGACCTCTGAGATCATCGAGTCCAACCGTCCCTGTCCACTAGTAAACCAGATCCCTGAGCATCTCATTTGCCCGGCTTTTAAACCCTTCCAGGCATGGGGACTCCACCATCTCCCTGGGAGCCTCTGCCAGTGCTGCACCACTCTTCCCATGAAGGAATGTTTCCCAATATCCAGTATAAACCCTCCCTGGTACTACTTAAGGCCATTTCCTCTCTTCCCATCACTTGTCACTTGGAAGCAGAGCCCAGCACCCACCTCACCACAACTTCCTTTCCAGGAGCTGCAGAGAGCGATGAGGTCTCCCCTCAGCCTCCTCCTCTCCAGCCTAAGCAGCCCCAGGGCCCTCGGTCGCTCCCACAATCCCTGTTCTCCAGACCCTTCCCCAGCTCTGGTCCCTTCTCCGGAGGCACTCCAGCCCCTCAAGGTCTTTCTCAGAGTGAGTGGCCCAAAACTGAACCCAGCAGTCAAGGTGTTGAGTGCAGAGGGACGATCCCTGCTCCTGCTGGCACCCCATGGCTGAGCCAAGCCAGGTGCTGGTGGCCTTCTTGGCCACCTGGGCCACTGCTAGCTCATGTTCAGCCGCTGCCGACCAGCATCTCCAGGGCTTTTTTCCACTGGGCAGCTTTCCAGCTGCTCTGCCCCAAGCCTGGAGCATTGCATTTGGTTGCTGTGACCCAAGTCACTGAGCCTGGTTGAACTGCATCCCACTGGCCTTGGCCCATGGATCCAGCCTGGCCAGGTCCCTCTGCAGAGCCTTCCTGCCCACCAGCAGATCAACAATTCTATCCACAAACTGACCCAGGGAGCACTCAATCCCCTGACCCAGATCATCGATTAAGATACTGAACAGACCTGGACCCAACACGGAAAACACAGCCTGACACTGCAGAGATGTCTTTCTGAGAGGAAAGAGGGTTTCTCCAGAACCTGGTAAGAACCAGCTCTGCTGTGGGCAGAGAGGTTCCCACTGGCCACCAGAACCTTTCCAAGCAGCTCCCTGAGTGCAGGATCTGCAGAAGGTTCCACAGGAGCTGCCCCATCCCACTCCTCCACCCCGCCCCGCACCGTACTCACGTGCAGGCTGGGGTGATAGGTGAGGACTCCGTTGTCACAGAGCGTCACATACTTCTTCTTCCACTCCTTGTTGAGGGACTTGCCGCTGCGCTTGAGCAGGATGCCCTGCAAGAGAAAGGTCAAGAACCTCAGACCTTGTTTGGCCCAAGCACCTCCCACTCAGCTCCGGCGCTGCCCGTTCAAGGAGGCTACCTGAGGAGACACAGAGATGAGAAAACACCTTCTGGGCTGGTCCTCCCAAGAGAATTTTCCCTGAGACTGGTAGGAAAAGGGCTGCACCCCTTTCCTCACCACTCATTATCAGGGATGAGGGTCTCCACGTGCCAGTACTGCTGCGCCGATACTTTGAGGGACCTATCCCACCCTTCTGTCCCAAATCCTCCCTCTGGATGACTCTTCCAGTGCTGAGGAACAGTGTCAACACACAGCAGGAGCCAACCTCACCACGAGCCCACTCTACTTGCTCTGTTATCACAGTATTCCCAGACTTTCTCCGAGCGTGGGGACGCCCTAGCACAGGGTGCCCAGAGCCGTGGTGGCTGCCCCATCCCTGGAGGTGTTGAAGGCCAGGTTGGATGGAGCTTGGAGCCCCCTGATCCAGTGGGAGGTGTCCCTGCCCATGGCAGGGGGTGGCACTGGGTGAACTTCAAAGTCCCTTCCACCCAAAGCATTCCATGATGCTATTATTCCATGATTCTAAAAGCACAGCCAGAGGAATGGTCAAGGCAAGTAAAACTTGGGACTCATCAATGTAATAGTACACCAAGATACAGGTCTCACAAGAGATGGATATTCCCTTGCGGGCTTGCAGTTCTTCCTTAGGAATGGCAAATAAATGGAGACAGAGACGCAGGTCAGGAGGTAGCGCAGATCCTGAGCAGCTGAGGGCTCAGTTCATCCCCTTTTCCTATCAGGATTTTACCAGAGACCTTTCCTGCAGTCTTTAGCCACATCACGCTCCCAGGGCCTGAAAGGGATTTTGCCTATGCACCCTGAATCGCAGAATTATGGAATAATGGAATCACTGAGGTTGGCAAATACCTCTCAGCTCATTCAGTTCAACCATCATCCCAACCCCACCATGATGACTGAACCCTGTCCCCAAGTGTCACAACTGCATGTTCTGTGAACCCCTCCAGGCACGAGGACTCCCCCCTACTGCCCTGGGAGCCTCTGCCAGGGCTGCACCACTCTTCCCATGATGGAATTATTTCCCAATATCCAACCTACACAACCCTCCCCCCCTGGAACAACTTGAGGCCATTCCCTCTCATCTCTTGTTCCTTGGGAGCAGAGCCGGAACCCCACCTGGCTCCAACCTCCTTTCAGGAGCTGCAGAGAGAAATGGGGTCTCCCTTCAGCCTCCTCTTCTCCAGCCTAAACACCCCAAGGGCCCTCAGCCGCTCCCACAATCCCTGTTCTCCAGCCCCTTCCCCAGCTCCTGTCCCTCCTCTGGACAAGCTCCCTCTTCGCACCAGCCCAACCCATAACCAAACTCCAGTGATCTGAACCAACCCTCGGCCGGGGCTTGGGACCTCCCAACACCCTCCCCATCCAGTTCTGCCTCCCCAGGAAATCTGCATCCAGCAGGAATTCATCACAGACCGGGTGAGACCAGAGGCGGAAAGGGAGAAGAGGCAGGGCAAGGAGCCAGACACGAGGGCTCTGTAGCCAGGACAGGAGCAGAAACATCAGGAATTCTGCTGGCAGGGAGAGAAGGAGAGCACAGGGGGACAAATGTATGGATGAATAACGGGGGTCTGGGAACAAACTGGATTGGGCCGGGCCCTCTGAAAGCGCTGTCTGGTTAGACACCCAGATGGGCTGTGCCCAACGTGGCAACAGCCCAGGCCCTGGGCCAGCACCTCCCCACAACCCTGGAAAGAAAGTCTCCATCCTGCCAGGTTCGGCCCGTTTGGGAGCCCCATCCCAGTGCCTATACACTGGGGCTGCTCCGTCCGTGCGATGGAAAGCCACAACGATACGTTGTCGGGCTTGGCACGCACCAGACATGACTGCGACATCAGCAACAAATGATGCAGAAAGAGCTCCACAAGCACCGATGTTCCATATCCGGGAAGCATGCGGTGTGGAAAGGGAACACCTCCCACTCACACATGGGAGAGGAGGTGGCAGGATCTGATCCCTCACCTCCAGGAGCTCCAAGAGAACCAGCCAAAGAGCCCACTTGGCAGCGCTGAACACGCCTCGCGCTTTGCCCAGATCTGCAAGGGGAAAAGTGGTGGCCGTTGTTATTTTGGCCACCGAGCCAGACGCTCACGCGAGTCAAAACCATGGAAAAGCCACCACACAGAGCGATCAGCAAAGAGCAAGAGAACAGTGGTGCAGCTACAGCCAGCCCATGTGGGAAGAGGCCATTGGAGAAGCCTGAGCCGGTTTTTGGCAAGACTGCAAATCCAACGGCAACAGGAACTGTGCTGACTCAGCAGTTTTAGTGTTCCGTAAGGATTTTGATCGTTAAAAACCAACAGCACAAAATCCATGAATGAACATAGCAGGAACTGGAAAAGGGGATGGCCTCACTGCACTGTCAAAAATGGGAGCACGTGCAACCATGAACGACAAATCCATGCCCTGCGGAAGCACTCGCAGAGAGGTCCCGCCAGGCTGCACTGGAGTCAAACTCCCTAATCAACGCCTTCCTAAACAAGCTCAAGAAAACCCAAACTTCAAGGAACCACAGAAAACTCACAGCATCGATCCCCGCAGTGGCCAGTCATTAGCACTGATTGCCTCCTATCAAAGTAGGATCCCAGGAGCAGCACGGGTTTTGGAACAAGCTGGTCAAGGTCCTACGTCTGGGGATGGACACTGGGCCATCGCGCAGGTGGACTCCCCGGGATGGGAAGTGCCATCACCCGCTGGCTCCAGAGCTCCCGGTGTTCCATGGGGAAGGCAGCTCGACCCAGCAGCGGAGGAGAAGGGGACTGAAGGTGGGAGAGGGCGGAGGGTGTCACCTTTGGGTGTGACGTTAGTGCAATAGAGCTGGAGGAGTGTTCGGAGGGCACCTTGCCACATCCCCACCCACTCCAACTTCTTCACAAAAAGCAACAGAGATGGAGACTGCGTGGTTTCCCACTGGAGACCAGAGCTGGACCCTTCCTGAACTCCATGAGGAAACGGCAGCGCAGCTCTCACCCTGGCACGGTGACAGCTCGGAGCGGGCCTGTGCTTTCTCTGCATCTGAAGGCTGCGGCAGCACAGAATCATGAAATCACTGAGATTGGATAAGACCTCCAAGCTCATCCAGTCCAACCATCAGTCCAACCCCACCTTGACGACTGAACCACGTCTGAATTGCCACATCTACACGTTCTGTGAACCCCTCCAGGGATGGGGACTCCACCGTTGTCCTGGGAGCCTCTGCCAGGGCTGCACCACTCTTTCCATGAAGGAATGTTTCCCAATATCCAGTCTAACTCTCCCCTGGCACAACTTGAGGCCATTTTCTCTCTCCCTATGCCTTGTCACTTGGGAGCAGAGCCCAACTCCCATCTGGCTCCAACCTCCTGTCCAGGAGCTGCAGAGAGGGATGAGGTCTCCCTTCAGCCTCCTCTTCTAGAGCCTAAGCAGCCCCAGGTCCCTCCGCTGCTACCACAGCCCCTGTTCTCCAGACCCTTCCCCAGCTCCAGTCCCTTCTCCGGACGTGCTCCAGCCCCTCAAAGTTTTTCTTGGAGGGGCACAGATCCCGGTAGCAGCCATGGAGGGTTGGAGATGATGGTACCTTCCAGCACCTGAAAGGAGCCTGCAAGAGAGCTGAGGAGGGCCTTTTTCCAAGGGCCTGTAGTGACAGGAAGAGGGGCAACGGTTTTGAGCTGCAAGAGGGGAGACTGAGATGAGATCTTAGGAAGAAATGTTTTGCTGTGAGGGTGGGGAGGCCCTGGCCCAGGTTGTCCAGAGCACTGGTGGCTGCCCCATCCCTGGAGGTGTTAAAGGCCAGGTTGGATGGGGCTTGGAGCCCCCTGACCCAGTGGAAGGTGTCCCCGCCCACGGCAGAGAGTGTGACTGGATGGGCTTTGAGGTCCCTTCCAGCCCAAAACATTCCATGGTTCCATGATCCCTTCTGACCACAACGGCCAAATCCAGGCGGCAGCTGCCTCTCCTCTCCATGATGTGTCTCCAAGTTGATGCACCTTGGTGCTACAGAAACCCCTCCCTGCTTTAGCACTCTCAGGATGCTGCATCCGCTCTCAAACCCCAAACGACGCTGCCGTGAGCTCAGCTACAGATCCAGACTTCCCAAACTGAAACACAAGGAAAACCAGTCCTAGAAACAGGGAATTGTGTGCTGTACCCCATTTTTTCAAGGCAGAATGTACAAGAGTCCCAAATTGGGAGCAATAACACAGTCCAAGCAAATATTTGGTAAAATGGAGGGCAAATGGGGCCCTTAAAGCCAAACATTCCCCAGAAACAGCAGAATCAAGGGATGGAGCTCAGTCAGCCTTGTTTTCATGGAATCGTGGAATGGTTTGGGCTGGAAGGGACCCCAAAGCCCATCCAGTGCCACCCCCTGCCATGGGCAGGGACACCTCCCACTGCATCCGGGGGCTCCAAGCTCCATCCAACCTGGCCTTCAACACTTCCAGGGATAGGGCAGCCACCACTGCTCTTCTTTGTTGCTGGCTTGGGGATCTAGAGGCAGGGGACAGAATCCAAGAGGATTCCAGGCTTTAATGGTGTTGCCGTGCTGGCCACACCAAAGTTACATCTCTGCAGCCTAACTTCAGGTTTGACAGCAGAATGTGGACATTTAGCCTGGCTGCATCCAGAAAGCTCTGGTTTTCCTGGAGGACAGGCCCCAGCACAGCACACGGAGGACAAAGCCAGGTGGATTGTGGAGAAGGGACCCTGCGCATCCCCACAGCCAACCTCACCCCCTCGCTGCGCTCCTGCGCACGCATCCTAGCTGGCTCCATTGCTCTGCTGAGACCCCCGTGGCTGTTCCCTTTGCTGCACCTCCTGCTCCCCCTGCTTCTCCAGGAGCGATTCCCAAGGAAGACCTCTTCCACAAGCTTCTCCCCCAGGGTGGAATTCCCGCTTGAAGGAAAGAAGCTGCCAGAGCCAAAAGGCACGAGCCCAACACTCTCCCTCTCCCACGCTCCCTCACCCTCCCAGCATCCCACCGGCCGGCACACATCTCCGTGCCGGGGTGGGACTGCAGTGTGCGCAGTAAGAGCCACGGCAGCAATATGCAGCGTAATGAAGCAGGGAGCGGCGACGGCCCCCGAAGGACTCGTTTACTCCACAAATCTCCCTTCCACTCACTTTTTTGCTAAGAATTTTAACACCAAACTTAATTGTGAAGTCGCGTATTGATTGGAAAATGCAAATGGCAATTTAAATGTAATCTAAGCTCCCAGCATGATCCCAGCTCCCAAGGAGGAGGAGCCGTCCACCCTGGGCCCTGTTGGAGCGCGTGGCCCAGGATGAGCATCGCTGGGGACCTGGGGACCCCCGGGCAGCCGGAGCACTTGGCACAGCCTTCCTAGGAAGGAGCTAGCACAATTAGGAGTTCGTTCCCAGTAACAAACAGCTGGGGAAGCACCATCTCCCGGCCTAATTAACCCACTTCTCGGAAACGAGCGTCCAGCTTCCAAGAAACTCTTCCAACCTGGCAAGACCATCCAAACCAATGCATCACCAACAGGACACTGCAGCAAAGGGATCCCGAGCCCAGGGCACAGAGCACCCCCAGAGGAGGCTCCAGCTGGGGAGGAGGTGTTGTTCAGAGGCCTCAATGTTCCTGGCTAAGGGCAGTGGTGGAGGTGCCCAAGGAACGTGCAGATGCGGCACTTGGAGACAGGGTTCAGTTGGCACGGTGGGGCTGGGCTGATGGATGGATTGGATGAGCTTAGACGTATTTCCAACCTCAATGTTTCCATGATTCCACTGTCTCACCAGTCCCATAGGGGATCTCCCTCTTTTCCAACAACCCCACTGCTGCCCCACATTTCCCACTGGCTGTCGCTGTCTCTCAGTGATTCACAGATGCTCCAGGCTTGTTCTTTCAAGCTGAGGAAACAAACGGCTCCCAAGGTCACCTGCCAGCCCCCAAACAGGGCACTTGTTGCCATCAGCCCAGCACTCCAAGGGATGCAATGCACTCCAAGGCAGAAAATCACAGAACCAGGGAATCATTAAGGTTGGAAAAGATGTCCAACCTCATCCAGTCCAACCATCACCGTGATGACTGAACCCTGTCCCCAAGTGCCACATTTGCACATTCCTTAAACCCCTCCAGGGATGGGGACTCCCCCACAGCCCTGGGCGGCCTCTGCCAGGGCTTGACAACCCTTTCTGTGAAGCAACTGTTCCCAATATCCAGTCTAACCCTCCCCTGGCACAACTTGAGGCCATTTCCTCTCACCCTACGCCTTGTCACCTGGGAGCAGAGCCTGACTCCCACCTGGATCCAACCTCCTTTCCAGGAGCTGCAGAGAGGGATGAAGTCTCCCCTCAGCCACTCCCACAGGTCCCTCAGCCGTTCCCACAACCCCTGGGCTCCACACCCTTCCCTAGCTCTGGTCCCTTCTCCGGATGCGCTCCGGCACCTCAAGGTCTTTCTCAGAATGAGGGGCCCAAAACTGAACCCAGGATTCGAGGTGCTGAGTGCAGGGGGAACGATCCCTGCCCTGCTCCTGCTGCCACCCCATGGCTGAGCCAAGGTGCTGGTGGCCCTCTTGGCCAGAAGAAGGATGGCACCGCTCTGCTGACAGCACAGTACGACTCCATAGCTGCACTATCACATGCAACCTCCAGCAGCCAGACAAGGCCCAGCCCCGCTGGCAGCACCCGGAGGCACCGGAGCAGACAAAGAAAGCCTCTTGTCCTGCTGAGTGAAGTGAAATCCTGGGAAAAGCTGTGCAAAAGCCCAGCACACCGTCCCCACTGGAACGAGGGCACAGGCAGCCGGTTCAGCTCAGAAATGTGGGGAGCGCTGTCAGCAGAGGTCAAACACCTCTGCAGCAGAAGCAGTGGGAGAAGCAGTGAAAAGAGCCTGGATCCCTGCTCCATCAGGAGATTCAGGAAGGACTTTTGCCACAGAGGGAGAAGGGGCCCTGCCTGGCCCGCAGCCGGTGCTTCCCATCCTGCAGGGCTGGGCAAACCTTGGGCACTCCGGAAGCAGATTCCATCCTGAGGCTCCGCAGCTCCTGCCCCGGCACCCAGCATCGCTCCCATTGCTCCCCTCTGGCCCTGAGCCAACCTCTGGCCAGCATGCTGCCCTCCTTCCTGTGCCGCTGCTCCCAGCGCTGAGCCTAGTGGCACCGACAACAGCAAACCTTCCACTGACCCTGCCAGGATGCAGATCTGCCCTCCTGCCTCACCGACCAACGCTCCTGTGAGGCAGAGACGTGACCGTCCCCAGAGCGCTGGCAGTGCGGAAGCAGCCAGCATCATGGCAAGGAAAAGGGATTCCCAACAGGGACACAAGGTTCAAGGCAGAGGCACATCCAGGTGCTGCAGAGCAGGGTACAGATTGGCCTGGTGGGAACACTGTCCATCAACTCACACCACCTCACAGGGGTGCTGCTGGAGCACCCGGACTTCACCTGGCGCTGCAGGGCACAGGGATGCTCAGGGTCACTTCCAGGCAGCTCGAGCTTCCCTGGAAACCAGAAGGCAGGAGCTGAATGCACTGCTGACAGAGCCAGTGGCTGCCTCCCTCCGATTCATGTCAGCTCTTGGCATGGGCACTGTGCTCGCTGCCTTTTGCCACTGCCCAGGATGAGGAGTCTCCTGTCCTGCCAGAGGGCCAGCACACAGTGGGAGCAGGAGTGGGAGCAAGAACAGGAGCAGGAGCAGCAGTAGGAGCTGCAGCAGGGCTGTGGTGTGGGATGCGGAATGTGGATGCCCTCTGCTGGATCCGCTCTGGTAGCTGGAGCATCCCCACTCTGCATGCAGCACCCGCAAATGGCACAGGGTCCACGCCAGCGCCCAGGCACAGCGTTCCAAGGGGCCAGGAAGGTGGGAATCCCCTGAGATACTGGTCCCTCCACACTCCCCAGCGCGCCCCACCCAGCCTGCGTGGGGATGAAGGGATGGGGATCAAACCTGCTTCATGGGAATAGCACGCCCACTGCCGATACTGTCCGCTTTGCACTCTGGAACCTTCTTATCCCGCTCCGGGTCTGCGCCCTTTCGAGACTGGAAGAGAAGAGACACAAGCCCGTTAGCGATGGGGGTGGAAGGGAGGGCGAGGCAGGGCCCCCATTCCCAGCAGGCTGCCGGAGTGCCCTGTTCTCCCCCAGGCCGGGTCTCCCAGTGCATGGATTTCTCCCACCTACCCCCCACCCTGTTCCCAGCGAGCTCCCACACCGGCAAGCAGAGCTGTCCTCCTCTGCCCCCCTCCCTTGGGGCACACGGGACATGGTAACAGACAGGAATGGCATGGGATGCAGGTGGAGCATGGATGGAAGCAGGAGGAGGCTACGGCAGGGAAAGGAACTCACACCTCTACCAATCCAATGGATTTATTCTGTTAACACACTTGCACCATACAAAGGAGCACAGGTCACCGGGCAGAGATTCCAGCCCCTTACAAAAGAGCATGGACAATAAATATCTACCAC
Source organism: Neomorphus geoffroyi (assembly GCA_033558235.1). Classification (NCBI taxonomy): domain Eukaryota; kingdom Metazoa; phylum Chordata; class Aves; order Cuculiformes; family Neomorphidae; genus Neomorphus; species Neomorphus geoffroyi. Next base: position 31,113,091 of record JAUMJM010000004.1, read on the forward strand.
ATGTCTAGAGAGTCGAGAGCGAAAGCCGCCGGCGCCCGAGGGCGGCCGCGGGGAGAGCAAACTCCAATAAATACAATATGGAATATACAGTCTCGTTGAGCAGAACTCATTCAAAGTGCTTAGGACAGAGGGAAATATTGAGTCATACACGGCATGGAGCACAACCAATACATTCAGATTCACAACAATGGCAGGAGGGCAGCGGCAGCGTCTCTCTCCAGAGTGTCCTACACAACCCCCTCCGTCTGGGAGCGACCCCGTATGCTTTGGATCGGAAAAGGGACACCAGCCCCCGCGCACCCGGGACACCGATTCGCTCGCTTTTGGGCCCGGAACAAAACAAAAAGAGATTGAAAGAGAAGGAAAACTAAAGAGACACAGATGGCTGCTCTGCTGCGAGGAGGAGGAGGAGGAGCAGGAGCAGGAGTCCATGCAGGCGGCAGGAGGTGCGGCAGGGAGGAAGGAGCCGGGTGCCAGCGGCAGGCGCCAGCAGCAGCTCCTGCAGGCAGCAGCAAAGCGTCTTTTGGCCCATCCAGCTCCACTCGCTGCTGTCGCCCGGTCCCGGTGGGGTCTGCAGGTCTTCCCATCCCATCAGGGTCGTTCCGCCTGGCATCCCTGAGCACGGAAAGTGCCCAGACAGCATCCGGCAGGCCCAGAAATGTCCCAGCTTAAAGTGCAGGCGCAGGCCGTCGCAGCGCTTCCTAGACTTTACATTGGGGGGATTTAAAAGGCTCCTGCGTCTCTCCGAGGGGGGGACCCATGCTGGCTGGAGGGCGGGCGAGCCTCTAATCTTAGATCAATCCCAGTGCCCATCCCTTATCCGGCCCTGGAGAGGCAATGAAAAGTGAGAGAATTTGTACAGAGGTGCCGTGTGTAACCACCTGGATCTTCTAATTTGGAAGGAGTTGGAAAGGCCTTTTTGTTGATGAAAAGTTGGAAACAGTGGCACATATCTGCAAATATCGAAAGAATAAAGAGTTTGGCAAGTTATACTCAGAACGCGGACACGAGTCTGTCAGCGATGGGCACCAGCGGACGGGTGGACGGACAGGCCACGGAGCAGGCGCCGGCGGCAGCAGCAGGCGGGGCTCGGGTCCGGAGAGCAGGGACGGGGATGGGGCTGTCTCCGGCTGGCGTCTCCAGCAAAAGAGCAGGAGGGGAGCGAGAGCAGGAGAAGAGGAGAGGAAGAGGAGGAGAAGGAGGAGGAAGAGGACTGGACATGAAGGAGTTGGGCACAGCTCGGAACCGGGGCTGCCGCTGCTCCTGGAGCAGAGCCGGACCCTGCCCAGCACCAGACCTCAGAGTGCTGCGTGCCCACCTGGGGGGTCCTGGGGGCTGCTGGCTACGCCTGCCCGGGAAAAGCAGAAATCCAGCCTTCCCTTCCCTTCCCTGCTCTTCCTGGCCCTGTCCTGCTGCGGGAGGAGGTGTTGGGAGCTGCTGCTGCTGCTGCCACGACCAGATGGGATGAAGACTTCAACGTGAGCCATGGAGGTGCCAGCACAAGAGCAAGCAAGCGAGAGTGAGCCCCAGTACTACAGCGAGCGAGCGCGCCTGGAGGAGCTGCACAGCCAGGAGTGAGCAAGCTGGAGCCTGGGATGAGCAAGTGAGAGCCCTGACAGATGAAGACGTCCACAGCACACAAGCGTTCGCCCTGCCACAAGCTGCCCTCCTCCTCCGGGAGTGCCTGCCCATTCCAAGTAAGCCGTGCACGGCACTCCGGGAGGAGCGTGGGAGCGGGAGTCGATGGCGAGTCCAGCCCTGCGGGTGTGGGCAAGCAGGGTGGGTGCAGAGCGCGACGCCCATGCGTGTCGGTGCACAGCCGCAAGCACGAGCAAGAGTGACGGCGGGGAGGGAGGAGAAGCATCCATCAGTGTGGAGGGGTGACAGGAAGCGCGACCAGTGACAATGGGAGAGCCACAGGGCACCTCCGTGGGCACACAGAACAGGGCAAGGATCCTTGGGGAACAGCCACATGGCTGGAGCAGCAGAACTGCTGCAAGGGTGGTGTGAGCTGGGAGGGGAGGGCGGATGGTGACAGGATCCCTGCCAGGTGGGGAATAGGGAATGCTTAGTGGGAACAGGATCCTTGCCAGGTGGGGAACAGGGAATGCTGGTTGGGAACAGGATCTCTGTCAGGCTGGGAATGCTGGCCAGGAACAGGATCTCTGCCATTTGGGGAATCCTGGCCCAGGACAGGATCTCTGCTGGGCAGCATAGGGCGAGCATGTGCACCGGGAAGGGGCCAGGAACACGCGCAGAGCTGGGAGGTGCATGAGAAGCCAAGAGAGCATTCGGGACAGCAGAGCAGGTGCTTCCAGGCTGTCAGCGGCTGAGGGCGATGGGTGCATTCCCAGCAGGAGGAGCTGGGGGAATGTGGGATGTGGTGAGAGGGATGGGGAACTGAGGATTTAGGTGGGTCTGGAGCAATGGTGACTGTTCACGGGTGACACGGTGGAACACGGACACGGACGGTGCAGTGGCCACTTCCACAGACAGCAGACAAGGGCGTACGGAGCAATGGTGGCCGAAAGCACATGGAGATGGGGGGGACGAGAAAGCCCCGAGCCTGGCACGGGGGCACCGGGGGGGAGCAGAGCGTGCTGAGATGGGAGCAGGGGTTACCTATGCTGGACATGGGGATTGGGGGGGCATCGTGGTCTGCGCCGGCAGCGCAGGCGAGCGCGCACGGTGCCGAGCAGGAAAACCAGTGCCCACACACTGGGCACCGCCCAAGGCGCACGGCTCTGCTGGCTCCCTAACACCTGCCCTCTCTCGGCCCCGCAGCAGCTCCCAGCGCTGCTCCGGTCACGCACACGCAGGGTCTGGGTGCCAGAGCACGCCAGGCTGGTGCTGGGCTCGGCTCAGCACCACTTGCCCAGCATGGCTGGCACCAAAGTGGAGTCCCCGGCACTTCGTGCCATGCTCGAGGGCTGTGACCCCGTGGGGAGGAGCAGCAGCGGGCACCAGTGCTGGGCACGGGCGGCTCCTCCCAGGACAGAGCTCCCTGCACTCGCTCCCATGTGTGGGAGGCTCAGTTCGCTCACCACTCCCTCCTTCCCTGTGGCACACGGGGAGACCCCCGGCACCCACCCTGTCCCTGGCACCCATTGCTCCTGCCTGGCACAGCGAGACTCACCCGGACCGCAGGGTAACACCGCTGCCACCCCAATCCCTTCACCTTCTCTCCCTCAGAAATGTCCCGAGGTTCCAATGTCCCAGAGCTCCTCTTACCGTGAAGATGTTGGAGCGCCGCTTGGACTGCTTGCGGATGGGGGTGGGCGTGTTGGAGGCTGCGATGGTCTCGATCCGCAGCTCCCGCTGGCTGATGCTGGGAGTGGAGGGCACGGAGGAGGAGTAGTCGCTGAAGGCTCCTCCACCATTGGTGGCCTAGGGAGGAGATGCGACAGTCAGGAAGCTGCCCAGGGATGGCTGCGGAAACACTGACTGGGATAGGGGCACATCCTGTGCCAGGCATTGTTCCCACGCAATGCGAGATCCTGGGAAAGGTGCTTCCATTTGCTCTGCTCCAGCTTTTCCACTGGTGAAATATTCACGTGGAAATCGGCAGCACTGGATGGAGACTTCAGTGCTGATGTTGGCCTGGGAAAGCCCTCCTGACAAAGGTCTGGGGCAAAGGCGCAGAGGCAGGGACGAACCACGAGCCCAGAAGAGCAGCGGGAGAGCAGCTGGGGATGCTTTAGCACACTCCCTCTCCAACACACCGGACTGGGAATAGCCCATGGGTGAGAGCCCTCCTCTGCTGAGAGACCATCAGACAGGCTGTCATCCCATCCCTTGTTCCTTGGGAGCAGAGCTCAACTCCCACCTGGCTCCAACCTCCCCTCTGGGAGCTGCAGAGAGGGATGAGGTCTCCCCTCAGCCTCCTCTTCTCGAGCCCAAACCCCCCCAGGTCCCTCAGCCGCTCCCACATCCCGTATTCTCCAGTCCCTTCTCCAGCTCCAGTCCCTTCTCCAGATGCGCTCCAGCCCCTCAATGTCTTTCTTGGAGTGAGACGTCCAAAACTGAACCCAAGATTCAAGGTGCTGAGTCCAGAGGGGTGATCCCTTTCCTGCTCCTGCTGCCAGCCCATGGCTGAGCCAAGCCAGGATGCTGGTGGCCTTCTTGGCCACCTGGGTCCCTGCTGGCTTGTGTTCAGCTGCTGCCAACCCGCACCTCCAGGGTTTTTTCCAATGGGCAGCTTTCCAGCTGCTCTTGCCCAAGCCTGGAGCTGCCTGGGGCTGGTGAGACCCAAGCAGGACCTGTCACTGAGCCTGGCTGAACCGCACCCCACTGGCCTCAGCCCATGGATCCAACCTTGCCAGGTCCCTCTGCAGAGCCTCCCTGCCCACAAGTGGATCGACACTCCCACCCAACTTGGTGTCACTGCAGACAAACTGAGGGAGCACTCGTCCCCTTGTCTGGATCACTGACGATTTCCTCCAGGCAAGTCATGGTTCACCCAAGCTCTGTGAGGAACACGCAGCAGAGAGCGTACAAGAGCTGTCAGGGAGCAATTCCCACACAAAGTGTTTCTGATCTGCAGCCCAGGACATCTCATTCCGACAGCAAACGTGGCAGTTCTAATGATCCTTGAATACTACATCAAAAACACGTTGTGGAAGCCGTCTCTGGAAGCGTGGAGCTTGGCACCCCAGCAGGGAGACGCCAGACTCCACTCAGTTCCATGCTCCCTGAGCAGCAGCATCCAAGGCCCTGCGATTTCTTCCACTCCCACCTACTGCTCTACAGCAGAAAGTGCAAGTGCACGCGGGATGAAGAACATTCATAGGTGCTCAGAGAGAAAACACCCAGGAGCACACAATTTTTCTAGGGGGTTCTGAGCATTACTGGGAGAGAAGCAGCTCAGGAACATCTAGCTGTCCAGGTACAGCAGTGACCGTGACCCACAGCTCAGCCTCCAAGAAACAAACCCAAACCCAAACCTGCAACTCCCACTATGGATCATCCCAGTTTTGACATGGGAAAGGGGAGAAGACACAAAACAGAACATCTCTTGAGAGAGGAGAGAGATATCCAGGAGTCAGCCCGGTTTATCATGGAATGGTTTGGGTTGGAAGCACAGTCAGTTCCAACCCCTCCTGCCTTGGGCAGGGACACCTCCCACTGGATCAGGGGGCTCAAAGCCTCATCCTTCTTCCCTCTTCCCATGCAGGCACTGAGTTGGTCTGTTCCAGCCCAAACTATTCCAGGATTCTACGAGCAGAGGAGTACGCAGATGAGGAAAAGGAGGCCTGGGAACTTCCCACCCCCAGCCCATAGCGAAGGGACAGGCGCTGCTGCCAGAATGGAGCAGGGCAGAAGCTGATCCCAAGGAACAGGGCTCCCAAACCCATCCAACCTGTTCGCCCAGCAACGAGTGTGGGCAGGAGACAGGCGAGGAGAGCTGGAACCAGGAGAGCTTTCCCTGGGGGCTGCAGGGTGCTGGGTCAGAGCTGCCTGCCCAAACGGGCGCAGATCCACATCCCAGAGGATCAGGGAGATGCTGGACATGGAGCCCAGGGTCACAGCCCTGTGAGTGACCCTGACCACAGCCGACCTCCTCCAACAGCTCCCCTCCTCCCACTGCTATGGGAGTGGCGTCCCCGAGGCACCATGCTCTGCTGTTGAATAAACGCAACAAATCCCAACACTCCCAACGCCAGAGATGAACCCAGGGCCCCTGGCTGGAGCAGGAACTGTTCCATGGAGGAACATCCACAGTGCAAGGACTCTGGAGCGCTGCACGCAGCTCTGCTGTCCCAGAGCCCAGCCACTCTGGGAACCAGGCACATCCATGGAGATTTGGGAACCAAGCACAAACACAGAGGTTTGGAAAGCGGCCACCACCTCAAACAGGGAGCAGCAAATCCTCCAGGAAGATGGGAGACAAACTCACCAGGGTCCTCCTGGGACTCTCCTCTCCCAGAAATCACAACAGACTGTCCAAACTCCCAGGCCACCGGACAAGCAGTGGCCATTCCCACAAAAGTTACTTTGGATCAAGAAGTAGCATTCTGTTGTTTCCAGAAAATCCATCCCCAGGACTTGGACACGAGGCAGGGCTGGATCCCAGCTCCTGCCTGCCGAAAGCAGCCCTTTGCGGGGACCGCTTCTTCCAGATTCCATAAGAAAAGGGGCTTCTTCCTTGCCAGCTCCCAAGAACAGAGCTGTCCCTGCCAGCACGGGCCAAGCCAGGCATGAGGAGAACATCCTTCTCGGACAGCACAACCATCTCCAGGCACAGAGCTGTGAAAGGAAGCAGATCTCAACCGTAGCGACCAGGAGAAGGGAAGAGGGACGACCCAGGAGCAGGGAATGCTGTGCCCAACAGCCTCAGCCTGCCAAGGGGAACGGAACGCTGTCCAAGATGCCAGACCTGCCTGGAAGGGACGGAGCCAGCTTCTTTCCATCTCCAATCGATGTTAAAACCTGCATTCCCAAACCCTTTCTTGGGATCCTTTTCCCTGTGCCAGTTCCTGCTCTCCTGCTTGTGAAGTAAAGTAGGAAACGACAGTGGGAGCCCCAGACTCTCTGGTAGGAAAAGACAGAAGACAGCAAAGATCTTGTCCGTCTCTCACCCATCCTTCCCGACAGCGCACAGCCTGTCTGTCTCCCCCCAGAGCTGGGATCTCAGTGCCAGGAGCCAGGTCACTTCCCAGCAGCGAGGCCATCAGCACCCACCCCCATGAGAGGCTCCAGCATTTCTGCAGCCCAGCCCTGGAGTCCAGCAGACTCCAGAGCTCCCTCCCGAGTCAGGGCTGGCTGCTCCAGCTCCTGCTCAAAAGTATGGAGCACCACCACCATTCCAGCGTGCTCCTGAGCAGCGATTCCGGGCTCTTGCATCCCTGCAGCAATGACCGCAGCTCACTGTGCTCACTCTTGAATGCGTATCCCACTGGATGTGTGGTCCCACTGGATGCATGTCCTCCCGCATGGACACCAAGCCCACACACACAGGTCTGCTCTGCCCAGGTCCATGTTAGGACAACAGGGAACCTGTGTATCCCAAAGCCAGCTGGATTTTCTCCGAGGACAGTGGGAAGCGGTTCCAGAACCTCATTCCTGAGCCCCAGCAAGGACGGGGAAATTCCTCGCAGTGTTCCATGATTGCTCACCACTTCCATGACCTCACATCCCATTTTTAGAAGCCATTTTCCTAATGAAAGCTGCACAAATACCACAGCAAAGGTCACTGGGCACTGACAGGATTGTGCTGGAGCCACGGGAGACCCAGGGAGCAGGAATTAACTGTAATCCTCACTGTCCTGGTTTGCTGAGCACAGGAGGGACGCAGCGACAGGCAGGTATGGAGCACTCATGGGGAGGGAGAGACTTCCAGAAGGACACGGCCTGGCCTGTCCACTCTGCCAACACCGCTCCCACCTGGCCAGTCCCAAAGTATTTCTTCCTTAGAAAGGCCTCACAGTCAGCTGCAATCCCCTGCACGCTGGTGACCTTCCCTTTCGCAGCTCTGTTTTCCCACCAGAACTGCCCAGGATCCCACTCCAGAGGTCAGGTCTGGTCCTTTCCAGAGGTCAAGTCTGGCCATTCCAGCCCTCACTTCCCTCTGCTAAACAAGCCAAGCATTCAATTCCCCCTTCCCTTGGGGCCTTTCTTCCCTCTCGCTCGCTTCCAGCTGTTCCTACAACACCTTCCTACCTCCACGGGTGACTGGGATTGGGCAGAGGAGCCTGGTGTTCCCCACCCTGCACACTGGGGACACGGTTTTAGCTCCAAACACCTCGCCCATCCCAGCCATGCCGTTAGCACAGATCCCTTCGGACCCTCTCCTCATACTTTGGACACTGAAGGAAATATTAAACAGGAGCTCGGCTCCTCCCTGAGCAACGCAACCTTCCATCCCGCTCCCAGCATGGGCTGCCCCTCCTTCCCAGCCTGGCTCCGACTGCTCACAGTCTGTCTCCTAAAACCCTCAAGGGACCAGATCCACACAAACTTGCCCTTTCCCTGGATCTGCTCTCCACCTTGGATGCCTCCTTCACCAACATCCTTCTCTGGACGTGCTCCAGCCCCTCAAGGTCTTTCTTGGAGGGAGGGACCCAAACTGAAACCAGGATTCAAAGTGCCAAGTGCAGGGGGGCGATCCCTGCTCTGCTCCTGCTGTCACCCCATGGTTGAGCCAAGCCAGGATGCTGGCAGCCTTCTTGGCCACCTGGGCTACTGCTGGCTCCTGTTCAGCCGTTGTCGACCAGCATCCCCAGGGCCTTCTCCTCTAGGCAGCAGCTGCTCTTCCCCAAGCCCGGAGCTGCACAGGGTTGTTGTGGCCCAAGTGCCAGACTCAGCACTTGGCTTTGGTGAACCCCATTCCACTAGCTCTGGGGGGTCCAAGTTGTGGCTGCAGACACAACTCGAGCTGGAATGCCTTGGCGTGACCATCCTCGAGCCACCACTGAGGCCAGGGTCTCTCCTTCCTCACCAGAGCCAGTTCAGCATTTGTGAGGATGCTGGGAATGGCAGCAGCTTCCCAGAGGATCCCCACCACCAGCCACCCACCATCTGTCCTGTCTTTCCTGCATCAGGTCTGCTGAGTCACAGGACAAGCACCTCCGGCATCCCTGTCCTCCCAGTGCGGAGCCCTCGGCAGTGCCTGCAAGCCAGTGCCATGCCAGAAGAACAACCCAGAGCCCTTCCGCTGGCAGAGAGGAACAGAAACTTCTCCTCCACTGTTCTACTCCTGCAATCCATCCCTCCACAAATACATCCCCAAGGAAGCCCACCTGGACATCATGGAATCACAGAATCCTGGAATGGGCTGGGCCGGAAGAGACCTCAAAAGCCATCCAGTGCTACTCCCTGCCATGGGCAGGGACACCTCCCACTGGATCAGGGGGCTCCAAGTCCCATCCAACCTGGCCTTCTACACCTCCAGGGATGGGGCAACCACCACTCCTCTGGGCAACCTAGGTCAGGGTCTCCCCACTGGAAGACCATCAGCTCCCTGCTTTCGGAGTGTGGGGAGCTGCATGCCTGCTGGCTGGCCTGGCTGGGGTCTCCAGAAACCCGTTTGTCTTAGGAGACCACCAACTGGATCCAGTGGTTGGGTTGGACCTCAGAGCAGGCACAACCTGTTCCAGGTTATGGAGAGAAGCACCAGGGCGGCAGCTGCTCTGCTCCGCTCCTTCCAGAAGCCATCCTGGGGCCGTAGCACGAGTCCAAAGCCAGGTTAAACCAAGGGAGTGCAGAGAAGCACATGGGGTCCCTGCCTGTTCCTGTTCCTTTTCAAGTTCCCATTCCCGTTTCCCACCTGGTTGATGTGAACGGAAGGGATGGAGGCTGCAGAGACCGATGAATGGCTGGGTGAGTTGGGCAGGGACTTGCAGGGACCAATGGAAAGCTGCTGCTTCTTCCGTAGAGCCACCACCTTCTGTGCCACTGAAGGAAGGGAGAAAGGGACAGGGTCAGAGTCCAGGAAGCAAATTCCATAGAATCATAAAACCATGGAATCATTGAGGTGGGAAAGACCCCTAAACCCATTCAGTCCAACCATCAGCCCAACCCCAGCAGGCCAACTGAATCACGTCCCAAAATGCCACATCTGCACGTTCTGTGAATCCCTCCATGGATGGAGACTCCACCACTGCCCTGGGAAGGAAAGACATTCTGCCCCCACAGATTTCTGGAGGGCTTCTGCGAGACCCAGACCCTTTGTTCGACTGATGCCAACGCTCAGGGCTCCAACTGTGTCACCTGGTAGGAACAGGGAGGATTCCTGCAGGACATTCAACCTTGCAACCCTCGTCAACTGCCACTGCCATGTGAGGGACAGCATTCCCCACAGCCATTCCAGCTGGGCATGCTGAGTCCCCAACAACCACCCATTCTCTTGGGTCTCACATGGAGCAGGGACTTCATGTGGACACCAAGGAGCCACCCAGAGCCCTGGGCTGCAGCAGGAGAATCCCTGGGCAGCCGGAATCGCTTCTTGGTGCCCCCTCAGAGCAGCGATCGGAGATGGGTACTGAACCGAGCAGCCTGGGCGATGCCACTGCCGTCAGCCCAGGCGCTTGTGACATTCACCATCTCCAGATGTTTGGAAATCGAACAAAAGGAACAACTTTCCTGGTTCCTGTGACCTCACTGCCTGATGCCAACAGCCCAAAATTGCATCCCAACTTTCCCAATCTCCTGCCTTCTCTGGAAATAAACATCCTGACCAAAGAGCACAACAGGGAACAAGATGGGATGTGGGGAATTCAGAAGAGCAGCACCATTCCTTCTTTTCTCTCTCACACCATCTCAGGAGGAGGATCCCTTCCAATGAACACGCCTGAGGGCATCGGGAACACCGCACGCCCAGCCCAGCGTGTCTCAGCTCGTGCACCCCTGCAGTAAAGGAGCTGCCACGTTCCCTTTCCAGAAAGACAGAGGTTGCCCCACACATGCGCAGTGACTGAACCTGTTTGGAAAAGCTGGATGCCGACAGCAACTGCAGAATCCTGCTGGCTCACAGCAACAATGCCAGGTCCTGCGCAAAGACAGATGAAGGTCAATGCCCACAGATGCCCACCACTGCTACCTGCTCGTCTGGGAACACCAGGAGCCTATATGGATTCCTATAAACAGCAGGAAGCTCTCCTGCATTCACCAATCTGTTGGCTTTCCTGCTCTCCACCCTCTGGCAGTTTCATCCACCATGTAAGCCACCTCTCCTGTAAATGTCGTCCACAGGAACAGCACAAGCTCAGGCACCCGGGCGCCAAGAGATCATGAAAACATGGAATGGTTTGGGAAGAAGAGACCTCAAAGGCCATCCAGTCCCTGCCCCTGCCTTGGGCAGGGACATCTCCCACTGGATCGGGGGCTCCAAGCCCCATCCAATCTGGCCTTCAACACCTCCAGGGATGGGGCAGCCACCATTGCTCTGGGCAAGCTGGACCAGGGCCTCCCCACTGGAAGACCATCAGCTCCCTGACCAAGAGCCCCTCCCCAGCTTTCCTGGAGCCACTTTCAGCACTGGAAGCTGCTTTAAGGTCTCCCCAGAGCCTTCTCTTCTCCAGGCTGAACAACCCCAACTCCCAGCCTGTCCTCGTATAGGAGGTGCTCCAACCCTCGCATCATCTCTTTGGCTTCCTCTGCACCCACTGCAACTGCTCCAGGTCCTTCCCGTGCTGAGACTCCAGCACTGGACCCAGGACTCCAGGTGGGGTCTCCCCAGAGCGGAGCAGAGAGGCAGAATCACCTCCCTCCCCTCTGCTCCCACTGCTCTGGGTGCAGCCCAGGACACGGGGGGTTTCTGGGCTGGGAGCACACACTGCCGGCTCGTGTGGAGCTTCTCTTCCTCCAGCTCCCAAAGTCCTTCTCCTCAGGGCTGATCCAAATTCATTCTTCACCCAGCCTCAATTTGTGCTTGGGATTGTCCTGATCCAGGGGCAGGACCTCGCATTGGCCTTGTTGAACCCCAAGAGGTTCCCACAGCCCCACTGCTCCAGGCTGTTCGGGTGCCTCTGGATGGCAGCTCCTGGCCCCCTTGTGCCAACCGCACCACGCAGCCTGGTGTTGTCAACAAGCTTGCTGCGGGTGCCCTCAACCCCACCATCCACGTCTGTGACAGAGACACTAAACAACACCGGTTCCAACACTGTCTGCTGGGCGCTGGGCACCACGGCAAACGGACCAGTCCACATCATTCCTGCTCCTGCCAGGGTCATCTCCTCGTGAGATTGGAAGCCATGTTTGGAACACTCCGTTCCTTCCACAGCAGCACTGTCTGTGATGGCACCTGTGCTGGAAGCCACTTGGAGAGGGTGAGGGAAGCACAGTTCCCACACGGCAAATGGCTTTCCAGAAGGACTTTTCCAGGTGTGTGAAAAATCAGCAGAGATAAAGCCACTGCTTGTCTGCACACACCGCATCCTCTCACAGCGACCTTCTGACGTCCAGCTGCCCAGACAGAGCTGCTACCGTTCCGAAGACTCAACACGAAGGTTGTGGCACGAACCGTAGTCCAGATCCCTGCACAACTCTGCTTCAGACAACAGCTCCAGGCATGGAGCTGTCTCTGCCACGCCTGCCGGAGTGGGAAGGATGGCACCGCAATTCCCAGAGCCACCCAGCTCTGAGAGAGCCTCCAAGCAGTCGGCAAACATGGAGATCTGAGGGCCTCCTTTGCAGAGCTTCCCCACATGTAGACCACATGGCATCAACAGAGCTGGCAGCTTGGGAAGGAGGAGGATGAGCCCCAGCCTGCATCCAGATCCCGAGAGGCTGGATGTGCACTGCCTCAAGACCAGCTCAGCATTAATGGGCTGCCCAAAAAGGTCGGGAAATCTTGGTTAGGCAGGAAGGGGCTCTTTGGGAACAAAGTGCAGAACCTTGGCACAGCAAACCTCTGCCACAACAGCAAGGATCACTGCTCGGAGAAGCCTTCCTGCTTCCACTGTGGAAAACCAGCATCTTCCCCTGCCTGCACGGGACAGGGCCACCACGATCCAGGCTGAGCAACTTGTGTTTGAGAAACCGTGTCATGTTGAGGTCTGGCTGGTAACCGGATGGCCATGCCGGGCAAACTCCTCAGGTAAACCACGGCAGCCAGTGCTGCACCAGATCCCAACACGGATGCATGAGGACCACTGGTGCTCATCAGGAAAAGCCGCTCAACCACTCCAAAAATGCCTCATTCGCCAAGTCAGCTTCATCCGAACTGGATCCTGGAGGCCCTGCAGAGTTCTCAGATGCCAGCGATGTCCAGAGCTGACCTGTCAGGCTTGGCTCTCCTCAGCTCCTCCTGCTCCATTCTTTCCCTCCCCACAGGCCGTGTGCTCCTGTAGCTGAGCAAGCAGGTGGGAGCACAGAGCACCTGGGATCTACTCCCCACCTCCAATGCAATGGCTCCATTTGCAGCTCCCATTTACCGAACTGCTTTCTCCAGAGCTCCGAGCAGTGCACTCAGCAAGGGCACCAATACCAGCAGGTACGCAGCATGGCACGCAGAGGCAGCTGACTGCAGGGAATGCCACACAGCACAGGGAACAGACTCAAAGGCCAGAAGGAACACAGTTTTCCAGGCTGATCATTGCACATCTACACCGCACCAGCCATCTGGGCACACAGCGAGGCTCTTCTGCAACAGGACCCCCTCTGGCTTTGGAGAAAGCACAAGAAGTGCAGAATACAGCACTTCCTTATGCATTTTCCCAACAGTTAATGAAAAGTTAATTACAAAAGTAAGGATTCTTTAAAATTTGAATTCAACTCCCATTGGCTTCCAGCGCTGACGCTCTGCCAGCCCACAGAGTCCTGGGATCCGTGATGTTCTCCCTGTGCAGACGGATGCTCATAAATGGCAAACAAGTCACTTCATCTTCTTTTCACTTCATCTTCTTTTTGATTCATGGAATCATAGAATGGTTTGGGGATGGAAGGGAAAAGCTCTCTCTATCCCTCATTACCAGGAACTTTTCCAACCTTTGATTAATTTTGCAGGTTTTTTCCTCAGTTTCTCCATGTCCTTCTGAAGTGCTGACACCACTCCAGCCATGCTCCTCCTGCTGCCCAGTGTGAAGGCCGGGATCCATCTGGATCCCTCGGTGATCCCCTACTCACTCGCCCGGGGAGAGCATCAGCGTTCTGGGCAGGGCAACCCACACTCCTGTTCTGTACAGCATTGGGTCCAGTCTTATTCAATATATTTATAAACCATCTGGATGAAGGGATCGAGTGCACCCTCAGCAAGTTTGCAGATGACACCAAGCTGGGAGCAAGTGAGGATCTGCTTGAAGGAAGAGAGTCTCTGCAGAGGGACAGGTTGGATTGATGGGCTGAGACCAACGGGATGAGGTTCAACAAGGCCAAGTGCCATGTCCTGCAGTCGGGACACAACAACCCCATGCAGCGTTACAGACTTGGGGAAGAGTGACTGGAGAGCTGTCTGGCAGAGAAGGACCTGGTGGTGTTGGGTGGCAGCTGGTGACCATAAGCCATGAGTGGAGGAGAAGAGGAGGCTGAGGGGAGACCTCATCACTGCCTACAACTGCCTGAAAGGAGGTTGTGATGGGGTGGGTGCTGGGCTCTTCTCACAAGTGACAGCGATAGGACGAGAGGAAATGGCCGCAAGTTGTGCCAGGGCAGGTTTAAACTGGACATTAGGAAGAATTTCTTTACTGAAAGGGTGGTCAGGGATTGGCACAGCTGCCCAGGGAGGTGGTGGAGTTGCCATCTCTGGAGGTGTTTAAAAGACAGGTAGATGAGTTCCTCAGGGACAGAGTTTAGCACGGGACAGGCATGGTTGGACTCGATAATCTGAGAGGTCTCCTTCAACCTTCTCATTCTATGATTCTATGACATCAGTTTTCTCTGAACCACCTCCGAAGACCACATTCCTTCTGGATCTCCTCAGCCTGACTGCTCCTCACATGGACACTCCTGCTCCCTTGCCTCCTTCCTGTCTCATGCTCCCAGAGTGAAGAAAGAGCAAGAAGAACCCCAGCGCACTATTTATTCCATCTTGAGATAAAGAGGGATGAGAAGCAGCCCAACACACAGCAGCACCTAATCCCAGAGCACCTTCCCCAGCCCCTTCCCAAACCCACTGGCTGCTGTTCCTCCCCACACCGACCTTCCGAGGAGGGACACAACAGAACCGATCCGAAGGAATGAGCTGAATGAATTCAGCGACACGCAGAGCTGAAGCTTTCCCGAAGCTCGGATCGGCTCTGCACGCAGCTCACCCGCTGCTCTTCTCTCCAGGCTTGCTCTACAAACCACAGAGCTGGTTCAGCAGATCCAGCTCTGCTACAGTATTCACCATCCTCAACAATTCCCAGCTGTTCCTTCCCACCCTTCCTCGTGTGGAGAAGGAAAAAGGGGAGACCCACATGCCCCATTTTCCCTGGATCACCAGCTCCAGCTCAGAAGATGAAGGAGACACTCGAAGTTGATGACCAGCTCCATTCTGTGCCTCACCCTCAGCCCGGCTCGCTGTGCCGCAAGAGCCAACCTGCATTCCCATGGGACCATCATTTCCAAACTTTCTTCCACGCACTCGCTCCACTTCCAAACACACACAGCATTGCTTTGCTTCCCAGGAGGAACTCATCCTGCCTGGCCACTCCGCCCTACACAGACACTTCTTCACGCATCAAGCAGATCCCCCACCACACTCAAGAAGAGAAAGATTCCCACCCCGAGCTCAAGGGCAGAGGAATGGGTCAGGGGAATCATCCCACTGCATCTGGGGGCTCCAAGCCCCATCCAACCTGGCCTTCAACACCTCCCGGGATGGGGCAGCCACCACTGCTCTGGGCGCCCTGGGCCAGGGCTTCCCCACCCTCACAGCAAAACATTTCTCCCTAAGATCTCATCTCAGTCTCCCCTCTTGCAGCTCAAAATCATCCCCCTCGTCCCATCCCTGCACTCCCTGATCCAGAGCCCCTCCCCAGCTTTCCTGGAGCCACTTTCAGTACTGGAAGCTGCTCTAAGGTCTCCCTGCAGCCTTCTCTTCCCCCAACTCTCTCAACCTGTTCTCGTACAGGAGGTGCTCCAGCGCTCAGATCACCTCCATGGCCTCCTCTGGACCTGCTCCAACAGCTCCAAGTCCTTCCTGTGCTGAGACTCCAGCACTGGACCTAGGGCTCCAGGTGGGGTCCCCCCAGAGCAGAGGGGCAGAATCCCCTCCCTCACCCTGCAGTCCCATTACGGGGCAGGGTCTCAGTTTACTCAAGCAGGCTGGAAACTCCAAAGACATGGTGTAGGATCCCTCTCCTACCTCCAGCATCCCTGTCACAGACCCACTCTCCACATCCGAGCAGAAATGCTCCTCCACACACTGTTCCCAGGAGGAATTGCTGCCCCATCCAGCTGTTCTGTCACTGCTTCCTTACCTTGAACACCCAAAGGTTCTGTGCTTCCTCCTCTCCTCTATGAAATACAATCCAAACCCCACCCCCGCAGCCTCACAGCTCCTCCACAGGCTCATCCCAGCTTCTGTGTTGACAGGGATCTCTGTAGGGATAGAGCGGTCCCCATCAGCCTCTCCATAGGGACAGAGAGGTCCCTGGTAGCCTCTCTGCTCTCTGAATAAGCGGCTATCCCGGAGCACAGCCCCGACAAGAAAGGCAGGAGAGATGCGCTGCCTGGCCTGGCTCCGCACTCCCTCATTCCCATCCATGGAGTTACCATCCTGGAAGACCCTCTCCACGTTCAGTCCGTAGGTGGCACAGGTCTCGTAGTAGGTGCAGCGCTTCAAATCGTTGGAAAGCTTCCGCGCCCGAGAATCGTCGATGACCCGGGGGTTTGTGGCACTGATGGCATCTGGAAACCAGAGGGAGACAGGGTCAAAAACAAAGCACCCATGTCCCATCTATCCACGAGTCCCAGCGAACACTCCCAGCCTCCCTCCCTTCCCACTCTGAGACACCCACTCTCCTATAAATGCCTGGGATAACGAAGTCCCACATAAAGGAACCAGGTGTTACATGGACCTCGTTTAACCCCCCAGACCACCTGGGCATGGGGCTTTCTGCATGTTTTGGAAAGTCTGCCTTCCTAAGAGGAATGCGATTCCTTGAAGAGGTGCCAGGGGCTGAGGGAAGGAGAAGCTGCAAGGCTACCAGGAACCACACAGTACAGAGCCCTCCTCCACCTCTGCAGCACCGAGTATGACCAGGACCTCAGCAACCGCTGGCCCCTCCGCCCTACCGCTCTTCCCATTCCCAAGCCTCCACAGCGCCCGCCTTTAACCCCAGTTCGGTCCAGAGCCAAGACTGCTCTGTCTGGAAATTCCAGTCCTTAAATACACAAAGTTTTGCTTTACTCTGCATCCAAGGTCCGGAGGAGCCACCTCTGCGGTTCCTCTCCCACCATCACCGCCTCCCTTCCCAGCTCAGAAGTTCTTCACCAAGAACAGATCAGGAACAGGCCCCTTCCTTGTGCCCTCCATCCCTTGCTCCTGCTCTCTGCTGTTGCCCCTACACCCAGACAACTCCTGCACCTCAAGCTCCCTCCGTGCTCCAGGAACTACAGGCAGGAAGGACACTTGCTTTGGAAGTGCAGAGCGGACACCCCCTCTGCTTCCCAGGCAGTCAGAGAAAGCCCAGCTGCCCTGGCTGCGGGCTGGGTAAGGCAGGGATCTCACCCAGGGGCTGCCCTCTCTCCTGGCAGCCCCTCTGCATCCCATCAGCAGCTCCTTGCCCACATCCACTAGTAGCCTCCGCTGTGGTTTGGTGACAATTCCATCCCAGCTCCAGGCCCCAGTGCTGCCAGGAAGAACGGCAGGGAGGGCAGCTCTGGGTGCTGCATCCCTACACATTCATGTGGGAGATAGTGCTCCACAGCTCGAGCCTCTTCCTGGGGTGCTGAGAGCCAGCTGCCAGCCCCAAACCATCCCTCTGCACCTCATCCCAAAGAATGTGGGGCCAGGCACCAGCAGAAATCCCTCCCACAGCCCAGCCCCAGCTGCTGCAGGCAGCACCACGGAAGGCAGGACACACCAGCAGGTTTGGACAGCTCCGAAACGAACGAGGCTCCCTGGAGCAAGGCAGCTCCATGCAGGAAAGTAGGGGATGGTCTGGGAAGGAATTACTTAGCTCCTCTGGGGTGTCAGACCAGGGAACTGAGTATCAACCAGACTCACGCCCAACTTAGGCTGGGATCCCAAGTACCCCAATCTCTCTTCCTGGTGGGAACACATCCCAGTGCTCCCAACCAAGGTAGGGAGGATGGAGGGAGGACACCCGGCCGCCGCACTCTCACCCTGTGTGCCCACCAGCACCATTGGCACCTCCGCAGTGTTCCGATAGCTGCAGAGCCGCAGGTAGTAGTTGTAGACCGTCTGGAAGCTGATCTCATCCTCCAGGCTGAAGACAAACACCACAGCGTCGACCCAAGCAGCGAACTGGGGGAGACAAGGTAGGGGTCACAGTCTGGACAGGCATCCCAGGGCCCCGCTGAGCCAGCACGCAAAGCCCGGAGTGCCAGACACTGAGGCCAGGTGCAGCTGAGCATCCAGCCCAGTAGCACAAGCTCACGGCACCATGGGGAACCATGGGATCAATTGCCATAGGAGCAGCCCCTCCTCAGGCCTCACAATCTTCATGTAATCCCATAACCCAGCTCCCCAGGAGCACTCAGATCCATCTGGCAGGACCATAGAATCATCATAGGATCCTGGAATGATTTGGGTTGGAAGAGACCTCAAAGCCCATCCAGTGCCAACCCCTGCCATGGGCAGGGACACCTCCCACTGCAACAGGGGGCTCCAAGCCCCATCCAACCTGGCCTTCAACACCTCCCGGGATGGGGCAGCCACCACTGCTCTGGGCAACCTGGGCCAGGGCCTCCCCACCCTCACAGCAAAACATTTCTGCCCAAGATCTCATCTCAGTCTGCCCTCTTGCAGCTCAAAATCATCCCCCTCGTCCCATCCCTGCACTCCCTGACCAAGAGCCCCTCCCCAGCTTTCCTGGAGCCACTTTCAGCACTGGAAGCTGCTCTAAGGTCTCCCCGCAACCTTCTCTTCTCCAGGCTGAACAATCCCAACTCCCAGCCTGTCCTCGTACAGAAGGTGCTCCAACCCTCACACCGTCTCTGTGGCCTCCTCTGGACCCGCTCCAGCTGCTCCAGGTCCTTCCTGTGCTGAGACTCCAGCACTGGACCCAGGACTCCAGGTGGGGTCTCCCCAGAGCGGAGCAGAGAGGCAGAATCACCTCCCTCCCCTCTGCTCCCACTGCTCTGGGTGCAGCCCAGGACACGGGGGGTTTCTGGGCTGGAAGCGCATGTTGCCGGCTCATGTGGAGCTTCTCCTCCCCTAGCACCCCAAGTCCTTCTCCTCAAGGCTGCTCTCAATCCATTCTCTGCCTAGCATGGATTTGTGCTTGGGATTGCAGGATAAGTGTGAGAAGGGAGCCACTGGAGCTCCAGATCTCCTACCTGGAGTTCGGGGGGGCCCCCTTCATCTCGGATCAGCAGCAAGTAGCTCTGCCCATCCACTACAATCTCCTTCTTGAATCGGCCACCTTGGGAAGAGAGGAAGGTCTGGTGAGGTGGCAGCAGGCAGGGATACCCCTACAGAAGTCAAGGGGAGGCTGCAGAGCCCCATGGCAGCCGATGGAGAGAGCAGGATCAGCTCCAGAGACAGGAAACCACCCTGGAGCCCCAGGAACCAGATCTTACCCTCTGGAGACTCCTCCTGCACGTAGGTGCCAGTCAGGTAGCGGTGCACAAGGGCTGACTTCCCACTGGATAGGTTTCCCACAATGCCCTGAAACGGAGATGCACATCACCCACTTCCCAGGCACCCAGAGCACCCCCTTCCGGAAGGGCAACGGAGTTGGGAAGGGTCTGGAGCACAAATTCTATGGGAGCCGCTGAGGGCCCTAGGGCTGCTTAGTCTGAAGGAGGCTGAGGGGACACCTCATCACTCTCTGCAGCTCCTGGAAAGGAGGCTGGAGCCAGGTGGAGGTCAGGCTCTTCTCCCAAGGAACAAGGGATGGGCTGAGAGGAAATGGCCTTAAGTTGTGCCAGGGGAGGTTTAGATTGGATACTGGGAAATATTCCTTCAAGGAAAGGGTTGTCCAGTCCTGGCAGAGGCTGCCCAGGGTAGTGGTGGAGTCCCCATCCCTGGAGGGATTTAAAAGATGCGTGGATGTGGCACTTGAGGCCACAGTTTAGAGGTGGAGTTGGCAGCACTGGGTTTACTGTTGGACTCACAGAATCACAGAATCATTAAGGTTGGAAAAGCCCTCTCCACTCATCCAGTACAACTGTCAGCCAATCCCATCGTGCCAACAAAACCATGCCCCAAAGCATCATGTCTACATGTTCTTTAGACCCCTCCAGGGTTGAAGACTCCACCACTGCCCTGGGCAGCCTCTACCAGGGCTTCTCCACTCCTTCAGTGAAGAAACAGTTCCTAATATCCAGCCTAAATCTCCCCTGGTGATCAATGATCTTAAGGATGGGCAGAGATGGACAAAAGAGGGCACAGGGGATGGCTGTACCCAGCCAGAACTTGGGGAGAGTCATGGGAGCAGCAGGCACAGAGCCGCAGCTGCCAGAGAGGTTCTGGTGAGGACCCGCATCCTCTCCCAAAGAGCCGCAGTCCCGTCAGCACCGCGTTAGCTCTTTCCAGCACCCTCCTGCTCCTCATGGGACACACAGTAGGAAAAACACCTCTTCTCCCAGCCCACACATCCCAAATTCTTGGGCGTCGCAGCTTTTAAAGGAGAAAAGAACCAGAGCCTGGCCCCATGTTTGATATGGCTGCTGCTGTCAAGGTTTCCAAGTGCACGCGTCCCGGCCAAGCCTGCTGCACTGCCTACGCTGAAAGGCACCGATTTTGAACCAGGTTCAAACGCACCACGTTGGATCATCCCAAAAATCTGCTACAATAGAACATCGCTGTCCCCGGATGGGTCAGCCAGACAATTCAGCTCTTCCTGATGACCAGATTTTCCCAGCGGTTTAAAATCCTCTGGTGCCTAGGGGCTTGCACGCCGACCAGAGAGCAGTCCTGGGATAAAGGGGCATTCTTCAGCCATCCTTGCAAAAAATTGAGTTCCGACTGGCTGCCCCATATCTGACAGTAATTCCCTGCATCCACAGGGACAACACGGCTCATGGAGCGGGCTCTTGCATTCTCGAGCATCCCACCTCCTGCTCTGCTGCTCTGGTGGAGAAATGCTGGGGTGATGCAGAGGTACCCTGCACCTGGAACATCCTCCTCCACCTCCTCCTGATGTGCCAGGTCCAAGGAAAGGCACTCAGCCAGGGGCCACAAAAGCCGATCCCAACAGACTCTTCTTTTCCACAAGGCTTTCCAAAGAACCCGTATCCACCTTTGGCTCTGGATGGTCTGACTTTGCCAAGAAAATTCTCATGCAGAACAGCCCTCGGCTTTAGGGCACCCCACACCTCCTCCTACACCTACGGAACACTCCCAGGGCTCCCACAAAGATGTCCATGGGCTGGGTGTCCAACAGGACCATCTGGAGCACCCTCCCAGACTGCCCGACACAGCCCAGAACCTGGGGGCTCCTCCACTCCCGGAACCCACAACTCCAACATTCGTTGTCGTTACTGCCTAGCTCAGCATCCACTCAAACGCTGAGCAGGCACCTGCATCCTCCTCTGTTCCCAAGATGAATCGGCATGGATTCAGGGACTTGCTGTTTCACCGGGATCTGAGACGTCGGATCCCTCCACCAGGCAGAAGCTGCCAGAGACATCCATGCCCGTGCAGAGCTGCTGTGCTTCTGCAGACTCTTTGCGATGACCCCAAGCAGCACGAAAAAGCTGAGAGCCTTCATGGAAAACAAAGACCCTTACACATCCAGGAAACAAAATCAAACTCCCAAGTCCCATCCCAAGTCTCCAAGTGTCACCCAGGTATCAGAAGCTGGCAAAGGGCACGGCGCTTCTGGGAGCTCTCAGGGGTTCCAGCGACTCTGGCTCCTGGAGATGTGGATATAGCACCACTAGCCGACTTGGGGAAGTGCCCACACAGCCAAGCATGAGTCAGCTCCTTCCCGAGTGGGTGCTGTGAGCCTTGTCCTTGTCCCAGTGCAGCCAGGGACACGGCGCCCCGAGCCATCGGCAGCGGCAGGACATGGGAAGCAGGGCCCGTCTCAGAGGTGCCACACACCAAGACCAGGATGTCCCCCTTAGGGATCATGCCCCACACAGAGGGGGCTGTGTCTAGGCAGAAAGATTGTATCCTGCATGGATGTGATGAAACCTGGGAATGGCATCCCCTGGGAAACCCACCTCAAGCCTCATCCCCTCCATGTGGCAGAACAAAGCACCAGAGGCAAAGGCTTCATCCCCATGGAATTGTCCTGTAGCAGGGACACCACGGAGTACTCCTGCCTGGAAGGCAGCCGGCAGAGGCCCAGGAAGCACCAGTGTGGAGCCAAAGGCAGCACGGCTCAATGGGAGAGGCAACACCTCCCACACAGGCAACTCCCATGCTCGAACACTGCTCAGGATCTGTCCCTGCTTCTGCTACGCCAGAAGGTGCAGAATTCTAGCAATGACAGCTCTGCCACAGCCAGCAGGAAGGGTGAGGAGCTCACATGCTGCCTTTGGACCCGCACATCCAAGGGCTTTCCCAGATCAACTCCCTCTCCTGTACAAGTGGGAGCCTCCAAGAACCCCCCAGCAGCAGCCCCAGCTCCTCTCCCCTCCTGGCATTCCCACGTGGCCACATCAAACCACGGGTTGTTCCTGGGGCTTCGGAGAAGCATCAGAGAGGCAGCAATGTCCAAGCCGTGAGTACTCACCACCTTCAACTCAGGCACCGAGCGACTCAGGGTCCATTCCTGGCTGTTCACAAAGGAATCTGCAGAACAGAGAGGAGAAATCATTGGGTCAGCACGGCCTCCTTCAGATCCTGACGGTAATCCTGCCACACTCTCCCTGCTCCCGCCAGGCAGGTTTATGGCTCTTCCCTCCCTCCTGCCTCATCTACAGACACAAAGCTGGACAAGGTCCCAACGCTGCTCGGGAGGCCCCACAGCCAGAGCTCCGGGCGGGAAGGAGCAGCCAAGCCGAGAGGCTGGACAAGATCCCAACGCTGCCCGGGAGGCCCCACAGCCAGAGCTCCGGGCAGGAAGGAGCAGCCAAGCCGAGGGGCAGCACAGAGCCCAGGCACCGCGGGCTGGGGGTTCACAGTATCACAGTATCATAAGGTTGGAAAAGACCTGTGAGATCATCGAGTTCAACCTATAACCCAACACCTACACCTACTCCTACTTGTCAACTACACCATGGCACTAAGTGCCTCATCCAATCTTTCCTTAAACACCTCCAGGGACGGTGACTCCACCACCTCCCCAGGCAGCGCTTTCCAATGCCCAATCACCCTCTCAGTAAAGAACTTCTTCCTAAGGTCGAGCCTAAAACTCCCCTGGCGAAGCTTGAGGCTGTGTCCTCTTGTTCTGTCGCCAGTCACCTGGGTTCCTGCCCTGCGGAAGCACAGAAAACCCTACAGCAACTCCCTCCTCATGGCATGTGGGAAGCACCAGAGAGCTGAAACGTTCAGCCTTTTGGGGCTGCAAAGGGCCCCAAACTGTGGGCTGGGAATGGCGAGGGCAGGGAATAATGAGGGCAGGGGATAACAAGGACTGGGAGCAGTAAGAGTGGGGAATAACGAGGGCTGGGAATGGAACGGTGAGGAAAGGTGAGGGCAGGGAATGGTGAGGGCTGGGAACAGCAAGGAACAGCAAGGGCAGGGAACGGAACAGTGAGGGCAGAGCCCAGAGCTACACCTCCAGTGTGGCGGACAGAGCTGGCAGCATGCTATGATCTCTGTCTGTGAAAGTGAACACAATTACTTAGGCATCTGTAACTTGCGGAGCACTGGAAGAGGCCTGAGGAGGTTGTGTCAGCCAGGCTCAGCTCCAAGTGCGCAGGGAACGCCCGTACTCCTTCACAGAAATCACAGGCTGAGTTTCCACCCAAACAGGCTCTGGGAGCCGGTCAAACAACACACTTCCCAAATAAATCCAGGCTCACCGCAGGGGGAGCAGGAGCCTGGAGAGCACCTGGACTACCAGGAACAGCCAGCAGCTGATCCTCACAAACTGGACTCCTTCATTTTCCTTAGATGGGGATGTTCATCCCACACCCAAAGCCTTACGGCTTCCGAGTGGGAGCTGAAACAGAAAAGCAGCACTTGCTGTGTGTTAATAATAAAGGATTTTTGGAAACCAGGAACCTGCAGGAGCTCGCTCCTTTGGGAACCAGAAACAAACTTGTGGAATTCACAGCCATGCACCTTGCAGACACGGACACCTCAAAGGAGAAGTGGCGGATCCACCAGACCCAACAGTGGGAGTGACATAACTTGTCCCAGGCACAACTACCGTCTGGACCCGAGGCCGCCAGACATGAGGCCAGAAGGGACGATGACTCTGGAGCTGCTCCATCCCCATCCCAGCAGGTCCTCCCCGCCTGCCTCTGCTCCCAAGAGCCCCAGCACTACCATAGTGCTCCCGGTACTCATCTCAGCTCTCTGGCATTGCCCAAACTAGCTGGGCAAGCCAGTGGCTCTGCCGAGTAGGTGTTGCATTCCATGCTGTGCCAAGCACTGCAGGCTGGAACCAAGGCAGGCCAGGAGATGCCGGCACACCTGGGCAGGATCCGAGGGCAGCGCCAGGCTCCTCACCCCTGCCAGAAGCCAGCTGGTGGCTGCCTTCATCCCAGTTTATCCTCCTGCCCTCCCAGCTCTCCATGGAATGCTGAACATGCAACGGCTGCAACCCTTTCCACCTCCAGGCTGATGCCTTGGATCACCTCACACTGCCATCCAGCAGGAGATCTGTACAGAATAGCCTGCTCCGGCTGTCGGTGGCCAAAGGGCTTCCAGGGGCCCCATCCATATGGAGGTGCACGACAAGGAAACCGACAATCCAGCACCGCACCTTTTGCACAGCACCGTGTAAGCCTTGGCACCAGTTGGCCACGGTGTCACCGTGCCAGAATAGTGTACCGATACGGCGCTCAGACCTCGAGTTCAGCATCCATACATGGATTCGTTAACGCTGCTTCTGCAGAAGCTACGGAAAAATAAAACACCAGACAGCAACAGGGGGTTGTCCATAACCAACACAAATGCTAAATGCTTCTCAGAGGCATCGTTTGTATAGAATCATGAAATCATGGAATGGTTTAGGTTCGAAGGGACTTCAAAGCCCATCCAGTTCCACCCCCTGCCATGGGCAGGGACACCTCCCACCGGATTAGGGGGCTCCAAGCCCCATCCAGCCTGGCCTTCAACACCTCCAGGGATGGGGCAGCCACCACTGATCTGGGCAACTTGGGCCAAGGTCTCCCCACCCTCACAGTAGAACATTTCTCCGCAAGATCTCATCTTAATCTCCCCTTTTTTCAGCTTCAAACTGCTCCCCTCAACCCATCCCTGCACTTCTTTATGGCCTCTGTTCTTCCTTTTTTGGGTAGAGGTAAAATATTAATTAAAACAACCAATAACTTAGGAGGAAAACACAGAATCACAGAATTGTTTAGGTTGGAAAAGACTTTTAAGAACCTCAAGTCCTACTGTAAACCAAACACTGCCAATCCCACCACCGAACCCTGTCCCTGTGCCACATCCCCACAGATTTTAAATCCCTCCAGGTATGGGGACTCCACCACTGCCCTGGCAGCCTCTGCCAGTGATTCATAACCCTTTCCATGAAGGAATTGTTCCCAATATCCAATCTAATTCTGCCCTGGCACAACTCGAGGCCATATCCTCTCATCCCATGTCTTGTCACTTGAGAGCAGAGCCCGACTCCCATCTGGCTCCAATCTCCTCTCTGGGAGCTGCAGAGAGCAATGAGGTCTCCCCTCAGCCTCCTCTTCTCCAGATTAAACAGTCCCAGGTCCCTCAGCCGCTCCCACAACCCCTGGGCTCCAGCCTCTTCTTTGGGACCTTCCCAGCTTTCACAAGAGCACAGATGGAGTACCGCAGTGTCCTGCACCACATGGTCCAAGGCTGCTTCCCAAACATCCAGCTCACTCCACAGTGAGCCGATCTTGCGCAGAAGAACAGAGGAAAAACACTCAGACCAGGATCCCTGCACAACCTGCTTCAGCGCTGGCTTCGGAGCAGCTTCCTGTAGAACATCCAGAGGCTTTCCTTAAGCATTCCCAAGAGCCAAAGCTCCTCAAACCCAGAAGGCATCAATGTCCTCAGCTTTGGGTCGCAACACACGGAGAGCTGGCCTCGAAAGATGCAGAACCTGAAAAATCAACATTACTAAACACGAGGCCTTGACCTACACCATTCCCACTGGGATAAGGTCCTCAAGACCATCAGTGCATGCAGGAAGGCCTGAGGACATGGGAAGGGGGTTCTTTCACACATTAGGCTGGAGGACATGGCACAACCGAGTCAGATCTGTCCCTGTGCTGGGCTCTGGTCCTCCCATAGCACCGCTGCTCCACACCCCGGGCACATCGACCACAACCCCTCACACACAACCCCTGCACCGAGCCCCAGGAAACTCCCACCTGCTCCCGGCATGTCCATCCGCAGGCCCAAGTACACCTCCTCAGCCAGCAATCCCATTGCTCAACTGCCCGTACCCGCAGGGTCAGCCCCATCCCTCGGTGTTCAGACCATTCCCAAAGCCCAAAGCCCCCTCCGCTTCCTCCTGGCCTCACTGTGCTGCTCCAGCAACAGCTTTTGCGGAAGTGGCACCACAGCCGGGACAACGCCCATGGCACTGGCAGAGCGGCACCTCAAGAGCTGTTTCCCAACCACCCAAAACAGCCAGCAGCCAAGTCTCGGCTGCCGGAAAACGCTGACACAGCTCGCCGATGCCAGCCCTGTTCATCCCAAGTGCTGATCGCTTGTTCCCAAAATGCAGCCTATGGAAGTTTCTGCCATTCCACCAGGATAAATCCCATCAGGATGATCCCATTTGCTCTGTGTTCCTGTTACATCCCCAAATCAGCACAAGGATGGTCCGAGTCCATGGAGTTGATTTGGATGTGGGAATCCCTCTCCACTGGCATCGTTCCCCCAGGGCTGCTGCACCCTTCCCACCGCAGTGCTCCTGCCATGGGAGATGCCGAAGGGAGATGCCAGCTGCTTATACCACCCTTCCCCACTGGAAAAGGCCAGAGATTGCCATCGGAGAAATGACCACATGGAAGTGCACAGCAAGTTCCCAGCGACCTGACCTGACCCAAAGCCCCAGCCGAAATCCATGCAGGAATGCCAGCATCCACACCGCACCAGAGCCTTCCCATGAGCTCGGCTGGCAGCTTCCAGCTGGGAGAGCAACCTGAGGAAACCCCATCATCGGAGTTCCTGCAGGCATCGGGGAGCAGGGATTTATTTGACTGGCTCCACTGCTGGAGCAGCTGTGTTCTTTGGTTATTCTGCATCAAAACACTCCCTCTCTCTTCTCCCTGTTACCACATAACACAGCGGATCTTGGACTGCCAGGAATTCCTTTCCCAAGCGCATCCAATCTCAGAATTCAGTGGATTCGTGCCACCTCCTGTACACTGGGAGCCTCAGCGGACCTGAACAGTGGCCGTGGCTCCAGGATGTCAGATACAACTGGGCGAGAGAAGCCACCAGCCTGACCATTCCCAGGAAAAGGAGACTCCAGCCAACTCTGCTGCTGCCCAAGAGCTTCTGCTCATGAAGATTTCCAGACACTGGCAGAGGGCAGGAGCCCACGTGGAAATTTGGAAGTGGAATGTCCCTGCCATGAGGAAGAGCAGATATGGATAAAGCCGGCACTCCACAGAGCCGATGTCCTGCTGCTCCCACAGAGCAGACCACAGCGGTGGGACAGGCAGCGACACACTGGAGAGGCTGGATGCCCCTTAGAATCATAGAATCATGGAACCCTGGAATGGTTTGGGTTGGAAGGGACTTCAAAGCCCATCCAGTTCCAATCTCCTGCCATGGGCAGGGACACCTCCCACTGCATCAGGGGGCTCCAAGCCCTATCCAGCCTGGTCTTGAACACCTCCAGGGATGGGGCAGCTACCACTGCTCTGGGCAACCTGGACCAGGGCCTCCTCATCCTCACCTTGAAGAATTTCTTCCTGAAGTCCAATCTAAATGCTCCCACTTCTAATTTAAAGCTATCATCCTGTCACTCCAGGCTCTTGGAAAAAGCCCCTCCCCAGCTTTCCTGGAGCCCTTTCTTACTCCCCTTTTTCTCTGCTCTAAGGTCTCCCCAGAGCCTTCTCTTCTCCACGCTGAACAATCCCAACTTTCCCAGCCTGGCCTCGTACAGGAAGTGCTCCAGCCCTTGGATCATCTCCATGGCCTCCTCTGCACATGCTCCAACATATCTGTTTTCTCCCTGTGCTGAAGACTCCAGAACTGGATGCAGGGCTCCAGGTGGGGTCTCCCCAGAGCGGCTGAATCCCCCTCCTCACTCTGCTGGCCTGTGCAGCTCTGATCCACTCCTGCTCACACCCACTCACTGCTACAACACTGGGAGGGAGGAGAAAGGGCCCAGCCGGGCACGATGGACTCCTCACTGCAGCTGCTCGCTGCTCCGCAACAGGCTCAGCTCCCTCATCCTTTGGAAGCGCCACTGCCAGACATGTCTGGCCACTAATAACTAACCGACTCGTTATCCAAGCCACTGCAGAATGAACTTGGATGCTGAAACCCTGGACACTAAACCCCATCACATAACACCAGTGCAGACACCTTGTGCAGGAGACGATCCCAGCAAGGATTATCTCACTGGGTCTTCACTTTGCGGCAGTGAAAGGAGAGGATCTTGTGTAACCCTGGGATCAAAGGGTGTGATTCCCACCCGCTACGCTCATTCCTCAGCGGCTCCACAGGCAGCAGCTGCCAGTGCCATCATATCCCGCATGCTGCACCACGCACAGACTCCACAACATTCCCAACCCAGGCTTCCACCACTTCCTAGTCCATGTCCAAACGTATGCAGACCAAAGGACCATCCCAAATTCTCTCTGCTCCAACAGCTGGAAGGTACAACCCAGCAGAGCCAGAGATACAGATAACCGACCGCCTTCCCATCAAAAGCACTCTGTGGGGCCCAACCTCGCTGGTAAAATCCTGCTCCAAATTTGTCCGACCTCAGCTCTAGTTGCTTCACCCCACACGCACAGGGAGGTTAGGAAGAAAAAGGCACTGTTTCCCAAAGTTCCCTCATTCCATGGATGCCTGGGATAATAACACCTCTGCCCACATCCCTTCTGATCTCCTCTGGAGAACCAGGTCTTCCAGATTGGATCTCAGCATCTCATTCCTTGCTAACTTCCAGACTTCAGTTTTGCAGTGAGAACACCAGATCAGATTCAGCATCCAAGGAATAGTCTCTAAACCCATCCTGACATCCCTGCTCCTCCCCAGTGCTCCCAGCTAAGCTGGGGCCCGCACCAACAGAAGATGATGATCAGGATCCATTCCATTAGGATCCATTCCGTCCACTCTTCTCCCAGTCCTCTCCTCTCACACATCCCTACACATTTGTCCTCCACGCGGCCAAACTGGAGAGCAATGGGAGCCACCTCAAAGAACCTGGAAAAGCAGTGAATCTTTCTGGGAGAGGGGAATATTGTTTCTGAGCTGCGAAGTCCAGATCTTGCTGTCGGAGATGCTGCACCCATCCTGTGATTCCTCCCTGTGCAAGGAAAAATACAACCTCACCCCATTCCATTTTTTGTCAAGCCTGTGCCTATCAGGGGGTCCTTTGGAGCCGCATCAGCTGATACCTGGAAATGTTCCAAACTGTGGTCCCTCTTGCTGGTTGAACTCTGCGTGGATTCTGCTCTCCAGCTCCAAGGGCTCTTGCCCTCCCCTAGAGCCCTATCGGAAAATGCACACCCCATCACCCTTCATCCTGGTACACAAAAACCAGCTCCTGAAGTCTTTTCTTGGTAACAGACTCCACATTCCCTGCTCACCCTCCCTGTGCTTGGTCTCAGCTGAGCTCCTCCATGGCAGGAGTAGATGTTTCCTGTGCAGCCCAAAGGAGTCTCTGGCAGGGCTGCGAGAGCAGCACTCTGACTGGCCCCATGGCTCTCTGGCGGGATGGACTTTGATCCCTGGGATACACAGTGCCGGATGGAAATCCCAGCTTGCTGTAAAAAAAATACCCCAGGTACGGGAAGCAAAGGAGCAGTGCCGGCTTGGATCTGTGCTGGAATGATATATCCATCTTTCCCCACGAGCTGGTACCCGCAGCCACAGCTGCATTCCCCAGGAGGGCGCGCAGGGCTGTAGCCATGGCTTTCCTAGGGCTCAGGTGGGCAACGCTGGAATAACACATCCAAGTTTCTGAAACATGGAACAGGTGTTGGGAACAGCATATAGCCTGCAAGGATCATTCCTGGAACCGGAACGGGGCAGAGATCTGATCCTCTGCATCCAGCAAGACCATGCTGGAGCCATATGAAGGTTGTGTACTCCCAATCTATGGAGTCCTGGCTTAGAGGCTCAGCGCTCCCAGTGGAGCAAACCAGAGCCCACTGACCAGCGTGCTGAGTAGAGAGACAATTAGGAAGAGGATGGAGAAGCCGTAGGGGATCTGGTCTGCTAACGTCACTGCTGTGGCTTCCCGTCTCGCTGATCCCAGGAGGACACAGCTCAACCAGGCACAGCCAAGTGGATAATGGCAAAGCCGGTGTCCTGAGCAAAGACCAAAGCAGAGTGTGAGCATTGCAGCTCCAGCACACAGGGCTGTACTGGGAACACAGTTCCAGCAGCAGCACTCCAGAAAGGCCATCCCCAATTTCCAGCACAAGCCATGGCGGCAAACTCGGCACACACTGGCTGGGCACTGCTGGAAGGGGCTCCGAGCCCTTCCAATGCTCCCAGAGAGGCCTTGGAAGGCTCTCCAGCAGCTGGACCCAATGGCACTCCCAGCCCATCCCAGCATAGCAGCCAGGTGAGGGCTGAGGACACCAACACAGGTGCCCAACCTCAGCTACTCCCCTGGGAACGCGGCTGCCGGGCTGGCAGCCGCCAGCAAGTAGGAACAGGCCCCCCACTGCAGGGGCAGAGCCCGGCCCTCCCTGCCTGGATACACCCACATTCCGCAGCCATGAGCGCAGCCTCCCCTCTCCTGGGAACCTCCCGACACCCACCCAGCACCCAGCACTCCTGCCCGAGGCACGGCCTCCTGGCACAAACCTACTCACAGCATCCCAGCCCTTTGGGGAAAGCTGCCCACCCTGACCCCCAGCACCTTCCCCTGGGATACACAGATCCCCAGCAGAACAAGGACTGGTGGGAATGAGCCCCTTGGGCTCCCTGTGTGGCAGCCGCGCAGCAGCACAGCTCCAGAAAAGCGTCCTGGAACGCGTCCTGGCACCAAGCTCCTGGGCAGCTGCTGCCCTGGGAGCAAGCAAATTCCTCCGGGAGCCGGTCAGCCACGTCCATCCCACTGGAACATTAGCCAAGCTGGGGAGCTGCCTCCACGATGCCCGGACTGCGGAGCAGAGTGATGGGAACGCACGGCTGCCCCGAGAGCGCAGATCCTGTCCCAGTCCAGCACACGATGCCTTCAAAAGCCTGCGGATCCTCGTCTCCTGGTCCCACACATTCCCTCTGCAGGGCCAGCCGGGCACGTGGCCAGAATGGGAATAGGAATCGGATGGGAATGGGATGGGGCAGTGTGGTCCTGCCAAGAGCCCTGCATGCCCCAGCTCCTCCAGCCATTCCCAGCGCGTTCCCAGGCCCCATGGCGACTCAGGTCCACTCTGTACCTCTGCCACTCAGGATGCCACCACAGCTCCACAGGCGGCTCCGTATCCAGCGAGCACAGCCGTGCTCCCACACCACGGCCTCCCGGCATTGCCTGGGCAGAGCCTGGCACCAGGAAGCTGCAGAGGAGAGGACATGCAGGCACATTCCCATGCTCCCTCAGCCCCCCACGCCACTCCGGTTGTCTCCCAAACATTCCAGCGCTTGCTTGGAGCCCACACAGGTCCCTTCTCCCTTCCCATGGGATTTCTGCTCCCTCTGCTCTTCTAGCACCGCTGCAGGAGGCTCAGCTTTCCCTGCCCTTCCTGGGACATCACTACAGGACACACACTCAGCTCCCAGGTGTCCGGCTGGCCAGGGAACCCATTCCCCATGGCATCTCCTCCTGGTTGTGGCTCCTCCAGCACAGCCACTGCTGCTGGACCATGGAATGACCCCAGGAACGCTTGCGCTCCCTTGCCACAGCCGAGCTTCACCCAGAGGAGCACTGGGACACAATGGAATGCCCATTCCCGGCCTAGGAGCTCCCGGATGAGCCGTGGTCACCCATCCTGTGCAATCGGATGACCATTCCCAGTGCAGGGGCTCTGGGATGAGCCTTACCCAGCGCTCGCAGGGGGCCGCTGCCAAGCAGGATGGGATCCCTAGGGCCGGTGGCACTGCCACCACGCTCTCGCCTTCGGAAGCGGCTGGTGAGGAGCCTCCAGAGTCCTCCCGCCTGCCCGGGCTCCGCGTGCAGCCGGTCCCCGACTCGGCCCAGCTCCGGGTAGAGCAGATCCCGCTTGCTGGGACACGTGTGCAGGGAGCTGGCATCACCCTCGCTCTTGGTGCGGAGCCGCGTGGGGCGCAGGAGCCCCCCGGAATCTGAGCGTCGCAGCTCGTGGCCGCGACGCAGGCGGAAGCTGAAGCTTTTCCGCAGGGAGCTGAAGCTTCTCCTGGGGCTGGGGCTGCTGCGGCCGCTGCTCCCGAAAAGGTTCCAGCGGCGGCTGCCCCAGAGGGATCCGTGCCGGAGGAAGCTGGGGCTGCCAGCGGGATGTGGGGTGGCAGGTGGGAAGGCAACGCTGCTGGGCCGCGGGCGCTGCGCCCCGGGGAGCAGGGACCCCTCAGAGCCCTCCCGGCGCGGCAGCCGCAGCCGGAGGAGCCCCAGGAAGCCACCGTGGGCACGGGGCAGCGGGGCTGAGCCCTCCAGCCCGGAGCCGGTGTGATTCCCGGAGTGATTCCTGGTGCTATTCCCGGTGCCAGTGTGATTCTGGGTGCAAATCCCGGTGCAATTCCCACTGCAATTCCCGGGGCCGTTCCCCGTGCTGGTGCAATTCCCGATGCAATTCCCGGTGTCGGTACAATGTTCAGTGCAATCGGCGGTGCAATTTCCGGCTCTCCCCACCGCACAGAAGCTCCGCGGCCGCTGTTCCCAGTGCGGGGCCGGGACGCCCCGCAGCTCCAGGGACTCGCAGAGGCTGGCGGCTCGGCAGGGGCTCAGCCCCGGCCCCGCCCCGTCCCCGGGCCCCGCCATCTCCACCCCCGGCACCGGCACCGGCACCGGGAACGCCCCATTCCCTGCCTTCCCCGCCCCTGGCCCCGCCCCGGCCCGAACATCCCCATCCCCACCCCCGGCACCGGGACCGCCCCATTCTCTGCAGTTCCCGGGACCGCCCCGGTACTGGTCCCGATCCCGTTCCCAGTCCCGATCTCAGTCACCTTGTCAGCCCCACCTGGCGATACTGGTCCCACCCCCGGTACCAGCCCCGGTACCGGTCCCAATTCCGGTCCCAGTACCGGCCCCTATCCCGGTTCCAGCCCCGGTCTCCACCGGGCTGTCTCGTTCCCAGACCCGGCCCGGTCCCAGCCCTGTTGTTAGCCCCGCCAGGCGATATCGGTCTCAGTCCCGGTCCCGGTCCCATGGCGAGCCGGCGCACCCGGCCACGCGGGCACCGAGTGGCGCCTGGACTGGGGCCCGGACCGGTACTGGGACCAGTATCGCCTGGCGGGGCTGAGCGTGGGACTTGGACCGAGATCAGGATGGGAACGCAGCAGGAACCGGGACAAGGGCCGGTACCGAGACGGGAACCGGGGCTGGGACCGGGATCGGAGCCCTCGCGGCGGCGCGATCCCAGCGTTGCCCGCCAGGGGGAGCCGCGGTGCCAGCACAGCCTACGGGCGCCCCCTGGCGGCTTCGGGAGGCACCGACATCCCATCCCGGGATTTGGAACCCGGAGACACCAACCCCATCCACCCTGGCTAGCGGGACACACCGACCCCATCCATCCCGGGATCTGGGACACACCGACCCGATCCATCCCCGGATCTGGGATACACCGACCCGATCCATCCCGGGTAGCGGGACACACCGATCCCATCCATCCCATAGGGATCGGTACCGGGAGACATCGACTCCATCCATCCTGTAGGGACAAGTAGCAGCAGACACTGACCCCTGCTGCTCCAGCACCCCTGGACCCTCCCATCCCAGGGCCCAGCTGCAACCCCACCACCTGCTTCCCATTCCTAAATCCAGCCCTTGCCAGCAAAATCCCCCAGCAGCTTCCCAGGATTCTGTTACTAAGCCCGGACACCCCGAAAAGGCCTCAGCACCAAGTTCCCAAGTCTGGATCATGTTTGTGAGCAGTGGTTTTCCCAGATGGAACACACGACCGTTTGGCTCTGCTGCCCTTCTAGGCCGTTGCTGTTGCTGTGCCCCCTCACCCCTTCCCTACCCCTTGGATCACCCTGGATCCTCCTCCTTTTCCTGCACACGTTTGCCCTCTCCCTGGTTTTCCTCCCTGGTGTAAGGATGATCTGCCCTCACTCCAGGGAAGGCAAAACAATGCTTGACTCCCCTCTAAATGATTTGCCGTTTTGGGAAGCTCTGCCTGCTAATCCAGCTGAGGTCTCCGGTTCTCCCAGCCTTTCCAGGGAACACTGAACACCAGCAACTCCTTTTCCCCTCTCCTTATCCAGGAATCTTTGCCTCCACTGCCTTAACTCTTCCCAAATCCACCTTTGGGGCTTAGCCCTTCTCTCCGATCCCTCATCCCTCTTCATGACCTTCCTGACCAATGACCCATATCCTCTCCTGTTCTCTGGGATGCATCCCGCCCTGCTCACTGCCTGTAGCCCCAGAACACGGCTTAATCCCACCACATCCAGTCCTTCCCACAGCACAGCCATCGCCTCAGCCCAGCGCCTTCCTCTCCCTTCTCCGTCCTCTCCCAAGCCCACAGATCCCACATTCGCCTCCCGTTCCATCCCCATTAATCATGGACCACCATCCCCATGTTGGATCCATCACCCAGCAGCCCCTTCTCCTTCTCCTTCTCTTCCCTCAGCTGTTTTGCCTCTTCCCAACAGTGAAATCCCTAATCCAGTGGTGCTGCACAGTGCAGGACACAGGGATGCCCTCCCCTCCCCAAGCCAGAGCTCCTTGGGCAAAAGACAGGCCGGATCCATCTCTGCTCCCTCCTGACGCCTGAAGTGGAGCAGCCGGCACCAGATATCCCACTGGAGCCACAGCTATGCCATCTGTGCCAAGGTCACTGGGACGCGTGCACGCGCTGCTAGACTGGATCCGATCTCATCCCCATCACCTACTACCCTGTCTCCCAGGAGCAGCCACGCTGCAGCAAGGAATTCTGCAGGAAGCCATTGTGAGGGAATGTCTCCCCAGGAGCACTGAGCACTAGCTGGCACCGGCTGCAGACACCAAGGCAGAGATGTCTGTCAGCAGGAATTCCTACACTGGTGACCAGCCCTTGGGCAGGGAACCTCACTGACTCCTTTCCAACCACGCTTTGCATCACTCCTCGCTACCCAGGATGGGAAGTTGATCATGTAAGAAATCATGGCCACTTATGCTCATCCCTTACCAAAATCCAGGTTTAACTTCCGCTATGACAACTCCAGATGGAAAACCTTCCATGGGAATCCCATCTTATGAAATGGGCCGGAAGGTATCACTGGATCAAGGACATACCTGCTGGAAAGGACTCCAAGGGATGGCGTTCCACATGGAGCCCTGCCGAGGTAGGACCTGATGTGTGGATCCCTTGGACAAGCTCTGTCTGACCCATCCCAACAGCTTCCCTCATCCCACTGCAGCCCTGCAGCCTCCTCCTGTGACCTTGTCCAAATCCCCTGTCCAAAGCCGTCACTGCTGCCACAGTGGGAGAACGAACCTCAAACGGACCAGGAAACACGGAGAGCTCCACTCAGCTGATGACATCTCCTCCACTTCCCATCCTGGATTCTGTTTTTAGAGCTATCCATGTTTTTAAGCCATTCCCTTCCATTCTCTATGCTTGGCTACACCCTCGTTAGAGACACAATGCCAGAACCTGGGCACAACAGTCAGCTGGGGCCTCCGGTAGTGCTCTGAAACCTCCATCACCCATACCAGTGCATCCTAAGACACCACTCTTCACTACAGCAACAACCCAGCGACAGCTTTACCTCCTGAGCCTGTTGAGAGGCGGAGGTTTCCATGTGCTGTTTCCCAACAGGGGCAACAAAACCCATCCAACATAAATCAGCCCGAAGCAGAGCCTTAGGACACAGCTGCCAGCGACAGAGCGCTGCCAGAGGGTGCCCGCACCCAAGGAAGGCCTCAAATCATGCAGATCTCATCATGATCTCAAATCATGCAGACTGTGGCCAAAACAGTGCCACAGGGAGGAGCCATTTGGAAAATGAGACCAGGAAACATGTAGGTACCAGCATTCCACAACAGCCACCAGTGCCTTCCAGCATCTCCACTTTAGGGAATTCGCTCCATGATCCCTTCAGGTCCAATCGGTGCCCTGCGGGCATCGCACACGAACAGAGGGCGACGATCCACCCACCCGGCTGCTGCCAGAGTCCCTGGCACCATGCAGCTCTCTGGAAGTGGATCAGCTCTGTGAGTCAGGATGGAATAGGAACATCCTGCTTTCCCAGTCCTGAGCTAGGGATCAGGAAAGTCTCCCACCACTGCTTTTGTGAGTCACTCTCCCACTACATATACTATGGCAATGAACATCTGGCTTGAATTAACGAGGAGCCATGCGAGACTGAACAACAGCTGCGCTGGAAGACGGTCCCAACGTCAGGAACTGGCTGCTCCCCAGCAGGAGGCTCCGGGTGGAGCCCTGGAACAGGAAAGAAGCCTGAACCGGGACAAGGCCAACGCTCCACTGTGCTCCACAGACCCAACCGATGCTGCTGTTTCTGTTCCTGCTGCCTCCAGGCACATAGGTCTTGTCGGAATGGCACATGCAGCCGGGAGTATGGGACAGCTGCGTTCCCCATTCCCAACGGTATTGTCGTTCGGAAGAGGGGCTCGAGTCTGGGGCCGCAGCAATCCCCACATCCAGCGTGGGCAAGGGACCGGCACAGCAGCATCTAAGAACACCTCAGCAGTTGGCGATGGAGGGATGAGATTCCCAGCATGCAGGGAACCATGAGTTTTCAGCATCGTGGCAGCAGGCAGATGCCAGCAGGAGACCAGGACAAACCGTGCCTACAGTGGGATCGTGGGCCGGAGAGTGGGATCAGTACAGGACACAGAGCCACCACCACGCTCTGGCCAGGCTGTGGGATTCCCAGAGCCCTGGCATGCGCTCTCCATCCCAAATGACACGAAGCCAGAGCAGCAGAGCAGGAGGCCTCCATGCAGGACCCCATCGCAGATTCCATGCCAACACACTGCAGGAGGGATGCACAGGCGCATTTCCTAAGCTGGTCCAGAGCCCAGTGCCACAGAGAAGCAAGCCCTGGAAGACAAGACTTGGAGATGTCACCTCCTGGGTGGAATACAAGATCAAGGCAGGGAATCACTCATTATCCCACCCTCGGGCACTTCCGCAAGCAGGGATGCTAATTCAGGTGCCCTGACTCCATTCCAGCCTCCGTCGGGCAGGCAGCTGTTAGTCCAGTCCCTCTGCTCCAAGGCACAAACAACCCAGTACGGCCAGCATGGACCCCAGGCTGTTTCCAGGCTGTACAGATCCATCATTCCTGCTCCTCCCCAGCCTCACAGGAGATGCTCAAGGCTGCAGGCACTGGCAGAATTCATGGGATCCAGCCAGACAGTGGGAAATCTCCACAGTCTTTCAACATCCCAAAACAAACCCCATGTGAGCATTCACGAAGAGGACTAAAGGTGACCTCTCCAGGTCCTCACACCCAGCCCTTTCCCCAGCTTTAAAATCCATTCCATAATAATTTATATCCATAAACAACCATCTGGCTTATTCCAAAAGGCACCAGAGGAAAGGAGAAATGAAAAGAGAAATTCTGAAGGGGTGAAACCGCAAGACAGGTGGCGCAGGAACAAAACACAGAGGGCAGGTAAACAAATCCTTAGGGGAACACAGACAGGAGACAGAATGGGCTGGAAAATCCCCCCTGCCTCGATAGAGATCCCACAGAAGGATCCTAGGAAGGACGGCAACAGAGCTGCACACAGGGACACTGCTGGCTCCAACCCCTCCCTGCCGTGGTGACGGACACAACAGCAGAGGCCTCCTGCTCCAAGAAATCCCTTGGGATACGACTTCGGAGTGATTTGTGCAGCACAGCTTCAAGTGAAAATCATCCCAAATATGCTCAAATTCCCACTGCAGTCTATCAGCACCAAGCTCCAAGCACGCTGTCTCCGTAAGCCTGTGAGTCTCCGACCTGGCAACTCCCAGGTAACTAGTTCCTCAGATCTCTCTAGCACTGGGGATCACCCTGCCCTCGTGGCAGCAGGAGCCGGATCTGGGGTTTCCAGGAGAGACAGAGCATAGAGGGACACAGCATGAACGTGCCCAGGGAGAGGGAAACCACCAGGTGGCCTCGACTGCCCAGAGGAGAAGGCTGGGATCCCACAGGAGGCAGCAGGTGCTGTCAGAAAAGAGGATGCATCCCAGCACCGCACCAGCATTGCGTCATCCGCGTAGACAGGATCCCTGGCCACCAGAGACCACCGAATCCACAACCATCTCTCAGCACCACTTCGAGGATGGAGAAGTCAGGAGACCTGAAATCCCAAAGCCCAGTGGGGGTTCCCAGGCAGGGCATCCCCTGCACCCTGTGATGCACCAGGAAGGATATCACGGCTCTCCCACAGATGTGGACCAGGCACCCTGTGCCAGCAGAGCCCAGATCCCAATGGCAGCACCCTACAAGCCCTGAACCACGGCTGCTTTTCCAAGGGTGCTGGAGGGCATCTGGCACTGGACACGGCACCAAGCACTTATTCCACTGTGTTTCTAATCCTGCTTTTACTGTAATATTGATCAGAGGCTTTAATTAAAATATTCATCTCGCCAGCACTCCAGGTTTAACGATTATTTTCCAAAACAGCTCCTGGGATCTCAGGAATGACCAGTAACAACTCCCAACCATTCCACATCCCATGCCACCGCTCCAAGAACTGAAAGAACAACCCTGCTTCCTGGCCAAATTCCAGCTTTCTTCCACAGGGGCCCAGGCTTTCCCACCCTTCCCTCGTTCCTCGACTATTTCCAGCCCCACAGCCGCTCTTCTCCAAGTCAACTGAGCCCAAAGCCAGAGCGCATCCATCACAGTCCCATCCCAAAGCTATGGACCATGCTGCAGTGTCCTGCCGAGCACCGGGATGCTGCCAGTGTCTCCCTGGGATATCGCCAGGGATAGAGGGGCTGTGCCAAGGGGCTGTGGAGCAGCAGCTCTGGAATGGGTGGGAGGATGACGAGCCTCCCAGCCCAGTGCTTCACTCTCACCTTGGACCTGATCCCATGGCCAAGGAACTCCTGTGGGAGCTGGGAATGCTGCAAACCTGAATGCTGGGACATCAATGAGGCTGGCAAGGATTGGACAACAGAGATAGAGAAGAGAGCTGGGACACATGGAATATTGTTCTGCCGACTTGCATACTCACTCATGTCCTATGGAGCTGCTGTTCCACCCAAAACGTGTGTCCACCGAAAAGCAGGGAGCCAGGAAGCAGGGAAAGGGGTACAAGCCTTCCCCACCAGCCCCGGAGCCCCTGCCCACCCTGGCACATCTGCCAGTAAGCACTGCAGAGCCTGCGGATCCTGTCCCAGATGGGCTGAGTGGGGCCATTTCTGGTTTTATTCCAAGTCCATGATAATCCCTGATCACCTACAGAAAGAGAGAAGATCTGTGTCCCTGCGCTGGTGGATGGGAGCCAGGTGCCGTTGCCAGTGGATGAACAAGGGGCTACCAGGCAGAAGGAGCTTATTCTGATGGCAGAGTCCCAGGAGTTTGACACGGTGAAGAGGAACATCCTGAAGGACAAAGCGGGTACCAAGGGCCCTCCACTTCTCTCGCTCCTGCTCCTTTTGGATGCAGCTCAGGCAAGGGCATCAGAAGACAATTTGGATTCAAGGGGAAGTGCTGGATCAGGTCATCGGATGGGGACTGTGCTCCAGGGAACATGGCTGTATTGCCAAAGCCACCAGCTCCTCTGCTCCAGCTTTATTCCCCCAAGCACATCCCAGCTGTCCTGGACAAATCCCATCCCAGAGCTGTTATCTCAGTGCCTGCGTCCCGGTGCCATAGCAGCATAGCTCCTGCTCAACATATGTGCTCCTGGAGCCCAGGTCTGGGCTCCCCAGCTCCGGAAAGACCGGGAACAACTCAAGAGAACCCAGCGGAGGCCACAGAGATGAGGAGGGCCTGGAGCACATGCCTCTTGGGAGGAAAGGTTGGGAGCTCTGGGTCTGTTTAACCTGGAGCAGAAGAGGCAGAGAGGGGATCCCATCAATCCTTATCCACGTCCAAAGGGAA
This sequence comes from Neomorphus geoffroyi, assembly GCA_033558235.1. NCBI lineage: Eukaryota > Metazoa > Chordata > Aves > Cuculiformes > Neomorphidae > Neomorphus > Neomorphus geoffroyi. The sequence continues at coordinate 31,153,019 of JAUMJM010000004.1, forward strand.
GGTGCACATCATTGGCACCCAAAGCACCCCTGTCACACGGGTACCTTGGCTCCCTCACCTTCCACCACTCCAGGCACCAGAGAGATGAGGTGACCATTGCAGGCTCCTTCATCCCAAATTCCAGCCCTCACCTCTTCAAACCTTTACAGCCAGTGTCTCTCGGATCCACCCTCCGATCATCTGTTCGTCTGCAGAACGAAGGGATCGCTCTCAAATCCTGCTCCCTTTCCAGCGTCCTCAAGTCTGACCCAAGCACCTCCCCGTTCCTTGGGCACACCCCATGCTTTGGGTCCTTCTGAACCCTCTGTCATTCCCAATTGCTTCTCGTTTGGCACAGACACAGCAGAACCAGGCAGCAGTCATCCCAGCGCCAGATCTCTTCTCCCACCACACTCCCTATGGATAACTACACACCAAGCCCACTCTACAGCTCTCTGCACAGGAAACCCATTTCCCAAAAGAGCACAGTTCTTTGACCCTTCCCAGCCCCTGGCTCCGGCACACCCAGCTCCATCAGCTCCCACCTTGCTCTGGCAGAAACTTCCTGCTTGGATTCCTCCTGGTTTTGTCACTTCACATAATATTTAGGAATTCAATCTCCATTCTGGATTATTTTTTTCCCAGCAATCCATACAAACACAAAACACTCCCAGATGAGGAACAGATCCTGCAGAACCCACATAACCCAGCTGCACGTGGAGGTTCTAATCCCAGACCCATTCCACACATTTCATAGGCTCCTCCAGTTTCTCCATTGGGAAAGCCACTGCATCCCAAGCCAAACAACCTAAAGAAGTCTAAATCCACTATTTAATCATTAGCACCTGCCCCTAATCACTCCATGTTACAGAAAAGGGATCCCATCAGACACACCTGGCACTCGCTCCAATCCCTCACTCATTCAGGCCATGCCGGCCACTCCACTGCTATCCAAGGGATCGATATGGGATAACTGTGTCACAAAAACCTGCGCCATCCATCCCATTTATCCTGTTAGAGGCTGGCACAGCATCCGCCTGCTTCCAGCTTGGCCGTCCTCTCATGCGGAAGAGACCAACGAGCAGAGCGTTCCACAGGGAGCTGCCCCTGGCGCCGCTGGGATCGTTAACACACCCAGATTGGAGATGCTGCTCAACTCTTCCAGGGGAAGCATTCTTTCTTCCCAAACATGGGACGGGAATGCTGATAGCACATGGCTACCAGCAGTCCATTCAGACCAGTACCATCGTTAAACAGCATCCCTGATCCCAACCAACCTCCTAATTCCCTACTGCCACTAACCAATCCCAGGAGGTGCTCAAGGCCACGCTGGATGGGGCTTTGAGCCCCCTGATCCAGTGAGAGGTGTCTCGGCTCATGGCAGGGGGTGGCACTGGATGGGCTTTGGGGTCCCTTCCAGCCCAAACCATTCCACGATTCCATAATCAGGCTGCTGCTTGGGGCTTATTCCTTCTGTTGGCTGACTTTCACTCTTACTTTATGTTCTATAATATCCCCTTTTCCTCCATTAACAATGAATTTTGTGACAGCCTCATTGTTCGGATGCACCCCGGGCACATTCCGGGCACAGCAGTAGCCAGGCGATGGGCTGATCCCGCTCTGAGCCCCGGAGGTCCCTGCAGATGCAGGCAGAGCCACTGGCAGGGATGCGGTCCAAGCTGTCCAACAGCTCCAGCCACCAGCCAAGAATCCAGGCTGTTCAGTTTTGCCAAACTCACTATTCCAGCTGAAATTTTCCATGCTCCCTTTCTGCACTCAGCCAGTATTTTTGGAAGTTCCAGCAAACCCAACAGGTTTGGGAAAAAGAGAGAGGCTCTGCCAAAGACGTACACTTTTCCAGCCTTTACCAAGTTGCCTGGAGAGCCGATGGAGCTCTGTAGCGCAGGACTAGAACTGACAGGTCGGCTCTGGGCATCCTCCATCCAGGAAGACAATTCCCCAGAGACACATTCAGACAGGGGGATTCAGCCCCTCGAGAGCGGCTGCTAACGGAATCCCAGAATCCCAGGACACTGGGGCGGGAAGGGCCCTCAGGGATTCTTCCAGTTCCACCCCCTTGTACAGCAGGGTCACCGCCAGCAGCTGCACAAGGGAGCATCCAGGCAGGGTGGGATTTCTCTGCAGAAGGAGACTCCACACCATCCCTGGGCAGCTGGTTCCAGGGCTCTGCCACTCGCACAGGAAAAGTGTTTCTTTATGTCCTGATGGAAGTCCCCGGGCTCTGGTTTGTGCCTGGTGCCCCTTGTCCTGCCACTGGGCACCACTGAAAAGAGTCTGGCCCCATCCTCCTGCCCCCAGCCGTTGAATATGGATCAGCAGGGATGGGATCCCCTCTCCATCTGCTCTTCTCTAGGCTAGACAGACTCAGGGCTCCCAGCATTTCCTCCCCAAAAGAGATCATAGAATCAGGGAATCATTAAGGTTGGAAAAGCCCTCTGAGCTCATCCAGTCCAACCATCAGCTGACCAAACCATGCCCTGAAGCACCACATCCGCACATTCCTTGGACACCTCCAGGGATGGGGACTCCACTGTTGCCCTGGACAGCCTCTGCCAGTGCCTGAGAACCCCTTTCATGAAGGAATTGTTCCCAATATCCAATCTAACCCTCCCCTGGCACAACTTGAGGCCATTTCCTCTCATCCCATCCCTTGTTCCTTGGGAGCAGAGCCCAACTCCCACCTGGCTCCAACCTCCTTTCCAGGAGCTGCAGACAGCGATGAGGTCTCCCTTAAGCCTCCTCCTCTCCAGATTAAACAGCCCCAGGTCCCTTAGCTGCTCCCATATGATTTGTGCTCCAGATCCTAACATTTTGCCAGTGTTAAAACTGCTGTGACTGACAGGAAAGCTGGCAGAGGTGGAAATCCACACACAGGAATGAAGAAACTGGGAGTTTACATGAGGGTTCACACAGAATTTCCCTTCTTACACTTGGGTGATGCCCCAGCACCCGAAGGAGAAAGGAGCAAATCCCAGGAAGGAACAGGCTCCTCTTCCCTTCTGATCATCCATGGTCTTCCAAAGCCATTGGGATATTATGGCTCCATCCACAAGCCCAGCAGTAAAACTCTCCCCAGAAAGACTAGTAGGATCCATGATTTTTGTTTCATGGCACCAAATCCAGCTTCACCCAGAGGAGATCAGGGTGGCTCTGAGATCCCGCTCCACACCACTTCAAAGTAAACAGAGATGCGCCAAGGCTAGAAGTGAGGAGCAGCGGGCTGGAGTTGCCAGCCCTCCAAGGGAAAGAATCTGCTCCGGAGACACTGGTTTCCATGAGGCAGCTCCACAGGAGAAGCTCCACAGAACCCGAGTGTCCCATCCCCACTCAGCCCTCAAAGACTGGCTCCCAACCCATCTCCTCCCCCTCCTATTTTCACATCGAACCCAAAGCCATCAGTGTTTTAGATCTGATCAGGTCACCCTTGGCTCTCCCACATCCTAGGGAGAAAACCAAGCACTTCCTGTGCACATCCAGCCTACTCTCCTTCCAGCTGGGACCACTTCCAGAGGAGTTCAAGGGCATGGACTCAGGTAGTGTCACCTCTGTCACAGCCACCCAACACCATCAGACAACTCCCAGTCTGGATCCCTGGCTCCCTGGGACAGAAGCCTGCTCACCTAACACAGCATGAGGAACACCATCACTCCAGGCACCTGGAGAGGTTGTGTCGGTATCCCGGGGGAAGGGCAGGGGATTCTGGACAACCTTTTCCAAAGCAGGCACCCGTATTCCCAGATGAGGGTTGGTTTGCACCTCTCCTCACAGCCTGGGCAGCTGGACACCACACCTCAGAGTGGGAATCATGGGAACGAAGCAAGGGGCTGCAGTTCCCAAGGACTGGAGTGCTCCCACCCCAGCCTTCTTGCGTTGCAATCATGCGATTGCTCCATTTCCATGGAAACAGCAGAATTAGAGATAGGTTTGAAGCCAATCACCAACACCAGGTATTTAAAGGCTGATCCTGACAGTGCTCCTATCCTCAATGCGGGGAGAGGCAACAGCACTTCCCAACAGCGCAGCTGAGCTGCTCTCCAGCCCTGCCACTGTGTCCGGCCACGCACAGAGCACCAAGGGCAGGGCTGCCCCATCAGGATTTACTCTTCCTTCCCTCACCAGTCAATGGGGCTTCCAGAGAGCTCTGTATGTTAGGAGATGGCAGGTCATGCAATCACAGAGGATGGAAAAGACCTCTCAGCTCATCCAGTCCAACCATCAGTCCAGTCACACTGTGCCAACTGAACCCTGTCCCCGAGCGCCACATCTGTACATTCCATGAATCCCTGAGCCTGGCTGAACCCCGTCCTGTTTGCCTTAGCCCATGGATGCAGTCTGGTCAGATCTCTCTGTAGATCCTTCCTGCCCTCCAGCCCCTGGACGAGGCCTGTCCGGGTCTCTCTGCAGATCCTTCCTGCCCTCCAGGAGATCAACATTCCCACCCAACTGAGTGTCATCTCCAAACTCGATCCCATTGTCCAGATCATGGATGAAGAGATTAACCAAGACTGATGGTGGCTGAATCCAGCGCTCACTTGCCCATTGGCACCTGCTCCTGGCCGGCGCACAGCAGTCCTGCTGACCAAGGCTTCCCTGATGCTTCTGCAGTCAGAAAAGCCTTGTGAGTCACTCAGAGTCGCCGGACGGCGTCAGGCACTATGATGAGCATCCACCAGCAGAAGGAGAGGTGAGTGCCTCAACTTTCACCTGGCACAGCGATCGTTACGGTCAACGTAAAGAACAAGGGTGCGGAGCCACGGTGCTAATTCCTATTTCTCGCCACCCAGCTTGCAGCCACAAGCTGTTTGGGCAGCACCAGAAGCCTTCAGAAAGTTGGGTCTGCAAACCCAATGAGGTGAGCTAGTAGCACCACCCATGCTGAGCCAGAGTAGTGCGCTCCCAGGAATGCTGTCTGCATCTGGGAAGTACTTAGATAACACAGACCATCTCCCACTAGAGAGGAGAAGCTGCCTCTCTGCTGTCCAGTCAGCCAGAGGTCCACTTCAAGGAGTCACTATCCCAAAATCCCCTCTTGGTGCTCCATTTGGTCAGCATGGCAGGTCCAGTGAGTCTGGAATGAGGAGCAGCTCTCCTCTTGGCCATTAGGCTGGAATCCAGGGTCAGTCCCGCTCCGATGACATGGGTGAACTGGCAGATGGTGGCCAGAGCCTCCTCCAGCCTCCGCAGAGATCTCTCCAAGATGAAGTTACACACAGGGAGCCTCCTTGACCTCCAATCCACGCCTGCTGCTCCCCACATGCAGTCCTTGAGCATCCCAAACCCTGGAGTCACCCATGCCCATTGTGTTGGATGGGAGGCTTCTCCCCACAGCCGCCGGACACGGGACTGGGGTGTGGATTGTAGAACCCTGGAGGGGTCTGGGCCAGAAGGGACCTCAAAGCCCAGTCCCACCCTCTGCCATGGCCACAGACACCTCCCATTGCATCAGGGGGCTCCAAGCCGCATCCATCCTGGCCTTGAACACCTCCAGGGATGGACACGTACATGAGCTGTTCGAGCCCTCGGATCATCTCTGTGGCCTTCTCTGGACTCGCTCCAACAGCTCCATGTTCCTAATCATGCAGAAGAGATGCCATCAGGACACTTGGGAAGATCAAATCTACTCTGGGATCTCCTCCCCAGCCCTTGAGTTCAGCAGCAGAGCCACGGGACTGCCTCACCTGGGGCTCCTCGCTCCGTCCTTTCCTCTCCGGCCATGTTCCCCCTCTGTGTGCATCCTGCCCACCCTCCTGCCCTGACCCCTCTCCATTGGGTGCTGCAGCAGGTGCCTCTGCCCAGCAGCAGCCGTGAGTCAGGCACCGTGGCGTGGAACACAGGAACGTGGGAGGCTGCCAGCTGAATCACCCAGCACTGTGATGGGCTGAGTCACCCTTGGACACCGCACCGGGGGGACAGACAGACGGACAGATGCCAGCCAGCAGATGCTGCCACAGCAGCTCCAGGTGCCGCTTCCCTCCCCGTGGCTACCAACAGTTCCCAGAGGCCGCAGAGCCGGGCAGAGCGCCAGGCTGGCAGTGACAGGGACAGGCAGTCTCCCACTGCTCCAGGGAATGCTGAGCAGGGATGCTGTGCTGCTCCTGGACAGACGTCCGTGTCCCTGCTGCGATGCCACCAGGAATGAAGCCGGAGCAGCGCTCAGCCTGACGCTCACCTGACATCCAATTCCCCCGGCTACAGGCCTGGAACAGCCCAACAGCCGGGAGTGCAACCTCTCCACATCCCCTTCCTAACTGGAGTGGCTGGCAGTGCCAGCATGGGGAAACTGAGGGGACCTCTGACCACCGTTGTCCTCTCTGGCTGTGGGACCTGCGTCCCACCTGCTCCAGGAACCCCAAATCTCATTAACCGTGCAATTATCTTAGTGTGCCACCTAATTCCAGCGCCTGCCACGGCGGTTTGGGACCATCAGATTTAGCTCAAGGAGATGATGTGGGACTGGGGTCAGCGCTGCCGCAGAGCCTGGTGCCACCATCCCAAGACAACGGGAAGGGCAGGACTCACCACTCAGAACGGGAAGTGGGGAGCAAGGATGGGGGCCTCTGCCACAGCCTGAGCCCAGCCGGCGTCTCTTCCAGCCAGGATCAGTGGGAGCTGCTCCTCGGCTCCGCAGGCACCTCCATCTGCTCAATGCGCCCAATGGCCAGACTCCAACCTTCCTGAGAGGGACAATTCCAGCATCCTGGAGCCTGCAGGAACCCTGCTCCCACTGCCCCAACTGGCAGCACGACCACACAAGCACCGACTCCTTCTTGGTAACTCTGGATAACCAAAGCATTCCCAGGAAACTGCTACACTGAAAAAATAGGGGTTGGTGTTCAAGTCGGTGGGTGCACAGCTTTGCTTGGGGTCTTTGTGGTTGGTCGGTGTTTCATATTTTGATCATTTATCAGACAGCCAAAAAGCCAACAATCTACAGAAAATAAATAACTTTGGCTAAAAAACCTTTTAGAAACACCCCAAATACGCCCCAAAAGGGAAAAAAAATGGGGAATAAAGAGGAGGAAACAGGTGCCAGTAAGATCTAAGGCAGGAAGTACAAGAAATCAGGATAGGAAGCTGAGGCTTCAGGAAAAGCGGCTCGAACAATGCCCAGCGTAACGGGAAGCAGCTGCCCAAGCCATGGTACCTGCATCCAGCTCCCGCTGCCCAGATCCCTGTGGGCAGAGCAGCCCCTCGGCCCATGCTTCAACACCATCAGAGTAGTAAAGACACACACAAAGCCCAACATGGGATTCCAAACCCATCAGCAAATCAAAGAGTTGTTAATACAGTTTTAAATAAGAGGGCACAAACGGCTGAACTGGAACCATGCCGAAGCGCCTTGAGGCAGGATCACATCCCTGCTTAATAAATATTGAATTAACGGAGATATTTAGGAATTGACTGAAACAGAGGGAAGCTACTGCCACATCCAGAGAGGAACACGCAACTCTGTAAGCAACCTCTGGTGATCCGGCTTGAGGCCGATCCAGCGACGGGAAGCGTTAAACAGGATGGATGTTCTAAACAGAAATCCAAGTTATGGATCCAGTTTTGTTCTTCCAGGTGTTGGGAACGCAGCTGATGAAGACAATTCCATCCATATTTTGGGGAAGATGCGACTCGGCACCCTTCCCAGTCTAAATCCACACTCTGCAAAGTCCAACTGTAGGAAGACCTGGCTGAGTGACTGGTCTTGGAAAAAGCCAGGCAGGTTCCAAACCCCATCCAACCTGGCCTTCAACACCTCCAGGGATGGGGCAGTAACCACTGCTCTGGGCAACCTGGGCCGGCGCTTCCCCACCCTCACAGGAAAACATTTCTCCCTAAGATCTCATCTCAATCTCCCCTCTTGCAGCTCAAAAACGTTCCCCCTTGTCCCATCCCTGCACTCCCTGATCAAGAGACCCTCCTCAGCTTTCCTGGAGCCACTTTCAGTACTGAAAGCTGCTCTAAGGTCTCCCCGCAACCTTCTCTTCTCCAGGCTGGACAACGCCAACTCTCCTAAACTGTCCTCATACAGAAGGTGCTCCGGCCCTCGCATCATCTCCGTGGCCTCCTCTGGACTTACTCCAACAGCTCCAGGTCCTTCCTGTGCTAAGGATTCCAGCACTGGACTCAGGAGTCCAGGTGGAGTCTCCCCAGAGCGGAGCAGAGGGGCAGACTCCCCTCCCTCCCCCTCTGCTCCCACTGTTCTGGGTGCAGCACAGGACACGGGGTTTCTGGGCTGGGAGCACACGTTGCTGGCTCATGCGGAGCTTCTCCCCCCCCAGCATCCCAAGTCCTTCTCCTCAGGGCTGCTCCCAATCCATTCTCTGCCCAGCTTGTGTGCTTGGGATGACCCCGAACCAGGCGCAGGACCTTGCCCTTGGCCTTGTTGAACTCATGAGATTCACATGTTCTCACTCCTCCACCTCTCCAGGTCCCTCCAGATGGCATCTGCCTCCTGTCCCTCTGGCCTATCAGCTGCACCGCTCTGCTTCATGCCCTCTGCAGATCTCGCTATCCCTGTCAGTGACTGGGATGTTGAACAGTACCAGTCCCAGTACAGACCCTGCAGGGACACCACCCACTGCTGGTTCCCATTTGGACACTGAGCCATTTACTGCAAGTCAACACAACTCTTGGGATGCGGCCACTCAGCTGATTCCCCACCCACCCCACAGTCCACCCAAGAAATCCATCTCTCTCCAGGCTGCAGGGAAGCCTTCAGACGTGCCACCACCCACAGCCAGTTAGACAGACACTTCCCAGGACAGACACCCTCATCCCAGCAGGAAGGTGGGCACTGATCCCCTCTGCCTTTCCTGTCCCACTGCAGGATCACACGAGGTTCTTCCTGCCTCACGTGCAGACTCCAGGCTCCCTGGGCCCTGCTGGCTCCACCTGCAGGAACCCAATCTGCCACAATAACTTCTCCTCACTGGTCCCAGCAATCCTTTGGTTCTCCTGCTGCTTCTCCACTGCTCCTTTCACAGCCTCAAATAGGTCAGCCCCATCCCTTCCCTTCAGTTGTGCCACGGTTTCCAGGCGTCTCTCCCACCTCTCACCTTCCCTTCTCCCTCCATGCTCCTTCCAGCTCGCCTCACATTTCTGTTTAACACCACATCTCCACTCCGCATTGATGATTCACCCCTCTGCCACTCTATTCCTGGACTCTCCTGTCCAAAATGAAGTCCCAGCTGATTTCCCCCTCCAGCACTCCAAGTCTGCACCCACCGCCCAAGCTCAACGCAATCAAAGATCCACTCCTCATCCCAGCTTTGTCCCCTCTTTCCCCAGCCTTCACTGCTCCATGAGTGGAGAGGTAACCTGGATCCAAATGCGAGGTACAGACACTGCGTACACACTGCTGCAGGGAACAGAGGTCATGGATCCTCTTCTCTCCGTATCCTGCCTGACCCTAAAACCCTACAGAGTGACACCAGCTCCAGTTCCTGAGACACCACCTTCACCACCTGGCCACAAAGACCCTGGACTCCCACCCCATCTCACTCCCTATCGCACCCTTCCCCCCAGACTGTAACAGATAAAATCCCACCCCATCCGCATCCCGACAGATCCCTGCTGCTGGCATTGTTTTCCAAACCCCTCTTCCCTACCCAGGCCAGCAGGATATTTCCCAGCCTCCAATCTAAACCTCCCCTGGTGCAACTCAAGGCCATTTCTTCTCATCCTATGCCTGGTCACTTGGGAGCAGAGCTCAACTCCCATCTGGCTACAAGCTCCTTTCCAGGAGCTGCAGAGGTATGAGGTCTCCACTCAGCCTCCTCTTCTCCACCTAAGCAGGCCCCAGGTCTCTCAGCCACTCCCACAACCCATGTTCTCCAGCCTCCTCCCCAGCTCCGTTCCCTTCTCCAGACGTGCTCCAGCCCCTCAAGGTCTTTCTTGGGAGTGAGGGGCCAAAACTGAACCCAGGAATCAAGGTGCCGAGTGCAGGGGGACAATCCCTTCCCTGCTCCTGCTGCCATCCCCTGGCTGAGCCAAGCCAGGATGCTGGTGGCTTTCTTGGCCACCTGGGCCACTGCTGGCTCGTGTTCAGCCACTGCCAACCAACACCTCCAGGGCCTTTTCCACTGCTGAAGAGCTGACTCCGCTCCCTCCTGAACTCTGCCAGTGATCCTCGCTTCCCAGCTGCCACATTTCAAGCAAACACCTCTGGATTTCCTCCCATTCGTATTCCGTGTTTGGAAAGAGCTCAGTGAACATTCTGAAAACCAGCTTAACTCTCCAATCCCGATTGCTCCTCAGAACTCTCCTGGACCGGCCAGAACACCAGAACCAGCACAAGTTGGTTCCCTGCCATGCCAAGCCCACATCCAGGATGCACTCCACACTCTTCCGCTTTCTCTGTGCGCTCCAACTCAGCGTCTGCCTCCCATTTTTAAACCAGCTCCAAGACCAGGCGCTCTCTGTCCTGGCTCCTCATCTCCTGGAGGAACCTGGGCAGATACGGCTCCAAGGTGGAAGGTAAGGAAAAACCCAGGAATAGCAGATGCAAGCTCTTGTGCAACATTCCCAACATGGAGTTTCCAATTCCACAGCACCCACCACCTGCTGCGAACAGCCCCAGCCTCGCCCATCAGCCACCAGCACTGTGTCCTTCACGGATCCACGCTCCATTCATTCATCTGGGGACCAGGGAAGGGATGTGTGCTCAGCAGAGGCTCAACTGGAATCAACTCCCTCTTCATTAGTGCAGGAGTCGCTGCTGGGATAATTATCAAGTAGCAACAGCGGGAGCAACGGAGCAGGGAGCGCTGCAGGGAGCAAAATGAGCTGGACCCGATGGCTCCCCGTGCTCTGGGACGACGGCATTGGCACAACAAGAGCAGGATTTCAGAAGCAGCAGCCAGCAGCGATCTGATGACTGCAGGGATTTCATCACCCCACAGATCACATGGGAAGAACAAGACCCGATACATAACCCCAGGGAAGAGCTTCTCAAATGACTCACACATGGCAGAAGTTCCGGTGTGGAGATGTGTCCTCACGTGCCGCGGGGCTACAAGTCTCCCTTTCCCTCCTGGGCCGCTCTGCTCCGTCCAGATATCATGGAATCATGGAATCTTTGAGGGTGGAAAAGACCTCCAAGTTCAACCAGTTCAACCATCAGCCCAACCCTACTGTGCCAACTGAACCCTGTCCTGAACTGCCACGGACACACATTCTGTGAACTCTCCAGGGATGAGGTTATTCCGCTTTTTATCCCTTCTGCCTCAGGAGACGTCTTGCTCCCATTGCAACACTTCGGAAAATCCACCCGAACAGGCCCACCCCAGCTCCAGTGCTGCAGCAATGCCCAGGCTCGCTTTGTGTGGAGGCTCTGATGGGCAGAAAGTCCTGGAGGAGGGTTTATAAAAATCCTCGGATGCCAAAGCAGGGAGGTGGGATCATAAAGAGAGGAAGGATTCCTCCTGCCAGCCAGGGATGCCGTAGAAACAGGACAGGATAAGGAAGGTGCTCATCGTGGGGCACAGTTCAGATTGCAGCTACACTGCCAGGGCAGCTCCTGTATCCGTCGATTCCAGGCTTTGGAACTTACCTTTCTGCCCACCGCTGCCAAACCCTAACCCCTTAACCCTAACCAGGGATTTTAAATCCCTCCAGGGATGGTGACTCCACCACCTCCCTGGGCAGCCTTGACAGCGCTTGATGGCCCTTTCCATGAAGTAATATTTCCTGATATCAAATCTAAACCTCCCTGGCACAACTTGGGGCCATTTCCTCTCATCCTCACCTTGGTGAAACTCCAGAGGAGGGGAGAGCCCAGTGTCGCTGGAGCCTCCAAGAAGGGGGTGTGCTCTGTCAGGAGCTCCAGGAAAACTCCCAGGAGCAGACAGCAGGATCATCTATTCCCAGACCCCAGCCACAAACCAAGGTCTTGCCCTGCACCAAATGCAGTGGCAGCTGCCAGAAATGGGTTCCCACAGCCATCCCTGTTCCAAGAGGCCCGGGACACTGCCAGCCAGCAGGATGGGCCACCTGGAGCACCGGCAAGGACCGGAAAGGTCTCCATACAGGGAAAAGGCTCCTCGCCTGCAGCCACTCCCATCCACGTGGTCACACCATGAGCTTGGCAACTAAAAACTGCTGCGGCCAAACCCCAACGCAGAGCTCAAATTCTCCCCACGCTGCCATGAGCTGGCAGCTGACAGGTGGGAATAGCTGCACAGTCCCTTCCAGCAGCAATTCCACTTGTGCTGGATGGAGGCAGTCCCAGGAATCTCCCATGCCACATCTCAATCCCGTTCTTTCCCTGCAGCACACCTCCATATCCCTACCTTTTCCTTTACAGCCACAAAGTCAGAGTTCTTGCCCTGCAGTGCCAGAAACTTCCTCCTCCCTCACTACAGCACCTCCAGCTTCATCCTGCTCCATCTTCAGCTGTGGAGGGCATCCTCCACTCTTCCTGCTCCAGCTCCATTATCTCTTCCAGCTCCTGTTCATCACAGCATCAGGCAGTTTCTTTTCCCAATTCCCAACCCTTCGACAAAGCCTTGCTCTGGAGCCATAAGCTCTGTGTGGTCAGACCTGCACCCAGCAAAGGACTGGGACTGCAGGATGAAGCCTCATAAAAAGTAGGAATGTGTTTTCCCAAGCTTCCTCTAGCCGCACTCCCATGCTCCAAACTCTCCCCTCCCATCAGAACCCGCTTTGGGATTGCAGATCCTTCTGCTCATGCCACTCCCAACAGGCATCCACAGATGCGGAGCAGTGCCAGCCCTGTCGACCCCTCTGCCAGGATATGGGGCTTCTTGCCAGCACACAAGGCACTCCAGAAGCACTTCCAATCACCCTCGGGAGCCTCTCCCAGGAATCTTGGCCCTGAGACCCCCATCCAAAAGGAACAGAGCCCAGAATCAGAACATTTCCCTGATCTCTCATCCTTATGTACTTTAACCACCTAAATTCCAGTAAAGGTGGGGACCACAGTGCCAGGAGACTTGCCCCACTCCGGCACATGGAAGCGGCAGCACATGGAGGACATGCAGCCACCCAGAATGCCCAGCTCCAGCCACAGGAGCAGAGAAGCACTGATAGCTCTGAAATTCTCTGTTCTTGGAGGAGAGGGAGCACTGCTTCTCCCACCAGATTCCCACCACCATTCCCTGTGGTTTCCAAGCCTCCGGGAGCTCACAGGCACACATAAACAGGGTGATTCTGTCGAGGTCATGGAATCGGCAGGAAAAAGCCAGCTAAGTGGAACGCTCCCCTTCCCAAAGGGTGTAATTTACTCGAGGCTGATTCAGCTGAGCCAGGAGAGGCCGGCAAACCCTGCCTGGGAGGCTTCGGACAGCCCTGCTCCCCTTCTCAAAGGAGATTCAGCATCGACGGCAACTCCAGCCTCGTGTTATGCTTTGTGAATCAGAGCACCAGGAATCTTGGAGAAACCTATGGAAAAACGGATGCAGGGAGGTGTCTGATAATGGGGAAAAGCTCCCAAGGCAGCAAGGGCTCAGGCTGTACCAATACTGGGAAAAGATTCCTTGTATTTAGCCAATTGGGAAAAAGTGAATACCCCTGGATGAGAGTGTTCACACCAACGTCTGATCTGGTCTCAAACTCATCAGAACAGCCGGGACCCAGAGCACTGCAGAGCAGGTGTTCCAAGTTGATTCCTGCCCAGCCAGAGCTGGATCTGCCAGCGGCAGATCCTTCTCCAGGGCTTTTCTCATGCCGTGCCTCTGCCCGAGAAGCAACAGCTCGGAAATGCAGAGGAAAGCTTTTCCAAACTAATCCCACGTCCTGAAATGCAGGAAAGAGCCCAAACAAGTTTGGAAGCGCATCGGAGCGGCATGGAAGGTCACTGAAAGGAAAAACACATGCTTCGGGTAAAACTCTGGCTCCACTCAGCCAGAGGGATCCTTGCTCCTGCTGCCCAGCTTCCAGGTCCTCTCACCGCATCCAACAGGCTGCTCCAAGCAAAAAAGCCAAGCCTCTGGATGGGCTCCAGGACACGCACACGGCAGCCAATATTGGGAAAAATCCCATCCTGGAGGGACCTCATCTCCTTCCCCCACCTCCTCCCTCCCAGCCTCCGGCACTTTATGCCCATGGAAGAGCTCTGTGCAACCACCTCCTGATTCTCTCCACATCTCCTCCTTCCCAGCTCCCTCTCTCCTGCCTGTCAGCACATCCAGACTGGCTCCTGCTGCCCCGCACCATCCCTATCCTGCACTTCCATCAGGGAATTCCGCTGTGGTGTCTGCGTTGTTCTCCCGGCCTGGAACCTGAGCTCTGGTCCCTGCTGAAAACTCACTTCAGTGAAACAAATTCCATGCTGTGTGATTCCTGTCCTAATTACAGATCCCATTAATGTCGCTCTGCCTGTGACCTGTTCCTAAGGAACACTGTTGGAACGCCATCAGAGGTCACGCTGATCACAAGCCGGGGCTGGACCAACCTCTGAGTCGCAGTTGTCCATCATTTCACTTTATCGACAAGTCAGATCTTTCTGGGAGCTCAGCAGGATCTGCTGGAATTTGGCATGGAACCGAGCCTGGGATGAGGGAAGCGTGTTTTGCCTGCTCCCTGGAAATCTGTCCAAAGGAGCACCTGAAAAACACCCAGTCTGGCCTGGGATTCCACCGATTCTGGCTTCCCACCCTGGAGCTCTGAGGAAGTTCCAGCTACAGGAGGAGCACACAATGAAGCAGCTTTCCCGCTCTTCCTGCCATGACGCTCCGAAACCACCGCCATTGAGCTCTGGAGAGGCTGGCTGGCAGCTGCCGGCTCTGTCTTGATGCTGCTTGTGCCCCATCATTGACTCCAAAGTCTGCTCATTCCTCCTTTGGAAAAGGCTCCTTCCTCGCATCCCTCAGCGCTCCCAGCTCCTCACCTCCTCCTCAACGATGCCACTGGCAGGTTCGGGTCCCTGCACCGCACACTGTCCTCGCCAACCCCACTCTGACAGTGCCACCTGCGCCAAAGCTCTGGCAATTGGCTCCAGTCACAGGCCGCACAGAACCAGCCCTGCCTTCTCCCATTTAAAAATGAAGGAATTGCCTGCAGTGAAAGAACCTAGTGAGAGGTTGGAGCTGGTGTTGGAACGTCACCGTTCTGAAGTGTAATTTGGGATTTCCCTGGCGACTTGCACAATGGATTTTGGGACCAGAAGTAGTCGCCGCAGAATCTGATCATTGGATCAAGGACATCAACCAACCAACACAAATCTCGTTTCCAGCAATTTCTCCGTCAAGCCCAGAACAGACTCCGGCACGCCAAGAAATGACAAGGTCTCCAGTAAAACTCACCCGGTGGTCAATTATCTCACCACTAATCCAAGCTCTCGCATACCCACTGCGCAGAACAGCATGGCAACATCACGCTTTCCGTCAGGGTGATGGCTTTGCCCGGTGCCACACAGGGAAGCAGGGAGCGCAGACAAGGTGAAATCTGTGGGTTTCCTGCTCTGCCAAATCCACAACTGGAAAGAAAGGTGGGAGAAGGTGGGGAAGGAGCAGAAGAGACAGGATGGGTCCAGGAGAACATCCAGCCCCGTGAAACGCCGAGGATGCCACACCAGGGCCGCATGCTGGTTGCTTGGCACGCCTCATCTCTGGGCCAAACGGGACCACTGTCCTCTGGCTTCGGGTAGCAGTGCCCAGCTGCAGCTGCGCGTGGAAGAACGTTGTTGTTCCACGCCTTCCCCTGAGCAGCAGGAGAAAACGCGCTCCATGTTGCTAAGAGACCAGAACGCCAACGTGCTCCCTGTCACCTACCCACGGTCCCACGGCGCGGGCGGCAGTCACAGGCGAGGATGGGCTGATCCTGGACAGGGATCCACATCCCGCAGCCAGCAGATCAGCCCTACATGCCCACCAGGAGGGAGACAAGGGGCAGGGTTGGCCACCCCACAGAGACAGCCCCGTGGGGAACTGAGGAGCCAAACACAGCTTTCCTACAGCAGTATTCCCTTACGGAGCTGTTCCATCCCACAGCACGGGAATCACAAGCAGGATCAGAACACACCATCACAGCTACTGGTCCCTCACACCTTCCACTGCAGCTGCCACAGACAGGGAAGCACTGCAGGGACCCCATGCGAATGAATGGGAGATGGTTTTCTCCCAACTGGACCATCCTGACTTCCCAGTGGAGAGCGGCCAGATTGCCAACACGGAAGCCTACAGCCCATGCCAGCCCTGTGCACCCCTCTGATCTCCAGTACAAACACCTTCCCTCTTCCCCTCGTTAAATTCCATTAAGTCAGTAATATTCTGGGGCAGGAGAGATCACGGCACAGTCACAAGAGTGGAAAAAGTTCCCTCCCTTTATGTGCCCCATACTGATCCCACTGTGTGCTTTGTCCTTGTACCGCAAGGATCCCAGAATTCATGTTCGCTTGGCCATGCAGCCTTTCAGACTGGTTACAGCCCCTCTCGGTGTCCTTCCCAAGGAAGCCGTCCCAGAGTTGAAAGACCATCCCAAAGCCTGCTGCAAGGGGCAGGCATCTTGGGAAAAGCTCCAGGGAAGCTGAGGTCAGCACGGCACTACTCCTCGTGTCACCTGCAGCAACATTCCTGACATCCATGAGTGGAATCGGACCTGAGCACACTGCTAAAATCCAGATGAGACAGCAAAACCTATAGCAAGGAGACAACAGCACTCAACAACACACCAAATCCAACCAGGATTCCTCACCCAATTACTCACTCGGAACCACGGCCCAAGGCTGCCGCTGCTAGAGGGCAAAGCCTCAGTCACCAAATCCAACTGCAATTCCTTACCTGGCACCATGGCCCCAAAGCTGTTGCAGCCAAATCCAACCAGGATTCCTTTCCCGGACCAAACGGCCCAAGGCTGTTGCTGCCAAAGGGCAACGCCTGCCTGGAAAGCCCAGCGCATCACGGACCCCCACGGCCACAGGGGATCTGATCCCTGCAGATCCTGGACCCCCACAGCTGGAGGGATCCTCGTGGATCCCAAACCCCAACAACCAGAGGGGAATTCTGCAGATCACAGACCCCTCTGGATCCTGGACCCCGGTGAATCCCAGACGTCAGAGGCCACAGGGGATCCCTGCAGATCCCAACCCCCCCAGCTGGAGGGGATCCCTGTGCATCCTGGACCCCCACGGCTAGAGGAAAACCCTGTGGATCCCAAATCCCCATGGATCCCGGACGCCCATGGATCCTGGGTCCTCACTTGGATCACGGACCCCAAAGCCGGGGGGGGGGGGTTATGCCTGCAGATCCCGTTGGCCATGGGAGCCGCCCCCCCGCCTGGAGCTGCGGATCGTTCCCTCCTCCCCCCCCGCTCCCCTCGTTACCAGTTCCTCAGGCCAGGACTGCGGGATCCACGTTTTTCCCCGCCTCAGGCGCCGCATCCCGCGCCTCTCAAGGACGGGGGCGATGGCTCCGCAGGCCCCAGCCGCCATTCCCCCTCCCCCTTCCCGCCGCCTCCCGGTGCTGCAGCCCCGCACGGGGCCGAGGTGGGGGCGGCGCGGAGCGAGCGGGGCCACGGACACCGCCGGCGGCCGCAGGGGACAAAGAGCAGTGCAGCGGCTCCGCTCGGAGCGGTTCCGGCTGGTTGGGGCGGGTTCGGCTCCGCTCGGCGCGGGTTCGGGCGGGTTCGACTCCGCTCGGAGCGGGTTCGGCTCCGCTCAGAGCGGGTTCGGAGCGGACCGGCTCCGTACGCCCCCGTTCGGGCGGGTTCGGCCCCGCTCGCCCCGGTCCAGTTCCGTTCGGCGCGATTCACCCCCGTTCGCCCCCACTCGCCCCAGTTCAACCCGGTTCGGTTCCATTCGCCCCAGTTCGGTCCCATTTGCCCCGTACGGTTCCATTCGCCCTGAATCGCCCCGGTTCGTCCCCGTTCGGTTCCGTTCGCCCCGGCTCCCCCCGCATTGCTCCTGTTCGCCCCGGTTCGCCCCGGTCCCGCTCACCCTCGATGGAGATGACGTGCTCGCGGATCTGGCTCTGCAGCGCCAGGTCCTCCACGCGCTCGATGAGGTCGTAGATGGCGTAGATGTTGGGGTGCACCGACTCGAAGCGCCCGATCTCGGCGCGGATCGCGGCCGAGTTGGAGAGCCCGAACTGCGGCGGCGGCGGCCCCGGCTGCGGCCCCGCGGGGCCCGGCACGGGCACAGGCACCGGCCCGCCCGGCGCCGCCAGGCCCTGCGGCTGCGGGCTCGCCCCGGCGCCGCCCGCGAAGTTCATGGCGGCGGGGCCGGCGGTCAGCGGCGGGGGGCGGCGGGGATCGCCTGCATGACCCGAGCGCCGCCCGCTCCGCCCGGGCTCCGTGCGGGCTCCGCCCCGGGCCGGGATCAGCGGCTCCGCCCCGCGCCGGGACCGCCCCGCGCCGGGGTCAGTGCAGGCTCACCCCCACACCGGGGCCAGCGGCTCCGCCCCGTTCGGGACCGCACCGCGCACCAAGGCTCCGCCCCCGCAGCGGGATCAGCAGCTCCGCCCCACGATCAGAGCAGGCTTCGCTCCCGCACCGGTACCGCACCGGTATCAGAGACTCCGCCTCCGCTCGGGACCGCCCCGCGCCGCGATCGGTGCAGGCTCCGCCCCGCACCGGGATCGGCGGCTCCGCCCCGCGCCGGTACTGGTACCGCCCCGGGATTAGTGGCTGCGCCCCCGCTCGGGACCGCACCGCGCTACGCCTCCGCACCGCGCTACGCCTCCGCGCCGCGACCGGTGCAGGATCCGCCCCGCACCGGTACCGCCCTCGCCCCGCACACAGAGGCTCCGCCTCCGCACCGGGATCCGCGGCTGCGACCCGCCCCGCGTCACGGCGCGGAGAGCGGCGCCCGTACCGACTGGGGAGGGGACAGGAAGGGGGTCCGGCAACTTTGATCCCTCTTACGGCGGGATCGGTACCGGCACCAGCAAGGGAAGGGAGAGGTTCATCCCCCGCCCCACTATCCCTCGTCACGCACCGTCCCCGCACCGCGTCACGGTGGGGCTGCACAGGCACCGGGTGGGGGGGATGCTTGACACCACATCACGATGGGGCTACATCGGCACCGGCAGCAGGCAGGGGGAGATGCTTGGCACCATATCACGGCAGAACTGCACCGGTACCGGCACCGGCACCGACAGCAGTGGGGAGGGAGGGGAATCCGACCACCTCTGCCCCGCTGCATCGCATCACGGCAGGGATGGCAGCGCAGGTACCGGGCAAGGAGGGGAGAGAGGGGCTGCACCCACCCTGCATTGCCCACTGCACCCATGGGCCCAGTCTGCGGGGACCCCAGGCAGCTCCGGGCTTGGGGCAGAGCGGCTGGACAGCTGCCCAGTGGAAAAGGCCCTGGGGGTGCTGATCAACATCGGCTGAACAGGAGACAGCAGGGGCCCAGGTGGCCAAGAAGGCCACCAGCATCCTGACTTGGCTCAGCCATGGGGTGGCAGCAGGAGCAGGGAAGGGATCATGCCCCTGCACTTGGCACTGGGGAGGCCACACCTCAAATCCTGGGTTTCCAACCCAGAATGCCTCCCCAGGCTCCAGAATCCTCCTGGAAGCAGGGTGCTGGGGTGCATGGATGGAAGAGGAACATCCCTGCCTGCCCTATCTCCTGCTTCTGGTCTGCCAGGATTCCTGGAGCGTAGTCCCACAGCCCACGCCATGAGCAGGGCTTGACCATGATGCTTCCAAGATCTCCAAATGGATCTGTGGGTCACGGGGTTGCTCTTCGAGAGCTGGGCTGGCTCTTCCTGAATATGTCGGATGCAGCTGCATCCCTCCCTGCTCCACAGACGGAGCGGGCCTGCTCGCTGCAGATCCTGGATGTGGTGCCTGGAGCCACCTTTGCTGACTCTTTTCTTAGTTCAGGGAATCACAGGATCATTAAGGTTGGAAAGCTCATCCAGTCCAACCATCAGTCCAACCTCACCGTGCTGACTGAACCCTGTCCCCAAGTGCCACATCTGCACACTCTGTGAACCCCTCAGGGATGTAGACTCCCGCACTACCCTGGGAGCCTCTGCCAGAGCTTCACCACTCTTTCCATGAAGGATTTTTTCCCAATACCTGTCTAAACCTCCCCGACACAACTTGAGGCCATCTCCTTTCATCCCATCCTTTGTTCCTTGGGAGCAGAGCCCAGCCCCCACCTGGCTCCAACCTCCTTTCTGGGAACAGCAGAGCGATGAAGGTCTCCTCTCAACCTCCTCTTGTCAAGGCTGAACACCTCAAGGTCCCTCAGCCACTTCCAGAACTCCTGGGCTCCAGACTCTTCCCCAGCTCTGTTCCAATGAACTGTTTTAACTGGTTGTAAATCCTTCAATTTCATGCAAATGCATCCCAAAGTTTGTTCTTTTTCCCAGTGGCTTCATAAGCAGAGGTGTCCTTCCCCCAGATCCTTCACCAAAGCAATGCTGTCTGTAATCCCACATCATTCTTAGGAATTCCCTGCCTCTGAATGTAGTGTTTCTCATGGGTTAAACCAACAGGCAGAGTGGAATTCCCAGCTTTTCTGAGATGCCAGGGAAAGGGGAGCCTTGCTGCCGAGACACTGAAAGAGCTGCACCATGGAGCTGGGAATGGATTTTTGGATCGTGACTGAAACAATCTGTGCCTGGGTAACTTGTCAGAAAGGTCCAAGAAGTGGCAATTATGGCAAACAGGCACAGCCAGGGGGGGAAATCCCGAACTGGAAGGGTTCCTCCTTTGGGAAGAGCACCAGGAGCCACTGCAGAAGCAGCGCAGATACCAACAGGCAGCGAGGCAGGTTTGTAGCAGTGGTTTCGGGTTTGCAGCAGTGGTTTCGGGTTTGCTCTCAGAACATGCTCAATGCACATAAATCCATACAGAGCCGTTCTGGAAGGCAGGATCAGTCTAAACAACAACCGGAGATCTCAGTTCGGTGCTGGGAATGCCATGGGCTGTGCTCTCCATGCCCTGACTCCGTGCCCTGCTGGTGCTTCCCCACCTCCCCATGGTCAGGATGCTCCTCTCTGTTTCCCACATCCCTCCTCTCCACTGTCCGTGGCATCTCAGGACAAGGGCATGGTCTCCATCTCCGAGGGCAAGTGGCCACAATCCAGGGCCTCTAATGGAAGAAAAGCATCACAGAGCAGCATCACGGCCGCAATCTGCTGTCTCAGGGACCCCAAGCAGCTTTGCCTGGGGCTGCTCAAAAAAGCGGGTGTGAAATACTCACCGTTCCCAGCTCAGCCCTACTCAGCTCCAAGACAACCCATCGCAGCCAAGAGAAACAGATTTCCATACATACATTAAAAGTACACTTGGAAAATACTTTTCTTTTGATCAGAGAAGGAAAAAGAGGAAGGAACCAAGGAACAGAACCAGAAAGGGCGTTTTCCTTCATCCCCTCATCCCAGGCTCTGTTACCAGGCCACATTCCTGCGAATATTGCATTGCAATTAGCTCCTTTCTCAGCCATGTTTGGCCTTCCAGCTTTTCCCATGAGCCAGGACTCTCCCATTCCTCCAGATCCCCTGTCCCACTCTCCAGGTGAAGCCTTCTTTGTTCTGTTGAACATTAAGTCCTGCTTCTGCAGCCCCGTGGTGGCTCCAGGGTTCATCCCCATCAGTGCCGTCTGAGCAGCTTGGACTCAGTCCCTCCCATCCCATAAACCCCCATCAGACTTTGGGATATAAATGTTGATTCTTTACCTCCACATCATACCCTTTCAAGGTTTTGACATCCCAGGTACTCACAGATCCATGGCATCACCTTCCCAGCCATTCCCGGTGCTGGGTGTCCTTATCCCAGCCCAGCCACCTCATTCCTCCTTCACCCTCACCCAGTCAGAAAGCGAATGAGATGGATTGCGATGATGTTCTCTTGGCAAACGAGCATTGGGCACAAAACGTATGGGAGTGGCTGAGGGCCCTGGGACTGTTTAGGCTGGAGAAGAGGAGTCTGAGGGGAGATCTCATCGTTATCCGCAGCTCCTGGAAAGGTGGGGCTCTGCTCCCAAGGACCAAGGGATGGGTTGAGAGGGAATGGCCTCATGTTGCACCAGGGGAGGTTTAGGTTGGATTTTGGGAAATATTCCTTCACAGAAAGGCCTGTCAAGCCCTGGCAGAGCCCTCCCAGGAAGATTCTCCATCCCTGGCGGGGTTTGAAAGACAGGACCCTCAACCTGGGGAGCAGTTGGAGCAGCTACAGCTCCAGTTCCCACAGCACTGGAAAATCAGAGGCGGCAGTTACTGCAAAAGCAGCCGAGCTCAGGGAGAGAGGAGCCCACATAGATTGCAGGGAAACAGATGGAGCTGGTGCTCACCACAGCTACAGAAGAAAAAAACTATGGGAGAAGTTAAACGCACGGAGCGGCCACATCGCACGACTGCGGAATGGGGAACGAGGAGGAGGAAGGCGAGAGCTGGCAGGGGAGACAAGCCCGGTGCTGTTGGGACAAAAACACATTCCAGGATGCTTGGATGGATGCTTTCCACAGACATTGGCCACAAGGACATGGAGGGCATTTTTTAGGGTGAATTTCCTGCTCGGAATCCCAATGATCCCAGCTCCATGGCACTCTCCCTCTGCGGTGATTCTGTCTGATGCTACCGTTCACAAGTGCCTCCAGCCAGCGCTGCTGCCAAGGGGAGCAATGCCACCTCCTCCTCCTCCCACCTCCAAACCAGCCGCTCTGGTGCCTGGATACAGCCCCGGCAGAAGGAAAGGGTCGGCGTTGGCTTGGCCGCACTGGGGCCGGCTCATGGTACAAGGATGGAGCTCATCCATGTGTCCCCGTGTGGTGGGGCCATGGCTCCTGCGTGGATCCCAGCTGCATCCCCACCACCCCACAGCTCCCACAGAGCATCCGTCCCTTGACGGGATGGACACAGGGGAATCGCTGCTCCCTTCTGAGCTTGGCTGCAGCAGGGAAGCCAACAGAGCTGGCGCACTGGGAGGCAGCGCTGGCAGCCGGGATGGGAAGCGCCAGACATCCATCTGCTCCTGGCCCGCCAGCACCACCAAGCTCTTTTCCAGCCGCGAGCCCGCAGGAGGGGATGGGCGAGAGGATTGAGCAGTGAGGGACCCTTCTAGGGATCCAGGCTGGAGCAGAAGGACATGGAACTGGAGACAAGCCACCAGCAACACACCCCCAGGGCTGGGGTGCATCCGGAAAAGGGACCGGAGCTGGGGAAGAGGCTGGAGAACAGGGGCTGTGAGAGTGGCTGAGGGACCTGGGGCTGTTTAGGCTGGAGAACTGGAGGCTGAAGGGAGACCTCATTGCTCTCTGCAGCTCCCATAAAGAACATTGTGGTGAGGTGGGAGTTGTGCTCTGCTTCCAAGGAAAAAGGGATGAGATGAGAGGAAACAGCCTCAAGTTGTGCCAGGGGAGATTTAGAATGGATGTTGGGAAATATTCCTTCATGGAAAAGTGTTGTGAAGCCCTGACAGAGACTGCCAAGGGCAGTGGTGAAGTCTCCATCCCTGGAGGGATTTAAAATCCATGTAGATGTGGAGATCAGGGACAGGGTTTTGACAGTGTTGGGTTTACAGTTGGACTTGAGAATCTTGAAAGGTCTTTTCCAACCTAAACAATTCCATGATTCTGTGATTCCATGATCCTATGAGGGCTATGGCTGAGCTTGAAGGGGCACCCTGGCCCGTGGGTGTCCCAGTGGGCTCCTCAGGGCTTTAAGGCTTCTTGAACCCCCAAGGCACTGGCCACCAACAAGTGGAGCATCTTTCCCTTGGAGGTTTCTCCATTCAGGAGAGCTGGCTTCCGCCAGGCACAGCCAGGAGAAGCCTCTCATCTTCCCAGGAACCAAAGTGGGAGCAGGAATCCTCCCCTCCCCATGGCCACAGGCAGGCTCTGCTGCCCCTTCCTCCTCACACACCCTGGAAAGTTGGTGACTCCTTTTCCCAAACCCATGCAGATTTTTCTCTGCTGGGGCTCCTGCTATGAAGCTGGTGGTGAACGGTGACAGCTCAGTGGGGAGGGAGGTGTTCGATACGGAGATGTCGCCTCCAAGCCACAATAACTCCCCACCTGGGTGTGAATCAAGCAGAGAGCTTTTCCTGGAAGAACTGCAGCTCTTTAATCTCTGGAGCTGGGAGGTGACTGTGTGTGTTAATCCCCTCCATATCGATGCAAAGCGCAGCTGTCGGGCAACAGGCAAATCCCAAATCCATCATTCAGCATAGGAAACAGTTTCACACAGAGACCTACACGGAGCCTTAGAAGGGGGGAAGTAGCATTTATCCCGTTCCAGGCAAAGGGTTCACTGGTGGAGACAGCTGCTGGTCTGGGAAGGCCACAGCAGATTCACAGAGTGCTGAGGACAAGCCCCGATGCAGTGGAAAGACAGGGCTGGAGGGACCAGATGCCTGCTGGAGTGGGATGTGTGCCAGCTGAGTGCTGGATACCTGGGGCAAAGGACCCTCCCAAGCCTGGAGAGAGGGAACCATGCTGGGAATGGCTCTGGGTGCTCTGACAGTGTAGCTGCAGGCAAGGAGACGCAGCCTTGGCTCTTCTTTTGGGTGAATCATGGGTTGCTTCTATGCTGTCTGTCAGTGTATCCAGCACCCATCCCGCTCCGGCAGGCGTCTGGTCCGAAACAGAGCCCTGCACCCCCCGCAGAGACCTCCTTGGCTCTGGCGCTGGTCCTTGCCTCCCCAGGGAGGGGACACACGGATGCCCCGGGGTGCATGGGCACCATCCTAGGGTCAGGGACCAGGGAGCCCCAGCAAGGGTGCAGGGATGTGTGGTGGGAAGGGAGGAAGCTGGCAGGGCCTAGCAGGGGATGCAGGCAGAACCGCTGAACCGTCCTTCAGAAAGGTGGTACTGGTTGTAACGGAGCAAACGGAGGGGAGCAGAAACCCTGGCAGATTGGATGCATCAACACAAGGGGAGCACGTCATTATCCAGAAGCCGGTGAGGCCATCAGATACACAGGCACCAAAGGCAAATGGAGGAGGAGGAGCAGTGGGGATGGAGAAGCCCTGACCTTGCAGAGAGCACTGAAGGGAGAACAGAGAGATCAGAGACAGGCAGGGTGGTGCAAGGGTGCTGCCAGCTTTGTCCAGGCATCCATGGGGCGAGGCCAAAGGGATGGGGTTCAACCAGGCTCAGTGCCAGGCCCTGCACTGGGGTCACAACAACCCCACGCAGGTCTGGGCTTGGGGAAGAGCAGCTGGAGAGCTGCCTGGAGGAGAAGGACCTGGGGGTGTTCATCAGTAGTGGCTGAACACGAGCCAGCAGTGGCCAAGGCGGCCACCAGCGTCCTGGCTTGGCTCAGCCATAGGGTGGCAGCAGGAGCAGGGAAGGGATCGTCCCCCTGCACTCGGCACTGGTGAGGCCACTCCTCGACTCCTGGGTTCCGTTTTGAGCCCCTCACTCCAAAAAGGACCTTGAGGGGCTGGAGCGGCAGCACTCGTAAACTGGGCATCGCTTTACAGTGACAATATTTCTGAAGAATATTGGAAACTCAAGGAGATTCTGCAGGGACCCACGCAGAGCAATGCGAGGGCTGGAGTGAGAGAAGATGTAAAGAGCACAATCTGTTTGGCTCATTCGAGAGAAGATTGAGGGGCGGCTCGACTGCGCTGCAGAAGGGGAATATTAAGCGGTTCTTAAATTGAGCTGGGAAAGATATAAAAAGACTCAATCCCGGGAAGCTGAAGCCAGACAAATCCATGCTGAAATAAGACATAGAATTTGGTTGGTGAGGGTGATTAGCGCTGGATAAACTGCATTAAATCCCAACAGTCACAACCACTCAAATTATTTGCTCAGCCACAGCTGATGTTCCACATCCTTGAAGTTATAAATCCCTGTACTTCTTCCTACATGACAGCCCCCTGATCCAGTGGGAGGTGTCACTGCCCATGACAGGGTGTGGGGCTGGATGGACTTTTAGGACCCTTCCAACCCAAACCATTTCATGATTCCATCATTCTAGATGTGCTTTTGAAATCTGCTGCTTCTTTTCTTTATGTAACATCCCCATGATCTTCCCTTCCATTCCTGCTGCATCCTCTTCGCAGCCTCAGCGTCTCCCTTTCTCCCTCTCCATCTGCACTGCCTCCCTTCCCTGCACCTTTGGTGAAGCATCCGTGCCAACATCCTCCCATTCGGTCTTCCCAATGCATCAAAGCCTCAGCAACCTCTTCCCACTTCCCAGGTCACAGTGACTCTTTTAGACGTCATTGTCTCTCTCTGTGCTGCTCTCTCTCTCCGTACGGCCACTTTTCCAACGACCTTTCCCCATGAGACATTTCACAGTCCACCCTGTAAAGTCTTGCCAGCTCTACATCTTTGTTCAATGGCTTTTGAGCCATGGAATCCTGAAGGAAAGGGCTTGACTTGTGAAAGTATTCACTGGAATCTCCAGATGAGGAGATTTTCCATCAGTGTTTGTCATTCCCATTTTCTCCAGCCCATGTTTAAGCTTTGTGCTGTGCTGCACATCCGGACTCAGCCCAGGATTCTGGAAAACTCTTGGGTTGGTATCTGCCCCCACCCAGCCAGGTGCAGGACAGAAACCACAGGGGGTCTCAAGGATGTTACATAAGGAAAAGATTCCCACTCTCCCAGAGCCCCACAGCAAGGAAATCCCAGTTCCTTGGCCTGTCGGAGCTGTGGGTGTGGGGCTGGGAAGCCCCTCAATGTCACCAGCCACGCTGGCCAACACAACCCATCCGGAGATTGCTCTTCCCTCCGGCAACGCTGGCGCTGCTCCACTGCCACAGCATCCAGCGTGGGAATCCTGCACCCCTGGGTCCCTGGGGACCAGCAGCGTGGGAGCAGATCCCAGGAGGAAGGTGGCTGGGTTTCAGTCTCAGAGTGGCAAGTTGGCTCTGCCAGCCCCGTGCCCGCAGGCAGGAGCAATCGTCTCCTCTGGAGCCTGCTGCCCTCTCCAGGATCTCTTCCACCTGGCCGTGCTCCAGTTGGTGAGTCCTCATCTCCCCAGTTTGGTTTGTCAGGAACACCTCCATGAGTTCTGGAATCCAGAGAGGGACCTGTGATCATCGTCCTCTGTTAATTACAGCTCATTTAAATAATACAGCAGCAGCAAATAACAAATATGGATCCTTCCATGTAAAGCTTTCCTTTCTCCTTAGTGATTTATCCAACTCAGATTAACACGTGTCCTGCCACTTCCTGGTATGAGCGCACAGCCCCATCCTGATCCTCCCTGACGTCCATGCTATCGGCTCGCTGCTCTTTTTCTGGTGCTGGAGCAAGAATCCAGCTACTGACTGTGCTCACCGGAGGCTGCGGAAAAGGCTTTGTGGATGCTGGAGGTCCCAGACCACTCAGTGACCAGAGTGACCAGGTGGGTCTGTTGGGCTACTTCGTCTAAGCGCCGGTCACTGTGCCACAGGGAAAAAAACCAGGAAACAGAAAATCAGAGAATGGGTTTTGTCGTTTGGGTGGTGATACCCAAGCCAGCCTCCCGTTCCAGCTACCCTGGCCTCCTCCCTTCTTCCAGACCAGTCTCTGGCCAGCACCGAAGTCCCCTTGGCATCCACTCAGCCTCGTTCCTTGTTTCTCTGGAGTCTCCATGCGACTCCCTGCAGGTGCAGATCTCTGCTTCGCCCAGCGCTTTTTGTACCGGCCTCCATTATCCTTCAACATGGGTGTCCCATCCCTGGATGTGTTCAAGGCCAGGTTGGATGGGGCTTGGAGCCCCCTGATCCAGTGGGAGGTGTCCCTGACCACGGCAGGAGTGGCACTGGATGAGCTTTGATGTCCCTTCCCACTCAACCCATTCCACGGTTCCATGATTCTGTGATCCAGGGAAGGGGCAGCTCTTCCCCAGCAGATTCTGATGGCTGCTCCTTGCTCTGGGCTCATGGCTCAGCACCATGGGAGAGCGCAGGGCAGCCATCACCCCCAGGTCACCTGGAGGGGTTTCCCTGCGCAGCCGGCAGCGCTCTGGGCAGATGGAGCAGCGGGCCCTGTCTCCCAGCAGCCTCCACACCCAGCCCAGCCCCTACCCAGCTCAGCCACCGCAATCCCAGCTCAGCACTGGTTGCCCATCTCCTCCAAACCCTCCAGAAGTGGCGCTGGGGGCCCTCCTGGGCCCTTCCCTGCGAGGGATGGTGCTGCGCTCCGGGGCTGCAGAGCACAGTAGAGTCTCGGGATCATGCCACAAATCCCTCACTCATGACAGGGAAGGATGTGCCAAGGCCTGGCTCTCTGCATTCCTTTGTGGATGTGGAACTCATCCTCACCTCGGGATGCAGAACAGACCCCCCCCCAGATCCTCACACTCCCACCCTCCAGCTCCTTTTCCTGACCCAACTCCTTCTCCCCCAGCACATATCCATGTCTTTGACCAGAGACCTTGGTGGGAGCTTCCAAAGAGCAGTTCCATCTGCAGAGGCGTTCATTCCTCCCACATCTCCGCGTTGAGCCTCGCTGAGGGCACTGATGATGCTAAAGGGACTCCTTGATCCCACCGGGATGGGAGAGCCGAGAGCAAGGGGGAGTCTGCCCAGAGTCCCTGCTGCCTTGCTGCTCCAGGGAGAGGAGTCAGCACCTGGCACAGGGAAAAGACGGACAACGATCAGGGATGCTGCAGTGTAGAATGACTGAATCCACAACTTTCGCTGCTGCCAAAGCAGGTTGTGCCAGGGAACTGCGTCTCTCCTACTGGATCCTTCGTCCCCGCAGGCTTCCCGGCACGGCAAGGGAGCGCGGATGCAGGCAGCAGCTATTTTTACATCCTCGCTGCAGCAGCCCCACTTTCCCGCTCCCTCAACGCTGTTTGCAGGTCGTGAGATGCTCCGTGACCACAGGATGGGATCTGCTCTTGGGATCAGCTGCAGGCAGGGAACAGCCTGCGTCTGTGTGGTGCCTCCTGTAAATGCTGGGATCACAGGGACACTACCTGGAGTCTGAGGCTCCCGCATCACCCACTGCATCAAGCTGCATTGCTGCAGACTCAGGATAAGCTGGGAATGATTATGGAGAACAATCAGGATTGAAGGAGGTGGCTGAGAGAGTCGCCCAATTGCAGGACTGCCGGTCACTGGTCTGCTCTGGGATCTCACCCAGCCCCACCAACCAGCCCATCCTTCCCACCTGGAGGTGTTTGGACACAGGAATCCAGAAGAGACAATAACGAATCCCCCAGGAATCCCTGCTGTGCTCAGATCCACTGCAGCAGGGTGGATGCTGTGGCTGGCACGCAGCTGTTGTCAGCAAATTCCTCCTGGCTGCCCTACAGATAGATCGCTGGGGATGATCCCTAGGGAAAGAGGACGCTCTCATCAGTTGATATCTGGACAAAGGGGATGCTCTCATCCCAGGATCTCTTGCTGGCTCTGTTCCTTTGTAGGCACTGTATGCTTTTCCCTCCATGAGTACCCTGACTATTCGATTGGGATGGTACAAGCCCTGGCAACTAAAAACCTGGGAATCTGAATCAAAACATTTTTGGTTACACTCAAAGTTATTGGAATGCTTTTCAGGAACAGGGAAAAGCCGAGTCTCCAGCACAAAGGTCTAACTCCACTCAGCCAAGGAAGATTTTAGGATAAATTAATTGGAATTTCTTTGAATATCAACCCAGTGTTGAAGACAATAAACATTCCATGCTGATTTTTCCACCTGTTTTTCAAACTTTCCTTCCTCAGGAACCTTGTGGACAGGTCCAAACACTCCTGGGAATCACAGGTGTAGTTGGCAGCCCCTCCCATTCCCCCAATTCATCCGTGAGCTGCTCAATCCGCTCGCTCCCTGCCAGAAACTGCAGCTCCTCCGACCACAGGTGGAATCGCCCATCCTTCACTAAGTGCCCACCTCGGGTGAGAATCACTGAATTGCTGAGGCTGGAAAAGACCTTTAAGATCCTCAAGTCCAACCGTAAACTCAACACTGCCAACCCCAACACTGTCCTGAACTTCCACACTGTCCTGCTCCTGTCCCTGAGCACCACATCCACGTGGATTTTAAATCCCTTCAGGGATGGGGACTCCACCCCTGCCCTGGGAGCCTCTGCCAGGGCTGCACCACTCTTTCCGTGAAAGAATACTTCCCAATATCCAGTCTAAACCTCCCCTGGTGCAACCTGATGCCATTTCCTCTCATCTCATCCCTTGTCACTTGGGAGCAGAGCTCAACTCCCACTTGGCTCCAACCTCCTTTCCGGGAACCGCGGAGAGCAGTGAGGTCTCCCCTCAGCCTCCTCTTCTCCAGCTTAAGCAGCCCCCGGTCCCTCAGCTGCTCCGCAAACCCATGTTCTCCAGCTCCTTCCCCAGTTCCGGGCCCTTCTCTGGACACGCTCCAGCCCCTCAAGGGCTTTCTTGGAGTGAGGGGCCAAAACTGAACCCAGGAGTCGAGGTGCCGAGTGCAGGGGGACGATCCCTTCCCTGCTCCTGCTGCCACCCCACAGCTGATCTGAGCCAGGTGCTGCTGGCCTTCTTGGCCCCCTGGGCCCTGCAGCCCATGCATCCATGCCCAGATCCCCCTGCGGAGCCTCCCTGCCCTCTAGCAGATCCACGCTCCCACCCAGCTTGATGCCATCTGCAAATTTACTGAGGGAGCTCTTGATCCCTTCATCCACAACATTGATAAAGATACCAAAGAAGACAGGTCCAAGTACAGCCCTGGGGGACACCACTCGCAAGAAGCCGCCGGTGGGGTTTAACTCCATTTCCCACTATTCCTTAGGCCCAGCCATCCAGCTGTTTTTTCACCCAGCAGATGGTGCCCCCTTCATTGCTAAAACCACTGAAAAACCTGAATATCCTGCTCCATCTGCTGGAAGGAGCTCCCACTGACATTTGTCCCATGGATGATCCACAGCACTCCTACAGCCGCAGTCACAACTTGGATGTCCCTTTGGAAAAAGATAAGGAAACACTCTACCCAAAACATCAGCACCACAGAGGGCCAGCGTCTCAGAAAGTACTGCAAGGGGGCTGCTGCCCCCTTGTCCATTCCTCAGTCCACGTGTCCTGTCGGAACAGGACACAGGGTTGCACGAATATTTCACGTGAGTGGCACAGCCGTTCCCATGTGACAAAGGTGATTAAAACTGTAACTCGTGATTGTAGGAAGCTATTTGGTTTGCTTTGCTACCTTTCCCTCAATACCTTTTAACTGCTTCTAAAAATACATGTAAAATATATTTTATTCAAGCTTCTGTGGCACAGGGCAACATTTAAAACACCGACTTTTCTAAAAACTTGTTGTTAAGAACAAAAGTAAATGTTAAACTGACTGTAGTGGCTTGGTCTTGTTCAGTTAAACCTGCAAGAAACAAATAACTAATTCAGAATCCCAAATTCCTGAATTATTGTGCCATTATTAGACCTAAATGATTCAAGTTGGAGGGAACAGGCTGCACCGAAGCAGCTGTTGCAGAGAACGCACACTGATATTTCATAGATCTACAATCTTTGGTTTCCAACCTTCAGAGCCCTTTCAAGTTGTATCTGACAACAGCAACGCAAAAGCGCATGTGGCTCACTCCCTCCTCTGTCCCTAATGGGAAATCTGAGCATTCTCACCAGCTTAGCAGAGGTTCCCTGGCTTCTTGCTCCCTGCACTGCACCTCCAGAGCTCAGCGCTCCTGTGCCACGAGTCCTGGTGGGAAGGTTGCTGGTAGCGAGGAACCGAGCCCCCAGGCCAGCAGGAAGGGCTCTGCTCCTCACCCCAAGCTCAACCCCAGTGGATGAGACCCCTGTTCTGGGTTAAGCTGAAGTAGAATCAGTTTTCAAACTTCATTGAAGTCTCATCTAAGCAACTTCTGTTTCTGGAAACTCCACAGCACGCATTACAGACCGTGTCTCTCTCTAGCAGTGATAACACAGGAATTGTGGTGCAGAAACATCATTGCCTTCACTTCATGGAATCCTGGAATGGTTTGGGCTGGAAGGGACCTCAAAGCCCACCCAGTCCCACCCCTGCCATGAGCAGGGACACCTCCCACTGCATCAGGGGGCTCCAAGCCCCATCCAACCTGGCCTTCAACACCTCCAGGGATGGGGCAGCCACCACTTCAAAGGGCACCCTGGGCCAGGGCCTCCCCATCCTCACAGCAAAACATTTCTGCCCAAGATCTCACCTCAATCTCCCTTTGCAGCTCAAAACTGCTCCCTCTCGTCCTATCCCTGCACTCCCTCCTCAAGAGCCCCTCCCCAGCTTTCCGGGAGCCCTTTCAGCACTGGAAGCTGATCTGAGGTGTCCCCGCAGGCTTTTCTTCTCCAGGCAGAACAACCCCAACTCTCTCAGCCTGTCCTCGTACAGGAGATGCTCCAGCCCTCGGATCACCTCCGTGGCCTCCTCCATATCCTTCTTTTGCTGGGGATTCCAAAACCAGACACAATACTCCAATATTCCACAATGCTCTTATTCTCACAGAAATCAAGGCCATCCTTGAGCTGGTGAAGCCGTAAGTCATAAAGGCCAAAAAGCACCAATCCTACAGTGAGGAGCAGCCGTGACAGGTGACTCCCAAACCTGACCAAGAGAAGATCCCACTCCATATACATCACATCAGGTACAAACCTGAGAGACCACGATGGCCTCGCTCTCTCTTCTTCGACAGCCAGCATCCAGGAAGGACCTAATCTTTTCTGTTTGCCCTTGATCCCAGATCCATGTTCCTGAATCCAGTTCCCTTCTAAACCGGACCCTTCCCCATGCCTGCTCTGCAGCATCCATGGTGCCATAGTTGTCGAGGGGTAGAGATGCAATTTTATATATATTTTTTATTATTATTATTTCATTAAAACTGTTTTAGTTTACAAACCACAGATCTCTTCCTCTCATTTCCCTTTCCCTGGGGATGGAAGGGAAAGGTAATTGGAAGCCCAACTGTTCGGTTTTAGCCACTGAAATTGCCTGGGCTGGGACTAAACCCTTGACACCCCCCTCCTCCACCCCAATAACCACGGCTCACAAAACAAGATGAGACAGTTCTTCCCTCTTTATTGACCAATAAGATTCTCACGCAGATCTGTTAATTACACTGTTAAATAATAGTTAAAAACAAACCAAGGCCAGAGGAGTTTGACGTGAAGTATCTAAACTGAAGCAGAAAATGGGAAGGATGACGCGGAAGAAGCTGAGCTGGGGTCTCCACTTCGGTATCACTGCAGCTCGGACACTCTTAACTGCTGCTGCCACGACCCCGGGCCACGAGATTCCAAGGCCTGGCTCAGGTGGGACATCACCTGTGTATGGAAACGGTTGCCCAGACGTAGCCAGATCAGGAGAGGAGAGATCTGTCCAGATAGAGAGGTGCAAGGCGAGTTGAGGGGAAGCAGTATTGCAGCAATCCTAGAACACAGCCAGGGATAGCAGCAGAGTCCTGCTCCGGTCGGCCGACGGGCGAGTTACATTGGCCGCTTCTGCCAGTCTCCAGAGAGCACCTGTCCGACCACACCGGCGCTCACACATTGTGGGTCTTCTTGGTGAGCTGTGGATCCTCATCCACCAGCTTCGACTTGAGATGTTCCTTGTAGGCCAGGATGTCACCTTGCCACTTGGTGATTGTCTGCTTCTCACAGACCCAGATCTCCTGAGCGACCTGAGAGAGACACGCAGGGAGGCGGGGAAGACATGTACAGTGTAGCACTTCATCATCTCTCCAAAATTATAAAGTTAATCAAAATTTGCCAATCTCTAGTAAGAAAAGAGTTTGATAACTTTCACACTTCAACTACCAAGGAAAAATATCTGCAATGAAACATCTTACCTTGGGTTTGCTGCTTATTTTATAGAATCCTGGAATGGTTTGGGCTGGAAGGGACCTTAAAGCCCATCCAGTGCCACCCCTGCCAGGGGCAGGGACACGTCCCACTGGATCGGGGGCTTCAAGCCCCATCCAACCTGGCCTTGAACACCTCCAGGGATGGGGCAGCCACTACTTCTCTGGGCACCCTGGGCTAGGGCCTCCCCATCCTCACAGCAAAACATTTCTCCCCAAGATCTCATCTCAATCTCCCCTCTTTCGGTTTAAAACCATTCCCCTTGCCCCATCCCTGCACTCCCTGATCTCCAGCCCTTCCCCAGCTTTCCTGTAGGCAACACATATACACAATTTTAGAACTAAAAATCCTTGACCCCTCAACATTTCTTCTGTTGCTCATGGACTAAGAAGGAAAACTCGTTCTAACAAGTTGGGAACCGGAAAAAACAGGAGTTCCGGATCTGAGCTACTTGGATAATGCACTGAAAAGTAACATTATAACTGAAACTGCAGACAAAGCTACAGCTGACACCAGACCTTTGTGTGTACAGGGTGTCATTTCCTTTACCCATGCAGACTGAGGGAAAACAAACCGTGCTGGGACTACTCCAGTATCACTTAAAAAAGTCCAGTGAAGGCCTCCATGGTTTGACATTTGGGAGAGTTTTCTATGGGTTTTTGTAGTTCCCCCTTTCAAGTACCCCATGTTTTCCTGGGGCAGCTCAATGATTGTTTCACAGGGACCTGGCCAAGGAATCACGCCCAGTGATTTCTTCACTCATACATCTTTTTGGGATGAATAAGAGTTGAAAATACCTTGCTTTAATTATGTAAAGTACCAGAAAGGTGCTCTGACAGAATTCACCACTTTCCTTACCTGTTGGATGAGTCTGAAGTCGTGGCTGACAAGCATCATTCCCCCTTCAAATTCATTGATCGCATCTGCCAGAGCATCTATTGTCTCGATGTCCAGGTGGTTGGTAGGCTCATCCAAGAAAAGCATGTGTGGGTTCTGCCAGGCCAGCCAGGCGAAGCATACCCGGCACTTCTGTCCGTCCGAGAGGTTCCTGATGGGGCTCACCTGACAAACACAGACATGTTGGCAGCTCTGTGGGAAAAATCACAGACCACCTGGACCATAACCTATTCCCATCTCACACTGAGCTTCCAGCAGCTACGTGTCATAGAGGACAAAATTCAGTCAGTCTTACACCTAAACTAAGCTTCTCTCACCAGCAGAAACAGGGAATTCCAGGGCCTGAAGAAGGAATGTCCAGAGCAAGACCCAGCTGGTGTGAAAGGTTCTCTGGCACAGTTAGTCAAAGTCTGACTACTGTTTGCTGCATCCCGACACATCCCGACACAACCAGCAAACTCAACTTTTGGAGCGATACACAGAATCCTGGAATGGTTTAGGCTTGAAGAGACCTCAAAGCCCATCCAGTCCCACGCCCTGCCAGGGGCAAGGACATCTCCCATTGCATCAGGGGGCTCCAAGCCCCAGCCAATTTGGCCTCAAACACCTCCAGGGATGGGGCAGCCACCACTTCACTGGGCACCCTGTGCCAGTGCCTCCCCACCCGCACAGGAAAATGTTTCTCCCTAAGATCTCATCTCAGTCTCCCCTCTTGCAGCTCAAAACCGCTTCCTCTCAGCCTATTCCTGCACTCCCTGATCAAGTGCCCCTTCCCAGCTTTCCTGGAGACTCTTTCAGAACTGGAAGGCTGCTCTATGGTCTCCCCAGAGCCTTCTCTTCTCCAGGCAGAACAAACTCAACTCTCTCAGCCTCTCCTCCTAGGGTAAGTGCTCCAGCCCTTGGATCACCTCCGTGGCCTCCTCTGGAATCACTCCATGTCCTTCCTGTGCTGAGGATTCCAGAACTGAAAGCAGGGCTCCAGGTGGGGTCTCACCAGAGCAGAGCAGAGCGGCAGAATTCCCTCTGTCGACCTGGTGGTCAACACTTTTTACACGGGTAAGAACAATGTGAAAATTGGGGTTGAACTGCAGTGATGAGGACAACTCCTGTCACACGTAACATAGGACGGACAGCAGTTGAGATGTGGAGCACCACTGAGGTTCCCACCGTCTTGTTTGGTCCCCACTACCAGCTGAGAACTTGTTCCAGCACTTCTGCCCACTGTTCATCTCAGAAATAACCAATAAGCAAACCACTCTGAGTTACAAGCAGAACGTGCCTGAGCCTATTGCTGTGCCACAAATTGTCTTCTCTCCACCTGGATTCTGCGGAGGTCGCTCATTCTGACCCACACATTGCCACAACCCAAAGAAAGCTCCTACAAGCCACCAGTTATTTTTCTCTCCACTTTCCAAGGCAGAGATGGGAAAAACATTTGCCACATTGCACACTGCATCACACCGTCAGCCACCAGCACAGCGAGAGAAAACGCAGCAACTCCACTTCCCCAAGGAGCCAAAACCAAACCTCACACACTCACACTCACCTGCTGCTTCCCTGTCAGCCCGTATCTGCCGATGATTTTCCTCATCTCCTCTTTCTCCTTGATCTCTGGGTAGCACTTCATCATGTACTCCAGTGGGGAGAGATCCAAGTCCAACTGCTCTTGCAAGTGCTGGCAGAGAGGAAAAGTCAGCCTCAGGCTGTGCCATCCACCTATGTCACAGCTAAAAGCACTTGCCCCCATGTGCCACTCTGGCACCGGTGGAGTAGCCAGATCCCACGCACGGCACAGCCTCTGGGCTGAACTATGGTAGGAGCCTTCATTCCAGGCAGGAGCGCTGCTTCTGGACAGCAGGATTGTCCTGTGCTGAGCACAAGGCCACTACCTCTACCACAGAGGGAGTAGCTAATGGAAAGGACTACAAAAAGCCCCTTTTCCAAGTAAGAACATTGGCCAGAGCCCATCTGGCCAAGGGAACAGCAGTTCCTTCCCCCATCTCCAGCCACAGAAGTGAAGCATGGGAAGGGCCTCAGAAGCAGAAACTGAGGGGCAAGATTCCGGATTGCTCACTCCTGACAGCTTTTCCCTCAGCATTTCATGTCCCTGCTGACTGATGCAGGGAGTACCTGGTGGTATCGACCGATCTTCACATGCGAATGCTTGCGGATCATCCCGTCCGTGGGCAGCAGCTGGAAAGGGAATATAAAAGCATTTCACAAGGAAATCCCTTTTTTTGTTGTATGCCAGAAAACCAGAAACCAGCCAGAACCCAGCCACCTCCACTCTGGCACAAAGGAAGTGGCCTGAACGGATAATACCAGGGAAAAAGTCATATATCGCAGCGAGACCTTTGTGTTTCAAAGTCTGATTGGGGTGCTATGGCAAGTACGTGCAGCTTCATGGAATCTACCCCAGGAATAAAGGTCCAGAATATAGCAGACAATGCAGGAACCACACCTCTCCCGTGAGCAGCTTCAGCAGTGTTGACTTTCCAGCTCCATTGGGTCCAACAAGAGCTACACGGGTATCCAGGTCAATCCCAAACTCCAAGTTATTGTAGATCCATGGCTGCAAACCGCAAAAAATCACGACTTAACCAAAAGTTTAAGCAAAAGCCTGATGCTCCCAAACAAGGCAAGGATACAAGTCATCTTCATACATCACACACACACACTCACCCCGTCCTTGGTGTATTTGAAGCTGACGTTCTGCACCATGATGACCGGAGGCGGGATTTTCCCACAGGGTGGGAAATAGAACGACAAAGTCTGTCAAGACAGAATATCTGCTCGTGAGAAACCCTGGAGCACAGGACAACCCAGTTGTCCTGGCACAACCATGCCTCACCACAAACATCATCTGTAAACCCTGGCATTTTATAAATCCCTTTAGTAACTCAGATATACTCTGATGAGTCGCTTGCAAGCTTGTCTGCCAGGTAACAAGTATCTGTTTCTTCCCCCTCAAAGTAAATGTGGGAGTACGTTCTTCTAATGAGTAGGTGCTGCTCTGAGCATCCTCCCCCATCCTCCTCAACCTTTCGACATTCATTTCTGATGTCTGTGCCTGCAAAATAGCCTCACTGATAAGACAAATTCCCTTCTCTCCTCTAGAACATTACCCCTCTTTCCACTCTTCAGCATTCCAGTAACTTCAGTACAGTCCTCCTTGGCATCAGGAAGGGGATGCGGAATCACAGAATCATTAAGGTTGGAAAAGACCTTTAAGATCATGGAGGTGCCTGGAGGTGTTCAGGCCAGGCTGGATGAGGCTATGGGCAACCTGATCCAGCAGAAAGTATCCCTGCCCATGGCAGAGGGTTGGAACTGGGTGAGCTTTAAGGTGCCTTCCAACCCAAACCATTCCACTA
Organism: Neomorphus geoffroyi; assembly: GCA_033558235.1. Taxonomy (NCBI): domain Eukaryota; kingdom Metazoa; phylum Chordata; class Aves; order Cuculiformes; family Neomorphidae; genus Neomorphus; species Neomorphus geoffroyi. The sequence goes on from JAUMJM010000004.1 coordinate 31,190,887, forward strand.
TTCTACGATCATCAAGTATCATTCCTGCTCTCAGCTGTGTCAGCCATTCCTGCTGTTGCCTAAAGATCATTCCACTTATCTAGCCCAGGCTTCCAGCACTGATCCATAGCTAGCTCACATCTGATCCTACCTTATCATTCACAACTCTCTCTGTCAAGCCCGAAGCCATCATTTTTTGAAGGGTCTTCTCCTTGCTCTGAGCCTGCCTTGCCAGCTTTGCACTACCGTGACCAAATCGTGCAATGTAATTCTGCAATGGAACACAGAGTTAGCAAAAGCCGCAATAATGAAGTTGAGGAGGCAAAGGGACGCCCATCTGAGCGGGCGGCAAGGTGTTCATGCAGCCACGGAGATACCTTCATGTGGGCAATCTGATCCTGCTCCCAGTGGAATCGCTTCATTTGATTCTCTTCTAGTTCCAAGCGAGTCTTTACATACTGATCATAATTTCCCTAGGAAGAGGTGGCAGAGCATCAGAGGTGGCCCAGAGAAAGGCTCTGCTGTCTCTGCCAGCCGCACAGGGCACCGTTCACTCACCGTGTAGTACTTCAGTTTGCGGTTGTGCATGTGGATGATGTTGGTGCAGACACCATTCAAGAAGTCCTGGGAGTGGGATATCAGCACAAGGATCCGCTTGAACCTGTGGTACCGCATAAGTTATTAGAGAATGAGGAACTGGCACAGGCTGCCCAACGAAGCTGTGGCTGCCCCATCCCCAGAGGGGCTCAAAGTGAGGTTGGATGGGGCTTTGAGCACCCTGATCCAGTGGGAGGCGTCTGCCCATGGCAGGGGGTGGGACTGGGCAAGTTTGAGGTCTTTTCCAGCACAAACCATTCCAGGATCCTATGATTCAGTGAGGGAGAGAGAGGGGCTCATCTTGAACTCACTACCCTTGCACCAAGAACCCTCCCGCAGACACACACAGCAGCGGGCACAGGGTGCCACCAGTGCTGCAAGAATGTTGTGTAGCCACAAGAACCACAGAGCCATTCCTACAGCACTCGCTCACGCGCTGCCAAAGTGTTACAGTGGAACAACACAACCACAGAAGCAGCAAACCCCTTTGCGCTTACGTTTTCAGCTCTTCCTCCAACCACACGCAGGCGTCCAGGTCGAGGTGGTTTGTGGGCTCGTCCAGCAGCAGCATGAAGGGCCGGATGAAGAGGGCTCTGAAAGGAGAAGGGAGATGGCAGCACAGGTAAATGCGGGTAACCCAAAATGTCTCAGCTCTGCTATGAGTTCTCAGAGCTCTGCAGAGTCAGGAGCAGGCATGAATTCTCCTGGGAGGCAGCAGGTGGAACACCACTTACCTGGCAAGAGCCACCCTCATGCGCCAGCCACCACTGAAGTCCTTCAGCTTCTTCCTCTGCATGGCTGGCGTGAACCCCAAACCGTGTAGGATACGCGAGGCCCGTGCTTCTGCCTTGTCAGCATCCAGCTCCTCCAGACGTTCGTATAGCTCCAAGAGTTTCTCACACTCCGCTGAAAGAGAACCTGCCTGAGCGCTCCAACCACGAAAGGGCTCTCAGCTGCACCTTGACACAGCTGGGAAAGCTCACGTCTATCTGCTCTCCCACTCTCCATCCCCCTCCATTCCCAAGCTTCCTAAGAAGCTGCATGGAATAATTCCACCCAAAGAAGTGTAATCCCAAGGACTTTTCAGCTGGCATAGGGCAGGTGGGTGAAACAGGTACCAGAACATGTAAAAACTCTGCCAAGGGACCCAAATAAGGCAGAGAAAGAGAAGAAATGTCCTGCGTCCACAGGGACTTGGGGAAGCGTTACCATCTTCATGAGCCAGACGTTCGGCCTCACGTTCCAGCATGGCCCTCTCTGTGTCCACCTCCATCACGCACTGCAGTGGGGTCTTGTCGCTGGGAGGCATCTCGCGGGTCAGGTGATAGATGTCAATGTGCTCTGGGATGGGCACTTCCCGTTTCCCGATAGCCGACAAAAGCATGGACTTCCCTGTGTGCAGACAGCCCATGGTTAATCCTTGGATTCAGCGAGATACAATGTCATAGAGAAACAGACGAGGTGCAGTCAGCTCTCTTTCCAACCCTATAAAATCCCTTGGGAATTTCATGGCTGAGAGGCCAGAAGAGTTAGGGACATGGCAGAGCCTGCTGCCGTGCTGTGACAGGCCACCAAGGCTCCCCACCCCAAGGAGAGGACTGAGACAAGAGGAAGCTCTTTGGAAACCACTGCAACTCAGCCCTTCCCTGGGTTTAGGGAGCTTTATCTCCGCTGCATGCTTCCTGCTGCCTAACCGGGTCTGCTCCCAGGACCCCAGACTCTAAAGGCTTCTCCATCTCTCCACGTTGCCTTCTTGAGGGGTCATCTTGTTGTTCTCCCATTCAGTCCAAACTACACGCTCCCCACTCTGGACTCTACAAGTTCTCTGACACACAGCATCAGCACTGGGTAAACAAATCCAGCAAATGGGAATCAGACTTCCCAGACTTTTCCTAATATCTGACCTAAACCTCCCCTGGCACGACTTGACGCCGTTTCCTCTCATCTCATCCCTTGTCACTTGGGAGCAGAGCTTGACTCTCACCTGGCTCCAACCTCCTCCCCAGGAGCTGCAGAGAGCGATGAGGTTTCCCCTCAGCCTCCTCTTCTCCAGACCAAACCTCCCCAGGTCCCTCAGCTGCTCCCACAACCCCCGTTCTCCAGACCCTTCCCCAGCTCCGGTCCCTTCTCCGGATGTGCTCCAGCCCCTGAAGGTCTTTCTTGGAGTGGGGAGAACAAAACTGAACCCAAGAGTCAGGGTGTGCCCCCCCCTAGCACCAAGTGCAGGGGGACGATCCCTGCCCTGCTCCCACTGGCCACACCATGGCTGAGCCAAGCCAGGACCCTGGTGGTCTTCTGGGCCACTGCTGGCTCATGTTCAGTTGCTGCTGACCAGCACTTTCAGGACTTTTCCAGCCAGGCAGCTTTCCAGCTGCTCTCCCCCATGCCTGGAACGTTGCCTGCAGTTGGTGTGACTCAAGAGCAGGACCTGGCACTGAGCCTGGTTGAACCCCATCCTGTCAGCCTCAGCTCATGAATCCAGCCTAGCCAGGTCCCTCTGTAGACCCTTCCTGCCATCCAGCTCATGGATCCAGCTTGGCCAGATCCCTCTACAGACCCTTCCCGCCCTCCAGCTCATGGATCTAGCTTGGCCAGATCCCTCTGCAGACCCTTCCCACTCTCCAGTAGATTGACATTCCCGCCCAGCTTGGTGTCATCTCCAAACTGACTCAGGGAGCACCTGATTCCCTCGTGAATCCCCACCAAGCTCCCAGCAGCCCAGGTCACCGCACACCACATCTTACCGATCCCATTAAGTCCAATGAGGCCGTAGCGCCTGCCAGAGTTGAGCTCCAGTTTGGTGTCACTCAGCAGCTCCTGGCCATGGAAGGTGAGCGAGAGGTTGATGATGTGGACGTCGGTGCTGTTGGGGTGGGAGGCCAGCACTCCCGTCACAGCGCGGGCAGCAGCTTTCTTCAACTCAAAGTCCTCCAGCTCCTTTGTGAGAGCGTCCACCTCTGCAGGCAAGGACAGACCACAAGGCTTAGGGATTTAGTGACACACAGGAAGCCATAAGGGGTCACAAAAGCGACTCCTATATCCCCATTTCCACAGAAATCACCCCAGAGATGGAGGCATCAGCTCTCCAGCTTCACGGATGGGTATCTACAGTCTAACAGGAACTTCCACCCGCTCTCCAAAAAAAATAGGACCCTAGGCGAGCAGCCGGAACAGTGATCCTGTTATCCAGGCAAGGAGAGACCAATCCTCACTGCAGAAAAGGCTGGGGTTGGAAGGGAACTCACAAAACTTAAAAAACGGGCTGGCCAGAAGAAAACTTGGCTGGGATATAAATAAAAGCTGAGAGAAGGAAGGAAGCATCATCATCGAAATAAGCCATTCCAGTTTTTGGGGAAGCTGCTATTCCATATGATCGTCCTTTTCTCCACCCACAGTGAAAGTAAATCTTTCCCAGCATGCCAATCCTGTCCCAGCCTTGAGCTGCAGCCCAGGTTTCACTCTGTACTGAGATGCTGCCGTCAGAAGACAACAATGGCACTGCAGGCAGAAACCTGGTGTAAGGCTGAACATGTTCAGGCCAGCAAGGGACAGCTGCTGGTTGGCAACGTCCAGAACTCCCAGACAAGACAGTCAGTTGCAAAACCACTATCATGGAATCATGGAATGTTTTGGGTCAGAAAGGACCTCAAAGCCCATCCAGTCCCACGCCCTGACATGGGCAGGGACACCTCCCACTGGATCAGGGGGCTCCAACCCCCATCCACCCACCCCTCATCGTGAAGAATTTCTTCCCAATGTCTAATCTAAATCCTCCCACTTCTAATTTAAAGCCATCATCCTGTCACTCCAGGCTCTTGGAAAAAATCCCTCCCCAGCTTTCCTGGTGCCACTTTCAGCACTGGAAGCTGCTCTAAGGTCTCCCCAGAGCCTTCTCCTCTCCAGGCTGAGCATCCCCAGCCGTCTCAGTCCGTTCCTGGTACGGTAGCTGCTCCAGTCCCCGGACCTGGTCCCTGCCCGACCACGCCCCCTCACCACGACTTCACCAATGAGAACGCGTTATGCAAATTGCGCCGCAGTAGCAGGCGGCGATTGGCTGGTACGCGGCGGGCGAGTGCCGAGTCCCCGCCCACGGGGTCCGGTACCGGCAGTGTCGAGGCCCGCGCGGCGCCCGCCTGGGGACCAAGACTGGTACCGGCAGCGCCAAGCCCCGGTCCCGGCCGGCCGTGCGGTCCAGTACCGGTGCTGCCCCGGAAACAACTGGTGTGCCCGGCAGCCTCCGGAACACCGGGTGCGCTGGAGCGGCGACACGGAACGAGCTCTCCTGGGGAACACCCCCGGCTCGTTCCCGCTGCAAGCGTGGCTCCTCCGCGGGCAGCACCTCCCTACGAACACAGCCGAGTTCCCGGTTCCTGCATACTCTCCGCTATCGGGAACGAGAGAGTGGAGCGCGCAGCCCCAGCCCTGCGGGTGAAAACGGTTCGGACCCGGTTTCCGCGGTGGGAAGGACCAGTGACACCCACCGGGTCCGGAAACTGGAACAGGGGAGGAGCCCCCCCCAGGAGTCCGAGGGGAGGAGCCCCCATCAGCAACACTGGCCACCCCACCAACCGGGAGTCCTTCCCCGCACGGCTCAGAGTGAACCAGTCACCGGTCCTGCCGGGAGTCCTTCCCAGCATGGCTCAGAGGGTACCGATCGCTGGTCCCGTCGGGAACCGTGAGCGTGGTCTCAGGCGTTCCATGCGAGAGGAGCTGGGGTCCTGCCGGGAACGGCCCCGGTCTGCCAAGCCGCTCACAGGGAGCAGTACAGGAGCTATGCTCTGGCACAGGCCGCCTGGGAACTGACACCAAGACCGGTCCTGGCAGCGTCGATTCTGCACCGAGGAGCCCATGGGGACCGAGACAGGTAGCGAGCAGTGTCGAGGCGCCCGCGGGGACCGGTACCGGTCGTGCCGAGCCCCATGCCGACCCCACCTGGCTACCGGTACTGGCAGTGTCGAGCACCGCGCCGAGCCCCCCGCCTGGAGACCAAAACCGAGACCAGTACCGGCATCGTCGAGCTGGGGTCCCGCCCGGTGACGGCTCTGCGCTCCACCCACTACCCTCCCCCGCCTCGTGCACAGGACCGGTCCCCATCGGTCCCGGTGCCGCCACTCACCTGGCATCGCCGTCCCGTTAGGCTCGGGCGGTCGCGTCTCCTGCGGCTCCGTCCCGGCGTCGCCATTCTCCTCGGCCGCCCGGCGCGGCCGCTGCCGGGCCTTGGCCGCCTCCTTCTTCTTGGCCGCCTTCTTCTTGGCCAGGTCAGAGGGCATGGCGGGAGACGGAGGCTGCGGGGCGAGGGGCGCCGTTAGGCCGCGCCGGGACGGGACGGGCCGCGCCGGCTCCGAGCAAGAGGGGCCCAGCTGGGGGAGGCCCCTGCGCTGCCCACGCCGTCCCGCCCGCTCCCCGGCCCCGCTCCGCCCGCCTTGGCCCCGCTCCTCCCAGCCCCTCCGCCCGCACCGGTCGCGCCGCACTCTCCTTCTGCCGCAACGGAGCCGCCGCTACCGCGTGCGCGCGCCCCGCCCACCTCGGGCCTGGGTGGCCAATCAGAAAGCGGTACGTCAACGGCGTGCGCGCGCCCCGCCCATCCGAGGCACCAAACGACCAATCAGCGCGCATGACGCCACCCGCCGCGCGGTGCGTCACCCGCCGCGCCTCCCGGCGTGCACCGCGCCGGCTTCCCGTTCCCCTCCCCCCTTCCTCCGCCTGGTGCCATAGAGGCGGCGGCGCCAGTGGGGTAGAGCGGTGGCTGAGGTTGGGTTGGGGGAGGGAAAGGCGTTGTGGAGAAGCCATGGGGGGGGAAGCGCCATAGAGATGGAAGGGGAGGGAACCACAGAGAGGCAGCGGAAACGGAAGCGCGGGGCAGCGATGCGATGCGGTGGCTGAGGTGGCAACGGTGGGAGCGCGGTCCGGCGGGAGCCGCTCTCTACCCCCGGCAGCCCCGCTACCGCGCTCCGAGCTGCCCCGGGGCCGCTGACCGCGCCCGCCGCCGCCCCGCAGGGCCCGCTCCGGCCATGTCCCTCCCCGGCCCCGTGAGCCCGGCCCGGGCGTAGCGGCCCTGCGGCGTCCTGAGCGGCCTTGCCATGCGCCTCGCGGCGTTGCTGGCCGCGCTGCGGCCCGCGCTGCCGCTGCTGCTGGGGCTGTCGCTCGGCTGCAGCCTCAGCCTGCTCCGCGCCTCTTGGAGCCACGGCGGCGGCAGCGAGGAGCCGTGCGGGGCCGCCGTGGGCAGGAACGGTGCCCCTGAGGCGGTGAGAGGGGCGGTGGGCCCAGGCCGCGAGGAGTTCCGGCCCAGGATCGTCCCCTACTACAGGGACCCCAGCAAAACCCACAAGAAGGTCCTCAGGTAAAGCCCTAGGGAACGGGGCTCAGCGGAATGCGTGGCCCGGGATGCGCTGCCTGGAATGCCGCTCGGAATGCCTTGCGTTGTAACAGCGTGGCAACGGCAAAGACTGCACCCAACAGGCTCAAGAGAGACATCTGAGAGGTTAATTTGAATAAAAAGCAGCAAAAATGCCCAAGAAATTGGAGATTATTCCTCCTCTTATTGCACGTGTCTGGTAAAACGTGTCCATCTCTTTTTCTAGGCTTTTTTAATCAGTTTGTTGTTATTAGGGAAATTAGGAAATATTTCTTAATAGAAGAGGTCAAAAGTAGGAAACATTCTTTCACGAGAGTTGTCCATCACTGGCAGAGGCTGCCCAGGGCGGTGGTGAAATTCCTATCCCTGAAAGAGTTCAAACCCATGTGGATGTGGCGCTTCAGGACACAGTTGAGTGGTGAAGTTGGCAGTGTATGTTTGGACTCTGATCCTAAAGGTTTTTTCTAACCTCAGCGATTCTGTAATTGTGCGACTCTGTAACTTGCAAGTAGTTGGCTCTGTATTTTTGTTTCTCACACTGGCGCAGGTTTCTAGCTCAGATAAATGATGCAAGGTTGTTGCTTCCATAAAGGAAGTGACTGTTTTTATAAGATAAGATTTTTACCTCTGAGTAAAGGGCCACGGAGATCATCCAAGGGCTGGAGCATCTACCCTAGGAGGAGAGGCTGAGAGAGTTGGGCTTGTTCAGCCTGGAGAAGAGAAGGCTCTGGGGAGATCCTAGAGCAGCCTTCCAGTACGGAAAGGCTCTCCTGGAAAGCTGGGGACGGGCTTTTAATCAGGGAGTGCAGGGATGGGAAGAGGGGAATGGTTTTGAGCTGCAAGAAGGGAGGTTGAGATGAGATTTTAGGGAGAAATGTTTTGTTGTGAGGGTGGGAAGGTCCTGACCCAGATTGCCTGGTGAAGTGGTGGATGCCCCATCCCTGGAGGTGTTCAAGGCCAGATTGGATGGGGCTTGGAGCCCACTAATGCAGTGGGAGGTGTCCCTGCCCATGGCAGGGGGTGGGATTGGGTGGGCTTTGAGGTCCCTTCTCACCCAAACCGTTCCAGGATTCCATGAGCCTTTTCCTACAGCTCTGCTCTTGAGTTAACTGTTTTGCCATGGGGAGACTCCAGCAGATAAAGCTTATCCCAGGTTACAGTGATCGTTTGGGTTTTGTCATCCAGCTTTTTTTCAGGTGGGTGTGTTATAGAGTCATGGAATCATTGGGGTTGGAAAAGCCCTCCAAGCTCATGCAGCCCAACCATCAGCCTAATGCCACGGAGCTGACTGAACCTTGACCCCAAGTGCCACAGCCACTGTGAAACCTCCAGGGATGGGGCCTCCACCAGTGCCCTAGGAATCCTCTGCTGAAGAGGACTTTACCACTCTTTCCAATGAGGGCGTATTTCCCAATATCCAGTCTAATCCTCCCCTGGCACAACTCAAGGCCTTTTCTTCTCATGCCATCTCTTGTTCCTTGGGAGCAGAGACTACCCTCACCCGGCTCCAGCCTCCTGTACGGGAGCTGTGGAGGGTGGTGGGGACTCCCCTCAGCCTCTTCTTCTCAAGCCTAAACAGCCCCAGGTCCCTCAGCTGTTCCCACAACCCCTGGGCTTGAGTCCTTTCCCCAGCTCCATTCCCTTCTCTGAATGCGGTCCAGCAGCTCAATATCTTTCTTGTCCTTCCATTCCAGAACCCGCTACATCCAGACAGAGCTGGGGTTCCATGAGCGGCTCTTTGTGGCTGTGCTGACCTCCAGAGTAACGCTGAACACACTGGCAGTGGCGGTGAACAAGACGGTGGCACACCACTTCCCACGACTGCTGTATTTCACAGGGCTGCGGAGCGCCAAGCTGCCACCTGGGATGGCGCTGGTGGCCCATGGGGACGAGCGTCCCACCTGGCTGATGTACGAGACTGTGCGCTACATCCATCAGCACTTTGGCCCTGACTACGACTGGTTCTACATCATGCAGGATGACACCTACGCCCAGGCAGAGCAGGTCCGGGCGCTGGTCACGCACCTCAGCATCAACCAGGATGTCTACTTGGGGCGAGCTGAGGAATTCATCGCGGGAGATGAGCAGGCACGCTACTGCCACGGTGGCTTCGGGTACCTGCTGTCTCGCAGCCTGCTGCTGAAGCTCCGTCTGCACCTGGACAGCTGTCGGAATGAGATCCTCAGTGTGAGGCCAGACGAGTGGCTGGGACGCTGCATCATTGATTTCCTTGGCATCACCTGTGTTTCCCAGCTCCAGGTACTGACTCCCTGCTTGGCGTTTGATGTCCATTAAGCCTGGCAGGACCCATGCTCCTGGTGCTTCCCTGCTGCACAGCAAAGGGGCTTTTCCAGGAGCTCTGCTGTGAGTTCTGGAGGGGGAGAGGGATGGGTGGTGTGGCAGTGCTGGACAGGGGCCCGGAATCCCAGCTGAGAGCTGGGGAAGAGAGCACAGACACAGCACCCAGAAAGGAGGCTGGAGCCAGGAGTGGATCAGGCTCTTCTCCCAAGTAACAAGCGATAGGATGAGACAAAACGGCCTCAGGTTACACCAGGAGAGGTTTAGACTGGATGTTAGGAGATATCCCTTCATGAAAAGGGTTTCAGGCACTGGCAGAGGCTGCCCAGGGCAGTGGTGGGATCCCCATCCCTAGAGGGGTTTAGAACCCTTGGGCATGTGGTGCTTAGGGACACAGTTCAGTGGTGGGGCTGGCAGCACTGCGTTTATGGTTGGAATTCATGATCTTAAAGGTCTTTTCCAACCTCAGTGATTCCCTGTGTCTATAATTTTCAGCCCATAGTGTGTGTGATTTTTCAGTCCACCGGCAGATAACAATCCACCTGGTTTTGGAGGTTGGATAAATGGCACAGTGGCACCAGGAAGCAAGCGGGTGTGTAGTATGGGGAGGACAACTCTTGTATTTCCTTCTTTGGGCATTGCAGTTGGTGTGGGAAGAGTGGCAGAGGCCTGTCCGGGGTGAGGGAGGGCTTCTCCATGAACCCCAGTTCCTTGCCAATGCTTCTGGCTTGTGTCCTTCTCAGGGCCAGCGTTATCGTACCTATGAACTGGCCAAGAACACAGAGCCAGAGAAGGAGGAAGAGGAGGAGTTCCAGGCAGCTCTGGCCGTGCACCCTGTGTCCGACGTGACCCTGATGTACCGGCTGCACAAGCGCTTCAGCAGGATCCAGCTGGATAGAGCCTACCGGGAGATCCAGGACCTCCAGGTATGTCCTGAGGGAGACCCACAAAACCCTTCCACTCAGTGTGCTCCCTTCTTTCTGCGCTCCCTTCTTTCTGCTCCACTCCATGAGGGAAGGTTATTGCTCCTGCTCAGAGAGGAGCATCAGCCAGACACAGGATGAAGTCTTGCGTCTCAGAAACAGCACTCCTGGTGGCACATTATCCAGAATCGCTGGTGCAATCTTGTGGAAAGGCAAGCCTGGGTGGGAGATGGGCCGAGCTCCTTTGACAAGGCAGTGAAAGCAGTGTGCGTTCTCTTTGAGTAGATGCAGATCCGGAACCTGACATCGCTGACCCCTGCAGGCGAGGCGGGCTTGACGTGGCCTGTGGGCATCAACGCTCCATTCCTCCCCAAATCCCGTTTCGAGGTCATCAGCTGGGACTACTTCACGGAGCAGCACCTCTTCTCCTGCCCAGACGGCTCTCCCAAGTGTGAGCTCTCAGGAGCCAGCAAAGCAGACGTGGGTGAGATCATCGAGTCGGCACTAGAGCAGCTCAACAGTCGCTACCAGCCACTGCTCCGCTTCAGCAAGCGGCAGCTCCTGAACGGCTACCGGCGCTTTGACCCCACGCGGGGCATGGAATACACACTGGACCTGCTGCTGGAGGCAGTGACGCAGAAGGGCCACAGCCATGTCCTGGCCAAACGTGTGAGCCTGGTGCGGCCCTTGAGTAAGGTGGAAATCATTCCCATGCCATATGTGACAGAAGCCACGCGGGTGCAACTGGTGCTTCCCTTGACAGTGCAGGACCTGGATTTTGTGGCCAACTTCCTGGATATGTTTGCCATGAATGCTCTGGACACACATGACAATGCCTTGCTGACTTTGCTCTTCATTTACCACCCCTATGACGCCCAGCGCGTCAGCCAGGTGGATGTCTTTGCTGGAGTCAAAGCCATGGTAGGGGAACTGGAGAAGCGCTACGCAGAGGTTAAAATCCCCTGGATCAGTGTGAAAACCGAGGTGCCATCGCAGGTGAAACTCATGGATATCGTTTCCAAGAAGCATCCAGTGGACACGCTGTTCTTCCTGGCCAGCGTCTGGACAGAGATCAACATGGAGTTCCTGAACCGCTGCCGCATGAACGCAATCAGCAACTGGCAGGTCTTCTTCCCCGTGCATTTCCAGGAGTTCAACCCTGCCCTGGTGTACCGCAGTGAGCAGACAGCTTCCTCCGGCACCGACTTCCTGCGGGATGGGCATTTTGACAGACACTCGTTTGCCGAGGCCTGCTTTTACAACTCTGACTACATGACAGCTCGTACCAAGCTGGCAGCTGATATCCTGGACCGGGACGAGGTGCTGGAGAGCATGGAGGTGTTCGATGTCTTCCTGCACTACTCTGGGCTGCACCTCTTCCGGGCTGTGGAGCCAGGGCTGGTGCAGAAATATGCGCTGCGAAGCTGTAACCCCCGGCTCAGCGAGGAGCTGTACCACCGCTGTGTGCTCAGCAACCTGGAGGGCCTTGCCTCTCGCTCCCATTTGGCCATGGCCCTCTTTGAGCAGGAGCAAGCCAACAGCACGTGAGAGACTGAGAACGCCGTGAGCTGCTCAGCACCTTAACACTTGGCACTTTCCGTCCATTCCCCAGTCTTGCTGTGTGTGAGGGGCAGGAGGGAGGAGGGAGGCTTTCCCAGCCCTGCCCTGCAGCATGGGCTACGGAGAGGTTGTTTCCGAGGGAGGGTTCTTTGTTTTTTAAATAAATAAAGGTTTATTTCCAGGCAGATCCGTGTGGTGACTCGTGAGCTTATGAGGAGCGGCTGAGGGCTCTGATGCTGCTTAGTGTGGAGAAGAGGAGGCTGAGGGGCAGACCTCATCGCTCTCTGCAGCTCCCGGAAAGGAGGTTGGAGCCAGGTGGGGGTCAGGCTCTGCTCCTGAGGAACAAGAGATGGGATGAGACAAGTGGCCTCAAGTTGTGCCAGGGAAGGGTTAGATTGAATATTAGGAAAAATTCCTTCATGGAAAGAGTGGTGAAGCGTTGGATCAAGCTGCTTTGGGCAGTGGGGGAGTCCCCTTCCCTAGAGGGGTTTACAGAACATGTAGGTGTGGCGCTTGGGACATGGTTTAGTAGACAGGGGGATGTTGTGTTGATTGTAGCACTGGATGATCTTATAGGTCTTTTCCAACCTTAATAATTCTATAAACTTCATAAGCTCCGGGCTGAGGGATACACATTAAGCTGTGGAGTCGACCTTTCAGCTGCGCAGTTTTGCTGAGCGCTGCAGAGGGAGCGAATCTGTGTGCTGGCACAGAGCTGCCTCGGCTGTGCTGCTGCCGTGCTGCTGTCGCACCCTCCTCTGCATTTACGCCTCTATGGATTCAAGGAGGCATAAACACAGCTCGCCTGGTGCGCTGTGGGACAAAGTGTTCAGTGCACTGTTCTAACAGACAGAAAATCCATCAGTTAGGCTGTAATTAATTGTACTCCAATCTCTACGCGGCTTCACCAATTTCAGTTCTGGCACCTGTTTTCCAGCTGCCTTCTCATCACATGCACCTGAGTGGAAGCAGCAAACTGTTTACTCGCTCCCAGGGGCTGTTATTCCAAGTTGGTGTCCGCGTCTTCATTAACGTAAACTATGGAATGGAGGAAAAGATGTGTTAATGACCAGGTAAGAGTTTTTGGTGTGCTACTACAGGAACAGGTTTTTGGCCAAATGTCACTTATTTGAGGGGAAAAAATGCTGGTAAGATCTTGTGGATCACAGAGGTTGACCTGGTGGGAGAAACCAAGGCTAGGTCTGTTACAGAGAATGATTCTGACACAAGATGCACTTGAGACAGGTAACTACTAAATCATTTACTTAGAAATCCAGGTAAGAGGTGATGTTTTAGGTTTCCCTCTTCTGTATCACAGAGAAGGCATCTCTGAAGTTCACCTGGTCTAACCCCATCCGTGCATGAAGTCACAGCCAGGGCAGCTGCTTAGGACTTTGTCCTTGCATTTCAAATACCTCCAGCCCTGTAGGCTCCAAGATCTCTCCCGGCGATCTTTTCCAATATGTAATAACTTACACAGTCAAGAAGTTCTTTCTTGTGTTGAAATGGCATTCCTTGTGTTTCAGTTTGTGCCTGTTACCTCTTGTGTCCCTGGACACCACTGTCTGTCCCTTTCTGTCTTCCTTCTTTCTCCCATCCACTCGGATTCGTGGGTAGGAGCTACGCTGAGCCTGTTCATCTCCAGGCTGAGCAATCCCGGCTCTTGCAGCCTGGCTGGTTGGGTTGGATGCTCCAATTACTTAACCATCTTCCCAGCCCTTTGCTAGACTTGCTAATGGATGAAGGAAAAATTTCTTAATGGAAAAGGTTCTCGGGCATTGGCAGAGGCTGCCCAGGGCAGTGGTGGAGTCCTCATCCATGGAGGGGTTTACAAGACAGGTCAGAGATATGGTTTCGTAGTGGATAGGTACAGTTGGACTTAATGATCTCAAAGGTCTTTTCCAACCAAACAATTCCATGATTCTATGAAATTACTGAGTGGCAGCATTTCCAGCATGTTGCCATTTACTTGGTTTGTGTAACGGACATCATGGGAGGCCCATGTGAAATTCCTTGTCACAAGTAAGTGGGCAGAGTCAGTGGTTCTTCATGGCTGTGAATGTAAAGTGGGTGAAAGCTGTGCAAGAAACTCTATTAAGGGCTGTTAAACAGCAACTGAGTGGTGGGCTGAAGGGGCTTTCCTACAGCACTGGACCAGTGGTTGCCCCTCACAGCTGTGCACCTGGGCTGAAATGGACACCCTCTTTCAGATGGTCTTTCCTGGATGCACCTGGCACTCGCATTTTCTGCTAAGCATGAACAATGAACCACTTCTTCCAGGATGCTCAAAGGTGGCCGTTGCTGGATTACAGGTAACACAAAAACTCATTTTCCATTTGTAGCAATGTTTGCCTGGTTTTCAAAAGCCTGAATGTGTGAAATGTGGAAAATTCAGACTGATAAGCTGAAAGCACATAAACACCCAGCCCCTGTTTAAACATACCCAGTGAGACAGATCATAGTCTTTGAGATTTTATTTCAGCTTTCAGACTTCATGCTCTTTGTGAATGCTTGGAGTCGTCAGAATTGCTCGGCCTCTGCTCATCTGATTTTTGTTTTAAACTGCTCTGTGTCCTTCATCCTTTCATTACAGCTCCTTGGAGCATCTTGTGGATATTCACTTGCAGTACTTGTCCCACACAAACTCCCCTCCTCATCCTTCAGCTCTCAGGGCTGCACCAGCTTGAGCCTGACTTGCTTTGGTGCTTCTGACAAGTGTTCTCTGGGGGCGTAGTGCATAAATACCATGGAATCCTGGACTGGTTTGGGCTGGAAGGTACTTCAAAGCCCATCTAGTTCCACTCCTTGCCATGGGCAGGGACACCTCCCACTGCATCAGGGGGCGCCAAGCCCCATCCAACCTGGCCATGAACACCTCCAGGGATGGGGCAGCTACCACTTCTCTAGCCACTTTCAGCACTGGAAGCTACTCTAAGGTCTTCCCAGAGCCTTCTCTTCTCCAGGCTGAACAACCTCAACTCTCCCAGCCTGTCCTCGTACAGGAGGTATTCCAGCCCTCGGATGATCTCCCTGTCCTCCTTTGGACTTGCTCCAATAGATCCGTGTCCTTCCTGTGCTAAGGATTCCAGAGCTGGACCCAGAACTTCAGGTGGGGTCTCCCCAGAGCAGATCAGAGGGGTAGAATCCCCACCCTCCCCTGCTGGTCCCACCCTGGGCTGCTTTGGGGGGGGGGGGGGGGGGGTGTGCCTCTGGGCTGTAAGCTCACGCTGCCAGCTCAGGCCTCCTATTGGACATTCACCAAGTCAGTTTCCATATCTTTTCATGTTGTAACTGGCACAGTACCACAGTGTCCTCCCAGGAGGTACTAGCTCCTTGGTTGGAAGGGTGTGCAAATCACACAGCTGTTGCCAAGTGGCCAAGAGGGCCAATGGCATCTTGGCCTGTGTCAGGCACAGCATGGCCAGCAGGAGCAGGGAGGTGATTGTGCCCCTGTGCTCAGCACTGGTGAGGCTGCACCTTGAGTGCTGGGTTCAGTTTTGGGCCCCTCACTCCAAGAAAGACATTGAGAGGCTGGAGTGCGTCCAGAGAAGAGCAACGAGGCTGGTGAGTGGGCTGGAGAACAAGTGCTACGAGGAGAGACTGAGG
This sequence comes from Neomorphus geoffroyi, assembly GCA_033558235.1. NCBI lineage: Eukaryota > Metazoa > Chordata > Aves > Cuculiformes > Neomorphidae > Neomorphus > Neomorphus geoffroyi. Next base: position 31,206,205 of record JAUMJM010000004.1, read on the forward strand.
GAACTGGGGTTGTTTAGCTTGGAGAAGAGGAGGCTGAGGGGAGACCTCATCACTGCCTACGACTGCCTGAAAGGAGGTTGTGACAGGGTGGGTGCTGGGCTCCTCTCACAAGTGACAGCGATAGGACGAGAGGGAACGGCCGCAAGTTGCGCGAGGGTGGTTTAGACTGGACACTGGGAAGAATTTCTTCACTGAAAGGGTGGTCAGGGATTGGAATAGGCTGTCCAGGGAGGTGGTGGAGTCGCCATCCCTGGAAGTGTTTAAAAGACGGGTCAATGAGTTCCTTAGGGACAAGGTTTAGTGGGGAGACAGGTACAGTTGGACTCGATCTCGGATGTCTCTTCCAACCTTCTGATTCTATTCTATGATTCATGGAATCATGGAATGGTTTGGGTTGGAAGGGACCTCAAAGCTCATCCAGTCCCCGCCCCCCCCGCCATGGGTAGGGACCCCTCCCACTGGATCAGGGAGCTCAAAGCCCCATCCAGCCTGGTCTTGGACAGCTCCAGGGATGGGACAGCCGCCAGACAGAAGCTCTCAAACCAGGTCGGTTTGTAGTGCGACCAATGGAGCTCGGTTCAGTGCCTTTCCCCGCCCCCACCCCCCCTCCCAGACCCCCCGCATTCCCCGCCTCCCGGGGTCTCCTCCTGGGGGTCTGTGACGGCTTTTGGAGTGGGGGGGCTGAGGAGATGGGGAGGGGGCTGTGATGGGTGAGAGGGCCCTGACACGGAGGGGGCTCTGGAGGTGAAGGGGCTGTTGTGGGCAGGGGGCTGAGGGGCCGGGGCGGGGCGCTGTGGCAGGGAGGGCTGAGGAGGAACTGGGGGGGTGCTCTGGCAGCGGGGGTGCTCTTGAGGGGGTGCTGTTGTGAGCAGGAGGCAAGGAGGAGGTGGGGGGGGGGGGGGGCTGTGATGGGCAGGGGGTCTCTGACATGGGGGCGGCTGTGTTGGGGGGGATCTGGCAGTGAGGGGGCAGAGTTGGGCGAGGGCGCTATTATCTGTGGGCAGTTGAGGGTGGGCTGTTGTGGGCGGGGAGGGGACTCAGGCAGCGGGGGGGCTCTGAGGATGGGGGGGCTGTTGTGGGCGGGGGGGCCGAGGGGGAGGCGGAAGCGCCGGACGGGCGCTGCCATGGTAAGAGGGGCTGTGGCTGCGGTGAGGGGCGTGGGGGCAGCTTGGGGGGCTCAGGGACTTCCCCCTCCCCGGCGGTGTGGGCGCTGCGGTACGGGCCCCGCGCTCCGCTCTGTGCGGGCGGCGCTCCCGGTGCGGGCGGACCCGGCTCCGCGCTCCGCAGCGCCGCGCAGGCGCGGGACGGCGGCCCCGGCGGGGGGAGCAGCGCGGGTGGGATGGTGAGTCCCGCACCCCATCCCTTCCCCGCATCCCGCGCGGGATGGTGAGTCCCGCACCCTATCCCTTCCCCGCATCCCGCGCGGGATGGTGAGTCCCGCAGCCCATCCCCTCCCCGCATCCCGCACGGGATGGTGGGTCCCGCACCCCCCCCCCCTCGCGCCTCCCACGCGGGATGGTGAGTCCCGCATCCCGCAGGGGACGGTGAGTCCCGCACCCGGCTGGACCCTCCCCTGGTTCTGTCCGGCGTGCCTGCGAGGGCTCTGTTTTGCGGGTGCTCTGGCTGCGGGGGGGCTACAGCAACTGCGGTCGCAGAGGCTGCGGGGGCTCCGGGAGCTCTGGCTGCAGGACGTGCGGCTGTGGGAGCCGCAGAGTCTCGGGGTGCAGGAGCTTTGGGACCTATGGCTGTGGGGGCTTCAGCTGCGGGAGCTGCAGGGGTTCTGTTTGTGGGACCTGTGGCTACGGGGGATTCACCTGTGGGAGCTGCGGCTGCGGGAGCCGTGGGATCTGCGGGGAGCTCTGTTTGTGGGAGCTGTGGAGGTTCTGGCTGCGGGGGCTGTGGATGTGGGGGCTCCAGTTTGCGGGAGCTGCAGGGGCTGCGGGAGCTGTGGATCTCTGGCTGTGGGTATCAGCATTGCAGAGCACGGCAGACAGGGTGCAGGCAGCATGCGGGAAGGATGTGGGCAGTGGGACCCATGCCACCTGGCCTTGCCCATCTTGGGGCCCGGAGCTTCACTCTGTTTGCCCTGTGTCATCCCGGTGCAGCATTCTTGCCTCCTGTCCCACTCTCCTGGTGCAGCATCCTTGTCACCCATCCTGCTCTCCCGATGTTTCCCTCCCGGTGCAGCACCCTCCACATCCCTGGGCTGCTCCTGCCTGGTAGGGACCCAGCAGGTTGGAGAGGTCCACAGAGAAGGAATGATCAGTGCTCATTTACCACTCCCAAGAGGGGACCAGCTTTCCCCAGGGAGACACCGGCACGTGTCTGGGATCTCCCAGCCTGCCCTGGAATGCTCTTCCAGAGAGGATAGCCCTATACCTGGAGGTGTTTCAGGCCAGGTTGGATGGGGCTTGGAGCCCCCTGACCCAGTGGGAGGTGTCCTTGCGCATGGCAGAGGGTGGGACTGGATGGGCTTTGAGCCCAAACCATTCTATGACTTCATGGTTCTTAGCACCGTGTCCCTGGAGAGGCTCCATGTGCTGATGCTGTCCAGTGACTGACAGCTGTCTCCGGTGCTCCAGAACAACCAGCCTCCACGCAGGAGATCCTCTCCGTCATAAGCTGCCTTTTGGCTCTGTTTTCAGGAGATGCACAACCCCTCTCTCAGGACAGACTGATCCATATCTGTAGGAGTAATGGTCTCCTTGGCCTTCCAGAAGATCTTCTTGACTTCCGGGAGAAGCAAACTATCTCACTTTGGCGCCGTGAGCTTGCTGCTGGAAATTACTGCCGCCTTCCTCCCTGCAGTTCCCTCGGCCTGGAACTCTCCTCCCTTTCCCCTGTGTATGTGGTGTGTGGATGGACCCTGCGTGGAAGTAGCTGCTGGGAGAGACAGAGGCAGAAATGAAACAGGGAATTGAGAAGAAGGCAAGGTTCCTTTCCAGCTGGTGTGGTCTGCGGCTGCATTTGTGCAGCATCTTGGCCTTCTGCTGTCAGCACTGCCCTTCTTGGAGAGCCTGGCCTCCTGCAGCTTCTGGAAGTGACCAGCTCCCTGGTGCTGCTCAGGAGCAATCCACACCCTGCTTCTCCCCGTGGGGACACCTTGGAGAGACCAGCCGTTCTCCCTGCTCTCTGCCCATGAGGAAGAAACTCCCAGCCTGGCTGGCCTCTAAGGCAGGGTGAGATTCCCAACATCCTCAGCCTGTGGTTGCTTCTTTTTCTGCAACGCTGCAGTGATGTTCCTTTTCTCATGCACTCTCCTGACCCAGCCCTTCCCACCTGTGCTGCCTCCATCATTGCATTCTGCCTCGGCCACTGTGTTCCCAGCTCTGTCCTTCCTTGACTTCAGCTCCACTCAGCACGATCTTCTTTCTGCCCTTTGCTCTTCCTGTGTTTTGACCCCACTGGACCCAGCGCCGTGTTCCTGTCACTGCTTTTGTGTTGACCAGCGCTGGCCAGGCTGGCACTGTGACGCTCCAGTTTCTCTGTCCTGGCTGGCCGTTCATTGAGTGGTTGCTCCAAACTGTGGGACGAGGTGCGAGCAGGTGCTGGGTTCACCTCTATTTTGCTTCAGTGCTGCTTTCCTTCCTCAGCTGCGGCAGAGAGCTGTCAGAAGTGGCCGTGCTTTATGCGCGCAGGAGCAGCTGGTTTGGCTCTTCCCAAGGCCACCATCCACCTTTTCCTTCTTGCCCTGGTTCACTTTCTCTGGGGGCTGTCGTGGAGATGCAGGCACTGGAGCTGCCTTGCTGTGCCCTGAATCTGTGGGAATGTTAGTTCTCCTAGCCTGCAGCGTTCGCACCATCCTAGCAGGGGCAGCTGCTGAAATGCCATAGTACTCCAGTAGCCTTTAAGGATTTGATTTTTTAGGAATGAAAGCCAGCTGACTCGGTTGAAGCTCCTAACCTGCTTTTCTGAGATTTGCTGGAGACGTCTGGTGGCTGAATCATGACTGAGAACATCTGTGTAAGAAGGTGCCGTCGCTTCATGGTTAGGCCAGGCAAATCCCAGGGTTCCTTTCCAATCCTAACCACCCTATGGCTTGTTTTAAAGCAGCCTCAGCATGCTGGCAGTTTCCAAGTATGCCGTGTACTCCTCGTGCTTGCTCCAAGCTCTGCAAGTGCAAGCTGGCTCCCACCTGTAGATTGAGTAGCCTGTAGGGATGACCTGTGGCTTGGGAAATATGGATGCACATCCATGTGTGGTTGTCTGCAGAGAAGTCCCATATCACCATCAGTCACATCTCTTCTTCCTTCCTTTTCCCTCTTTTTTTCCAGTTGTGCTGCTTCTGAAGTGTCTCACAGGCTGGTGCTGCTCTAGCGAATCTTACTGTCTTTTACATTGCCTCCTTCTAACTCTGTCCATACTTTCTCTTTTCAGAGCCAGATCCAAATGCATCTTTGGGCTGCTCTCCCAGCGCTGTTCCCACTTCAGGTCAATGGGATAACCTGCTGCTGATTCATCATGACGTGATGTCTGGTCTCCTGCCCCATCCCATTGGATAAGTTTCCTGCTTCCTCTTGTACACATGTGACTCTGGGTGTTCGTCCGCTGCCCAGTCTAGGTAGGTTTTAGCCCTTTGGAAAATCACCTCTTCTAGCTGGAAGGAATGTGTTCATTGACCCGTACTGGAACTGGGAAATGTTTGCTTCTGGACACGTGGGAAACGTTATTTTGTGGAACAAGCCCTAGACTTGCTGCTCCTGCCCTGAGCTCGTCCTTCCAGCCAGCTCCCGCTGCAACTGTGGCTGCTGGTGCTGGTGGGGAGGGTGTGGATCTGGCAGAGCAGAGCAGCTCATGGCGAGTAGCAGCGGAGGATGCGGCTGCTGAGAGCAGGCCTGATGGAGGAAGGAATGAGGAGAAGCCAGTATTCTCTGGGGTGGTTCCTTACTCTTTTGGCTACAAGGAAGCAGGGTTGGTTCTTGTCCAGTGGTTGTTGATCTGTAGGGTTCAAGTGCTTCTTGTGGCAGGTCTACATGAGCGTGGTCAGCTCTTCCCAGCTGGCAGAGCTCTCTGGTTCCTGCTGTGATTGGATGTGTGTTGGTCGTGTCTGTGATAAGGTACTGGGATCTGCCCCTCAGGTCTTTGTATTCTGCCAGCAGTTCTGTTCTTGTTGCTTCTGCTGGAGAATATCCACCTGTGTCCATCTGCCTTTTCCCCGTCAGCACAGAGTTCCTGTAAGGGGTTTTGTTCTTCCCACAATGGGATTGGTACCGGTTCCCCTTACAACTGCACTGCTCCCTCACTGGTCCTGTGAATCAACTGGTGGAAAAACATACTCTGTTCCACACTGGAAACACATCACCTGGATTATAACTTTTGTGATTTTAAGATGCAATTTTAAGGCTTGTTATTGCGATCCGAGTTGGCTGTTTGACAGCCATGTGGCTCGGCCTGCAGCAATGCCAGTGTAAGCGTGTCCTAGCAATTGCCGCTTCCAGCTGTGCTCAGCAAAGTCCGTTAGGGAGGCACCAATATGGCTCTGCTGGTCATCACCAATGTGTGTTTGAGAGCTGCGTTGTGCTGAGTCAGACTGAAGTATCCTATTCCTGACTACTAAGGGTGTGTGGAAAAGGAATAGGAAAATGAGGGAGGTGCTGGATCCTTTATTTTCTCACATGTATCTTTCAAGTGTTTGTAGTCACCTAACTGTGGAGTCATCAGTTTGGAGTGAGTGGCAACAGAAAATCCCCCGGATTCTTAGGTCTGCTCTTTCAACATTATCCTCATTGGAAGGAGTTGTTTCAGTTTGCTGTGACTGACTTCCCTGCGGTTGCATTTTCCATGACTACTCTGTCCTTTGCTGTTCAGTCAGATGTTCCATTGCATTCTGAGTCCAGGGAGGACCATGGGACCATTCCGGTTGGCACGTTCCTAAAGGCAGTGGGAACCTGTATCCCACTCGCAGCTGCTGCTGAGGAAGGGTGCATCCTTTAGGAAGGTGGCTTGGTTGTTCTCCTCCTCATCCTGATCCCACGGGATGGAAGGCTGAGGTACAGATGAGAGCCATTTGGCAGAGAGAGAGACCAAAGAGGGTGTGGCTGCGGCTGCTTGGCAAAAGAAACAGGAAATAAAGACAGCAGGAATAAAAAAATGGCCAAGCAGGGAAAGCTTTTGTGATCTTTGACTTATGACGGATAGCATTGGGTTCAAGATCTCCTTCTATGACAAGGTTACCTGTTTAATGGACGAGGGAAAGGCTGTGGATGTGCTCTACCTGGACTTCAGTAAAGCCTCTGACACCGTTTCTCACAGTGTCCTGCTGGAGAAACTGGCTGCCATCAGCATGGACAGGCACAGCCTCTGCTGGGTTAAAAACTCTGGCTGGGTGGCCGGGCCCAAAGGGTTGTGGTAAATGGAATTTAAATCCAGTTGGAAACCAGTCACAAGCGGTGTTCCCCAGGGTTCAGTGCTAGGTCCAGTCCTGTTCAATATCTTTGTCAATGATCTCGATGAAGGCATAGAGTGCACCCTCAGCAAGTTTACAGATGACACCAAGCTGGGTGGAAGTGTGGATCTGCTTGAAGGAAGGGAGGCTCTGCAGAGGGATCTGTCCAGGCTGGATCCATGGGCTGAGACCAACGGGATGAGGTTCAACAAGGCCAAGTGTCAGGTCATGCACTTGGGACACAACAACCCCATGCAGCGATACTGCCTTGGGGAAGAGAGTGGCTGGAGAGCTGCCTGGCAGAGAAGGACCTGGGGGTGTTGGATGACAGTGGCTGAATATGAGCCAGCAGTGGCCCAGGTGGCCAAGAGGGCCAGTGGCATCTTGGCCTGTGTCAGGCACAGCATGGCCAGCAGGAGCAGGGAGGTGCTCTGCTCAGCACTGGTGAGGCTGCACCTCGAGTGCTGGGTTCAGTTTTGGGCCCCTCACTCCAAGAAAGACATTGAGAGGCTGGAGCGCGTCCAGAGAAGAGCAACGAGACTGGTGAGTGGGCTGGAGAACAAGTGCTATGAGGGGAGACTGAGGGAACTGGGGTTGTTTAGCTTGGAGAAGAGGAGGCTGAGGGGAGACCTCATCACTGCCTACGACTGCCTGAAAGGGTGGGTGCTGGGCTCCTCTCACAAGTGACAGCGATAGGATGAGAGGGAACGGCCGCAAGTTGTGCCGGGGAGGTTTAGACTGGACATTGGGAAGAATTTCTTCACTGAAAGGGTGGTCAGGGATTGCAACAGGCTGTCCAAGGAGGTGGTGGAGTCGCCATCCCTGGAAGTGTTTAAAAGACTGGTAGATCAGTTTCTTGGGGATACGGTTTAGTGAGGGAACAGGTATGGTTGGACTCAATGATCTCAGAGTTCTCTTCCAACCTTTTGATTCTACGATGATAGAAGCCGAAGCCCTGGTGGCACCACCAGCTGAGAAGCCAGGCACTGATCTGTACGATTGTGGTTGTTCTGGGATTAATGGATCTTATGGCTGAAGGAGATTTTTGGATCACCTGACGTTAGTATTTTACTGACCTCTAAGGGACTTCAGTTTGTCCTTCCTGCAAGTCTTGTGCCTTCCAGAAAGCCACAGTTTGGTGAGCTATTGTGGATTAAACATGGAATGCATGGTTTGGAGAACCCCTGTCGGTGGAGCATTTAGAAGCTTCAACAAATGAGGACTTTGGTGGGTCAGCCCTGGCTCGGGGCAGGGAAAGATTTGAAGATCTTCTCATGGCACTATTCCAGGTTAAACAGCCCCAGGTCCCTCAGACGGTTCCAGAAGCCCTGAGCTCCAGACCCCTTCTTTGGATGCGCTACAGCCCCTCAAGGTCTTTCTTGGAGTGAGGGACCCAAAACTGAACCCAGATTCAAGGTGCGGTGTCCCCAGTGCCGAGTCCAAGGGGATGATCCCTTTCCTGCTTGCCACAGCAAGGATGCTTGTGGCCTTCTTGGCCACCTGGGCCACTGCTGGCTCATGTTCAGCTGCTGCTGACCAGCACCCCCAGGTCCTTTTCCACCAGGCAGCTTTCCAGCCACTCTTCCCCAAGCCTGGAGCATTCAATAGGATTGTTGTGACCCAAGTGCCTGACCCAGAACTTGGCCTGCTTGAACCAAATCCTGCTGGCCTCAGCCCATGGATCCAGCCTGGCCAGGTCCCTCTGCAGAGCCTCCCTGTGCTTGAGCAGGCCAGTCCCCTCCAAAGCCATGCCTGTAGTTTCTTAGCCCCTTTTGCACTGAACGCGTCTTTGACTGCATTGCCTTAACAAAGCAGGGGTGTCATCCCACCTTCTATCTACCCTGGTGTTTCCCAAGAGGAATAATTCCAGGCACCAGCCCCTGCTGGGAAGCACTTGGGAGAAGTAACAAATGATAGGGTGAGAGGAAATGGCCCCAAGTTATCAGGAAATATTCCTTCACAGAAAGGGTTGTCAATCACTGGCAGAGGCTGCCCGGGACAGTGGTGGAGTCCCCATCCCTGGAGGGATTGAAAAGGCATGTGGATGGCACAGTTAAGGACGTGGTTTAGCGGTAGAGTTGGCAGTGCTGGGTTTACAGTTAGACTCCAGGATCTCAAACATCCTTTCTACCCTAAACGATTCCATGGTTCTGTTCTGTGGTCTGTGCCTGGAGCTTGTTCCCTGGCACTGTTAATGCATTGCGGTGTTCCCTACGTTCAGATGGAGCCTTTCTGCTCCCAGAAATTCCAGGCTTCCCCGTGATGAGTGAGTCCATCCATCTCTCCTTTCCCTCTTTCCCTGTGAGGGTGGGGAGGCCCTGGCCCAGGGTGCCCAGAGAAGTGGTGGCTGCCCCATCCCTGGAGATGTTCAAGGCCAGGTTGGATGGGGCTTGGAGCCCCCTGAGCCAGTGGAAGGTGTCCCTGCCCATGGCAGGGGATGGGACTGGATGGACTTCGAGGTCCCTTTCAGCACAAATTATTTCATCATTCTGTGATTCAGCGCAGTCTCCAGCGCTGTCCCTTTTCCCCCATCAGATAACGCGGAAGCAGGGGACCCTGCTGACACTCCCTCCCCAAACTGCAAATCCCACTTTGTTGTTTTCAGAAAAGATGGGAAAGTAACTGTGTCAGTGAAGGAAGCACGTGCAAAGGGAACCAGTGGCCCCAGTGGTCCGGTGGCCACTGCATCCTTCAGCCCAGGGAACCATCCTGGCTCCTCCACAGCAGCTTGAGGAATGTTTCCAAAGCTTGCAGGGCTGCTTCTGCCGGGCTGCGGTGGAGATTCTGCCTTCACTGAGATTTCTCCTCCATGAACTGGTCACAGCTGCCACACAGGGGCAGCAAGAAACTGCACAGGACACCGTGTCCATACGGACACTGCACAGCAAAGCTCAGAATGCCATAGGAATCCGCCGCCTCTGCTGTGCCTGTGCTACCATCCAGCGCTCCTGCCACCCTGAGGCCTCGCGTGTGTGCAGCCCTTGGGTTTCACAAACAGGTTTTTTGTTTAAAAATTGTGGAAGTGGGAGGAGAAGTGGACGCTGGCTTTGCCAACTGTTTTTTCTCCAGGGACAGATCAATGCCATATGAAAGCCATGGAGAGGGTGGAGTTGTTTTTCTTGGAGTCAGGTTGGTGAGAGCAAATGAAAGAGCTACAGAACAACAGTGGAAAAGGCCTCTGGGCATATGGAGGCGTTTAGGTTGAAAATGTCATTTTACATGTTTATATCAAACCTGGATATTCTGGATAAACTGACATATCAAACTGCTTAAAGCAGGTTCAGAAAACAGGGACGAGGAGAATGATTGACACATTTACTGGAGGGTGGTGATGGCTGTGTAAGGCTCCTTCTGATCTTAAAGATGCTGAAATGCTGTGGGCACAATGTTCAGCAGCCTCAGAAAGCACGGCCGTCTCCTTGACAACCAGAAAGGCATGTGTCTGTTCCCATGGAAATGCACGCTAGAGAGGCTGTTTAGAGCTCTGCAGCGCAAGCTCCCAGATCTTTGTGGTTCCCACCTCAAGCCAAAGCTGCTGGTGCATTGGGGTACGCCGCTCTCTGGAGCCAAGGAGGAGGATCGAGCTGCACATGGCTTGGTGCTGTTCTGGCTCCCTGTGTAAAACAGGTGAGCTGTCCACTTGTTCCCATCGGAGTTCCTTCCTCTGTCTCCAGTTGCCAGCATTGAAGGTCTCTTTGCAGCTCTTCCTGAGGAAAGCAGTATCTTTGCTGGCCAGAGAAGTGTCAATGAATTTCTGGGATTAATCCTTTCAAAGCAGTTCACAGACAAACCAGAAATGCATTTATGTGGGGGACCAGGGGCAGGATCTAAGCATGGTTGGATCCTGTTGGGTTTTAAATAGGAGGTGTAGGATGCAGAATCACCATTGGAACGGCGATTGATTCAAAGTGGTGGGCTGGGAAAGTTACTTGAGAGGCAACCCTTTGTGTGTGTGGGTATTGCTGAGCTGGGTTTGCTCTGCCAAAGTTTGTCATCACAGCCTGGTTTTCATTCCAGTGGCTTCTCCCTCGTCCTGCATTAGAGGACAGTAAACACAAGTGCATTACTTACCTTCATTGTACTATGGCTTTGTACCCACCTTCTAAGGTAAAACACTCCAGCGTTTTCAGTTTTTGCCTCCGAACCGACCCCTCTCACTCGGATCCTTCTTCCTGTCCCTGCGCTGTAATTTTGCTGTGCTTGCGGAGGCAGCAGCTTGCTCTGCACACATTTCCAGGTAAGAGCATTCCAGGTGTGCTGTCACTGCCTTCTTGCTGGTGTTGGTTGCTCTTCCATGGTTCCTCACATGAATCTGTTGCCCATTGACGGGGCACTGATTGGAGGTACTGGTAATGCTTAAGTCCTCCCTGAGTGGCATTATAAAATCATGGAACGGGTGAGGTTGGAAGGGACCATTGGAGAGGTTTGAGTCGATCAGAGCAGCTTGCCAAGTACCAAGTTCAGTGAAGGGTTTCATATAGAATCCTGGAATGGTTTGGGTTGGAAGGATCCTCAAAGCCCACCCGGTACCACCCCTGCCATGGGCATGGACACCTCCCATTGGGTCAGGGGGCTCCAAGCCCCATCCTACCTGGCCTTGAGCACCTCCAGGGATGGGGCAGCCACTTCTCTAGGCAACTTGTTCCGCTCTCTCACCACTTGGTGTCCCCTGAGCACGCAGGAGGGTCCGCAGGACTGGTCCTTCCATAGGTAAACGGAGTAAAATATAAAGGGGGAAATGGGGAATAACAATGCTAAGCCTTAAAATAAGACCACATCAAAGAGAAAGGCACAGTCTTCAACTCGTTCTTGATTAAATTGCTTCTCCTGAGGAACTGTGATTGTTGACCTCTTGGAAGGGGTGAGGCATCCTGGAGTTACAGGGCATGATAAACACCCAGCAAAGCTGTCGCAGGGTGGGGTAAAGTCAGTGAATGGGTAAGGCAGTGGAATGCAGAAGGCGTAAGCACATTCCTAGACTCCCTTATTTGGCATTTTGAATACTTTCAAAGGAAATTTCTGCCAGCAGCATTCCAAGTGGGTTTAATCAGAGTAAGAAAAAGTGTTTGCCAAGCTGAGAAAAATTGGAATGGCAGTGGTGAGATATGCAGTGATGGAAGTGTGACCAGGGAAAGGAAAGGATGGATGGGCTCGAGTCACAGAAGGAGGCAGAGAAACAGACTAAAACCAAAAGGTAACCATGAAGACAACGTCAGCTCTGTGGAAGAGTGATCACAGATCCGGTGCAGCCAGAAAGGAATTGATATGGCATAGGCAAGAGAAGTGTTTCTCAAGAACAGAAATGTGATGAGAGGTTTTTGTGTTGGAATTTTTCTCCCAGGATGTTGCTGCCCATATTTCTTACGGTTGGAATATTGGGGATTGCCCATCCCTTACACAACTTTCACTGATGTTCTAGGTTTGTTTTAGGCTTGTTCAGATGAGGTGAATATCCTGCTCTGGATTAGTGCCCAAGGTCTTGACTAAAGGGATTAAAGAGATAATTTCCTAATTTTCATGGTCCCTTCTAACTGCTGATTTGGGAATGTCTTTGGAGAGTGAAGCATGCTTCTTTCCCAAGAGAGGGTGGTGGGGATATTGGAATTCCTCGCCAGGGCGGTGCTTCTGTGGTTTCCAGTTGCAGGATGGCTATAAACTGATCAGAGAACAGGTGCTGGGGATGGGGGTACAGAGCAGGGATTTGGGGACTGTTCTGAGCAAGGACAGCCAGACAGCTGGTGTACCAAGCCGGCTGTCTGGCGGGATGAGAGGTGTTCGCTGTTCCACCATGCTCCTTTCATTTCCATCTGCCAGCTGCATTGTAAACCACAAAGGCCAGAGGCTGTGTTGTTTGTACCAGCACCTCCCTTTGCTCCCTGGCCCTGGAAACAGCCATTCCAGGAATGGGAATAACCATGGAACGTGACAGTGTGACATAAGGTGTGACAGGAAACTTCTCGCACACTTCACATCCACATATGAACATCCTCTGCTGTCTGTGTGTAAACTCCCTTTGTCCTGCAAAGCACTGAATGCTGGAATGATCCAGCATCTGTTTCTCCTACGCACATTTTGAAGCCCCTTTTCCAAGTCACCCCTCATGTGCCTCATCACTCAGCCGTGCCTTTTCCTGGGAGCGCGTTCTGGGTGCACCTGACGACTCTACAACGCCTTGCCAAGCACAGTTCGTTGCACTGAGCCGTAGTCTGCCAGCCAGCTGTGGTGAGAGGGATGAGGGGACAAATCACCACGCCGTGCCGCAGCCAGGTGCTTCCCGTGCTTGTGGTGCTTGGTAGCTCAGGAAGAGCCCTGGCTAAGAACCTGTTGTGCAGCCGAAGCCCAAGTACCCTCATCGTGTCTCTGTGTCCCAAGTTGCTGTGCCTGGCGCTTCCGTATCCCTCTGGTTTCACACCTGTATTTATGCGTTAGGTAAATGGATCACTGGGAAGAGCAGAAACCCACCTCACCCACTGCTACAAGCACCACACGGTTCTTCCATCCCAGGATCCATCTGCCACCACCTCTAGAGTTTCCAGCCTACACTTTCTGTCCCACACAGAAGTCCCATTTCATTTCTCTTATCCTCTGCCCTGACTGTGAAACTTCCCCAGGTCTCCTCATTTCAGGATTTAACCTACATCTCTTACTTCCCTCCTTTAGATCTTTGCAGGTTGCAAAGCAATCTGTATAGAATAACTGCCCTCTGAATCCTTGGCAGCCGCGTCTCTCACACTTGTTATTTGTTTAGAAACTTTCGTTTCCAGCCTTTCCATAGTTTTGATTTTCCCTGGCAATCATATACAAATTGTGTTCGCATTAAGAATGTCAGACACAGAACTATGTTTTCTACATTGCCATTGCCGACTGGCTGTTTTTTTCCAAAGCTGTTGATGTTTGCCATAATTACGTACCTTTTGAGATTAACTTTGACTTTTTTGGGGCTGAATCTATTTGTAATTGTTGTAATTAATCTGCCAAATAAAATAATTTAAAAACACACTGGGGCTTGTCTGGTGATACAGGTTTTCACGATCACCGATGTATTACTCATTGCTCTCACTTCCACTGTGCTCCCTGTCTGATATGCTTTTATTCCCATCTTAATTGTCTTGCTAGCTTAGCTGGAATGGGAGGTGGATTTACCAGACAGCCTGTGCCAGGACTGTCCCCTTTGCCTTCCATGGGTCTGCCTTCTCCAGGCTCCTCCAGCCTCCTTGCACTCTCTGAGGCTGTTCCTCAGTTGCAGTGTGGCTCTGTGTATTGATACATCCTTCGGTCATCATTCACTTGTTATTGATGTGCTTAAATTATAGACACTGTCCAAATGATCTTCAGTGAGAACAGGATAGAATTTTTAGTGTTATTAGTCAAAGTGGGCTTACAAAAATATTTTTCCTGATGAAGAAAGAGGAAATCCCACTGGTTTTCCTATCGTACGGAAAGGCAGGAATACTCCGGGCAGCTGCATGCATATGGTCCTATATTCCTGCAACACTCCAGGGTGTGTTTTGAAAGAAAAAATACCTGAGCGAGAGAGGAGGATGTGGATGGGACAGAACAGCAGTGTAAGTTTGGTGATCGTCTGTTTCTCAGTTAGCCAATTTCTGCGCAAAGGGAATGGTGTCTGTCCTGTTTGTCTTTGGTACAGAGTGGTCTCGTAATTTGGTTGGGACTCAGAAGAAATGCAGGGTGGATAAGGAGCTCGGTAGAGAGAGAAGAGACATTGCTGTTCCTTCAGGATTTGCATTGGGATTGATGTTTGGTATTTCAGTAACTCTGGAAGGAGACACAGCAGGAGCAGGGAGGTGATTGTGCCTCTGGCCACAGATTGTGATTGTTCTCCTGCTGGCCGTGCTGTTTCTGATATATTAATATCTAGCAAAAATTGTCCTGGGAGACATTTCAATCCATTATTCCTTACACTGTGGTACAGGAAGCTGCTCTTCCCTGTATCCGCAGCAACCATTTGGATAGCTGAAGACTTACTTTCTCCTTCTCTTTTGGGGCTTCACTGTTCCTGTTGTACTTGTGGTTCTCCCTGAATCATCCTGGTTTCTCCCAGATATTGTTAGGGTTGTCCTGCCTGGAGAAGAGAAGGCTCCAGAGAGACCTTAGAGCAGTTTCTAGTGCTGAAAGGGGCTCCAGGAAAGCTGGGGAGGGGCTCTTGATCAGGGAGTGCAGGGATAGTACAAAGGGAATGGTTTTCAGCTGCAAGAGGGGAGATTGAGATCTTAGGCAGAAATATTTTTCTGTGAGGGTGGAGAGGCCTTGCCTTAGGGTGCCCAGAGAAGTGGTGGCTGCCCCATCCCTGGAGGTGTTCAAGGCCAGGCTGGATGGGGCTTGGAGCCCCCTGATGCAGTGGGAGGTGTCCCTGCCCATGGCAAGGGGTTGGAAATGGATGAGCGTTGGGGTCCCTTCCAGCCCAAACCAGTTCATGATTCTAAGATTTTTCCTCTGATGCACAGAGCCCCAGGTGGCAATGGGCAGCTTGGCTGAGACATCAACAGTTCCTGCTTAAAAGGGTTCCTCTGCAATACTGCCAAAATGTCATGGAAAGAGGAGGTGCTGAGCTGGGACTGCTGGTGAGCTAGAGAGGACAAAGGATGGGGAAGCAGCGGAGGGAAAACACGGAGGCGACAAAGCAGACTCAAGTGTCGTTACCACTCCTGAGGTTGCACTGAGGAGGTGACAGTGTGGGATGGTATTCAGTTACTGCTCTTCCGGTTGTCTCTGCTGATTTCTTGCCAGTGCGGATTTGGTAATCCCCACTCAGCTGTCATTTTTCACAGCTCCAAATAGTTTTTTTCTGAAAGAAAAAATCCC
Source organism: Neomorphus geoffroyi (assembly GCA_033558235.1). Lineage (NCBI taxonomy): Eukaryota > Metazoa > Chordata > Aves > Cuculiformes > Neomorphidae > Neomorphus > Neomorphus geoffroyi. The sequence goes on from JAUMJM010000004.1 coordinate 31,221,413, forward strand.
CCCCCAGCCACTTGTTCCCCATCTTTTTCTTATACAGATGTTGATTTCTTTCCTGGTGTCGAACCTTGTGCTCCTTCTGGCTGAACCATGTCCTGGGTTTTCAAACTGAGTCTCCAGCTTCTCAGGACTTTAATATAATCATCTCTTCTAGCATACCTGTAGCCCCTCCAAACCCTACAGCACTGGGAAATATAATAACTGTGTTCTCTGGTTCATTATCCATACTGTTAATGACAATATTGAATGATTTTGAACTCAGGAACATGTAGCCATTTCTTTAGAATAAGCAGAGCCTTGATCATGGGGTATTGTTTGTCTAGTTTCCAGTGGGCTTTCGGTGCTGTGCCGTATTGCATTGATTCCACAACTGTTGGGAATATTTTAAATTGCAGTGAACAGTATGCTGCTGGCTGTGAGGAACAATGGCTCTTCAGCACTCCCAAGCACCTTCGGGTGCTTCTCCAGTTACTTGCAGATCAAAAAGATGCACTTTGCAGCTGCAAAGGTGTCTCCCCAAAACAGGCCCTTGGTTTGTGTCTTCTCTAACTTGACCACTGTAGTTTAAACATTTTGAATCGTAGTTTGAAATTGGAATCATAGTATGGAAGTAAACCCAAACAACACAAACTTGTGGGAGAAAAGGCAGTCTCTCGGAGCCCCGAGAGGCAGGGAGGACAAACAGCCACCTACCCTTGCAGTAAAATGGACTGGGAATGGAGTGTGAAGAGAGCAGTGGAGGGATGAAAGGAGGCCCTCCGAGCACTGGCAAAGGGAGATGGCATTGTGTAGCGATCCTGTGCCACTGGCATCCACTGGACCAGAACTGACTTGAAGCTGCAGAGTTCTTCTAGCAGCTGGGGAAGTCTTGGGCTGAATTGGGCACTTTAAAGAACACAGACAATTATTTTCTACACATGTGCAAGAAAACTTATAGGAAAATAGAAAAAGAAAGAATTTAAAACTAGATTATATGACTTTTCTTTTAATTTGGGAGAAGATATTCCTGCACTGTAACCATCACCATTCCGTGCAAGTGTGTTGAGAACCAGTTTTCTTTGAGTCTTGTGGGGAGTGGAAGAATCGTAGGGAAGGGGTTCTGATCTCATGGAGGTGATGCTGGGCAGGCCTCTGCCACCCATCTGTACTGGACATTCCATGGGCAAACAAAAGAGCGACAGGGGTCGGTACTGGGACTACTGTTGTTAAACATCTCTGTCCCAGACATAGACAGTGGGATTGAGGGCACCTTCAGCAAGTTTGCTGACAACACCAACTTGTGTGGTGCTGTCAGCACACTGGGGGGAAGGGATGCCATCTGGAGGCACCTGGACAGCCTAGAGCAGTGGGCTCATGTGAAACTTGTGAATTCATCAAGGGCAGGTGCAAGATCCTGCCCCTGGGTCAGGGCAGTCCCAAGCACAAATCCAGGCAGGGCAGAGAATGGATTTGGAGCAGCCCTGAGAAGGACTTGGGGTGCTGGGGGAGAAGCTCCACATGAGCCAGCAATGTGTGCTCACAGCCCAGAAACCCCCCGTGTCCTGGGCTGCACCCGGAGCAGTGGGAGCAGAGGGGAGGGAGGGGATTCTGCCTCTCTGCTCCCCCACCTGGAGTCCTGGGTCCGGTGCTGGAGTCTCAGCACAGGAAGGACCTGGAGCTCTTGGAGTGGGTCCAGAGGAGGCCACGGAGATGATGCGAGGGCTGGAGCACCTCCTGTACAAGGACAGGCTGGGAGAGTTGGGGTTGTTCAGCCTGGAGAAGAAAAGGCTGCGGGGAGACCTTAGAGCAGCTTCCAGTGCTGAAAGGGGCTCCAGGAAAGCTGGGGAGAGGTTCTTGATCAGGGAGTGCAGGGATGGGACGAGGGGAACGGTTTTGAGCTGCAAGAGGGGAGACTGAGATGAGATCTTGGGCAGAAATGTTTTGCTGTGAGGGTCTGGAGTTCCTAGCCCAGGTTGCCCAGAGAAGTGGTGGCTGCCCCATCCCTCGAGGTGTTCCAGGCCAGGCTGGAGCCCCCTGATGCAGTGGGAGGTGTCCCTGCCCATGGCAGGGGGTGGCACTGGATGAGCTTTGAGGTCCCTTCCCACCCAAACCATTCCAGGGTCCTGTGATTCTCCGATTTCTTCTCAGAAGTGCTGGGAACGCCGTGTTTGTCCCCTAGGGGTTTCTCGCTGTCACTGAGGGCCGTGGCTGTGCCTGCCCTCCCCTCCCCTCCCCTTCTCCTGGTTGCCTCTGCACCAGGGCGCTTTGGTGCAGTCACTCCTTCACCCCCCACCAGTGCAGAGCATCCAGGTGGGATGCAGTGCGTCTTCGCCGGGATTCAGCACCGGCCGCTGCGGCGGAACTGGACCCGCCTGACGCCGCAGCCTGGGCGGGGCCGGGGCCAGGCGGCGCGGAAGGGGTTAAAGGCGCTAGTGCCTGCCGGGGAGTGGCTTGCACAGGGTCCGCACTGCGCATGCGCCACCGGTCCTCTTCGCCCCCCCCCCCTCGGCTCCTTTCGCTCCTCTTCGGCCCTTTCCGCACCTCTTCGGCCCTTGTCGCTCCCCCTTCGGTCCTTTTCGCCGCCGCTCGGCACCGCTCGGTTCCGTTCGGCCGGGATCGGCCAAGTTCGGCTCTGTTCGGCTAGGCTCGGCTCTATTCGCACCCCTTCGTCGTCTGTTCGGCTAGACTCGGCTCCGTTCGGTTCCGCTCGTCCCCCTTCGGCTGCGCTCGGCCCGCCCCGCCCCTCCACCGCCCGGGGCCGCGGTGCCGCCCGTGCCGGGCGCGGCGCTGCCTTCGGTGCCGCTGGAGCTGGCGGAGCGCGGGGGGACGCGAGGGGGGACCGCGCGCCGCGGCGGCGCCCGGAGCCGGGGGGGGAGCAGCCCCTGCGTGTGCGGGGAGGGGAACAGCCCCGTGTGTGTGCGGGGGAGGGGGGAACCAGCCCCGTCTGCGCGGGGGGGGGGGGGGAGGGGGAAGACCCCTGTGTGTGCGGGGGCAGCTTGGGAATGGAGGGAAAGGAATGAGACAGAAGAGGGTGAGAGGGAACGTGCTTCTGCCCGACCTGGTGCTCGAGGCTAGAGCCCCTCTGCTCTGAGGACAGGCTGGGAGAGTTGGGGTTGTTCAGTTGGAGAAGAGAAGGCTCTGGGAGACCTTAGAGCAGCTTCCAGTGCTGAAAGGGGCTCCAGGAAAGCCAGGGAGGGACTCTTGGTCAGGGAGTGCAGGGATAGGACAAGGTGGAACTGTTTTGGTCTGCAAGAGGTGAGATTGAGATGAGATATTGGGCAGAAATGTTTTGCTCTAAGGGTGGGGAGGCCCTCGCCCAAGTTGCCCAGAGCCGTGGTGGCTGCCCCATCCCTGGAGGTGTTCCAGGCCAGCCTGAATGGGGCTTGGAGCCCCCTGATGCAGTGGGAGGTGACCCTGCCCATGGCAGGAGGGTTTGGACTGGATGGGCTTTGAGGTCCCTTCCAGCCAAAACTGTTTTGTGATTCCATGGTTTTATGTTGTGCGGATCAGCCAGAACCTCAGTTACCACTGGGCATTGAATGAGGCCATGTTGCTTTGCGTATCGTGTTCCTTCTCATGGACTGGGAGATGGAGGGGTAACCGATAACAGCACCTGCCATCCTGAAATATCTGTGGTTCCTATGACCACCCAGAAGTGCTTGGATTGGGGTCATCTCAAAAACCTGAAGAGCCTGTTGCCGTCATTTCCATGAGTGAAGGGCCAGGTGCTGTTCATGGTCATTCTCCACTGCTGGATTACTCTGGGTCTCTCCTGCACTGGTTCTTGCTACAAATGAGGGCAGAACTGTGTTTATTGGTTTCGGATCTGGTTCACTCCCGTTTGCAGCCTCACCAGCACATCCACAGCCCACAGACAGGATTTCCAAACAGAGGGATGGAACAAACCCTCTCGTAACCTGGCAACGCTCTGCTGCGGCACTGGGCGGGCTGGGAAGCATTGGCCCTTCGGAGGCGCAGGCACAGGAGGAGCCATTGGTGAGCAGATCTCTGCCCCCGCCACTGCTGCCTGCGCTGCCATTACAGAGGAGCTGGCGCTGCGGCTCGCAGAATGGCTGCCACGCAGCTGGCTGCGCTAGCCCACAGCCGGCCAAGGCTACCATGGCAGCGAGTGGTAACAGAAGGGGCAATCCACCGCTTTCTGCCCCTTCCCTGGGTGACTGGTGGGCTACCTGCTCCCAGCAGCATCCTGAGATGATGCGCGTTGTCCCACAGGACTTGGCATGGTGAGCAGGGAGCCGCAGCTGTCTGAGGACAGCTGTAGTGCCTGTGACTTTTCTGCGGCTGTCAGTCAGCTGGGGTCTCCAATGGATCCATCATGGTGGTACCCACACATCCTGATGGCGGAGGGCTGATGGGCACGGGAGTGTGGAAGCTGCCGCGCATGGAGCCGCCATGCTGCCCCCCGCCCCTTCCTCCCGCCACTCCTGCACTTATTCTTTCCCCTTGCTCTCCCATGGCGCCTCTCCCTATTCCCAGCCTCCTGCCGCCTCCTCTTTCTCCCTCTTGTCCAAAGGGTTTTGTTCCCGGTCTTACAGGCTGGAAACGCTGCCAGTGAGCACTGCTGTGCGCTGCCTGCCCCGTCCCTGGGGAAAAGGCCTGGAAATGCGGTGCGGGAGGAGCAGTGGGAGCAAGGGAAAACCATTGTTTCTCCCTGCTCTCCTGCTGCATTTTCTAATGGGAAAACACTCTCTGAGGCTCCGAAGTTGCCCCCTCCCCTTTCCCCTTGCCCCAGAATTCCCAATCTCTGGAGCAGTGCAAGGAGAGGCCGCGAGGGAAAAGCCAAGACGTGTTTTCAGTTTGCCTCCTGCTTATCTGCGCTGTTTGGACAGCGAGGTTTAAAGCGCTGGATTTTCTGTCCCTGCAGAGTAAACAGCCGGCTCCGGCAGCAGGAACTATTTCTGGCTTATCGGTGGAGGAATGCAGCATCCGCGGCCTCGCCGGCGTGGGCCATCGCGAAGGCCCTGAAGGGGCCCCCTCCCCACTCCGCTATTAGAAGTGTGAGAGCCCAGCAGGACTCAGAGGGGAGAGTTGGAGAAAAAGGCAGAAAAGGGAAAGAAAGAGGAAGAGAGAGAGTGAGAGAGGCTGAGCAGACCCCGATGGCTACAGACGAAGTTACAGGAGGGGCTCGCAAAGCTACGAAAAGCAAACTTTTTGAGTTTCTGGTCCATGGGGTGGTGAGTCGGGAAAGTTAGTGAGCTGGCTGGCTCTGAATAGAGGGATGAGTGGAAGCTGGAGGCTCTGTGCTGGGCTTGAGCGGCTCTTGCCGTGTGCTCCTGGGGCGCTGGAAACCGCCTCGCCAGAAGGGCACCGGGGTCTGCAAAGCTCCCAGAATCCACACGGATTCGTTCATGATGTCGGCTTGTGTCTGGGGGGATGTGTGCTGTGGTTTGTGCTTTGATTCTCCATGAATGGCGAATAGCCGTGCTTTAGAGCCTGGTCGTTGTGCAGAATCCACTCTGGAGCTGACCCAAATGGGCTTGTAGGACACTTTGTTCTGTAATCAAACTTGTGTTTTGAGAAACAGTTCCGATGAAAGCCTGATGAAGCCTGGTGGTGCTGCCTCTGGTTCTTGTCTCCGGTCTTGGCTCTTGTGTGTCCACTGGCTACTTAACAGGTGACTTTCAAGGGCTAGGGGAGATTAGCTCCGTGGATCGTGGATCCGTCATCACAGTCGATGGGACCTTGCCCACAAGGGAATTCCAGGGTGCCAGAGTAAATTAAAGCAGTCCTTTAGGGCCTTAAATTTTTTTCAGCTTTTGTTTGAGGGTCTGATCTGCAATCTCCATTTAAGGGGAAATGCTCGCTCTGCTTGGCTGCCATGGGAGAGAATGTTCTTCAAATGACTCTGGTGGTGGCAAGCAGTCACCACGTAGAACATTTGGATTTCTGATATTGGTACACTTTTGACAAGGATAAGACTTAAAGAGCCACAGGGAATGCAGATGTCTTCTGGATACCGATAGTTCTGAGGGTTTTCCTCCTGAGGATTCTGGTGCCGCTTCTGACACTTTTTTGAAGGCGTCAGGTGGGGGCTGTGGTGCAAAGGTCATAGAAACTCACGGAGCTCCCGCTTGGCTCCTAAGTTTTCTCTGTAATTCAGGCTTACTCCAGATATGTAGGACCTAGCACGTGTCCTGTGGATCCTGGATGTGGTGGGACTTGAAAGGCTGAGGACTCTTGGGTGGCATGCAGTGTTTGGGAGCAGAGCAAACTGGCGATGTGGTGCCAGCAGGTGGGAGCAGCAGATCAGGAGGGTGGCGGGTGCATAGGGATGCCTGAGGAGCTGGTGGGCAGGTCCGTAGTGGTGTTTTTGGTGTGGCCACATGTGTTTGTTGAGGCCATCGGGCTCAGGGTGGCTGTGGGCAGAACCACAGGCATGCTGGGAGGGCTGCGTGGAGGGGATGCTGTTGCCTTTTCCAAGGTTCCTGTTGGCATTTGCAGATCAGTGATTCTCTGCTAGTGTTGAGAAGAGCAGCAGAAATGGTTACGTGCGTTTGCTTCTTCAATGTTTAGCTGGACTTCGTGTGAAAGAAATGTGCTGGCCTCTGAAACATGGAGATTGTTGATTTACACCAGAATGAATGTAGCAGAACTCATTCCCGCCAGTTGTTTGGATGCTGGAAAAGTCTTTCCAGCCTGGGAGTGCCACCTCACCTGAATCTCTGTGTTTACCTGGAATATCTGTGTGTGTTTGTTACCTTTCTGCTGTCTGTTAGTGAGCCTGGGGCTTCTTGGCCTTTGTTCTGTTCCCTCTCTACCTCACATGTGACCCTCTCCTTTCGTCCAGGATGATCTCCTGTAGCTCTGCTTCTGCTTCCTTGTTTGTTTTTTCCTTTAGTTCCCTCCTCATCTCAAGTTGATTTGACAAAAGTGCAGGTTGTGGTCGTCAGTCTTCCATCACTTAAAAATGATTTAAAGGTTGTAACTCCATTTTCTCTCATCAGGTCCCATATTCCACCAAGTAGGCGACTGTGCCATCACCGCTGGTACCTCACGTTTACACAGTGCTGGTATCGAGTTTTATTGCCATCCGCAGTGTGTCAGCATCTGAATAAATTCCTTGAAAAATCAAATTGCATAGGAAACTTGACTGAAATCCTTTGGAGCCAGATTCTGCTCTAATGTCATGGAAAATCTCCTCTGCAAATTACTATTTTTTGATTTTTATCTATACTAACATTATTTGATTTGGTCATAGCTCTTTCCTTTTGTTTCCTCTCCCCCCCAAATTGAAAGAGGTAAACAGAGTTAGAACATTGTGGGAAAATGTTTTGACATGTGAACCCTTAAATGAATGGGATAATTTTGCAGCATTTCCTAAGGCCAACTGGCTTCTGGATTCACTTGATCTTTCTGGAAACACACTTACTAAGGTCACTTTGCCCTTTGCCCTCATGCAGTGGATCTTGCCTTTGTTCTTCTCCATGTTGACAGCTTCGAAGGTGCCTTCTCCGTTGCCTGTCCCAGACAAATGGGATGGATACCTCCAAAGGGTGGAATCTTCTAGTGGTACTTCTTTCTTCTTCAACTGGAGTACTTGGTCATTTGTTACCCTTCTCAGTAGTGGTTCTTTTAAAAAGGTTCAGTTTCTTTCAGTTATTTATTTTTCCAGTTCTTCTGTTTCATCAGGGTCGTTCACATTGGTTTTGTGGCAATAGGGAAGTTGTTTCCCTCCTCACTCCAAAGGCTTCATCCTTTACTTTGTCCTTTTTTTGTTGCTCCTCTCTGCTCTATTTCTCACACTTTTATGGATAAATATGGCTTAAATCACCACATTTGTGTTGATTTATCTTGTTATCGATGCATTTCCTACTGTCTAGTTGTGCATTTCAGGCTGCCTCTGTGACATCTCTCTCTGGGTGTCCAGCTCTTGCCAATCCAACTTGTTCATCTTACTTCAGGCTGTTGCTTTCTCAGTTTCCCCTGTCCTCTGGACTTGTCATGGCCTCCTTGCCGGCAGGATGCCTTTGGTGGAGGTTACCTCTGTCTCCCTTTTTTTTTTCCTTCCCTTTTTCCCCTCCTCTTACTCAGAAAGAGATTTTCCCATAGAGCCTTGGGAAGGTCAATGGGCAGGTTTGTCAGAGCTGTTGGCCGAATGTCTCTCCTCTTGTGATGTGGTTGGGCAACCTTCTCCTCTTGATGCCTTCTGCTGTCACCTTGCCTGGGTCACACAAGAAGTGCTGACAGCTGCGTTTTCTTCTTCTTTCTTCTGACCGTTTTAACCTGCTTCCATGTCCTTTTTCTGTTCCCTCTGGATCTTCCTTCTAGAACCAATCTTCTTGCCTCTTGCGCACTGGCTGCACCTGTAAAGGTCTGTCCCATTCTTAACTGTTGGCATATATGTACTTACAATAGACCTGCTGTCAGTTCCAATCACCTTCTCTTCCCACAGTGATCTTGTTCTTTGTCCTCCATGCAGTTCTTGGGACGCTCTCCCTGTCAATGCAAGTCCTTATCCATATTTATTTTCTGCTAATATGTGTTTTTTCATACTTTCTGCTAATCTCTGCAGTTTAACATCAGTTATATGCGAAGGCTGGTAATTGATACAAGCCTGTGCATCACTTATGTGACCCCTTTGCTTGTCCTCCATCCCATTTCTCTCTGGTTGTCCGCCTCTCAAATCCAGTCGTAGCATTTCATGGTAAATGCATAAACTGTGTTCTGCGAAATGGCATTTTTGTATCAGGAGTGGTGTGGCCGGTAGTAGCAGGGAAGGGATTGCCCCCTGGACTCAGTGCTGGTGAGGTTGCACCTCAGATCCCGAGTTCAGTTTTGGGCCCCTCACTCCAAGAAAGACCTGGGGCTTGAGCACATCCGGGGAAGGGAACGGAGCTGGGGAAGGGGATGGAGCCCAGGGGTTGTGGGAGCAGCTGAGGGACCTGGGGCTGTTTAGGCTGGAGAAGAGGAGGCTGAGGGGAGACCTCCTCGCTTTCTGCAGCTCCTGGAAAGGAAGTTGGAGCCAGGTGGGTGTTGGTCTCTTCTTCCAAGGAACAAAGGATGAGATGGAATGGCCTCAAGTTGTGCCAGGGGAGGTTTAGACTGGATATTAGGAAATACTCCTTCTTGGAAAGAGTGGTGAAGTACTGGCAGACGCTACCCTGGGAAGCAGTGGAGTCCCCATCCCTGGAAGGGTTCAAAGAATGTGTGGCTATGGCACTCGGGGACAGGGTTCAGTCAGCATGGTGGGGTTGGTTTGACAGTTGGACTGAATGAGCTTAGAGGTCTTTTACAACCTCAGTGATTCCATGATCCTATCACAATGATTTTTTTCAGTGAAGGGTCTCAACACGTGCCGTTTCGTCAACGAAGTTTTAATACAGCAGTGAGCAAACAGTTCATGACCAGTGTTAAGGCAGACACAAGGCCATCCTGGTGCCCCAAAGCTGGGTGTGGACTGACTGATAGATCCATCTGTGATCTGGAAGGGGAGCAAGCAATGAATTTCATAAACAAATCTTGCATTTCTGCATACATGGCTGGGATTTAAATGAACCATAATCATTCTGGAGGAAGGCGTGGATATCTACCAGTGTGTAGCTGCAGCCACTGCTGCTGAGAAAGGAAGAAAACTGTTTGCTTGGATAAGAAATGGGGCAGAGATAACGCGGAAGCAATTGTAAATCCATGGCATGTACTTAACTAGAATGTTTTCTGATTTTGGTCATCTGTGTGGCAGCAAAAAGAGGGGTGGCTCAGGAGCAGTCCTAGCAGGGGCCTCTGGGGACTTGGTGAGAAGATGTTTGGGCATTTTATTTATGGTGTCTTGAATGGAAACTGGTCAGGAAGGCTGTGAAATCTTTGTTGCTGGAGGCTCTCAGACACTGGTTAAGGAGGTGAACTTCTACTAAAGGTGATGGAGACACTGGAGATCTTTGAGATGGGAGGGACTGAATGGCCTCAAAGACTCTCATTTCAGTATATTACAAAAATAATATTTGTTTTTTTAAATGGGAAGAACTAAAACTGTTCTCAGATGGAATGGCAGTCTCTTTGAAGGGGATTTAGGGAGGGGATTCCACCCCTCTGTTCCGCTCTCATGAGACCTCACTTGGGAGCTCTGTGTCCAGCTCTGGTTGGGGTGAGTCCAGAGGAGGCCACAGAGATGATCTGAGGACTGGAGCACCTCCCGTACGAGGACAGGCTGGGAGAGTTGGGGTCGTTCAGCTGGAGAAGAGAAGGCTGCAGGGAGGCCTTAGAGCAGCCTCCCAGTATTGGAAGGGGCTCCAGGAAAGACGAGGACAGACTTTTTAGCAGGGCCTGTTGTGACAGGACAAGGTTCAATGGTTTTAAACTAAGAGAGGGGAGATTTAGACTGGATATAAAGAAGAAATTTTTTACAATGAGGGTGGTGAAACACTGGCACAGGTTGCACAGAGAAGTCATGGATGCCCCATCCCTGGAAACATTCAAAGTCAGGTTCAATGGGGCTCTGAGCAACCTGATCTGGTTAAAGATGTCCCTGCTCCCGCAGGGGTTTGGACTGGATGACCTGTAATGGTCCCTTCCAGCCCAAAGCATTCTATGATAAATGTGGTTGTTTCTTCCAGCCAGCCAGCAGCTGGTAGAGGTCATCGCTGAAAGCAGCAAGATGAGGAGGACATTAAGGCTGGAAAAAGTAGAACTTTGCTAGTGAAAAATATCCCACTTGTTTTTGTATTATCAAATACACGCTTGTTAGAGCATAAATGGGCTCACACCAGAAAGGTCAGGGAAGAGCCTCCTGAGCCGTTGGGTTGGGCAGTTTGTTCTGCTCCCTCATGCTGGATGGTCTTCACAGTGATAGGACTTGGGCAGGGAACAGGTCCTGAAACGGAGCCGTGGGTTTGCTGCACAAGTATTTCCTGTTGGGTTCAACAGGGAGGTGTTCAAGTGAGTGTAGGGCAGTCTGGAGAAATTAAGGGATCTTACCCCAGTGAAGAATTGGATTGGGAAGGCACTGCAGAATACCAGTAGAGTGAGAGTCTTGCACAGAGTTCAGCATGGTAAAAAACTGGCAGGAGAACTGGAAAGTGTGTCTGTTCCTGGCCTTGGACTCGTTGCAGGCTGACAAACACAAAAACGTTCACACAAAATTAAGAGAATCCTATTAATTACAGCTGGGCTTTAACAGAGATCATGTGGTGTATGTGCAGATGAGCTTGTGAAAAAAAATGGAGGTGTTCATTGAGAAAACGTGGATCTGGTGGTTAGTAGAGATGTAGTTGTCTGTGAGGTGTTTGAATGGCTCATGTGCTGTTTGAAGGAGAAATGCCATGGGGATATGAGAGCAGTCACACTGGAGCACTGGTCCTAGTGTCCTCAGCTGCAGGGAGCTGCGGGAGACCACATGGAAGTGTAGGAACAAGGCAGAAGCCTCATGATGCTTCATCCGAATGCTCTGCACTTTGTAGCTCTGGAGCTTTCTGACCCAAAGCTGTTTGCTCTGTACTGTACCTGTAGATGGACTTTATTTATGTGGGTGAGCCTGCTGGTGTCTTCCTGAACCCTTCAGCATCCACACTAGTTTATGTTGGGGAATTTTGCAGTTTATCTCATGCGAGGGAGGATCTGATTCTGCTGGCTGCAGTCTAATCCTTGAAGAGACAGAGAGCTTGTCATCAGCCTCCTCTCCCTCCATACAGTTGTGATGTTGCAGAGCTCTGTTGTGACCGCTCTTTTCCCAATGCTGTGCTTTTTGTGGAGCCAAGGGGTGCATTCTGGTAGTTCCTCACCCCAAATCCATTCCATACATGATACCACAACAGTGGAGGTGACCAGATTTATTAAAACAAACCATGGATACTTCTCCCAAGTAACAAGTGATAGGATGAGAGGAAGCAACCTCGGGATATTAGAAAAAGTTCTTTACTGAAAGAGTGGTAAAGCACTGGCAGGGGCTCCCAGGGAAGCGGTGGAGTCCCCATCCCTGGAGGTGTTCGCAGAACGTGCAGCAGTGGCACTTTGGGACACGGTTCAGTAGGCACTGTGGTGTTGGGCTAATGATTGGACTGGATGAACTTAGAGGTCTTTTCCAACCTTAATGATTCCATGATTCTATGGCATAGAGGATTTGCTGGCTTCAATCCCAAAGACTGGGTTGTTTTTCCTTGGTTGCATCTGAGTGCTTTGTTTGAGGTTTGGCGTCTGATTATTCTGATCCGTGAATGGCCATGCATGAAACAGAAGGGTGGTCACTGAACTTTGTCTTGGTTTACAGTTCACAGTTCTGTAAACAGGATGTTTTCTAAGGTAAAGATTTTTGGATTGTTGTATTATGTAAAAAGGACGGGGGAGCTTTTGGGAAATGGAGGAAGCTGAACATAGCAGGTAAGCATGAAGAATTGCAATACTGATGTTTCTGCTTACTAAATCTCTGAAAGATTCATAGGCATGAAACAAAGAACTCGCACAAGGTGATGTCTGTAGTTATGGTAGAGGAGAGGAGGCACCTGCAGTGTTTTCCAGTGTACTTCCAACAGCACAGAGCAGCACACTAGTTTGGGAAAACATTCTTGCAGTCAGACTTCTGTGGCCATCAGAGAATGTCAATCCAGTCGCAACTTCCAAACTGTCCCAGATACTCCTAGTGACCCGTTCCTACCTCCAGTGAGCATCTGGCATCTCCTCTTCCTTATGTTTGTGCCTATAGAAAACAGGGGCTGCCATAATGCCTGGCAGGAGACGTTGTCAGCCAAAGTAGCTTCTATTTTTAGTTAAAAAAATATGCTGTTTCTCTCTCTCTTTGTTGTTTGTCTCCCAATCTGTCCATTCTCTGTCAACAACAGGCCCGTGACTGCTACCTGCATGCCAGAGCCCTCCTGTGTGGTGCGGCAATGAACAGGGTCTGTGCCTCTTGGAGCGGGGATTGCTGTCGGTGCAGCTCAGTGCTGGGTAGTGACTCAATGCCCTCTGCTCAGTCCCTTCCCAAGGCTCCTGCAGGTGGTTTTCCTTACTTTTTTGGACACCTTTTTTTCCTTCTACTTGTCTGTTCTCCAGGTGATTTTTCCTTTCTCTGGTACACCTAGAAGGGTACCCTCCATTTTCCTGCTCTAGCATTTTGGCTGGGATGGTGTTGCTGTCCTTGGAGAAGATACGGCAGTAGCCATACACAGAAAAACACCACTCCAGTGCTGGCTCGTTTCAGCCATCAGGTTGGAGCAATTCCGTTGAGTGACACCAAAGAGGAAGCGGGAAGAGGCAGTCCTCTGGTTTGACAGGAGGTTAGGCAAGGAAGACAGCAGGAAGACCAAGCATGTGGCCTGAAGACGGCAGGGAAGGTGGTGAGAGGGCCCTGGCAGCAATGGTTGCTCCGGCTGCAAGCTTGGCTTGGGAAGGCGCAGCTAGGGCAGTGATGGGCACTGTGTGGGAATGCAGGAAATCAGCAGAATTCTTAGGGACCAGATGCATCCATGAAGTATTGATTGGGTGCCTTTCTCTGCTGTCTGGCCTTGCCCATCTTCTGCTGGCAGCTCTTCTCTCCTCTGTGCTTTATCTTCTTGGAGCTGTGAGAGCGGTCCCTTCAGCTGGCTCGTTCATAGAATCATCCGGTTGGAAAAGACCTCCAAGATCCGAGTCCAACCATGCCTGTCTCCCCACTAAACCATATCCCTAAGAAACTCATCTACCTGTCTTTTAAACACCTTCAGGGATGGCGACTCCACCACCTCCCTGGGCAGCTGTGCCAATCCCTGACCACCCTTTCAGTGAAGAAATTCTTCCTAATGTCAAGTCAAAACCTCCCGTGGTGCAACTTGCGATCATTTCCTCTTGTCCTATCGCTGTCACTTGTGAGACCAGCACCCACCCCATCACAACCTCCTTTCAGGCAGTTGTAGACAGTGGATTTGATGGCTCACAGTGGGTTTGCCCTTTGTCTGGAAATGTCTATGATATTGTGCAGAGGAACAGCTATTTGGAATCAGTGGAGGAAAAGAAGGAATAGAGCCATGGGCAGGAACAGGGATGGGCCAGGTAGAAGGGTTTGGGGTGAGCAGTTTCCCAGGAAGGAGGATGTGTTGCACTGTAGCCTTCAGCATGGATGGTGCATGTTCAGGACAGGTTCGGTCCCTTTGAGGAGAAGGGGAGAGATGAATCCTGGCTCACAAGCAGGGGGACCTCCTCCATCTCTCTCAAAAAGACTTTGAAATATTGTCATTGTCATACTCCAGTGTCACAGCTTGGTTTTCCAGTCAGTTGTGAAAATCTCAAGGTATTCTCTATCCTCGTCTCGTCTTGCATGCGTGTGTGAGAGCAAAACCAGCTTTTCAGTCAGGAAAGGTGCTGCTCGTGTTTGTGAACGTTCAGCTGGAGAAAGCATCTCCATATCTCGGGGGGGGGGGAGGGAGCTGGCGGCCAGGGAGGGGGCAGCTACAAAGTGAGCAGTGTTTTATATACAGGGCTTTCAGAGATGGGAACATGGGAAAGGAGGGGAAGGAATGAGAGAGGTGAGGATGAGATGGAATGTGCTTCTGCTCAACCTGTTGCTAGAGGCTGGAGCACCTCCCGTATGAGGACAGGCTGGGAGAGTTGAAGTTCTTCAGCCTGGAGAAGAGAAGGCTCCAGGGAGACCTTAGAGCAGCTTCCAGTACTGAAAGAGGCTCCAGGAGAGCTGGAGAGGGTCTCTTGATCAAGGAGTGCATGGACAAGACAAGGTTTAAGCTGAAAGAGGGGAGATTGAGATGAGATTTTAGGCAGAAATGTTTTCCTGTGAGGGTGGAGAGACCTGGAGAGAGAAGTGGTGGCTGCCCCATCCCTGGATGTGTTGAAGACCAGGTTGGATGGGGCTTGGAGCCCCCTGATGCAGTGGGAGGTGTCCCTGCCCATTGCAGGGGGTGGCACTGAATGGGCTTTGAGGTCCCTTACAGCCCAAACCATTCCATGATTCTGTGATTCTGTGCCTGTCTCTGTGTCTCCTCTCTCCTTGCATTTCTCTTTTGTTGCCTGATGAAGGTGGTTCTGAGATGTCAGAGGTGGATCAGGAGCAGACTGGACTTGCTGACCTTGTTCCCCAGGCCTTAAGGTGTCCTTCAGAGCAGCAGAAACGCAGACCTGTGGTCTGATCTGTGTGGGCAGACAGTCTCCAGTGGGATGAACGTGAGATGGCTGTGCCCAGATCTTGTCTCCGCTGTGCAGCTGTCAGATGTCCCTGGCTGACTGACGGGCCCAGCCGCCTGCTGCCTGCTGAAGGAAGGCCATGGTGTGCATGCTGAGAGACAGCAGGAGCTCTCAAACACGCGCCCCAGTGAGGAGCGTTTTCCAGGCTGTTTGTGCCTGCTGGCTCTGCCTGGGTCAGAGGGTGGAAGTGAGGACGTGGGAATGGAGACCTGGAACTCTGCTCCAGCAGTTGTCATAGCTCCCTGTTCATGGTTGGAGATCTTTCCAGCCCTGCACAAAGCCTCAGCTTTGCCTGTTGCTGCCTCCTGCTGCTTGCCTGCTCCGCGGCCGTACCTACAGTCGCTCTCCGTCGCAGATACTTGCCATGTTCATCTGCTGGGATTCCTGGCTGGTCTCCATCCTACCTCAGCCTTCCTCACGTGTCCCTGCCGGTTGTTGCCATCGATTTTGTTGCTGATTGTTCACTCCCTGTCTTTCTTTCTCCAGTTTCCTTCATTCATCCAACTGCAAGGAGTGTCTTAAGAGTTGTGATGATCAGGGAGGGCACTGAGCGGGGGCTTTAGGGGCTACAGTGGATTTGGGTGGTTACTTTGGAGAGGCAGGTTTGAATTACATTTAGAATTGTATTTTATTATAATTATATTTAGAAATTATGGAAGGATGAGATAAAGATGAAATTAACTATTTACTTTATTTATTAATGGCACAAACCCCGTTTTCCTCCTCCCCTGCCCCCAGAGTCCTATCCAGCATCCCCTCTGGAGTGCAGACACCTCACTCATGAGAATGCCAGCGCACCTCTCCTAAATGGTTCCTCAGTCTTTAACTGTCAGTAACTCAGAGAGGTTCCTGAGCCACATGTGTTTTCCACGCCATTAGCATCCCTGTGGAAAAGGGTTCCACAGGCTGACTGCCCACTGTGAGGGAAACCACCCTCTTGGTTGCCTGTGAGCCTGGCTCCTCTGAGCCTCCTCTGGTGGCCAGAGTTAATGTCCTGGTCAGTCCCTGACCACCCTCCCCAGGCTGCTCCTGATTCTGCAGAGCTCCATCAAATGCCTCCTTAGATTGCCTTGAATCCCAGCTTTCCAGATGGAAAATCATAGTATACTTACTTTTATGTGTGTGGATCCACATCTTAATCAATTTCTTGCCATTCCTTGTCCTTTTTTGGATCAACTCTGCACTGAGCTGCAGAAACCAGAACCGCACACAGCAGTCAGCACGTGCGACGCTCTCTGTCCCTTCCTGGCCACTTCTTCTATTTAATGCCTTTTTTCGACCTCTGTGGAGCAGTGCACTGAGTTTTTTGCTGGAAGCATCTGTTTAGACTCCAAGTTCTTGTTCCTGTTGGGCAGCAGTCAGCTTGGAGCCCATTACTTCATGTGTGACGGCTGGATTTGGTTTTCCCATGAATTCCCTTCAACATGTACTGATTCCTATTTTCATCTTCCTTTCAAGCACTCCTGTCTCATAAAGCCTTCCACAGTTCTTTGGAGCCGACCTTTGACCTTGCCAGCCTGAATAACTTGCTGTTACCAATAGACTTTTTTGCTTCCTTACTTGTTCTCTCTCTCTTTTTTTTTAATGTGGAAATGCATGAGCCCCAGTAAAGCTCTACATGTGCCTTCCTTTTCTTTTCAGAACCAGTTACTTTTTCCTCCAATTTTCCTCCAACCAATTATTTATCTATAACGGATGCCATTACCTCTTGGTTTCCTTAAAAGACTTTGCAGAGGCACTTGCCTTTCAAAAGGTTTTGTGTGTGATTCTTACACACTGGTTCAAGTACCTGTAGAATGCATGTGTATTTGTATTTCATACAAATGTATACATATTTGTGTATGTAGACATACAGTAAACATCTTGGGGATTCTTAGAATGAAGCTAAGCTCTCTGTTTTAAACCACATTTTGCAAGTAGTAATTATTTTACTGGTGGATTTTCTTGCCAACTGTAATCTTTTCAGGTTTAGAATCAAATTTTCTATGTGTCTTGTAAGCACTAAGCTTCTGATCTGACCCAAAGTGTCTCCCTAGAGGACACTGAAGTCCACATCAATGCCAGGACTTCAGAATGCAAACAGGGGCAGCTAACAAACTACAACATTCCTTTTGTTCTTATTGTAGAGGCTTGATCAGAGATGTGGCGTTTTTTTGAAGGATTCTCTTTGCTTTATGAACTTAGGCGGCTCTTCAGATTAGGAAAGGGGAGAGCTCTTAGTGGAAAATGGTTTATCAATGTTTTCACGGCTCAGCTTTTCTTGTTGCGGTCTCCCTGCTGGTCGAAACAGCCTGCAGGTCAGTGCTTAGGCTGAGGCACCGTAGAGGTGAGCATGCTCATAGCAAACTGTGGTCCAAACTGTGCCCGTTTAGAATGCGCATTGCTGCCGTGGAGCTCTCTCCTCAGGCTGAAGGTAGAGCTTTCTGCTGTCAGCTGGCCTGGATACAGCACTGACCACCAAATGTTCTCCCAAGCCTGGCATCTTTCATCCCTGTTTCCTGTCTACTTTATCACTGCATCCTTCTTCACAATGTCCAAGGAATGCTTGTCCAGAGCTCATGTGCTCTGTGTCGCTGCCTAGTGCGTATTGGGATGGTCAAAACTCGCTGGAGCCGATGTCTGGTGATATACAAATGTCTTTGCAACTGAAGAAGCAGAGATCAAACTGACTCTTCTTTCTGTTTCGTTTCTCTAGCGCCCTGGGATGCCATCAGGAGCTCGCATGCCCCATCAGGGGGCTCCCATGGGTCCCCCTGGTGCCCCATATGTCGGAAGCCCCTCAGTGCGACCCGGGCTGCCTCAGACAGTGATGGAATCAACACGGAAGCGCACTGCCCCACAGCAGGTCCAGCAGCAGCAGGTCCAGCAGCAAGTGCAGCAGCAGCAGGCGGCCACCCAGAACCGCACTCGGAGGTGAGTGATCTGTCGAGAAAGCACAGGAGGACAATGTGAGAAAGGAGAAACGATATCATTTTAGTAATAGGTAAGACCTTTCAGATGGGATGAGACAGAATAGCGGGTTTATATTCTGTCAGTATCTTAAAGCAGGAAAAACAGGGTTGAATTTTGCTCTCTGCTTTGTTTGTGAATGGTCTGGAACAACCCGACCTTTGCTAATATCTGGTTTGGCAGTTAGATTGCTCCTACCTAGCAGGTTTATCGGGCTGTAAATCTGGCCGTTATGTTTAGCATTTAAAGTGAATGAGCAGTTCACTGCTAATGCAGCGCAATTACCATGTGCTCGTTATCTCTCTGTACGGTGGCTCTGATCCTGACTGGATAACAAAAGGGTTTGGAAACAAGACAAGCAGAACAGATTTGTGTTTGGTCATGTGAATATTTGTGCTGTGGTCACTCAGGAGAGCAGTCGTAAAATTGGAATTGTTGCAGCCATCCCTGTGTATAGAGTGGAAAGAGAGATGCCTAGGGAATAGTTTCATGGAATTGGAGGGGTTTTTTTAAAGGAGCTTTCTCTGTAACACATGCACTTTGTATGGTGCTGGGTGCTTTCGCTCCTAAGTATCAGTTCACTCATTTCTTCTTGCAGTCTGTTAGAGCTCAGCAGCCTTGAGTTCGTGGTGTGATCCAGCTCCAGATAAATACGGAGGGTGCAGTCACCTCAGTCTGTCTTCCATAGAACTATGATGGGTGCCTGTAGAGATCCAGTGTTCTGGTGGTGCCAACGTATTGAGTCGTAGGCAAAACGAGACTCCTTCAGCTCAGTGCATTAGGGGCCCTGCTCTGCCCAGGTTATGTGCCTGGGATCAGCAAGCCAGACTCAGGAGTACTTGTGTCTGGGATGCATCTGGAAAGGACACCAATCCTGAGAGTATCAATCTCTTATGATTGAATAAGATCAAATACAGAAGGGATGTGTGTGAGTGTGGCACATAAGCACAAGAGATGCATGTGCACCTTGCCCGGTGATAGCTGAAATGCACATTCCACAGCCCCTGCTGCGAGGGACGCCAGGAGTCTTCACGGAATGGTGCCAGCTTTCAAATATCCGGTGTGGACAGAACCTGGGAAATGACCCCTTCTGGGTATCAGGGGAAACCTCAGTCACTATCTGGCTTCCAGGGATCAGTAAAGAGGAGTATTTTCTGGAAGCTGATGGCCTGGCTGGCAGAAGGAAGCAGTTCCCCCTCCCTGGTTCTTGAATTCAGTGCTTGAAACCCCCAGCTGCCATGAGCGTAGGTCACACCAGTGCTTCCCAGGGACTGGGGACAGCATCTCCCTTTCCTCTGCTTTGCTCTCCCTCCACACCATGTGGTGAACGTTTTCCCCTCGTTCATTTCCACATCCCTGTCATTTCCTGTTGACATTTTTCTGCTTTTTCAGGCAAACTTTTCTGGCACCTTGGATCAGTTCTGGCAGTAACCCAGTTCCCTTTTTTATGGCACAGATGGGCCAAGAAGTTGTAATCGTCCTTCCTTGGCCAGTTTGGTGGAGACCAGAATCTCATTTCTGAAATAGACTTCTGGAGAGCTGGTAGAGAACCCAGTTGTTGGGGGTTGTGGCTTGTTCATTCCTTGCTTTTTAATTGCAGGCCTTTGGGATTGTTGGAGATGCATGCAAATCCCATTTACCTGTGGGAGGAGCGGACTTGCTCTGGCATTACTCTCAGATGCTGTGAAGTGTTTCAGTGCAGATTTGATTTTGTGAACTGTGAAAGGCATTGGAGGTTCACACCGTGTAACATTCCAGTCCCATTATTCCCATGCTTTTAAAAAGGGTCGTCCACCTGGGAATCTGGATGTGACTGCATGGATGAATTTTCTACCTCGAGGGAGGATGTGGTTTGCATCTCCAGGCACAAAGGGTTCCTCAGGCTCGACTTCTGTGGGGATGGGGAAGAATGGAGGGATCTGGTGTTTCAGGCCAGGCTTATTAGCAGAGGTAGGAAGGGAGTCTGCCAGGCTGATGTGTGTGGAAACAGCTTTTGTGTGGACATGGTTAATGACAGTTCCTGTGTGAAAACAACAAGGAGGGGCATCCTGGTGATGCAGAGCAGGCGGCTCGGTTTCTTCTGTTTGTCTGCCCCAGCTGGAGCAATTCATCTCCCATTTAGGATAAAGGCCTCACAAATTACAGAGGTGAAGAATGAGGCCAGAATTCCCTCTTGGCCCTGTTAGGGAAAGCTAGGCAAAGGTTTGGTGGGCACAGAGGGTTCTTAGGGTCTGAGGAATTTGGAAGACAGCATATTTGGCAGTCTTCCTGGCAGCACTGTTTCTTAGACACATGCACATCTGTGTGTATGGACAGGAACATGAGTCTGCTTTTAAAAGCACAGATATGCAAATATGTGGGTATGGACACTGCAGTCACACTCAGAGCTTCCCTTATGGGTGTTCCTAAAGACAAACATGCATGGAAATGTCAGCCTGCTCACCTTTGTGCATCACTCGTGCAAATGTGGTGCAATAAAACAAGCACACACGGGTAAGGAAGGGTGTGTGTATGTGTGTGTTTCCATGCATTGTATAAAATACACATGTATGTGTTTCTGTACATCCTATGGAATACATGTATGTGTGTTCTCATCACCACTCGTTTTGGGGCATGAATGGTGTCACCCGCGTGAGCCAATTCCTGTTCTGTAGCAGGCATCCAGCCACGTGCGTGTGCATATGCACAGGAACACCTAGCACGCTCCCATATGTGCTGCCCTCCTCCATGCTCCTTCTGTATCCATAGCCAGCCCATGCATATGCACTTGCACACGCTGCCCCTCTGCACCGCAGAGGGTGCTGTGATCGGAGAACTTGCCCACTTCTATCCAGGATGCATCCCAGACAGCCCAGTCCGTCCTTGGCTGGCTGCTCCTTGGCTGTGGGGAAGGGTCCTGGGTCCTGGGCAGGGGCAGCCCCTTTTGCCGATGCCGGCACAGCTGTGCACCAGCATGTGGAGATGTCAGGATAATTTAGCAGGTGGCCTCGTTACTCCTAGATCTGTCACCATGGTAACGTGTTTTTTTCTTTAAAAAATGTACAGTGCCAAGAGGAGGAAGATGGCTGACAAAATTCTCCCTCAGAGGGTGAGTCGCTTTCATTTCCTATTCCCTTCACAATCCGTTCAGCATCGCAGTGTAACGAGAGGGGGTTTAGAAAATACTTTCACTTTTTGTTTAAAAATCTAATTAAAAAGTAAGTAGGCAGTGGGGGAAAGTCTGGAGAGCGAGGCTGGGTCTGGGGACGGGGGCTGGGAGCGTGGAGCGCAGCCTGGCCTGTGTCGGCCTCGTGCGCTGGGTGAGCCGAGCCAGCACTGCCGCTCGCTGGATGGATGGCGGTGCTGGGCTGCCACGCGCATGGCGTGACGCTGGGGCTCTGGGATGGTTCCGATCAGCTTTCGAGGCTGGCCAAAAGCTGGGTCGGAGCACAGCAGCGCCAGGAGGAGGTGGGCTCACTCACAGGTTTCTGGCCCAGTGGAGCTGCCAGGTTCCCGGTTTTGTTGCTGTGTTTGGGTAGGACTGAAGGAAACCCAGGCAAACAACAGAGTTCAAGGGGCCTGCATTGTCTGGAGAGTTAATAATTCCTTTATCCCTGGGGATATGTATAGTTTTTAGTGTCTGCCTATGCTAGATCCTCAAAGCTTCAATCTTCTACTTCCCTTTTAAACATTGGAATTTCTATCTGCTCCCCTTCTCTTTCATTATTCCCAGACTTTTCCTTTTCCATGCGCTCTTCAGTACCATTTCCCCAAAAGGTAAGCTTCCTTTGTCTTCAAAACACATCGTTCTTCGTCACATCCTCGTCCCAGTTCCTTTGACTTCTGGTGCCTTTTCTGGGCTCAAGATCCCCTTGGCAAATGGGTGGATCTCCAAGTCCTTTTTGAGTCTACTTCTCCACTGTTCGTGTCAACCTAGACTAGCTGGTAGCCTCCAGATTCTCCCCGTGACATTCCACAGGTGCCTAGTGTCAGCCACCTGGGGAGGTGGCCCCACTTTGGCACTCCTGATCTCGTATTATCACTTCTTTCCTTGGAATTTCCACCCCCTGTGCTGACACAGCCTCTCAGAGATGAGCCGTTGGGTGTCATGCTGTTTCAAAAGGACTAAGCTGCTGTTAAATCCGGAGCTTAGAGCTTTCACCTGGCCTCTGTGGTGTTTGTGTTAGAGCCCTATTCCCACTCTGCTGGGAGTTCTTGCTCTCTCAGGATGAAAGCTGTGCTGTCAGTGCTGTCTGTCCCACTCAAACGGTTCCCAAAGACGGTTGTACATCCTGTACAGTGAGTTTATCACTTCAAATCCACATCCCTTTCAGGGATTTTTTTTTTCTTTTTGCCTGGTGCCTTTATGAGATAAAAAGGTCTCAGAACAGAGGCAGTGAAAACGTTTTGGCAACACAAGAGTCATGCCCCTCTGTATCAAATCCGTGACAATTCTTCGGTAGGTAGAGCCTTGTTCAAGTGTGTCAGAAAGCTGTGCAGATGGCAGCCCCTTTCAGAACCATTTCAGCTGTCTCCAAGCCTTCCCATCCTCCAGTATCCTTGTTGCTGTCAGCCAATAATTGTAGCTGATGGAGTGATATGGCAGCACCAATTGCTGTAGTTCTGTCTGCAGCGGAGGCTTTGTCAGTGCAGCTGGAGTGGTGCTATTGATGATCTAGTGTGTTAGATCAAGGTATACATTAGGCTGTGGTCAGGGTATCAAAATGTCCTTATGCTCGCTGCTCATGGAATGGGAAAACGACGCGTGCATCAATGTCCTGTCAAGTGGGTGATTTGCACTGGTGGCTGTGGAATGAGTGCAAAACACAGGGTAAAACTTCCGGCTTTCTGGAGCTGTTTCTGGAGTGCTTTACAGCCAGTCAACATCTGTAACCCACAGCCTTCTTTATTTCCTGGGAACTGTGAAGGGGAGAGGGGAAAACATTAAGTACATTTAACTTCTGGAAACCATCTTATGTAGTAGTGGAAAGGGAGCTGGATTCCCAGTGTTCCTTGCTGTGATAGCAAGTCAGGCAGCTGGCACAGACAGCCTGCCATCAGACTTCCAGGCGCTCAAATCAAGCTTGTCTGATAGCGCTGGAGTGTATTTCTAGCAGAGCAGAGCAGCTCAGCGGCTACAGGTCAGCTATTTGAGGAGGATTTACTTTTGTATGAGATAGTTCAACCTAGCAAACTGTTACACATAGGAACATAGGCTTATGGAACTGCATGGACCTCCTGACACATCCAGTCTGATTCCTTCTCTCGTGGAAGCCACAACATAACTGCTGCCTCAGAGCTGGTTGGATTCCTGACTTATGAGATGCTCCAGATCCAGCTGCTCATTTTTCCCTTTTGCTAGGCTCAGCAAGGCCAGTGCTTTGGTTTCCCAAGTGAGAGGGCTCCCGCAGTCCTGACCCTCCCAGCCTTCCTTCTGTCTGCTCCACGTTAAACCTACCACTTGTGAACCTCTTTAAACCCACCCCTCAGGAGTCCAGAACTGTGCACAGTGTTACGGCCTCCCAGAACCACCAGTGCCTGAGAGCCACTAATGCATTTTTACCTCTCCTGGAAATAACTGGGGATGCAACTGGGATCACAGCTTGGTTTTTCTGGCCTTCCCACATCAATGCAGCATATGGCCATTCTGTGACTGGCTGACACTTCAAGTATTTCTACTTTCTATTATTTGCAACTGATAAATTCCCATATTAGAGCAGGAATTACGAGTATAGACTCTGAGGAATGCAGTCCCATGCTTTGTGATGCTGAATTTCACCCTGTTGCTATTATGCAGATCTCAGCTGCCTTACATTCTCCTTGCTGTCCTCTGCGTTGCACTGACAGTGCCACCCAAACCTGTCATTATTAAGTTTAAGTAGCATGCTTCTCCTTTTTGTGCTGGAGCTATTAATGAAAACATCTAAATAAAATCACGTTCAGAAATGGTCCACGAAGTGCTTCCTGCTTAATTCTTTCTGTGCCGGTTCCTTACTACATCTGGTAGTCTGAGGCAGCAGTTTCCTTTATGACTGTATCTCAGATGCTATACTCAATGCAAGTCACATGTACTGCGTATTGTTTGTCTGAGATGCAATTCTAATGAAAAGGGACACTTCATTAAGCACAGGTTGATGTGCTGCAATGTAACAAGGCTTAGCATTTTTTATAGTGTATTCAGCATTAACTCTGGTTCTGTGTAGCAGGATAAGACCCCATCTCATTTTCCTTATCTCTGGATCATAGAATCATGGAATGGTTTGGACTGGAAGGGACCTCAAAGCCACGGGCAGAGACACCCTCCATTCAATCAAGTTGCTCAAAGTCCCATCCATCCTGGCTGTGAACACCCCAAGAGTGTTCCTTCCTTTGTTCCCTTGTTCAGGCCGCTGAAACTCATTCAGTTTTGGAAAAGATGATAGGCACCTTCATTCACAGCTGGGGACCCGGATCTCTGGAGCTGATGGGGCTGTTGTGACCCCAGTCTAGCAGTTGTGCCTCAGTGTCCACCTCAGGCCACAAGGTGTCCATGGAGAAATGCAACTGCACGTCAGGTTGCACCGCTTCTTTCTGGAACCCTTGTTTCCTCATCACTTCTGGTCAGTGTCCTACTTTCTCTTAGTTCTGAGTCATTGCATTCTTTCCCAGGCACTGTGACCGTGATTCACCGTTCTGCTTCTGCAGCTTCCTTGCCTGCTCATCCTGAGGCAAGGAGCGCAGCTGGGTACATTCTGACTCCATAGCTGCATGTCTCTGCTTTTCCCCATTGAACTTCCCGAGTGAGCGCAGCTTGGAAACAGCAAACTGCTTCTCCTTCTGTATCCTGCTTCTTTCTTAGTGTTGGCTGCGGTTTTCCTCACTGGGCCCTGAATTCTCGTCAGCACGTTTTGTCCAGCTGCGCTGACAGGATTTTGTTCAGCTCTCCTTTTCAGCCTCTCTACTTCATTCTCCTTCACACAACTCCTGCTGCCGTTTACTGATCCATATGGGATTCTTTGCACAGATCCCATTCCATGATAGCCGTCCTGTTGTTGTTTGGTCACTGCATGGCTGTTGTCCACCTCTTTCTCTGTCTCAGCCAACTAGAGGTGAGGAACACCTGGATCTGCTGTTCGCTCGGAAGAAAGAAACAGTTAGGGATGTGGCAATCAGAGGCAGCCCTGGATGTGGTAACTCTGAAATAACAAAGCTCAAGATCCTGAAAGGAATGAAGAAGAGTAGGGAAATACAAAGTCTGGACTTCAGGCAAGCAGAGTTTGGCTTATTCAGGGAAGTGGTAGGTGCGGTCCCATGGGAAGCAGCTGTGAAGGGCAGAGTGGCTCAGGGAATCTTTCAGGTCTTTATGGACCCTCCAAGCACTACAGCAGTCAATCTAGATATGCAGGAAGATGAGCAAATTCATGAGGAGCCCTGCTTAACTGAGCAGAGACCTCTGAATGGAGGTCCCAGCGTCAACACGCAGCACACGAGTTGGAAGCAGGGACAGGCTACAAAGGAGGAATTTAGAAATGCTGCCTGGGCATATAGAGAATGGTGTCAACAAAGTCAAAGCTTGGCTGGAGTTGAGATTTCCAAGGAAAGCTTCTGCTGTTACATTGGTAATAACAGACTGCCCAGGGAAATGTGTATCTGGTGCCGGATGGTGATGCAGTGACAGAGGCAGGTAAGTCTGAAGTTCTCAAAGCTTTCTTGTCCCAGTATACACTACTGATGTCTTCATACCTTTGTGATCAGGGAACAGCCAGCAGTGGACAGGGATTGAGACAGGGAGACTTGAGAAAACTTGATCCATACAAGTCCCGTGGTAGCCAAGAGGCTGCATCTGAGGGTGCCGAGGGAGCTGGCCCATTTTCTTGCAAGACCATACTCTATCACCTTTGGAATGATGAAGCAGGCTCCCGATGACTGGAAAAAGGCAAACGCACCCATCTACACAAAAGGCTGAAAGAACAATCTGTGAAACTGCAGGCAGTCATCTTACTTTGGTCCCTGGGAAAATCACAGAGCAAGTGTTCTTTGAAGCACATTTCTAGACAGAGGAAGGAGAAGGAGGTAATAGGAAACAGTAAGCATGGATTTACAAGGGTAAATCATGCCTGACCAACTTGATTGCCTCCTTGGATGAAATGACTGGATCTGTGAGTGAGAGGTAGCAGTGGATATCATTTACCTTGGCTTTAGCAAAGTTTGCAACACTACAGTCTTCTATCCAAGCGTACAGGCATCCTATATCCAAGACAGGTGGACCCCCATCCATTTGGATGATTGGGCTTGGAGAGCAGTGGCTGGTGGATTGCATCCTGCCAGGAAGACAGTGACAAGTGGAGTCTTGCAGGGATCTGTCCCGGCAGAGGGGTAGTTTGGCCTTCAGGTCAGTGATCCGAAGAAGGCAGTGGAGGGCTGGCTTATAGAATTTGCAGATGACCCCAAATCCCTAACAAGCCTTCTGGGCTGTGTGCACAGGAGCACAACGAAGAGACTGAGGGAACTGGTTTTGCTGCTTTGCTCTGTACTCGTTAGCTCACAGCTAGAGCAGTGTCCAGTTTCGGGTCCTCCAGTTCCAGAAAGCATTGGCAAACTGGTCTGAATTCAGCGAAGGGATTTGACTTGTTCAGGAATCTACCCAGAAGGATCCCATGAGACAATGGGGATCACAAAGGGGCTCCAGGAAGCTGGTCAAACTTCAAGGACAACCTCTTAGAACCAAAGGGAATTGGTCAGACCAATGTGCACAAAGCTGAGCAGTCTGGCCAGTGGGGTTGGGCAGGGAATTCCCAACTGGCCTCAAATGCACAGAGGGAACGCACGGAGGAGTGAGCAGGGGTGGTCTGGCCAGCACGAACAGCACAACACTACCTGAGCATGCAAGTGTGAAATTAGAAAAATCAAAGCTCAGGCACTGGATAGGATGGGCAACAGGAAAGCCTTCTGGAAATGCAGCAGCAGCAGCAGGAGGACGAAGGAAAACCTGGGTCTAGGTCTGCACTCACATCAAAAGCCATGGAAAAGGACGAGACACTCATTGTCTTTGCCTCCACTTCTCCTGGTCAGCCTATCCTGAGGCCTCCCAGGTCCCTGAGCCCGCGTCAGGGTGGGGGAGCACAGCTGTTTGGAGGGACCTTGGCAGACTGCAGGAACAGGATGGATATTTGACCACACAGCATTCAGCAACAGCAAATACAAAGCTGTGCTGCTGGGACAGAACGACTCCAGGCATCATACAGGTGGACATCAGCTGGACAGAAAGCAGACTTTTAGCCAAGGACATGGGGTTCCTTGGACAGCAAGTGGAGAAGGAGTCTGTGAGGTGAGGTGACTGTGACAGAGGCCACTTGCAAAATGGGCACAAGTGTTGCTGACAAGTCAAGGGAAGAGGCTGTTCCTAACTGTGCCACACCTGAGAAACTGCATCTGGGCATCTGAGCTCAGGACCGGGAAGATGAGACATACCAGAGGAAGGCCTGCAGAGGACCACCAGGATGTCTGGAGATTAGAGCACATGCCTGCTACCCAGGGGAGCTGGAAGAGCTGGGTTTGTCCAGCCTTGAGAAGAGAAGGGGAAAGGGAGATCCTGTTGGTGAGCACAACTGCTGTATGGGATGGTGAAGAAAAGCGGGAGCCAGCCTCCTCTTGGAGGTGCATAACGATAGGATGAGAGGCAACAGAGACCCGCTGCAACGTGGGTGATGGTTCAGCATAAGGAACTTCTATTTTTTAAACCATGATACTACCAAAACATTGGCACGGGCTGCCAGAAGATGCTGTGAGATGTCTTAGCCGTGGCTGGAGATATTCAGAACGTGATTAGACAAGATCCTGAGCATCCTGATGTAATCTGAACCTGTTTTGTACAACAGTTGGTCTCCATGACTGGAGATCCTTCTGTTCCAAATTATTTTGTGGTTACATTGTCTACCCAAATTGTGGGTTTGCCAGTTATTCAGTGAATCCTCTGTGTGTTTGGTGACCATTCATCAACGTAAACCTAGAAGACCAAATAGCTTGTTCCTAGGATGCGAATGACCTTGGTGGTTGTCTTATGTGGTAGGTGCTTCTGTTCCTTGGCTAGTGCAGTTCTGAAGTCTCTGCACTGAAGGCCTGTGGAGATCAAGCAAGGCTGCGCTGCACAGAGATTTTTTGTAGTCAGCAGTGCTTCTCTGCAGGCTCCTTCAGAATTCAGTGTCCTGCAATGTTAAGTTTATGGCATAGTGGGTCATACACGGTCAGCAGGAAAGATTTTATATGTAGTCATGCAGTTTTTATACGTAAGATTTTATACGTACGATCTAGGTCTGAGGTTTGCTGGTGTCCATGCTTGACCTAGCGATGCTAACTGAAACCCAAACAGCCCACTTGAGAAATCTGTCTGTGCTAAAAATGCACGTCACAGATCCTATGTCTTCCCATGGCAGAAGTTGCAGAAATGACTACTATGATTTGTTCAGAAGAGAGAATAACAAAGGTCTAGCCTGTTTGCAACAGGAGGATATTGGGAGAGCCCCATTTTGTAGCCTGTGTAATACTGGGACCGTGGGGGATGGCTTCATTCCTTGCAGAAATGGGCAGTGTTCTGTCTTGTTTCTCCTCATGTTTCTGATTTGGGATGTGTCAGTGGCAACGAGTGCAACACAAGAAAACCTCTCCATCTTAAGCTCAACTTCTCCATCCCTGACACAGTTTTCTCCTGTCATTTCCTATCAGTATTCTGTCCGTTCCTTCTGGTCTGTGCACTTGTGTATCAGCCTCAAGGGGCGCACTGAGACGTCTGGAGCAGCAAGCCTTCTCATGGCAGATTCTGAAAAGAAAGAGCAGGCATTTGGTCTTTTGGGAGA
The DNA here is from genome assembly GCA_033558235.1 of Neomorphus geoffroyi. NCBI lineage: Eukaryota > Metazoa > Chordata > Aves > Cuculiformes > Neomorphidae > Neomorphus > Neomorphus geoffroyi. Next base: position 31,250,266 of record JAUMJM010000004.1, read on the forward strand.
GAAGAAAAAAGTGCCAATTTATTTTTGGTGTCATACAAGCAGACAATCTAAAGTCTGACCCTGTCTTGAGAACCCAGGGCTGTGTTTTGTTTGGTTTAACCTCTACAAGACAAGCCAGAGGACTTACTTCTAAATAGGACCAAATGAGAGCTGAAATGGTCCCTGCAGGCATTGTCAGGTGTTTTCAGTGTTTGGCCACACTCCCTTCTAAGAATTTTCACCTTATTTCTAGTTGGTACTTAACACAAGGAACTCAAAATTGTTGAAAGGCAGAGGAACTCTTTTTTTCTTTTTGTGTAGATAGATCCTCATAAGCAAAGTAAAATGAATTGGCTTCACAGGAACCTGTGTCAGAAAGGATGTTTTTTCCCTTTTGCTAATTATCTCAGTAGCTTTTATTGGAATTTTCTGGAGTTTTTCAGTAGGTGTCTATAGTTGTGACTCTGGTTCTCTTAGGGATTATGCTAGGCCAAGCAAAGCAGCGACTCTAAAATCCTCAGGCTTGTCCTGTGTTTTCCTTCTCATGTATTTAAGAACTGCACTGACCTGTTAGGCTGCAGTGATGCTCTATGATATTGTTTCCTCCCCTTCCATTTCCTGAATCCTATTCAGATTTCCACAGGAAGCAGTGGGAGTCTCCATGCTGTAGCTGTGTCCTACATTCTTTGCTTCTAGGGTTTTTGATTGTACAAATGCCTTTAGTAATCTGTAGTGTTTTCCTTCTCCCAGTTCACCATGGGATGAAACCATATCCCTGTTCTCTTCTTTATTTCTGATATCCCCATGCTGTGCCACTTGTAGATTCTGTTCCTTACGTTCAAGTTAAATTATAAAAGCCCCAGAACCATTCCTCTTCTTGATTCCTCACATGTTTATCTGTTTGTTGCTGCTCATGCAGAGGACTTCATTGACTTATCCACAGTGATTCTCAGTCAGTTTAATCCATAGCTGTGGTCTCACCAGTGCCCACCAGAACAGAGAGGCCTTACTGTACATCCCATTCTGTTTGTTCAGTATTGCAGCTCTCCTGCTACCACACAGCTCTGTCAGTAAGCTCAAAAAGGCCTTTTCTGAAGTGTCTTACAGCCTTTGCTCCTCCCTTTGTTGGCTTGTGGATCACCTGCGTCAAGAAACCATCATCCGTCCAACCCTGGAACTTCCTGAAGCGCTGGTGCCTGGTGCTTCTGCCCTCAGAGAGGACATCAGGGTGGTTAAAGTCCACCAGGAGCAGGAGGGCCTGGAGCCTCCTCCAGACGCCCAAGAAAAGCTTTGTCTTCTCCTCAGTCGAGAGGTTTGTAGGAGATACCCCTCTCGGTATCATCTGTTCCAGTGCAGCTCTCGGCATTCGGATGAAGCCTTTCCCTAGTATTGCCTGCCACACTGTCAGACTGTGCCACTCATAAAAGCTGTCCCATGATGTTATCCCATATATTTCAGGGACTTCCGTGTTCCAGCTGTTCACTGGTCTAGGACTCTCTCTGTTTACTTGCAGCTCTGGTACAGCCTCCACGTTTTGCGGCTTTTACAAAGGAATTGTGAGGGCTTCTGCCATTGTGCTGTCCCTGCACACTATCTTCACTGTCCCCATCTTATAGTTTTTCCATTCTTTCGTCAACCATGGAAATGAAGGATAAAAGTGCAGAATTTAATAATAATCTGTTCTTATTAATTTTTACAATTTTGAAACATGAATTTTCACACATACTAGCCTGAGTGAACCTTTGCTCTAGCTCAGTATTCCATCTTTACTGTGACCATAACATGTACCTAAAGAAGATACAAACACAGGCAAGTGGAATTCTTCTCCAAAATACTCTCTCAGCCTGCAACCATTTGCAGTTAAAGGAATTATACACAGTGTTATCTTGAAAGGAATTATACACAGTGTTATCTTGAACTGATTTTGAAGTGTTTAACATCCAGCTGGGTTTGAGGGATGGAATAGGAAATAACTTTTTACTTCCATGTGGTAAGAGAAGTTGAAGTGTGGAACAGGAATACAGTGTGGAACAGTGCCCTGTGAACCACTTGAAAAAGTGGTCTCTCAGGTGCAGAGTAGGCGTTATCGCAAGGGGCTGGGTAGCCCAGCTCCCCTGGCTTCATTTTGTGCCTGGGAGTTCACAAACCGAACTGTGTGGCAACTTAGAGTTAAAAGACTAAAACTGCCTTCGGGGTCCTGAATTTTTTAATTGACTGCAGCATAGTGGTTAATTTTATCTGTGTGGAAGGAACTGAGGAATCTTTTCTTACATGTGGGGTGTTTTGTTGGGTACAAAGATTTGTATTCGCTGGGGAAGTCTGTCTTCATTCTTTGAGCTGTCTGGCAGCTCCCTGGTGTTTCCAGGGCAATGCTTGCTCTTTGTGTTTCACTCATAAAAGCGTTTATGTTCTTTTAGTATTCTGTGGATGCGAAGACTTTGTGAAATACAAGCAGTTAAAAATACAGTGTCTCAGCTACACCTGAACACAGGTTTTGATCCATGGTTTCCACTTCTCCAGAGCCTCAGTCCTGCTGTAAATCAAGCAGGCATCTCAAAAGAAACAAATAAGATTGAAAGAGACGTTTATTTGATAGTCTTGACCAGTCTAAATACAGAGGGAGGAATTGTTGCTCTTCAAGATGGAAAAGAAAAATATTAGGAAATGGATGTCAAAACCTGTGGAACATATGAGCGGCATGGAGAAGGTGCATAGGGAATGTGCCCAGTGCTGCTCCAGCTGTGCAAGAAGACAGCATCCAGTGATGCTAATGGATGGCAGGTCTTAACATGACCAGAAGGAGGTGGTACTTCACACACACCACCTGCTGAGGCTCTGGAACTCTGTACTTTAGGCTGTTGCAGGTACTAAAGGGCAACAATTTTCTCATGCTGTCAGGGAGACAATACAAGGATAGATGGACCATTGGGCTGAGCTGGTGCAGGAGTTCTTACCTCTTTGCAGACCATAGCGAAGAGGTATGTGCCTGATGTCTCACACAGGTGCTCCTGTCTTACACTGAATTAAACCTGTAGAGTTCTGAATCTGAAGCAAAGCAGGCCAGTTTGTAATAATCTCCAGGATCCCAGGGCGATTTAGTTTTCCCATATGGGCACATTGTGTGATCAAAGCAGCCCGTTTGCTCCAGGTAGCATCAGTGGCATGATGTGTGGGGGCAGCCTGTCCACTGAACATCCACCTTAGCACTGGTAATCGGGGTGCCAGGAGGAGCTGAGCCTCTGTCCCTATTACCTCTGAGGCAGCTTGAACTCCTTCATAAGCAGCTAGGATCTCTTTCTCAGTCGGGGTGTATTTGGCTTCAGATCCTCTGTAGCCTCGACTCCAGAATCCTAGCGGTCGACCTCGAGTTTCATCAGGCGTTTTCTGCCAAAGGCTCCATGAAGACCATTATTCCCAGATGCGGAGTAGAGCACGTTCTTCATATCTGGTCCTGACCTGACTGGTCCAAGGGCTACAGCATGAGCAATCTCCCTCTTAATTTGCTCAAAAGCTTGCTTTTGTTCAGGGCCCCAGTGGAAATCGTTATTCTTACGGGTTACCAAGTAGAGAGGGCTTACGATCTGACTATATTCTGGGATATGCATCCTCCAGAAACCTGTGGCACCCAGAAAGGCAGCTATTTTCTGACTCCTGTGGAACAGAAGCATTCAGACAGTTAGATATTTTAGTTCTGTAGGTGAAAGTGAGAGTGAGCATCATAGAAGTAGATGAGGCAGTCCGGCAGATTTATTGTAATTACTTACAGTGCCTTGCTTTAATGTTTTGCCTGCATGAGTTATTCCCAAATAGGATGTTTTTCCATGTAGGGGTATACCTGCCCATTTTTAAGCTCAGATAATTAGGTCTTCCTCCTGCTCTGCTTTGTATCTCTGCTGACTGCTCTGGAAAAGGGAAAATAAGAAGGGCGGTGGTTAATAGAACTCGTGTAGTGTACCTGATATATCAAAATACCAATAAAAGTTGGCAGGACCTTCAGTTGACACCTCATCACTGGTCATATTGAAACTTTGATGTGAAGGTCAATTTCAGTTCTGTGTGTTGACAAAAGCTGATTTCTTAAATCGCAGTTTTCACTGAGGGTGGGTAACACTTGGTTTTAAAAAATAAGCATGGACACACCCCCTGTCTTTTCAGTCTGGAGAGACCCAGCACTTTTTTGGTTTGAACAGGACAAATTTACTATACTTGGTGTTGCTGAGAGCAGTGGCCGCTACCAGGCTGCTCATGGCTACGCCTCACCTGGGAAGAACCAAACATGATTCAGGCCTTGGGGATCCAGATGGGGACTTCCAGAGTTCATTAGCTCCTGTTTGTGCCCCAGCTTTTCAGTCATGTGCTTGCTCCATGCCCCCGAGACTACCCCACTACCTGGGAATGGCTGTTTTAGGGATAACTGCTCCTGAGCACGTCTGTCGAGGGGCTGGGAAGGTGTGAATGTTGCTGCTCTGGAATGTGGCAGATTCTTGCATCCAGTGCCCGGATATTCCTTGCTTCCTTCTTAGATCCGGGAGCTGGTTCCTGAGTCCCAGGCCTACATGGACCTGTTGGCCTTTGAACGCAAACTAGACCAGACCATTATGCGGAAGCGTGTGGATATTCAGGAAGCGCTGAAGAGGCCGATGAAGGTACGTCATGAAAAATGTGTAGATTGGATTGGGGGAGGAAAATAATCCTTGTGTTAAATGGTGGGGTGATCTTGCAGTAAAAGTCGTGTTAACAGGGGTACCCTGAAACAGGTCAAACAAAGCTCCTAAGAAAAAAGCAGCTGCAGAGAAGCGCACATGGAAATGTGGGGGAGAAAATTTTGTGGCTGTCACCAGCTCTAACTTCTGAATGTCTTTAATAAGGGAAAATAATAGTTTTGGGATTAATAAACACTGGTTTGGAACTTTGTATTAGAATGAATAAAAAGAAGAAAGTAAGAGATTAGAGAGATGTGTGGAAGAGATGCATTAAATTTCCTGTTAGAATTCAGCTAAACTTATGGAATAACAGAAAATATAATGGAAGGAATTACTTATGGAAGAACGTTTACAGTTCCTGCAAAAATGCATACATTTATGTGCTCTGTAAAAGGACAATTTGGGTAAGAGAAGAAGGGATGACTTTTTCTTTGTTTTCTATTAGATTAAGTCACTTCACCATTCATAATACCCTGCTGAAATCGTCTTTATCTAAGTTTTCTGGGTCTGTTCACCTGAATTATGGAAAAGTTTAGGTAGGAGGAAACTGTGGAAGTCATCCAGTCCAACCTCCTGCTGCAAACAGGGTTGGCAGGGCCTGGCTGGGTTCTGAAAGTCTCTAAGGGTGGAGGTTTCACAGTCTCTTCAGGCAATCTGTTCCAGTGTTTGGCCACTCTCACAGTGAAGGATTTTTTTGTATGTCTTATTTAAGTTCTTGTGACCATAGTGAATGCTCGTCCTCATTCATACAGTAAATCCTGTGGCACAAGGAGTTTTGTAGCTATGTCTGCAGTGAGGTAAAGCCATCGCTCTTGTCTGTACTGCAGCAATGTGTATCAGCCCAACTGAGACGAGGATTCCATTGTGTTTGTTGCTGCACAGGTATCTGATAGGATGTGGAAAACTTTTACTCTTGATGTTTTTCCAATTGATGTGTATGAAACAGGGAAAAAAAAAGGAAAATATTAAGTTCCATTAACATATCCGTTTTATAGATGGGAGACCGAAGTGTGGGCAGTTTAAAGCACAAGTTTATACTCAAGAGGAGCTGTCTGCACTAGATTGGACTCTTGGAGGGAATAATTTGTCTCAGCTTCTTAATGTGGTAAAATACCAGTATTTTAAACCAGCTGGGACCTTGGCTGTGTAATTGAAGACCTAGACTCACGTTCATAAATGTGCAGGAAGATGTTTATTCTAAGGCAAGGAGGAGCTGAGGAGCTGCCCAGTGAGAGGTTCCAGTGCTGAGCTGTACAATGGAGATATCCGGGGCCAGCCATGGGGAAGAGCGTGGGAGGCACAGCATCCTGCAGAAACTGGAGGCAGAAAATGCTGTTTCCATCTAGGGCTCAGCAAACATGTTTTAAATAGCAGTTACTCAGCTGGTTAACATCTAGAGAATGATCAGACAGGTGCTTTTCAAATCTGTCCAGGCTGAGCATGGAGCAGCTGTGAAATTCCAGATCTGCCAAAATAGAGCTGAGTCTCGATAAATTTGGGTTGCTCTAATGTGAAGTATTTTCATTTTGGTATCATTGGAGCACTGGTATCAGCAACAGAAGTGATCTCTATGCGTCCGTCTCTTATCAAAGCTCTTGTAATTTTGAAATATTTGCCTTAAAACAACAGTTTCCAAACTAGGATTGTAATCCTGGGAAAAAATTAAATTTGGCTGAGTCATGTGATAATCCATGGGGAATGCAGAGCTGCTCAGAATTATCAGTTGTAATTGCAGTTATTATTGGTCACAGTGACTGAGTCGTGGCTGCAACCAGTCTTTAGGGACCATAGGTTTGTGGCCCAGTCCTGCTCAGGCTGTTTTTTCTATCTGAAGACAAATTATTCTGGAGAAGTTTTAGTGGGAAAAATTTCAAACACTTTTGATTGAGGACAGTGCATAAAATAAGCCGGGTCTGTTGATCCTACTTGGATTTTCTGTGAAGAGCAGCACTGCTGAAACTGATGAGAGCTGTGGAGTTGCTCTAAAGGCACAGGGACTTTGGGGTTATGGGGGTGATCGGTGGGCGGGGCACAGCCTTCACCCCTGGCCAGCTCCCTTTAGTACTGCTGGCAGCTCTGCTCAGCTGCCAGCTTTCCCAGTCTGGGTCTTGGAATCCTAGAATCCTGGAATGGTTTGGGTTGGAAAGGACCTCAAAGCCCATCCAATGCCACCCCCTGCCATGGGCAGGGACACCTCCTACTGGGTCAGGGGGCTCCAAGCCCCATCCAACCTGGCCTTCAACACCTCCAGGGATGGGGCAGCCACCACTGCTCTGAGCAGGTTGGGCCAGGGCCTCCTCACCCTCACAGAAAAACATTTATCCCCAAGATCTCATCTCAGTCTGCCCTCTTTCAGCTTAAAAAACTGTTCCTCCTTGTCCTGTTTTGCGTTGTCTTTTTTCTGGCTGTTGGTATTCACGTGTTCTCTCCTTCTGATAGTCCTGCATCCTTGGGCCACGTCTGCCATGAGAGCCTGAGATCCCCTGCGCTGGGGAGCAGCCTTTGCTGCGTGCTGAGAGAGTCCTTGTGCTGACCTTACAGAAGACCCACCCGCCCATGTGCTCAGAATTCCAGAAAGGACTTTTTAGGAGGGAGTCGGGCAGGCTGCGCTGTGGCCAGAGGTACAGATATAGCAAGCTCTGTGGCCTGCGGGAAATGGAAACCGTGTGGCTCAACTCCAGGCGAGCCGATGTCATTGGAGAAGAATGCATTACTGAAAATCTGGAAAGCCAGGGCTGTGGTGGACTTTGGGAGTGGGATTTATTTGGCTAAGTATAGACTTCTCTTGTGTTTATTTATATGCAAGCGAGTCACTCTGCACTGCCTTTATAGGCGAGAGGTTTAGTCAGAGTGGGCGGCGGAGTTCAGGGCCCAGCTCCACTCCTGCAGAAGCAGATGTTTAAAAGAATATAGATAAATCATGCCCTGAAAAGCACCAATTTCTCTCCATTGTCTAAGCCTGAGAGAACCAGTCACTTGTGGACATAAATGTAATTTTAAGACTGAGATGATTTTCATTCCAGGGCTTAGATCAGGGGTGACCCAGCTGAAAGAAGGGCTTCTGTGACCAGTCCCACAAAAACATTTTACCCTTTCTTCATGGAATGCTATGGAGAAAGAGGTGGGGATGAATAAAGAAAATTTAGAGTAACTGGGAGTGGTGACAGCTCTGTCACTTTTTAGCTGTTGTCAGTTCCCCTCTGCACTTTGAGGTCTGCATGGCACAAGGGCAGTGCACTTCCTTGTCTGCGATTGTCGTGTTGGTCTTGGTGCTGACTAGGGTTAACTGGAGGTGTTTCTGCCCTGAAAGAGCTGCTCATTGATTTGAAACCTCATTAAAGGTGAGGTTTATTATTTTGATATTGACAGTCTTATACGCAATGTAATGAGAATGAGAGGAAAAAAATCTTAGGATATATCAGTAACTGGAATTCCCTGTGGGAATTCTAGTGCTTCTGCAGAAACCCTACTGACATCACATCTGATTGTGAAAGCTGAAATTCAGTGTCATCGATGCTCAAAATGAACACTTCCAGCTAGAATGATTGTGAGAAAAAAGAGCTGTTGGAACAACCTAAGGAAAGGAAGATTTCACTCGGCTTTAATATGCAAACACACAAAATCTGGGAAGCACTGGGAGCGGCTGTGTTTGTGGTGGAGGGGAAGAAAAGGATGGACATTTAGGCTGAAGGACAATGCCAGCATAAGAACAAGGGGGAAAGATGACTGAATAAATGTTAGGCTTGAAATTAATAAGAGATTGTAATTATCAGAGAAGCAAAATTTTTCCAAATCAGGATTTCATTTTTGAAATTATGTCTTCGTGGGTTCTGAAGAGCTTTATGTGGTGCAGAGCCAGACTTACTGTTGCTGCCAGCTTGGTGACCCTAGGGCCCAGTGGTGGGCTCCATCACGCACTGCGGTGGCTCTGATAAGGTGTTTTAAAACCCTTCAGGGAAGAGGTCTGCACAAGCCATTTGAAACAGAAATATGCTGAAGGCAAACTACAATTTACAGCAATTTCAATTTAAACAAAACAATTTATTGAGTGAATTTGATTAGGGATTTTCTCATCTTTAATCATCAACCATAAAATAAGCAAAATAGAAAAAAAGCCAAATAGCTGACAGTTTCTCTCATGTGAGGAAATCAGTCTGGCAACAGATGTATTCTCTGATCAGTACATGGTTGTACATTGGAGGGGCTGGGTCATGGCTTTTGTGGCTCTCTTACTATCCTTCCCCTTAACGTGTGTTGATCTTTGGGGGTCGCCTCAGAGTTGGTGGGCTTGAGGTGATCTGCCTCCTTTTGCACACCCTGAACTTGGCCCTAGTTATACCCAGGTTGTCTTCTCTGTGCCCATCTGGGGGTTCTTACGTGCGTTATTACTGAGAGGACTGAGTTGCCGATGGACCGTGCCAACGTGGTTGGCTTCTTACCTGGGTAGTGACTCGCAGTCGGTGATGTGCTCACAGTCGTACCGCACCACCCTGCTTCAAACTAGCTAGGACCGAATCGCACCACCAGGCAAAACGTTCCTCAGCCTCCAGACAAACAGACAAAGGACGCGTCCATCCGTAACCTGTCAGAAAACAGCGTAAGTATTTGATGAGAGCATGCGGAACGCTTGCATACTTGCCCTCCCTTTCCCACGGGCAGCGGCAACAGGAATTATGAGGCTGGTGTGGATCAGTGTCCTTGCTCATACCAACCAGCAGTAGGATCATAGATTGGTTGAGGTTGGAAGAGGCCTCTGGAGGGCATCTTGTCCAACGCCCTTGGTCAAGCAGGGCCACCCAAAGCCCAGGACCATGCCCAGATGGCTTTTGAACATCTCCAAGATGGGAGACTCCACAACCTGTCTTGGTAGTGTGTTCCTGTGCTAAATAATTCATAAAAAGGTGCCAGAAACCTTTCTACAGTAGGTAACAGTTCCACTTAAATGCCAGTAACCGGAGATCAGTTTACATTAAGACTCAGAAAGGTCTTACATCCTTTAGAATTATGGTATATTGATATATCTGGATATTCCTGGAATCTGTGCCTAACATAGCCACTCAAACCCCTTCCCCATTTTTGGGGATTTTTTAGTGGAGCTCTTTTTAGTTGTATTTTTTTGGGGGTTTTGTTTGTTTGTTTGTTTGTGGGTTTGGGGTGTTTTGTGTTTGTTTGTTTTTTTTTTTAAGAGGATTGGTCCAACAGCTGGTAGTTCAAAAGCAGCCCCACTGAGACTGGTTAGAGTACGTATTTACGACCACTAGAGGAAGTTATCAGAGGTGAAATAGCTTTTCCATTATGTCACGTCTTTAAGCAAACACTGGATGTCCTTTAGAAAGAGCTGCCCTGTTTGGTGAACGATTCCTGTGTGGCACAGGAAGTGAAACTGGACCACGAAGATTCTTCTGGCTCAAAAACTTGCAAGTTTTCAGTCTGTGAAATGGCAATGAATTCTGTGTTAACTGTGGTTCTTGTGCTTTGGGTGGCATATGTGACATCCTTCCGTTGATCAGGTTGAGATTTATGGTCTTGTAGCATAGTTTTATGCATTCAGCTTTTTGCATTGTGAGATAAGGAGAACACAAACACCTCATCTCCTTCTTTAGAGCAGCCCATATTTTAAATATGTCGCCCAGGCTTTTTAATGTTCTCTTTTCTTAGGTAAAAAAGTCACCCCTCTCAGTTACTGTAGAGAAAGAATTTTCCAGTGCACCAAGCTTTTCCTGTCACCAGTCAGTGTCTACCTTCTGGCTCTCTTCCCAAGAGAGGATAGCGTACAACTGCCAAATAAGCTGCTATAATGAATTTTATAGAATATTGTGCATATTATTCTCCATTTTATTCCTCTGTAATTTTTGTTTGACTTTCGAGTGCAGGGGGGGGTGTTGTTGGAGTATTTATAGAATACTGCAGGTATTTATAGAATTCTGCAGGTGGTTTTCATGTGCTGGTGCAATTTTGAACTCTGTAAATATTGGGTCGTTCCTTTTTGTGATCCTGGTCACTGTTTTTCCTGCTTTAGGTTGGCCATTTTTAAGTTCTTGTCGACTGTTTGTTGGCATGAGTTACCTAACTAGTTTTGTTTCTTTTACAAGTGTTGGCATATCCATTTGCGGCTGCTGCTCTGGGCAAGCGATACTTCTGTATTCCAATTCTGATATCAACACTGTTTCATTTATAACAGTTAGAGTGGAGCACTTGGTCTCAGTGGCCATGGTTCTTTTTGTCTCCTGATTTCTAGTCTCCAGGCTACTTTATCTTCCACTGTTCTTTTTGTTTCCTCCACAGTTTTTGTGAGACCATGAAACCATTATTCCGTATGCAAAGACAGAAACACAGATTTTAATCTTTCCAGTGCTTTATGCCTGAGGCTTTTATGCTCTGTTGAGGCACGTAGAAATCCATCCCTACAATGCGCAGAGGGAGCTCTTAACACAGCACCATTCACAGGACTGGCAGCCAGATTTCCTTGATTCAGCCAGCAGTAGAGTGCCTGCTGATATGGTAATTTGGCTGAAATCCCAAGCGCAACTTCCCTGAAAGTGTCCTGGATGTGCTGGGTCCTGCCTGAGAGTTCCCTGACAGAAAATGACGTCAGTGGTCAATGGAGCTCTGTCTTGGGGACATCACACAGACGCTTAGCTTCCAATTTGACTTTTAGGGATTTAAGCTAATGGAAATGGAATGAATGTGGCCCTATAAACCAGAGGTAGCTTTCTGAAGAACTCGATGGATTTCCAGCATCTCCCCTGTTTAGTTCAGCTTAATGCTGTGTTGATTTGTGTGACGATGATGTGAAGAACTTAGAGAGAAAAAGCTGTAGTTCTGCTGCTCCAGCATTCCTGTCATCCTCCTTCATTCCAGCTGAGCTCTCCCAGCACTTGTGTTGTAGCTGGAACCATTGCAGCCGTTCGTTGTTGCCATGACCAATATTCTGTCACACATCCTTTTTGCCTCTTCTTTTTCTCAAGGAGAAACTGTAAGTGAAATACAGTGCTTTTTGGGGAGGCCTTTAGTAGCACAAGTGTTGTTTCAAGTTTGTTTTGTTGAAGACAAATCACAGGTGGGTGTTAAAAATGTGTCTTACAGTTAGAGGGTGAGTACATGAAGCACTGATTGTTTTTTAGATGAGGTTATTTGATTCACAACATCAGTCAGGTCTCTGTGAAGTTCCCCTCTGTTGAGCTTTGTCTTTGTGGTGTTCAAATTTCCATGTATCTGAAGGGATGAAACGTGAAGCCTTCTCCTTGCCCTAGAGCTGTCAGTTTTCCCTTTAACTTTTGCTCCAAGCTGCTGAGAATCCTATGAGTAGAAGGCCACAGGCTGGTCACTTTTCTGCTCTCTGAGAAGCCATTCCATTTTACCCAAATGTGACTTTTCTTTATGTTGCCTTATTCCGCTTTGTGTTACAATGAAGGTTTTTATTAGATTTAAATCCCATTTGCTGCTGAGGTCCTTCTGCAACTGTTGCCCTCATGGACTGATTTCCTGGATATCTGTTATGAGCCAGAAGCAAGGATCTTTCTGTCATTGCATTTGGGAGATAATCAGAGCCTTAATAGTGTTGTGGATTTGCAGTCCCTTTTGGGCCAATTATGGATACAGCTCCCAGGGTGCCAGTTGCACCTCCTGGTTACTGAATCGAATGTCCCTGATCAGCAGAGAGAGTAAAGGCTCAGCATTCCATCGTATTTCCTGTTGTCAGTAGTGTCGGCAGTGTGCTGGAGTCAAAGACTGAATGTTTTTTGACCTAAACTCAAGACCTTTAGGAAGCAGGACAAAAGATTAAAAACTTTAGAGATAGCCATTACTTACGGCTTTATTCATAATTGTTCTAAGCTCCTTTCTGATGACAATGTGGAAGAAGTGGGCTGGTTTACAGGGGTTACAGTGAGGAAGGGATTAAATTTGAGAAAGAGGATTTGTTGTGTAGAAGAAAACCTTGTAAAATGAGGAGAGAGATGTGGGAGAATCCAACAAATGATGTGCAAGCTCAGGCCGAGCAGGGCAAGTGCAGGGAACCCAGCAGGAGATGAGTTCTGCAGTGAGGCTGTATCTGGCTTGTGCACTATTCGGAAGGAAAACAGCAAGGAGAGAGCAAAAGGGAAGAGTGGGGAGTGTCAGGGAGAGGTGTTTCATGTCTCACAGTGGAGTCAGGCAGCTGCTAACTTTTGAGTTTAGGTGGGCTATAGAAGGAAGCTGGACCCTGAAAGCTGGGAGAAAGGAGGACATAAAAAAATATTCAGATTCGAGTAACGGTGTTATTGCAGAGGATGCTCTTGGTCATGAAATGTCAGACTTCAGAGGAGACAGACATGGTTTGTGTCTGGATATGGGGAGGTATGAGGAGAGAAGGCGTTTCCAGGGTAAAAGGGAGAATGGAGATAATCATAGAATCATGGAATTCCGGAATGATTTGGGTTGAAAGGAACCTTAAAGATCATCCAGTTCCAACCCCTCTGCCATGGGCAGGGACACCTCCCACTGGATCAGGGTGCTCAAAGCTGAGCCTTGAACCTGGCCTTCAACACCTCCAGGGATGGGGCTTCCACTATGTATTCGATAATGTCTTTGGAAATCAAAAGAAGAGGAAATGAAATCAGGGATATAAGCCTGAAATACCAGTAAAGTATCCAGGAGGAACTATTAAGAAAAACACTGCTTGTGTATATAGGTAGTGTTTTGCAAATAATCCATACCAGTTAAAGATTCTTGGGTATTAAAAAAAATTGCTTTATATAGTGAAAGAGCATGTTAGCAACAGAAATCCTGTAGGAAAGGATGGAGAAATAACATGGGTTTCCAGGAATACTCTTCTCCCTATCTACCTCTTCCTGTCTGTGTCAGCCTCTCCTTTTCTGAACTGGCACTGCTGAAAGTCCTGTTCCCTCTTGGTGCATCCAACTGATATTCCATCAAACCTTCTGTCACAATCTTCTCTAGATTTGGCAAAATGCAGTCATTTTCTGGCTCTTCTTCAGCCCTGCACCTCTGCCTCCCACGTTCCTCTGTGCCATATTAGGTTTGTAGTTCAGCTATTCAGTGTATTTCCTTATACATAACCCAGTCTTAAATCAAATATAACCTGGTGCAACTGTATTGAGTGTGCACGTTCTCTGCTAACTGTGTAACTGTCACCTTTCCCAGGGCTTCCTCTGGTACTGAACTTAAACTGGATGTATGCTTCTCCTCTCTCTGTTTATGTAACAGCAAAAGCGGAAACTGAGACTTTATATCTCCAACACATTTAATCCTGCAAAATCTGATGCCGATGACTCTGATGGCAGCATCGCTTCGTGGGAGCTGCGAGTGGAGGGGAAGCTCCTGGATGACGTATGACTCAACTCTGCTTCCCTGGGGCTGGCAAGGATCTAGAGGTTGTCCTGTGGGGTGGTGGTCTTCCCTGGGGATGTCAACTCAGACATGTCCAGGTGGCAGAGTTGGCTTGGTGCTGCTAGGAAGGAGCCAGCTCCAACCAGAGAGAAAATGCCATAATGGGAAGGGATGGGCAGGGCAGCAGGAAATGAAGCAGACTTAAGGAGCAAGTGTAGAGAACAGGGGTGAGATGATTCCCCTGGAACATATGGCAGGGTTCAGGTCACAAAAGGTGTTATAAGTTGGCCTGCAGCAGGCATTGCATCTTGTGAGAAACAGGATAACAAGGAGAAGCAAGCAGTTCATATTCCTAGGGACGACAAGAGGATGTATGGGTGGTCAGAGCAAGGATGGAAGAACAGTTATATCTTCCTGAGGTCCTCAGAATGCTCAGCAATGGATTTAGCTTTCCTCAGGGAAGGCTGGACTCCCCTAATAAAGATTTCGCCTATCTGAATAAGACATCACAAGCAAAGTATTTGTTAGGACAAAAGGGGAGAACATGCATGACTGGAGAGGGCACGGCTTTCAAGGCACATCTGTCTGGAGATAAATGTACAGGAATCAGAATCATAATCTTGCTAGAGGATGAAGGGGTAACAGTGCAGCATCTGGAAACTAAGATTAGACAATTTCAGTTTAGAAATTAAAGCATGTATTTTAGCAAAGAAAAAGGTATTTGGAAAAAAACAGCTTCTCAGTTACTGGCAGATTTTAAATTAAGTGAGTATGTATTTCTAAAAGATATCTGCATGAAATAAGAAGAAATTCATTGAAATCCTGTGGACTGTAGTCTATGGAATGTCCGATTATATGATTATAGACCTCCCAGTTATAATTTAAATGGTAGGAGCTGTGTAGTAAAGAGCAAATACGGATAATTAGGGCAAAATGTGAAAGGTAATGCCTTTATTTCATATATGATTAATCTGTTGCATTTACTGTCATCTGATAAATGAGACCAAGAAACTGGCATTCATCAAAGTAACAAAGCTGTTAAAGTAGAAGTTACAGAGTGTCCTAAGAATCCTGGAATGGCTTGAGTTGAAAGGGACCTCAAAGCCCACCCAGTCCCACCACTGCTGTAGGCACGGACACCTCCCACTGCATCGGGGGCTCCAAGCCCTATCCAACCTGGCCTGGAGCACCTCCAGGGATGGAGCAGCCACCACTGCTCTGGGCAACCTGGGCTAGGGTCTCCCCACTCTTACAGGAAAATATTTCTCCCCAAGATCTCATCTCAGTCTCCCCTCTTTCAACTCAAACCCATTCCCCTTTGTCCTATTCCTGCACTCCCTGATCAGGAGCCCCTCCCCCGCTTTCCTGGAGCCCCTTTCAGCACTGGAAGCTGCTCTAAGGTCTCCCCTCAGCCTTCTCCTCTCCAGGCTGAACAATCCCAACTCTCCCTGCCTGTCCTCGTATGGGAGGTGCTCCAGCCTTCGCATTGTCTCCGTGGCCTGCTTTGGACTTGCTCCAGTAGGTTGGTGTCCACATCACAAGTCAGTCCTTTCCAATAACAGGAAAGTGGACTCTTCCACCGCTGTTGAGATTTTTGCATCTTACCCTGCTTGTGTCAGAGGGAAAACTCAGTAAGTCGCGCTTGTGGTCTAGATGGGAATTGATGTTCAAGAGAAGGAGAAAGCCTGGGAAGGAAGCCTAGAACACACAGCCGTAAACATTTCTGTTTCTTCTGACTGTGCAGCTCAGCAAACAGAAACGGAAGTTTTCATCCTTTTTTAAGAGTTTGGTTATTGAACTGGACAAAGATCTATATGGACCTGACAACCATCTGGTGGAGGTAAGAGGCGTACACATCTTGATGTTAGCACAGATAAACAGCCTTGTGCCCACTGTCAGCTGTGCTTAGGCCACCTTGCATTCATGATCTCCCTTCAGATATTTTCAAAGTTTTCAGAATTACATTCTTTTTTAGGAAAGTCTGCTAACAGAAGCTGTATAGGCTAAAACCAGACGTGGCAGTGATGTAGTGTGTGTCTCAGAGCAGAGTATATGCAACGATGAAAAAATTGGGTGCTTTTTTCCTAAGAAGTAAAGCCTGCTGATAGCAGAGCAGGTTATGCGTAAAGCTGAACTGTAAGGGCAGAGCAAGAAATTGTTTGGGGGACTTGTTGTGGGTGTATATTTTACAAATTGTAACTCTTCAGAAGGTTCATGCTTATCTTAGCCTTACATGACATACTGTGCAAGATACACCTTGGTGGACATCAGTGGAAAAAAGAGTGACCATCTGACTTGGTTTTGCCTTTGACAGTGGCACAGAACTCCCACAACCCAGGAGACAGATGGCTTCCAGGTGAAAAGACCCGGCGACGTCAGTGTGCGGTGCACGTTACTCCTAATGTTGGACTACCAGGTCAGTGCGCTGCTTTTGGAAGACAGAGCCATTGGGACATAGTGCAACACAGTAAATTCATCCTGTTATAGACATCAAAAACCAGTGTCCATAGACTCAGGATGCCACATAGTCCATGGAGGTTAGAACGATACCAAACTGACAAGATGATTTACCATGTAAAGGGAATATGTCAAGTAGGTTTCTATTATAGTCCAGCAAAATATTGTTCTTGGCACTATGATAATTAGTAGTTTTGTTGCCCGCCTGCAGAAAGAATGTGCATTTCCACCTCAGGGTTCTTGGGGAATAGTTAGAGAAGTTGCACCTGAGGTTATATGTGTAGTCCTGCACAGAAATTCCAAGGACAGGCTTTTGCTCGTGGCACCTGAGCTCACTGTGTGGCAGCGGCAGCTGTTTCTTTGAGAGCTGACTGCACAGCTCTCCTAGTTTGGTAAATTTTGGTCATGTTGTCGCACTAATCTGGCATAAGACAGCATTGCCCTGCAAGGGTTAGACTAGCCATTACTCTTAGGCCTCATTAAATATTCCTGCTTCCCCTCTTTTGTCAGTATTAGTTCTAGTGTACCCGTAGTATTTGTGGGCTGAACACAAACAGGTCAGGGAACCAATCCATTTGGAAGCTAACAAAACTTACTTCCAAATCAATTCCCTGATCCCAATCGCAGGAAATAAATAAAAAAAAAAAACAACAGGCAAAATTAGATTATTCTGCCTTGGGATGGGTATTAGTTCCTTAAAACAATTCAGACTGTTTTAAGCTGTTATAAGGCGTAAGCTGCTCAAAAAAGCACTTTCATTTCAGTTGTGGATGTGCCCTGCTACAGTCTCCTTGTTCTTGGCCTGAATGGTGGAGGTTTGCAGTTGTGGAGTTCACTTATCCGACAGGAATGATCCCTGAAAGAAATGTTGCTGTCTTAAGGAAACAGTTAGGGATGCACTGCTGAGAGGAAATGGGATCTCCATTTTCCATGGCAGTTCAGCCTCAGATACGTTTTGATGATACAACTTCAAGAACTCATTCTGTGCCATTCGCTTTCCCCTGCATGCAAATAGCATCTGTCCAGGATAAAGATGCTTCGCTTCCTGTTCAGAGAGAACATGTTGCTCATTTTAGGAAGCGTATGAGCTAACTGGAATGCTGATATAATCAGTGAGAATCTTTATTGTTAAGACAATATAATGATGGTTGCCGTGCTTACCATTTTTAGAAATTTGCACTCTTAAATAGATGTTCTTTTACCTTATGTCTGTATTTGTTATAAAGCTGGCTTGGGGTGACCCAGCATCAGACAGAGTCATTCTGGCCTAAAAATCTGGGAAATACTAAATTTGAGTATGGGTGCACACTTGAGGAGGCACCAAATTCCAAGATATCCAAGGAGCATACATTACTAGAGATGCAGAACAGGGTAGTTGAAGAGTTGTATCACAGAGGCCAGGAGAAGAAATATATTCCCTTGACTAGTTGTAGTTCTGTAAATTTTCTGGTATGCAGCAGAGTATTGGGAACATGCCTGAAAATCAGAGTTCCAAGGTACTTTTTTAATGTGAGGCAGCCTGTATTTTGGAGCTGCTGCCACTGAACAAGTACTTTTCCTGAGAAACAGAGTCCCTGGGAAATAAAGCTGATACTTCATCCCTGTGCATCTGTCTGCTTCTCTCTATCATTGTCTCCATCTCTTCCTGTTTTTGTTGCAGCCTCCGCAGTTTAAGCTGGACCCACGGTTAGCGCGGTTGCTGGGGATCCACACGCAGACCCGATCGGCCATCATCCAGGCACTCTGGCAGTACATCAAAACAAATAAGCTGCAAGACTCCCATGACAAGGAGTACATCAACTGCGACAAGTATTTCCAGCAGGTAACTCCTCCTTTGGACTTAAACTGTAATACCCATCCACAAATGTTGGATGGATGAAAATTACTGATTTTTGTCTTCCCTTAATGATTTTCTGTATCTTCAGCACTGAATGGTTTCCAACAGTCACTACAACCAATATAATAACGGCCTTCCCACACGCCAGTGTTGTCCAAATGCACCCCTGGTGGTTCAGCACTCCCACAGAAGCCCTGACCTTACCAGGAAAGAGGACTTTGTCCAACTGCTTCTCTGCATTGATTTACTGCTCCCCCACCCCGATGTATCATTTTGTACTAAGAAACATGAAATAATCTGCTGATTCTTATTGCCAGATCCCATGTAGACCTGTTAGGTTTTGAACAAGGATAACATGCTTTATGTGTTCCAGATTTTTGACTGTCCACGGCTAAAGTTCTCTGAAATTCCACAAAGGCTCACTAACTTGCTGCTCCCGCCAGACCCTATCGTGATAAACCACATCATCAGGTAAGCTGCTCCGTCCATTCCGTGCTGGCACCTGCAAAACCCTTGCCAGAGAATACAGAAACAGCTACAGCAGCAGGGACCAGAATTCAGGGTTTGTAACTTCCAGGTGGACTTTGTTGGGTGTTTATCCTCTGTGTCATTCTGGTCTGTATAATTCCAGACTGTTTTGAACAGAACAGTACCAATTCTCTAAGACTACGGAAAACAACTCCTTATCACTTTCATCCCTCCTGGAATGCCATGGAGAGAGTTGGTTGCTTCATTCCTAAGAGGAGAGGAATGAGAATTTGAATCCACTTGAGGAGGAGGGGAAGGAAAGAAATCGAAATAAGATGGGCAATCATTGAGTTATTACATAGAATGTATTACAGTTTCAAACACAGTGTCTGGTCCATGCATGCTTTGTTGGGATTGCATTGGCTGTTTGGATGTTTGTCCTGTTCTAAGAATGCCAACTGGTCAGAGAACTCCAGAGATGGATAGTGAGGAATGCCAAGGTTCTGAGAAGACCATTGTGACCAAGACACTGAGCTTCTGGCATCTTTGTCACAAGAGGTGTATTTCTGGCAAAGTAGATGAAAAACAACTTCTTACTATTCAGGGCACTTTCAGAACGATCTGTATTTAACTAACAACTGGTCATTGTCTTGGAGAAAAATGACCAGAAACTGATGGTTCTGTTTCCAGGGGCGGAGTGATAGCAAAGGGGTTCTGGAGGCAGGATGGTTTCTGTTAGATAATGAGGTAAAGAGCAGGACGTTTTGTATAGCGGCATTGTCTGACTGATTGCAAGCACCCCACAGCACCCAGCAGTGCCACGCTGCACTCACGTAATGCTGTGGAAAGGGGAAGAATCAATTCTGTGAGCATAAGGAATGGTACTGTGATGGTAAGTGTTATTAGGAAAAAATTCTTCATGGAAAGGGTTGTCAATCACTGGCAGAGGCAGCCCAAGGAAGTGGTGGAGTCCCCATCTCTGGAGGGATTTGAAAGATGTGGAGCTGTGGCACTTAGGGACATGGTTCAGTGGTGGACGTGGCAGGGTTGTGTTTACAGTTGGACTCGAGGGTCTTAAAGGTCTTTTCCAACCCAAAGGATTCTACGAATCTCTGAAATCATCACTGTATTACCAACGCCGTTTCCAGCACAAACTCAAAGCACAGCCCTATACCAGCTGCTGTGAAGAAAAAAAACTCTGTACCAGCCAAAACCAGCACATTGCTACAGGGAATTTTTCGTCACTAATGATTTTAAATATATGTGCTCTTAATTCAGAGTAATCCACAGGCCTGTCTTTTGCAAGAAGGTCAACTAGGTCACAGTCATTCATTCTAGTTTTAGAGTTTCTGCACAGAGACTAAAATGTGAAGTGTTCAAAACTAATTCTAGAAATAGTAGTATTTTAGAACCACTCTTCAGACACCAACTACCCCACTTCTTGGAAAAAAAAAAATGCAGTGGGGTTGAAGTGGAGATGAAATAGAGATGAACAGAAAACTTCTAATCTTGTTAAATATTTTAAATATTAGGTAGCCTCAAAGTGAATGCAGAATGCAAAAATGCAGAGTGTGTGATAATTTCTGATCTCTGCATACTGAATGCAGGAAGTCAAAGTTTCTGTAGGCACGTCAGTGATAAAAGGAAGACTAAGGAGAATGTGGGCTTTCTCCGGAAGGAAATGGAAAACTGGTTACCCAGGATATGGAGAAGACTGAAGTATTCAATGAGTTTTTGCCTCAGTCTTCACTGGGAAGGGCTCAAACCACACCACTCAAGGTGCAGAAAGCAAGGGCAGGGAGTAGGAGATTGAAGAACCACCCACTGTAGGAGAGGATCGGATGCGAGACCATGTAAGGAACCTGAAGGTGCACAAATCCTGATGAGATGCATGTGTGGGTCCTGAGGGAAATGACAGATCAAATTGCAAAGCCGATCACCACCACATTTGAGAACTTGTGATGATGATGATGATTCTGTGATTCTATACAATGTGTTACCTATTACTAAAATCTCCTTCAATGCCAGAGAGGTGGTAAGTAGTTAACATGATGCCAAAAACATACCAGTACAAGCCTTGGATATTGGTACCAGCTGCAGTAGAGGCTGGAGTTGATAGACATGGTGCACTGGGAAAGAGTCAGTACGGCTTCTGTGACAGGAAGGCACGACTGGCTGCATTCTTTGAAGAATTAATTAGGTGACTATAAAAAAGTGGTGGTCCTCAAACTCACGGCAACTTCTTAAGAAGTAGCCAGGAATCATTACAGTGCTGCCTAGCTGCCAAAACAATTATAGCACTAAGATTTATTAGAGAGGGAAGTGAGAATCAAATAAAACATTGTGATATGCACGACATTCACATCCCGAATGGCAGCGTACAAGTCTGCTTACCCTGTCTCAAAACACATGTAGTCAAGCAGAGGCCGTACCAGTGTGGTATGTACGGTTGGGGGTGCTTTGGAGGCCAGAGTTCTGGCAGGTCTCAGGAGGATGTTATACGAGTTCACAGAATCATAGAATGTCAGGTTGGAAGAGACCTTGGGGATCATCTGGTCCAACCTTTTAGGTGATCTGTAGTTTAAATGAGGTGACCCAGCACCCTGTCAGGCTCAGCCTTGTATAAGTGTCTGTTGTAGATGACCACTTCCCTGGGGAGATTATTCCAACATTAAACTGTTCTCATGGTGAAGTATTTTCTTCTGGAATCCAATCAGAATCTCCCCAGGAGCAACTTCTCCCCATTACCCCTTGTCTTTTCCATGTGACTCCTGGTAAAAAAAGGGAGTCTCCCATCCTCTTGGTAGACACCCTTTATGTATGGGTACATGGTAATAAGTTAATGAAGACTGTCTCCATTAGTAGTTATTAAAGTTGATGATCTGGATAAAACCTCTGGCTCAAAAGTCTCTGAATTCTAACTGGTGAAAGGTGAGAGGATATACTGGGATATACAAATATATAAAGATACCCAGTTCTTAAACTGTTCCTACAGCATCTGCAACAGGCTTTATCAAAGACTATTCTTGTCTGAGTCGGTATTTCTTGTCTGAGTGGGTATATCATAGGCTGGACTCGATGATCTCAAAGGTCTTTTCCAGCCTTGTGATACTGTGATTTATTTGGATACTTGTGGTATTTATATTCTCATTTTCTTCTGTTGTACTCTCCATAGTGTTGACCCCAACGATCAGAAGAAGACGGCTTGCTATGACATAGATGTAGAGGTTGAAGACCCGTTAAAAGGACAGATGAGTAGTTTCCTTCTCTCAACAGCGAACCAACAGGAGATTACAGCGCTGGACAACAAGGTACGAGCCCAGGTGTATCACATGGCAAATACACTCATTGTGTGCCTCCATGTGGCTTTGGTGTCACACATTAAAGATAATCATGTTGTGAGAAAGGGATGTGCTCTCAAGGGATGATCAACCACGTGTAGTGGGAATACAGAGGGGCAAGTGGCATTCCTGCTTAGGACCTAAGTCATGGCACAACACAGCTGTCGGGCTGATAGAACAGTTTCACGAGTATTCCCTGTGATCCCCCTGGCATTGAAGAGTCATCAGGGCTGTTTTACTGTGACTTTACTGATAGGTCATGGTGTCTTGCTGAGTTGCTGTGAAGCAAAGCTTGGAGAACCTCATACTCCAGATGAGTCTGCATGCTGCACTCTGCAGTGGGTGCAAATACGGAAAATGCATGGCAGGAAGATCACTGGGAGCAGTTTGTGAGGGTTGTTCTCAGTGTTATGAAAAGGGAATCATGCACACTTGAAGCAATAGTGTCTGTCTTGGGGCACTGGTGAGCTCTGAAGGCTGTGTGAAGGGTTCACGGCGTGGGAACTGTGGGCCAGCTGTTGGCACGCGTGCACGTGGCTGATTTGGCTCGGTAAGGAAGAAATGAAAGTGGCTTCTCAGGGCAAGGGGAGAAGATGTGTGACCTCGTGGACCAGAGATGACTTACACGACATGCAGTCAGTCCCAGTTTGTTTGCCTCCAGTAAAAACATATATGTTAAACTCTGGTCTTCACATGGTTTTAGAGGCGGTTGGACACTGCCGGTCCTGGGGCTTCTGGAATCTGCTGCAGCGTCTTGTGTTCCATGGCCCTGGAGAAAGGTCCTTCACAGCAGGGCAGCCGTGCAGCCAGTTGGTTCCCAGCTTACTTCCACCTCCCTTCAGTACGCATGAGATTGTGGTGTTTACAGTCCAGCTGACTTTCCCATGTCTGTATCGCCTGCTTTCTGAGCGTTTGATGAGCAGAGGGCAGCTGTGATCAGTGAAGTTACTGATGTCGCAGGCACTGACTGCGGCTTTGTTCTCATCTGTACATTTATTGCAGCGCAGCCACAGAGTCCTCTAGTGGAAACTCGGTGTGTGCCAGCGGATTTCTCTCCAGCAGGGCCACATCATTTTCCCAAATAAGGAGTGATTTTTAAGTTGATAGCAGCTCTCTTCTGTTACTGGGCCATATGGCTGTGCCTATTTGAGTGGCCTTGGTGCCAAAGCTAGAGCAAGGCAGGACTATTTTCCCCACGTGCCTGGCCACCTTAGCTGTTTTATCAAAATAAATGTATACATCAAGTTAAGCAAGATAGGTTTACAATCTCAAAGTAGAATTTTAGAGGAACAGGGCAGCAGAAGTTTGCTTTTCTGTGTGTGTCTGTGCAAATGGTTCATTAATTCTCCTCCCACTGATCATACTTGGTTTTATTATCCAGAATGATTATAGGACCTTGACTCCTCTTTGGGGTTTCATCCTTCCCTGCTGCTTAATACTCGTTTCTTTCATATTTCTGAAGATATTTCTGAAGATATTTTCTATAAACTTTTCATACTCTTGATTTCTTATTGCTCCCTCCTTTTTGCAGCCATTGTGACTTTAATAGGCTTTCTCGTAAGAAGTCCGGGCTGTTATGTGATTTCATGTAACATGGACTTGATGAGGCAAATGCTAGAAATTTGAAGGGTCACAGCAGAGTATTTAACCTATGATGATGATTAACCGGGGAATAACTGCTTCCTTGCATTGGGCAGTGTTTAAAGACATATTTAAATATTGCCTTTCCTGAAAAATTCCAGACTTGGCAGAAAGACTGATTATACACGGGGAATAACTTAGCTCCTTAGTATTGTATCTAGCACACCATCCAGCAGTCCAACGCAAGAGGTGAAGAAGAATCCTGTACATACCTGCAGAAGTACAAGTGAAACCAAAATATCATTGCAGGATTGCAGTTAACTCGTCGTTTGAATGGAAAAAAAGCCATGGCAGCCTGTAGAAATCTGTGGTGTGGAATTGTCACCTTTGAACTTTAAAAGAAATACAAAGATACCAATGGGGCTGACCCAGGGTCACTGGAGCACAAGAAGAATTAACATTTCTTTTGTTTTCTTCTGTCAGATTCATGAGACAATCGAATCCATAAATCAGCTAAAAATACAACGTGATTTCATGCTGAGTTTCTCCAAAGATCCCAAAGGATACATCCAAGACCTTCTGCGGTCCCAAAGTAGGGATCTTAAGGTGAGCTGAGGTTTTAAGAAGAATGTACAGTTTGTACTAGAATGTAAGAGTTTTACCTAGAGTATAGCTAAAACATCCAGATTGGAAAATTGGTGGAAGGCAGACAATGAATGGAATAGTTCATTGCTAGAGTGGGAAAAAAAAAAGCAGGAACAACAGTTTAGGCTGTGATCCATGTCCAGTGGAACAGCGGTGCTTGATAGGACTGGTAGGTTAATTTGTGATCAGACAGTGAGATCGAAGTGCAGGGCTGTGTTGGTGCACTCTGTGAAATTAAAACCACATAAAACTCATCAGGAGCATCCTATAGTGCAATAACACGATTTGGGTGTTTTGTCAGTTCATAATATGATCTTATTTAGGAAAGACAGACAAATATCAGCTGCTCTTGAGTTTAGCTTGGAGATACCTGGGAAATGAAATGTAAACAAATCCAGTTATTTGCCAGCAAAAATGAATAATTTGTTCTTTATAAAGTTTCATACTTTGTGTCTTTAACTTGGATGCCTCACCCAGTTATATTAATGAACCCATGTAATTATTCTTATAAAATCATTGTGTCTTTAAAATCTAAAAGCCTAATTAGTAGTCAATAGTTTTCCAAAGTTCTGTTGTTAAGGTTATGGCTGTTATTATTTATATTGTAGTCAGAGGGCGACAGGCATCTGATAGAATGTTTAAATAAAGCAGCCTCTAGCTTGAAGAGCTTTCAAACTAAGGTGTTGTGGCGCTTCTCTAGCTGCACGTACAGCACAGTGGTTCAGCGTTCTTGCTGAGGGACCACCAGTCCCATAAGGGCTTTTTCTATAATGCCCTGCCCTGCTGGCATCAGATCTGTGGTTGCATAGCGGGGCTCTGCAAAAGATGCGAATAATTTTATATTTACCCTTGATTCTGTGTTGCTGGAGACTTAGTCATCAGAATTTAATTTTTTTATGGAACCACAGAACCCTGTGGATGGTTTGGGCTGAAAGGGACCTCAAAGCCCATCCAGTGCCACCCCCTGCCATGGGCAGGGACACCTCCCACTGGATCAGGGCACTCCAAGCCCCATCGAACCTGGCCTTGAACACCTCCAGGGATGGGGCAGCCACCACAGCTCTTGGCGCCCTGGGCCAGGGCCTCCCCACCCTCACAGCAAAACATTTCTCCTTAAGATTTCATATCAATCTCCCCTCTTTCAACTTAAAAACGTTCCCCCTGGTCCTGTCCCTGCACTCCCTGATCAAGAGCCCCTCCCCAACTTTCCTGGAGCCCCTTTCAGCACTGGAAGCTGCTCTAAGGTCTCCCCGCAGCCTTCTCTTCTCCACGCTTAACAACCCCAACTCTCCCAGCCTGTCCTTGTACGGGAGGTGCTCCAGCCCTCGGATGATCTTCACGACCTCCTCTGGACTCAGTTCACAGCTCCAGGTCCTTCCTGTGCTGGGGACTCCAGACCTGAACACAGGGCTCCAGGTGGGGTCTCCTCAGAGTGGAGCAGAGGGGCAGAATCCCCTCCCTCCCCTGCTGGTCCCTCTGCTTTGGGTGCAGCCCAGGACACAGGGGGTTTCTGGGCTGTGAGCACATATTGCCAGCTCACAGGTAACTTTTTGTCCACCAGGATCCTCAGATATTTCTCTGCAGGGCTGCTCCCAGTCCCTTCGTACTTCTCTCTGTTTTGATACTGAGGAATGCCCCAAACCAGGTGATGACATCAGTTGTTCCTCCCTTACCTGCCAATGCAGTCACTCCATCCTAGAGGCCACTAGGTCAGTCACGCACAGTTTGCCTTTGGTGAAGCCCTGCTGGCTGTCTCTGATCACCTCTTTGCCTTCCCTATGTTCCGAGATGTCCTCCAGGAGGATCTCTTTTGTAATCTTGCTGGGCGCGGTAGTGAGGTTGGCTGAGCGGGAGTTCCCATGGGCCTCTTTTTTACTATTTTTAAAACCGGTGTGATGTTTCCCTTTTTCCAGTCACCAGGGACTTTGCCTGACTGCCATGACCTGTCACATATGTTGGAGAGTGGCTTACTGACCACATCAGCCAGGTCCCTCAGGACCCTGGCATGCATTTCATCAGGTCCCATGGACTTGTGTACATTCAGGTTCCTCAGATGGTCTCAAACCTGAGCTTTTTATGTGATGGGAGGGACTTTTTTTCCCCCTTGCCGTACAGGGGCTTGAGAGACGTGGGGGGAGAGAGTACCGCTGAAAACTGAGGCAAAAAAAGATGTGATTAACTTAGCCTTCTCTTTGTTGGTTCTCATCCATTCTCCTGGCTTATTTACACAGGGCAAGATACATTTTTCTTTCATCTTCCTCTTCTGGCCAACTTACCTGTAAAAGCCCTTATTATTCTTCACATCCCTTGCCAAATTCAGCTCCAGCTGTGCATGAGCTTCCCTGATCCCATCCCTAAACATCCAGCCAGCATTCCTGTGTCCCTGGTTCCACTGCCAGCTCATTTCCTTCTTACACTTTAGTTTGACCAGAAAGTCCTTACTGAGCTATGCCCGTCTCTTGCCTTCCTTGCCCCATGTCTGACATATGGGAATTCAGAGCTTTTTCACTGTAAGAAAAAAATATTCTTAGAGAGCTGCCCTAATGGCAGCTTTCCAGGTGGTCCCATCCACTGATTCCTTAAACAATTCATTGGTTGTCCAAATCTTCCTTTTTTGGCAGTCGCATAGAGACTGAAACATCCACTCAGGATTTTGGCCATTGTGGAATTACTAGGGTTTTCTGGTCCTCACATTCCAATAGACTTATGTTTCCTTAAGACTTTCCCCATTAGAACATTCATTGAAATCACAGTAACACATGCTTTGAGATAATGGCAACACTGATACAGAGTTGTGGTTCAATCTGATGTGAATGCCTTAATGATTCCAGGCTGTTACCATGTGTAGGGATAACTACTGAGGTTCTTAGGATACACAGGCTAATAAAATACACAGTGCCGGGGAACTTTTCCTGGGCACTGGAACTGAAGTGTCCGTGCTGTTCAACTGTAGAGATCGTGGTGCTTAGCCATGGTGTCCAGGACTGTTCCTTGGCACAGTGGAGGGGCGGAGGTTAGCAGCTGTTCACAGTTTGTATGAGACCATCTCACACAGTATCACAGTATCATAAGGTTGGAAAAGACCTGTGAGATCATCGAGTCCAACCTATAACCCAACACCTACACCTACTCCTACTTGTCAACTACACCATGGCACTAAGTGCCTCATCCAATCTTTCCTTAAACACCTCCAGGGATGGTGACTCCACCACCTCCCCAGGCAGCGCATTCCAATGGCCAGTCACCCTCTCAGTAAAGAACTTCTTCCTGATGTCGAGCCTAAACCTCCCCTGGCAAAGCTTGAGACTGTGTCCTCTTGCTCTGTTGCCGGTTGCCTGAGAGAAGAGACCAACCCCTGCCTGACTACAACCTCCCTTTAGGTAGTTGTAGAGAGCTATAAGGTCTCCCCTGAGCCTCCTCTTCTTCAGGCTAAACAACCCCAGCTCCCTCAGTCGCTCTTCATAGGGCTTGTGCTCCAGCCCCTTCACCATCTTTGTTGCTCTCCTCTGGACACACTCCAGCATCTCAACATCTTTCTTAAACTGAGGGGCCCAGAACTGGACACAGTACTCGAGGGGCGGCCTGACCAGTGCCGAGTATAAGAGAATGATCACCACTCTAGTCCTGCTGGCCACACTATTCCTAATGCAGGCCAAAATACCATTGGCCCTCTTAGCCACTTGGGCACACTGCTGGCTCGTATTGAGTTTCCTGTCCACCAGCACTCCCAAGTTCCTTTCCGCCTGGCTGCTCTCCAGCCACTCTGTCCCCACCCAGAGCTCTGCATGGGGTTGTTGTGTCCAAAGTGTAGAACCTGGCACTTGGACTTGTTAAACCTCATGCTATTGGAGTTAGCCCATCTCTCCAGCCTGTCAAGGTCCCTCTGTAGGGCCCTCCTGCCCTCCAGCAGATCGACACTTCCTCCCAGGTTGGTGTCATCTGTGAACTTGCTGATGAAGCACTCAGTCTCCTCATCTCGGCTCTCATTTTGCTATTGAGCACATGCACCCCATTCATTGTCCATTTGCCTTGGGCTTGGAGAACATTCCTGAACATTTTTAATGTAGTAGGGTAGATAAATTTTGATTGCATCAGTCTGAATGTTTCTTTAGGTGGTAGAAGAGCTCTAGTGAAAAATATTTTCATTTTTCTCACAGGTGATGACTGATGTTGTGGGAAACCCAGAGGAAGAACGCAGAGCTGAGTTTTATCATGAGCCGTGGTCTCAAGAGGCTGTGAGCAGATACTTCTACTGCAAGGTAGGAAGGAACTACCCACACTGCTGGCTTATGAGTGAATCTTCCTGTCGCTGAACAACTGAATCTGCTGAACTGCACAGTTTTTCTTTTTCTTTCAGATCCAGCAGCGCCGGCAGGAACTGGAACAATCTTTGGGAGTACGCAACACATAAGTGCTGCTCACAAGATCCCATTGGCATCATGATCACCAAACCAGTGGACTTTTCAGTGTTACTTAGCTCACTGTTACACATGGACCTGCTTCCTGGCTGGATGAGAATGTACCATGAACACATCAGTCAGAACACCAGCTTTAGAGTGACCCTTGAAAATCTTGCCCATGGAGAGTGTTCCAGACCATCCCGGGCCAGAGACAGCGCCGTACAAGTGTCAGTGTTAAAGAAGATTAAAGGTTCATTCATCAACACGCATCATTAAGTTTTAGTGGAAAGTTCAGACACTACACAGCAAATCCTAACAGGCTACACGTAGAATCCTGGGTGGCACTGATAGAGAGGTTGAGATGGGTGTTACAGGAGAGTGCAGATCTAGAGAAATAAATACAGTTCTCATCCTATGTTGCCCAAGAGTCTCAAATAGTAACTTCTCTGGAATTAGAGAAGATAGTCTTTCCTATAGCTGTGGAGTGCTTTATATTCTTGAACAGAATTTTGATTCCAGCTGGAGCAGTGCAAGAAGCCATCTCACCATCTGAAGGAACAAACTAGGAGGATTTTCATTCCTGGAATGAAGAACCTCTATGGAAGAAAGTATAGTCAGGACATTTCTTCTGCCAACTCCAATACTTCCCCTCCCCTTGCCCCTGTGGTGGACAGTGCACTGAATTGTGTGTCACAAGATGGGTATGGTCAATGTGCAGTACTGAGAGGAAGAGGATAGTCCCTGGGATAAGAGCTTCTTCCGCATCCTTAATGTCAGTGAGGTTGAAGCAAGAAATGAGGCATTCTGAGAAAATGATTTAATGGTGCTTTGCTGATACCTGCCTTGAGCACAGCAGGTGTTAACAGTAAGCTTACAGGTGAAATACGAGATTCCTTAAATATTCCTCTGTGGCCAGTAGGGATCAGCACTGAAAAGAACTCCTCCAGTTGTTAAGTTGGTGCAGAATCCAAGAAGCTTAACTTCTTATAAAGTGGCAGTTATCTCTTTCCTTCAAGATGTCAGCAGTCTCTGGATTGGTCTCACACTTTGATCCTAGGTGAACTACCTCTTACTCTGAATTGCTTAGTACCCCTGTACATGATGCACACTGGTTGTATAGGATGCTGTCGAGTCACAAAGCACTATCAGCCTTAACTAGCACAGAGAGCATATCCCTTGGAAACCATCTCCTTTGTAAGTGTCAGACTGTGGGAATTTATAGCATAATTACTTGGAAGGAGGAATATTTTCATTAAATCCCTCCCCCTCATTTTTTGTAGTGCGTGGACTAGTTTGTAGTTAATGGCCCAACATGATTTCTAGTCCAACAAGCAGCTGCCAAAGTATAACTGTCCAGATGATGAGGCACTCAAAATCCTCTTCTTTTTTACTCCTTTTCAGCTCCTTTCTTTCAGTTTCTTGGAAAGAGAATGAAATTCACAGGTGGTACAGAAGGGAGGCAGCTCTTCTGAGTGATGTGTTTTGCTGCAGTAGTGTCGTCTTCTCTTCTGCTGTCTTTGCCAGCTTTTTCTTTAGTGGAACTTAAAGGTTTCTTCTATCCAGTCACAGAAGAGTCTTCTCTTCCACCCTTTATTTAATACCTCTGCCTTCACACTAATCGTGCCAATGCTTTTACTCTGTCCATTGTGTTCAGAGATACCTTAGTAAATTTACGTTTGATTGCAGTCATCACATGGCAGTATTGTCATGCAGAAGCACTGGGGTAAGAAAAGCACAGTTGTACCTCTTTGCCTGAGGCCTTTTATTGGGAATGGTTTCATTTGGAATATTTTTTTATGTTAAAACGTCTTTTTACAGTAAAATGGGAAATCCTGGGGTCTTAAACTGCATATAGTGAGGGGTTGTGAGGCTGCCAGACAGCAAATGACTTGAAATCTTATTGACTTTTAGATACCCTTAATTGAACAAGAAGCAAGCATTACGAGGGAAAGCAGTGGGGGCCATCGGCTACTGTGCTTCCATATTTATTACGCTGCCGTGTTGGTTGTGTGCATGCTGTCCAGTGTGTAAAACTTTTTCTGTATGTGGTAAACAGAGCAGCTACACTTAGGGGATGAATTCAGTCTCCAGGAATAAGGAATGCAGAGAAAGACATGCAAGGATGTGAGAAGGGCGTGGGACTGGGATGGATGCCTACAGGACGTCTGCCAGCGAATCCTGTTTGTATTTGTACAGAGGTATTTTTTCAAGTGCTGCAGCCGGCAACAGAATGGAGTCCAGCCTGCTTTTAGAGTTAATTGGATGAATCTGTTTCCAAGTCTCTTTCCAAGCAAATTAATGAACGTGGTGTTGCAGCCCAGCGTTCACACCACCATCACTGGGAGGAGTCTGTTCAGCACCAGTGCTGTACTGGGGTGTGTATGCGTGCATGAGTCAGCCGCTGCTGATGGTGCTGAGCATGGCAGCCCAGGTGATGCAAATATCCAAATATCTCCCACTATCCATGTTCCTACTGTATGTAAAAAGACTCTGTCACCAACAATGAGTCTTAGGAATGGCTATTGGGCGTCTTTCCTTTGGGTAAACTCGGGTTTGAGATTGTGATGCTTTTTTCCTCTGTTCAGGCCTTTTACTGAAGAGACAGAGAGAAATCTTGTCCCCTGTTACAGGCGTGCAGCCAGGAGCTTACCTGTGTGCAAAAAAAAGAAATTATATTTCAAGAGAAATAATGGAGCGATACTGGGAGCGACCAAACCAGATGCTGCTTGAGCACACAGAGATGAAAGGCTGCAATGCTGAGCAGGGGTGTTACTGTGGTGGATTTGAATGATAAATTCATTTTAAGTTCAGGATGGTTGTCTTTTTCTGTGTACAAAAGATGACAAGAAGTTGTTTTGGGGTCTTCAGTTGCTGCCACAGAACAGTACAAATCCGAGCATACTGAAAAAACCCATTCTGTGTAGGTAATGTATAGAAGATAATATAGGTTATTAGAAAACATAACATCTAACTAGGAAAGGGCTAAAACAGAATTCTGGAGTACAAATAGAAGGGAAACAATGTTGACAGGGAAGGTTTGAAACACCCTTTTTAGTCCTTTTTGCTGTTGGCCAAAAGTCAGGATGCAGACCAAGTCTTCCTTAGAAATTAAAGGGAAAACGAATGTTTCCTTATGGAGCAGAGAGAGGAAAGCAGTGGTGGGAAGTGCAATAAAAAGCTGGAGCAGAGCATCGCTGCAGTGTCGATAAGGCAGAGCACACAGGGAATAGCACAGAGCGCGTGAGTCAGTGTAGTTCGTGTGTGCATGTGTGCACATGCTGGGAGCACACGGAAAGAGCCAGCCTCGACCATATGGAGCCTGGGAGTGGGCCTGCGGGACAGGACCAGCTGCTCTGTGAATGACTCTGAGACACAGCGTCAAAACATTTTCCGCTTTTCTCAGCAGGGATTCCGTTGTCCAATGTAGCAGGGTGGTGGTGGTAGTGCAGATGTCACTTCAGCTGGCAGAGTTTCACACCACGTTGTGTGGAGCTTATCCTGCGGATGCTGAGTGAAATTATTAGTGCATAGATCAGTATGGGTGCAGATCTTAGGGCTCCTAATTTCACCAAAACACTAGTCAGGTACTGGGGGTTTTGGCCTGTTTTTGTGTTCAGAACTCTTTTATGGCAGTGCAAAAAGATGAGGGGGAAAGTGAGCTCTTTTTTTCCTGAAGAAAGAGGTCTCCTGTCTGTAACTGCTCTGTTGTTTAATGGGATGTATCTGTTCTGCCAGATCCTGTATGATAAACATCTTTTTCGATCTCACTGAAAAAAAGAACACCATTAAAGAAACACAACTGTGGGTTTGTGAGAGTGAGCAAATACGTAAATAAAGTGGAGGGAGAAAGAGAGAAACTCTCTCTGCTTTGTAGCCACCACATCTTCATTGTATGATGCCAAGTGATTCGTAGAAAAGCTTTTAACAATAAATACTTTGTTCCTTTGTATCTCTTGCACTAACTTTAGGTTCCTTAACAAAGACAGATATGGGTGGTTCCTTTCTACTCTTGAAAATGGTGTTGGGGTTTTGGACTTGTGTTCCCTTGTGCACAAACACACATAGACGGAAATAATCTGTGAGTTTTAATGGGATGTGATGAGAGTGAGAAACATCGCTCTTTATATCTTTCTGGATTCCATCTTCAGCTGTTTTCAACCTGAATAAATGAGAAGTCATTACCATTGGAGGTCCAGCTCCTCCCCAGGGCAGGTGCTTGGTCGTTTGGAGTACATCGATCATTATCACTGTTGGTTACACTCAACACAAGAGCTGCAGCTGAGGTTGGGGTGTGCATGCCAAGAAATAAGTTAGGAATTATGCATATGCCACCTCAACAGGGCTTGTCCCTAGGTTCCTCTTTAATAAAATAATCAGAGTTCCTTCTTCTATGATGTTTAATAACACCATAGGTACAGCTCCAGCTTTATCCTTCCTTCTTTTCATTGTCTGTCTGTCCTGCTCCCTGACTCTGTTTCTTCCTCCCTCCCACTGGCTTTTCCCGGCTGACTTTCTGTCTCGGCTCCACCTCACAAGTCAGTGCTGCAGCTTGGGTGCCGTCGAGCTCTGCGTCACTGTCCGCTGGCAAAGGCTCTGCAATGCCGAGCTGCCAGCGGGACCGAGCCGTTGCCATACTTGCTGCCTCCCAGTGAGGAAATGCTGCTGCTGCCCATGCACTGGGGAGGCCAAACCTCAACTCCTGGGTTCAGTTTTGGGCCCCTCACTCCAAGAAAGCCCTTGAGGGGCTGAAGCGCGTCTGGAGAAGGGACCGGAGCTGGGGAAGAGGCTGGAGAACAGGGGTTGTAGGAGTGGCTGAGGGGAGACCTTATTGCTTTCCTGCCCTGGAAAGGAGGTTGGAGCAAAGCAGGTTTTGGTCTCTTCTGCCAATGAACAAGTGATAGGACAAGAGGACCTCAAGTTGTGTCAGGGGAAGTTTAGACTGGATATTAGGAAAAAAAAATCCATCGTAGAAAGGGTTATCAAGCCCTGGCAGAGGCTGCCAAGGGAAGTGGTGGAGTCACCATTCCTGGAGGGGTTTGGACGAGGAGTAGATGTGGCACTTCAGGACATGGTTCAGTGCACACAAGGGGGCCGTGTTGATGATTTGATTTGATGATATTAGAGGCCTTTCCAACCTTAACAATTCTACGATTCTGTGAAATGCAGCCTGTGTATCTCAGCTTTTGTTTGGAGAGCAGTTGCCTGGTGAAGGCGAGTGATGTTTGCTGACTCTAAACAGGTCTGAAACGCAGCCTCTTGGCTGTAGAGCAGAGCCAGCAGTCCCAGCTGAGCGTTGGGGCAGCGCTGTTTGAAGGGGGAGGGGTCCTGGAGCACCCGTGTTCCAAAGCGCCGGCGTCTCGGTGAGGGTGGGTGTGAGCTAAGGCACGGTTTGCAGTTTCTTGTCTCCAAAGCGCAGCAGCGGGGTCAGGGTTCTGTGAGCAAGGCTGAGTTTACTGCGGCCGCGGCCAATTTAGCGCCTTTTGCTGAACGGCGCGGGCACAGCAGTGCGGGGTCTCAGTGCTGCCGCCGTGTGGCCGCACCGCGGTACTGCAGCCCGGGTGTGGCGCGGGCTGGTAGCCGCTGCTGGCGCCGCCCCGTGGCCACAACGCGGAACTGCAGCTGGCACCGCTCCGCTGCGCAGTTGCCGAGGGCCAGGGGAGCACGCACTGTTTGGAGAGGGCTGGCACGGCTTGGAGAGGGCTAATGCTCATTTGCGTCTCCCGCTGCCCCAGCTCCTGTCGGCTTGCTTCAGCACGGCTCGGCTCGTTTCGGCTTCTTTTGGCTACCCTCGGCGCCGTGCCGTGCCGTGCCGTGCCGTGCCGAGCTGAACTGAGCGCAGCGATGAATCAAGTGGAGAGCAGCCAAGAGCCAACGCAACGCAAACACGGCCGAACAGAGCCGTGCCAACAGAACATTGCGGTGTCTCAGTGCTGCCGCCGTGTGGCCGCACCGCGGTACTGCAGCCCGGGTGCGGCGCGGGGGTCGTGCCCCCCCCGCCCGCAGCTCTCTGCTGCCGCCGTATCGCTGCATTGCGGTACTGCAGCTCGGGCCCTATTGTGCTCTGCGCCACCGCTCCCGGTCCCAGCGCGACGGGGCTCGGCGCTGCGGGGCGGGGCTGCCGCTCGGGGCCGCCTCCCGGTCAGGAGGCGCCGCTGCCGGCCCGGTGCGTAGACATCAGCGCTCCACTGCCGCTGTCGCCGAGGGCCGGGGGCTCACGCACTGCTTCGAGAGGGCTGACGCTGCTGGCGGGGGCTGACACTCTTTTGCGTCTCCATGCGCTCCATGCGGTTCCGCTCGGCTCCTCTCGGCTCGGTTCGGCTTCACTAGATTCGGTTCGGCTCAATTCTGCTCGATTCCGAGCCGAACCGAGCCAACAGTGGCCGAGAGAAGCCGAGGGTAGCCGAGAAAAGCCGAACTGAACCGAGAACTGCCGAATCGAAGCGAGAAGAGCCGAGCGGACACTCATTGGCTGTGCCTGGCATGTCCCTCGCGCGCCGCCATATTTGCATTTCCCGGAGAACCCCGATCCCATTGGCTGTCGAGCCGCCCCGTTTGTATATTCCGCGGTGCTTTGTTTCATCGCTCCGCCCCCGCCACTTGCCATTGGCTACGGCACCGCTTCATTTGCAGAGTCCCGGAGTCTTCTGCGCGCGCCGTCTTATTGGCCTCTTCCCGCCCCTCCCGCTCCTATTGGCTGCAGCACCGTCTTCTTTGCATATCCCCGCCCCCGCCCCTCATTGGCTGCAGCGCCACGAACTAGCGTGACAGCGGGGGACGGAGCTGCGACTAAAACCATAGAGAGCAGGTGCAGAGGCCGGAGCGGCGCTGGAAACCATGGACGGCGAGGCTTAGGGTTAGGGTTGGGGTTTAGGGGTTAGGGTTAGGGTTAGGGTTAGGGTTAGGGCTACAGTTAGGAGTTAGAGTTAGGGTTGCGCTTAGGGGTTAGGGTTAGGGGTTAGGAGTTTGGGATAGGGTTAGCGTTAGAGTTACTGTTAGGGTTAGGCTTAGGGTTAGAGTTAGGTTTAGGGTTAGGGCTTAGGGTTAGGGGTTAGGGCAAGTGTTAGAATTTAGGGTTAGAGTTAGGGTTAGGGTTTTGGTTAGGGGTAGGGTTTAGGATTAGGGTTAGTATTTGGGTTAGGGTATAAGGTTAGTTTTAAGGTTTGGGTTAGGGTATAAGGTTAGTTTTAAGGTTAGGGTTAGGGTATAACGTTAGGTTTAGGGTTAGGGTTAGAGTTAGAGTTAGGGTTATGGTTAGGTTTAGGGGTTAGGGTTAGGGTTAGTTTTAGGGCTTAGGGTTAGGATTAGGGCGAGGTTTAGGGCCAGGGGTTAGGGTTAGGAATAGGGGTTAGGGTTAGGGGTTGTATTAGGGCTAGAGTTAGGGTTAGGTTTAGGGGTTGGAGTTAGGGTTAGGGTTAGGGTTTAGGGTTAGGGTTAGGGTTAGGGTTAGCGTTAGGGTTAGATTCAGGTTAGGGTTAGAGTTACATTTAGAATTAGGTTTAGGGTTAGAGTTAAGTTTATAGTTTGCTTAGGGTTAGAGTTACGTTTACATTTAGGGTTAGGGCGGGTTTTAGGTTTAGGATTAGGGTTATGGTTAGGTATTGTTGCTCCTATGTTTAGTATTAGGGGTTATGTTTAGGGTTAGGGGTAGTTTTAGAGTTAGTGTTAGGTTTGGAGTTAGGGATAGGGGATGGAGGAGGTTTAGGGTTAGTGTTTATGCCTCCTGCAGTTAGAAACGTCTACTGTTTATTTTATTTTGTGCTTTCTTTGCCCATGGTTAGGGTTAGGTTTAGGGGTTAGGGTTAGTGTAAGGGGTACGGTTAGTGGTAGCATTAGGTTTAGGCTTAGGGGTTAGGGTTGGGGTTAATATTAGGTTTAGGGTCGAGGTAGTTAAGTTACTGTTGGAGAGAGCAGCTGAGATTTCCTCCAGAAAAATCTGTGAAGCTTAAGAAAATTCCATTAAGAAGGACTGGTTCCCACAGTCATGTGTGGCAAGATCTTCCTAAAGAGGAGTGAAGCGACTTGCTTATGAGAGCTACGTTGAGTGTTCATTTGTATCAGTCCATGCAACTGGAGAGTAGTGGCTATTTTTGCCTGCTTATGCCACACAGAGAACATTTAAGGTGAAAACTTCTTTCCTACATCTGCTACATATCATATAACTTCCATGCAGTAAAAAAAGAGCTAACTGAGCTTGAAAAGTTGATCGTTGCTTTATCACTTCAGTGCCACATGCAACCTTCAGCCCTTATATCCTGCTGTGCGGTTCCATAGCTGCTATTACTCTACTGCCAGTGACGCGTTGCTGGTCTTCTTTTTCTGTTCCTTTGCTGGGACTAAATGATGAATGCTTAGCTGCCAATGCAGTGATAAATGGAAGCTGCAGCCAAAAGGAAAATATGAAAGATGACTGTGTAGCTAGCATTTGCTCTAGGCTTCCAGAGACATCTCACACTAAGATGCTTTTCCAAGGAACCTCAGCACATCAGCCCATTGTGAACTACAGAGCATCATCAGAAAGAAAGAAAAAGAAAACACACATCACCACCGGCACCATTATGCAACTAAAACCCTCAGTGTAGCCAACAAATGTACTGCTCTTTGTTAGCTTAGCAGAAGGAGCTTGGAGGATACAGAGCAGGAGGAAGACTGCCGTGCTGTGTTCGGTGCAACAGAACTGCAGCAAGTCTCTGCTGGAATAGCTGTGCCCACTGGCCAGGCACTATACCTGCTGTGAAATGTGGTTTATAAGGAAGCAGTAAGGAGACAAGGTGTGTGCAGCCCTGCCTTCCCCTGCTTGCCTTTGTCTCTGCTGCCCGTACTGCCAGCAGAGGTAATAATCCAACACAGAGTCTGAAAAGGCAAGCAGAAACATTTGCAAAAGGAAACAGGCAAGATATGGAATGGGCTAAGTTTTGATTTGTTCACGTGACCTTACTTCAACACCCACAAGCACCCTTAGTCCCACATCTCTCCTGCAAGAGGTTGCCCTTCTCCCTTACAGTAGCATAGCAGCAGCCTACTTGCAGATGAACTTTGCACCCTAGGGTGCAAAAGCACATCAATGAAGGAGGATAGGAAGGAAAATATAATTAAGCCCTTGCTTGTTGACAGAGCTATTTTCAGAGTTGTTTTCGTTACTCAGAGCGCAAGCACTGATATGTCTGGGCTCCTGCTCCACTGTTGGTGATTTTGATACTTTCTGGTAATACAGAACTAACTGGCTGAGCTCCCAGCATATCCTTCATTTCTTTGTCCCATCTTGCCTTTACCTAAATGTGACTCGATAGTGCAGGGTGACATCTTCGTAAGAGAAGCTCTCCATTTACCCAGTTCTGCTACTGTTGCTCGCTATATACCACCTACTCAAGTCTTAAAGAAGACAAATGTGCTAAACACAATTAGATGTTTGTGAAGATGTTCATATTCCACGTTCCCTTGCAGTCTGAATCCCTGCCTGATTATCAATGCCATGCACAACAAGTGCATAAAATAGTGCATTAAGTTCTAAATTTGTCAACAAACAGAAAGCCTAGGACCTGTCATCAGGGCAGCCTGGGGAGGCTGTTCAGGCTAGTGGTTTATGAGTGTTGTAATAGCCAAGGAAATGTAGAACCACTTCAAAGGTGTCTAAAGACAGACATAGGACTTGTCCATTCAACATGCAGCATGGGCTTGAGAATCTGGTTTGGAATGAGTCACTTGGATCTTTCTTTTTTAGGATACTTTTTATTATTGTTATTGTGGGTTCAGCTGGAATTAGACATCAGTCTTCTTCTGCAACAACAGCAGCGATGTGGGTAGAAAAATAACATTTCTAATTCTGCAACATTAGTGCTGCTAGGCTGCTGGTAAAGCACAAACATCTTGGGTTCTGACTTTGCAGAAAAAAATGCTCTGTTTTAGTATTTTGTTGGGGCTCCCACATAGTGTCTAATGCTATGGGAAGTAAGCAATTTCCAGGAGTGCAGTAAATCCTGTGACAAGCTTCTGCCATGTTCAATTCTTTTCCCTCTTGCTTCCCCTTGAGGGAAGAAACTGATATGTGACACATTTTGTTTCCTTTTTTATTTTGTGATGTGTTTAGGACTCTCATCACAAGTGCAAAGCAAAAGGAATATATTGTTTTTTGGAAAGAAAAAAGCTAAATCATGATGTGCTTAATATCTGATTGTGTTTTGGGTTGCCTGTAGAAAACTGTTCCCTGCGTAAGTTTTGCTTTTGCAGAGCATTTGTTCTTAAGGTAGAGGAGTGACAGAGACACTGATGGGCTTTCAGTATTAGTGTTGGCTGCCCACCATTCCCGTTTTCTTTCTTGCCTCCAAATGTGTCTCTCCCATAGTTATAAGCAGAACTGACTCAG
Source organism: Neomorphus geoffroyi (assembly GCA_033558235.1). Lineage (NCBI taxonomy): Eukaryota > Metazoa > Chordata > Aves > Cuculiformes > Neomorphidae > Neomorphus > Neomorphus geoffroyi. Next base: position 31,289,367 of record JAUMJM010000004.1, read on the forward strand.
TATGAGCAGAGCCCACGACCAGGTGAGTAAATGGTCTTGGAGAGCTTTAGGGGAAAACGAGGGTAGAAAAAAAAGTGCAGAGGGCAGTGACCTCATTTCTGTGCTATGAGCATTTTGCAGCTGGCAGTAGGCCTGGGGCAGGAAGAGGCATGGCTGGAACAAACCCTGCTACAGTAAACCCGACAGGGTTTTGGCAAGAAGAAGAACAAACTGGGTAAGCAGGGTTCTCAGGTAACGTGAATCAAACATTCCAGATGCTCACCTAAGACCTTCTCACCAGTTAATTTTTTTTAGGAGGAGTGCGAGAGGGGTGTGAAGGGAGGGAGCTGAACTAACAAGGAACAGTACATTCCATTTACACATCCAGCTGCATGCCAGGTGACTTGAGCTGCTAAGAGCATCCTGTGGCACATTCCCTATTTCCCCACTCATTTCCACCAAGCCTGGCACTCCAGCGTATGTGGAACCTCTGTAACAGGCATATACTGAAGCCAGGATTGCCAGCAGACACATGCCCCCTCCCAAAAAAGTCCCACAAACAGAAAAAGAAAATAACCAAAACAAAATAAAACTATAAACTTTTGATTTTTCAGACTATTGCTGAGGTTGATCATAAAAATCAGGACAAATCACAATGTGTGTAGTATCTAGTGCTTAAATGTAGTTCAAGTTCCTGGCAGCACTTTGATAGGGGAGATAAAATTTGCATCAGTCCTGATTCCAGTATATGGAAGAGTCTGGCCCAATTCAGATAGCCCATCCCAGAGCAGCTCAGCAAAAGTCTGTCCTGATGAGTCCTGGCAACATGTCACGAGGCCATCTTGCAGATAAGGAAGTACCCATCCTCCATTGCTTTCAGTGGGAGGCAAGGAGGTAAACCTCTGTAAGAAACTGGCCTTTCATGCCTCAATGCTGTATAAAGCAACTTCTTTTTCCTCTACTTAACATTTAAATGAAATCCTGTCCCTGTTAAAAACTCTAATTTCTTGCAGCTACAATGGGAACCTGCCACCCTGTAAAACACTGGAAGCAGCTGTCCAGTGGATTGCTGTACTGCACATAGACTGTTATTAATAATCATTAACGTGATGGAACTTTCCCCTTATATATCCCACCAAAAAGAAACAATTTCTGTTCTTTTGAGATCAGCCTTTACACAAAGTTGATGGTGTTAGAGCAGTCAGAGTGCTCTGAAGTGTATGTTGTAGTGATTAATATATGATTTCCCCTCCTTTCTTCACCATTCTCCAATGCTACATGACATTTGTTGAGTGCTGGGTAGACTCCACGCAAGGATTTTAAGATTTTGTCCAAAGTTGCTACTTCTTCATTATTTTGATACAATGATTACCAAGCATTTTGACACAGTGAATGTAGTGATGGGACACAGTTCTAGCCAGGCCTCATGGTAGCTCATTACAGGCAGGTTAAACATTAATTATTTATAATATCGATGCCATCAACTGCTTTTGCACTGCCTTCCTTGGGAAGATCTAAAAACAGTTTACAGGGAAGCTCAGTAGTATAACTATACTTTTAAATCTGGAGCAGTTTATTAGCTTCCAATTGGATCAGCTGATATTAACATGCAAATACAGCCAACACATTCAGCAAGCACAACATGCAATACCATAGAACCGTGATACAGAGATCAGCAATCTCCACACTTTGGCTTTACAGTTTCTACAAGCTGCTCCCCACTCCCATTTAAAACCTAAAACTTGTGCCAACAAACAGCAAGAGGATTTTGTGCTGAGTTTCCTTTATGACAGGCTCTTAGAAAATGTTATTACTCTCTGCTCAGGCTCTTTTCTAGGCCTGTTCCCTACTCTGGAACTTGCTAACTCCCACACGAGTTTTCCATGGGCAAACCCAGCTTGAAGCGCCAGCAGAGCGGTCACTCTCTTTTTCTTTGCAACCACTAAGTGGAAGGAAGACATGGGGAAGGGAGGGGGACCACATCCAAGGGGGACTCTGCATTCAGCAAAAAGAGTAAGGCTGGGCTTTTCCTCAGCCTCCCTTTTATAACCTCTGACTTTCTGTGCAGAAGTGGCTCTTTCTAGTCTTGACGTTATCTTTTAAACACACTAATACTGCTGCCTTGGGCTTTTGAGCAGAGAAAGGCATCCAGCTTTTCTAGCAGAAAACCTTTTAATAACTTCCCTTGGAGGCTGCTGCTTTGCCCAAGGCAAAGGCTTGCAGAGCGCAGCTGGGATTGGAGAGGATGGGAAAAGATGAATGGGGAGTGGAGAGCTCAAGAGGAAAACTCATTGCAGGAAAACGGAGATAGGAGTTCAGGATGCAGACCTGCAAGAGGTATGTTTTCCTCTATACTTCCACCCACTGCTGCACTGTCCTGGTGAGGTCAGACTGCTGAATGGGAACATACAGACTGAAACAGTGTAGAAGACATTATTTAATAGCTCATCTTAAATAACACGACAATGTCAACATATGAAAAACTTACACTTGTCAAAGGTGGCACAGAATATTCTACTGTGTTTTACTATTTATCCAGTGTGTACGTTTGGAAAATACAAATAAATACTGTCCCATCAGCTGCTTCAGTATATAATCAAGGTTTAGACCTTCCATTTTAAGAACCAGCTTGACACTGAAACAGAGGTGCAAAAGCAATATGATATATAGACAAAACAAGCTCTAAATAAGTTTCCAAGTATGTTCTCTACTGAAAGCTATTTTTAAAATTCAGTTTTACATCTATAAATACATAGTACAAAAAATGAAAGTTTACGAGCCATTTTTCCCCAATAGTTGTGCCATTTGAAGTTTTAAGTAGCAACATTCCTCCAACATAAGATGCATACATTTAAGAACAACAATATCAATATTTACATATAAAGTTATGAACTGTTTGAGGATATAAATTAGTAGCAACACACAGAGATAAAAATACATGTACTGTGAAATAAATAATTCAACAGCTTTACATATGAGGATATCTGTAGTATTATACAAACAAAATATACAAGATTGTAGGGCTTGATCTTTCTGTTGCTCATATCTGTCACTCAAGCACCTGAGTAATCCCAATGCAGTAAAAAAGCTGCGTTATGGGATTACTCATATGCTGAAAATCAGGTGCACAATAACTACTGAAATGGCTTCTGACTAAAATGGCTCCTGACTAGATCAGGCTCCACAGAAATCTTAGTATGATCACATGTGTTTAGTTTTATTCTTGTGAATTGAGATACTGTTGGCAGTCAGGGTCTCCTTTAACATCTGGAGATTCAGGAATTCTTCTTCCATTTTTTGGATAGACACACCAGCATCCAGCAGACTCTCCATCCAATGAAGTTTCACACTAGAATATTAGCAAAACAAAACACATGATAAGCAACTGCAGAAGATCGCCTGTGAGATACTGCAAGTAGAGGTGTTGGACAGAACTAGGATCTAGGTGGGGACCTGCCATGCACAGACTTGTTTTGAATGTGGTGGTGCCTACTCTGACAGAGCCTCTGACCAACACACTTCATAGGAGGCCATGACCCAAGCTCAGCTACTACAGCAGCAACTTCAGATTTAAAACAGTTTGCCCACTCCTTGGTAAACAGCAGTACAAAACAGCGATATCTTCCAACATGAGAAACTGAAGGAAGGCAGAATGTATGAGCTGGTAGGGTGAAAGCAATGACTGAATTGTCTGGCTCTTCATGCAAGACAAATAGGGTGGTTTTTTTCTTGGAGACTCGGTTAAACAGATTTCTGTTTGCGCCTGATTAGATCCCAGGTCACAATGTTTGTGAGTCACACAGTGGTGCCATGTCCAAAAACAAGGAGTCTCGGTGACACAGATTTGTGCAGACCTACTAAATTTGTGTGCATGACCTGTGGTTACAAGGGTGTGGCTTGAGGTCTGGAGCTTTAGTTAGGTTTACAGACTACTCTCAGTGTAACTTGCAATGGCTTTTTTTGAGGCTATAATGGAAATGAGCATATAACATAATCCATAGGCAGCACAAATCAGTATTTTTGTTCTACTTTCAGAAGGCTAATTTTGCTCCAGAGAGTTTTTTCACTGTCTGTGTAAGTTTTTCTCTGCCTGGGATATGAGAGCCTCCTTTCTCTGTAATGATTATTATATAGTCAATGGGATTTGCAGGCAGTATGGTGGATATTATGAATTAATGGCAACTGGGACTGTGCTAACAAATCAGGTACGTGAGGCTTGATTTGGCTTGGGAGCAGACAGAGTTAAAAGATTTGGAGAAGGCCTTCCATGCACCTGTTCTGTGAATGGAAAGGACTCCTGCCTCCATTGCTGTCAGCCTACAGTATGCAGCTCACTTTTAAGAAAAGGATAAGCCACCTGTTCCCACTAATAAGTATCCCTGTTTTCACAATCTGCTTTTCCAGCAGCTGCAAACTTGTGAGTTTGGGAGCAGAGGGCTGTGAAAGGCACAGTTGGCTGTGTCAGGCACAGTGCAGCGCTGCTGTGAGCAGACAAGGGAAAATGCACACACCTGTTTGCTGTGGTAAAGTCCATTCTTGTTGCAGTTGGGCAAGTAGAATTTGAAAATCTCCGCTCCAGTTCTCTGCTGTGCCTTTGCCAATTTATACAGGGCTCTGTAGAGCTCTTTCTCACAAGGTCCCTACAGGAATACAATGCAAAAGTTGTCAATACCAAAATCACAAAGAAATCAGCTAAACAAAAAGCGACCAGTATAAAGCTAGCAAAAAGCTGAAAATACTTATTAGTCATAAAATCTATGTCAGGATGCTTCGTGTGTAGTTTTTACTTGTTTCAGTAGGAGCACAGCCAGAAAACTCTGGTGTTTTTTAGGTGGTGCATTTAGGCCTTTGTTTTTATTCTTTGAGGTATTTTCTGTCCTCAGAAACACAAGCATTTAAGCTCTTAAATTGCCACACAAGGAAATTTAACCTGTACTAAGTAAATACATTACCGCTCAGAGGGTACAAGCTTTCCTATTCTGGGGAGGCGCACATTAGGAGGCTGGTGTACGTGAGACTAACCACGTTTGCTGTGTTGTCATGGCCCTGTGCTCTGTTGATGTATGGAGAATAGGTGCAAGACCTATATAGAGGGGGCAAGAACAAACATTTCAATGTTTGTTATCTTTTGTACAGGGCAGAGCTGCATAGAAAGCACCTCTGTGTCTTTAAGAACCAAACCCAAGGTGGCTGAAAATGGGGATGAAGAACTGTTTGCAATATTCACTGTTTCCACAATTTGCTTGCTTTCTTTTCCAAAGCCACAATTGTTGCATATGCATAGTACATCATATGTTTAAATGAGTGAAAGGGGAGTAGCGACTGAATAAATATTTTTATTGTAGAGTGAAAATAATTATACCCTATACTTTTGCAAGAGCTCCCAGTGTCAGCCCTATTCAAGTCAACAGGCTTATCTGTGGCTTTGGGTGAGAAAAGCAGAAGCCTAAGAATCAGAACTGGAGCTGACAGCACTGATGTATAATAGTTCAAACTAAATCAGTGATCAGGTCCTGTTCTGGACGTGGAATGAGGCTTCCTAAGGTGGGGTGATGGTTAGTAGGTTTTTGCCTTTTTTTTTTTTTTTTTTCTCATTTCTTCTTCATTATGAAACTGGGTTTCTGTGGTGCTCAATCGAATTCAGCTCTTCGTTGTGGGTGTGCTGGATGCCCGAAACTGGTCTAACTGTGGTTCTCTGGTGCCCTCAAGTGGAACACGGACCTGCTTGCAAAGGCCCCACGCTCCCATTGCCCACTGCGATTTTGCAGTGTCAAAGGTAAAAGCTTACTTTAATTGCTGCGCATTCTGTCTTTTTACATGCATCTACTGAATAGCATTTCCCTGTGTTCAGAAATAAACGAGCTTTGGTTTGCACTGGTGTTTCATCAATAACTGTATGTAAGGATTCCCATTTATTGCACTGAGAATTGGACTACTGACAAATGCCTTTTATTTTTTAACTAAAACACAAAAGGAGTCCAAGATTTTAATGTGGGGTCTTGGAAATTAAGGGACCATCTTATGATCTGACAGTAAATGCAGAGAAAGATTCAGCCTCTGCATGGAGTTTGTGTAAGACATATCTGATTCACACCTGTTTTTATTGCTCCTGCCATTTTGCCTGTTCCTCAAGCATCTGATGAAAGCATTCCAAAAGACTGTTTACTGGATACCCAAAATATTGACATCCACTGCTTCTAGAAGTTCATGTACATTTTCATTTTGAAATCAATTCACTCCGAATCAATAACATCTATTGAAATGGTCTCTGAAAGATTTGCAAAAAAACCCCACCTGGTCTTTCCATTTCTTGAGTTCATATATTCTCTTTGCTTTCATGTTTTCATATGCAGTGATGGCATTCCAGGGGATGGATTTTTCCTGGTCTATAGGAAACATCAACTGATAGTTCAGCAGTTGATCCTGTGTCATTTCAGTGCTTTCCAAAGGCATATCCTCTGGTTCAAGAGAGTCTGGAAACGAATAATATTTAGCATTTATTTTTCCAAATTAAAAAGGCAAAGAAAAAGAAGAATCAAAACCAACAAAAAAGAGGTAAGTATATAAGACAGATCTGTTACAGCGGCTCTTGCAGGAGTAATAAATTACATACAAAGCGTAACAACTTTAGTCATAAATTCACATATGTCATCAGATGTTCTCTAACAAGTTGGTTGTTTTATGATCCTTCAAAATCACTTTAATGGGAAAGATGAAGCTGCAGACAGTCTGTTAGAAATTAAAAAGCTTTCTTGACTACAGTGGGTTGTAGAGGCTTTGCTAAACGAGGTTAACTGGAGTTAAACTTGTAATGAATTTAGATTTTTTGTCAGCATGATGTGTGTGAAGAGAGGAACTGGTCCAGACCTGATCTCATGGCATCCTGTACTTGGTGCTGTGGCTTGCTGTAGCAATTGACAGGAGTCAGCAGTAGCTTGTGCTGGCCTGAAGTGGATCAAATAGCCAGATCATGGCCCACACACCAGTGCCTAACTCAGCATGTGTAAATTCTCCCACTGTAAGCAACTTTGCAATTGCAGGGACACATCATGGAAGAAAAGTGTGACAAGTGACTATAAAACTTGTTGGATCAAGGCTCTAGACAATCATCCAATGGACTAAAACCCACATGGCTTTCTCTTTGACAATATGTAAGAAAAAATGGTGGTGTAAAGGAAGGAAAGAAAAGAAAGAAAGAAGGAAGGAAGGAAGGAAGGAAGGAAGGAAGGAAGGAAGGAAGGAAGGAAGGAAGGAAGGAAGGAAGGAAGGAAGGAAGGAAGGAAGGAAGGAAGGAAGGAAGGAAGGAAGGAAGGAAGGAAGGAAGGAAGGAAGGAAGGAAGGAAGGAAGGAAGGAAGGAAGGAAGGAAGGAAGGAAGGAAGGAAGGAAGAAGACCTTTTTAACTGCAGGAGGCTTAAACACTCAGTTTAATCACTTTTCTCTCCCCTCCCCACCCTATCCAGTACAAGAGAAACTCCGCTTACTGCCACCAATGGCCATTGTTACTTTGAGTCAACGATTACTTTTGTAATCCTACTGAGTTACCTTAATCACCATTGCATGAACATCACAGTAATGATGGTGAAAATAATAATAAATCATAACATAATGAAATAACACTGGAGAAGTTCCTAATGATCATATAGCATATAATGCTTGCTAGGTCTCTTTGCTCAAAAATAATTTGGCTACCACTGCACTACTTCAGATACGTTTTAGCCTTGAAATGAAGGCAGGCATAAAGCCTGTTTAGGTCTTTTCATTCTTTATCGTGACTTTTGGAGACAGACATAAACAAAGTCTAGAAAACGTTTGTCCTGTTGTAGTTAGTTTACTACTAAGTAAAACCTATCCATAGTCTCCCAGAAATCTTATTAATTACTCTAAGTTGTCCCATTATTACACTGTAGGGTTTTCCTGCTTGCTGCCTGCTGCGAGCACCTCTTGGATCCGCACAAGGATGCACCTCGCCTCGCCCAGGTCAAAGCACGTTTTCCCAGAAAACGCGGTCCCTGCGTCCCGGTTTTTCATACGCCTGCCTAACTTTGCTCCTTTTTCCCAGCTCCTGTGCCCGCAGCGCCTTTGGTCGGCCCAGGAGCATCACGACCTCCCAGCCCTCCTTCCCCATCCCGGCGGGGCTGGGACGCGACCGCGCGGTACCTGCCGGCTCCGCCGCGCGCATCCCTTCGGCCTCGCTGGCAGGCAGGCACGTCCCGCGCCCCTGCATGAGGGCGGAGAGGGGTCGGGGCTCGCCCGCGGGGACGTGGCAGCGCAGCCCTCGGCGGCAGCGGGCCGTGTAGACCCCGCACGGCTGCCCTGACCCGAGGGCGCAGGTGTGGCAGCAGCCGCAGCCGGGCTGCCGCGCCGTCTCCGCGCAGCCGGGCGCCACGGGAGAGCAGAGGGCGAGCCGCTCCGCGCTGCACGGGGCGCAGCGCAGCGGCTGCGGGGCCGCCCCCGCGGCGGCGCGCGGGCCCAGCAGGGCCGGCAGCAGCAGGGCCGGCAGCCAGCAGCGGCGCAGCAGGGACCGCGCGCTGCCCATGCCGCCGGGGAGCAGGGACCGCCGAGAGGGCAGCTCGGCAGGCTGAGGAGAAGGCGGCAGTTCACATACATTCCGCTCGCCCGGACCATTTATACAGTGCTTCGCCTGGCTATTAATCTTTAACCCCGAGTTAACTATTATCTGAACAGGAGGGCCGGAGACGCATCGCTTCGCTGGTGGTTCAAGTCCCGGACCACTCTTCTCCTCCCCTTTCACTTTCCCCCTTTATCTACTTTCTTTCCTCCAGACATGCAGGAATGCTTTTATTCCCTTCCCCCCACCTCTCTGCCCTAGCACAGTTAACAAGGAAAAATGTGCTGGGGGTGAGGAGAAACGGGCAGAGGGCAATGTATGAGTAGGGGTATACTGTCCCTTTTTCCCTGTCACAAACGTCTCCTGTTCTCGACATTAGGTAAAAACGTAGTGGTTTTTTTTAAAAAAAAGTGTCGGGGGGGGAGAAGGATGGAAATCCCACTGAAACTGAAGCAACTGACTTCATCTTTCCACAGTAACAAACGCAACAAACCCTTGTTTAATTTTCATCATGTGGCTTCAGGTTAGGAGGACACTGACATACCAAAGAGGAGGCCCCAAGGGTAATAAAGCCATCAGGATCCTGTAACCGCTGCACATATGCACGTAGGAGCCCTTGTGTTAACCTCCGGGAGGGGCTGCATGAATCTGGAGAGATCTCCTGTGCCTGGATTCAGTTTTGCTACTGCTGCAGGGATGAGAGGTCCTCAAAACATGCACTTGGGGGAAAACAGTGTTTGTCCAACAGTCCAGAAATGAATATCTGTTTTTCTGTCTGTCCTGTTACTCTCTTCATCTCCTCATATGTCATTGGGCTGTGTGTGTGTGTGTGTGTGTGTGTAAAACCTTTCTTTTTCTTCTTTGCATGCAACACTTGTCAATAAAAACAATAAAAGCAAAGGAGCAAAGGTATTCAGACTTCACTGTGCTGAACAGATTATTTTATCCTGGTATTTACAGCATGTACTGAGCTTGAACTAGCAAATTCCACTGTCAAGTCATCTAATGGAGCATGATTTTTGTTTGGTTGTTTGTTTTTTTTTTGTATTTAGTACTCATATATACAACATTTATGTGAAAGAAAGTGAAACAGAACTGAATAGCATTGTTTAACATTCTGTTATTCACTTTTCTTTATCTGGTATTAATGCCAAAGGTTTTATTCATAATGCCCATTTTTAAGCCCCTGTATTCATAACTAACTTCATAAAAGTATTTTTATTGGTTACAGATTTTTTAAACTTGAGACATTTTCACTTAACTGCTTCATCTACTTTTTGATTTTTAATTAAGATTGTTTTAGGGATCTCTATTTGGATGCACAAAAGATGGCAACCCTTAAAACGCACTAACATTTTAAACAAAAAATAATTTTACAGATTTTCAAAGAATTCTGTGGACTTCACATGTCTGATTAGGAGCACATTTTGGATAAAAACCTGGGGCATGACAATTTCTACATCACAATTAGACTTTTTAAGCTCTAATGCTCTTTTCTCTGTTTAATTTCTATTTTTTTCTTGTGCATCTGACTTAGAAAATCATGATTCTCTTACCATTCAGTGAAAAATACACAAAAATATGTCTTCTTGCCTCCCTCAAAGAGAAAAAGAAAACAGTGTAAAACTAAGTCCCTTTCATGACAAAACATGAACCCCCTCCCCAAATTAAAAGTACATCCAGCTGTAAAATGACAGAGGTCATATGCATTTGTATATGTGTATGCATATATTCATTCACTTATCTATGTATCTCTGCTGTGATAGATAGCTTTGTATGAACAGAATTGAGGATCACTGTACTGCTGACAACTTAACATAAGCTACTTGCCCCTTAAATGACGGTACACAGTGACTACCACCATCATGTCTGCTGTTTTCTGTCTTTAAAAAAAAGAATGTGAACTGAGAGGAAATAACTTCAAATGATACACATGAAATGTTTTTAAAAATTATTTTTTAACTTATCACTGTAATTTTTAAGTAAATAGATAAGAAAGACATTTAATGCAAGAACAGGATTTTTTTTTGTCATAAAGGCCTACATCACAAAACTTACATTAGTTTCATAAGAATCACATTCTTCCAAAGCACCATCATGTTTTCAGGTCTTTGGCATGTTTTTCCTTACTGTGGGGCAGCTGGCAGTATCTGAACTGCCCAGACACTTTCTAACCATTAGTAGCCTTTTAGAAGCTAGATTTTTTTCGGTTTGCCCAGTAAGATAAACAAAAGTTAAACAAGTGTCTGTCTGTCCGTCCCTGTCTCCTCCCTCCCCATCTACCCCTTTCCCCCCATTCCGATTATAAACAATTTTGAAGGTGATTTTGTTTTGTTTCATTTCATTTCATTTATGATTCAGATCAAATCTAAATGATGGCCCAGCCTTTATTCCATCTGTATTTTGTACAATCAAACTGAGGAAAACTAAAACTCTGCTAAAGCAGACTTTGCAAGCAGATGTTCTTCTGCACAAAAGGCAGACTCATAAAACCAGTCCCTTCATATTTCATTTACATAAATGAAAATACATCAGAATAGGTTATGATAACTTAGGGCAGTATCAATAAACAAGGTAATGCTTTTGATAGGGCATGGACATCAGTGAAGTGAAAGTATTGTATATGTTTATGTAGGCTCTATTTGATGTAATACTACAACTCATCTACCAATCTCCATCTGTGACCCTGACATTGCTTTAAAGAACACAAACAGATAAAAAGGTTAAAAACATCCATGATGTAAAGTTGTGTTTACTGAAGACTTTAAACGGTAAGTCTTAGGTGTTCTAACTATTGCCCCCTAATTTGAACCACTTGACAAAAGACACCACATGAATCGTAGGCAAGAGTTCCTTTTCTATAAAACTTTCCCTATTGATTTCTTCAATATTTCTTAGCCAATGACCTCATTTTTTGTGTTAAATAAATCTTGGTAATTTTTATATTTTTCTTTAAAGCCACTTTGAGTAACTCATAAAGTTTTATGTAAGTTTGTGTACAAGTTATCTTCCTCTTCTAATCATCAAAATTCCAGTGACTTGCCAAATAATTTCCTACTGGAACTGCTTCTCTGGATATACCTCATCAAATGTAACAGTAGAGAGGATTTTTATTACTGCTAGCCCCAAAATGAAGGAGCCCCCAATGTTTCAATGTTTTCCTGCTTTTTTCTTCTAAGGATTCATGTTGGCTTTTCTCCTCTTTGGCTGTTACTACTAGACTATAAAATGCTGTACTTTCATCTTTTAATACCTTTAAACATGCCAATAAAAATAGGAATAAGTTGTAGGACCCAGCCCACAGTAAGTCAAGAGGTCGATTTTCTCTGATTACCCATCCTATGAAGTGGAAAGCCAGATCTGGGGAACAAACATGCTTGAAGTGTGCCTTCTACAGGAACAGGGGCAAGGCTGCAGGCACAGCAGACAGCGCTGCCTGAAATCCACACCAAGAGAGCAGGGCGTCTGTTACTGACACAAAATGCTATGCTGTTAAAACAGGAGGGCACGTTTATCTGGATTGTTTCCAATTGCTTTCCACATTTAGGTTATTCACTTCTGCACTGGTTCTTGCAAAAATAGAGTTTCCCAGCTGTCTTTGTCAAGAAATCTGTTTCCTACCTTCCTACCCGTTCCTCTGTCCTGAGGCATTTTTGATTTCACCAATATAATTACTGTTAATTATTATTATACTATTGTTGCTGGGAATACCAGGAGTACTTTTTTGAGGTTTCAGAGTCTCTACTGTTTCCCCAGAGGGTGAGAGACAAGACTTTGGGACTTCAGTCAGTTCTAAAGAGCCTGAGTCTTGTGTGGAGAACTGAAAGTGGGTAAGCTACTGCTGGCATTCATGGTTGCCTGAGCTATTCAAACATCCTGACTGTTTAATTAGCATCTGATAGTTATCAAGTGTCTCATTAAGTATCTTTTGATGCTCACTGCAGCCTTAATCTACGTGCATTTACGATTTCAATCTCTTTGCAGGTAGTGAGGTATAGGCAAGTTCACAGTGTCCAGAGGAACAATGATGCTTAGAGGTGCTGACCTCTCCTTGGGACCCCTGAACCTTTTCGTGTAAGGGGGGCAGGGCTTACTTTCTGGGGGAAGATGTAGGAGAACAGCATGAAGACCAAGTAACTGTGAGACACAACACCCTTGTTCAGGTAGGTCACCATGTGTGGCACCTACTCTCGGTCAAACAGAACTCAGCAAGCATTTTAGAGAAAACTGAAGCTGCTAACTCTAGTCAACAGTTTTAAGGCTCCTTGACGGAGAGTGCATTTTGCAAATGGAGACATGAAGAGGTTAATCCAACCTGTTATTATATCAAAATCACACTGGAGATAAGATTGAATGTCACACGATTATTTGCCTGACCTACTGTATAAATAATCTCTGCCATCAAACATCACACAGGTTACTTGATTAAAAAAAAAATCAATATAATTAATGCATAATGAACAAAGCAAAAAGCCAAGATTAGGTTGTCAAATCACTTTGTTACAGATGAAAGCAGAGTGCCTCTCTTTACAAATAGGAATTTGACTGCTTTCAGTATATTGCTGTGATTTTGCTTTCTGTAGCAAAGCCACATGAAAAAAAATGTAACTTCTAGTGACCCACAGCTTGGTGATGGTGGGTCAGCTGTATAAACTAAGACAGACACAGAGAAGAATAACTAGATGCCTCAAAAGCTTTTCTCTCATGAAATTTGGTTAATTGATCTATTGTAAAAATGTTTGTATATTGTTAGTATATTGTTTGTTGCTGTTGTCATTACAACTGGTTGACTATGACATGGTCAACATGAGAAGAAAATCCAACCCTGCCAACATCATCTTATTTTTAATGTAATTTTCTACATATAGCACTTCCCCCTCCCCATTTGATAGTTTTCTCAGTCTCAAATATATCTGTCTAGTGAAAACATGTTCTGCAGACTTATTAAGTGTATATATATAAAAAATACACCTTTTAAAATAATCAGTTCAAGTCTTGTTTTCCTTTAACTCTACAGACTTCACATTCTGAGAAGCTGGAATGGCCAACTGATCTTTTAGGCATCATGACTCTGCTGCTGTGCTTTTGCTTGCCTTATTCATCTTTTCTTCAAATGTAGTCATCGCAGTGTTCATTTTTCTTTAATCAATTTTTATTATCACCCAGTAGTGACCAAAAATCCATCTGCTACTGAATATTCTAGTCAAGGTCAGGATACACTATTGATTTGTACGCTTGAATCATAAACTTTCTAGCATAATTTCCAGTCCTACATTCTCAGTGGACTTAGTTAGTCAGGGACATTTGGGATGCCAAACAGCCCTTTCTCCACCATCCTAGTTCCACCCCTTCTTTCTTCCCTTTACCACAGTTACAATTATAACACATATCGACATTAGCATATTTCTTGCAATTAAAAGTTGTTGATTGCAATTGTAATGGCTCCCTCTCATGGTGGCAAAGCCTGCTGATGTTGTAGAGCTATGGTTTGCACAGGTTTTGGCTTTTGTGTGGTTTTTTTCTTAGAGGAGCAACAAATGCTAAAACACTCACCTGCTTTGTATGAGCACTCTCAAGCAGCACCAATTTGATTGAATTGCATGCTGTATAATGCAATAAATTGCCTGGTGCTCTCCTGACTGGGGAGTATACTTTGAGACCTATTTTACCTATTCATCTTGTAAGTGCCTTTTTGGATCCAGTTCGTCTCCCAGTAAGTTTTGTCAGAAGTGCTGTCCATACTTTCATTCCTGTATCTGAACTCGCATCACCTTTCCATACTAGAAAATTAGGTTATTCCGTTTCTAGGAAAAGAACCATTTTTTTTCCTTCCTAGAGGTATGAGCTATTTCTTTTCATCTTTTTTTGTTGGCATCTCCTCTTTAGGAGAAGATATAAGATGTCAGTTTTAGGAGGCTTATAGTATCTGCCAGTAGAAAAGGGTCACTACCGGGGATAAACCTGCAATGACATGAAGACCTGAAAGCATAAACCAGTTAGAAGAGGACATGTAGAGCTAGAAAAGGGCAAAAGGATGAGATGGAGGGCAACAAAAGGAAACAAAATGGCAGCAACAATAAGAAGCAGAAAATATATGATGTCTTTCTTTTTTTGCTCCCTAGGAGTAATGAAGGGTATTTTTCCCCCTCTTCTTACCATTTCTTCAACAAAAAATGAATTAAACCAGAAAAAACCCACGAACTCCAAAGAAATAAAATACCACAGTTGCAAGACAGTGAATTACTGACCTATGATGTGAGTTCAATCTTCTTTTTTAATGAATCCTTAGGCAAATTAGAACAACTTTGACAAGTAATACTTAAAAAGCCTGACTTCACAGTAAGACTAGATATGGTAATTACTGCCTTGTGACCTAAGACACCTGGTTTCAAGGTCCTGTGTCAGATGAGAAGGGGATTTGAAAAGCAGTCTATTACTTCCCAAAGTTTTGTCCTGTGGGCTCTTGAAACTAAAGATGGATAGATATACCTCCTGTCTGACTCGTGTATGCTAGGCATCTGCTTTGCACATCCCATTTCAGGCTGGAGGGATGGGACTGATGTGAAGTACTGTGAGATCACATGTGTGGGCAGATCCAGATGACTGGCAACCCAAAGCTGCTCTCAGGCTCTGCTGGGTTTGCATGCCCACTGGGACTCAATGAAGTACGAAACAGAATTTCACTATATAGGATCATTAGGTGCCTACATAGCCGTACAAGGACTGAGCAGCAAATCTGAGATTTTCCAGGGATGTGGGGTCTATGTCCTAGGTGGGGTTCTAGGATCCATGCCTAGATCTAATTTTTAATAATACTTAAAAACGTTACCCAATAGCTTCAACTTGTCCAGCTTTTCTAGGTGTTACTAGGCGCAGTCAAAACTTTAGTATATTTGTTCATTTTTTTTCTAATAAGTCAGAATCGTTGAGAAGTAAGTTGCTTTAATAGGCATTGTGGACTGCAACAACAGATGGAGCTAAAGGAGACTTTGGTACTTACGTGTCCTACAGAACAAAACACACCAGAATACAGGTCAGTGACACAGTGCACCTTTACTCAGGGTTCTGTCTGTAGCACAAATATAACTATGTTGTGATTTATAGGAAAAAAAGTTGGTTTTATTTCAGTTTTCTACTTTTCCTAGTTAGCTAAAATTGTTCAGCTATGATCAGTGAAGAAGTAACTTAGTTACCAGTTCTCTGTTATTTAAATCTGAAATATGTTAGAAATGTGTGAGAAATATTTTTCTATTCAGTCTGGCCTCTTACAGAAACAGTGCAGCTGGGCAGACAACTCCCAGCTCTGTCAACAGATTTGTTACCGTTGCTTCAGTGGGAACAAAGCTGAGCTCGTAAATACAGGCTGAAGACAGTTCTGTCTCTTCCCTCTGTTCTTGGTAGTGTTTTTGTTCTTCTCCATCCAACATCATGCTTAGTCACCATCAGCAGGTAGATTGTGTAATGTCTGTTCAGAGACAAGTGTACTGAAAACAGTTCCCTGGGTCAAGGTCATAGCTTAGCTCCTAAAGGAAAAACACTACCCTAAAAGAGCACTCTCATTGGGAAGGCTGTTCTGAACTTACAAACACGTTCAGTATTGTATTTGAAAGATAGAGCAAAAGCAACTCTGATCACATTCATCTATGCAGAAAAAACCCTTTTTATTTTAAAATGATGGTTTGGGAGGTCTCGTAAGAATCTAGTGTCTGTATCCCTAATCTTTTCCAGCCTCATTGCCTGCAATACTTAAGGTCATTAATTATTGTAGAGGCCTATTTTTGGGAGGTGTTGGACTCTGTGACTTCCTTTAAGTTTTTGTTTGTTTTTTTTTTTTTTTTTTCACACTGCAGTGTTATTGCAGTATAAATATGCCTAAAAGAGCTGCACATGAAGAAAGTTGCTAACTAAACAGTAATTCACCCTTGTTGCCACTAGAGGATAAACATTAAACAACATAACACTAGCGCCTCTCTCAAAGCCTATTCTTTTCAAAGTATGTGTGTATATCAGATCAGAAAGCTAAAACCTGAGAGTCTACTGGAGAAATAAATGAAAATGCAAATTCTGTAGAGAAAAGAAATACTACATCTATTTTTTTTTTATTTTGCCCCAGTGGACGTACTTAGACGTGAAAGGCAATAGTAGCAGTGTAGTTCTGTATGTGTAGTTTATATTCCCTAACATCCTGGCTTTTAAAAAGTAGAGACAAGCCTTTCTTTGGGAACATAATTCACTAGGAGATAATGTGTATTTTAGTACTATATAGGTCTGGTTGAAGTCTCTTGGTGTTCTAACCTATAACAATAACTGTTGATGTAGAAGATCAGTCACATTTCAGAAAATCCCTGAAGCACCAATTAATCCTGTTAATATTTCCTCACGAAAGGCTGAGCATCATTGTGATTTCTGCAAATTCATGAGGCCCTAAAATACTGTCAGATAGATGCTACGCAGTCTTTAGTATGCCTTTTGAAACACTCCAAAGAGAAGTAATAGAAGTGGCTTTCAAAATCCTGAAAGCCCTCGGTTTTGTGCATCTGTCTGACTGATAAAGCTTCAGAACTTGCAAAAGGCCAGCCAAAGTCAATTCTCAATTTCTTGTTGCCATTCTGGGCACTTTGTTTCCCTCCACTGAAGAAAGTCTCTGTGATTTGATTGGCACCAACTAGTTCCATTAATTTGACAGAGAAGCAGTCTTATTTTCTGGAAAACTTTCCCAGTATTTACAGTGTTCTGAATCAATTGCAGTTGGCACAAAACCAAAGACTTCTTAGATGTTAAGCAGCCATATTACCCAAATTCCTCTTGCATTTGATGTAGCCCAAAGCAAGGCCCAAGTAGGGCTTTCCCAGCAACTACATGCCTGCCCTGCTAAGGGTCCAATTGGCCTTTAATGACCTTTTCACTAGGCCTAGCATCATGGAGCGGGTCAACCTCAGTAGACAAAGGCACATAGGGATATGACAGCTGAGTCTGAGTTTTGGCAGAAGACTGACATCAGGTATCAGAAGGGCAAGGAATCCAGCATGCACAGAAGAGAGTTTCTGTGTCTTTTAAGGAAGGAAACCACTAGAGGCCAGATTGAAGACATTAGATGGAAGCATTTGAAGACCAAGAAGCTGGATGGGCTCAGGCAGGAACCAAAAGTGACTTTGAGAGATGATTGGGACAGAAAAGCAGAAGCAGTATCAAGAATTTCTGAGACTGAGATGAGAAGCCTGAAGAAGGAACAAGTGGAACTGGCTGTCTGAAAAGGTACAAATAAACAAGAGACAGAACTGGGTCATTTGGGTTAAGCGGTGGGTCATGTGGTCAGACGAATCTGTGCTTGTCCCAGGAGCAGAGAAGGGTTTTACACTAACTTTGCACTTGCTTGATCTTAGTTCAGCCCCTGGCACAAATCATAGATGCTGATGAAATGCCTGCAAGCTCAAGGGGAATACCAGCACATCTGCAAGCAAGCCTATTTTATCTCAAAAGCAGCTTGGGATCTACATCAGCCAGGAGTTCCTTTGTTGCCAGAGGAACCAGTGGAGGCCAGACAAGCAGTCTGAGTAACACACAAACAAATACCAGAACATTCAACTAAACGTCAAACCAAGTGAGCATGCTTTGGCTGGTGACTAAAGTGGCAGCATCATCCCACTGCCTAGCTACAGCAGAAATCCAGGTCCAAGGACAAGGCTGTTCTCCAGAGAAAGTCTGAAGAGTTCAGCTTCCAGAACCATCAGTGAAAACGTCCCCATTCCTTTTAAATCATGAGAGGTTGTAAATCTACAAGTCCACTCCTGCATTTTTGAGCATAACACAGCTGCTATTCATTAGCCTGTCTCATAATATTGGCTTGAGTCATGCGGCTGCTTCTCTGCCATCTTGGACATGAGATATTACAACTTTCAGTGTGCAAAAAAGAAATGCAAAAATTTCCTTGCCTTCATCCTTAACTTTCCGCTCCTTTTGAATAGGACCTCTCCCCTTCAGGGTAATTAGATAGTGCCTGGGACAGGCTGCAAAACCAGTATAGCCAGGGAAGTGCATGTATTAGAACCACACAAGTGCAGGTTTATGGGTGTACACATGGTAAATCTGTTCTGAGTCCCTGCTGCTGACATTCTATAGATCACCTAGAAATGTTAAGCTGCCTAAAGATTAAGTAACAGACAACAGTAGGAACTAATATGACCATGGTGCTTTTTGTGTCACTTCTTGGCTGGTGCTTCAGAAAGAGCTGCCATGAGCTAAATTGCCATTTGCAAATACAGCTGTCAGGCAGCCACTCTTCTTTATCATCATGGAGCAGCTCCAGAGGAAAACAGAAACCCCGTACCTCCCTCAAACCACACCGCTGAGCATAAGAACCTCCAATGCAACAGTCAGCTGCATTTACAACACAGGACAAGCTAACTTCAACCCAAAACTTCAAAACAAACCATTATTAATCAGTAATCTCTAGAGGCTGACCTTCCTCCTTGGTGCCTCTCACTATTTCCTCATCTCCCCAGCTAGCAGCAAACCCACTCTCGATTGCATCAGTTTTGATTGCTTGCTAGATGATGATGAGATTCTCCTTTGGCTAACCTCCTTTGGATTGCACTATACATGGCCACTAGGACTTTGTCACTTAAAGAACATCAGCAACCTAGGAGATCTGAACAGTACACAAAAGAGTATGGTCAGGAAGAGCTGTGGCAGGATGAAGAATGATTTTACACAAAGTTTTCCCTCCCTTCTTTTTTCTAGGCCTTCAACAATTATAAATAAATATTTGCTTTCATGAGGAGGCACTTCTTAATTTGTACCCAACTCCTCCTGGATTTAAAAGGCAAAAAGAATAAAAATAAAATGACAAAACCCCCACCACAAACAACAAAGAAAACATTTGAAAGGAAAGTCTAACTTGCAGTATAGTAGGTGTGTGTTTTATTGGAATCTGCTACTCCCACAAGGAGAATGTGACAGCACAATTTGCATAGGTAGTTCAATCAAGGTTCTTCAATTGTTAGTTCATGTTGAGTTGCTTCCTCAATGTTTTTGAGTTGACGAAGCACCCATTCTCTTTGTTTCTTTCTCTGTTATAGAAAAGAAATATTATTTAGTCAACCTGGTCCATACAGATATCATCTGCTTTTAAAAAAATACCCCTCCACACAAACAAACAACATACACAAAGGCATTTATGAACCCAACTGGATTTTGGCTGAAGTTTTGCATTTGTTTTAAGCTAACAAGCCTTCACTCTCAGAGTGAGCAAGTTTTTCTGAGTTACCAACATACCCATGAATAATATGGTAGAGGGGAAAAAAACAAACCAGAACAGAATCTGACAGCTTCAAACTGACATGACAGCCTTCAGAGTTTAACTCTGTTGCCTCCCTGTCTTTTCTATGGGGTTTCCACAGGCACCTTTGGCCAATAATCAGAGTTCTAGGAAATGGAGTTCTCATGCTCCACAGAACAGAAGGATAAGATCTGCATAAGATCTATTAATCTAAGTTTTCCCCAGGAAGCCCTGCACTAATTGAATTACTACACACAAGACCTCATTTGCAATGACTAGCATTCTTCTATAAAGCACTACCATTTGGATTAAACAAGGAAAGTAGTAGATTATTAATTTTTCCAGTTTTACTTAATTTGCCAGCATTAAGAGACTTGAGAATATAAATCAACAATTTATTCCTATTCTGAAGTTTCTCCTCTAGAACAGTATCTTAAAGTGTGCTTTTGCCCTAGGGTACACAACTAGGCATGCAAATTCACAAGCTAAAGCAAATACTAGTTTGGAAGACTATGTCCCCATCCATTCTGTGATTAGGAATTATACCACTGAGTCTAGACAGTTATGATGTACTTTATAAATATATGGTTCTCACTGGTGAAGTTGTGGAAATGTTCCATAACTAAAATATTCCCATATTTCTAGAAAGAACTATATCTATTCAGCACTTGTAGAAAATTGAATAGCTTAGTTATTTCACAACTAAAGAAAAGTGATTACCACAAGAGCTTTATTAGTTCTCTTCCTTCTGGTTTTTACTATCAAGGGATCTTTTATTCCTGGTATTCCAGTAACAAGCCATGAAGGTCCACTTCTGGGAGATTCTGCAGCCTCCTCAGATGCTTTGGTAGGGGTTTGAGTTTCCACATTCGGAACAGCCTTGTCACTTGTTTCTTCATTAGATTTGTCAGAGGCCAACACTGTGGAAAGTCGCCTTCTAGAAAACAGAACCCGAGAGCTTTGACTTGTCTCTTTGTTTGCTTCTTGCAAATCAAACACTGTTGAAAGCCTCTTTGGGGACGTATGAGGGAAGTATGCTTCAACTTGTACTAATGAAATTTGAGCTAATGATTTGCTTAAATTTGATTTTGGCACTGGAGATCCATAAGCTCTCTTACTGGCATCTTGGTCCTTGATTGACTGATTTGTTACATCTGTAGGAGAAGACATTGTTCCTGAAAGCATTGAGTCCACTGGAGTGCTATGTTTCAGCATTCTTTTTTTCAAAGGCCTTTTAACATTCAGAAAAGAATCTTCTTCCTCCAACATCTTGAAGTCAAGTTTATTACCTCAAGAAAATAAGAAGATAAAATTATGTCATTACTCACATAATGAGAGAAGCTATGTAACATGTTCAGCTGCTGCAAAAACAAATCCCATATTTTCATGTCTGGATTCTGTCTTTACAAGGAATTTATCCTCTGTTATACTGGTGTCTTCAAGGGTTTGGGAGAGTTGCAATGAAAACAGAATATTAGAAGACAGTTTGTTACACATAGAACACTTACTCCTGTTCCACCCCTCTGCATGTGGAGATCCACATATGCTGGAATTTTTATTTTTATTTTTTTTTTTCAGATATGTAACTGCAACATCATCAAAACAGTGTTTTCTCTCTCAGAGTACACAAATAACAGACTCTTAGGGTCACAGCTGCCAGCATTGGGTGGGTAGATGAAAACCGTAACACACCATAAGAATTCAAGTGATCTAGAGATATGTTCAGAGAAGTTCTCAATTCAAGCAAGTATCTCTTACTCGAATTGACTTTTTTTTTTTCCTTATTCACTTAAGTGGGGGCCCACAAACCTCTCATTCCCTCATACTTGACATTTGGCTTAGTAGTTCTGATGATCCTAAAACTACTTTGTTCTATGCAATTCTGTTTTCAACTGAATTTACAACAATGGCAAGGATGATTGTTAGTAGTGTTACCCCTAGGCATTTGCCAGCCTCCAACAAAAAGAAACTTGACTTCTTACACATGGAGAAGCCCAAGAAAAATATATCCAGCTTAAGATGCATTTTAACATAGAATCATAGAATCATCCAAGTTGGAAGGTACCCAAAAAGATCGAGTCCAACTCCTATCCCTACATAGGACGCTCCCAACATTCACACCATGTGACCGAGGGCATTGTCCAAATGCTTCTTGAATGCTGACAAACTCAGTGCCATGACTGCTTCCCTGGGGAGCTGTTCCAGTGCTCCACCATCCACTGGGTGAAGAACCTCTTCCTAATATCCAATCTAACCCTCCCCTAGCATATCTTCCTGTGCATACCCTTCCTCTAGTCCTATCATAGGTCACAAGAGAAGAGATTTTACATAAATTGTAGATAAATATATTAATTAGATGAACAGTTCAGTACTTCTAGTAACTATTGAACTCCATCACTTTCCTGGGCAGCCTCTTCCAGGGCTTAATAAGCCTTTTGGTGAAGAAATTTTCCCTAATATCCAATCCAAACCTCCCCTGGTGCAACTGGAGGCCTTCTCCTCTTGTCCTGATAGGACAAGTGGTACTTGTTACTTTAGAGAAGAGACCAACACCCATCTCACTACAACCTCCTTTCAGGTAGTTGTAGAAAGCAATAAGGTCTCCCTCCTCTTTTCCAGACTAAGCAATCTCAGTTAACCTTCACTACTCCTTGTAAGACTTGTGCTCCAGAACCTTCATGGGATTCATTGCACACACTCCAGCAACTTAAAGACCTTCTTGTACTGAGGCACCCAAAACTGAACACCACATTCAAGGTGCAGCCTCATCAGTGCCAACTACAGGGGAACAAGAATTTTCCAGGTCCTACTGGCCACACTATTTCTGATAGCAGGCAGAATGCTATTGTCCTTCTTGGCCATCTCAGCAGACTGCTGGCTGATATTCAGCCAGCTGTTAACCAGCATCCAGTCTTTTTCCACCGGTCAACTTTCCAGCCTCTCTTCCCAAAGGCTGTAGGATTGCATGCGGTTGTTGTGATCCAAGTGCAAGACCCAACTCTTGGCTTTGTTGAACCTCATACAACTGGCTTTAGTTCATCAATTTAGCCTATACAGATACCTCTGTAGATCCTTCTTATCCTCAAGTAGATTGATTCCCACCAACTTGGTGTTGTCTGCAAACTTATTCAGGGTGTGCTCAACCCCCTTCTCTAGATCATTGATAAAGATATTCAACAGAATCAACGCCAACACTGAGCCCTGGGGAACATCACTAGTGACTGGCTGCCAATTGGATTTAACTCCATTCACCAGCACTCTTTGGGACCAGCAATCTAGCCAGTTCTTTTACCCAGTAACAAGTAGACCTGTGCAAGCCATGAGCAGCCAATTTCTCCAGGTGAATGCTGTGGGAAACAAGTGACGCAACCACCTCCCTGGACAGCCTCTGCCAGTGCCTGACTACTCTTTCAGCGAAGAGATTTTCCCTAATGTTTAGTCTGAACCTGCCCTGATGCAATTTGAGGCCATTTCCTCTCATCCTATCACCTGTCACTTGGGAGAAGAGACCAACACCCACCTCACTGCTACCTCCTGGCAGTTGTAGATAGTGCTAAGGTCTCTCCTCAGCCTCCTTTGCTCCAGGCCTTAGCCCAGTGGCCTCAGACACTCCTCATAAGACTTATTCTCCAGCCCACTCACCAGCCTCATTGCCCTTCTCCCCATACGCTCCAGCCCCTCAATGTCCTTCTTGTAGTGAAGGGCCCAAAACTGAACCCAGCACTCGAGGTGTGGCCTCACCAGTGCTGAGCACAGGGGCACAATCACCTCCCTGCTCCTGCTGGCCACGCTGTGTCAGACACAGGCCAAGATGCCACTGACCCTCTTGGCCACCTTGGCCACTGCTGGCTCATGTTCAGCCGGCTGTCAACCAACACCCCCAGGTCCTTCTCTGCCAGGCAGCTCTCCAGCCACTCTTCCACAAGCCTGTAATGCTGCATGGGGTTCTTTTGACCGAGGTGCAGGACTCTGCACCTTGTTGAACCTCACCCCTTTCATCCAGCCTGTCCAGATCCCTCCGCAGAGCCTCCCTACCCTCAAGGAGATGGATACTTCCTCCCATCTTAGCATCACCTGCTAACTTACTAAGGGTGCACTCAATCCCCTTATTGAGCTCAATAAAGATATTAAACAGGACTGAACCCAACACTGAGGCCTGGGCAACACCATTTGTCACCAGCCTCCAACTGGATTTAACTCCATTTACCACAACCCTTTGGGCCCGGCCATTCAGCCAGTTTTTAACCCAGCAGAGGCTGTGCCTGTCCATGCCAAGGGCAGCCAGTTTCTGAAGCAGAATACTGTGAGAAACAGTGTCAAAGTCTTTACTGAAGTCAAGGTATACGACATCCTTCCCCTCATTCATTAAATGGGTAACCTCATCATAGAAGGAGATCAGATTAGTTTGGCAGGGTCTGCCTTTCATAAACCCACATTGACTGGGCCTGATCACCTGGTTGTCTTGTGTGTGCTGTGTGATAGCACTCAAGATGATCTGCTCCATGATCTTCCCTAACACTGAGGTCAGACTGACAGGCCTGTAGTTCGCTGGATCAGCCCCTGATCCTTCTTGTAAATGGCCGTACCATTTGCCAGCCTCCTGTCAAGTGGAACTTCCCAAGTCAGCCAGGACTGCTGGTAGGCAATTGAAAAGGTTTTGGTGAGCAGCAGAAGCTCCCTTAATAATCTCAGGTCTCTAATTGGCCAAGCAAGTCTCTAACCATTTCCTCTTGGATCACTGGAGCTTTGCTCTGCCTCTCTGTCTACTGGCTCAGGAGGCTGAGTACCTAGAGAACATCTCACCTTACTATTAAAGACTGACACAAGGGAGGCATCAACTACCTCAGCCTTACCCTCATGCTTTGTCACTGTTGTTCCCACTGAATCCAGGAAAGGATAAAAGGTCTCCTTGGCTCTCCTTTTGTTGCCAATATATTTGTAAAAACTTCTTTCACAGAATTTCACAGAACTATTTAAGTTCTAGTTGGCTTTTAACCCTTCTACTATTCTCTCTACATGATCTTGCTTCATTCTTGTAGTCCTCCTGATATGCCTGCCCCTTCTTCCAAAGCTCATATACTTTCCTCTTTTTCCCAAGGTCCACTCAAAGCTCTCTGCTCAGCCAAGCTGGTTTTCTTCCCTGCCAGCTCATTTTACAGTACACAGGGAGGACCTGCTCTTGCACCACGAAGATTTCCTTCTTAAAGAACTTCCAGCCCTGGTAGACTCCTTTGCAATCAGGTTAGTCAAGCAGGACCTGCCTTTCATTAACCCATGCTGACCGGGCCTGATCACCTAGTTATACTATATATGTCACATGATAGCACTCAAGATGTTCTGCTCCATAACTTTCCTCAGCATAGAAGTGAGACTGACAGGCCTGTAGTTCTCCAAATTCTCCTTCGGGCCCTTCTTGTAGATGGGCATCTTATTTGATGACCTAAAATCAGCTGGGAGCTCCCCAGTTAACCAGGACTGCTGATACATGATTGAAAGTGGATTGAAGTGCTTCTGCCAGTTCTTTCAGTCCTCTTGGATGGATGTCTTCTGGCCCTATAAGCTTGCCTATGTCTAAGTAGCATAGCAGGTCACTAATCCTATCTGCTTGTATTATAGGAGTTTCATTCCACTCCCTGCCCCTGTCCTTCAGCTCAGTGGGCTGGTTACCCAGAGAACAACTGGTCTTACTATTGAAGACTGAAGCAAGGAAGACAGTAAATACCTCGGCCTTTCCTCATCTGTTGTCACAAGGTTTCCCCCCCACATCCAATAAGGAACAGAGATTCCCCTCAACTATACTTTTGCTGCAAATATATTTATAGAAACATCTTCTATTGTCTTGTATGGCAATGGAAAAATTAAACGCTAGTTCAGCTTTGGCTTTTCTAGTTTTCTCCCTGTATGACCTCACAAGATTCTTGTAGTCCTCCTCAGTTGCCTGCCCCTTCTTTCAAATATCAAACTTTTTTTTTCCTCCTGAGTTTCAGCAAAAGCTCTCTTTTCAGCCAGGCCAGTCATCTTCCTCACTGGCTCATCTTTTGGCACATAGGAACAGCCTGCTCCTGCACCTTTAAGGCTTCCTTCTTGAAGAATGTCCATCCATCCTGGATCCCTTTGTCCTTCAGAACTGTGTCCTCAGGGAATCTGTTGACCAGTCTCCTAAACAGGCCAAAGTCTGCCCTCTAGAAGTCCATAGCAGTTGTTTTGCTGACTTCCTTCCTTAATTCATCATGAATCTAGAACCCTGTTGGTTGCTAAGCCCAAGACAGTCTCTGACTACCACATGTCCCACCAGTCCTTCTCTGTTTGTAAGCAGCAGGCAAAGAGAAGCACCTCCCCAATAGACTCCATCACCAGCTGTGTTAGGAAGTGGTCTTCCAGGCAGTCCAGGAACCTCCTAGACTGTTTCTGCTCTGCTGTATTGCACTTCCAGCATATATTTGATAGGCTTATGTCTCCCCCTAGGACAAGGGCTAGCAATTATGAGACTTCTCTGAGCTGCTTATGGAATATTTGATCTGCAGACTGACTTCCCTTAGTTTTTATCATAGAAGCTTACTGGCAGTAAGTTTACATGATTAAACTTAGAGAAGGAATAAGGAGTTTGAAACCACTCCCCTCAAGCCCAACCTAGCTATACATTTTGATGCTTTCCCTTACTCATTAAAGTTTAGATAGTCAATTGAAAGATATTATTTATATCAAGTATATTTTCAACCAGACCTTCTGAGAAAAACATTATTTTCCTTTCACATGTTTCTGTGCTGTAGAGATACATATATACAAGCAAGGAGGAGAGAAGTAGTCTAAAGATAATGGAGAAATAAACCATATAAGAATGCCAGGGTTTACCATGGAGAATGCAAATTGCACTAGTCTTTACAAAAGAAAACAGCCTTAGCAGACCTACCAAACTCCCTCTGATGTTTTCCTCTGCATCTCAGCTGATCTGACTTTAACTGCTGCTTCACTTATAACCCTTCTAGCCTCCCAACCTCCTTTGCTACACAGGCTCCCTAAATCATGCATTAGCTTTTTTTAGGAGTTTCAGCTGTGCTGATAACAGAATAAACTACTAAATAGAAATCTAGGATGAATTA
This sequence comes from Neomorphus geoffroyi, assembly GCA_033558235.1. Lineage (NCBI taxonomy): Eukaryota > Metazoa > Chordata > Aves > Cuculiformes > Neomorphidae > Neomorphus > Neomorphus geoffroyi. The sequence goes on from JAUMJM010000004.1 coordinate 31,316,294, forward strand.
ATCATAGGAAACCGGGATATCCAACTTGCCTGTGTGCTGTGTTTATTGCTATGTCTCTGCTGCTTGCTGCCTATTTCAATCACAAAAGCACAACTAGTGGTTAATTGGCTTCACATGGCTGCTTAAGGTACATTGAGGGTCTGTCACAAGATGGATGTGTGTTGATGGAGTATATCTGCTCCCATCCCGATTTTATTTTCTCACTGCTTCTCTGGCTTAAAATATAAATGAGAAAACAAATGTTACATCTGCCATGAAAAGCTCTTATTTTAGGAAAATAAATAGTGAGAATAAACTGAAGATTATTTTCCCGCAGTCTGAATTTCACAGCGTTTGCAGCTAACAACTATGGAAATGGCAGCATTTTATCTTGAACTGAGTGGTTTCAAAACATCAGCTTTTAGATGAGAATTTCACTGGTCTGAAATGGTACGATTCAGATGAAGGATCATAATTTTTGTCACCAGAGAAAAGCAATGGGACTACACTAGCCCTGATGAATTGCAAGTCAGCTCTGTGGTGGATGGCAGTAAACAGCTACTGTTACAACACCGTAGAACAAGCAGAGGCGTGTGCAGAACTATTAGGGTAGCCCTTTTTGACAAAGCATATCCTGTGGACCTTAGTAAAATATAAGTTGAGCGGACAGACTGATCAGGGCTTTAAACGGGTGACCTGAGGCTGTAGAATGTGTGTAGTGCAGACAGGGGCGAAGGGCTGATCTCGCTGGGATTTTAACTTGTGGTTCCAGCATTTCAAACATAATCATAAACTACCTCTTCTTGCCACAGTAATAATTGCACTATGAATAGAGAATTGGAGCTACAGTTCAATATTCAGGAATAACAGTTTGTCAGTATATAGGGAACGTTTAAATTATGTGCCCCTAAGGAACTGAAAGAGAGCTTGAGAAATGGAGATACTTTACAATCACATGAACTGCATGAGTAAACATCCAGGAAATAAATAGTCTGTCCAGGATAAGTTATTTATTTCATAAATTCCCAGGGGACGTTCTTACAGGAATATTTTGAGAACTAAACAAAAACTATTTTGAGATATTTATGGCTGGGCAAAAAAAAAAAGTCTCAGTCCTTTATAAACATGGAAGAGGCTAGACCAACCCTTACCTCAATTTGAATATTAGTAGTTAGTTTTCAAACTAGTGGCCTTGTGGCTTGCTGAGTAAAACCAGCAGGCCAGCCACATCGTACCTTGCAGCGCTTGGCAAGCCAGTTCTTTACATAGCACAAAGTAGACCGATGTCTTGGCATAGTGCTGCAATATTTGCACTATCCTGCTGTGTCAGTGGGCCATAATATCACCTCTCCGAGAGAGGTAGAGGTGCAAACAATGCTGCACAGCATGAACCTCCACGAGAAGCTTTTTAGTGGGTCTGAGCAAAATGAACATCATTTTACTGGACTCCTTAAAAAACTGGCTTCCAGCTTGTGCTTCACCCTCCTTGCCATGCTTGCCCTCACTTTCCAGTCTCACAGTCCACCAGTGCGGTTTGTAGCTGTAACATCTTTATGCCTACCTTCTATGGCCTTTCCCTGTACATCTCTTAAAAGTAAATTCCCCTTTCCTGCAAAGTCATTACTTGCCATTTCCTCTAGTTCCTTGCCAAATGTTCTCAAGATATGTATTAGGAGATTTGAAGTTGTTCTGATTGTTAGCCATGGTGTGATAGAATTTCCACTCAAACTCCTGTCATAGGAGCATCTCATAAACAGCCTGAGAAGAAGGCTTTAGGGAATCCTGGTCAGATGGTTTCGGGGTTTCAGAAAAGAAATTACTCTATACTAGCAACACACTGAGTCATGATGTGTGCTTCAGGTTATATATTTTTACAGATGTAGGGTAGTTTACTTCTGCTATGACTGGATCTGTCCAACTGGACAACAAATCTGATTTTGTGTACTCAAAACCACAATCTTGATATGCTGAGTTTCACAGGAAGTCAAGCTTCTATTTAAATGTTTAAATCACCTTCCATATGATTAATTTCAGTGAGAGTGAGGAATAATGAGATGTGGCTCTTTTTCCCAGAACCATTGCACATATACTTAATTGCCTTTAATTTAGAAGTTAATATAAAATTTTCACCTAGGTCCACCAATTGCAGGGAACTGAAAGTAGTATTCTAAGAGCCAATTTTTTTTCTGCTTTATTGTAGCGTTCAGTGCTACATCCTCCCTCAGCATGTACCAACTCTGCCCTTAGATGCAGTGTTTGGTGTCTATGTGAGAGGAGGATTAAATTGTACATATTTGAAGATTTTCCTATCTTAGGTCAAGATAAAGACATTAAGAATTGCTGCCTCTCATGGTTAAACTAGGATGTAATATGCTAGTAGCCACTCTAAAACCATTGTGAGGAAAGTATCTTTTTTATCCAAAGGTCTGGCAGATTAATATTTGACTTCAAAAAGTCTAGTTACCTCAGTAGTAGGAAACTAGATACACTTCAATAGCAGTAGAGGTCATTGACCTTGATAAAATCAATGTGACACCGCCTGCCTTTGTGATTACGTCAATGACTCCTCTTCATTATATGCTTATCCACTTCAGTCTTACTAGTGTGCCACAATGTGTTCCATCTGCATGTTGTTTATTCACTAGACGGTGTCCTATATGCTTTCTACGTGTTTCCTCACCCCAGAAGTCAATTTGAGTTAATATTCAACTGGGACCTTTCCTCACTAGCTTGCTGTGTGTTTTCTGGTATGACTGCTCCTTTCTAATTATGTTGGCAGTGCTGCTGAGGAGCACATAATATTATTGTCAAAGTTCAAAAACATACAGAGTAACTATAGAGTTTGGGGGAAAACAATTGATGGTGCTTTCATGACCTTTGGCAACGGTATAATCACAATTACATGATTTGTTTGGCCAATGCCAAACAAATGTCTAACTTCAAATCTCTCAGCTACCAGAAAATGATGGTTTTACTTTACTTTATTGCATCTAATAATAAACAAAAAGCGCTGTGTTTGTGCAGTGCAGTAGTGTGGCCAGACTGAGTGTATCTCTGTGCAGGAGTTCAAGACAGATGAATATCCATGGCTCTGTTGTTGTTGAATTAGAACTGCACAGTTGAATCCCCAGGTGGTCCGATATGAAGGAATGCTAATGAAATCATCTGAGACCCAATGACTTAGTGAAGCAAAGCATTTTTGATAGGGAAGTTTAACTGCTTTGTCTGTGATGGTGTAGTAATTATCTGTTACACCATGTCTATGAAAACTCTCATTGGCATCTTCAGGTCATGCCTAGTAAATGGAAAGATGAACATTTATAAAAATCATGATTACTTCTTCATTTCTAGTTCCTTGTACTTCTTCATTGCTAGCTTATTACACCTAGATCTAATGATAGTGGACTGATGTCTGGTTAGAAATATAGTAACATTCTGGGAGGCTCATATTAATGTAACATTGAAAGCAAGTTTCTATTGTTTAAGCTTTGAGCCTTAAACCCCATGTAAATTACTGCTGCAATTGATAGCAGAAATAATCTGCACAGGACTGCATGTTTAGGATCAGATTAGGACTCCTAAGTAGCTGTAACTCAAGATCCCTGTCCCCAAATGCTCTCCATAGTTCAGTTTAGTGAGAACCAGAGTTGTCACAGACAATTTCCACTACACGGCACACTTTCCAGCTATGGGTTTTTTCCATCAGAAAGGCCCAAACGAGGTTGAGGTCCATGAAAGGTACCTGTATAATTGTTTCCTTCCATTGAACATCATGTTCTGCCAGCAGGAGCAGTGCATTGGGTGACCTGCTGCCCTAGAGAATAGCTGCAAAACTGGAAGACTTTGAGACAGATCCGATGGCAATGCACCAATAGTGCCTGGGCCATGTACACAATGTTCTCATTTTCCATTCTCCCCTTCTGTCTATTTCAAATCGACGCTATCCTCTGGTAACATTTTTTAACAAGAACACCAGTTCCAGTTCTGGGTGGTTTATGTTATAGAAATAACAGTCTCTCTGGAATTTCTCATTCAGGGACTGCATTTCTATAGCATAAACCACCCAGGATTGGAACTGGTGTTTTTGTTAAAAAATGTTACCAGAGAATATAAGCAACCCACTGCTGATACTGCCTCATTTGTTAAGCAAAACAAATTCTTATACTAAGTGATTATGTTTCTGAAGTGATTCAGCGGTGTAATGGGGCATGGCAGGAAAATGTTTCCAAGGACCTGACTGGGGTCATTAATCCACAAGGTATGCTATCTAGTTAACATGTGTGTGTTTGTACGTGTTTTATATCTAAGTATATATAGCTCTGTGTGTATTTTTATACATAAAATTTCCTAAACAACATAGGGAGGCTTGCATATTGTAGTTTTAACCAAAATTGTTAAAATACCAATGTGGCAGAATAGGTGCAATGAGATGGCAGCCAGATTTCCAGTTTATCTATGTCCTTTTAACTTTAGCAGAGCTATTCTGATTGACATTTCTGAAGATCTGGCATGCTGTCTTTCAGAGGGGAAGGAGAAAACAAAAAATGGCTACATAAGGCCTCAAGCACTTCTCACTGGTGTAAGGGCAAACCAAGAACAGTTCCATCACACTCTCTGTCATCACAATAATTCTGTACAACTCACACTATGCTCTCTAAGCTGCAAGAGAAAGAGCTGGGGAGTCTTATTCTAGCCTTGGGAATAAAGCTCCTTGCATCTGATCCTAGGCTGTTTTCCTTCACAAGGCCCTCTGTGTTTCCAAGTGATCTCAGGGCATATCTTCATGGACAGGGCATATCTTCATGACAGACCTGAGCGCCTCTGCTTTTGCTCTGAGCTGCTGCGATTTGGAAGTGGTACAATCAAATTACTTTAGTACTGTGCCCAAGCTTATACAGTCTCTTGAGATGTTACCTGATAAAATTTATCAGTTTTCAAATAAATTTTAATTTAACATATGCAATTTTGCACTTAGGTTGATTCTGTATTTTACCCAACATGAATTGTCTACACTGTTTACACTTAGCTTAAGTTAGCCAGTTATTCCTGGCTTGTGGAAAGGGAGAGATGAGCTTCCCCTCCCCATCTACTGGTCTATGTGGCCAGTATTTTGCCAGTATTTGCACGTTTACTTCCCTTGCTCGCACAATGGATGGAGCACTTGGCTCAAGCTGGCTTTCTCTGTGGTCAATGCAGAAATCCAACAAGACTGACGAGGGAGGTGAATTGTTCCCATAAGATTCTTTAGTTCAAAGCAAATGTAGAATTAAAATTGCAGAATTTCTAGATGTTCTTAGCCTGAAAACTGAGAATCTGTGGTTGGACTCTCTGAATGGCAAGTTGGTATAGAATAATGAATGCAAATTGATTAAGGAAAAAACCAAAGACAAAAACCCAAACCCAAACAGCTATTTATTCAAGCAATTTTTTCCTTTATTTTTAATTAGATTCCAGAAATTATAATAGTGCAAACACTCAGTATAAAAGTTGCAATAAGAAATTTACATTCACATTTAACATTTCAGTCCATTCACTTTTTAACATAAAAATAGGACAAATATTCAATTGCTCTTTTCAATTTAACAATCCTGAAAAAGACTGGAAGATACTCTACAATATTGTATTTACATAAAAATAGACCCGTATTATTAATGCAAATCTATAATTAGAAGTTACCCAGTGTTAAGTTATTGTATTGTACTATGTATATACATACATATATATAGTGTATAGCTATATAGATACAAAAATTATTTATAGGTTCAGTGGGCTACAACAGTTGGAGAAATGACATCTTGACTTACTAGTTAATTCCTTAAAATTAAGACTATTAATTTGATTTACCTATGTATATGTTTCTATTGCAACAGAGCAGGCCTCCTCCTGGTCTCTTTGAAGTCACTGGCAACACCTCATTTGACAGCAGTGGGAGAAGAACAGACCTTAGAATAAGGCCTGATCTAACAATTTGCAACAATCATTGAAGTTAATATTTCCATTCACTTTACTGGGCTATAAATCAGACTAAAAGATTTTCAGAAAACAGGTATGACAATTAAATAGAGAAAAGAATACAGGTATTTTTCCCTTTGAGGAATAGAGTATCTCTACTTGATGCAAATATATGTATTTTTTAAAGTCTAATCAAAATATTCAAGTTAGTTTGGAAGCAACACAGAATTTGCTGCAAACATCTGCAGATTAAGTAGCTAATAAAGATTCCTCTTGCACAGTCTTCTCACTGAATACTTCATTTCAAGCAGCCTTATAACAGCCCAATACTGTATCTTTCCTTGCTCTTATCTTTTAATAAAGTGTCATCCAGATACAGATGACATAACTGTCCTTGAAATGGTTTTGTACGTGATTAGTAAACTGCTAGGGAACATGAATTAGGCTACCCAATTCTTGCTTATCTTGTGTCTCTGGAGACACAAGCAGAGATGCTGCTCTGCCTGAAGCTGGCAGGGTTTAGCCTTGCTGCCCAGCTTGCTATCAGCTGCTGGTGTCTGCACTCCCACCACAGGGTACATTTATTCATGTTTTCAGGTTTGTTGTCACACGTACTGCTTCCTAACAGATTACGTCAAAGCTTTTTCTTCTTCCCTAAACATCTATTATATGAAAAATTTGCTTTTTGAAAATGTATTTTCTTTTTGAAGAAATTTGATAACCATGTGACGGAGGACCTACAGAGGGAGATGGTAAGCAGCCCTGAGTGGACAGCAACTGCCTGCAATAAAAATGTGATGGCACAGAACAACTGAAGGCAAGTTAAAGGCAGGAGGGGCACCAATTTCTTAAGAAACAATGTTTTAAGAGCTGCAGGTCACATTTTTACATCCAAAGAGGAACTACACCGTGCTAATAGGCAGGCAGGCATGTCTAGCTCCTTTTCTTCATAGTGTTATGGCATTTATTATATTTAAATATTTCTAGGATACTTGAAGTTATGCATAAGCCTACAATGAACACTGTGCAATCGTGTGTAGGCAGACCAAATTTGATTATAAAACATATGCACCATGTGGTTTTTTGCTTCCTGCCTTAGACTGCTGAACATTTCGTTGTAGAAAAGATTCACATACACTTTAAAATCTTTTCAATTAACAGATCAGAAAAATACTTAATATCTTATTTCCAAGGAGAACCTATGAACGTATACCTTAAGGGCAAAAATTAACCACGGGAAAGTACAACGACTAATCACTAGGATAGAATCCAGATAGATGTGAGTTGCAGCACAAGTTTTAGTAGCAGAGATTTTAAGAGATGGGTCAAATTTGGTTGAATCTACTTGAAACTGGGAAATATGTGTATTATTCTGTGTACAAACCGATGATTTGCATACAGACAGAGCTACACGTAGATAAAGGTACATGGAAGTATATTATGGAAAAGAAACTCCAAGAAGAGGGCTTTAACCTCAGTCAGAATTTCACTAAAAATAATATCACTGCTCTAGAATTCTCTGTATTCAGTTAAATTATGCTAGAAATGATAATTGCTCTTGGACTCTGGTTTTTAGACCACTAACTCTGAAAGGATTACTTTCATTCTTACTTTCTTACTTTCATTCATTTACTTTCATTAAATGTTCATTCTGTAACATTTTCCAAAGCCGCCTCTGTGCAACAACCAGCTGCTTGAATGCAGAAAAGCAGCTCACCATTTGCTTTGTCTAAGTCCAACTTTGTGCAGACAATTGTACTTGTAAATGGGAGCAAGTTGCACAATCACTTTACTTTTTTTCTTCATTGAACCCTAGTAATCTTACTGTAAAAAAAAGCAAGAATTCTAAGTGAAGAATTTCTACTCTAACAATTTAAAAATATAATTATCACAAAACAGTTTTCTGATGGCACAGGTAATTAATTTTCATCTATATTTCATCAAAAATTCTTGATATATCACTTGAATGGCATTGGAAATGTGAGATTTGAACAGATAACCTTTGCACCCATGCACACTAAGAATTAAAAGATATGAGAAATCACCTAAATAACTCCAGTGTGCTATGTCAAATTTTTCATAACTGATGCCACCTTTGACAGGTCTAGGATCAAAGCAGCAGGTCAGGCACTTGAAATTAAGACAATAGTGCGCACAACCACGGTAATTAAAACACACCTTAGCCTGTAGGTAAGTGTTCTGGATGTTTTAATCAATATGTTATACAAGTCTGTTCTGAAGTGGAGGGCAGCCAGCTTTTTCAAAGGAGCTCCAAACTATCTGGACAGATTTTCTGCAGAACTCAGCTCATCGTGTGTGCTGAGATTTCTAGGAAATCTGTTCTTATTTAGCTTGGACCCACAGATAACTGTGTATGGCCTCCCTCCATAAACTCTTGGAGTATTCCTTGCACTGACATAGCTATGCTGGTAGTGAACCAAACTAGGAAAGGAAGCAGTAAAAAAGCTTCACAGTGATGCAGCACTGTTTGTTCCTTCAGTTTTATGCAGGTGTGACATGCCTGATGCCACAGAAGGCATAAAATGGAGATCCTTATATAAAGTAGATCCTCCAGCATGCAGTAAGGCACAAGCAAAACCAAGTCCTTTCAGCACATAGGTTTATGTACATTAACCAATGCTAATTCGAAATTCAAAGTGCTTCCTCATGATCATAAAATATGTATTAAAGATGACAACTCCCAATCATTTCTAACAATTCCTTCTGAAATTCTGAATGCAGTTCAGCAAGAGATCTTGAACACTCTTACGAATGTGAACAGACACAAGAACTCGAAAATGGATCTGATTGTGCAGTTAAACATGACTTATTTTTGTTGCACTCAGAATCTGGTTGAATATTGTGCCAGCTCAGATACTCAAGACCTGTCCTATGTCACTGAGAGCTTTACCACCGACTTCAGAAGGAGTACTGGTTTTTCACCTTTTCCTTTCATCAACTGCTATCTCACAGGCTTCCTTTCTTTTTGTTATTTTGTACTCCTGCTAACTTTGTGCTTTCCCCCTCCCCCTTTTTCCTTTTTTTTGTCCTTGCTGCGACAAGATTATAAGTCATACCAGGCCACCCAAGCAATGTGACATTTTTAAGAGTCACATTGAGCAACAGGCAGCCCTCCCTTATGTGTACTTTTTTCCATTTATTTATGTTTATCTATTTATTAATGACTGAAAACTCAGTAAGAGATGGGATTAAAAGTAACAAAGAGCTTAAAAAAGCTTACATAAAGTTCTGGAAAAAGCCAGTCATAAATAGGGTTGGGCTAGAGAAAGAGAGTCCAGATTATCATTAGTTACAACAATTACACCACACTGAGATGTAAAATCTACTGAATTTGAGATGAGAGTTTATGACTGTTAGAAACCCTTAATTGCTGTATGAAGCTAATCATCAGTACAAGGTAGTGGTTCTTGTACGCAGGCAACTGGGATACATTTTATGAATCTATGTCTTATGATGGAAGAAGTACTGGCAGAAGTTGCACTGCTTAGTTAACCCCACATTCAACTGATTAAGCAAACAAATAAATAGATTGCCAAGTCCTATTCCAAAACTAGCTCAAATCTGTAAAATACAGGAACTCTTTATCAATCCACAGTAGAAAGTATTCACAGTCCACACCCTTTCCCCCCTGCATTCAATGTTAGTGCTATGCTCTTAAAACACTTCGAATTTATCATACAGCTATCATGTAAGTAATTTGAGAAGTAGACCCAAGCACTAGTGACACAGATATGACAATTGTAAAAATGAAACATGCAAAAACTCTCCAGATTTTAAAGTTTTGTTAGCTGCAATATGGGGAAAATGACCTAAAGGATTAGATAGTGTTTTCTTATTCCTGTGTCACTAACTGACATGAGCCTCAAGTTGTGGGCTAGGCTGTGATACTTAATGGAAACAACCTTGTAAGCATGGGTTTAATGGGACCATGACTAGTATCAGCACAGAACCCAGATGGCTCAAAAGTCAGAGAACCCACTGAACCTTGTCCTAGTAGTTATGTTAAATATTTTCTGCTTATCAATAGAAAATTTGGAAAATGATTCAGAAAAGAGAATAAAAATAAGGCAACAAAACTAATTTTTATATATATACATACATATATATATATGTATGTATCTAGGAAAACAATCTATTTGCACTGTGTACTTTTCACATACAATAACTTATTACTACATTAGAAATATACTCTGGGTAACATCAATAGGCCAAATTAAATTTCTTAACCTTCCATAGTGTTGCACCTGCATACAGCAATGACGGATTTGACACTTGGTCCTTCTTGATGACAATACTATATCAAATGTGGTATCAGAGAATATCCAGTAAATGTCAGATATTATACCGTTAAGAACTAGAATATCTGCTTGCTTTTTATATTACAGTAAATAGAGTTTATTGCTCCTAATAACCAGAAAGTATCTTATGAAGACAGCACAGACCAGAAGGTATCTTATGAAGACAGCATAGATGTTGATAATACTTTTCATACATTGTATTATGGATCTTGGAACACTGAGGTTGGCAGATCACAATCATTAAATTATTTTTCTTTGTTATTTGCTGTTTGCATTTTGATTTTGCTTTGCTGAACGCACATGCAACTAGTGGATTTAGCTCTGTGCCAGAAGTGATACGTCAAAAACATTTAGGAAAACTTACTGTTTTGTTTGTTTTATTTTACTGAAGTCAGGCATGAGTGGCATGCAATAGATTGCAAGGAAAAGCAAAAGGACATCCATTTCCAAAGGATTTATAATCTCCATGCACATGTAAAATGCCTCTTACAAAAATCGTTAACATTTATTAAAAGTGTGCCTTTTTGCCTCTTTTTATACAAGTGTACATGCAATTACCTGTCTCAGCTAAAACTATTTACAAAATTTCATAATACAATACATCTTTTCAAGTGAATAGTACATGAAAGGCCAATGTTTTCTGTTGTTTTGTAACACTGTACAAGATTAAAAATAAATAAGGCATTATAATACAGGTTTATCACAAATTAAAAAATGTTGGTTTTCACTGTAATACAAAACTCTAACTTGAAAGAACATTATGGCTAAATAGTCTTCCTGTCTGGGTGGAGTACGTACAGAATCTGGACTTGCTGATGTAGAGAAAATGCTTTGTGTCTGCTACAAGCAGGAATTCAACACATGAAAATGATTCACGCTACTTACTAATGTATTTAGACTCCTCAAAGCACTGAAATGGCACAGGTCATATATTGTTTCCCTTAAAACAGTGACTCCCAATACTTTCTTTTGCCTTACAGATAGATTACAGACAAAAGCGTGAAAGAGATTAAGGTGCATGACCTACTCTCAGTGTTGTAAAATATTCAGTTCAGTACTAACGCAAGACATTGCTGTAACCCAAAGCAGAACGTGGGCTACAGAAGCTCCTGACCTTCACAAACACGCCAAACTCCTGGTGATTTCTGCAGACCTTGTGGGTACCACAAGGGATGCATATTCAGCCCTAAGGAGCTGAAGCTTTTGGCTCTCAGACTCCCCTAGAGAAAGCTAGGGAGAATTTGCGTGTGGTTTAGTGAAGAAAAGGCGTGTGACTTGCCAGAGCTGGAAGCAGCTACAAAAAACAATGCATTTTACAGGCTGTGTAAAATAGCTTTCTAGTCAATGCAAATGGAAAATGTTTGGCAATATCTAGCCAATAATTTAGCTGAATGCCAGTTTGTAATCTCAGCAGAGAATAATAATTTAAAAATAATTAAAAGAGAAAGTTAGCATAGGAACACTTTGAAATTAGCTCCCAAGACAATGAAGTCTGAAGATCTCTGATACTGATCACCTTATATAGACAATGAAAGACTCTGATTATTACTATTATCTGAAAGAGAAAACGTGCAAACTGATGTGAAGTATTGTGCTTGCTATTGACAGACATCAACATGCCAAAATGGCATCACTGTGGTAGGGCTCCTTTCTGTTACAGCTGCATAAAACTGTGAACAGAAGTGCAGGAAGCTGCTTTGCCCACAACACAAGGAGTTACTATCCTTACTTAAATGTAATGGACTTCTGGGCACTGTGGGGCAGAATTGGCTCCTTGTTGGGGCTACAGCAAGGTCAACCAGGCAAACGTAACAGAGCTCAACCAGATAACTAATAAATGCAAGATAGGAAATACAACTGCATGCATTAAGGTGGACACAACCGAAATTCCACAGAAATCCAAATAAATCCTTTTGATGATTTTCATGGGTATTAGGGTGGACCAAATATTTTCTTCAGCCAACTGCAAATAAAAATTTGCTTACAAGCTTTTCTAATTTGGCAGAAAATGTGCATTTGTGGGGTTCTCGGAACTACTACTACTACTACATTTTTCCATGTTTAGAACTTAGGGAACATACCTAAGAATGCAGAAGAGCAGAGAGATTAAATCTGTCATTTAAAGGTATCACATGAGAGCTGAAATGTCCACAAAAAAGGAAAACGGGGAAAATTATATTAATAGGGAGGGAAAGCATAAAGACTAGAGCACCGCTTCATTATATCATGATTTCAAAGGGCATTTAGTTTTCCTTGTTGGCTGCTGAACACTGCCTATCATGTTCACATAGCTTTTTACTAGTTTGTGCCTGGTCTGAACTTCCTTCATTATTCTGATCTGCTCAGTCCTGGACTATATAAAAAAATTTAGTTTTCCCTATAGTAAAACCAGCAGCAACAACCACAACAAAAACATGAAAAAATGTTAATGGCGGGACTCAAAAAAAGCCTGAAAACTGATTCCAAGTATACCATCACTGATATTGTAAGCTAACACATGCATGCTGGACTGGCTGCAGCACCAACAAGTTAACCTGGTCCACTCAACCCGCTCTGGAGGCACAGACCTCCTGCAAAAGGGCTGAATGAGAAGCTGATGATGCACAGCACCTGTCTAGTGTTTTCCATTCAACATGGAGAACATTCTTCCAAAAGTCACGTGCCTCATTTGACTGCTGGAGAGGAGGCTCAGGCTTAGAAAAAAATTGGAGTAATTCAGCCAGCACCTACTAATATTTAAAAATATTAAAGTGAATAATCCAAATTTACCTGGCTACTTGATCTTTCACTGACATTACTCCAGGGCTTTGCTGGGAATGAGAACTGTCTTGAAAATATTAGCACAGGGGACAATTCATTTCTGCTTGTTGTCCTCTTATCAATAAAAGAAACAATGGCAATATGCCTGTATCTCGAACCTATTAAAAATGTAACAAAGGAATAATTTCATTATAAGCTTTAGGGGTGGGTCAATATCTGCATTTGGTCCATGTGTTCATGTACTGCCAGATCTATGGCTGTGATCTGAAGATGCTTTTAATAGCAGTACCTTGTAAAAATATTTTTTTATTATTATCAGTGAAATTATACCAAATTCACTGATTCAAAAATTGTTTAACTTGGGCTCTTTGTGAGTGGAAGTGAGTGATTAATGACATTGCACAAAATGCTTTTAATTTTGGTGAGATTACCTATGTGATGATTTAGTTCTTACAAATCTATTAGAAAACATAAATATGCAGTGTGTCTACATGGACACCACTTATTCAATTTAATTATGTAAATATCTGTTCTTTTAAATCTCTATTTTGTACATGTATTTATTTAAATGGGTTTGAATGCCTCAAAGCCAGAATTAAATTATTCTGGAAGAACACCTGTGATGAACTGGATAGCTCTTAAGGAGATAAAGAGATGTAGTGACTTTACACAGATCAGCCAGGGTGCATACACCTAGTACAGTTAGGAAGCAATTCTCACCTTTTTATAATTACTTCAATCATAATGCTATTTTTGCAAGCTTTGCCATGAAGTACCTAGCTGACAGGGTACATAGAAACTAATTAAAATCCTTGCCGAAAACCACTGGAGTCCCACAGCAGCCTGATATGGGTAAATGGAGAGCAAAAACTCCTGCAACATTTCTTCAACTGTTTGATTCTGTTGACAGAGTGTATGTCCATACACGTTTAACACAAACAGTGACTCCTCCAGAGAAAATGCTGATTGCAGGCGCATCACTCAAAATCTTCTTTCCACTGAAATCAGCAGCAAAACAGGCCTACCAAAGGGAAATATGACACCTAATACACGGAAGTTTTCTACTATGCAATCTGGACAACTTCTGCAGTCTTGTGTGAGGTCTGGGGTTTTTTTTGTTCTAGTTAAAAGGAAGTCTTGCAAGTTTTTAGACAATATAAAGCGGTGAGGCTGGTTAGCTTGCACATCCCCATAAGGACAGTATGGCACCTGTCCGTGGGACACATGTCACTTGGCAGGATGACCTCCAACTGCCCCCACCTCAACTACGGAGCCGCACTTCACACTTCACATCCAGATCAGTGTTTCAAGATGAAACCATGAACAGTAGGATGTGGGCGCATTAAAGGAAAAAGCAGTCAAAACATGTTCCCTTTTATGTAGATTGGGAGCAAGCCTCACCCTCCTGGCATGTTTACCAGTGTTCTCCTCATTTGGACAAAGTTTGACTGTGCTTGTTTCTCAGAATTATAGCTTTCTATAATTGTACGGCTTTGAAGAGTAAACCTGGATAGAATCAAGATATAATAAAACTGTGGCATAAGTTTAAAAATCAATTAAGATGTAAGGCTATGTTGGCAAACATACAAACGACAAAGTTAGCAATAGCATGTTTGTCACTATTACAGGACTATTCTTTAGCTTTACCTTCCTAAACAGCTTAAATACTGGAATTGAGCCACAGGACCTGTGCTGTTTGTAAAAGGCTGAAATAATACCATCCTTTTGCTCTTCAATAAGATCAGCAGTGTACATAAAGGAATGTTTCTATATTGCATAAGCATATTGCTGTGCTTGCAGAGTGCTCCTCTGTCTTGCAGAGTCAAATGACCTGTGAAGAGGCAGAAACTCCTAAACTATACCACTCTTTTTTCTTTTTTAATTGAAAGAATATATCTTCTGCCAAACCTTTAAGCTCTGTGGCTTATCCACTTCACATCCAAGTGTTATGGTTTGAATTGGATTTTTTTTTAAGTTTTTGGAGCATGCAAGGAGAATTTTAAAAACAATACCTAGGGTTTAGCAATTAGCTAAATCCAGCCTTCATTAATCTGCCATTCACAGCACAATAAACATTGTTCTCATTGCTTTAACTCACGCAGTGGAAGCACAGTTTCTCTAAGTCTTGCTGTAGCCCTGCAGAGTCTCCAGCTGCCCCACACTCCACAGTTAAATGCAGCTTTGCTAATCCCAGAACCAACAATGTTGGCTATGACAGAAAGAGAAATCCCTTTGCAATGTCATTGCAGGTGGATATGTAAATAAATACATATTTTTATGTTTATCTCTATAAATCTCTATTAAGTCTACATAGGACTGTTAGTATATGTGCATATATAGATTAAAACATATATATATACACATAAATAATTGCTCGCACGTTTATCTCATAGTTTTTTTTCATTAACCCTTTAAAAATGCCAAGAAAATATTCCTCTTTTCCAGAAAATCAGGTTTTGACTTTTCCTAACAGAATTGCTAGCCCTTATATATTCCATCCCAAGAATTTGTTTTACAGTCCCCAAGTTCTCTTTGGTTGGGTTGTAGTGGTCCTTAGTTAATGCCGCGTCCTGTGACCTCTGATCTCTTGGTAAAAATTCAGGCAACCATTGCTCTCTGAGTTCACTGCAAATGTCACAACCGAATCTCCTTTACTCTATGTCTCCTTCACAGCTGGCACAGAAGGAAGATAATGCAGTGTTTGATTTGTGTGAGTGGCAGACGACTGACCTGCTCCAAGCCCAGCTTTTACAGTAAAGCTAGCAGCTGAGGACACTGATGGACAGCTGGTGCCCAGTTTTGTTTGAATGTTTGCTCTCCCATAAGGGTACATCTTCCGCTCTAAGTTTAAAGACCGTGTTTGTGAATTATTTCCATCAGCCTTTCCTTCCAGGAAATAGGTCAACATTTCACCTTTTCCCTTTACACTGACTTTACCCCTGCACACAAATTCATAACTGCACCTTTTTAATATACGCTGAACTTCTTCTGTCACCTGAAGACAGAAAAAAAAAATAGAGCTATTATTTTTTCCTGTTCATATAGGGTTAATCCTAGAACTGCCACCCATCCCCGCTTTACTTCTCTGTCATGAAATACACACAAACAAAATGAAGTAGCACCTACTACTACTCTCAGGCTCTCAGGCTCATTTTCTTAAGGAACTGAAAAACACTAACCAAACTGGAATCTAAGAAGCAGAACTTCTGGTCTTGAGCTGAATAATTACACCGCCAGATTAAGCTCTGTCCATCAGAAACACATAATCAAATTGTTCACTGTTATAAGCTGGATCAGTTCCAGTGACAGTAATTTACTCCAGAAGTATTTTTGATCCTTGGATTCCAGACAGGTATTTTTGATAAAGAACTGCAAGGGTTCATTGAGATTTCAAGAGGTGCACCATAGCTTCTAGCCAAGCTCTGGTAGAACAATAGTGTTCTCTGGCTGTGTAGCCTCTCTAATCCAAGCAATTTTTAAAGCTACACGAAATGCAGCAGGATGCAAAAGGACATAGATCCTTTCCTTGTAGTCCTTATTCAGGCAAAATTCCTACAGCACAAAGACTGGCTCATACAGGGTCAGCTCGTCTCCAACTGTATGCAATGCAGCAGAGAACTCCGTTTCTTCTGATGGGAAATGGTTTATTTGAGGCTTTCATTACCTCCAAGTAGTGGAGCGTAAATAATGGAAAACAACTACACCTCCGATGCCTCAATCATCTGGAGAATGCTGTCCTTTTCATAAGAACCATGAGATCAGGCGAGGATGTGTTTCCTAAGAGGTCTTAAAATGTAACCACATGTAAAACAGGAGGTACATAATGTTTGCTAAATTGTCTTAGAAAGCACTCACCTGAATTTTCCCCTGCACTCCAGTACTATCCATTCGGCTGGCAACATTTACAGTATTACCCCAGATATCATACTGTGGTCTTCTGGCTCCAATGACTCCAGCCACTACTGGGCCAACATTAATACCTAAAATCAAAACAATGACCTTGGTTTCAAACATTGCAGCATATTATACAAGGGAAATATGAATACTGCAAAATAGATGTAGAACAAATGGCTTAGAATTTTTCTGGTCATAGAAATGTCAATTGGACTTCTGTACCTCCAGAAACAAAAAAAAGACATACACAGAGCTGTCTTGTCAGAAATGCAATATGATAGACAACAAAAAAAATTGACTAATCTGTGGATTTTAGTTATTGTTTGTTTTAAGAAAAGTGGTGGTACTGCAGAGTTTAGCTGTAGAACAATCCAGGACAAACTGTTAAGGATGTTTCATTGTTTGCTACCACTTCCACTGTGGTTGCTCACATAATGCCTTTTAACGGAGGTTTTCCAAGTGGAACAGAAATAGTGGACAGGAAGACATGAGGAATGGGGTAAGGGAAGCATGTCACACGAATGTCAACTCAGATCAGGCAGACACTGGAAGCATGTGGAAATGGCCCAAGCATCTTGATTCTACAGGGCTTGATTCTACATTTCTGACTGTTTTGAGACCTTGTTTGGAAGACAAAAGAGCATGTTCCTTCTTTTGAGTGCCCTGAAGAGCTGCAGATGCTAAACCCTGCATGAGGTTCTCTGCAAGGGCTTTACCAGGCAAGATATGCAGAAGACTAGGGTTTAGATATTTGTCTTCTGCCTCTTTGTGAACCTGGAAAAGACAGTTACAACAGAGTTCAAAGAGAATTTAGGGTTTATAATTAATAGGATATACAGGAGGGCAAAGATGTATAACTCGTATTACTATCCTTGATGTCTTTAGTCCTTCTCAGTCTTCCTCACTTTTCCCCTTTTTCAAGCCCATTCTCACAATTCAGCCATGAAAGTATTTAGAGGAAGAAGCTGGAGAAAAATATCTGTGTTAGAATATGCAATGAAATAAGAGGATTAGTGGAAGTACCACTGGAGAGGATCAGGATGCAGGGAAGGAAAGTAATTTGCTTTCTAAGAAGGCTGGGACAAAGGACTCTGAGAGGTAAGACATGTAATAACATGTAAAGGAGTGCATGGGAACGTTTGTGTTGTGAAGACCAGAGGTAATGATTTGTTGAAGAATACAGGACTGAGATGATTTGACATCTGTGGACAAAAAGCTCCCATCACACTTTTAATGCCAACAAAGCTTTCACAGATGCAACTTTACTTAATAGTTAGGTATGGTTTTCAGCAGTTTAGCAATGGAAAACAGTGTAAGCCACAAGACTGGCCACACTGCTAATATTGTATAAAATTATCGGTGCAGTTTTCTTTTACGAGTGCATACAGTCAGTAAACACATTGGAATTGGACATAATTATAATTCCTTAATACTGATGCTTACCATCCAGCCTGCTGACCTTTCACATGGATATGAGTTTCCTGATAAAGAAGACTTTTCAGTTTTAATCATTAGTGCAGGACAGGTAATCCCTGGATACTGCACAGGGAAATCCAACAAACAACAATGTCCTGGTTGTGTGACAATTGTAGAAACATGACTTACCAACTCGTAGGACAAAATCATTGTAGGACTGATAGTTGATTTCATCAAGAACGTCAAACATTTCTATTGCAAAATCTGCCAGTGTACTCAGGTGGGAATAAATCGATTTTTTAGCCTAGAAAGAAAATAGTATTGAAAATTAGATTTGTACGGTACTGAGAGGCAGGTGAAATACTGAAGTGAAAATCAATGAAAAGATCGGACTGGATGACTTAGGAAAAGAATCTAACCTATTTTGTTGTTTGTGAAAAGAAACTTTTGATGGTGGCTACAGCACATGCATTCTTTTCTCAAGTACTGGGTTGGGTTTTTTTCCTTCTCTCTCCCTTTTTGATTTCTGGGAAGAATGGAAAGCAAAGTTCCCATGGTAAAGTGGATCTGTTGCTAGAGAACTGTGGTTGTTTTTTGTAAGCATGGCAGGGAATATAACCTGCTTTCTTAGAAAACTGCTTTGCCTGATGATTATTAATAACTATAGTTTCTGCCCTCTTCTTCCTTTGGGGTTTTTGCTAGCTCCCAGCTCCATGGGGTGCATGTGGTTCCCATTGACAAAATTCCCTCTAGATTTAATCCTGTGAGATGCCGAACACCTCTATTTTCTTTCTAGACAAGCTGGTGTGTTGTTATAAAACATATCTGAACGAACTAAAGCTAAAAAAAAAACCCAAAAAGGATCAAATGAAATTTTGACATATCAACTTGTAAGAAAATCTCCAAAATAAGAAAACATTTTTTTACAACTTCAGTCTAATTAAACTGTGGATCTTATTTTCAAAGGATAATGTGGATTCCAAAAGTTAGCTAGATTCAAACATACATTACTGAAACTCATGGAAGAAAAATTTGCTACAAAGTAGTTAAATGATATCATCTGTAGCTCTAGAATTTCTTAAGCAGCATATCATTAGAAAGTGGAAAAGACAGGTTTGACTGTTTGTCCTGTAACTCATGCCCTTCCCACAGGATCTACCATTGGCTAGTTAACGACAGGTTACTAGACCAGACCTTTGACAAGATTCAGTATGGTTGCTCTTTTATTTGAATAACAGATACGAATTCATGGAGAGATTCACAAAGCAAAAGTGGGCTTAAGGTAGGATATGGTGGAAGAAATGCAAGATTAGTGGCAGTCTAGCTTCAGTAGGGTGTTGCACAACAAGGCTATGGCAGCTGGCAAGAGATGAGAGCTTGCTGGGTTTTTGTTACGATAGTGAGATTGTATAAATGGAGTACTTAACAGTGGCTGAGAAACCTGAGAAACAAGTTGATATTTGCTTTATTCAGCTCAGTTTGAAAGGGTTCCTTCATATGGTTGGGAAATTTACAAAAAACAGAGCAAAGTGCTAACAAAAAAAAAGAGAAAGCCATCATTAGGCCACTTCTGATATTTAGGAAGGGTATTTTTTATTTACTTGCTTGAGTCTCTGGGATTCTGATTCCCGCAATGTCAACTAGTTCTACTATTTTCCAGCCTCACCAAGAAAAATGAAGAACAAGAATTAAGTTTAAAGAGCTGATGGCTACACTTTCAACAAAGGAGGAGAAGAATATTGAATGACTGGAGGAGGGAGACAGGGGTGTATAGTTTAATTTACTCCTCTAATCTTCTTTATATTCCTTATCCTTTCATTTCTTTGCTGCCCGATGAATGCTTTGATTTCCTGCAATGCCCCTCTGGGTTGCAGAAGAGAGGACTGGTAACAAATACTGGATGAACTGCAGGTGATAGATGTCTCTCACAAGAATTATTGGCAAATTCTTTTGAACCTGCACTGAAGAAGACAAAGTTAGGACCCTGGTGAAATCAGAGACCTAATTTCAAAGGACTCCACAAACAATGAACTTACATTGTGCAAAAGATCTACAAAGGGCTTGGTTTGTGGCTTTCTGCTTTCTGCTCACATCCAACTCCTGGTATGAAATTGGTGGCTCACAATCAAAGGCTCTGCCAGATTTTCTGATGAAGGTGGGACAACCCTGGCAATCAGGAGACCAGAAGCACTTGAGTCCCTTATGGCTCGCCATGGACACGTATGACTCTGTAGGGCAGCCCAGGGACTGTCTGATGGCTGGAAGTGATCATCTGCACACAACAGGCTACCTAGGATCATTGGATTTCTAACTACATAGCTGCATGCTGAAGAGCTCGAGAGAAACTGCCAAGATGATGTGAATAATTTCAACTTGATTGCATCACATGAGCAGCAGGAAGAGAGCACAGAAAAGCTGAAATCCCAAGTTAAAATAAAAATATTGGTTGCTTCACACAGATCTTTAGGTTTTCTGGTATGTAGAATGTTAAATAAATTCTACCTGCACAGAAAAGTTCAAAATTTGCCCCAAGATTTCAAGGAACATCAGAGTCTGTGCAAGACCTTCTGCAGTGATTTAAAATGAACTACTATTGTAAGCTCAGAGCGGTACCTTCAGTACTGAGGTAACTCGGCTGACCCTTCAGTTAGCAACTATAAAGCACAAGAGATAAACATGTTTAGGTTTTGGAACATATGCAGCCAATGTTACCCAATAACACACTTGCTTTCAGGATTATAGTTCAAAGAGCATTTATAGCAGACACATAAGTATGCTGTTGCCTGTTTGCCTGAGATCTCACTTAACAAAATTCAAAGGATCCATTTTTTTGCTTGTCTCAGGACCCAGGAGTCAAACATTTCAGCATAAACAGAGTTTTAAAAATACCTTTTTTGTAACGTGTAGATTTCTAGGAATGATAGAAAGGAAATTATCAGTTGTAAATACCCTGCAGACCAGAAAATTAGTTGCATGTGATATACTCCAACATGATTCTAACAGTTGTTTTCAATGTGGCCTTGTTTTTTATTTACTTAATGAGGATAACTGTTGCTAGAAAGTTCACAGGCCATCTGCCCCTTTTTGCTTTTGCCCTCTAATTTGGTGTTATTTTGCAATGCTAAACCATATGTATGACTGTATGTCTACAACATAAGTACATGAATTTCAGAACAGGGGAGAGATGTCTGGAAATTATGGGCATTATTAATTTAATTATTTTTTCAGAAATTCATTTTATTAACATAATTATTTATGTGCATAGTACTGTGTATACAATATATTCAGTATACTGTCCACAATGTTCTCTGCTTTCCAGATGCTGCATGGAAATCTAGGAAAACTCTGTCCCAACTCAAAAAATTAAAGTAAGAAACACACTCAGGAATAGTAATAAGGAGAACTAGTGGGTCAGAAATTACTTTTGACTTTTATAATAGATGAGAAATTAAAGGTGTAAAAAGAACGCTAGCAGTAGAGACAAAGAAGAGCTGATTTGGAGGGACCAGGGTAAAGTGCAGCAATGAACTTAGTTCCTGTTCATGATGGGGACTGAGAGAAGCTGTTTGTTTTGATTGTAGGTTGCACACAGATTTCAATGTAAGAAAGAAAGAAAATTAACACATTTTAATATTCTTGTGTTAGATCTGCAGCAATTCATAACATCTAGAGTCTCTTCTTCCCTGCATCTTAGAAGGTCATCTAAAATGCCAGGTTTAAAGCACTAATTTGCAGAGAATTCATAGCTGCAGATGGTGAAATCCCAAATGAAGCCACATGAGGAACTGCTATGACAGCAATTTTTCTTTTCAATCTACAGTACTTTGAATTTCAGATTTAAATAGTTGTAAAGAAATAATACAGGTTATCTATAATCAGAGTTAGTTATGTTTCTGGAAATTCACAGAATCATTTAGGTTGGAAAATACCTCTAACATCACATCCAGTCCAACTGTCAGACCAATACCACCATGCCTACCAAACCATGTCCAGAAGTGCCACGTTTACATGTCTTTTGAACACCTCCATGGAAGGAGATTCCACCAAGTCCCTGGGCAGCTTGTTCCAATGCTTGACCACTCTTTCAGTACAGAAATATTTCCTAGTATCCAATCTAAACCTCCTCTGGCACAACTTGAGGCCATTTCCTCTTGTTCTGTTACTTGGGAGAAGAAACACGCATCCACCTCGCTAAAACCTCCTTTCAGGTAATTGTAGAGAGCAATAAGGTCTCCCCTCAGCCTTCTCTTCTCCAAGCTAAATAATTCCAGTTCCTTTTGCTGCTCTTCATAAGACGTGTTCTCCAGAACCTTCACTATCTTTGTTGCCCTCCTCTGAACAAAATTCAGCAGCTTTTTGAGGGGCCCAAAACTGAACACATTATTCAAAGTGTGGCCTCACTAGCGCCAAATATAGGTGCGTAATCACTCCCCAGTTCCTGCTAGCCATGCTATTTTTGATACAAGCCAGGATGCTGTTAGCCTTCTTGGCCACCTGAGCACACTCCTGGCTCGTGTTAAGCTGACTGTCAACAACCACCCAGCCTTTTTCCACCAGGCAGCTTTCCAGCCACGCTTCCCAAAACCTGTATTGTTGCATGGGCTTGTTGTGACCAAAGTGCAGAAGTTGGCAATTGGCCTTGTTGAATCTCATACAATTAATCTTGGTGCATCAATCCAGCCTGTCCAGCATTGGACAGAATTGAAGGAGAATGGTTCCTCCACAAATGACTGTCATGTAAAATCTTCTTACCTTGGTTCCCGATGTCGGTACGAGCCCCACAGCTGCCATATATGTACTTCCAATTGTCTTGATTTTTTCTATGTCCTTATAACATTCTTTGTCCATAAGCTTTGTTTAAAACATAAAACTGTTAAATATTACATAATATTTTAGACAAGCAATGATAGTTATCAGATAATATGTGCAAGTTGATTAAACCATATATTATTTTTAGTAAGTTGAGGCCTGCCCACTTTGAAATCCTTAAAAGAACTACTGCTAACTCATATTTTAATACAAATTAGAGGAATCTGAGGCCAGATCCACATACCTAAAAGTACAAACTGGGCACATCGTAGAAGCCCAGTGGACACCAACTACAATTAAATAGGAAGTTTACTGTAATGTTTTGTTAGGCAGTTCAAGATATGCTGAGTTGATACAGATATTCTCTGTTGTCACTTATTTGGTAGAACAGATATTGTCAAAAGACAAAGCATTTAGACCTTACCTCATCAAAATCAGCAATAATTTCATTTAACAGGCGTAAACATTCCACTCCCATATTATTGCCATCCAATTCAATGTAGAAATCATTGAAATTTGGGATAGAAGCAAACATCACTCCCACTTGTGAATATGACTGGTAATAAAGGTCCTGCAGTTCATGAGAGATAAAATTTTTATTTTCAAAGATCGGGCATCATTATTGTGATATCTGTTCTACTGCTAAGCAATAGCTAGAACAAAAGCAATCATTTTTGGTAGAAAGTCATTCTTATTAAAAAAAACTTGAAAGATCTCTCTACTCAACCCCCAAAAAACAGTCCATGCCTTTCTTCAAAACATACAGTTGAGAAACGAGCCACACTACACAGGGTCACACCCATACAACATGACTACGTATTTAAATTTTATCTTGGTTTACCATATTTCTTGGATTAGACATAAGAAAGTGCTGTGCAACATGTGCTGGCAACAGGTTGAAGAGAATTCTTTTATTATCCAGTTTGACTCTCTCCATATCATCTCTTTCTTCTTCTGCCTGTGAGGACAGAGGAAAAGAAAAACCTTTCCAAAAGGAAAAAAAATATCTGAAACCATCAAATAACTTCTATTAATTCATCATTTGAAATTAAACTGGGTCTGCAAAGTAGAGTGGGAACAGTACTCCTATACCAGGGGGCAAAAGACTTTAAGTCCTTAATAATTCAAGCTGAAGTCCCTGGATCAATGACTACTTTCAAGGCTTGATGAGCTAAGTGTGTTGCTGTCTTCCATAATTCTCTGTTCTTTTATGTAGGCCCTTGATATTTTTACACAGTAAAAGCCAGAACAATCCCACTTAAGTTACACTGGCCTTGGAGGCCAATTACTTCCTAGGTAGATGGAGACAGTGACAGCATTAATTGATCCACCTTCCAAAAAAAGAGAAACCTGGAGAATCTCCAGTTTTTCTGAACTAGAAATGTGTGATCAGATTCCTCTGCCCTGCCCAGTTATGGACTAAATTGTTCATTTTGGAAGACATGACTGAGAAGGTTCTTCAGCAATATGTCGTGTAGTGAAGGGGTAGTAAAATCCTCTAAAAGCAGGGAAAGGCATCAAAGATGTCAACATTGCTGAGAAACAGTAGAATCATGTTTTCAACACATCTAGCAAGCATCTCTTTCTTCTTTAGATGCAAAACTGTTAAACTACAGTTTTGACTCTGAGAAGGTTCAGTTGCCAGAAATAAGACAAATCATGGAATAATACCATGGTGGGTAATGGTAGCAAATCCTAAATGAAGACAAATTATGCAAACAGCAGAATGAGGTTAGGTGCTCTTAGCTTTTTGTGCCCTGGCCCATTTCAGGTCAGGCATTTCCTAGCCAACAGTGAGAGGTGGTTAAGGGAGACACTTGCACTGCCCTGTGTGGGGTAATGCAGTGCCATGAAGAATAAACCCTGTTAGCTCTTCCTGACCTAGCCCTAGCCCTAGAAGCAGCACGTTTCTGGAATCAGCGTAGCGCTACTTCTGAGCTACTTAGCCATGTTGAAAAGCAAGGTATAGTAGTTTAGACCACACACTGAGTTAATACAGCTATATTGTTGCTGGTGCTCTCACCAGAGCCTCTGCACGGACTGCACTTCTACCATCCAGACACACCAAATGTCTAACATCCTGCCCTTATTAAAGTGATCAGCCAGAGATATGAACTGTACCTTCTCTGCTCCTACTGCATAGAGTTTCAGTAACCATCCTCTCACTCTGCACCAAGACAGGTGTCATATGCAGCCCCTCAGGAGCTGTCTGGGGAAAGAGGGACGATCTCCTGCTGGCTCTTGCAAGGGAAGCAATGAAAGTGAGATAAAAAAAGACTTGGTCATGTTCAGAGTGAGGACTCTAAAACTATTCCATCACATGGCCTTATGGGGAGGGAAGTAAGCCAATTACTGATATTTTCTGGACCTTTTTCCAGTTTCCTGCTTTCTGCCCTTCAGGGGTATGCAATGAAAGCTGTCTTTCTTCCTTGTGACTCATGAACTCCTAGAGCCTACTCTTTCAGCAGCTGAGATAAAAGAAGGCAAGACAGAGACTGAAAAGAGAGAAGTACTTAGGGCCAGAGAAAGAAGATTAAAATAGCACAGATCACAGATATTTACATTCCTGGTGAAAAAATTATCCAGACAACTAAATAGCATCCAAATCTTCATCTATTTGCCCCTATTCCTATTGATTAGTTAAGGAAAGCTGCCAGTATGATTTTTATGCAATAGCTGCTGGCTCAAAAAACAAGGTAGATTACTGTGAAAACAAGAAAGAACAGGCATGAGCAACATAATTTCCCACATTCTGCTTTTTGCTTATACCTGATTGGTATTCGTAGCAGCTCAGTCATTTTGCAGAACTTTACTGTATTTGCAGAGCTGCAGTATTTAACAGCAGGCTTTGTTTTTGCTTCAGACCTGGTAACAAAATTTGAAATGGTCTTTGGTACTGTGGATTTTGACATCAATCTAATTAACAGCTATTGCATTTTACAACGTTACACAACATCCCAGAGATTTTACAATGCTGGTAACTGGTTATGCATCCTCTGTTTAGGAAGAGATCTGAGCCGTTGCATCACCTGAGCTATTATGTGACTGTTTAATAAGCATAAAACTGCTGTATCAATGTCACTGAGTTATCACATGAAAACCCACTGTGTCAAGGTATAGCTGCAAATAAGCCAGGCACCGGGGCCGCAGAAACATCATCTTTATACCTGAAGGTGGCACTAAAACCGAAGGAAAAGACCCATCACACTGCTGCTATAGGAACAGAATTTTAAGAGGAAGTGCAAGCACACCTGGAACGTCTTGCCTGCCAACTGTAAAATATATGTACCTTACAAGTGCCACAGATTAGAAAAGATGATATTCTAGTGTTCCCTGAATAATAACCAGTCATATAATTGTATTATTCTTCTTTTCCTCCCCTGACAAATTCTGGGTGAGTGAGCAACTCCATTTCTTAGGCAGTTTTATCTTCTTCATAAATTTATTGCTTATATTTACTTCTGCCTTCCCCTCCATTTTTTGAATAATTTGCATAAGCAAAAGTGATTAGCTGTCTGTAAGTAGAATGCTCCGATATCTGCTATTCACAGTTATTGTCATATAAGCCAGAGTTACTTAACAATGTTATGCAGAAAATAAAATCTTCCCACCAACTGTTAAATAAAGTCCAAAAAACCCATCACCGATATCTTCTGGAAATACTGTGATATAGAAAGGTTAAATTTGACACAGAAAAAAACCAACTAGCAAAATCAACAAGAACATATAACACCACTGACGTGTGAACAGAATGTACAAATGTAAATGTTTAACAGCTTATCATCAACCAGAAAAAGATATTTTTTCCATACTTTATTATCCCTGTTCTGGTTACGTAGCCCAGATGCATGAAAATGGTTTGTGTTCAGTTTTGGGCCCCTCACATTGAGGACTTTGAGGGGCTGGAGTGCGTCCAGAGAAGGGGAACGAGGCTGGTGAGAGGGCTGGAGAGTAAGTCCTATGAGGAGAGACTGAGGGAACTGGGGTTGTTTAGCCTGGGGAAGAGGAGGCTGAGGGGAGACCTCATCACTGTCTTCAACTGTCTGAAAGGAGGCTGTGGTGAGGTGGGTGCTGGGCTCTTCTCACAAGAGACAAGCAGTGGGACAAGAGGAAATGGCTGCAAGTTGCACCAGGGGAGGTTTAGACTGGACATGAGGAAAAATTTCTTCACTAAAAGAGTGGTCAGGGATTGGCACAGCTGCCCAGGGAGGTGGTGGAGTCACCATCTCTGGAGGTTTTTAAAAAACGGGTAGATGAGTTTCTTAGGGACAGGGTTTAGTAGGGAGACAGGCACGGTTGGACTCGATGATCTTAGAGGTCTCTTCCAACCTTCTGATTCTATGATTCTATGATTCCATGATTAAAGACTGTTAAACAATTAGTAGCTCAGAGTTCGCTAACTATTCAAAGGCAGTTTTAAAATATAGTTATTTCTAACAAACAGTCTTCCCAGAGCTTTTAATACTCAGATTTTTGTTATGCCAAAGACCCTAGTAAGTATGAAGTTAATGTTTTTTTAACTTACCCATTTGAATAGGTAAGCACCATAAGCATATATATAACATTCATCACTGAGGTACTTTTGCACATCATATTAATTAGCTCATGAATTGTATATCACTGACGACCAATACATACAGTGGAAACAAAGACAACATTCCTTACATGTTATCCACTAGAATTTATAGTACAGGGAACAGACCTTCCAAATGGAATCAAGAACAACAAGGGTATATGCCCAGATCACCAAGGAGGCCAAGCACCTACCCAGCAGACAATGGTAGTTATGTTGTTCCCTAATTTTTGAATTTTCTACCTACACTGATTTTTTTTTCCTTTATCACGCAAATCTCATAAGTACTAAATTTGCAATTGAAAGATCCAAAAATGGCACTTTATCTTCTCAGAAAAAAAGCATTTTTTGAAATGGTACCTGAAGATGCTGAAATGAGATAGGCATCCATATGTCTAAAATGCCCTTATTGTCATTTGGAGTAAGTGCACAATGGTTTTAATATTAGTGGTAGACAACCAGATATTTCTGTAAAAACTGGCTCCAAGAAAACATAAAAGGTTTGTATTTATTATTATTAACCAGTTCTTGTTTTTCAGCAGGCAAGTATCCCATTAGTTTCTTATACTGGATTTTTTAAAACTAACTGATTGCTAATTAAAAGCCAACTTAAGACTAAGGATGTTTAGGCAGTACATTCCTTATGCATGCACAATTCACTGTGCAAGTCATAGCAGCTGGAATGGTGAAAAGCATTTCAGATGCTGGAACTCACTCTCGACTTGTTGAAAAGTCAAAGAATAGCAAAGTGCAACTTCTGGTTTGCTACTCTATTTCATGGCTAGGAATAACATACAGAAGGTCTACTATTCATTGACCATATGGCACTCACATACCTCCACCACGTGCCAATCTATATAAAGATAGCCACCATACAGAGAGTCATGTGTGGCTCTGAGGTATCTGGCACCACAGCAACTGGAAACTATTATCAGTTTGTCCAAAACAAACTTCTGATGCTGATAGACACAGCACCTATCCATAATGCAGGTCACAGGACAAATATGAAATGATCCCGTCTGTTGACTCGGTTAAACAGCAGAGAGTCTACAGAAATTGCAGAACAAGACAAACTTAAATCATAAAGGAGGTGGACATAGACATCAAATAAAAAATCCCAACACAGCTTAAGTGTTAGATTGAAAGCCTTTAAGAGTGGAAGACAATAAAGCGAAACCATTCCTGATTTCTCCATTCTAGGTAACAGATGGAAATGATTTTAATACACATTTTCCATTCTTGATCTTACATGTAAAAGGAATCACTGTGACAATTTAGACAGTTCTCTTAACAACACATGGTTAACGAAGTGTAGGTGGGAATAGGGTGTGACTTCTGTGAACTACAAGGATGTATCAGAAAGACAACTTTGAAATTCCACCAAACCAAACTTAACATCTTCGACTTCTTCTTTCCCTCGGGGACTACGAAACACTTTGGAGGTGGGAATAGGACTACTGAGAGGTGTGACTGTGTGAGAGACTAATTCTGTGACAGAAACGGTATTCTTGAATTCTTGAAGTTTGGGTCAGAACAGACAGGAGGCAGACATTTGCTGATGCCTCTGCTTGTGGCTGATATAATTTCTATAGGTTTTTCTGTGATTATGATAGTTGAAAGTTACTTTTTTCAAAAAAAATCCATGCACTTGGTATCTAAATAAATTTCTGGTCTTCCTTTGAGAAAGAGTTCCATAATTTCATTGCACGATATGGATATAAAGAATTTAATTTATCAGTTTTATTTCCTTCTTTTCAGTTTACCTAATCATCAACTTATTTTCAGCCTTTTTTGTATTACAATACTAAAAATCCCCAAGGATTTGATTTCTTTATCTCAAGTTTATATCGTTGTCAGTTTCCCATGTTTAAAGTTCTCTCTATTCATAGTGCACCTTAGATATAAATATATTACTCATTAATGATTTTATGTTGTGGAACAACTACAAACAAACAAAAAGAAGTCACTTCACTAGAACAAATGCATTTTACAGGCCTGTGCAAAAAAAACCTCTAATAATTTTTCTCTGTAAACACCAATATACTTGAAAAATTTTGAAAGTGTCTTAGTTCAACTAATTTGTTCTGAAAGTATTTGCAGTCCAATTCAAAAAGTCAGATATAATTTTGTTTGCATGGATACTAGACAGAAAAGTACTGTGACTTACCTGCACAGCCCAGAGGTAGTCCAGACGCAGCTTCAGGTCCACCTGCCTGGAATGCAGTGCCAAAGCACAAGAAAATAGCAAAATGGCTAGTATTGGTTCATAGCCACGCATATAAAAGGAGCCACCCCTTAAAAATAAAAGGAAAGTAAATGGGTTATTCCAGGTTTTCTGATACCTAACACCACATATTTTTAATATCAGAACTTTAGTTCAGAACATGTGAGTAACCCTAATCACTAAGCTTTTCTGAAGAGGCTCATATGGGCAGGAAGATGGGTGACAGTAAATCTGATCACTGCACCACACCAACATTCAACTTCTTGAGGATTTTATAATGCTATGCATTATGGCAATGTGTGTGCAGGCTTTTAATTAGTAAACATTAAACAACTCAAAAGCTCAAAATTGGAATTGGTTGAGGGCTACTTTTTAACTTTTTTTTCTATTTCATATTATAATTGGACTGCAATGTGTTCAGCTAAGATATTTTAGCATAAAACTAGAGGATAATAAGGAACAGTTGCTAGTTCACAAAAGCTGATCTCCTGTTGATGGGTATTACTACATCACACAATTGTTGGTGTCTTAGAGTTTATAGCCCTAAGCAGCACTGAATGCTTGAGGAAAAATCATGAATGAGTAGCTAATGTCATGGCTATCCATAAAGAAATACCCATTGCTTTAATGACAATCCATACAGAAATACCTATTGCTTTAACTTTACACATACATACCCCACTGCATTTCTGTAACCACTGAGTTCCAGAATAACTATGTACAAAATTGTAACAAAAAGCAGGAGAATCATTTTTGGCAAGGAAGATACACGTAGAAATATTGCCAAGGTGAGAGTTCCCACTACACAAGAAAGAAAAGCATAGTGGGCTGTGTCACATGGAAGTTCATTCATTGTTTTATTTGTTCCACCAGGAGAAATGATAACTATTGAACTGCTGGAATTGGTATTCCAAACCCAAGGCATACAGCCAACCTAGAAAAGACAGGGGAGATGAGAAAAGAAGAAAGTTAAATATGAAATAAACAGAAATGCAGCTGCTATGGGCTGACTGTAGTTCATGCCTAATTGGGAAATTATGGTCATGGAGTTCCCATCCTGCTTACTGCTCTAATGAAACATCTCCTTTTCCTGTAACGCCTTATTCAGTTTTAGGTGGGAGACACTGATCATTTATTAGATGCCAGTAAGGCCAACTAATTAAAGTCTGGACTTAGTTGAATACCAGGGGAGGTCATGGAGCAGATTGTCTTGAGTGCTATCACATAGTACGCATGGGACAACCGGGTGATCAAGCCCAGCCAACACAGGTTCACCAAAGGCAAGTCCTGCCAGACCAATCTGATCTCCTTCTATGACAAGGTTACCCATTTAATGGACGAGGGAAAGGCTGTGGATGTGCTCTACCTGAACTCCAATAAAGCCTTGGACACCGTTTCTCACAGTACCCTGCTGGAGAAACTGGCTGCCATCGGCATGGACAGGTACAGCCTCTGCTGGGTTAAAAACTGGCTGGATGGCCGGGCCCAAAGGGTTGTGGTAAATGGAATTAAATCCAGTTGGAATCCGGTCACAAGCGGTGTTCCCCAGAGTTCAGTGCTGGGTCCAGTCCTGTTCAACATCTTTATCCATGATCTCAATGAAGGCATAGAGTGCACCCTCAGCAAGTTTGCAGATGACACCAAGCTGGGTGCAAGTATGGATCTGCTTGAAGGAAGGGAGGCTCTGCAGAGGGATCTGGACAGGCTGGATCGATGGGCTGAGACCAACAGGATGAGATTCAACAAGGCCAAGTGCAGAGTCCTCCATTTGAGTCACAACAACCCCATGCAGCGATACAGGCTTGAGGAAGAGTGGCTGGAGAACTGCCTGGCAGAGAAGGACCTGTTGGTTGACAGCAGCTGAACATGAGCCAGCAGTGTGCCCAGGTGGCCAAGAGGGCCAGTGGCATCTTGGCCTGTGTCAGACACAGCGTGGCCAGCAGAAGCAGGGAGGTGATTGTGCTCCTGTACTCAGCACTGGTGAGGCTGCACCTCGAGTGCTGGGTTCAGTTTTGGGCCCTTCACTGCCAGAAGAGCTGGAGCACGTCCAGAGAAGCGCAATGAGGCTGGTGAGCGGGCTGGAGAATCAACCCTATGAGGAGCGACCGAGGGAACTGGGGTTTGTTTAGCCTGGAGAAGAGGAGGCTGAGGAGAGACCTCATCACTGTCTTCAACTGTCTGAAAGGAGGCTGTGGTGAGGTGGGTGCTGGGTTCTTCTCACAAGTGACAGTGATAGGACAAGAGGAAATGGCTGCAAGTTGCACCAGGGGAGGTTTAGACTGAACATTAGGAAAAATTTCTTTACTAAAAGAGTGGTCAGGGATTGGCACAGCTGCCCAGGGAGGGGTTGGAGTTGCCATCCCTGGAGGTGTTTAAAAAAATGGGTAGATGAGTTTCTTAGGACATGATTTAGTAGGGAGACAGGCACGGTTGGACTCGATGATCTCAGAGGTCTCTTCCAACCTTATCATTCTACGATTCTATAATTTCCCTCTCAGTGCTCAAAACCAAGAGTTTATCAACCCAACATATTCCTGAAAAATGAATGGACTTCAGTAAACTTCTATGTGGTCATGCAGGTGAGAAATATTTTTGCACAAAGCACTGAACAAAATGTGTTTGCATTGACTATGCAAATTGTATCCATTTCAAGTAATCAAAGATAAAATAAATAATATTTAATCTTTGATTAAAAAGCTAAGCATATCTTTTCTCCAGAGCTTCTTCTGCTATTATATATGATTCAAATACAAGGCCTCATCTTTAATTATCCCTGCAATTCCAGTTATCCAAGGAGTTCCATTTTCTCCTTAGACTAGGATATAAAAAGTTTTAGTGCACATCCTGTGGGAAATTTGAGGAAATTTAACCTACATCTTCCAAAAGCAATGTCATGTACATGTCTCAGAGCTGTTACCCAAGGAAGGAATGAATTTTTTTGTAAATAGTGCAAGTCCCTAGAGCTTCAGTTTGAATTGCACTCCAACCTTCACACTTTACTAAGGGAGAGGATAAGAGTTAGCACAAATAGGGCGAGTGGGATGGTAGCGTGAAATTGATTTTAACAAGCACTGGCACATAAGCCCTGCCCTGTACTTAAGCTTCTCTTTTGAAGTGTGTTATTAGATCTTTTTACTTCATGCTAACCACTGATAATAAAATTTTATAGCATGCTGTAAAATAACTGACAACCTGAAAGGTGATTAAGCAATATATTTTACAGGTGGTTGTAGTCACTTAAAAAGATGAGACGTAACAGATAAAATGTGAGTTAAACTCATAATGGCTAACATTATGAAATGAGATGTGAAAGAGTGACATGAAAAATTCATTTAATGTGATTTTGTTCAATAACTGTAAAAACACTGTTCATACTGAACTCATCCAAAAACACAGGCATGCATGAGGGCTTCATAAATGATGTGCAATCCATCCAGGAAGACACCATCTGCTCTACAATTAAGAGTGAAATCTCAACACCTTATTCCTCTGTTAGCTGAGAATCCTAGAGCCATTACTTTGCAGAAACTAATAATTTATGCTGATCGAACATTTCTTCTAAGCATTTCAATGGTGAGAGCCTATTTTCGCTTCAATAAAGGATGAAGTTATATTTGTGACCTAAGTTGTAATTGAATGATTACTGTCTTCTTGGAGGCCAAAACTTGTGAATCCTAATCTGCCTTCTTCCACTGATGTTCAATGGTGCCTTAGGCTTTCTGATGTCTGGGTTTTTTACCAGCTTTATGTGGCAATAAAGGTGCTTGTTTGATTTGGTCAAAGTAAGTGTCAGATCTATGGGGGCTGATCCATAAAGGTTCCAGCTGCCATACAGATACACAGAACTTGCTGAGGCACTAGCTAACCTGGGGCACTGCACATCTCTAGACATTTATGTCTGTGTGCTATCAGGGCTGTGTTACTCACAGCTGATGTTAAGCAATGCACAGAAATGTCTGAACATCAGTAATTCTTGGTACCTCTCAGGACACGGGAATTCACAGAAGAGAGATACTCTGCCCATTTAGTTCATCGGGATCAGTTTGGTAGATCTTCTTAGGGCAGGTCCAGGGATGAGTGAATACACAAAATAGAAAATAAGGGGCTTGGCATCCCAGTTAGCACTGTGAATTTCTCATGAAATCACTGTCTTCCTGTCTGTCTAAACACCTTGTCTTAAGTCCTGCAGAGAGGCATGATTTGAGACATCTGCCTTCTCAGCATTTCCAGTCATGTTTAGCATGCTATTTCAGTGTTGATTCTTTCTTTTGGGTACCCTAACATGTTTAATTCATTAGTATTTGCAGCCAAAATACTGAAATTTAGTGTTATGAATTTGACAAGACAACTAAATCCCAAATACTTGGGTGGAATTTTAAATCCCATTTGACATTCAAGTCCATCATGTGGAACTAGCTGCTAATCTACAGTAAAATCTCGATTTTCAGAAGTTTCGAGTAAGTTCCCTTCATTCAAGAGAAGCTTCCTAGACATTAGGTATGAATGGATCATAGAAGTAGCACAGTGTAAGTACCTCTTCTCATTATGCAATACTGTCCTTACTTTAAGATCTCATTATCTTTTCTGATCTGCCTGGAGGAAATATATCCCATTACTACACAGAAATATGTTCTACAAGTTGCCACATAGAAGTAAGTAATAGTGTTTGAAACCATGCCTCATCTGTCACAAAATATTTGCTGTTGAGCTGGTAAGCAAGTTGAACATTGAAAAACAATCGTCCCATAAAGTGCATGACACCAGCAGACTACCTGATACTAAGGTTTGATATAAAAATTTCTATAGGTGCTGAATAAGTATTGCCTGTGTGATTTGCTAATAGTTTTGCCATTCCTAATTAAACACCCTGACTCAGGGAAGTGAAAGTTCCAAGTTATAGCAAGGGCTTTAATTTTCAAGAAACGTGGTATGCAAGTATGTATAATAAAAAGAGTAGGAATTCACCAAATTAGAATATGGTATGTGTTAACAGATTCATACCAGGTTATTCTTTAAATTAAGCAATGCTTGATTTAAATACTCACCACACATCCTTGA
Organism: Neomorphus geoffroyi; assembly: GCA_033558235.1. Lineage (NCBI taxonomy): Eukaryota > Metazoa > Chordata > Aves > Cuculiformes > Neomorphidae > Neomorphus > Neomorphus geoffroyi. The sequence continues at coordinate 31,351,278 of JAUMJM010000004.1, forward strand.
GCCACGGAATATATTAAGATCACAATAAAAATACACAAAATGGTACGAATTTGTATTGTCAGGCACCCTGGAAAACACTGAAAAAAAAAGAAAAAAAAGAGATTTAAATATAAATATTTAAAAATATTTTCTAAAGTACTGTTGCTATTTTTCAGTGGTCTTTAAAAGGAAGTAAATAAGAGATATGGAAACTTCGCCTTCAGTATAAATTATGAAACAAGCAGTTATTATTGTGTACATGTGTTTTAATGGTAATTGATTTTGAGGGGTAATAAATATGAAATTATTATTACTACACATTATTTCTCACTGTAATTAAACCTCTTTGAACAGTTAGTAGGATGTCTGCTCATAATGCAAATAATAAATTAGGATAGCATTTGATTTTATCCCCATGGGGAAAAAACCCAAAGCATTTTTGCCTTGCACATTATCAGCTACAAATAGTGATCCAAGTGAACATATTGTAGTAGTGGAACATATTGGAGTGGAATATGTGTCTTCTGCTATAATAGTCATGTTAAATGCCAGGGCAGTTTTAATTATCAGAATTAATTAAAAATATTTAATTTGCCAAAGCAGAAAGAGCAGAGGAGAACAAAAATATCTGGTGGAATGCAGTCCTGTGAATCTCTTGCTGATGTCCATTTTTACTCGATTCCATCAGTGTGGTGTGAAGCGCTTGCTGCTGTGAGCATATATGAAACCAGTGACAGAAGGTCAGATAAGAAGGATAAGTTTGTCAGGTTCTAGTACTGATGCTTGTTTCAGTCATACTGATCTACTCTGGTTTCAGGGAAAGTTGCTTTCCTTCTTTTCCCCTACATTAATAATGCTTGGGTCATATATTACCTACTGGCTCCACAGTACATCTTTCAGACCACAGGACTTCTTCCAGTGACTTCAAGGGGCATTAATCAACTCCATGAAACAATTATACTTAAAGGAGCAAAAATCCTGTGTCCCTTAAAAGGAGAGGGCTCAGACTTAACAGGACAGGATTTGACTTAAGATCAAATGGACCTAGTAAACAGCCAATTCTTGGATGAAAGTCACCAATCCTGAAGAAAAGCAGTTCACTTCATGGGTATCATCACATCAAAAGCATTGCTTCCAGCAGGCACTATGTACCTATAGAGAGGGGCTTTTGTGGCCTTGGCACAACAGAAATTGAAAATGTATTGAAACTTCTCCCCTTGCTCTCACATATGCAGAGAAATTAAAAGTTTGAGATAATTACAGGTGAATTGACTTCATCTGGGCTGCGAAATCAGAACAAAGCAATTTCAGAAAAAATAAAAACCATGTGTGATCTACAAACATATTCTGGCTTCAGTATGGATTAATTTAATGTAATATCAATAGTAGATTTATATAAGCATATTAAGGTCCTGAGTTAATCAGCTACACCAGAAACCAGTTTAACTATTAGTCAGCATCAACAAAATATATTGGAATACCTGTGGTTTAGCACCTTTAGTAAAACAGTGTATAGAACAAAACCCAAGAATGCTAAGAATCTCACACTGAAAAAACATGTCTCAAGAGAGGGGATATAGCAGAGTCCAAAATTACACTATGAAAAAAGCCTATTTCTGCATTTATTCATCATTGTCATACAGTTCAGTTTGGAAGGGACCTGAAGGGGCCCAAAAGATAAACTGGTGGGAAAGAGAACTGAAGGCTGAACAGGGGTATTTGGTTGGGATTCAGGAAAAAAGAGGAGAGTTTACCAATTTTGGAAGAAGGGGCACAAATCTTAAGAAGAGTACAGGGATCTTGTTAGATGAGGCAGAACGAAGATTAGAAAGGAAAAGCCCAGCTAGAACTCAATCTGGCCACTGTTGTGAAGAAATAACAAAATATGATTTTACAAATACATTAGCAACAACAAGAGAGCCAAGGACAATCTCCAGCCTTTATTGGATATGGCAGGGGGAACATTGCCACCAAGCACCAGGATAAAAGCTGAGGTATTTAATACCTTCTTTGCCTCAGTCTTTAATAGTCAGATCAGCTATCTGCAGGGTATTCACTTTCGTGACCTGGAACACAGGGATGGAGAACAGAATAAACCCCTCATAATCCAGGAGGAAGCAGTTAATGACCTTCTGTTGTTACCTGGACACTCACAAGTGTATGGGGCTGGATGGGATCCACTCAAGACGCATGAGGGATCTGCTGGAGAAGCTTGCCAAGCCACTCTTCATCATTTATCAGCAATCCTGGACAACAAGGAGGTCCCAGATGACTGGAAGCTTTCCAGTGTGATGCCCATTCAGAAGAAGGGCTGGAAGGAGGATCGGTGGAACTACAGGCCTGTAAGTCTGACCTCGGTGCTGAGGAAGGTTATGGGGCGGTTGATCTTGAGTGTGCTCAGCAGGCACGTGCAGGACAAAGAGAGGATCAGGTCCAGTCAGCATGGGTTCATGACAGATCCTACTTGACTAATCTGACCCATTTCTATGACCAGGTGCCCTGCCTCGTGGATGAGGGAAATGCTGTGGATGTTATTTACCTCAATTTCAGTAAAGCCTCAGACATTGTTTTCCACAGTATTTTCCTAATGAAGGTGGCAGCTCATGGCTGGATGGCCAGAGAGTCATGGAGTTGTGAATGAAGCTATATCCAGCTGGCAGCCAGTCACAAGTGGTGTCCTCCACGGCTCAGTGTTGTGGCTGGTTCTGTTTAATATGTTTTTTAGTGATCTGGATGAGGGGACTGAGTGCTCCCTCAGTAAATCTGCAGATTACACCAAACTGGGTGGGGCTGTCAATCTGTTTGAGACTAGGAAGGCTCTGCAGAGGGATCTGGACAGGCTGGATTGATGGGGCAGAGGTCAACTGTATGAGGTTTAACAAGGCCAAGTGTTGGGTCCTGCAGTTTGGTCACAACACCCCCACGCAAGGTTTGAGGAATAGTGGCTGGAAAGCTGCCTGGTGGTAAAACACCTGGAGATGCTGGTTGATAACTGGCTGAATATGAGCCTGCAGTTAGCTCAGGTGACCAAGAAGGCCAACAGCATCTTGGCTTGTATCAGAAACATGGACAGCAGGACTAGGGAAGTGATTGTCTCCCTGTACTCAGCACTGGGGAGACTGGACCTTGAATGTTCAGTTTTGGGTCCCTCAGTACAAAAAACACAATATGCTGCTGGAGCGTGTCCAGAGAAAAGCAAGGAAGCTGGTGCAGGGCCTGGAGAAAGGTCTTGTAAGGAGTGGCTGAGGGAACTGGGATTGTTTAGGCTGGAGGGGAGACCTTATCGCTCTCTGCAACTACTTGAAAGGAGGTTGTAGTGAGGTGGGTATCGATCTCGTCTCTGAAGTAACAAATGATGAGAGGAAATGGCTTCAAGTTGTGCCAGGGGAGATTTAGATTGGATATTAGGAAAATTTTCTTTCCTGAAAGAGTGGTCAAGCGTTGGAACAGGCTGCTTGGAGAAGTGGTGGAGTCTCCTTCCCTGGAGGTGTTCAAAATCGTGTAGATGTGGCACTTCTGGACATGGTTTAGTAAGCACAGGCTGATGATGGGACTTGATGATCTTAGAGGTTTTTTCCAACCTTTATGAGTCTATGAAAAGTGCCTTGACCTTCAGGGCCATTTCTGCAGAGCTGGTCAGTTCCCAGCCTGTGTCATTGCAAGGGGCTCTTCCTTCTCAAGGCTGGGACTTCGCATTTATCCATGCTGTATTTCACAAGATTCCTGCTGTCTGATTCTGCCAACCTATCTAGGCCTTGTTCAGTGGCCATCCTGCCAGTGTGTTGGCTGTTACCTCAAAACTGGAGTGTCTTGAAAACTTGACATGAGTATACTTCATTCCCCAGGTCATCGACAAAAATGTTTGACAGGACAGGTTCCGGTATAAACTTCCATGGAATCCCACTTGTTACTGGCTTCAAGGTAGACTATGACCATAAACTGCTATGCTCTGAATATTATCATTCAGATGTTTTTTTGCCCATTAACTTGTCTACCCAACTAGACCAAAATCCTATGCACATAAGAGGTGGTCCATGTCTGTCTTTATCCATATAAATAAAATACAAAATAATACTTTTGTTTTAAAGGAAATACATATATTTCATTAATTTCATTTGCAACTAAATAAGTTAGCTACTACTTGTTAAAGAGAGAATCCCCATAGTTCAAAGGTAGTGCTGCATGTTTAATAGTGTCAAAGCAAACTGCAGATTCAAAGACAATGGGTCCTAATACATTGCACACACGTTTTTTTGTGTGAGTGCATGGTATGTATGTGTTGTAAATGTTGACATGCTAGGCTATTGGGCTAAAAAGGAAAAAAAAACCTTTAAAAGGCAAGGTATGGGACATGTCTGAATGGAAACTGACTAACACTTAAAGGACTTTTACTTTTGACTTTTGTCATTCTAAAATTGCACCTGCTTTTTTATGATAGCATAACATTTTTGGCTTAACTTTGTTTTCTTTCATTTGTGGATTCTTTTTAACTAAATAAGTACTGTCAGATTCCCAAAATGCTTCTTAACTGGTACAGTAAAAGATTATTATAGTGCTTTTATGAGTGAGACGTTTGATACTAAAACATGGAGAAGCTCAGTCACTTGTCTAATGTGAAATAACAAATAAGTAACATAAGACTGATTAATATAGGAGAATGACCGGTTTACAATTCTGTATTCATTATAAATAGCGTATTCATTAGATTTTATTTATTATATACGACAAATTTTCACCACAAAATTTCAAACTGCAATATTCTGAGTTTTTATATTTCTTTATTTATCTAATGCTGCATTTTATCCTTTAAAGTACTGAATGCCTAGAGGAATCTGGAATAAATTCAAATTCTGTTGACTGCCAAAACAGCTGGAACAAACCTTAAGTTTGCACTAGCCCCGGGGAAATGGCATAAGGAGGAACAATTTCCTACAAACTTCACCTGTGTTTCAACTGTCCATAGACAGAAAAACAGGTGATAAAACTACTGTGCCTTTATGAAACAAACATTATCTTCAAAATTACTCCCACATAATTATGTAAGTTTATTTATAAAGATCTGCTCCATAACAGATACTTTGCTAATATACTATTTATGTTTCCATGAAAACAATTACTTTCCTCCTGCCAAAGGGCATTTTTTTTTTAATAAAAATTAGTGTGTGCTAATAGCAATGCTGATTAACTGTGTGATATTTCTCTGAAAAGACTAGATTTAGATTAAGCCACTACAGATTTCTTTCATCAGAAAATTAGTCTGTAGTTTCTTTATTCTGATCTGGCAGACAGATCTCTCTTACAACAAACATTCAGCATCATTCTGTCCTTCTGCATAATTACTGCTGTGAAAATGTAATGCAGGAGAATTAAAAATTGCTAACGGTTTCAAAAAAGCCAAGGGTTGTATGTGCAAAACATTGTGCTTTACCATCAAAACAGCTGCTGCTTTGTCAGGAAAAGTTTTGAAGAGGGGAAGTTAGCAGGACTTTACATCCAGATACCAGACAACATGGAAGGGAGAACTAGTGTGCTCAGTAGTCAGAAAGGAGAAAAAGTCAGGTTAAAGCAGCTGTTTATCTGAACACTGGAATGACTCAGTAGCTACTGGTATGTGTTCAGGGAACATATAGCAAAAAAAGACAAAAATTATAGCATTAAAGGCACTGAATGCTATTCTGCTGCAATGATTATGCATGTCAAAAGACCACTTTCAGGTTAATCAACTATGGGTTTGAAGTGCCTCGTACATTACTTAGCAATGAACCTGAAAAGCACGTAAGTTCCAGATTCTGTGAATCTGTGAAGCATGCACTGATGGCTTCATGTTCCAAAGGTCAAAGCAACCATAGCTACCAAAAGGAAGAATGGTCACAAAATCTTAAAACACTTACTTGTACTCGTGTGACATGTAGGTACATAATACAAGCCACTAGGAAGCATATGCAGAACACCAGGAGAACAAGAACAACGGTACTCCTAGAATTGAAACACAATAGAAATAAAGCAATGCAACTCAGTAGCAGACAAACAGCTTGGGTCCTTCTGAGACAGTATTTTGGATGAATGATGGAAGATCTCCCCTTGCTGTAATACTAAATGTTGCAGAGGAAATTTTAAAGCGAAATGCATGGCTCTCAAGATAAATGCTCTTATATGTGATGCCCACTCTGACCTCAGCAAGGAGATCAAAGCAACTCCTTCCTTTTGAATCTTCCTCAATGGTTAGAAAAATCTCAGGTTTCATAAATATGCTGCAATATTTCTTTTAATTCTTAATCTTCCCTTTCCTGTTCTTTCAAAATAAACTTGTTATTGATAGGAAGAGGGGTGCAGACCAAACATTTCCCTCCTCCAGAAAATCTGCGTGATTGGAACAGTACCTTATGGACGTGACCAAGTTGGCAAAAATTAATCCACCAGTGATGGTGCTTTGATTTATGCTTAGGGACAGCCTGGCCCCAAGGCAGCCATGGAACCAGGGCTGTGTGACAGCAGCATGACATGATCTTCACACTTTTGTTTCTAGTCTTGTGAGAACAACTGCGCCAATCCAAAAGATGTGAACCCTGACTGCAGGCATACCTGTATCTGTGCCCCTGACCAGCACTGGGGAAAGACTGCCTATATAGACCTAACAGTCAAAGAAAAGAGTGCAATTCTGCTGTAGAATTTCTCAGTATTTGGTTTGATTTCAAATTCAGATCATAATTCCTACCAATACACAAACAGGGAAAATTCCACGGTGTAGTACTTGTACCCAGAATGGCGAGGTGACTTTAGATGCTGTCCGAGTGGATTCTGAATGCAAGTATTAACAGGCTCTCCTGCACTTTTAGAAAACTAGCTTGCATTCAGGATGGTAGTATGCTAGAAAATATGCAGGGGACATGATTGGAACAGCATATTTTAAGGCAGCAATAGCCAAGAACTGACACTAGGGCTGAGTAGGACCCTGACAGAGATTTGGGTTTTCACCAGTAATAAAACGGCTACATCCTTTTTTAAAAAATAAACACAGCACAAGCCATCAGAAAGGTTCATCATCAGGGCTTTTAGTGGCTGTGCTGTATGTATGCCTCCATAATCGGACAGCTTAGGTCGACAGGAACATAGCCTTACTTTCACCAGCTCCATCTGGGGCTATAACATATGTCTTTAACTGAGAAGCTGTTTTGCTCAGATGATCATAGGAATTGTGAGAATGTGAAGCCCACTGCTTTCTGTGTATTTATGCAGCAAGTGGCGTTCTTACAACATTTTCTTGACCACAGGTTTCAAACCTCCTTGGAATTTTTTGATACATGTCAAACATTATTAACACTTCTCCCATTATAGTAACACATTACACGTCTTGACTTTGCATTCTCTTGTCATACTTATTAACTACTTTGGCAATCTAAAGAGCAACTTAAATGTCCAAGTTCTGTGGAGAGGAAATTTTTGAATACTCCTGAAGTTTTAGTCTAGTTCATGATTGCAACTATGTCACAGTGAGGGAAGGTCTCGAGAAGACTAGTAATTTTGTTGTATAAAGCCACCATGAGATACTGGAAAAGACAAGAGTATTGAGTAGGTGGCTTTACTGTCTAACACAGTGATGAACAAGCCCATCTCCATGGCCTTCAGTGGCCTTGTTCTGCTACGGCTTGTGCATCTGTAAGATCAAAGCTTAAACTGAATCTCTGTCCATTTGCTTTTTAAGTGACAGTACTATTTGAAAAGGTTACCAACTACTATATCATACAATTCTTGGAAGTTAATTTTAGTTTCAACTACACTAATACTCTTTGTCTCTTCATGTTCTAAATTGCCATGTACTGCAGCTGTGCTTTACTTCAGAAGTAGGTGAAAGTTCTTAACTATGCACGAATTAGTCAGCAGAAGTTGTTAGTCTGTAAATTATATAATTATCGCAAGGGAATTTCAGTTCTTCAGATGAAAGATACAACAATTTTACATGATGATTATTATTATTAATATAAAAATGGTGTTTCTCAAGCTTTCTATTAGAAATAATAGAGTATGGCAGTAAGTATTATTCTGACTGGGGAATTGTGAATAGAAAAGACCAGAATAAAACTGGGATTTTTAAAAGTATTATCCTGTGGCCAGCTTTATTCCCATTAAAATCCTAATAATTAGTAAAAGTGAGTGAAGTTTATTTTGAATATTTTGATATTCTTACCTGAAATAGGTTATTACTAATAGGTTATTACTAATAACCTATTTGAAGACAATTATATATATGTATTATAGCCCCTAGATTGGAAAGTGAAGTCTAATTTTTTTTTAATTAGTAAGCATTCACAAATAATTGAAGAAACCTGAAGTAATCACTAAACTATATCACTCAACAATAGGCACGAGACAACCCTCAAATACATCATGAGAATTTTGTTATGTCTGTTTCAGTGCAGCCACAGTCTGACTGCAATTCATGTGGGAATGGCCAAACTACGTGTAGTGATAGCATTGACACTATAAACCTCAATGTAGGCTGCAAGTTTGGGTAGAAAAGCTGGATGGATAATTCAGTACATAGTTTCTGTTAAGCTCTGTACAGTATTATCTATGTTGGTATCAATACCTGAAGTACCTCACCCAAAGCTGGCACAAATACATTTAGAGAAGCTACAGTAACTTTGTTTGTAGTGCAGAAATGCTTTATATAAGTCTAGAAGATTTCAGTATTTTTGTCTTCTAAGTGCATTCTTCTACAAAAAAAAAAAAAGAAAAAAGAGAGAAAGAGAAAGAATGGGGAAGAAATTACTTTAAACATAATAGCAAAATGTGGCTCCTTTAGAAAAACAGAAGAGACAATAGTTAGATTGAGGGTATGTCAACAGACAATCTCCTGTTTGACATTAGTGTTTTGACCTATGCAGTATGCTTGAAGGTGTTTCACTTTGAATTATAATTATAAAAGACAGACACTTACTGTGGTATTATTAGAAGGTAGACAAGGCCAAATAAGGCAGCTAGAATTAGTGAGAGAACTACAGCACTGGTGAAGTACTCATCCTGAAGCTGGTGATACTGTTAAAGAAAGGAAGAAATGAAGACAAGAGTATTTCATACACACCCAGCCACCCACACTTGTCCATTGTCAGTAAGAAATAACCACAGCCTAAAATAAAACAAGCCCTACCCATTTTACAAGGATACAAATAATTATTGCTTAATTCACATAAAAAAAATGAGGCAAGTTACACAACATTTTCCTTGACAGCCTTCTGTTTCAGCTGCCCCTCTTGGCCTAGCTGTTTAGTTTTCACTCTGTAACTAGGGAAATCTGGGTTCGGCTCAGACATAAATTTAGCTTTCGCAGCAAAAAAGGACTCAGCTATTTTGAACAAGAAGGAGGCAGCATTCCCTCTGCTTCATTTCTTAATCACAAAAAAATGCCACATCACTCTTGGTGCTAAGTTCAAAGAGTCCTACAACCTTGGATGCTCAGGATAGGACACTAATGAGTGGGCTGGAAGCAGCTGCTAATGAGACACACGGGCTCAGTTTTGAGCATTTACTGCCTCCGATTCCACTAACTCACAGTCATTACCACAGAACACTTTACAGGGGTAGAAATGCATGTGGTTTTTTTGAAAGATCCAAATTTCAATCTCATTTACATCAAAAGACTTTCTTATTTTGAAAGAAAACAATTACATTTAAAGGAGAAATCACTGTGGAAACTTCAAATCAAAGTTAATGCTCAAGACATTGAAAAAAATTCCAATGTGGCACATAGCCTTCTCACTCGAAACAGTAGTGCATGAAATCTTAAGACTATGAAGTGACTTAAGGTGGAAAAACAAATGCTACTGCCAAATTAATACAAAATTATAACAATCTGCTTTTTCAAACACATAATCCAAAGGTTTTTATTTTTTTTTAATTAAAACAGCGTGTATTTACATACAAAACCAAGGTAGGAACAAACAGCTCCATTTTGCTAGCTTACTTGCATGCTTATAAGTTTAAAGTTACAGCCGCTGTTCTCAGCACAGTCACACTGACATAACATTGCAACCTTGGCCAGAGATTTAAGATTTTTTTATATTCGCTAGGATTGATGGGATCAATACTTATCAGGATACATATGCAGAAGGAAGCATCCTCCTGTCATTAATGCTTCTCCAGAGCAGGTGAGTCAGTAGGCAGCCATGTCGCCATGAGATAGTATCCAATAGGTGATGCAGGTCAGATAGTTTGGAGAAGTAAAAGGAAGGCCAAAACATGGGATGTGTAATTTTATAGGGGAGTATCTTGATGTGTAGAAAGATACCAGTCTTTGTTTTTATGCCCTCCAAATGCTTCTGCAGAAGGTGGAGATAATGTCTCCCTCTTAACTGAGTGACAGTCCAGAGGATTTTTTAAAGATAGTAGAATTTAAATATTGTCTAAAACCAAATAAAACCCCAATGCTAGTTGGCTCATGGTCGGTGAAAACAGTAAATATAATTTAAAAAACACTTACTTTATTTTCACGCTCAGCTTGTTTATACTTCAGGGTAATGAAGTTCAAGTCAGCCATCTCAGACTCTGTTTGCCGGGCCTCTATCAAACGACTGATGTACCTGTTTACTCGAGTTCCTGGAGTGTTGTATACAACATTGGTAGAAAAGGAGGAACGATTCCTGAGTTTTTCAGAGGCTGTCCTTAATGCTCTCCTCTGTAGCATCGATGAAGAAAGAAGCATAGATTTTATTGACATTGAAATTTTTCATAGCTCTTCATAGTATCTCAAGGTCACAGCCAGGATGAGGAATTCATTAAGCAAAGCAATGACAAAAGACAGAGATCTTATCTCCATGTGATTGCCGTCTTCTAAAAACTCCTTAGCCCAAATTCCAATCTCACTAAGATCAATCAGAAAAAACCCACTGCATTACAGGATTTCAATCCTCATCCACAAAAATTCTCTTTGTGTACTGCCCTGACACTTCTCTGCCATAATTTTAATCTCATTCAGTGAGATTTTACTTAGAAAAAAAATTAGAACTTTTTTCTTGGTAGAAGACACAGAGCTCTGGACATCTTGAAGACAAGATAACCAGGCTGTTATGATATGAGGAAAGTCCTATTGTCCAAGACTGTCTAGGTAACAATATATATTTTGAAAATATATATTTTGCACAATGATCATATGTGACTTCAGAGAGTCAAAGGATCTGAAATCTCAAGTGTTCCTATCTTTAACTCACCTAAGTGGCTCTCCTGTTAAGATCTCTTGGGTCTGCCTTAAGTGCAGTTGTAGATCCAGCCTGAGCAGTCCAATAAATTATCAGAGCTAACTTGTGCCTCACTAGGATTAATTATTTCATGGCTGAGACAGCACAACTGACAAAATGATCACTCATAGTGCAAAATATTTATCACAGAGCATATCCGAAAGGGATTTTAGACAATCTGCCTTGCTTTTCACAGACAGCACTCAGAAGACAGTGAGAAGCACCTCAGCCACACTGGTAGTAACCTTCAGTTGAGGGTATTGTTATCTAAACCATTACAGCTAGACCTGCACGATTATAAGTGCTCGTGTCCCAGCACACTGAAAGGATCGGAGCTTTCACAATATATTCTTAGATGCAGCATTTTTTGAACACAGAATGACAAAGATGTAGGCCGATCTTGTAAAAGAAAACCAGTCACCTACTGTTTACCACATTGAGCAGGAAGAAAGAGACATCAATTGAACATTCTTTTCACCTCACAAGGAGTCAAGCCTTACTTCCCAGAAGAGGTCTGGCAGTCGAGCTCAGGCAAGTAGTACTTTTTTTATACAGTTAAAGAAATCTTTTTTATCTAACATCTCCAGAATTCAGCAAGACAATTCAAAACGTGAAATGACAAGTCTGCTCAGGGACAAGCACAACTTTGGCTCAAGATAACATCAGTAGAGTTGGTCAGCAAGCCATTAGAAAAGCACACAAAATTTCTCTCTTCACAGCGGTCAGTACTCAACAGCCCAGTCTTTAAAAGCTATGCTACAAAATATCCTTTTAAACCAGATAGTAAAAAGAGGTGGTGATCACTTTTTAAGTAATTCTGCAGCAATGGCAGTTTCTTGTTTATTCCACAAGAAGCAGTTCTCATGAGATCCTCATCAGCAAACAAACAGTGGACTACTGTTTGTTAGTTCACTAGTTGTCGTTAGTTGTTGTTCCTGTTCAATAGCTTACATAGCTTACGAACAACGTGAAAGCCTATCATCTGACTGATACCTTAGTCTGATCATAAATAAGAATGCATCTTAGCAAAGATAGAACAACTTTCCAAATTCTGTTTTGATGTCTTTATATGTAGAGAGCAGGTTATGCCAAGATTAAACAATTTCCAGGCTACCTGAGACATTTTTCTTCTATTAGATGCCGTTGCATGTTGTCTTAGTGTAAAATTGTTTCAACATGAAAAATAATCTTGTGAACATACCTGGATTAAAGCTTTCAAATCCAATATTTTGTCTTCTTTTAGCCATAACAGAAATCTTAAATTGCCAGCCAAACAACTACTCTAAATATTTCTAAACAGAGATAAAGTTATTCTCTTCAAGAAGACATTTGTCCCATAGGATTTTACGGAAACTGAATGTTTTCAGGAATATTGTTGTAAAGATACAATTTTGCTCTTTATAAAGATAACATATGTATTGCTTAAGGTGCAGCAGAAAGTACATCTTGGGGCATTTTATCTATTCTGCCATTTTGAAATAGGGTTAAAGTTACTTTTCTTAATCAAAACCACTGTTCCTCACATATAATTCTTTTCACTAGGTATTTTGTATTTATCTCTATTATCATTTCACGCAGTAGACATATATAGGTGATCGATTTTATATTTCTCAGAAATTAAATAAATAAATGCATGCTACAGTAATGTGCTGGCTTCAAAGCCTTTATATTCACAGCTTGTTTTACATTATTTGAGAACTGATATCTCTGAAGGAACACTGCATTGCAATACAATGTATTTATATTAAAATTATATATCATGCTCCATAACAAACGTTATGTATGAGGTACAAAACCTCTGAACAACTGATTCAGTTAAAGGTAGCATTGTCAAATTTCACTGCAAATATTCTGACATGAGAAAATTTTCATGAGATCCTTAGCAAGTCCATATCATATACGACCATATTTATATATACATATACACAAGCCACATCGTAAAATATTGCATATACTTAAAAGAATATGTGGGTTATTTTTTTAAATACTCAAAGAACAGTACTAATTCACAATTGGAAGGTCTTCTATATGGCCAATTTCAAAGTCAAATCTGGAATTCCTGAAACTCTTCACTGAAACTGTGTTTTAAAGGAACTAATGAAGTTTTGTCTTTTTCTCCCCTTTTCCCATAGAAGAAACAAAACCATCTGTGAAATCCAAAATATAAAATTCAGAATGCTTTCTGAAAAGTTAGGTTTAGACTGACTCTACAATAAATGTAGAATATTAAAAAATAATTAAAAAAAAGAATCAAGATGAATTACCAATTCCAATGTACACATGCCCTGCTTTAGAACCCTGGTGGAGTAACCTATGTACTATTGCCACCTGCTGGCAAAGAAAACGGAATGAGCAACTCAAAATGTTTTTTCCTCCGTAAACTTCTGGGTAGACACACACAGAGAAAAGGAAGTAAACCAGGCTACTAGTATATAAAGCAATTTTGAATTACAGCATTACAAGCCATTCCAGAAAGCAATATTCACATTTGTATTAGGGACTTTTGAATTTAGAATTACTATTAAGGACTAAGAGGATTATTTGGCTGATCAGATGCCTTTCACTTTTTAGAGAACTACCTAGAAATAAAAAATTATTCTGTTATTTTACATTTGCTGCCATCAGCTTCAGCCTGTGATGGACTCATGATGCAAAAGAACAGCTCTTTGCAGAAAAAGCCTCAGAAACTACAGTTCCTGAGAAGGAAGCCCTTAATAAAGTCACATAGGACAACTATGCTGGCTTGTTCAGGAAGAGCTCCAAATTTGAGAATTGCTATAATTAAGTGCTGTCTTTACTGGGAGAAAGCTTTGGGCATTAGATAGCTTTAGCTTTGGCAAGAACTCAGAACCTCCTCTATCAGTTGGTCAGGTACCCCATATATTCTCAGAGCAGGTCTGCTTGATGTCGCCCTAGAACTGATGCCCAAAGAACCCACAAAAATTACCTTATCGTCATCCTCACAGGTCATGACATTGGAGAAAGGGATCTCTGCTTTGAACATCTTACGACAGTGCATGAGCTGAACGAGCAGGTAGCAGACTGTCTTGAACTTCATTCGTTTGGCAGGCTTAATGTCTGAGAGAATTAGTCCAGGAAATATCTGTTGGTCAGAAAAATAATATTTATAACTGTGTCATTGCACTCCCATGCAGACATACATATCTGCAGACATTTACACCATCTAGTGGTCAGAACAAAGCAATATTCTTATCAAGAAGCAATGCATTTGATCAACATTGTATATTTCCAGACGAAGATTACTTTGTGTTTTTTTAACCTGAGATTTAAAGATCAGACAGTATTTAAACACATACATAATGTTATGGGAATTGTTTTCTACATAGAAATATAGAGTATTAAAAAAGCATATTAACGACAAACTCATAAAAGAGGCAATATTTGTATTTCTTTAACCTTGCAATAAATTCTGGAAAAATACAGGAAAAGTAAGGAGGAAATTAGCATTTTTATTAATTGATGTTAAAAAAATAATTTCGGCTTTTTTTTATTTCTTCATTTTCTTACTTCAGCTTTCACTTTAAAGATACACTTATATACATGCCCAAAAGGGAGGCTGTGAGGCACTGAGGTTATATCTTACATCTTATTTCTTCAAAGCAAGAAGTGCTATGGCACAGAGAAATATTCTCAAAAGGTTGGATATAATTTATTCCTTTTACCACGGAGCTCCCAGTTCTGCAAGGACAAATATTTTCTTGGTTAACTTTTAAGCATGTGTTTAACTCTTGCTGTCTTAAGTAAACCCTTAGCACACGTTCAGATATTCTCATAGATCAGAATAAGAGTGATCCTTTATTGTACCTTCAGTATTGGTACAAATCTTATTTATGCTTCTGGCATGTGGAATGTGTAAAGCAGTGTTCATGGGAAATGTGGAAAGACCCTATGCCACCACAGCATGGGAATTTAAGCTTGTAACATTAATCTTTTATGGAATAGCAAAACGAAAAAGCACGGAGGATTTGGTCTCTAGATTTCCTAGATACAAAAGGCAGAGCAAATCACACTCCAAAAACTTTATTCAAATGCTCTAAACCCCACAAATGGCACTGAGGATTTTCTGTCCAGTCTTGACAATTGTATGATTTACTACAGCAGTTTATATCATTATTTCCACGATCAAAAAATGAAGAAGGAATTGAACTGGAAGCACTTGTTTAATACATGTTTTCATGGATACCTAAAGTTAGAGGGACAGGGCAAATTACACTGCTTATATTCTGAATCGCATCTCAGGTATTGGCTTGCTATCCTGTTTAAAGTACTTGCATTTTCCGGAGGATCAAGGGTATATCTTATTGATCTATCGATACTCTGTTTAGTTGGTTACACTGTGGCTATGGAACAATAAAATGACTTCTGTATAAATAATTGCACATTTTTTATTAGCATATACTTATGCTATAAACATGTGACAGGTTTCAAATATGGAAAGGCGCTGAGTTGTGCACATGTGATTTATTGTGCCCTGAAAGGCTGACTGAAGTCAGCTAGCATCACCAGCATTGTCATCAGCTGGAATCTAAAAGTGTATCTAGTTTGTAATCACTTGTGTAAGTGACAGTTTAACAAAAGTCTCCATGAAATGATTCCCAATATGAACCCTTTCTTTTGAGGGCTTTTTGGCAGAAGACTTACTTAATGCTGTATTGCAATAATTGCATAGAAGATACTGTACAAGGATTTTCACATAAATCATAGATTAGGTATTCCTAAGGACTCCAAGTACATAGTCGTTGGACTTGAGTATGGCAGACATAATCAGCTTGTGAGCTACCACTCCCAACAGCTACAGTATACTTTTTTGACAGGAACTCCGATAACAGATTTTCCTAATGTACCCATAATTCCTCCAGAAGTACTACATATTTCACTCAGTCTCCCTATGAACCCTTTCATACGACAAAACCAAGCAACTTTCTTGAAACTGCCTCCATTTTTGCATTTTGCTTCTTTTTTTTTAAGACACAGATATAAAAATGGAATACACAGAAGTTTGCAGACAGGTGGACCATATCTCAAATGATCATTATCTCTTTATTTGCTCAAATCTTTCTCTGTGGACCTTGCATTAACTAGGTTAACAACTTAGGATTTAGATTGGCTGGAAAAGATGATCTTAGTAAGTACAGAGAACTACAGAAACTGCGTGACAGCCTTCATTACAGAAATGCCACAGTAAAGATGCAAGAGTGGCTAAGTATAGGTAGAACAACTTACTAGCAAAATATTCAAGAAGACATGACTGAGAAAAGTGAGCACATGTGCATGACTCTCTCCTCCTACAAGGATATGAAGTCTTGTGAAAAGAGAAGAATTTAGACTTTCCTCAATGCAAACTTCTTATAATAGATACATTTCCAAGGACAATCTGTAACTTGAAAACTTGGGAGTGGATATGGTTTGGCTCAGGCAGGGTGGCTCTGCCTCCTTTGACTCCTTTTGACTTTTCCTCAAACATATATTTTTATGCACTCTCCTTGACTATACTGTTCAAGAAGAAGGGAGAATATTTTTAGTTCATATCATTAATTGCTCTTTTTGTTTATAAATCTTATTGGCAGATAATATATCAATTGTATTGTACATTGGAAATACAAGGGAGTTTTCCAGCTGTCATGGAGTCACATAGGAGCTTTTCAACTCAGGTCACTAAAAAAAATGGAGTAGTGTGTCTACTTCTTGTCTCTTCAATACAAGAAAAACAATGACAAACTGGACTGAGTTCAGCAAAGGTTCAACAAAAAAATTAACAGTTCTAAAGCATATAACATATGGGAAGAACGTGACGTATATAAGTTCATTTAGCTGGAAGAAGAGGAGGCTGAGGAAGAATCTAATTGTTGTCTTCAAATACCTAAGTAGTAGTTACAGAGAAAACAAAGCCAGACACATCTCAAAAACAGCTCAAGAGGCAATGAACATATATAGCTGCTCCCCTTCATGGCTGGCCAAGAACCTAACCTCTCAAAGAACATTGCGATACACACAAGTACGGCTGTTCTCAGATAATATTTTTCTTTTTTTTTTTTTAAAATCCAATGGTCACAGGATATATAGCTTTTGCACTGGGACTGAGGATCATAGAATAAAAAATATGAACAAAGGAATTCTGTCCCACTTACATCTCATGAATCACGTCCCTTTTTATTATTACTTTTACAGCAGAACAATGCTTTTGACAATGTAAACTTCCCAGTGGATTATTTAAGTCATCTCACCTTCTGCTGTAAATCTCCGATAAAGGCAAGAAAAGCATTACTCTGTTAAAACACCTAAAAAACCCCTCAAAAAAAACCCCCAAACCCACTCAATGTCTTTTCATACTATATTTCCTCTGAACTTGCTCCAGGCCAGCCTTATAGGAAAGTTGCACTGCAGCACTCTCATTCCAGCTCATTTTGTCAATGCATTTTACTTTCACACTTCTTTGTGACTCTCGGGATGATCTCTTAGATGGGATTTTCTAACAGAGCACTGTGAAAGCAGCCAGACTATCTACAGCTTTGTAAGCATTTTAAGTACACAGAAAACAAACAAGCACTGATTAAAATTCTGGGAAAACAACCCAGTATTTGAATCTCATATAATACTCTGGTAAGGGATTCACTGGTGCTTATCTGGGATTCTCAGAACCAGCAGCAGACTGTTGTTTTCCTGACTATATTCAATTTCACTGCTTAAAATGGCATGGAAAATAAGATTCTAATGACATTCAAAACGCATTTACAGAAACCATAAATGCTGTAGAAGTATATCAGTTTGTGCTTTCCATCTTCAGGCAGACAGGAACATGCCTCTTTGTAGCAGTGTTTGTTCCATTAATATCTGCAAGCCATTTTGTTCTGAAATAGGTAAGCAAATCTTATTTGTTGGCAGTTGTTTTTTTTTTTATTTCTTACAGTTAGAATCATGAGACTTTTACTTTTCTACTGCCTTTATGATACATTTTGCTTATCACACCTCAGCTGTCTATCAGGAAAGTATATTAGTGATTTTTACCAGTAAATAATATCCCTTCTGTAAGACAAACGTATAAAACAAACTCTTAACATTCAGAATGGCGTGGTCACTTTCTCAACGGAGATGTAGAAAAAGCTTTTAGCAGCTATGAAGAACAAAACAATCTTAAGGAGATCAATGGCAGAGAAAATCTTATACCAGCATCTTACATTTCTCTCTTCTACATATTCCACATTTCTGGCGGATGAAAAAGAAGAGATGAGAATTATGTTAGAGCACATCTAATTCCACCATCACTGACACCCCAAGCTGTGGGCTGTCACATTGATGATGACACACTAGCAGCTTCACAGCAATTGCAGAAACAATCCCAAAGATGTAGAGCAACACAAGCATCATTCCTCTGTCTGTGTTTGCTAGATAATAAAACAAGCAATCTCCTTCCAGCGTAGGGGTGCATATATTCCAAAAACTTGTGCAATTCAATATTTCAGGCACAGATCAGCCCCTGCCCAGATACAAGCCAGAGCTACCATTAAAAGTCTATGTGTCTATATGTTAAATAAGATCTGTTAAGGTATATCTTAGGTGTTAAAACCTGAAATGCCACGGTTATGCATTCAGATCCCTAGTTAAGTTCCTTGCTAGGACCTGTCAGCCACTAAGAGCAGAGAACACCCTAGACTCTCCTAGGCAGATGCAGGAGTCATCAATCTGAAAGCAGAAATTGTCAGTTTGTGCCAAGCTATGAACTCAGATGTCTAATTTGGGACATTTCAAATTAGAACACTTTTGTCAAACACATTCTTACTTGCTGTGAGCTAGCAGAGCAGAGAGTTTGTCTGAATAGTTGAAAAAGTATTCACAAAAGTTTTCACATTAGCTGTAAAGCTCTTTTCTTCTGTTACTACTTGGAGTTTAAGGAGTCAGAGCTCTAGCACTCCATGAGGGCTGGTAAGCATACAGTCACTTAACTAAAAATATCCTCAAAATCAATTACTCCAGAAAGCAGACAGCTTACGATGACCATAAAAAATCCTTAAGTCAAAGTGGTCTGGATATTTTTAGAAGAGTTAAGACACTAAAAAATCCTAGGGAGCTGCTACAGATTTGGATACATTTATTGGGCCATAAGTGCTCTGTAGAAAACAAAAATTTTACAAGTTTGGACAAAAAAAAAGGAGAATCTGAGAACAGTGTGACATATTCATGTAGACCTAACTGGAGTGAAAAAATCAAATTAGCTTTGCAGAGAAGGAAATTTCCTGAATACAGGGATAGAATTTCAATTTGAATGGAAATAACTATAGGCCGATCAGTCTCACCTCTGTGCCGGGCAAGATCATGGAGCAGATCCTCCTGGAAACTATGCTGAGGCACATGGAAAATAAGATGATTGGTAACAGCCAACATGACCTCACTAAGGGCAAATCGTGCCTGACAAATTTGGTGGTGTATTACGATAGGGCTACAGCATTGGAGGATAAGGGAAGAGTAACCGACATCAACTACCTGAATTTGTGCAAAGCATTAGACACTGTCCAGCACAACATTCCTGTCTCTAAATTGGAGAGACATGGATATGACAGATGGACCACTCGGTGGATAAGGAATCGGCTGGATGGTCACACTCAAAAGTTGTGGTCAACGGCTCAATGTCCAAGTGGAAATAGGTGACAAGTGGCATTCCTCAGGGGCCGATATTGGGACCAGTGTTGTTTAACATCTCTTTTGGTGACGTGGACAGTGCGATTGAGGGCACCCTCAGCAAGTTTGTCAATGACACCAAACTGTGCGGTGTAGCCAGCACACTGGAGGGAAGGGATGATATCCAGAGGGATCTTGACAGGCTTAAGAGGTGGGCCGATGCAAATCTCTGAAAGTTCCACAAGGGCTACTGCAAGGTTCTGCAAGTGGGTTGGGGCAATCTCAAGCACAATTACAGGCTGGGCAGAGAATGGATTGAGGGTAGCCCTGAAGAGAAGCACTTGGGGATGATGGGGGAGAAGCTCAACATGAGCTGGCAATGTGCGCATGCATCCGTATCCTGGGATGCAACAGAAGCACTGTGACCAGCAGGTCGAGGGAGGTGATTCTCCCCCTCTACTCTGCTCTCATGAGGCCTCACCCAGAGTACTGCATTCAGTTCTGGAGTCCTCAGCACAGGAAGGACATGGATCTGTTGGAACGAGTCCAGAGGAGGGCCACAAAAATGATCAGAGGGCTGGAGCACCTACCCTATGAGGACAAGCTGAGAGAACTGGGCTTGTTCAACCTAGAGAAGAGAAGGCTCTGGGGAGACTTTATAGCAGACTTCTATCCTTAAAGGGGGCCTACAGGAAAGATGGGGAGGGACTCTTTATCTGGGAGTGCAGTGATAGGATGAGGGATAATGGTTTTAAGCTGCAAGAAGGTAAGTTTAGATTACATATTAGAAAGAAATTATTTACTATGAGAGTGGTGAGGCACTGGAACAGGTTGTCCATAGAAGTAGTGGATGTCCTATTCCTGGAGGCGTTCAAGACAACAAAGCTATGCTTATTAACAGTAAAGAACGATGCTGTACTCTGAACAAAAAATACTGCTTTTTCAAGCATCAAAGTGATAGAAAACTTATTTTGCTCTTACTCCTTGGTGACAGAACTGCAATGTAAGAAGTTTAAAATCACATCTCTTTATGCTAGATGAGAAAAACAACATATGCAAGCAATGTGACAGCCTTTGCTGCTTTTCTTGCAATTATTGTCATGTGAGTTAGAACAAACCAGCTTAATGAATTTCTGCCTATTTGATCATGAGTCAAAGAAATTAACTGATCAGCTTTTTGAGCTGTGAGATCCATCTACAGTTCACAGTAGATTATGCCACAGGAGTGTAGTGTAGATAATTGCTTTAAATATTTCCGATATTTCCAAGATTTTTTACACTTTAAATAGCATTTTCCAAAGGGTCCTCCTGAGCTGTGTTTGCTTATTGAGAGGATTCGTGAATATTCAGACTTTCAACTGAGTCTTCCTGAAATCATAGGACTGACAAAAGTGCTCTCCTTTTCCTCAACTGTTGATTTAACTTCTGGTTTCAAATAGATTGCTGGTATTTTGGTTTGACTACAATTATTTTTTGAACAAAAACAAAATTGAAATTTTAGCTGCCTGCACTGGAATGTTTTGGTCATGATTCGACATATCAAACAAGGTGGCAGACAGATTGCCATAACTCTAACCCACATCTGCTTCCTTCCATCTGTATAACTGAATGTTGTGATTTGAGCTAAAGCAGGATCAGTTTCTAACTTCAGCTCAGTCTTGTCTAAGTAACTCCATTTTCTGAAAGCTAACTGCATGTTTTTCAGACCGTTTCTCTCTTGAAGTGATAACACAAGGCATTCTGGTGTGCAGAACGGCCATTGCTTATACTTATTCCTATAGTAACCAAGGCCACCCTTGAGCTGGTAAAAAAAAGGCCGCACCTGAAGGGAGGGGTGGACAGGACAGGTGACTCCAAACTGACCAACAGAGGATTCCATCCCATATACATCATATTCAGTAAAAAAAGTGAGAGATCACAAGGCTCTTGCTCTCTTCTGTGTTCGCTGACGTCCATTGAGGACCTTGTATATCTGTTTGCTCCTGATCCTAGATCTGTGCATTACTGAGTCGTGTTCCTGAGTGCAGTTCCCGAACTCAGCTCCCTCCTAGCCGTGGACCCATTCCCTCCTGTCTGCTCTATAGCATTTGTGTATTTGTAAATGTATTTGTAAATAACAATAATAGTAATAATAATCAGCGCCGCCACCATTATTATTATTGTTATTATTATTGTTATTATTATTATTTCATTAATGCTGTAGTTTGTTTCCAACTCACAAGTTTGGGGTCTTTTCCCCTCTCATTTCCTTCTTCCTTTTCCCTAAGGGACTGGGAGGTGACAGAGGGAATTGTGACCCAACTGCTGAGTTTTAGCTGCTGAAATTGGCAGAGCCAGGGCTAAACTGTGTCACTGAACAAGGAATCATAAAAAAAAATTAAACCCCTTCTCCTGGGTTTTCAGGATGGTGATAGCACGACTCAGAGACTTTAGACAACGGCAATGAGTAACAGTGATCACAGGTCTGCTTCAGTAAATGCAAACCCTAATATATTCTGAGAAATCTTTCCAATCACGAAAATTTGATCACTTCTGACCACTGCTTGGTTACCTTAGAAGTACCTTAGGAATTTTATTTAATCATCTGTGGTGCTAAGCTGGTAAAATTAATGTGCCTTTTGAAAACTAGAGAGGTACCATCAGAGAGTAAATTGCTGCAGTGAAACAAAGAAGTAAGCCCAAGTACAAAAATCATTCAGTTATCACTGAGGTTGTGGTCAAACCTCAGGAGGTGTTAAATTGCAGGAGAATCATACTTTCTAGAGCAAACATATAAGTGGATAGTGTAGCTAACCTAAGTACCTCTGCTGTACTTCAGAGAGCCAGCTGTGTCAGCTATAAAACTGAGACAAAGATACTTTGACCAATGTCAGTGCTGGCAATGAAAGAACAAAGAATTCTGATGAAAGCCAGAACCACTCTATTAAAAAAAAAAAATCAAATTAATTTTTAAGCTTACAGTTTGAAAGTCAGAACAGGATTAGTTAGAACAGGTAGATTACTGAGGAATCAATAAAGGAAAAAGTTATTTAGCTGGGTCTAAGTAGAGTTCCAGACTTCTTGTAAGGAGTTCTGAGACTGACAAATCTGGCCTAGACCTATTTTTTTACTGAAATAATGTCCACTTACAGCAATATTTACAACACTTCAGAAAGCTAGGACATTTTGGAACTAAGAGAATGTCCATGTATCTAAACCACAGAGTATCTTCAAAATATTCAATATATTAGAAAGAGATCTGTTTTTCTAACTGGATCAGACTAGTTTTAAAAGTCCAGGCTATTCATGTATGTGGTCAGACTTGTGGCTAGTTATGTTAATCAAACTTTTCAAATCTTGTTTCAGTGCATTGTTTTGATCACATCAATGTAAGGTTTAGTACTAATACAAAATATCACGAAGACATACTTAAATTTTACATAAAATGATTTTGAGATCTAGAAACATTTTCAGGCTATTATAACATTTTGTGTTATATTTAAAAAGCATATTTGCATAAGTCTTTAACTATGATGCACAGCAAAAAAATTTAACTTAATCAAAAAAATTTCTATATGCCTTTGGAAATCACATTAATTATTTAAGCTTCAGAAGTTGAATGTTATCTAGTCAAACAGGCATAATTATTGCTTAATAATAATAAACTAATATAATCTCTACCAAAATAAAATCTGTAACAAAACAAAAAGAAAAGGATTCCCTCGTTGGCCACTTGGAAATGCTCTCACACACATTAGCTTATACACCGAGCTAGTAATCAGATCAGATCCCAATATTGTGGTTGTTAACTGATTCAATAAAATATTAAAAAAAAATTGAATACTTTATAATTTGTTCACATCTGAAATATAGCTGGTACATGAATGAATCATCTATTACTGTTATTCTTTTTTTGGGTGACAATTGTGATGAAAGATCTTCCTGCTGAACCAAATATGGAAGAATGTGGGGTATAGATCTTCTAATTAATTAATTAATTAATTAAAAAACCTAAGTGGGCCTATTTGTCTTTATAATTCAACAGATTCTTGGCCATCTGTTGCTCATAACATTGATTTTCATTTCTCTTGGCATCATACTTGCTTAAGTCAATTCATATTAATGTCAGTGATGATGCATAAAAAACGTGTCTACATTTCAGCTAGAGAGGCTGAGGAGTACAATATTAAACCAACAGATACCTGAAATCACCCAAAGAAACTCCATCTTGTCTGTCATGGTTTGCCTTCTGTTTCTATGTCTCTGAAGACTTAACGGCTGAATCAGTAGGAGGGGACAGCAGATACTTATTTTGAAGGTAGATATGAGCTACTGTTACGTATCCAATGATCAGTATGCAAGTCCACAAAGACTGGGGTTGGCTGTGACATACTGTGACAAAGAGCAAAGTGACATGCTGTTTGATCTGCAAGCCCAGTGGAGAAGCCAGTCAATACCAGTAAAATTCACAAACTGTTTATTTCTGCTAGTTTGGCTGACACGCTGTTGATGCACATTAGAGAGCTAATGTCTTTAGTTAAGCTGTACCGCAGCATCTGCCACTTCCACAAACCCATCAGTGACACCCATGGGTAAGATGGCATTTGGTTTATGTAGCGGATGACAAACCAATCAGTCATTTTTCAGCAGTCACCAGTAGTATCTCAGCAACCTTGCAAAGATGAGGACATGTCTGCTTGCACAGTAGTAGATTTTCATCCTTGCACATTAAACATGCATTGACCTGGTTTACTTTAATATGTGAATGCCAATGTAAAAGGCATATTTATTCCCCTTTTCTCTCTACTTGTCTCTGTGCATTAACCTATCAACAATTTTCTGAAATTCAGCTATTTTCCTTCTCAATATGAAATTAAACACAAAACGTAACAACATAGGAAATAAAATTATATGTAATGCTGTAGGAGTGAATATAGCAGAAAACCAAGAGAAACAGATTAAGTAGCAATAAGCAACACATGTACCCTAATCAAACCCTCCCTTACATTTCTTTTTTATTGGGATTGATTAATTTAGAAAGTATTTCTGGTTTCAAGAAAGCCACCAGAAAAATCTCCCAATGATTGCCAAAACAGAATCTAGCCCTCTGCTTTTCCACCTGTTTTCTTTCATACTATCCAAATTTGAATCTAATCACATACACGAATAGAAGAACAAAACATGAGAATGTGTGATTTTCACAGTGGATAAGAACACTGCATCTCTCTAATAATAAGATGCTTCAGAGGAAGCCCATGAAAAACAACCTTGCAGCAGCCTTTCTGGGATAAAACAAGAGGAATTTCCACTCCCAGAAACAAATTCCCCTGGTGACTGGATTCCCAGCATTTCCATAAAAGCTCCCTGAGTCATCAAATTCAGACTGACTGCGGGTGTGGAATTTAAGATGACCTGTTTTTCTTTGGTTAGATTTTTGTCAAACACACATTGGCTTCAAACATGGAGCTTTGACAGCACTTTAAAACCTTGTCTGTATTGTTTTCATACTTACTTTCAGAATCAGATATTATAATTCTCCCCCTAAAGGTCAAATCCCTGAATGAAACTGGTTTGGGCAGAGTCTCAGGAGATAAGGGTGAAAAAGTATGTATCCGAGTTGTCTGGCTGAGACAAACAGCGATTGATTTCATCTTGGCCTGTAAACACGTTATGGCATATAACTTCTAGGACAAGCCTAATGCAATGTGGAAAAGATTGGAACAAACTGACTGTGCTTAAATGATGATTATGGATTTTCAAGGTTCCTGCTGAAGTCACAAAACATTTTGTAGTAGAACAAATAGCTGCCCTAAACTCAGTAACTTGTTGAGGAAGAAAGTTGAGACTATAAATTAACCTACTGGAAAACCATTGTTGCCACATTCACTGCATGCTGAGACTCAAGGTACTACTATTCCATAGCTAGGCTTCTGTTCTCTTTATCCTGAGAATCTGGTTAGAACGAGGACTCCTGTCCATCTCCATCAGGTGTGGCTAAATCCTGAGTAACATCTAAGAAATTAAGTTCCTGCTCAAATGAGCTAAAATCTTCTCTTACTTTTTATTCTTTCCACACTTTCCACTTTCTATTCTTCACCAAAAGGAAGAGCAGAAAATGTTATAGTCCCTCAACAGCACTGCTGACTTACTCCTCTTTCCCCAGTAAATCTCCCGGGGTCCGACAAAAGGAAGAAGCTGAAGGGAGAGGGGAGCTTAACAATATTTGGAGGGAAGGGCAGCTAAGAGAAGAAAGGGAGGATCAAAATCATTGTGGGCATCTGACGTGGCAGAGCAAGCAAGGAAAATGTTGAATTTGTCATAAGCAGTAGAAAAAAACATGCATGATTTGGACAGAGAATATATTATTAGTTGCAATAATCTTAGAAAATTTACTCAACTTCAGCATAAATACCTGAGCTGTGGTACAGTGGTATATACATTTGAAAGCAAGACGGCTGACTGTAGCCTCTTTCTCTGACTTGGATAAAATGGCTTGTGTTGTACAGCTTGGCAACATGGCAACTTGTCCAGACTTCCAGAGGATGATTTAATCACTGCTGAATTTATTTTACTAACTTTTCTGCAGTGGGCATGACATATTGTAAATACACTTTTTCTATGTTTGTTCAGTAGGGAATCCTCCAGACTCCAAAAAGGAGCCACTAATATTATATATAGTTGTAGAAAGGGTTAAAAGACCAAGAGTAAAATAGCACGGGAATATGGGTATGAAAGAGTAAAGAAATCTAGAAGAAATATAGTCAAGCTGTGAGCATTAATACTCTGAAACACCTTTTAGAAGGAAGTGAAGAGTGAACTAAATTTTTGGAGTAAGAGATCTTATGATTTCTGATGGAATTATTACATAATCTGAATAAACAACATTTTCCTGTTTTGGAGGGTAAAGGGAATAATGTTTCCATTTTAAAATTCAAAATTATAATAATAATCCTCTCTGTGAGATGTTCAAGGTTAGCTTTTTAGAATTCTACCTCAGTCAAAATCAAAAGATTTGATTTCAAGAGAGTTTGAAGAGCTTTTAGAAATAAGAAATACCAGTATTGCCTCTGCTTTCAGAATATCACTGAAGAGTTTCCAAATTACAAAAGCATATTACAGAGCTTACCTTCCTTCGATGGGATGGCACAATAAAATACGTTTCAATATTGTGCTTCTTCAAGAAACTATTCCTTTCGTGACCATATCCTGGTTCTACCTCATAGTCCCCATTTAGGCACTCTAAGGTGGTCTTTGTAATATGAACTTTCCTGGAGAGAAAAATTGGACATTATTGTTTAAAGCAAAGATATATTATAAGCTAGTTGCTACTGAAACACACTTCAGTGCAGAAGACAATAAAGAAGTCAAATCATGTGTAAACCCCCCATTTTTGATGGAAAAAAATTATTTGTTTTGTCTTTTCAACTAAACAGAACATAGAAATATTTCTATCACAAGCATTGTCTAAACTTGAGCAGAGTGAACAGAAAGGTTTGACTGTCCAAACACTTACAGATTTGTTCATTTGTAGAAAGTGAAAGTCTGCACATTATCTTTCACATTGTGTGGCTTTCTTAAGTGTTTACTTCACTGCCTGCTTGGAAAAACACCTTGCTGTTTGAAATTTGTGACTTCACACTCTGAATCTTTCCTGTGCATAAAGGAGAAACTTCTTTTTCTGTTCTTCATGTTTGACTTGTTTAATTTACTCGCTCTAGTTTTGTAGGTAGCTTTCTAACTCACTTTGCTTTGGCAGTACATACATTTCTGATGCCACTCGTGAGTTTTCTTATCCTGAAAACTGTCTGCATTTTCTCCAAATGACCCATGATATTTAAAATATCTTCACAGAAAATACCTGAAAAGCTATTACTGCTTTCCTCTGTTAAACATGTTTTCAGATTTTTTTTCACTGGAAAGCCTTAAGGTAAGAAACATACAAAATATGCTGCCAAAGGCAGACATTCCACAGCAAACAGAAACTCATCTTAACCATAAAAATTAAGAGGTTCCATTGTCTCCCTGTTCAGCAAATCATGGTCTTGTAAAAATCCAACAGAGGACGGTAGATTCCAGTCCAAATGCGAGTTGCATACAGAAACACACCCATGCACCTTTGTGAAAGTGCACTGTGTGCATAAAAATTGGGTCCGAGGTTGTCCACAGAGTCCAGGACATGTCCCATGTTTTGGCTGCAGGTTTATGTGCTACCAAATCATTTGCATACACACCGTCAGTATCTGAGTGCATAAACCATTTTGTTGGGTTTTTTTTTTCTATAGCACACTACTAGTGTTGGAAATCTTGCCATTTGAAAGGAGTAAGGCACACATCCTTCACATGGGTAGAGGTACGAGCGTAAAAATTTCCGGGAATAAGTAGAGGGTTTTACTTTTATAACATGAAATGGTGAAAGTCTAGCAGTCCTATATCCTTAGCATTGCTTCATTCTTACTCTTTATATTTGCAGCTTCCAATAAGGATTTCATTTGGAAATGTTCGGTTTCTAATCTACTATTAATAACATAAATTTCAAGATAATTTGGAGAATTCCACAGGATAAATCACATAATATATTGATTGCTCTTACTGAACACAACCCTTTCTATAGATAGCAATTCAATTGCAAATGCCCCAAAGGAGGAAATAAATTTTTCAATGCTACAGATTTTTGTTTCTTTTTCTATAGTTCTTTCTCAGACTTACCCAGGCAGTCCTCCAGCTTCCATTACATTAGCCAAAGTCACATCATTTGACCAGACATCATATTGCCATTTTCGGAGACCCAGGACCCCACAAAGCACCCTGCCTGTATGCAAACCAACTCTCATGTTGAGATCAACCTCTGTAGCTTCTGCAACAGACCTGAAATAGACAGTATCAGAATATTAGTCTTCAGTCAATGACGTTGCTCTTGATGTTCTTTTTCTCTCCTTCCCTCAAAGTTAATATATATACATGGCTGAATAGATGTGATCTTTGAAAACTCTGAAATGATGTTATTTTCCTTCACTAGTTTCAAAGCCCCAGTTAGAACTCCACAGAAATAATTTTCTTGGCTATATTTTAATTATGTTGAACCAAATGTCAGTATTTCTAAATTTCTTGACCTGATACATTAAAATTTAATTTTCCAGGTTTAAAGGAAACCTAGAAAAGGTTATATTTCATTATATTTAATATAAATTAAAAAAAAAGGAAAAAAGTAATTGTAGTAAATAGCTTTGTCATGAAACTTCCCAAGACCATAATTTTTAGATTTCATTTGCCACTTTTGCAGTATTTGCTACCATGATCCTACAGAAACTTAGATATTTACTGGAAGATAAATAAAGAACTTTCTGGCTGTAACTCAAATAACTCAAAAACAGACAGCTTAACTCCTGTACTTTCCTGTTGATGTTGCATCTCACACGTATTTACATTTTTTGTTATAAATGTTCCTTTTTTCCCAATGTATATTTATTTCAGCAGCATGAAAGGTAACCACAACATGATTGTTTGAACCAAAAGGAGATTTTGAAACTATCTTATTAAGCAAATATGTTTCAATTCTACCATTACTCCAGACTGCTTTCAACTCAGTATTAAAACAGGCTACCAGGCTTCTTTTTCTTCCAAAAACCTCTGTTAATACTTTTTATCCTAATCTTACTGGTTGGTGGATTTTTCTCCCCCTAATTATTTTTTACGCCCTCCTATTGCTTCACTTATATAAAGATCATGTTTGATTCTATATGGGCTAAGAGAATTTCATTATGAAGGAGCTTAATATTAAACATTAAGGAAA
The DNA here is from genome assembly GCA_033558235.1 of Neomorphus geoffroyi. Classification (NCBI taxonomy): domain Eukaryota; kingdom Metazoa; phylum Chordata; class Aves; order Cuculiformes; family Neomorphidae; genus Neomorphus; species Neomorphus geoffroyi. The sequence goes on from JAUMJM010000004.1 coordinate 31,380,891, forward strand.
AGATTGGTCTTTTGAGTAAAATATAAACTTCAGTCATTCTCCTTTTTACCACAGTTTGTTGTGACTCAAAGTAATTTTATCTTCTTTCAGTTCTCCATCTATAAAATCAAAATAATATTTTATTTTCCTTACTCCTTTTATTTGCAGTGGCTTGACTTCCAGGTAACAGTATAAAACATTTATTTTTGAAACATTTAATCTGGAAAAAAGAGGTTAAATATAGAAAAGAAACATTTAAAAAGTCATTGTCTCATTTATGATGTCACAGTTTAGATTCCCCAATTAAAATTCAATTTGAATGAAAACCTACTCAGTTAAAAATTTACATTTTTTTTCCAAAGTGTCTCAGACTTTTAGTCATCTCAGATGATATTTATTCAGTATTTCATGAGACTTTTTCACCTGATATTTTCACTCCATGCTATGTCTAGGAAAGTGTTGCAAATACTATTAACCACATAGAGTACGCTGCGTCTTAACCTTTACGGTATACTCAACTGGGCATAATTTCCTATAGTGAGACTGAATGTGTACAGACATATTTAAATACTCTTTCAATTTCTGCAAGAAAAGAGGTAGGAAAAGATACTATTTGAAAAAGTAAATGGATAAGCAATGATTCAGCTCTACTATGTTCTAATTGGTTCAATTACCCAGTTATAGGAGCATAGGAGAAAGAAAAATATGAAACGAATAAATTGGTGCAAGAACAGTAGTTGAAAAGTGATTATAACAGTAATATTTTTCCAAAGTTCCTGCAAGAGGGGCACAGAAATCATCTGTAGCTATGGAGTTGCACAGTAAAGTAAATCTACCCTTCAGGGGGTTTCATTTTGTAGCTAGAAAAGGAGGAGTTACTTGGCAAAGTAATTATTAAAAGCATTTTAAATTTTGGTGTCACATTAAGGAAGGATTCTTAATTTCTATGAATGTAAACCGTACTAGAGCTTGAACCCTGCTCTGAATTGTCAACACCGAAAAGGAGCCTTGAAGATAACAGTCTTACACATTACAAGCAGAGATAAAACTGTCCACAAATCTTTACAGCTTTTTCTGTTCCAGAAACACCTAGCATTCCACAGTTAAGTTGCTACACTGGATTTGGTAGAGAGGTCTTTAGAAGGACTTTTCAGCTATTTCAGGAGTATTCACAACATTTGTCTCCTGTATTGTTAGTTGAACTTGTTTAAATGTAATTAACAGAAATGTCAGCATAGTTCCAGATGTGGGGCGAGTAGCACAAATACCTGGCCTCAATTTAAGTAAGGAGGTCTTCACCCATGAAGTGCTGAAGTATATACCATGTCGGGCATCACTAATGTGAGTAACCTGGAGATCTCTTTTGCCCTTACAGGGAATCTAGGCACATCACATTTTTCAGTAATATTTTATGTAACAGCACAGAAAGGCTTAAGCCCAGCTTTCTGAAAGATTAAATATTTCCATGTCCTATTTCTACTCAGCTTTCCTTTATTCAGTATCTGTTGCAACTTAAGACTCAAATACGGCTCCAAGGAGTCCTAAAAAGACTTGAGTGTAACAGCTAACAATAACCTTTACATCTTCACCTGTGCATGTGTACTGTGCCAATAACAGACTGACCTTACACCAAGACCATACCCTGCAAGCCAAAGCCCTTCAGGATTACACCTCTATTGTCTGCCTGTGTTCACCTGCAATATACAAAGTACCCATGTATGTAACCACCTTCATTGACAGACCTGCAACTGTGAGTTTCTTGGTTTGCAAATGAATGTTTTGGGATTTGTTTTTTTTGTTCTGTTTGTTTGTTTGTTGGTTGTATGTTTTTTTGTTTTTTTTTTTCATTTAAAAGACTGTATAATGTAAGTGTAAAGATGGTGAAATTCAGACTGTGATAAAGACCTTTCCAGTCCTTTGACCTTGTTTTGTCCCAGCTGGCTTGGGCAGGGGTAGGGGGGGAATTTCATCTGCTTTTAGAAATTTGAATAGTATAACAAAAAAATATATGAAATGAGGAGAGATACAACATGGCTGATTACACTGCTTGTCAAAAAAGCTGAACTGTAAAATGTACCAACGGACAGAATCTGGAAACATTTTATGTTTTGAACAAAATATTTTCAGAAGTAGTCACATTTTCCCCAGAAACTACAGTGTGTTTCAGAGGTGCTTTCCCCATTATTAAATTTAAGTAGGGAAAAAAACCTCATAAACAATTCATTAAACTTTTGAATTTACTTTGAAGACCTGTGTCCCCTTTATGCAGTTAATTTCCATGAATATACCTCACTGAACTACCAAAAATGAGGAAAGCTAGTAATATATAAAGAATAGTTTTCAAATATAAAATCGGAGCAGCACCACAATCACGTTCCCCCAAAACATCAACATTTCTGCACTAAAATATCATAAAAATTTACAATGACTCATTTTTAATTATAAATACCTTTCTGAAAAAAGTATCAGCACTTCACAAACAAGCCATGAATAGGAAACAGAAGTTTATCAAATAAATTATTCATTAATTTATTCTCTCTTAAGTTCACGTATTACATACTCCAAAGTTTTCCAAAGGTTAACACAAAATAGGCCTAGAAACACATGGAAATCGAGAAACATTTTCTTTTTAAACTAGAAGCCTGCAGAGTCTATGTAAGTGACTAATAAGAGAACGATCTATGCTGACAGCTTCAGTATCCTACCAAGACTTTAAATTTCAGTTCTCTCCTTGGCTTCCAATATTTCATGTACTGCTAAAAACCATCAATGTCACTGAGATCACCTGCAGAATAGCTCCAGACCTGTACTTGCTGCATTTGAAAGAAAAAAAAAAAAAAAGCTCTACAGCCCATTCCTTATAAGTTATTTAGAGCTTTTATTCAGGTCCAAAAATATCTGCATGGAAAGAGGTGTTTCCTGGTTAAAGGCATAGAAAAGATTTTTGGTTCAGTTACACGCATCTGCTTTTTATATATGCATGTTTCTAAGATTAGGGTGTCCTTTAATTTTGCACATCTCCCTAAATGTTTCTCTGTCAATATCATCAGGAATCGATTAGTTCCTGGATGCTAAGGACAAAGACTATCTTTCTGTGAACTGCTCTGCCAGCCCAGCAGGCTGCAGGCCATGGCCTCAAGGACGAAGTAACACACATACGCTTGGCCCTTCTCTCATTTGTCTTTCCACAGGGTGGGGGTCACATTAGTCCTCTCAGGCAATTAAGTTTTGTTGTTTGAAAACCTTTGCTGTCCCATTTCGGCAAAATAAGCACAACTGCCATCTGTGAGGTGTTCCATGGATGAGTGGAGTCATCCATATTAGGTGGAGTCACCTATATGGGATAAACTCCCCTACGTGACACAGAGAAAAGCTGATCTGTCTCCTGACAGACCCCACTGGGGTGCCCAGATTTCAAGAAGCAAAGGTTCATGTGCACTTTCCTTCAGACCTCTTCAAATTCTTCATTCAGTAGGAACATTCAATACAAGGGGTCAAATGAGACCTGTTCTAAAGTAAAGACTCCCCCTCGTCCCCCTGTAATAGGTACAGGTTAAACTGAAGTAGTCAGCACCAGCTGCTGTGATCTACAGATGTGCTCCTGCTGTGCCACGCTACCTGCTAATGTAGACACACCCAGTGATGCACCTAATGGTGCAATTCCTCCTGAGTGAGTACTAAAATGGCATCCTAATAAGATGTCAATGGAAGAAGTATTATGAAAATGTATTGTTTACGTGATGACATCAATGATTACAAGATCTCATTACACTTTTGACAAGTTTATGAATGCTAAGCCCAGTATTCTGACCCAGTCCCACATTTAGCATTTATATCCTGCTCACCCAGATACCCTTCTCATTTTCAATTGGAAACATTATAGTTAACTTGTTATCCTATAGCATTATCTCGTGCATTTAAATAACTCCCTCATTTCATTGCATTTCATCTCCTAAGAGGTTACGTTTCTGGACTGTGCCAAAGAACTGGTTAGTGTAATTTGTATCAGTTGATAAAGTGCTCTGTAAAGAAATACAAACTATTATTCAAAATGTATAAAATTGCTGCGATAACACTAGCTTAAAACAGAACTCCATCCAGTTTATGGGGGAGAGAGCGAATAGCTCGAGAAGCTAGGCAAAACTTTTTTATACAGCAATTAGTCAATAATTATATCAATTTAGAAAGTAAAACACGCATTTACTACAGTAAATATAGTGGAATTTTCAAAGACAAGCAATTTAAATAAGATGTAGAGTGCACTTTGGCTAACACACTCTTTAAAACTAAGGTAAGGACCATCATCTGCCACATTAGAGCAACGTCAGGCACATTACAGTTGCTAACAAACTTGGCATTTGTAATTATAATACTAACGAAAATCTGACAGTTAACACTCACCTGATGAAAGCAACATTGGTGGCATCCAACACTTAACTCCCACATAAATACTGACATGATGGTTTAAGTGACTCTGAAGAAGAACAAACACCTGGCCGGTATTTAGGTACTGACACAAAACACATTGACATCAGAAATTTTTTTGAACTAGAAAGAGAATACAACAGTATCTATTTTTCTGTTTTTTTTTAGGGGGAAAAAAAAAAAGATCCTCCCATAATGATTCCGGTCTGACTTTAACTGTGCCCTTGATAAAATACTTTGTAGAAGGCAGATGAAATTGTGAAAATTTGAAGTATTTTATAATATTCTTTGAAAATTACCCTGAAAATCTCAATCTAAGTGTTATGAGGTAACATTCTCAGATGATATTCATATGAAGTACCACCATATTCTAGGATACTTAAATAACAGTTACAAAGAACATGAAGCAAATAGAAGGTATCAGTTTATCTGAAGTCGTTATAACATTCAACTCAGTAAAAACATAGACTTATCAACTAGCCATTAGAAATTCTATTCCTTGATTTCCTGGAAAAAGGACATCTCAGCGGTACATATTTCTGTGACAGTCACTTTTCACAGATCCTTCAACTGAATCACAATTCAAGTGATTTTATTGATTTACTCATCCCAGGTAAACCTGTCACTAGGGATGACAACATCCAAACATAAATTTACAATGCCAAGACCTGATTTCTGCAGTAAAGTGAATAGACTTTTAGGACACTACCAGGTGGTAACGAAGTCTGAATGAAAGGGGGAAATTTAAAAACAAAAGTGACCCTACAACTCATGGTACTGATAAACAATGCCTAATGATCATGTCAAAAGAAACCAAAATTTTGCATTCCAACTTTACTATGAGAAGCTCTTCACTTCTGCTTTTCATTTGCTTAACGTATTTTTAAACAAATTAATCTAGGCAATCTGTCTTCTAACTTTGGTCCCTGTGAAGGACTGAATATTTTTTTCCTAATCTTCAGCAGAATCTTCTTGGTCTGGAGCTCTTTGTGCTGCTGACTTACCTATGTGTTCCTGTCAACAAAACATCCTCACCAGAATCCAACAATATCTGAACAGATGATGCTCCACTTGTAGCAAAATAAACAAACAAAAATAATACTGCCATCCAGGGCAATGGTACTTGGAATTCAACTTCCACCTGTTTCCTAACATAAGCAGAACAGGCACATCCAGACACATACTAAGAGAAGAAAAATGTATTAAGCCTGGATCTTATAGTCTTTACTGACACTACTCATTCCTCATTAAAAAAAGAATTGGGATTAATTACTTGTGCTTCTGTACAAAGGGTGCAGAACAGGTCTCCATTCAACAAACCTAAATAAAACTGGCATTCTCTCTTCTCTGTTTCACCCCTACACCATTCTCTGACCACTGACTACACATTCTAAAAACTTACAATTTATGAATTCTTTAAAAAACCAAAACGCTGAAACTGTCAATTAGTTACCTAATACCACAGCTTCCGACTAAACATGTCTAGAGAGCAAACTACAACTCATCCACTTAGAATCATGGAATTGCTGATGCTGGAAGGGGCCTCAGGAAACCATCTAGAGCAATCCTACTGTTCTGAGCAGGGTCAGCTACAGACGGTTGCCCAGGACTGTGCCCAGCTGGGTTTTAAATCTCTCCAAGGTTGCAAGCCCTGCAGCCTTTCAGTGGAACATCTCCAGTATCTGACACCCTCCAGTAAAAAATGTTTTTCTTATGTTTAAATGGAATTTCTTGTATTTCAGTTTGTGTCCATTTCATGTTGCCCTGGCATTGGATACCACTGGGAAAAGTTTGGCTGTTTCCTCTTTGCACCCTTCCATCAGTTATTTGTATGCGTTGATAAGATTTCCTTTGAGTGTTCTCTTCTCCAGGCTGAACATTCCTAGCTCATTTCTTCCTTTTTAATTCAACTCCTTTTTCAAGTTTACTTTATCATCACAGCAGCCAATAAATGATAACATAAAAAAGGAACCATGTTTCTTTTCTAATCTGAGTAAAACTGAAACATTCAAAAAAAGAAAGTTCAGACAGTTGTATCACTCCCTTATTTGTATACATGAAACACAGCACAGCTAATGAATTAAAGATCAATGCTCGGTTTAAAAGAGGATGAGAGCATAAACTACTGCTTTCCAAGGATTAAAAAAAACAAATTTGAAAAATGTTTAAAAGGCTTATATATCTAACTATGCTTCTAAAAGCCAAGGCTTCCTTATAAATGGAGTATTCACATAGTGATGGAAGAATGCACATAGACATAATTTGAAGACTTAGGATATTCTTTTAAGATTTTACAGCATCATAGACTATCATCTATTATCATAGATGACCAAGTCTTTTATCAATTTTACAATTATCACAATAATGACAAACTTGCATTGAATGAGAGGGAGAACATGGATTAATTTACACAACTCTTCGCATTCTGAGAGATTTTATAAACAAACATTATGATGAAGACACATGGACTGAGCTAGAAATGAGAATCAGCCTTCAATTGCTTTAAGTACTTCTCTCCTTTTTTCTAAGCATTCAGGTCCTCTACAAAGAAAGCTCAATGAATCCAGGTGCATAGAAAAGTTTATAGTTGATATGGAACAACAAAAATGTGTGGCAATGTCCATGTTCCCTTCCCCATAGGTGTTAGCAGAGTTTGAACAACTAGCCATTACTTCCGTAGGAGATAAATCCAACTCTCTTGAGCAAACTTACAGTGAACTTTGTGAGAGGATCATAATACATTCTTCTGCAACACCAAGACTCTCCACAAATGAACCCAGTTTTGTTCTGGAGAAACAACTTCATTGTGTGCATATATGTGCATAAACGATCCTCACATACAAGTGGAATTCATGAAATATATGATGTATCAAAAGCTTTATTAGAAACAAGAAAGAATATGAAATGTTCCACATTAAAAATGCATAACTTGCATTCATAGCCCTTACGCTTGCTCATTCTGTAATCTTTTTTGCTTTACTTACTATTCATTTATAAATAGAGATTACACTGTGGTCTATTCATCTTCACAGAGAAGGTAGATCTTCTCTGTGTAAAATGCCAAAACTTCAAGATTAACTTAGAGGAAGAAGAACCTTGAGTCAACTTCATGTTCCCCAAAACCCATCTGACAACAGAGAGAAAGCATAACTGGCAATTGGAAACAGTGGCCAAACACTTTACGATAAAGAACTGGCTAAGGCCCCTAATGTGACAAACTTGTGCAAGCCTATTCCAATTGTAATAGCACTGTGCTCACCAGTTCTTTTAATATAGAGGATTAATACTGGTGTGCACTCTCTCCTACAACCTCTTTATAAAACACACGTGCACACACACGCACAGAACAATACATAGGTGAAGAAATTTCCCATGTTTATCCCTTCCCTCCTATGTAATGAAATAGATCTTCAGCTCTCGCTCATTCATCATATTCACATTTTTCACCCTGGTAAATGATCAATGCAGAGCTCTGAAGAATAAAAAAAATCTTCCGATCAGCAAGGTGAATTTCACATTACATTTCTGAAAAGCAGAATAAATTAAAGGTTTAAACATCACATACGAAAAGGAGAAATCGGCGAGCTATCATTTTGAGAATACAAACAACATTTACAATGCGCATACCTCAGGACTGGCTTTGAGTTTAAATATTGGTGTGCAAAATTAGTAGTGAATAACCCAGTAAAACGTGAAATCAGATTCCTTTCTTTGTGGCAAATGGCCATAGGAATATTTTGTTATTTCCCAGTATCTTTTTGTCCCCTAATCAGTATGTATATATGCCTCTACATCCACATATAAACTTGTACACTTTTTCCTCACAGCAATTAAATGTAGTAGAAAACTGATGTCTAGAATGACTCTTCCTAAAATCAGTATCCTATGACTTGAATGTAACAGTGTGAATTTCTAGATGGGTACCCCAGACACTGCTGGTTTTTTTCTCAGAACATACTTCCTGAATGACACGTAGAAGTTCTTGTAGCACTCCTATCTGGTTCACTGTGCATAGTACTTACGTGATGGTGTCAATCATATCCAGTCCCATTTCAACACAGCAATGGGCATGATCTGTTTTGGGCTGTGTCAGTCCTGATACACAGTAGTAACAGTCCCCTAAGATTTTTATTCTTCTGCAGTGGTTTTCCTTTAATAAAAACAGAATGGGAAAAGTTTTACTGTTCACACAAATATTCCAATATTTGCAGGATAAAATCTTCTCCAATACAATTCAATCACTGACAAAATCCTTTTGTGGTCAACTGAAGTAACTACAGTTCACAAAATCTGTCCCTGTACAGAACAGCTGATGTGCACATTTATTTATTAATTTATTTGTAAATACACACACATACTGGAGATCAGCCCCATATTGTTCAACACACACAGGATAACACTGCTTAAAACTACAGTTCTGAACAAATATTGTTCCCTTGCCATCATATGAATTCAAGATTTCCAATGAAACTTCAATTCTGTATGAGTCCAAACCAAAGTACTAAATCATAGAATCACAGAATGGTTTGAGTTGGAAGGGACCTTAAAGATCATTTTGCTCCAAATCCCCTGCCATGGGCTGGGACATCTTCTATTAGATCAGGTTGCTCCAACTGTTATTCAACCTGGCATGAAACACCTCCAGGGACGGGGCTTCCACTACGTCTCTGGAAAACCTGTTCCAGTGCCTCACCACCACCACAGTAAAAAAATGTCTTCCAAACAGCTAATCTAAATATCCCCTCTTTCAGCTCCTCCCCATCTTTCCTGTAGGTCCCCTTTAAGGATAGAAGTCTGCTATAAAGTCTCCTCAGAGCCTTCTCTTCTCTAGGTTGAACAAGCCCAATTCTCTCAGTGTGTCCTCATAGGGTAGGTGCTCCAGCCCTCTGATCATTTTTGTGGCCCTCCTCTGGACTCGTTCCAACAGATCCATGTCCTTCCTGTGCTGAGGACTCCAGAACTGAATGCAGTACTCTGGGTGAGGCCTCATGAGAGCAGAGTAGAGGGGGAGAATCACCTCCCTTGACCTGCTGGTCAAACTTCTTTTCATGCATCTCGAGATACTGTTGGCTTTCTGGCTGTGAGTGCACATTACTGGCTCATGTTGAGCTTCACGTCCACCAGCATCCCCAAGTGCTTCTCTTCAGGGCTACCCCTCAATGCATTCTCTGCCCAGCCTGTAATTGTGCTTGAGATTGCCCCAACCCACTTGCAGAACCTTGCAGTAGCCCTCGTTGAATTTCATGAAGATCGAATAAGCCCACCTCTTAAGCCTGTCAAGATCCCTCTGGATGGCAGCCCTTCCCTCCAGTGTGTCAACCACTGCACGCAGTTTGGTGACATTGGCAAAGTTGCTGAGGGTGCCCTAAACCCTACTGTCTCTGTCAACAACAAAGACGTTAAACAGCGCTGGGCACAATACTGATCCCTGAGGAACACCACTTGTCAGTGGTCTCCACTTGGACATTGAGACGTTTACCACAACTTATTCAGCCAATTCCTTATCCACTGAGTGGTCCATTCATCTCCAATTTAAAGATAAGGATGTTGTGTGGGACAGTGCCAAATACTTTGCAAAAGTCCAGGTAGATGATGTTAGTTACTCTTCCTTTATCCTCCAGTGCTGGAACCCACATCGTAGAAGGCCACCAAATTTGTCAGGCACGATTTGCCCTTAGTGAGGTCATGTTGGTTGTCACCAATCATCTTACTTCCTATAAATCTCAGCATAGTTTCCAAGAGCATCTGCTCCACAGTCTTGCCCAGCACAGAGGCGAAACTGACTTGCCAGTAGTTCCCTGGGTGTTCCTTTTTTCCCTTTTTAAAAATGTTTCCCCTTTTTCAGTCAGTGGGAACTTCACTGGACTGCCACAACCTCTACAATATGATGGATAGTGGCTTAGCAACTTCATCTGCCAGTTCTTCTCAGGATCTGCACGTGCATCTCACCTCCCACCTACAAGAATTAAAGCATTCCTGAGTTTACCACTCTCTCCCCATTATTACCCATAGTTCAGGTCAGAAGTGATGGCTATGTCTACAGCAATCCCTTTCTCTCTGACATGTCACACGTCAGCATCCGTAGTTTGTTATTACACACTTTTCCAGCTGTAAGCATTCCCTTGCCTTATCTTCTTTGTAAATGTTTTCCAGAACTGAATAAATATTATAAAATGAGGATTACCTCTGTCTAGGCATGGAAGAAGGCATGCTAGCACTGTTTGGGAAAATTGGTTTGTCTACTTTTTTATAAATGAAGAAAATAAAGTTAATTCAGATTTTGAGTCAAAGAAGAGCCATCTTTTTTGGGTAAGCTTAACTAGTAGAAAATTCTTTTCTAAGAGTGACTACTTAACATTTCTTCTGCTGTACCACAGGATTTTAAGTACACCACTATTTATCATTACTAATATATGTTTTAATGAATGTGAGTATAATTATTGTAGAAGCATTATCACCGAGGCCTTAGAGTATTCCCACAGACTACAGATGCAAAATGCCTTACCAATTTTACTTAGAGTTTTAATTGGGCATTTTGAGACCCTTGGCTAAATGGTATTTATGAGTAAAATAATTATTGATGTACACAAAGGAATACGCAGACATCAAAACCTATCCTGACACAAAATAGGCCTGCCATCTCAAAGTTTTTGGACAGAAACCACTAAGCTTTTAAATAAAAACAACTAATTTTTTTTGTAGAAACCACTGTCAAAATAAGCCATTTTTTTTTAATTGTGGGCAAATCTTGAAGGAGTAGAGACCACTCAGAAGTTAGAGCTGGAACCTACTTCCCCAAATAAATCTTTTAGCCCACTCCTTGCAATCCTCTATAAAGCTTTTTTCATCTGCAAATTTGGTATGCATGAGTTGTGGACTGGAGATGACTATTTGACCCAGCCATAAGAAAAAACATTTCAGTAATCTAGGTGGACAATACGTGTTAACTAATCAATGTTTCCTCCTATTCAGTGTCTACGTCCAAAATGGCTCATTTCTAACTACTTGGTTTTCCTAGATAGCTTACTGGGCTGTAGTGCAGTACTGCACCTTTTATAATGGCATACATAAAATTACTGTCAGACAGGCACAGCACAGTCTAGCAGCACAGTAGATAGTTTAAGAAAGGAAAAATAACCAACCCAAAACAGAGCATGATCCATTACAACTTTTCCAAGAGAGTTTATTACTTGTGCAGGAGAAAAATAAGATAAAAAGAAAATAAGGCCTACAGCATTTTCTGGAGCGATATTATTTTTGAAGGAAATCACCTGCTGTTTTTGAAACCACCACTCTATTCCTTATCAGATGTTATCCTCACTGTCTTTATTTATAATATTCAATTAATACACAGTAATCACTAGCAAAATAGTTTGTTTTCTTTTTCTCAACATGTGAAGCAGATTTCCAAGAAGGAGAAGCAGTGCAGCTTTGTAAGAGCAATCTTTTGAAGGATTGATATGTAAATTATCAAAACAACCCCCTTCCCTCTCTTTGTTTTGCTTCCTCAGCAACTTCCAAAGAAACTCTTGACTCAGCAGTATTTTTCACATTGGTGACAGTGATGAATTCAAGTGTGATAATTACAAATTCTTGTCACAGTTGATACAAGCAATGTCTGTTTAGGAACAGCTGATAATTTGGTTTTATGCGCATGATAAAAAGCATCAGAAATTGCTAGCACTGCATTAGCCAGGCAGCCTGCCCACCTGCGGTGCCTTACTGAGACATTTCCAAGCAGATCTGCAGAATTCCCTCTGGCACAGCTGTCAGTCACAGCGCTTTTCAGTGTGAAGTGGAAGCCCAATTCGGAATTCTTTACACTTTCAGACAGGCACCTTATGAAGCAATTAATTCTACCTATCTGTTAGGTAGAATGGGGCAGGGGGAGGTGCATGTCTGTGTTTGTATGTCTTCCGTTCCTAAGAACAATGTGTTTTTGTTGTTATTGTAGTTCCTTATTTAAATGTTTTTTTGCAGAAGGAGTGAAGTCTGCCAACTTAGACTGCAAAACTGGAGATCTGGACAATTAACTCCATATTTTTGTACTATACACACCAAGTATTGTTTTGTATGCTCAGGATAACGGCTTTTTAAACAAAAAGTAAAGGGAAAACAATTTAAATTTTGAAAAAATATACATATAAATCACAAAAGCTTGTCCCAAATCTTTCCCAGCAGAACACATAAGCAGACAGCTAGGTGTTCTCTTGAACAGAGAGATTGTACCAGATAAGTGAAAAGTCTTTTGAAGGAGGATCTTTATCACACCTCACATTGCAACAATTCTTCCTGTCACTGCTGGGGTTTTTGGGTGTTTCATTGATAGTCTATCCAAGTAAGTAATTATTTGTTACATGAATAGATACAAAGTCAGGGATGATCAGCACAATATTTTTGTTTCTTGAAGCACTATTGATACAAGAGAATCAAATATAAACGCACAATTCAAAATATGTACCAGGTAATGCTGGTAGAAGCTATTTGATTTAGCATCTGTTAATGATTTATAGAAAGCAATTGAGCTTCTTTTGGTAAATGATAAGAACATGCAAGGCCTTAAATCAACAGACCTGTCTAAATCAAAAGGAAAATCATTGTCTCAGCAGGGTCCCAAGCTGATGGTTCGCCAGTATGAACTCAGCAGAATTTTTGAAAGACCTGGGACAAAGGCAATTGTGACAAGGGCCATCGTGACAACCGCCTCAGGGACCACCGACCAAAGAAACCTTCCAACACAAAACTTGGACACTAGAGGGCATGCACAGCTAACTTACATAGTAAGAGAGGCTCGTATTAGCCAGTAAGAAAGAGTATTCATTAATAATATAACCAATGCATATAAACAGAGTTTTGTAAATGAATAATAGGGTAACTACTGTGTGAGCTTTTCTTGAGGTGTGCCAGCTTTGCGAGATTACTCAGCTAGCACCCCACTTTGCATAGACTATGAATAAAACTCTGTGTGTTACTGGCTTCCACACTAGATAAACGAGTTCTAGGACAATACTATCTGGTAGGAAAAGAGCTTCTTTAAATCTTTTATTTATTTTAGAGATGGCAAATGGTAATGCATCAAAGAATCCCTGGTATGTCTTCTATCACTGCAAAAATCTATGGCATCCTCACCAAACTCCAACTTCAGCATTAGTGAGACCTTTGGGTTTTGCCCCTTGCATAGATACAAGAGCAGCGCTACATGCAGCAGAGGGGTGGAAGGAGATGCACTGACAGGAGAGGAAAAAGCTCCTGATCTCAAAATACCTTCATGCCTCCCCATCCATTCACTGCCTGGAACTCTTTGAATCTGTGTGGGGAAAAAAGCATTGCCCAACTCCTTGAGACAAAACCACTGTTAGTTAAAAGCTTTCTTTGCATGTTGAAGAGAAACCATAGGTGGAAGGAAACGATGCAAATGCAAATTTCTGGTGGCTCCATTTTGACTAAGAGTAGAGTTAATACTGGGGGGATAGAGGTGAACTATGACGTCTGAAGAAGGAATGGTGACTCCACCACCTCCTTGGGCACCTGTTCTGATCCCTGACTACCCTTTCAGTGAAGACATTCTTCCTAATGTCCAGTCTAAACCTCCCCTGGTGCAACCTGCGGCCATTTCCTCTCATCCTATCACCTGTCACTTGTGAGAAGAGCCCAGTACCCACCCTGTCACAACCTCCTTTCAGGCAGTTGTAGGCAGTGATGAGGTCTCCCCCCAGCCTCCTCTTCTCCAAGTTAAACAATCCCAGTTCCCTCAGTCTCTCCTCGTAGGGTTTATTCTCCAGCCCCCTCACCAGCATCATTGCATGCACTCCAGCTCTTCAGTGTCCTGCTGACAGTGAACAGCCCAAAATTGAACCCAGCACTTGAGGTGCAGCCTCACCAGTGCTGAGTACAGGAGCATAATCACCTCCCTGCTCCTGCTGGCCACGCTGTGTCTGACACAGACCAAGATGCCATTGGCCCTCTTGGCCACCTGGGCCACTGCTGGCTCATGTTCAGCCGCTGTCAACCAACACCCCCAGGTCCTCCTCTGCCAGGCAGCTCTCCAGCCACTCTTCCCCAAGGCTGTATTGCTGCACGGGGTTGTTGTGACTCAAATGGAGGACTCTGCACTTGGCCTTGCTGAACCTCATCCCGTTGGTCTCAGCCCATCGATCCAGCCTGTCCAGATCCCTCTGCAGAGCCTCCCTTCCTTCAAGCAGATTGACACTTCCACTCAACTTGGTGTCATCCACAAACTTGCTGAGGGTGCACTCAATGCCTTCATCGAGATCAGTGATAAAGATGTTGAACAGGACTGGATCCAGCACTGAACCTGGGGACACCGCTTGTGACCGGATTCCAACTGGATTTAATTCCATTTACCACAACCCTTTGGGCCCGGCCATCCAGCCAGTATTTAACCCAGCAGAGGCTGTGCCTGTCCATGCCGATGGCAGCCAGTTTCTCCAGCAGTATGCTGTAAGAAACGGTGTTAAAGGCTTTACTGAAGTCCAGGTACACCACAAGCACAGCCTTTTCCTTGTCCATTAAATGGGTAACCTTGTCATAGAAGGAGATCAGATTGGTCTGGCAGGACCTGCCTTTGGTGAACCCGTGTTGGCTGGGCCTGATCACCCAGTTGTCCCGCATGTGCTGTATGATAGCACTCAAGACAATCTGCTCCATGACCTTCCCTGGTACTGAGGTCAGACTGACAGGCCTGCAGTTCCCTGAATCCTCCCTCCAACCCTTTCTGTAAATGTGTGTGACATTCGCCAGTCTCCAGTCAAGCAGCACTTCCCCAGTCAGCCAGGACTGCTGGTAGATGAGGGAAAGGGGTTTGGCGAGGACCTCTGCCAGTTCCCTTAACACCTTTGGTTAGATCCCATCTGGCCCCATAGACTTGTGTGCATCTAATTGGCCAAGCTTCTCTGGACAATCTGTTCCAGTGCTTCACACTTGTCAACATAAAGAATTTCTTCCTTGTATCTCATCTAAATCTACTCTCTTTCAGTTCAAAACCTTCTCCCTTTGTCCTATCAATACAGACCCAGGTAAAAAGTCTCTTGCTGACTTCCTTATAAGGCCTTCCTATATATTGAAAGGCCACAACAAGGTCTCCCTGGAGCCTTCTGTTCTCCAGGCTGAACAACCCCAACTCTCTCAGTCTTTCTTCAGAGTAGAGAGGTTCCAGCCCTCTGATTATTTTTGTTACTCTCTTCTGGACCCACTCTAACCGATCCCTGTTTTTCTTGTGCTGGGGGTCCCAGAGCTGGATGCAAAGTTTACTCACACCATCTACAACTTTCAGTAATGGCAAACAATAATTTCACTTATCATTTTACTTTTTTCCAGTAAAACAAAAAGACTCACCAACATAGTTTCTCTGTGTAGTATCCAAATCTATTTTTATAACTATGCTGAAGGTGGGTTACAACATGTAGAAATTATTTAAGCCAACTTATCAGAAAAACCTCATAGTCAAATCCTGAGTGTAATGAAGTGACATGGAAATTACAGCCAGCTCCATTACATTGAAGTGTGCCAAGAGTGATAACATACTTCTGAAAACTGACCAGCTTATTAGAAAATTTAATTGAAACTTGTCAATTATGCATTGTAACATTTCTTTTCACTCAGGTTTTGAACTGTGGGTTTAAACAATAAACTATTTTGATAACCTTTTAATGGAAATCTGCCTGCAAATAATTTGACAATTTACAGTAGTTCTTGCACATCTGCTAGTCCCAGCATAAAAAATCTTGAGAATGAGCTAACTGCAATGCTTCATAGAGGTTCAGTTTATCAGGGTAATGGAGACATAGCAATAACAGTTAGTATAGACTTAACAAGAAGAGCTTCTAAGGACTGGCAGAAATAATAGGAAAGGAAAACAAATCTGATTACAGCAGAGGAAGTACCACAGAAAATGGTTTGGTAGGCTCTGATGGAGGAAAGCAGGCCATCTCCAGATGAGCATATGTTAACTTTCAATTTATTAATGTGAAGTTATGACAAATTATCTACCATCACAGGAGCCATATGATGCATGAACAAATGTAGAACTATTCAGGATAGCTATAAAAAGGAAGACATTTTGCTGCAAACGCTTTCTCTCAATTTTATTTGCAATTATATATACTGACCTGCAATTTCTTAGTTCTTGCACTACCTTTTCTCTGCATGCCCATTCTCATAATAAATTCCTTCTCTACTTTAGATGGAGAGTATTTTTTCAAAACTAGAAGGTTAAATGTTTTTAGTCATGGAGAGTGAGACCCTATTTAACAGTTATATATGTTCATTTACTTGGAAATGAAAAAGGAATTTAGCAAGAATGTTTTACACAATTACCATGACTGATATGCATGCTTGTCTCTTCCAGCTTCCAGTAAGTATCCCTTAAGATGCTATCTTTTTGTGAAGATGAATATCCCAGGAGAAACAAGCCTAAATCAAATACACTATAAAACATCAAAAAACTGAGCTCTGAATTTCAGGAAATAGATATTTTTCCAGATTCTTCAGGAAATAACACAGTAGTGAGGATTTTAAAATCTATCCCATTTGTGCACCAACAAAACTATGAAATTGAGTCATGCTACAACAATGCCCCTACAACAATGAAGAGAAGCAGGCTCTTCTGAAGTGCAATTAGACATCCCCTTTGGATGACACACTGAACTTCAGAAACACTTTTCTCTATGCTAACTGCTCAAGAATTCAAAACAATTAGTTTCAGTACAAATGCCCACACCGCAAGCATCCGAAGCTGATCAGAATAATCCAACACAGTTCTACATGAAGCTGCAAGTCTCGGTTTTGCAGAATACAAACTCAGGAAGAACTTGGCACAAGCATGCAAATCATAGCAAGCATTATGACAGTAAATTAGCATACCATACACCGTATCTTCTTACCTAAAAAGTACCATTAAAGGAGGTTAGGGAAGACCTGGCCTCTGTGGTACCTGCCCATTTATATGTTCCTATAACTGTAACATTATATTCCTCCCTGGAAAACTGTCTCACAGACACTTACTTTATATTCATATCACACTCACATCATTAGTCCCTGAGCCTATACAGCTGCAGGCATATTCATTATAATCACTTTAAATTAAGAATGCTTACTTCTTTAGGTCTATCTGGGACAACTGTCTAGGTGGCTGTTCAGAACCAGACTCAAGATTATGTGCATGATCTGCTTCAGTGGGATCCTGTGTCTGAACCGACTGTCAACTTGGGGAGACAAGTCTCCTTAAAATTAACCCCCTTAGTGCACACTTTATGCAATTTACACAAAGGGTTATATGCTGTAAGTTTATATCTATATTTTCCAGCACTAACTTTCCCACCTTAAGCAGCCCAGAAAACTTTATTAATTTTATATTTTAAAAATACATCATAATTATCTTCAAATAAACTAAAAGCATATGGAGTCAATAGAATCAATTTCTTAAAGTGATTGCTTCTAGGAATAGCTACTTCAAAGCACAGCAAAAGAGGACTGTTCTTGACACAGATAAAAAATCCCCAACAACACAGAAGCTGATTAAAAATATTATTAACTGACCCTATGCCTCAGGCTCAGCAGCAACATTGTGAAGTCCAATATCCTTGAGGGAGATCAGGTACAAAAAGCCACTTCAGTAACATTGAAATTTGGAAAGTAAAAATTGTTAAAAGCTAAGAAGATAATCACGAAAGAACATACAAAGACATAAAAATAGACTCAGTCTGTAAGTACTGACAAAGCCTGAAGGTATGCATAACTGCAAACAGAAAGAACAAGGAAGTGGTGAGAGTGTCAGTCACTAACAGATGCGATGCCAAAAGTGGCACGAACAAGCAAGATCTTTTATTCCGAATATCAAAATCTTCTTCTAGTGATGATGTCTGAAAAGAGTCTAAACTTCATTTACCCTTATCTACCTGCAAATGGAAAGTCTTAGAAGTCTGAGATGCAGTATTGTGGAAGTTGAAAGGGAAATAACCGAACATGTAGACACAAATAATTAACTCTCCACGTGGACTAGATGCAGGAAGTATGTGAGAAAAATCTACCAAAATAAGAACAATTAAAGAAGATGAAAATTTTTCTAAAAAGCAAATCTGTTTCATTATGATGCTGGAGAAATGCCTCCTGTTATCTATTAAGATGATTTCTTTCAGTTAAGATATTTTGGGTATAGCTGAACTATATCACAAGATACTGAAGCTGTGACCATGACATCACCCGAGCAGGGACATGTGCAATTCTGAGTGATGCTACTTGGGTAAAAGCAGGCTTGAGACCTGTTCTGATTAAAAACAAATCCATTCATAGCTAAAGCATGAAAAGAAAATGCACTGATAGGTACAGTGTATTAAAGCAACAAGAGATCTAGTCTAAGCGTCATGTATCCAAGAATTCCTTGGGAGCATAAAAACAATATGATGCAAAAGATCATATCTTATTAAAATTTGTCGCTCTTACAAGTAAGCTGAAGAATGACAAACTAGAAGCTAGCATCTGAAGGCCTCAAGCAAAGATCAATTCTTTAAAGCATTCATTGATAATATGTAGTGAAGAATAACTATCATTAGGGCAAAATCTAACACTGCACAAAGCTACTCTACTCAACCAAAAAGGGAAGAAACTGATAAACTTCAGAACTAACAGCCTGAACTAAGTAAACAAAGCCTAAACAGCAGATAAAATCCAATAAAATTAATGAAAAATCATTCCTTCTATTTGTATTATTCATAAGCCTTATTAGAAACTTAAGTAACTGCATTTATCCAGGAAGGTGGCTTGGTATGGTTGAGTAGAGTCCCAAAGGAATCTCTGCAGAATAGGTAAACTTACCCAAAATGCTCATAGAAAATCAGGGTGCCTAGAGACTGTGGCATTACAAGTACTTCAGTAATCAGACACACAAATGAACATTCATAACAGTGACTCTCCATGCGGATTCTCTGATGTCTGTCTACGATCAAGTTACACTCCCACAATGATACAAATATTGTCACTCATTTTTGTTTAACTTTGTATTTTCTTTCTTCAGAGTGACT
Source organism: Neomorphus geoffroyi (assembly GCA_033558235.1). Classification (NCBI taxonomy): domain Eukaryota; kingdom Metazoa; phylum Chordata; class Aves; order Cuculiformes; family Neomorphidae; genus Neomorphus; species Neomorphus geoffroyi. The sequence continues at coordinate 31,400,333 of JAUMJM010000004.1, forward strand.
GAAGTCGGCTCATGGACTCAAAAGTTAAAGTCTAACGCAACAGAAAATAGACATAAAATAAGACTACTTAAGATTGTTTCTTTAAGAAACCGAACAGTGCTATTGTGAAAACAGAAAACGTCATCATTTTAAGTACAGTATTCTGATCATCTCTTCTCCTAACAGAGTTCACAGACTCAATGATTTACGAAGTCAAATAACCTGTACAGATAAGCTTTTGAAAAACATATTTTCTTTATAGGTAAATAAAAATGAAAAGACATGATAAAAGTACAAATAATTTCTAGTAGGGAGGAAGAACATCAGGGATTTTTCTTCCTTCTGTACTAAAGGAATACACAAGTAAACTTTCGAATGAGTCCAATGACAATAAATTGTACCCTGTTTGCCTTCAGAACTCCCTGTCATAAGCTGTAGTTATATTTGAAGCTATTGTGATTTAAAAAAAGGCACAGCATTTTAAAAAAAGGCAAAACTATTTGCCTTACGTGAAAAATCAAACTTTAAAGTCCCTGCAGTTTCATGCTCCATCATTCTTAATACTAAAGCACAGCACTGAGTCAAAATCAGTTTAGCCCTGGTTTTACCTAATAATAAATAGTTAGAAGTTGTTTTAACCAAAACATCAGAATCACTCTGAAAAATTACACTTCTCAGCACATTTCTTCTGACTGCAGGAGACACAATAACAAGTCTCCCTTTACCACATCAGAAGACGCCAAGGAAAGCTCATACCATCTGTCCTTAACCACATTCCCACACAGCATAGTCTGAACTAGAAGGACAAGTAAATCTTTCTCATGTAGCTGAAAGAAACCATGAGATTTCTTTTCAAATCTGGAAATAAATACACACAAGCTGAACAGAAAAGCTAAGGCTTTTTACATTTCTGCTATCTCTTATCTGCTTCTTCTTTACAAACAATTGAACTCGCACCAAAAGCTGTAATCTGCCTGGTCCCCTGGGTTCAGGTGTCACTGACACCTCCAGTTGGCTGTACCTGGCCCCTGTTAAGGGAGCAAGCATGATGCAGTAGCTAACTTTCTGGCTTCGATGCCATATCATGTCACAACCATGTGCATTTCTGTATGCATATGTGGGATCTCACGTTATGTCACAGCACTCCTGTGTTATTACATTGCCTTGTGTTTCCTGGCTATGATGATTCCACAAATCATGGCACTGTAAGTTTCAAAAGAGCTTATTAGATGGCTGAGTGATATTCGGATGATGAAATTCAGTATTGAAATGAAAGTTGGAGATTATTTTAATTTTTAAAGCCATTTAAACTCTTAAATACAATAGTTCCTCTCTGTTCTGACTTACACAGAAGATCTGGGGCAAATCAGGACATAGTATCTGGTCAAATGATAACCCATTTAGCTAAGAATAGGTCTTCATCAACTCTGGCATCTTGTGGAGCAGATTTCTTTCTCCTTGGGGTCCTCAATAGCTGTTCATCAAGAGAGAGCCATAGATGCACAGTGTCCACAGGCTTCAGATTTCTCATGTGGAAGACTGCATCAAGGAGAAGTGAGTTTTGACTGAAAAAAGGTGGATGCTGTTTATATCGGTCTTATAGTTTCAGTTTTTTTCATTTTCCAGGGAATTTTTCTTTCCTTTGCCAACAAATGCGATCTGAGTGGGACGCGATGGGGTGGGGGGAGGACGTTTCCGGGGAAACCGGGGCAGAGGTCATGTCCCGTTTGCCCGGACATTCCTTTCTCTCCTACTTCCGCTCTCTCTCTCTCTTGCTATCTTGCTGCCGTAGATTTTAGGCTGCCTGCTGCTTTTGCTGCTTGCATTGCTATATTTCTCTCTGTCTCTGTCTCTATCTCGGGTGTGTGTGTGGTCTCTGGGGAAGGGATCGCTGGCCATCTGGATCTGCCATGAACTCCCGCAGGACCCACACTGAGGAGAAGTTGCCCGCCCGCCCCCCAGAGCGGACCTGAGCTGCCGAGAAGGCTGAAAGTGGGGCAGCTGCTGCCCTTAAAGAGACCTTCCCCGCAAGATTTTGGGTACCCAACTTGATTCAGATTAAGATCTCAATCACAATTGTTGTTAATTCTGTTCTGTACACACATACATTTATAGCTAAGATTTGTTATCTTTTCTGTACAAACTGGTTTTTGTTGGTTTTTTTCCTTATCTGATTAAAATCAATTTTTGACAACATATCTAAACTAAGACAATTGGGGACCTGAAGAAGTATGTTCTCTAGGCTGCTGCATATACTCTGAAGACAAGACAGCTAGATAGCGGAGGAGCATAATTTACGTGGAAGTGATACTTCTTAACAATGAAGGCTCTGAGGATGTGGCTGGCAAACACAATAGATTTGATGAAGTTGTGCTTTGTTCAAGGGGAAGACATATTTTCAGCATATTGTTAAAATTAACTTTAAAAAAGGATGTGTGGCTTTTTCAGGCACATCACCTCCTCTCAATTCCTGTCAAATGCTTGTACCATTAGAATGCTAGGAGTTCGAAACAAGCAATATGCTTCTCATTTTCTTTTTCCTTGGGAAATCTGGCACAATATAAGTGAAATGACTAAAACATAAGCCTCAGTTACGATATGGATCCCATTTTGCCAACAACAGCCCTCTGAAAAGTTATCATAATTTCTGTGACCAGGAGTGCTCTCTGTGAAGAACCGATTTTACCGTCTAGCTTTTTGTTATCAGAGAAAGTAGGTTTATGCCATACTGCCAGTATTCACATTTTCTATTATCCAAGGTTTTTTTTCCATGAAGGACAGAAATGTAAATATTGAAATGTTTTCTGTATTTTGTGCAAACAAAACCACTGAAGAACACTGAGGACCTCCAAGGAGAGAGAAGAAAAGGAAATTTAAAAGTAGCAACTTCTTTCCTAAACAATTATAATAGACTGTTTTCTCTCCTAAATATTAATAAAAGCGGAAGCTTTAGAAATTCATGATGTGGCTAAGTCAATCTGTTACAGATTTCTAACATGGGTAAATAATGTATCATTTTTCAGAAGGGAATTTAAATTCAACTGAAATAAGAATGTTGTACTTACTGTAGCTAATTCATCAAATTTGCCAAAGAGCTCATTCAGCAGCTTCACCAGCTCTTGGGCAGTGCACTGTGATGCCAGACTAGTGAACCCCACAATATCTGCAAATAAAATGCTGTAAAGAAAGAAAAAGACAAAGATATCAGTACAAAATACTTTTCATTTTCCTTATTTGTAGCATGAATGTGATCCAAAGCACAGACTCAAACAAGCCCTGAGATGCGAAACATAAAATGCCAGTTGGAACAAAAATGGCTGAGATTCAGACAGGCATTGGTCTGGTGCTGCCAACTGTTGGAGAGAGCCCTAGGGCTCTTTCAATGCCTATATACATACCTACATACTTATCTGGCGTACATATGGCAAAGAACCTCATTCAAGAGGTTCTCCCATGAGCACCTCAGGAGTACAGAGAACAACTGTTTCTCTTTTTTACAGCTGGGATCTTCTTAGTTCAATTGGTTTCAAAGATAGTTTTTGCACTGGTGGAGTTCCACAGCCAAACTGAAAAACCTTGCATGACGTTTACTAAGTACTGAAAACCAGAAGTTAACAAGTTGCATATGGTAGCTCCATGGTGTGATTTTACTGCTTCTCATGAGGACCTAGCATCCACAGTGTCAGCCCAGGCTTTTCTGTGCTGCACGCCTCAGATAAACGTCCAGCTTTCATCAATGTCAGCAAGGTTTTAATGTCCAACAGTTTAATCTGCCTTAACAATCCCTACCCATCTGTGATGATAAGAGCAGAGAGTTGAAAAAAACACAGATACTTCTATGACAGAATAAAAATTCTTGTGCAAATCCTGAAACTCAAGAGAGTATGGAGCTGTGATCCTTTGAATTATTTAGATTCCTTCATCTGTTGGCAGAGGTCCAGAGCCCTCTGCAGAAACCTAATGCATTTATCTCCAACACCCAGATTATGAATGCCAAACAAATCTTTATTTATGCAAATGATAACAGTCTCATGCTACATGTCCTAGGTATACTTAACACAGTGTAAAACTTAGCTTGCAAAATCTAAGTTAAATTAAGCATTATGTACTCCCTTTCAACAAACCTTCACTCTACAGATAGAACAGCAGATGCTAGAAAAGCAGGACTAGCAAGTCTACTTTTTCTCATTCACCATAACCAAGTCTGAACTCTCCCATGAAACTTCAATGAAGACCCAATACAACTCCTGACTCATCTCCTGTTTCTATAATTTCATTTAACTCAGTTGCTAAAATCTCTTGTCCATCAGTGCACATTAGGTAACATATCCCACCACAAACTGGACTCATCTGAAGTTCAATGGCTTTAATCTACAAATAAAGCCTCTATGTTATCATGCTAATCCTTGGTGCAATCTCCCTACTCTCCTCTCCTTTGAGCCTGCTTTATGAGAACATTGCTCAAGATGGCCCTGGGTCAGAGAAAAAAAATAGCTGTTCCATTCCTATGTCATTTAAACACAACAAAAAGGTTTCTTCAAATAAAATAGCATTTAGTCAATTTTACCGATTTGTGACTCTGCTGTGATGTGAACTAATCAAGCGATGGCTAAAGTAAAAGGCATTAACAGAGTGCAATAATGCCTGCGAAGTGCTCTGCACATTTGCCCATCAAAATCTACTTACTCTCTTAATTCTAGACAGACATTCTTGTTGTTTGACAGCCCTAGGATCAAAACATCTTCTGAAATTCCTTGAAGATTTTAAAAAGCACTTAAACGTACACCAAGGCCTTTCATACAGTTTGCTTTATGACCCATTTGCTTTATGACCTAAATTCAGATCAGAATTCATACAGTTGAAAAAGACACACAAGAAAAAAGAAGTATTGCAATCTAACACATCATGCAGTTTGCAGGTTTTAGTTAGTATGGACAGGGAGCGTAGATGTTATTTTATAACAACAGCTTCCACTAGCTTGTCTGTCATTTTACAACTCATCCTTTGCACATTCCACATTTTGATTGTTTTTATTTTCTATTTTGATTTTAAATATGACAGTCCACATTTTTTTCATGTCTAGCCACATTTACAGTAAAAATAATGTCTCCTGTAGCACCATCAATGTCTACTTAAAAGAAATCAGCATTTGCGGGAGAGGGCTAGGCCTTTAAGGAAAAAACGTTATCTATTTACCAAGGTCTTTCACAGTGAAGAATATGCAAACAAACCAGAAATGTCCAGTGTTTATGGAGACTATAAAACATGTCTTAACAAGTAACAAAGAAACAATTATGTTACTGACATGTACACTTGCATTAAAATCTCTAAATTAGTTAAGCACAGAACACAGGAAATACCTTCATGTACAATTATTCAGTTCAAAGGAAAGATATTTTACATATGACTATCTTATTAAGTCAGTATGGGATCCTTGGCAATCATTTAAATATTTTAAAAGAGTACCTATTAATGCTTAGGTCTCAGCATTTGATTCAAAACACTGGTAACTATACAAAAATGTGAAGTCCATAAAAGTACTCACAGTACATAACTGAATGTGTAACTACAAATTTAGGTAAAATACACAATTATAGTATGTTCAGACAGAGTTGTAGTTCAGTTATGCCTGTGAATTCTTTCATGCTGCAGTTAACTTTAAGTATATATTTTAAAGATAATGAAATATGTTAGGTAACATGATAACTGATACACTTTTTTGACATAAGGCTTTTTTAAAAAAATGTAACTTCTTTTTTATGAAATTTGCAACTGTTTTAATACAATATACTTAAAACGTGCACAGTGTAACTCCTGTGTCTGGACATGGCACAGCAGATGGGGACAATGCTCTAAGTATAAGCCCTGCCTTTTTTTTAGATAAATTCTACTCATTTCTGCCACCATGAAATGTTACAACCGTAGCAGCTGCTGCATTTCTTTTGAATGGAAGCTGAAAAACAAATGACCAAACCTGATTTTTCGCAGGGATGGTAGGAAACAGCCAGTGGACACGCAGGGTCTTTGTAGACCTAAAGTGCAACTGAACTGTGAGCCTGCTGCTTCCACGGCCTGTTGTCACTCAGGAGCGGCAGTCTTGAGGAGGGTGACCCCCTCTTACACACATGGAGCTCTGGTATTCTAAAAATGGCATTGAAACTCATTAACTGGTTGATTTTATTTTAGCTAGGGCGCTAGCCGATATTATGTCCTGCACATCTTCACCTGTCTGTGTCCATCGGTTGCCTCTTCCTTTACTACTTGGACTACAAGCGTTGTGGGGCAGCTCCAACACTTAGTCTTTATTGTAAGATGTCTTAAACAAATTAGGGCAGCATCTTGGTCTGCCACGAGATTTTGACTATAGAGCCAAATCACCCATTTGGTGCAATAAACTTGTTTTCCCCTGTTACGTCCTACTCAGGTTTTTGATGTGTAAAGGACATCGGAAGTCTTCACCAGGAAGTGGTAAAATCTGCCATAGAGATTGCGAACTGAAAAAATATGATTCTTACTGTGGCCATGAAAATCATAAGGGCATTAAAGACAGAAACGGTAAGATACACAGTTGCATAATTCCAGTAATATGTCTGACATTTCCAGGGACAAATCATATTTTCAAATATATAAAAATATTTTCAGTGTCTAAGTTCCCACCTGTTTCTCTGCAGAACACAAACTAACACTGAAATTGCCTTTCCTTTCATTAGAGGATGTATTATCCGCACAAAAATAACGGGGGTTTTAAACATGGGTCATATCTAACATTGATATACTTAGAAAAATTAAGACAAAGAAACTACAGGAGTGACTTCAGTATTAAGGCATATTAATCACTCTGGTAGATGCACTCATTCAAAAGCAAAGTAGACTTGTTTCACTGGAACTTAATCGCTAATTGCCATGGAGGTCCAAATCCTCAGAGATTATTAAACTAGAGTAAACTAGGGCTACCTTTACTTTACCTATGCATGAAAGACTCTTCATAATGGTATGGTATGGTATAAAAAGGGATACTTAGCCATGATTATCAAGTAATTTTATTTATAAATATTATACATTAGCATATACAGAAACAAGAAGTGAGAAGCTACCCATCAACATTTGTTTCCCATAACAACCATTCAGGGACATGACTCTCCCTGCTTTAATTCCATAGAAATCTTAACAATGCCATTGGGGCACTCTAGTGAAAAATCAAAAAACCCCAATCTCAATTAAACTGAAACTACTAAAGAAAGAAGAGAAATGAATGTGGAAAGAAAGTGAAAACAAAGGACAAAGGCTGATTTTGTTCGCACAACAGCATAGCCTGCACATGATTCAAAAGCAGCTCTCTGTGAAAAGTGCTGTAAATGTGATGGTTAGCAAGGATAAGTGGTTATTAAAGTGCCAAGTTGTGTTGCCTCATTACCCAGATGCTCAGCAATGCTTTTACTTCTCTGTCCCACATCTAAGCACAGGGACCCCAAGGAGCTATCTTTCTCTTTGTTTGTGGGTTATGCCAAAACCTCTGCAATGCTATGCTCTTTGACATATTCAGCATCTGTACTGTAGTTTTCAGTCACACCAAGATTTTACCACAGAGTCATAGAATAGATAAAGGTTGGAAAAGACCTTTCAGATCATCAAGTCAAACCAGTAAATTCACAGGATCAGGAAGTTTGACTGATCTGGTAAAAGGTTGGAGGGAGGATCCGGGGAACTACAGGCCTGTCAGTCTGACCTCGGTACCGCGGAAGGTTGTGGAGCAGATCATCTTGAGTGCTGTCACACAGCATGCGCAGGACAACTGGGTGATCAGGCCCAGTCAACACGAGTTCATCAAAGGCAGGTCCTGCCAGACCAATCTGATCTCCTTCTATGACAAGGTTACCTGTTTAACGGACAAGTGAAAGGCTGTGGATGTGGTGTACCTGGACTTCAGTAAAGCCTTTGACGCTACTTAAGAAACTGGCAGTGATTTGCCTGGACAGGTACACCCTCTGCGGGGAAAAAAACTGGCTGGATGGCTGGGCCCAAAGGGTGGTGGTAAATTGAGTTAAAACCAGTTGGAAGCCAGTTTCAAGTGGTGTTCCCCAGGTTCAGTGCTGGGTCAAGTCCTGTTCATTATCTTTATCAATGATCTGGACAAGGGGATTGAGTGCACCCTTAATGGGTGCTGGAGTGTGTGCAGAGAAGGGACTGGTGAGAGGCTGGAGAACAAGCCCTGTGAGGAGTGACTGCGGGAATTAGGGTAGTTTAGCTTAGAGAAAAGGAGTCTGAGGAGAGACCTCATCAGTGTCTACAACTGCCTGAAAGGAGGTTGCAGTGAGGTGAGTGTTGGTCTCCTCTCAAGTGACAGCGATAGGATGAGAGGTAATTACCGTAAGTTGCGCCACGGGAGGTTTAGACTAGACATTAGGAAAAATTTCTTCACTGAAAGGGTGGTCAGCCACAGGAACAGCTGCCCAGGGAGGTGTTTGAGTTGCCATCCTTGGAGGTGTTTAAAAGACGGGTAGATGAGTTTCTCAGGGATGTGGTTTAGTAAGTAGAGAGGTACAGTTGGACTCGATCTCAAAGGTCTTTTCCAACCAGGCAATTCTATGATTCTATGAAAAACTTAAATCACTTTGGCTTTTAGATAGACAAGTTATTAGCATCATAAATTACAACAGCATGTCAATATTCTAATTAAATCCTAGAGGGGACAGAATAATAAATTATTGACTAGAGCTTTATCAAACTTCAGCTCTGCTCCTGATTTTAAAGCCTGTGTAACACCATTGAGTTGCAGAAGCAGTGCTGTCCGGGGTTAGAAGTTTGCTTGCTTCTGTTGCTGCCTGGTTGCTTATTGGTGATGCGGTGATGAGAGGAACATATATGGAGCACCCCTAAAGTGCAAGACAGCAGCACAAAGAGACTAGTTTGAAATCTTTCTTTGGGATGGCTTTATTTAACATGCCAGACACACTTTTGTTAACTGGTTTTCTCCCTCAAGGTAACGACTGTGGTTACCTTTTCCACGACTTAAAACTGTCATCGCTCCAATGCACCTTCTGCTAATAGCTAATCACTGCTTGTTGGTGCAGCTGCACCTGGATGAGCATTGCCTTTCTTCTCACAGTGCTCCCATAGCAAGATTAAACCCCAGTTTTTACTCTAGTTTTTCTGTGGCTATTTTCTAAAACTTTCAAACGCTCTTACTCTCATTTAGTAAAAAAAGCTTAAAACTACTTGGGTTTTTCTATAACAATAACTCAGATTTAGCATTTCTTTTTAAATATATTGATTGCTAGAGTGCAGCTTAAATACTACTGAAAAATGGTCTGTCTTTCTGATACTTACATAGTGAGCTTTCTACATTTGATAGGAAAATTAGCTCACTCGTGACAGAAAGCTACCCAATTTTTTCATTAATAATATTTTATACATAAATTGCTTGGTTTCGTTTCTGATAATGCTAAATGATCTTACACCAACTATGTTTAAAACATTTTGAAATATACATAATCCTATGAAAGTTTTTGCAACTACAAAAATCACCCAATACGGATGCTATGCCCTGCATTTTTCCCTCTGATCTTAGAATACTTCCCCCTTTCCTGATGAAAGGCATCTAGCTTTCTGAAAAGATAACTTTTTCAAAAAAGCTTGTAAAAATAGTTCCTCCAATTACAGTGCACAGTAATTGCATCTAAAATTACTAATGAAGAGTTCCTCTTAGATGCTTCATGCACAGAAATGCCTAAATTCTAATATTCACATGAATTTAGTATAAGAATACATGCCCCACGGATTACTGCAACAAAGCATATGTGATAGATACATGTATCTTAATGAATGACTAAAGATTTGCAAGCATTGAAGAATCATGTTTTACTTTCATTATTCGTTTTCCTCCTAATTTATTAATGACATAGACAGAGAGGGTGAGCGCACACTCAGCAAGTTTGCGAATGGAATCAAGCTGAGTGGTGCAGTCAGAACGCCACAGGTAAGGAATGCCATCCAGAGGGATCTTGACATGCCTGAGGAGTGGACCCAGGTGAAGCTCATGAAGTTCAACAAGGCCAAGCCCAAGGTCCTGCACCTGGATCCGGGCAATCCCAAATATGGATGCAGATTGAAGGATGAAGGGATTGAGAGCAGCCCTGTACAGGAGGACTTGGGGTACTGGTGGATGAAATATCAGACATGAGTCAGCACTGTGCATCTGCACCCCAGAAAGCCAGTTGTATCCTAGGATGCATCAAAGGAAGCATGGCCAGCAGGTCAAGGGATATGATTGTCCCTTTCTGCCCCACTCTCATGAGACCCCACTTGGAGCACTGTGTTCAGCTTTGGGGCCCCTAACACAACAAAGACACGGACCTAATAGAGTGGGTCCATATAAGGGTCATGAAAATGGTCAGAGGGCTGGTGCACTTCTATGAAGGCAGACTAAGGGAGCTGGGGTTGTTGAGCCTGGAGGAGAGAAGGCTCCAGAGAGACGTTATTGCAGCCTTTCAGTACATAAAGGGGCTTATAAGAAAGATGGAGAGAGACTTTTTACCAGAGTCTGTAGTGACAGGGCACAGAGTAATGGTTTTAAATTAAAAGAGGGTAGATTTAGAGGAAGAAATTTTTTACTGTTGAGGTAGAATAGGTTTCCCAGAGAAGCTATGGATATTCCATTCCTGGAAGTATTCAAGGTCAGGTTGGTCAGGGTTTTGAGCAACCTGATCTACTGAAAGATGTGCCTTATCAACACAGGGAATTGGATTAGATGATCTTTAAAGGTTCCTTCCAACCCAAACCATTCTATGATTCCATGATTCTATTTTTAATGGAGGTTTCCTAAAGACTTTTTTTAAAGCAACCTGGAGTATTCAATTTTATATGCAAACAGCTATTTTTAACTGCTTCCGGTATAAAAATTCTGAATAAAAGCAAAGCAACACTGCAGTGAGCAACTTCAGGAAAGAACGCATTATAAACAGCCGTTTCTCTCATCTCTGTCACAAACAAGGAATTGAGCTGGTTCAGCACAAGCAAACAAGTTACAGACATTATTACCTCATACTTCTTCACTATCTACAGCATTTCTGTGTTGCAAGCCCTGAGTCATCCCTCCAGGACTTTCTGTATTCCTGTTTTCTCCCCTGTGATTCCTGCAGGGAGGCAGAGCCAGCACCTGCACAGTGACTCTGCAGCCCTCCAGCAGCACTGCAGGAAGCTGCTGCACCTCCTAAAACAAATCACAGAAAGCCTGTGGCTTGATTTAAGAGACTTAGCTGTTTCCCAACCATGAGTATTGACAAAGCAATCCTTTTCTGTGTCACTCTGTGGGGTATTCAGAAGAAGAAATCCTGCCAAGTTACACAAGACATTCAAGAGCTTGTAGGTGGTAAATGATCACTTTTAACAGTGCTCATTCATGTGCTTTGTGCACTTGTATAGTCCTGCTGGTTTCAGTGGAGCCGCATGTATAAACAAATACTCAGCAAAATAAGGAGGGGTTGTATTTGCTGTTTTGTCTTTCCACGTGGGCTATTCGTTTAATTAGAGTACGGCTTATAATAAGAATGATATTTTAATGTCACATATTGTCTTAGAAAGGAACCCGCAGGGCTTTTTTCTTTTCTTAAAGATGAACAATAAGGGAAAATTTTTAATAATTTTATCTAAGTCACTGCAATGATGAAGAAACAAGCAGTCTCAAAAATTAAAGGGCTGTTTAAAAACAAAGAAAACATTGATTTTACAAAATAATCATTCATGAAAACTAGTTCACTGTGAATTCTTATGAACTCAAGGCGCTTGCATACAAAAGTCGACATAGGCGACATGATCACAGCTTTTTTAAACGTTGTAATGGGTATGTTAAATAAAAAAAAAAAGTTCTGATGCTTTCTACAAGGCAGATATATTTGCATATAAATATCTGCAGACTGCGCTCTGCCTTCAGACTGAGTCACAACCTCTAAATGGCCACGAGGAATCTTTTTATTGGTAGCTTTGAATCAGGCAGTGAATTGCCTGAAATGAATATCTTGCCTTACAAAGCAGCCAGTTTTATTTCACACTTGTAAAATTAGGGTAAATGAAATTGCTGTACCAGAGGCTCGAGCAACTGGTATCAGTTCAATGTCTGCTTTCTTTTTATCTCCTAAACATTATTTGACTTACAGAGCAGACAAACAACAAAATGTGCTCCATATAGGGCATATATTTGAGCTGAAACACAACCTGGAAGTATTTAAATGAATTCTAGCTGCATGCAGAAATTCAGTCAGGAGTATTCTGTTTTTACAGTAGACACTATACATATATATGTAAAATGTAAATTCCTCTACCCTGTAGGGCCAGACACAGGATAAAAAAAGGAAATATTAATCCTACATTACATAACCTAATCTTAGCAAAGAGCTGTCTCTTGTGGGCTACAAACCATGCTCCTGAGCATCATAGAAGAGCTGTTCTGTCAGGGAGTCTTCACTGTGGCATCTGGTCCTCACAGCCTTCACTGTGACCCTGGCTGGCACCATCCCAGTAAGATAACAGCTGTACTGTGCTGAAATGGCTCCTGAACTGTATACGGACCTTCTTATGAGGCCCAGATATTACACTGGTGCAAAAAGCCCCTGATCAAATGGATTTGGTATCCTCTCCCAAACAAGGAATTAAAGGAGAGTAGTGGGTGGCAGCTAGTCCACAAATGGGATGGCAAGTGAACCCCCTCCTTGTTTCACCTCCCCAGGTGTCTCTGCACAACAAATACAGGGCTCTAGCTGTGGAGGACCAATCAGAGGAAACTATGAGTATTCACCCATCTACACCAGGGGAGGTATCAAAACCAGAACAACACATACTCCAGATTACTCAACTGTCGCAAAAAGGAAAAGGCGGGTTATAGTTGTAGCAGACTCCCTGCTGAAGGGAACAGAGGGGCCAATATGTTGAGCTGACTCTACTCATAAAGAATTCTGCAGCTTCCCAGGAGCTGAGGTTAAAGACATCAATAAGAAACTCCCCAGACTGGTAAGGTCCACTGACTACTGTCCATTACTCCTCTTCCACATGGGAGGGGACGAAGCTGCAGAACACAGCCCAAGGGGAATCAAAAGGGCCTTTAGGGCCCTGGGACAGCTAGTAAAGGAGTCTGGAGCCCAGGGTCTTCACCTAGGAGGTAGCAGGGCTCATTGACAGGGCTTTAAACTAGATGCGAAGGGTGTGGGGGAGGGGACAATATCAGTCTATAGCAAGTTAGCGCATTACATTTAGAATCATGGGGTGTTACTATGGGCCCTTCACCTGTTCCCCCTGGGTCTGTTGGGGACACTGCAGCATGGTTGGAGCCTTGTGGAGATGAGCTGAGGGCTCCTGAGATAGTAGGAACCAACAAGGAAATCTCCATGGAACACCTTAAGGGAAATAAGGGGTGTTCCACTAAGACGGCAACACAGTTAACTGCCCGGCTCAAGTGCCTCTACACAAACACATGCAGCTTGGGAAAGAAACAGGAGTCAGAAACTACTGTGCTGCTAGAAAGCTACCATCTGGTCACAGTTACAGAAACCTGATGGGACGAATTCCATGACTGGAGTGTGGCTACTGGTGGCTACAAGCTGTTCAGAAGGGACAGACAGGGAAGGAGAGGCAGAGCCATTGTCCTCTATATGAGGAAACTGATTGAGTGTGAAGAGCTGTGCCTGAAGAAAAGCCATGAACAAGTTGAAAGCTTATGGGTGAGAATAAAAGACCGAGTCAACAAAAGGAACTTTGTCGTTGTTGTCTACTACAGGCCACCTGATTAAGGGGAGCCTGCTGATGAAACCTTCCTCCAGCTACAGAAGGCTTTACGCTCGCAAGCTCTCATCCTGCTGGGGGACTTCAACCACCCTGATATCTGCTGAAAAAGTAGCATGGCAAGCTGTAGGCAATCAGGAGATTCCTAGAGTGCATGGATGATAACTTCTTAACCCAGATAATAGACACCCCTACCCTAGGGGTTGCAATATTGGACCTGATGGTCACCAATGCAAATGAGTTCATCACTCATACCAAGATCAGGCGCAGTCTGGGCTGCAGTGATCACACATTGGTGGAGTTCAAGGTCCTGAGGGATATGGGACAGGCGAGGAGTGTAGCAAGAACTCTAAATTTTAGGAAAGTCAACGTCCTGCTTTTTAAAGAGTTAGTCAGAAGGACTCCCTGGGAAACAGTTCTACATGGATAAGGGAGCAGTACAGAGTTGGCAAATATTTAAGGCACAGTCAGTATAAGAATCTGAAGAAAATTAACTCTAACCTAATCAAACCCAGGACAATCTTTTTAACATGAATCTGCTGCCAAATAGAGAGTTTTCATGCTCTTCAGAAGTTAACAGTTAATGGATTGTGAGAGAGGAGAAAAACAGTTCTTTCCGTATGTTTGACTTAATCTTCAAATAATGTAAAAAAAATTACAGACCACCTCAAAACTACCTTTGGAGAAATCAAATAAAGGCAAAGCGAAAAAATGCAAGTAGAGGTAATAAAAATTTGACATAAACAAAGTATTCAGAGCAATTAATTTAAAAATATAAAAGTTAAATTAAAAATCAATTGTTACAGAACAAGAAAAGAAGTATCTCAAGTGGTCAAACAACACTTCATATTGGGGACTGTCAATACTTGTTTCTGCAAAGCTCAAACATTAAGAATAAGTATTGTACAAAGGATCTGTACCTATTGGAACTAAATCATAAAAGTTCAAGCTCTGGAACTGCAGGAACATGGAGTGTTCAAGCTTTCAGCCTTCCTCTGCAATTTTGGCACTGTCAGTAAAGTTCTTTCCTCAAGTCACAAGTGTGTCCATGTCTTAGCAGGAACTTTTCTTCCTGGGGCCCTTGCAAATTCCTTCCACAGCACTGTCATTCTGTGCAGAAAACCACCTATTCAATGCTTTTTTATAGGCCATATTCACTGATGCCTTTAGCACAGTCTCAAATGGAAATATAAAGAAAGTTTTAAACTGGGTCCCTCTCCACACAGAAATCTTCAACTGATGTTGAAGAAATTTAATGCTTTGTACCACAGAAAGAAAAATAAAAACCTGGGTACTCAGGCGGAGATCTGAAGTGATTTTGAGCTGAAGAGCGATACCTGTGAGTAAAATAAATTCTTCTCTTTACTACAGATCTGGGAAGAATTCATCAAAACATGACACAACACTGAGGGCTCTGACCTCAACATGGAGAGGCAAGTTTCATTTCCTTCTGGAAGCACAGTCGGTTGCAGGCAGCCATTCAACAACTATTTGATAGTTGATAAAATATTTACCAAGTAATTCATAAACCAGGGTTGTTGCCATGGTGTATCTGAAATATGACAGTATCTTTTCCCAGTACATCATTCATTTCTTCGTGGTATAGTGTGCATCTGTTGCAATGTGTCCCCTTCTGTTTATCTGAGTGGAGGGTAAAGAAGGTAGCAGTATGAATCTCTTATTTTTCACACACGAGTTCTAGTGCTAAAGACTGGGGGTTTTTTCAAGCAGCTATTCAGAAGACCGAAACAGATGGGTTTTGTTGGTGGTGAGGGGTTTTGTTGTTGTTGGGGTTTTCTCTCTCTCTCTCTCCCTCTGTCTCTCTCTCCCTCTCTCTCTCTCTTTTTTAATATAGGTGAGGGGTGGAAAAATCACGCAGTTCACAAATTGCATGCCTAACGCCTCCAGCCTGTCCTTTCTGGAGGGTAATGCTCTGACACTTCCGGATATTTGCTGTGATAAAAAGAAAGTATTGCAATAGGAAAGGTAAAAGTGCACCCCTTTTTTTATATTCCACTTTGTAGCTTTGGGGTTAAAAATTCCAGGAATTAAGAACAACAGAGGGCCAAACAATTTGGTTGTTAATAGTGGCATTTTAAAGAATGTTTGGTGTGAAGAGGCATGTCATGAGAATATGAGTATGGTCTCTTAGGTCTGCCTAGTATAGCACTGAACTGCCACTACTCAAAAGAAGTGTTTCAATCTCCTAAAAAAAAGGTAAAGCACACATATTATTAAAGGCACTGATCACCAGCAGCACTTCCCAGAGGGATGCTGTAATGCTGTCCCCCACACTGGTGTCAGGGTGGCACCTACAGGAAGTTCCCCTACATCATTCAGATGGACCAGCTGGGAACAGCTTACTGGGTATTTTCTGGGACACTATGCCCCCTCTTATCTTTTTTTTAATACAGTAGTTGCATTACTGAAATAAAAGGTAATATGTTTTTTCTAGTACAGATGATGAGGGGAAGCATCTTGTTTTCAGTTCTTTTCTCTGAGGATCTTTCATTTGAGTAAATTTAAGTAAAATTTAAGTAAAATAATTTTAATATTAATGAGACCCTCTTGTTTTGCCTCCATTTGACCCAAAAGTACTCACATAATGTTAGAGAATGAGTTCACCTCTCCAGAAGGGGTCCTACTGAGGTTACATTTCAAAAGGATCTCAGTACAAGGAACGACTCAGAAACATTATAAACAACCAGTTCAGCTGCAAAGCAATGCTATTTAAGAAGACTACCCATAGTGTAATGAATGCAGAGACTTGTGACACATACAAAGCTTAAATATACTAATCAGGATATAATTATTGTTGGCTTGCCTTGAACCTCAATATAAGTGCATCCAACAGAAATACTGAAATACCAACAGGTATTTCATTGCACTGTAACAGCCTAACTAAGCACAATTTTTGTAAGTCTATAAGAAATGTGATCACCAAAAGGACAGACAAAGATAGTAGAAGTCATCAAGCAACAAAAATGAGGCAGGCTGCAAACAAGACAAGCACAAGTGACTGCAAATAGAATGGACATTATCCAAAGATGGAAGAATAACAAGAAAAAGAAAGAAAGACAAATGGTATTGGTGGTGGGGAAACAGCATAAAAGCATGAGGCATATGCAAGAAAAATTGGAGAAGGAGGAAAACAGCTCACTTTTTGATTTTGAATTCTCTCTTTCAGAAGCACTCAAACCTGACTTTGGCAATTGAGAACCATCAAAGACTGTAAGCAGCTATGCTAACTTTGCAGTATCAACTCTGGGGGACTGCACATTTAGAGCTAACTTTAAAATCGATTGTTAAAGACTAAGAGTTTTGTGTATGTGGTGATGACGTTCAATATTGTGTAAGATTTAACCATTAGCTCACAAATAAATTCAGTAATGTTTAATTTTACAGTGTAAAACTGACCTACTTTGTCAGTATGCTAAACATTCTCATCAGAGTCATCTCTGATTCCTTCACTGGCATAAATGCTTTTAGTTGCAACAGTTTAGTCCCTGGGGAGCGGTCTTTGCAAATATTAGATTCAGCTCAAGGAGAAATAGACTGAACCCCCAGAGAAGAAACTTACCAGCAGGTGAAGGAGAGGAGATACTAAGGGAGTTTATTCCTTTGCCACAAATCAAATCATTTATTAAGCCGACACCTTGCTTAGTACAAAGGTGGTACCAAGTAAGCATCCTTGACACTGTTTTTGGTGTGAAAGCAAGGCACTTGGGGAAAAAATAACTAGACTAGTGGGCCCATTCTCCCCCTCTGCATAAATGACAAATCTTCACTGTATTGCTTGGGGTTTTTTTTCTCTAAGACCTGACTGCAATTGCACATCACTGTATTTTTACTAAATATTCTCTGCTTCATATTATTTCATTTGCTATATCAATCCTACCTAACGTTGTCATGCCTTTGAATGTAAATCTTGTGGAAAATCCTTTCAGGAGGTTTCAGGAAATCTTCCTTCATTTCCATTGCAACATTCCTTGGCAAAAGACTCATCAAGAGGCGTTCCTAAAAGAAAATATAAACAACATCAGTTTTGTGGCGTAGTATGTGACTACTATTAAAAAGTTTTAAATGAGCAAACTAGACAATCTCTTCCTAATCTAGTCTGCTTCCTGAGAATTTCCATGGCATAAACAGTATGATTGATTTCTCTCTCAAACTTCTGCAGCCTGTGTGGGTGCCTTTTTAAGCCTTCTGGATTTAAAAAAAAACCAAACAAAACAAAAACAGACAAAAAATTCAGAAAGGGAAGAGCCAGCTTCAACAGCAGATAATTGTCCATAATATTCATTAACATCACAATGCTAATAATAACAACTTAGTTTATTGTTAGTAGCATTTATCTGTCTAGGAGAGACTTCCCAGGATCATTTTCTATCCTTTCGTGTGTCCTATTTCTGACTCTAATGAAAGTGTTACATTACAAGGACTATGACAACTGCTTATTAAGCAGTGCGAGTGGATGATAGATTTATCCATAGTCTGAATCTGTGGAACAGTAATAAAAGTACAATTTTAATGGCATCTTATCATCTTATTCCTCAATGAGGGAACAGAGTGTATCCTCAGCAAATTTTTTGATGAAACAAAACTGGGAGGAGTGGCTGTTACACCAGAAAGTGTGGGTAAAAATCAAGGGGCAGGCTAATGAGGGAAACACTGTTGTGGGTGTGTATTACCCAGGGTGCCACCTGATCAGGAAAAGGAGGTCAATGAGGCCTTCTACAGGCAGCTGGAAGTAGCATCACGATCGCAGGCCCTGGTTCCCATGGGGGACTTCAACGACCCAGATATTTGCTGGAAAGCAAATACAACTAGGTGTACACAGTCCAAGAGATTCCTACAGAGCGCAGATGATAACTTCCTGACACAAACAGGAATCCCAAGTTCCAGAGAACATAGGCTGGAGCAAGGAAGTTGCACCCATTGTGGAAGAGGATCAGGTCAGGAATACTAAAGCAAACTGGACATACTTAAGTTCATGGGCCCTGATGGGATGCAACCCTAAGCACCTTGGGAGGTGGGAGATGTCATTGCGAGGCTACTTTTCATAATCTTTGATCAAACATGCTGTCTGGGAGAAGTATCTGAAGACTTGAGGAAAGAAATTGTCATTTTTATCTTCAAGAAGAGCAAGAAGGAGAACCCAAGGAACTACAGGCCAGTCAGTTCCACACTCAGTCCTGAAAAAGTGATGGGAGTAGCTCATCCTGGAAACCAGAGTCATTGGACTAAATGACCTGTAAAGTTCCCTTCCTACCTCAACTATTCTGTGATTCTGTTGTCTGATGATTGAGAATCACTATAATTACAGCTGTGAGACATCACAGAAGTGCATCTTGGCCAAACCACATCCTCCTTTTATTTAAATGACATTGCGTTAATTAGGAACACTGAGAAGAGAGTAGCTGCACAGACAAGTGCTGTGTGTTTCTCACATGCACACATTCACCAGACAAAACAATCAAATAATACTCACTTCTAATTCTACAGTTTCTTCTGGAACAAGACACATCGAATATTTATATCACCAAAGAATAAGTTCAAGTAATAAGTTACTTTGCAGAACTTTAAACTAAAATTCCTTTATATGTTTATGGAATTTCACGTGGACTTGAGGCTAAGGATCATTAACTTAGTTTAATTCCTATTGTTTTCGTACATAGAAGGTCTGGCACAAAAAAAGAAGACTAACTCTATAGCTTGGGAATGAAGAGCGGGAGTGGAGAGAGAAAGAGATGGTTATAGAACATATTCTAACCTGTCACAGTGAGACAAGGCTCAGCTTGATCACTTCACTCAGTATGAGTGGACACGTATTCTAATATAGACATTTTCTTACCTTTGGTCAGAAAATGTTAGTGTGCACCAGCCCATAATGCTTTGTCTGTGAAGCAGTTTTTAGCTAATAACATCACTGTGTTTTATTACCCACCCTGTTCACCAGACCTGCCTCCCTCTTCCCAAAGATCAAGTCAATGCTTAAAGGTGATCGTAATCGATTTTCTTAATTTGTCTTGAATATTTTTTCATGTCAGACCTTGTATACTAGATTATTGCAAAGAATGTGACGGAATTAAATATTTTTTTAACAGTTTGTGCATATATAGATTTCAGATTAACCAAACAGTCTTACATCTTGGTAAAAAATGGTTAATTACTCTAATTATTATGTTAATTTAATTAAGTATGCTTATATCTCTGCAGCAGAATTAATTTGGGAAACACAAATTCTTGGGTTAAAAACCAAAACAAATGGTTTTGTCAGCAGTGGATCCTATGAAGCTCTGTTGTTCATGACTTGCGTCTTACAGTTGATTTACTGTTTTAACTGAAATGTAGTGAGATTATAAAATGATCTGACCCCCTATCAGACAACAGAGAATCCACACAGGAGACAAGTGTGGACTAATGGTTAAATTCTTTGGTACTTAAGATGGTAGAAACTCCAAAGGATGCTGGAATTTTGTAAGTATTATTCTGGATACGAATTTTATGATGTCTGAAAAGGACTAAAGGTTCACTGTAGCTTCTCTTTAAGTGAGCATATTAAAAAAGATCTTTGCCATTTTGCTGAAATGGATAAGTAAATTCCAAAGCCATTACAGAGAAGGAGTGGGGTTTCACCTTCTGTTTCCTAGCAAGTCAGACTAAAATAAACTGACAAGAAACCAAACAAAAATTATACTGACAGACTCTTACAGAGACCAGTACTGACTGAATAGTTCTTCTGTGGCCTGTAAACACAACTACTATACAAAATATGAATAAAAACCTCATAGATAATTTCTGCAGTGCATGGCAAAGAGTGCAGAAGTCAGGGAAATAACAATAATCATTGCTGTGAAGGTAGCATAGGAGAACTGCAGGATGCAACACTTGTCAGTGCTGAAACCTGCAGATGTCAGATGTACTAAGGGAGCTACAAAAAAATGGTTATTCTTATACACATTAACTTGACTATTACAAGACCTGAAGGGAGCTTATGAAAATCCTACATCAAATTGTGGTGGCTTGCTTTTCTCATTAGAAAATCTCATTACAGATGAAAAAAAAATAAAATAATGGATTACTGAAGAAGAATTGTAGAATCTTTACAAAGAATATCAGCAGCCTTAGACCCATCAAATGACGAAAGCCACTGCTGACCTTTCAGGCAAAGAAGGGAAGCAGCATCATGGCTGTAAAGAATTGTCACTGGAGGAGAGACTGGAAAATGCAAGATACAACATTGCAACGTAAAGTATTGAAGCACTGACAATAAATGAAAGACAACTTCTAGCACTCTAGTAAAGGTTGAGAAAAGTCTTTTATTTTGAGCAAAATCTCATTTGTCAAGTAAAGTGATAGTGCCCTTTAAGTTAGCCTAAGGAACAATCAAGGACTCAGAAGTTTGGAGCTGCAAAAGTGAATTTATTTATGCCAAATACGGCTGTTGGAAGGTTTGGGAAAAGGCCCACCCAGATCTCTATTCAGCAAGTTCTATCATAGTCTGATTTTTTTCATTTGCTCCTGTACAGCTGATCTCATTATAAAAATATACTGAAAACCAGACTAAAAGAAAAATCGGATGTGCATGACTGTATAGTGCATTGAACGGAACAAGTGACAGCACCAAAGCAAGGCCAGTCATACTTGTGGTGACATTCATGCTTGAGTAGTTGTTGCCTCTGACAGCGACAGGTGGTGACAGAAGAAAATTCAAAGAGTAAGACAGGGAGCACTAATCAAATTACAACAACTTTGACTAGAATAAAACAGTAGTCAAGCTGCAGATCTTCTTGAAAAATTATATTGTATTGAGGTAGTCTCAATATGTGGTATATTCCAAAAGTCAGGTCCCAAAAGAAAGAATAATGTTTCACACTATCACAGTATTACAAGGTTGGAAAAGACCTTTGAGATCATCGAGTCCAACCTATGACCCAACACCAACACTCATCATCTAAACCATGGCACTAAGTGCCTCATCCAATCTCCTCTTTAATACCTCCAGGGACGGTGACTCCACCACCTCCCTGGGCAGCACATTCCAATAACCAACCACCCTTTCAGTCAAGAATTTTTTCCTAATATCAAGCCTAAACTTCCCCTGATGAAGCTTGAGACCATGTCCTTTTGTTCTGTCGCCGGTTGCCTGAGAGAAGAGACCAACCCCTGCCTGACTACAAACTCCCTTTAGGTAGTTGTAGAGAGCTATAAGGTCTCCCCTGAGCCTCCTCTTCTCCAGGCTAAACAACCCCAGCTCCCTCAGTTGCTCCTCACAGGGCTTGTGCTCCAGCCCCTTCACCATCCTCGTCACTCTCCTCTGGACACACTCCAGCATCTCGACATCTTTCTCAAACTGAGGGCCCAGAACTGGACACAGAACTCAAGGTGTGGCCTGACCAGTGCCGAGCAGAAGGGGATGATAACTTCCCTAGTCCTGCTGGCAACACTATTCCCGATGCAGGCCAGGATACCGTTGGCCTTCTTTGCCACTTGCGCACACTGCTGGCTCATGTTGAGTTTCCTGTCTACCAGCACTCCCAAGCCCCTTTCCACCTGGCTGCTCTCCAGCCACTCTGTCCGCAGCCAGAGCTCTGCATGGGGTTGTTGTGTCCAAAGTGTAGAATCGGTGTTTCCATGTCACCTTTCTCACTGATCCATGATGTTGTGTAGGCTTATTACAGCTGCTTCCTACCCAGAAAATTAGATCTTAGCCTTATGACCAACTTGTGTTATTTTAGGAATTTGTACTCTCTTCTCCTGCTTTAAATCTTCACTCAGCATTAACACAGTCCAAAGTGAAATCACATGGTGAATAAAAGAGATTATTTTCAAAGATTGTAACAGTCTGTCAATGATTTTGCATTCCCTGCATAAATCTCACTAAAAAAAAGAAAACGACAGATGAGAACCTGTATCTCCTTGATTTACAGCATTTTTCATTAAATTTGTATTTTAAATCGCAAGTCCTAGCCTCAGATTTGGAATGCCAAACTGGGCTGCCTCTGCCAACTGTCTTATCCTCATTAATGAAGATTTCTGCACCATTAATAAAGACTTAGTTGATTTTGAACAGGACATTCAATTTAGAAAAACATCCAGATTTCTTTCTCCCACAGCAATGATGCATTGCTAGAAATAAGACAAGGAACAACCATTTATTTGACTCCAGGGCAAGTTAAAATGTGTGTACCGAGCCAACAAGGAACACTATTCAAAAACCAGCCCCATCATGCACACGACAAAGGAGAAAAATATGCAAAGGCAGAAAAATGAAAACCAAACCAAACAAAAAATAATGTCCCATTGCCTACGGCCAAAAAGACCCTATTTTACTACTTGTTGTTTGGAAATATTCTCAACCATAATTACCACCAAATACCAAAATTCTATTTTGCCATTCTTACTCTGGAAAAATTCGACATGGGGAAGAACTTCAAAATAGTCTTGCAGTTACTCAAGACTTGGCTGGCTAGATAAAGCCAAGGTTGACCAGATCTGGTGTGGCTGGCAGTCCTGCTTTGTAGTGGTCATTGGACTGGGGGACGTCTAGAGGTCCCTTCTGACCATTGTACCAAGGAGGACAATACCACAAGGATCAGGTGTCAGGGTGCAGGCCTGAAGCCATCCTGCCACCTTACCACGCACAAGTGTGGCTTCTAAAATAGCATGGGAGCTCAAGACGCAGCACCCACTAGCAGTACTGTGACGTCTCTTTCCTGAGAGAAAGATCAGAAAGAAGCAAGTAGACAACAGAGACAGCTGAAGCAACAGTTTCCATCATCTGCACGCTTCATTGTACCCCAACAGTCTCTTCATCTTTCTCCAATTTCGAGGTTTCTTAGCCCAACTCCCTCGCCCATCCCCATGCCTGGCCTGGAGAACCTCTCTCACCCGCCCCCCACCTCTGCTTTTATGGGAGTCCTCCGTGCATGTTCCTAATACATTTCTTGTGCCTATCTCCAGATGAAGATGTCCTTCCCCTCCAATTTTGAAAATAATATTCTTTCTTATTTTATTGCTTCTTCCAAAGACTTATGACTTTCTCAAAGTCCCTTTGAAAGTTTCACCTTGATTTATAATCATTGCATGCAGTTCTCCAAACAATACTACCCAGTCCAATACTGCATTCTATTCCAATTGTATGAAATTATTTATTTTGACACCTAGATGGGAAATGACTGTGATACTTTATCAGATTCCTTCAGCAAGTTGTAAATAATTTGTAAACCCCCTCTCATCAGAAAAGAAGGCTGAAATGCAGAGAAATGTCTTAATGTTCCCAGCCAGCATCCTTTCCTTTCCTTCCCATTGCTTGTGGTGCGGTTGGATGACCCCTCACAATTTTCTACCCATAAACTGGATGTACTTGCTGTGCTTATCCATGCTAAATTTCATTCTTGTAGATTATCATATGACATAAATAGGAAACAAAATGGAAATCTTATTTACAGTCAGTGCAGACTATTTTATCAAAGAAAACAGTTGTTGCAATTTTTTCTGAAATACGGAAGAGAAGCAATCAGAGGAACTGTATAGCATTGCCTTAGAGCTGCGGGCACTCATGTTTCTCTCTGGTTTTGAATCTCATCGCTCCTTATCCTCTTATGCTACTGTACATGCACACTTAGTGGAATTCATTTTGAGAATGAAGTTACCGTATGGCCCTGCTGAAAGACCATGCAGAAAAACTTACTGCTTTGTGTGTATTTCAGTCCCATGAGAACAGGACTCTAATGGATGCAACCCAGTGTCTTTCAGTCAGCTTTGCTGGGTTCCTCCTGGACTGCTGCTGGCACTACTGCCCTAACCCACCAGGGAGCCTGAGCCCTACTCCTGGCTTGGGAGAAAGCTCTGTTTCATGAGGCTTTCTCTAAATGGGACTCAGAGGTTTCCAAGTTCATACTCGGGAAAGCAGTAACTCTGGATGGCACTCCAGATCCTGGCCCTTTCCCACACTTTCTGGCACTGAACCACATTATTCCGGGCAGACTGCATGACCAGAGTTCACTGCTTTTTGAATTTTCATAAGAAATTTCAAAGAAAGGAAAGAAAAAAAGAGGTAAAAAAAAGCATGTAACAAAACCAGGTTTGGTACCTTTGTTTCCTGGCTGATAAAATATGTATATTTTTGTTTGTTATAGTAACATTCCAACAATGATGACAAATAGGAAAAGGAGCTCACAATAGAAAGGAGTATTTTGGTCATCTACTCTACAAGGTTTTTAATAATACAAAACATGA
The DNA here is from genome assembly GCA_033558235.1 of Neomorphus geoffroyi. Classification (NCBI taxonomy): domain Eukaryota; kingdom Metazoa; phylum Chordata; class Aves; order Cuculiformes; family Neomorphidae; genus Neomorphus; species Neomorphus geoffroyi. The sequence continues at coordinate 31,425,326 of JAUMJM010000004.1, forward strand.
AATCTAACCCACCAATTTCTGCAGTCTACCACAGATATTCTTTTGTGATTGCTATATTTAAACGGAAACGGTCATCATATTTAAAAAGCACTTTTTTTTTCCTGGAGAAGACGAGCATCAGACAAGCATATAAAAGATTAATAAAAGTGTTTCAATGTAAACTTATGTGTATAGTTTTGAGATTCACCTTCTCCTTAGTCATCTGGGACTCCAAAGTACATCCTAAATATTACCACCTGCTACCTAATTATACCTTCCTAAGTTCACTCGTGCATAATTTTAAAAGCTATTGCTTAGTGGGTTTATGGTACCTGTCATCTCCATGTTACACAGCACAGCCATTTTAATTCCCAGTAAGGAAAGAGGAAAAATGAGAGAGAAACATAGCCTAGTGCAATGCATGGAAGAACAACTTTGTGTAAAACTACTAGGATTCATTTGTACTTCCTGTAAGCTGCAAAACAAAGACAGTAGATTTAATTAGTAAATTATTTTAAATTAAACTATGTTATGCTCTTTCTTCCAAGAAAAAGCACTGTAAAAGAAGGTGATTTTTTAAAAGCCACAAGGTGGCAATGTCTCAGAACATTCCTGAGATGTCATGAAAATTATATTTATTAGTAAGTCATTATTACAACCATAAAGCTGCCATCTAATGTACAGATCTGAAGGAGTAAGAGGATGGCTAATAGGGTACAGTCATAGTAGATGACTGTTACACCATATATGGACTACAAGATGTATTCAGGATGAGTAGACCTGTAAAAGACCAATTTGACATCTTTCTATGGTTAACTTATTTTTTCTGTTTAAGTAAGGGAAAGGTAGGTTATATCATCAGCATAGTGTCTAATGAGGCACTGATAAGTTCTACACGGAAAATTATTATTTACAACGGAGAAGGTAAGTCTTTGTGAAAGAAATAGGGGAAGGTGAAGTATTGGCTAAAACAGAGAGCAATGGGCAGCATGGAGTGAAGCATCGCGCTGAAGAGTGGGTATAAAGAGACCGTAAAACTGCTGGAAGGCACGAAGGTCAAAAGACAGCATTCGAGAAGTGGAATGATAACAGTGAGACAAAGTCAGCAGTACGTTGTGCCTTTTAGGTAACATCCACAAAAACACATGAGATAAATCAAGTTGGAAACCTCTGCATGTAAAAAAAACCAACCCAGATGCCCCCTGAATAACTATGGAGTATTTACGTGACACTACCCTAAAAAGGCAAGTGTGATTCTAGAATGGACTGGAAGATTGCTAGTAGGATAACTTAAGATCAGCTCCACAAATCTTGTTCAAACAGGAACAAGAGCACAGAAAGGCTATGAGGATAAACAGGGAAACTACAGTTATAAAAAGCATAGCCTGTTTTTCTCGTTGCCCTCATATCTATTAAATCAGAATGCTCTAGAAATATATCAGTAAGAACCATTCTTCAGAAAGGCGAGTTAACAGTGTTTACACCAGATATAAACCAGCAATGAATAAATGACTGCAACGTCAACCTGCCATTCACCTCTTTTTACTTTCACTCCATAATCATTAGTATTCACTCTCTCTGAAAGGTAACTGGCAAAATTCTATGTATCCACAAAATCATCAAAGAAAACTTGACAGGAAAAGGATGTTACTCATTTCACCTGACGGAAACATTCCAACTGGAAGTGAACTTGAGTGAGAAGAAGCTATATGCACAAAACTAAACAGAGCCTTTTTACTTAAGGCATCTTTATTTGGCTCACAACAGTGCAGGCAAGTATCCATACACCTATAATCAGAACGTTCTCTAGAGCAGATAACTTGAAACTCTCCTTATACTTGGCTGGGAAGAGGAACTAATTTTCTGCAGTACATTGCTAGGAACGACATTTCTTGATTCCAGCGTTGATTATTATCTCTTCAAAGTGACTCCTTCAAAAAATGTGGAACACCCTTTGTCTCTTCTGCTTGGTGAAAGCAGAAACAGATGGGAGGAAAACAAGACAAGGCAGGGAAAAAAACCCTAAGAAGTGGCAAAATTCTTTGCCTTCCTACAATGAACATGGGGAAGTAAAAGACAGGTTTGAAAACTTCCCTGGGAGCAACCACCAGTGATTAGCAATTACAGTATCATATCTTTAGACTACACATTTCAAATATGCTCTAACTCAGTACTCTTCTATTGAGGAACTGAAGTTAGGAAGTAATGCATATAGTTGCACATAAATTGGTCACTGTTCTGTTCAAAACGCGGGTCAGCAAAGACATGCTACCAACACTAAAACATTTAGAGAAGGTTAGTGGGGATGGGAAGATAGTAACACGGTAGACTTAAAAATATCTGTCTGCAAAATCAAAAAAAATACCAAATGGAAGCTTTCAAAGTTTTTCTTATTTATTAAATGTTAGATGAATGAGTGTCCTTATGTTTATCTATCAAGCTCCAGAAGGATTTTAATAAGCAGGTTCTTGAGGGAATATCAATGAAGCACAGAATTAGATTGAACACACCATCTTCTGATGAGGAAAGAGAACATTTCTCCTATTTTCTTGCAGAGTTAGGAAGGCCAAGTTTCATCTTGCAGTGAAATCATCCCCTCATAGTAGCATGGACAGTGCGCATATGTGTTGAGTATATATGATAAAAACAAAAAGACACTGAAAGCACAAATTCAAAAACCTATACTTATGTCTGGTTTGTTCTACCAATACAACACTGCATAGTTGGGTGATGCATGTATTTTTCTCAGGAAGTGAAAGTCACAGAACTCAAGCTTCCGCAAGGTGGAAACATCCTCCTCTTTGGCCCTCACTAATCTTCCAGTTTTCAGCAAGTGGGACTTTTTCTCAAAGAATATGCTACATGTTACAGCTCAACGTGGTATTAGGTCGGTGGCACACTCTGCTCTTCCTTTACCCCATAAGATATGACATCCTTCACCACACTCCTTCCTCCAAAACCCAGATAACTCCACTCAGCTCCTCAAAGATACATGGCAAACCTGCTGTGGTTTGCTCTAGTACCTTGCTGAGAAATGGGGCCAGTGTAGGAGAGTGTGGGGAGTAAAGCTGCAGACATATCCAGTCCTCTTTCCTCGCTGTGGAGCAGACACACTCTGCAGCTGAAGGTCCAGAACAGGGGAAGAATCAGAGGACCATTAAGGACACACTGGTGCACTGGTACTACTGCTTCACCACATTGCTATTGTCTGATACAGCATACACATAGAGCTGTGGTAGCCACTCAGTATCAGTATATGCCCTTTCTTATTACAGATTTTTACTGTCGGTGAAACAAACAAGAACTCTTCAGTAATGATTGCTAGTGATAGAAACTGGGATCAGTAGTGGGTGTAAGAAGACTAAGGATTTTTAAAAAACCAGGAATTTCGAGTCAAAAGCAATAATTTTAAAACCTAAGTAAGAAACATTAAGTGGTAAGCAGTTAGTATTTTCTTTCAAAAGCCACAGATGCCTTTAGTACAGCAATATGAACACAAATCACAGTGCAAAACAGTAAAATGGAACGGATGCCAAAATCTCCAGAGACTAAGATATAATACTTTGCTTTGAGAAACATAATTTTTTTCTGATCTATATTAGAAAAATCTAACAGCCTTTGCCCTTTGCTACTTGGCCTCATTTTGCCTTCACATCAGCAGCGAATCTCATTGGCTCCCAAACAGAAAAAACAAGGACCCAACCATAAACACGCTAAGGAAGTAACAAGTGTATTAAATCACTTAAAATAACAAGTGTGACACAGATTTAGTTTATTATTACCTTGTCAGCCTGGGAAATTCCTAATCAAATGTGTCCGAAGGGAAGCTAAACTCCAAATAAAATCAGTTTGTATTGGGTAATGGGGAACAGAAGACTTGGAAAGAATTTAAATTGTGTGATAGATGGATGTTCACTCTAGAATGGCAAACCTGAAGTAGAAATTTACCTTAGAATATATTTTTGTTGCCAGTTAAAGCGTTGTAGTTGTAGTGCTTTTTCTTGTCAGAAGGCTGACAAAAAGGAACAAGCAAAACTGCTATGAGAGTACATGTGTGCAAATAGCGTATAGTGTTGCACACCAGAATATTTAAGGAAGCTTTCCACAGAGTGCAAGAGCACTCAGTCCCCAGCTGTAGGAAATCAGGCAGGGAATGGAAGAGACCAGCATGGCTGAGTCAAGACCTGAAAAACAAGAGGGAATTGCACAGACAATACAAACAGGGACAGGTAACCTGTGAAGAGTCTAGGGATGCTGCCTGGTTGTGTAGGGATGGGGTCAGGAAGGCCAAGGCGCAGCTGGAGCTGAACTTGGCAAGAGAAGCAAAGAATAACAAGAAGGGCTTCTACAGGTACATCAACCAGAAAAGGAAGGTTAAAGAAAGCATACCTTTCACTGATGAATGAAAATTGTGACCTCGTATTTACAGACGAGGAGAAGGCTGAGGTATTCAACAACATTTTTGCCTTAGTCTTCACTGGAAACACCGTCCTCACCCCTCCAGAGTCAAAGAACAAGATGGGGACCAGGGGGACAGAGTCCCTCCCACTGTACGGTACGGGAAGATCAGGTTCCTGACCACCTGAGGAACTTGAACATATACAAGTCTATGGGACCTGATGAGATGCATCCCAGAGTCCTGAGGGTAATGGCTGATGCAGTTGCCAAGCCACTCTTCATAATATGTGAAAAGTCATGGCAGTCAGAGGAAGTCCCTGGTGACTCGAAGAAGGGCAACATTGTGCCCATTTTGAAAAAGGCTTTAAAGAAGGACCTTGGGAACTACCAACCCTTCAGCCTCACCTCTGCGCCTGGGAAGATCATGGAACAGATTCTTCTAGAAGCTATGCTAAAGTACATGGAGGACAGGAAGGTGATTCGAGACAGCCAATGTGGCTTCACCAAGGGCAAGTCTTGTCTGATCACGTTAGTGGCTTTCTATGATGGGGTGACCACGTCAGTAGACACGGGAAAAGCAATGGATGTCATCCATCTGGACTTCTGCAAAGCCTTTGACACAGTCCCCTACAACATCCTTCTCTCTAAATTGGAGGGATATGGATTTGATGGGTGGACTGTTCGGGGGATAAGGAATTGGTTGGATGGTCGCAATGTCTCGATGTCCAGATGGAGACTCATAACGACTGGTTTCCCTCAGGGGTCCATACTGGGACCAGTGCTGTTTAACATTTTAATTAATGATATTGACAGTGCAATCGAGTGCACCCTCAGCAAGTTTGCAGATGATACCAAGCTGAGTGGGGCAGTGGTCATGGCAGAAGGATGAGATGTCATCCACAGGGACCTGGATAAGCTGGAGAAATAGGCCTGTGGGTACCACATGAGGTTCAACGAGGCCAAGTACAAAGTCCTACACCTGGGTTGGAGCAACGCCCAGTATCAATACAGGATGTGAGATGATGTGATTGAGAGCAGCCCTGTGGAGAAGGACTTGGGTGTGCTTGACTGATATAAGCTAACACAAGCCAGCAATGTGGGCTTGCAGCCCAGAAGGCCAATCATGTCCTGGACTGCATCAAAAGAAGCACTGCCAGCAGGTTCCCCTGTATTCTGCACTTGTGAGATCTCACCTGGAGTATTGTGTCCAGTTCTGGAATCCCCAACACAAGAAAGATATAGAACTGTTGGAACAGGTCCAGAGGAGGGCTATGAAGATGTCCTAGAGATGGGCTGGAGAACCTCTGCTATGAGGACAGGCTGAGAGAGTTGGGCTTATTCAGCCTGGAGAAAAGAAGGCTTCGGACGGACTTCATAGCAGCCTTCCAGTACCTGAAGCGGGCCCAGAGGAAAGCTGGAGAGGAACAATTTACAAAGGCAGGTAGTGATAGGACGAGGGGGAATGGTTTTAAACTGGAAGGGGGGAGATTTAGATTAGACATTAGGAAGAAATGCTTCATAATGCGGGTGGTGAGACACTGGCACAGGTTGCCCCAGGAGGTTGTGGAGGACCCCTCCCTGGAGGTGTTCCAAGGCCAGGTTGGGCAGAGTCTTAAGCAGCCTGTGGGAGGTGTCCCTGCCCATGGCAGAGGAGTTGGAACTGGATGATCTTTAAGGTCCCTTCTAACCCAAACCTTTCTATGATTCATTCTATGATTCATACACTATTGCCAGTGTTCTTACCTATGAAATATTTGCCTTAGCAGCTGTTATCCACAATGTTATCTGTTGAAAGCTGTATGGTAGTGTATTTTTAATCACCTAATTACAGATTTGTGTGCTCTTACTTGTCCCTCCTCCTCCATTCTCTCTAATGGAAAATACACAGAACTCCAGTGTGAACTCCCGTCAAAGGGACTCTGACCTGTGGATGAATCCATATGGGAGCAGGACACCCTGAAGCACCTGTGGCTGTGAATGTTATATCTGAAGTGGCTGTGGCTGTGGTTATGTCTGTGTGGCAGCAGGTATACCTCTAAAAGGACTGTAAATCCATGCTGGAGAACATACACCTCAAAGCATCTGTGGATTAGTCCATACAGCAGCAGGTGCACCTCAAAGTATCAGTGGCTGTGCCTGAGGTCATGCTGGGGCACCTCAAAGCGTGTGGTCAAGGATAGGCCCATGACAGAGCAGGTACTTCCGTGGAATGACTGCAGCCATGGCTAAGGAATAGGTCCACCTCAAAGCGACTGTGCTCATAGATAAGTCTATAGTGTAGTGGTGTACCCCTGGAGAGGCCGTGGCTTACAGGTAAAGCTCCACTTGGAGCAGATACAACCCTAAGTAACTGCAGCCTGTGGATAAGTAAGTCCAAGATGGACCAGGGGCAAAAGCAGTTCCTTGCAATGTTAAACCCTGTGGTCTGATCCAAAGGGGCCAGGGGTGGAGACTGGTAATGGCTCCAAATTGTTGTAACCCAGGGTATGAGTTGCATATTACGGGAATTCCTATAGCAGGAACCCCTTGTTGCTAGCTAGGCTAGATGCAAAGGGAGGAGTTCATTGCAACGTTAAACCCTATAACCTGTCCCAGAAGGACCGGGGGGGGAGATTGTAATGGATATAACCTTAAATTGTTGGAACACGATTTGAGTTGCATGTTATAGGAATTACTACAGCAGGAACCACCTGAACCAATGGAGGAGAAGCCTTAAAAAAAGCAGTATAAGTGCAGCAGTGACACGACCTGAGCTCGCTTTGGTGCCCAGTAACTCCATGCAACACATCACCCCTCTTCTCCTGAGTTTCCACTACAACAGATGGAGCCCAAAGTCATGAACTAAATGAATTCAGTGGACATTTTGTGGACATTTATGGATATTTTACAGACATTTCCCAGGGGTGATCCATACACTAAGGTGTGTATTTTATATATGTATCTGTATCTGTATATTATATCAAAGGATGGGAAGGGGAATGGTGATTAATGAGGATTAGTTATTGGCTAGGGTTAAACCACAACAGGTGACAAATGAGGCAGAGAGCAGGACAAGTTCCTATCTCTGTTGCTGCTGCAATTCGGCTAAGAGGCATCAGTGGCCAGCCTGCATGAGTGGCCACGAAGCCCAACAGTTCAAACTGAGAGCCTGAAATCATAACACTATTTACTTTCTCTTTTCCCTGATTCTAGGAAAGAACAAACAGATCTTTGAAAGTCAGCTTTCCTGTGTGAGGTTGTGGTTTGATGACACAATAAATTCAATGTTAAGCCTCCTTCTAACAGTACACAGCAGCGCTAATGTGGTACAGGTTCATCCTATCAGCTAAAATTCGTTAGCCCACTTACATTTTTCAAAGATTTCACTGGCTAGCTTTTGCAGAGGATCAAGTACCATATCTTGCCCTGCAATTTGTGTAAAATCTGGATCACCTTGTTGCACACTAGATAATTTGACAAAAACATGTTTTTGTGCCCACATATGATCCAGATGAAATTTTTGCTGCCGGGCAATTTGCTGATGCACCGAGCTAGAATGACAGATTATAGAAACAGAGACTGTTTTTAATGATAAATTTCATATTTTCTTCATGCCCTGCAATGAAAAAAGATGCAAGATTCTGAGAATAAAAAGTATAGGGAACATGAGGGGAACCTGATTATGCATTGATAAGCTTGTTGTCAGGCTCCCTAGAAATTACTTCTGCCTGAGGCTGTGTAAATAAGTAATTCTTCAGTTTGGTTGCTGGATTGGAAGGAAAAGAAACCCAGCAACATGTTATCCATTACCAAAATGAAAGTCCAACATGCTTTTCTCTATTCAAACATAATGTATTTTTTCATCTTTCCATAAATGCTTCAAATTAAAAATAACGAAAAAAACCACTGCAAGTTTCCTATGAATGTCATCCTTTTACCCAAAGGTGCACATATCCAGAAAGTGTAACATCTAGATTAAATTATTTTGAAGGGGGATCTGAACACAGCAGGAAATTTGAACCCAAATGTCCTAAGCAGTAGTTCAAAATATCCTGCACTGACATTCATGCTATCTTTTGCTGACCGTTTCATTTTCCATGAATAGTTATTAAACAAGTTTCTGACTCGGTGATGTCCCAGATACTATATGCAACATTAAAATGATATTGCCGTAAATGCAGCAGACATTGGGAATGCATACACATACATACACACTCAGATATTTGTATGCACAATTCAGTATTGCATAAAGAGAATGTAGCTAGCTTTGAATGACTTGGGAACTACAGAATCATAGAATGGTTTGGGTTGGAAGGGACGTTAAAGAGCATCTAGTTTGAACCCCCCTGCCATGGGCAGAGACACCTTATACTAGGTCAGGTTGCTCAAAGCCTCATCCAACCTGGCCTTGAACATCTCCAGGGATGGAACTTCCACAACATCTCCTGGCAACCTGTTTCAGTGCCTCACCACTCTCACAGGAGAAAAATTATTCCCAATATCTAATCTAAATCTACCCTCTTCCAGGTTCGAACTGTAACCTCATGTCCTATCACTGCACTCCCTGATAAAGAGCCCCTCCCCATTTTTCTTGTAGGCCTCCTTTAAGTACTGGAAGGCTGTTCTCGGAGCCATCTCATCCGTAGGCTAAACAAGCCCAACTCTCTCAGTGTGTCCTCATAAGGGAGGTGCTCCAGCCCTCTGATCATCTTTGTGGCCGTACTCTGGACTCACTCTAATGCATCCATGTCCTTCTTGTGCCGAGGACTCCAGAACTGCATGTAGTACTCCAGGTGAGAGAAGAGAGGAGAGGGAGAATCACCTCCCTCGACCTGTTGGTCACTCTTCTTTTGATGCAGTGCAAGATACAGTTGGCTTTCTGGGCTGCAAGCACAGTTTGCCAGCTCATGTTGAGCATCTCATGTTGAGCTTCTCATCCACCAGCAACATAAGACCTTCTCTCCAGGGCTACTCTCAATCCAATCTCCTCCCAGCCTGTAATTGTGCTTGGGATTGCCCAGACTCATGTGCAGGACTTTGCACTTGGCCTTGTTGAACCTCATGAGGTTTGGATGGGCCCACCTCTCAAGCCTGTTAAGGTCCCTCTGGATGGCATCCCTTTCCTCCAACATGTTGGTCATGCCACATAGCTTGGTGCTGCCTGTGAACCTGCTGAGGGTGCCCTCAGACCCATTGTCCATGTCTCTGACAACTATCTTAAACACTAGTCCCAATATCAACCCCTGTGGAAGACCACCCATTACCAGTCGACGTGTACAAAAGCACTGCAGAGCAACACCAAGGTGCTAGTCTTTCTCCCAGAACTAGCATTACTGCAGCAGCATGGTGTTGTACCAGCCAAGGGAACAACCCTCACTCTCAGTAAAACTAATTAAACTAGCTGGAGTGCTACCACGCTTCTGGCCCTGAAGCTACTCACAGAGCTGGCTGTCTCAGCCCAGTCTTCCTAACTCCCTTTAGTTTTTTGTGGTTCCTTCAGCTTCTTATGTTACAGTCTATAATAAACTTAAAATTTCGTGCATTGTAGTGGAGTACACAACTATTTCATGAAAGATGGATGCTGCCACTAAATAAATTTCTCCAGTCCCAATGGCTTGACAGATTAAATGTGAATTTATAAAGTTCTTCAGATAGCGAATCTCCCATTTTGGAGATTTTTATATTCTCCATTCATTTCCCCACCATCGTGTTCTAGCTGTATGTACAAAAGTAACATTTAGGAGAGAAGGAATGATCTAAACAAGTTGCTTGAAAGATGTTCTTTATTTTGCAAACATATTTGCATGGACTTATGCAATTAAAAAACATTGAAGATATCTAAGCTGGTTTTGTGGGCTTTGGAGTTTTGCATGAAGTAAAATATTTTCCCAGCCTTCTTCATATCAAAACAAAAGGCACTTTTCACAGCAGCCTGAGTTGCAGCAAGTGCATTTCACTGATGAAAATTATACAATTTATCTCCAGATTCAATGCATGAATATGCATAAAAATGTTCTGGTTTTTGAGGGGGAACACACACCATGAGTAAGATCTGTTACAAAGTTGGCAAGATTGGTGTAGTGAACAGCTTACACACATCATGACACTAAATAGGCCACAATGTTTCAGTTTGGACAGATAGAGTAGCAGGATTATGAAAGAAGCCCACGGTCTTCGGAGTGGCATGGAAAAGGTTCCTGTATTCATTCATAATTTATCACAAAACAAAAGTTTGAGAGCACCCAATCAAGAAATCAAACAACAAATTTACAACAACTGAAAGGAAGTTCTATTTCACAGTGGATAATTAAGAGTGAAATTCAACACCACAAAACGGTGGGGAGGACAAACCTATACATACACTGAAAGAGAGACTAGAAAAATGGAAAATGGGAATCTAAAGGCTTTTAAACATGGTGGTCTGGTTGCACTTCAAATTAAGATGGCTCAGAATTATAATCCTACTTCCTTGGAGCATGGCATCACAGGAGCCACGACTGTGGGAATTAATACATGGCAAGCCATAACTTTCCTTCTGGTTTCCCCCCTGAATGAGATGGCAAGCAGTATCAAACAGGAGCACAAGAATTCTTTCTCTATGCTGAACACATCCCCTATTCACCATTCCTGCATGTTCCCTTCTTGGTTGCTTGGGAAGGAGTGAAGCACTGCCTGGAGGCTGATTGCAGGTTTGGCAGGGACAAGTAGTGATGTGAGTCCTCCAGGGAGCAGGGTGCAAATGTCTTGCTTAGTAGCAAAGGATGATCTGGAATTAATGAAGCGGTGACAGAAAGATGGTGCAGCGAGAGTAAAGGAGAAGTGCTGGGGTGCTCTGTCTGAGAAGAACAAGTGCAGTTCCAGGAAACAGGACTCACCTCACAGTATTTATTAACTGCTTGCTCTGTGAAGGATTTGCCTTGCTGTGGACATTTATAGACAATGAGGGAAGCAGCTTCTCCAAAGTGAAAGATTATAATTATTTGCTCACGGTCTAACATTTACTTGGCCTTTGCTTCTGGTGTTACTCTGGAATTGCAGTCTTATATTCAGCAGTGTCACAAATAGATGACGCCACTATCAAGACCAGTCATTTGTTGTGACCATAGAGAACAGACAACAAGGTGAACATTAAACTGAATTTAAAAAAAAAACAGAGTCCATCTGCTCCCTTTCTCGTTAGCAACGCTTTCAAAACCCTGTGTGGTGACTCCGAAAATGTTATGAGATATTTGCTCTTGCTCATAAAAACAGATTTATGAAAATTATCACATGGGGCTATTATTACAAATTTATCCCACGTGAGGAGAATCGCTGTAAGTAGGACACTTAGAGTTTCAACTTCAACTCCAGAAGGGTGTGTATGTTCAAAAGCCAAAAGCATTTTTTTTCCCTTTCCCATTAGAGACTTGCACAGACATACCACGGAAGGGCTTCAGTATTTTGAATTACAGTTCTCAGTGTAAAAGGGCTACAGTATTTAGGTCAGAGCATTTGAATGAGACAGGAAAGTCTGATGAAAAAAAATCAATTCTTTTTAACATGTAATGTTGGTAGTTCAGAGAACAAAAATATAGGAATGATCACAAAAACTGAACTAGGTCAGCAACGTCTTTTTTCCTCTCGCTCTTGAGTATTGCCAGCTGAACAATTTTGTAGCCTGTAATCACGTCTTAACTCTCACCATGGTTTTAGAGGTATTCAAATATATTATGAGAGCAGACACAGAAATATTTTGGTGGTATTTCTGACAGCTAATTAGCATATTTTTGCTCTGTATTGAGTTTTACACTATGTTGCATAGAGTTATCTTCACAGCTATAGCAGCAAAGTGTATTTTCTTCATTGATCTGTATACTGCATCGGAAAAACATTTGCAGGATTCTCTAGGAATACTATCAACAACAATGTCACTTATGTGTAATATTTTTGCTTTCTTCTGTTTTGATATGCATGAATAAAATATAAAATAAGACAGATCGCTAATGTACTAACTACAAAAATACAAAAATCAGTATTCTTTTCATGTTAGATCACAAAGGTGGGTTTTTAAAGACACAAATGGCAGGGTTGCCTAAATCCCATGGAAATTCATTTATGGCACATTCACGTCTTCAAAAATCTGCAACTTTGGATTATAGAAGACCAGAATCAAACCTAAAGACTTTGAACCTAATAACATTTTTATAAAGCCAGCAAAGATATCACAGTATTACAAGGTTGGAAAATACCTTTGAGATCATCGAGTCCAACCTATGACCCAACACCAACACCTACTCGTTGTCTAAACCATGGCACTAAGGGCCTCATCCAATCTCCTCTTAAATACCTCCAGGGACGGTGACTCCACCACCTCCCCGGGCAGCGCATTCCAATGGCCAATCACCCTTTCAGTCAAGAATTTTTTCCTAATATCAAGCCTAAACCTCCTCTGACGAAGCTTGAGACCATGTCCTTTTGTTCTGTCACTGGTCTGCCTGACTATGGCCTCCTTTTAGGTAGCTGTAGAGAGCAATAAGGTCTCCCCTGAGCCTCCTCTTCTCCAGGCTAAACAATCCCAGCTCCCTCAGTCGCTCCTCACAGGGCTTGTGCTCCAGCCCCTTCACCATCCTCGTCACTCTCCTCTGGACACACTCCAGTATCTCAACATCTTTCCCAAACTGAGGGACCCAGGACTGGACCCAGAACTCAAGGTGCGGCCTGACCAGTGCTGAGTAGAAGGGGATGATAACTTCTCTCGTCCTGCTGGCCACACTATTCCTGATGCAGGCCAGGATACCACTGGCCTTCTTGGCCACTTGCGCACACTGCTGGCTCATGTTGAGTTTCCTGTCTACCAGCACTCCCAAGTCCCTTTCCATCTGACTGCTCTCCAGCCACTCTGTCCCCAGCCTATATACAGTTGTTCAAAGAGGATGTCTACTTATTGTAGAGTATGTTTAGGTCATAAAAATGCATCCACTCAATTCATAACAGAAAGTACTTAAGGACCTGTGTTATTTCACACGTAGGAATAGACTTGCTAAAGAAATCGCAAATAAAAGTAAAAGTCTGTTAGGTACACGAGCTTTGAGGACCTCTACATTCTGTATAGCAAGGTTTGAATTCCACTTAAGTGCTTTATTGGCATGTTACCATCATTGCCTAGAGGTCAACTGAATTATATCTAGATGTTCCAGCATGGCCCTCTATTATCGCCAAGACAGAAATAAAAAAATAGTCCAAATCATATAGATGAACAGATCTTAGTAGATTCAAGATTCAGACCTGTCAGTAATGACAGCAAGCTCCTTAATATAATGTTTTTTTCTTGCTGTTTCCAAATCTACTTGGAAGATTGATTGATAAAATTCTGTGAAATAAACGATCAAACTACAAAGTTGGTTTTTGAGAAAAGGTATAAATTATTATAGTTATGCATATATATCAGTGTGGCCCATTCTCTGCAAAATGTAGACTTTTGTTTATAGGTGTCATGAAAGCAAACAGGTTACAGTACATAGAGTTAGAAGAGAAGCATTTACAGCATATCTAACACTCACCTAAAAATCATACATGCAGAAAAAATCCCAGGATCTTAGATTGCAATAGTATGTTAGTTTTGCCTTAGCCCTGGTGCTGGCGCTGACAGTAGCCATAGGGTCAGCCTGCACCTTCCATGTGCGTTGCAGATGAAGAGCAGAATATTCATGCACTGGAGAGGAATAGCTGAAGTAACTGGGGGGACACAGCAACCTTCTTTCACAATGGAAACACACATGTCCTCTCATGCACTCAAAAGAAATGTCCTGACCTGTGTTTCATGTAACTATAGTCATCGTAGAAGGAACACAGCAAATGAAATAAGGCTTAGAAACTGACCTGTTTTTCATTTTCATCCTCCAGCCTCAGCCTGTCCTCAATGCAGTTCCTGGCCTGAAGGAACGCCTTCCTCTGAGCCCTTTCTGTCAAAATCCTCACAAAGACCCCATACAAATTTACACTGACAAAAAGGATTGCATTGGCCACAAGCTGTAAGAAAGAAAGAAAAATAAATGAATATTTTCAAATACAGACTTTTATTTTACATTTCTACTCATATTTTTTTTTAAAAAAAAAGAGAAAAAAAAAGCACTGTTTTTAAAAATTTTGCCTTGTTAGCCATGTCACTGATGATACTCCTTCCCACAACCCAACTGCAGTCAAAAAATCATAACAGCTACCACAAGTCTGGGCAAGCAATACTGCATAATGTAGAACGTTGCATCTGCTGAAGCTGATTTCTCGTATGATGATCTGTAGCTTATCACTTTCATTCAGCATTGGTTCTTTCGACAGCCTCTTGGCAGATCTGTCCATCTAATAAGGAGAGCAGCATCTTCAGCATATGTTCAATTTCAAGATGTCTCGAAGACCAAAATTGTTTACCTGTGCCTTCATCTGCTTTATGAAGATGATTTTTTATCCCTGCTTTGGATATTATTTTTCCTTTTTTTGTAAAACAAAGCATTGACAAAACATGTGTCTAAATCAGTATGTACGCCTGGGCACACCAAACTTTCATATTGTGCAGTTTGCACATGGAAAATCCGCTTCTCCTCCTGTGTTTATACTATTAGCAACCATACTGTATTTCTTGAGCAATCATCCAAAATATTGCTGATGCTATCCTGCAGCAGACCTCTCATAAGTGCCAAGGGCTTTAAAATGATGGTTCTTGGCACAAACCAAGCACCACTGAAATGCTATAAGCAGGGACAATGAATTACTTCTGAATTACTTCTACCAATCGTGCTTTGATGAAGGACACATAAGTGACCAAATTGCCCTTGTGGGTTACTTTAATGTTATTACAATGGGTGATAAAGTTAGTTAACCAATCTAAATAACTTATTAGTTGCTTGAATGCAACTTCCCTATCAAAGACAATCGTGCCCAAGTGTCTCACCGTACCTCTGATGTCTGAAACATGTCTTCAGATGGTACATTCAGCAATCCAATGCAGCGTTTGTTTAGAAAGGAAGCAATAAGGCCTCTTTGCTTACCCAGTATCTTTTAAGTTTCATTCTCCATATTTACTCTAGTTACTACACAGCATCATGATAAGGATTCAAAGGACTCATAAATTCCAAAACTTCAGAAATCAGCTGGCACATAAATTGGCCAAGAGTGGGTATAATAAGAGCAAAGAAAGACATTACAGCAAATAACAAAATTCATGTTACATTCCTATGCACCTAAAAAGTTCATAAAGACTGTATAACCGACATTCATTTCTAAATTCAGGGTATACATTTCAAGCTAGTACATCTCTACTGTTGCATGATCTGCTAGTGTAAATTGAAGAAGAGACCACTGCCCTTGTTTGCACTGCATAGTGAGTCCAGCTGTGTGAAAACCACAATCAAATTTAAAAACAAACAAACAAACCCAAAAACCATTGACATAGTTGTCGAGAATGCTTACTGACTAACAGGACTAAGGTTGAAGGCTTGAATTCAACCAATATGGTAAACAAAGGTCCAAAATGACATCTAGTAACTCTCTGCTGATTTTGGAGAGCCTTTGCAGAATGTTTCACCCGACAAAAGTAAGATGGAAGTTTCTAATGTGTATATTTAATGGCAGTAGACATCTCCATCTCCTGTGATCTCAGTGTAGGGGGGAAAATTCAAAGACTTATTCTGGATGGGTTCTCCCAACCTTCATATATTCACAAGTCCTCCAGCTTTTACCTTCATAGGATATCAAGAATAACTTCCCCCCCAAACATTCTCGCCAGTGCAAAATCATAAGATACTCCAAAAATAAAAGGAGCTGTGCCTAGCATTCCTGTTTTCTTTCTCCTCAGATACCCCAAATGAAACAGTTATCTCACAACTAACACCAGTGAAGAATGGTGTTACAGCTTCCTCCTGAGAACTGCAAAATGCGGGTTCAGATGTCATCAGCCAGAAGAATTTCAACCTAAGAATCTCATATACCAGTTACTTATATGCCACTGCTCAAACATGGTAATACAGATGGAAAAACTTTGAAGATGAAAAGCAGTACACAAGCATATCATTCATGATACAGGCTGAGTATAAACAGCCTGCAATTCCTATCCTGCTTTATTTTGTGTCATCACAGAGAACTGTTTGAGGTATATCAATTTTCAACACAAGTTAAAGTCTACTAAAATGTAATAGTGTAGAAATTTTAGTAGAATTCTATTTTTAGAGGCATGAATGTGGCTGCACTCATCTTATCCCTGCATTTTATCATGGCAAAGTGCAGTGACAACAGTGTACTTTAAAGCTAATTCTTAGAAGTGTAACGGAATAAAACCAGAAAGGATCAGTAAACACTGGCAGCAGAGAAAGCCCACAGAACAAACAACCAAGACAGCTACAGACAGTGCAACTGTTTGACCCTGTCCATATACAAAACAGCTGTTAATAACACAAGGTGAAAAACTATTACTATCGTTATATGCAGATATCAGGGTGGCGTAAGACATGAAAATAAAAAAAAAGAGTTAACTCAGTTTTCAACTGGAAGCAGTAAAAGACCATATATTGCAACAATGTGCCAGCTGCTCTGGGAGTATCATTATTATTATTTCACTCAAGCAGCAGTGATCACCTGGACTGGAGATAACCAGTAGGTGGGTTCCTGCAATCATGCAGCTACTTTCAGACTCAGCAGGGTAAGTCATTTTCCTATGTGCTTTGAACGGTTTAAGATAAAACAGAGGCTTAAGTGTCAGCTCTGGCCTGCAGGGAATTGGGGAAAGTGATAAAGCAAGTAAAAGATTCATAGATTTCAAGATGTGAGAAAGTAAAGTAGGGCAGATTGTCTCCTGAGGTAAGAGTTCCCTCCCTCTACAGTCCATTTTCTGCTTAATTACTATTCTTTCCTCAATTGCAAACTACATATACTACATATATCTCTCTCTCTAGGTTTCTCAAATGCATGCTGTTTCCTGGTCCTTTCCATTTTAGTATGTAAATATGTACCTCTCTATCTATGCATGTATATACATATATAACTTATACACATTATGCACTGAAACTCCAGGAAAGATTGAGAGACTTGCTGTTAAAACTAAGCATCTTTGAAGAGGTACTGAGGCATCCAAACCTGCTGAAACATCATTCCGACTTTATTCACAGTACTACTGCTTAGTGGGGAAAGGAGTGCTCTTCAGGTTTCACCATCACCTTCTATTTATGGAATTACCAAAGAAACAATTTACTTAATGCAACACAAAGTGACTCAAAGATATTTTTGTGCTGCAAACTCTTTGAAACCATGTTATTCTCTCATTCCATAATGAGATTACAGGTTAGGCAGAATAAAATTTAAAAAAAGGTAATCGGGGTCATGAAAGTCTTTTATTGGTTGATTTATTTATTTATGGTTGTCACTGAAACTTGTGCATTCTTCTGAACTGCTGCACTTCAGTACCAACATCCCGAGCTTTAAGCTTGTCTAGTTCTTAGAAGGTTACGCTTCCCACCACTGGATGAATGCGGGCATGCTTCCTTGTGCTGCCTCTAGAGGGTGTTACCAAAGGCATACTTCCAAGCTCTTCTGGGCTCACCTGTCAGTGAAGAGGGACTGGCAGCTCCAGCAGGTATTGCAACCAAATTTCTGTCTCTTCTGGGTTTCTTTGTTGACTCTGGGGTCTCAAGTTAGTTTTGGTAGGGAACTCAAATGTGCAATACAGCAATGCCCATCAAGAAATAAGCAAATAATTCTGGGAGTAAGCATGTAACAGACATATGCGTACTCAGGACTTGAAGAGTTCAATTAAAGATCTCCTTTTTTTCCTCAGACTGATCTCTCATTTTTTGAGTTTCCCTGGGGATTAGCTGAGAGATTCTTTGAAGAGTCACTTGAAACTTTTCCCTCCATTTCAAACAGGTTTTATTCTCCACTCCTTTTGCCTTTCAAAGTATGAATCCTCATGCGTGCATTCATGCATGCACTTGCACTGTCTCAAACAAATGGTGAAAAATTCTGTATTATTATTTGCCTTTTGAGAGGACTCTGCTTCCTCAGCAGATTAATTCTGCTATCAGGTAAACAACAGCATAGTAGGTGTTTCAAACCCGAGGCTGGTTTTCATTGTGGAGTATTTTTCTTACAAAATTTGTCTCATAGAAAAATGTGGCTATTTCATAAAGGTATAATAACTTCTGGATCACTCAAAGACATTTTGCCAAGTGGTATTCAAATGGATGGATATTGAAATACCCAAATGAAGTAGATTAAATGAGAAATACAAATTACAAGAGAAGAATAATTTAGGAAATGCACTCAGAACTTCACTGTGCTTTCTAAAAGCTGGGCTTGTGGTGTGAATGGGACCGAAAAGGGATTTCAAAAGTTACCACTTGCAGGATCATAATTTAGTGGCTAATATCAATATTCAATTTATTGCATGTGTTTTCATGATATCCTATGAAGTAGAGTGGAATATGTAGGAAATGTGGTCAGCATTTCCAAGTGAAGTTTAAAATTTGTAGAAAAGACAAGACCAATGTGGCTCATGTACATATTAAACCTCAGAAAACTGATAAGACAAGAGGTATGTAGGGCCAGTTTTCTCTGTTAATTGAATTTTACTGCAATTAATTTCTGTGTTGTTCCTATCATGCAGAACATGTAACATTTACTCATTCTATCAAAATACTTCGAGACATGTCAATGAAATGCATTACTGTAAAATATGAATGTCTATTGTCTAATGCCTCTAAGGAGAGATTCATGAGCAGCTTACCAAAATGATTCAGTGCTTCCACCATGAAAACTCTTGAAGAACAAGGCAAGACTGTGCTGTTTATTAAAATTGTCAATAATGTGACGAGACCTTTTACAAGTTTAAATAAAAATAATTACTCTTTTTTTTTTCTGTTACGACGAGTGTCACCATTGGAGCAGTGTTTTATTTACAGCACACAACTGCACAATTGCTTCTTCATCCTGACATGGTTTTGTTAAGTTCAGTAATTCAATTAATCACCTCATTTCACAACCTTTTGAGAACACTTAGCTACTACATCTGCTCCCTCCATTTGCTGAAGTGGCATAACACAGGAGGAGAGAACTTCTCCATAGTTCCTTATTGCATCCCAAAAAGCACACCCTCCTACCAGAGAAGGCAGCCAAAAAATTTTTCTTTGAATAAACACCCCTCTCCTATTTTTCTTAGGTTTTGTCCTAACTAGTTAATGCCATTCCAAATGAATAACTTCATAAAAGCCATATTTAACAAACAAACAAACAAAGACCAGAACACATGGCAGTATTCTCTTGGAAATAGTTAATCCAACTGCAACAGTTAAGTCTGAAACTTGCTAAGTATAGCACTGGGCTGTTGCACTTCAGAAATTAAAAAAGACAATAATAAAATACTCTGATTTGGTTCTATCCGAAGCTTGTTTTTATACATATTGTGTGCATACTGATACACATTTGTTAGTTGGTTCTTGTCAGCATGAACAATATCAATTATTTCTCTTGGCTTCGTATTTGTATCCATTAAGCCCAGATGAGCTTAGTAGCAGGAATCTTTCCACATGGCAAACCAAACCTTGCAGATAATTGGAGTTTACTTTTACACAAGGCAACAAACTCTCTCCAGAGCCTACAGAAGTGCTAGGTCTATTGCAGACAGAAGAGAATATCTGAAGAATATTATATGTGAATTAAAATAATTTCTCAGTCATCCATACTAATCAGTCAAGTCTGGACACACAAGAGAACGGGCTGATCGCTACAGTTTTTCACTGTACAAGAGGCTATGGATGCCCCTCAGGTAAGACGTGAGAGATATGATACCTCAGCTGTAGCTTTCTCTTGCTGTTATATTATGGTACTGCACTCCAGAGTGTGTAACAGCTTCACAGCAGAACATGTACCTTAAACATAATAATATGATCTCAGTCACTTCCATCTGGGGAAAGATGATACAATAAGCTACCCAGAAAAAGTCAAAATACTCTTGCCAAATGGCTTACACGTCACATCCCACAAATTCCTTTGTGCTGAGGAGAGGCAAATGTTACTTATATTTCTTTCCTGATTTAGATACTACATTATTTAATCGCATGTTGTAAGTCACAATAGAACAAATAAGCCTCCACTTCTGTGCTTTTGCGGTGGGTTGCTATGGTTTGGGTTTTTTTGGACATCGCAATTGCTCCCAAGCTGTTATCTATCAAAAAATACTCTGAATATGTTACCAAAGACACTTGAAATAATTTCTATAGAAATTATGGCCAATGTTTTTATTTATTTGTGCATATTATTCACTTGCTTGACAGAGTCCGGGTGATCAGCCCCTGAAGTTGTTCTACATCAACCAAAAATCTGCAGCTTTCTCCTCATTTCCTGTTAGTAAGTATAATGCCACATTGTGCATTTAGAACATAGTAATCTGTTGTCCAAAATTTGTATGCATTTGCTATAAGCAACGTGTTTCCTTTCCAGTACTTGTTCCCCCACAAGAATCCATCTGAACAGCTTAATAGGTTTTTTAAATCTCCAGCAATTAAATACATTAAAAAAAGTCTTCTGGGGACACACAGCCCAAGTTTGTTCGAAACCTTTGGTGGGACTACAGTTGCTAGGTGACTAGACATTCAGATCTTAAATGCAATTTTTCTTCATTTCAGTCCTGTGCATGGCTGAGAAACAGCATGTAGCAGCCTCAGTCTGGCGTCTGGCTGCTGTAGACAAGAAGCGTTTCTTATCTAGTGTACAGCTCTTAGACTAGAGACACAAAATGAGGCCATGGCTTCAGTACAGCAAGGGGCACCACATTTTCAGATTGTTCCTGAAACAACCCAGGAGGAAGACTGCCCCAGTCTGAGTAGGACAGCCTCCTTCCCAGCCTCCCAGCCATGCTCCTTTTGCAGCCCGGTGTGTGTCACCAGCCGACTGAACTCACTGTTGTCTGATGCTGCTGTGGCATGATTTCATTAGATCCATAAAAAGTAATCCACAGTGTGCCTCTTACGGGACTGGCTAACTGAAGACTGATAGCTGTTTCCCGAGCGCCTGCACGTTCTGGCAGCTGGAATGCACTTACAGCTTTTCACTCAGGATTCATCAGCTTTAGTATAGTTGTCAGTGTTTAAGTGCTCTACAAAGCTTTGCCAATAAACCGTGCTGGGGCAGATGGCTCATTCTGCTGGCCAGTGACAGAGCTGGTGACAACACATGGGCCTTCCAAGTCCCAGCTCTGTTTTCCAATGGTTCAAGATCAGCCTTGTCAAGCCTAGGAACCGTGCTGCTGGAGTTGAAGGACTACCCTCAGGGCTTATTACACATGCTGCACAGTCACTGCACCATCTATTTGGTACAACACTCTCCTCTGCTGTACACAGGCTACTTGCAAAGAAGGCTTGAATTTTGCTTCTGGAATGCTGGATGCATAAAACCTAGGAAATACAACACTCATACTTAAAACCCCTAAGTGCCTGTTTTGAATTTAACCTCAGAGGACTTCCTCACATTCTGGGAGACAGCCATGTACACAACCAGGTTCCCAAGTCGGCGTATGTCAGCTAGGTGTGATCACAGGCATATCGCAGATGAGATAAAAATCACAGGTTAAGTTCAAACAGCTGTCCAAATATTATGCTGTAATGAACTCATCATTAGAAAAACATGCTGAAATGAATTACTTAAGGTCCTACATAGCAAATTCAAGTAATTTTTGGTGACCCAAGCACTGTCAGGTACACATTTTTCATATCAAGCATGGGACCTCATATTTATTTCATGTGTCTAAAAAAAGTTTGCCCTAAAAATGTCAAGAAGTATACAGAAGTCTTCTAACAAGTCACCTGCAAATTAAATTGAATGACTAAACTGTGAGGCCTTGGATCTCACTCACTGCCAAAACACCTGGTCCTTTTCCAGATGAATGAAGGCAGCCGGAGATAAAGAGAGGAAAAAGTGCATACAGTGCTGCTCTGGCTGCCTGTGTACTGCTAAATGAAAACACGACTGCATTAGGGCTAAACTGATTTTAGCTGGTTTCTCTTCCCATCAGAAGGATTGTTTGCTAGACCTGACAAATGTCCCCTCGTACCTCTTTTCTTCTCCAAGCAGTTGGTGAATGATGTCTCTTCTGGTCAAATGTCCTGAAAAGATGTAAGTGTTTGCCTTGAGGAAACTATGTTTTATTACACAGAGCCCGTTCATTTTTCTCCTATTGTGCTTTACAACTTGCTAGAGCTGTCTCTGCAGATAATAAGATTTTCACTCTGCAGGGTCATTTAAGCTGTGGTATCTCCTGTCAGTGTTGGCACTTGAGAGCTTTAATACTGTCAAAGTTGCAAAGGAGCAATTTAAACAGAAGGAATAGAGAATGCTAGCCATTGTCTCGTTCAACTTTGAAAATTATTTTTGCAAAGAGAAACCAGATATATAGTATGCCATTAAGCAGCTGATCAAAGAGGAAACCAATAGAGGATTTTAAAAAAATACTTCCAGTCACATTTGCACTTGAGAGGCTCATTAGAAAAACAAGAGGATATGCATCTGTTTAACAACTGAATTCATCAGTCAATTATTTCAGGGGAAATAAAAAAATTCTAAAGATTTAAGACCAAAGAACCTAACTTTACTCATTTTCAGTTAATGATCCTAG
The DNA here is from genome assembly GCA_033558235.1 of Neomorphus geoffroyi. Taxonomy (NCBI): domain Eukaryota; kingdom Metazoa; phylum Chordata; class Aves; order Cuculiformes; family Neomorphidae; genus Neomorphus; species Neomorphus geoffroyi. The sequence continues at coordinate 31,448,310 of JAUMJM010000004.1, forward strand.
AAATCAACTTTGTTGTTAGAATCTATAAGCTATAGGACTAAAAATAGCCTGATGGTCCTAAAAAATGGAGGCATGATTCTGTGATTGGGAATTTGGTAATGTTGCAAACTGATTCATATAAATCTCACTGCTAGATCAGGACCTCAGAAAGAACAATAGGCCAATTTTGCAAGCAACAGGATGCTTTTAAAGACATATCAGGAGATCATATGACTAATAGCTTCTTGGGTTATATGATTATGTCATGTGTAGGTTTTTCTGGTTCTGTTTTTGTGTAACATCATTCGAATGCAATAAAAGTGATTTGGGAGAAAAGTCACAATATTGTGAATGCCAAGAACTTAAAAACACCGAGCTGAACTGCAGAAATAAATTAAGGTGTTAGGTCACAAACCTGGAGGAGAGTAAGAGATAACAGGACATAAAGCAACTATTTTTTTTTTTTTTTTGAAGAGGAGGAGTAAATGCAGGTACAAGGAAGACAAAAAAGCAAGAAGCAAAATAACAGTAAAAAGTGGAACTGAAACATACCTAATCTGAAAAGAAATGAAGAGAAAAAGAATAATAAGGGGTGTAGAATTGCAGCTATGATACTAAATTTAGAGAAAATTTAGCACAATTTTGAGAACTGCTATTATTTTTTTCTTACTCTGTTGCCAATGACACATTTTGTTAGGTCTCATTAGAGAGGGGTTTAGGGTTTTTTTTCACTTGAATGAAAGAGATGATAAGTAAGGATTTTCAACTGCTATTCTTTGAATCGTGAATGAGATGCCTTCCTGGGATGGTTTTTGGTTCTATTGCTACCACAATACTCAGAAGTTCATCCCAAATTTCATTTAAACAAGAAAAGTCCTCCTTCCTACAAACTGTCTGTTGGGTCTATTTTCTGCTTTGAATGTCTTGTTAGTTCCAGTTAGCTTAAGGTTGTCCATCAAACTAACAATGTGCAATCTTAAATAGAAATGGTGCTATTTCCATGTATATGTTACAAGAAATTGCAAACAGCAGAATTTTATGCCCTGGAAAAGACAAGAGTGGGATTTAACTGAGTTATTGAGAATTCTGAAAATTATAGAAGAAAACATAGTGCATCAGTAATTTCTTATTCGGCTTCAAACAAATGAGACAGGAGAGACAATATGTTAAGCCCCAAAGCAAGCTGTTCACTGGTAAAAAAATGAGTCAATTGTAACTGCTATCATATGTCATATAATGTCATATTACATCTTAACTGTACACAAAATCCCCTCTTAAGGCTTTGCTTACTGCATTCTTTTTTGCACAAAGAAATTAAGAAATAACAAGTATGGAATAAGACATGTAGTCTTCAGTGGTGCTGTATTTTTACTTTCTTCTGGTGTGCTCTGCATGGTCTTTGTCTGACCCCACAGATGCAAGATAAATCAAGGACGGTTTTTGACTACATTTACGACAGCAAGAAAAATGCCCAAGGGGTGTGGACTGGCAGCTGGAAGGAGGTAATGCTCAGGATGCTCACACTCTGTTAATTTCGGAGAGGTTACTTTGGACCAGCTCTAGCTTGGTCCTGTGAACCGAACATCAGTTAGCCCCCTTTTAATGAAACCTCTGGTCTTAAAGGCACAAGATGCATTACCAGAATAAAGACAAGAGATTCATGCTTTTTTTGGTTCCTACCCACCCCCCAAACACAGAAAAAATAAGAAATTACTTTCTTGGAATGATCCATTACTCTCTAAGTCTTAAGTAAGTATCATAAAGACTGCAGATGTACAAGAAAAGATGGCACTTGCATCACAGACATATGTGCTGAATCATGCTAAGAATAAATGTGTATAAGAGTGACACACAATAAAAGCAAATATAGCTCCACTGACTATAATGTGTATATAAGTGTAAGCTAAAATATATACAAAATTTTGACAGATGTTTATTGCTCCATGGCAAAGCTTTGCTACCTACAGATTAATATTGAGGTCCCTTCCGACCTGCTATTCTATATTTAAAATGTTAATCACCTATATATTCAATATTTTAATATTTTCTAATGTCTCTTGATAACAGTAGTTCCTAAATAATTGTAGAATAATGTCAGAAATAATCCTGGAAATTACAAGTCTGTAAGGATTTAAAAATGAGATATGTGGTATTGAATTACAGCTTCATAATTATGCAGGTATTTACAATTTTTTTAAGACCAGAAATGTCAAGTAAGAAAATATAATTTCACAATACACTACAGCTTCTCCATTTTTCTTCTTTTTTTCCCCATTTTTTCTACTATGTTTCTATGCGAATCCAGAAGGGGGAACTGAGATGAATTAAAGCTGAATACTGAATGAGAAATACCATATTAGAAGGCTACTATAAAGAAAATAATCAGTGGGACACTGTATTTCCAAGGTGCAAAACACATGAGGAAAAAGAAGACAAGCTCACAGGAGCGGTGCTGTGCATTGAAAGCATACGGTGCAACCAGGTTATTCTGTTAACTGTACTGAGATGGAACAGAATCTCCGTGGATTTAAATTTGATACTTACATAGGAAAAGCTTATTAAGAAAGCAATACTATCACAGCCTGAGAAGGATGGAAAGAGAGGAGTATGGTTCACTTGGGAGCTTTCAGAGAGGCTGTTGCTGCAGAACCTAGACTAAAGGGAGACTGAGTATGCAGACTCAGTAACTATTACACTGGAGCATGAAACTAAGACAAACTTTTAGATCCTGGAAATTACTGCTTCTAGAAGCAGCCAAATGGGGAACTAAAACAATTTTCCGACCTCTTTCCTAATACCTGCTTCAAGATGGCTTTAAAATGCCATCAAAGTACAAGTCAGCACAAAGTACTTAGATACCCTTGCAAGGGAAAAAAAAAAACAAACCACAAAACAAAACAAACAGGAAATCTACAGTAGTATTTGATTTTCAAAGGAGGAACTATTGTTATTTATAAGGAATATATCAGGGAATCTCTCTTAGATTGAACTATCCATTAAATAGGTTCTAAAACAAATTCCCGAATGAGGGTGATCAGATTGTCGGGTCCACGCCTTATATTCTGCTAGCCAGTCCTACAAAACTCTGGAGCGACATTACTGAACTGCTTTCACATTGGGCAAAGTGGTAAAAACTATGAACACCAACAGAATCTGTAGAAAATCATTGTCAGAGAAAAGTGAACACAGTGCTTTTAGGGGAAAGTGAATACAAGGCTGTCCTAGCAGGTATTTTAATTTAAAAATTAATGTGAACTAAACCCAAGCACCAATCACAGGAACACTATTTTTGTTCTCTTTTAGGGGTCTCCAGCATCCTGTAGCAGTTTTTTCCGGTAAGCATAAATGCTAGCTAAAAAATTAGTAAGATACAAAATCCATAATGTTAATTCAAAGTTCTGATAACGTTCGAGATACAACCCTACTCTTTACTTTGAGACATAATGACTGCCCCAGTGCAAATATTTTGACTACCTTTAACAGCCCAAATGCATAGTCCTTAATGGACTAAATTTTGCCTACAGTCACTCCACACTATCTCATTCACTCACATACCTTCATGAAAGTCAGAATGATAGCATGCTTTCTGTCTTAATAGCTTAGGCTTCCACACTGTAATCTAAAGATTTAGTTATTGCAGTTATTTCACTACTGCCAGCCTACATACATATCCCTAATATTCTGAAATTTATTTTAAATTCTGTGTTGTGTACTGTTGCATTTGCTAAATTGCCTTGCTTTGGCATGTTGAAGAAATTCACACATTTCTTTAAAATAGGCAGATTTTCATATTAAGTAACTAAAGGGTCGATTTTTATAGTCAGAATTAATTAAATACAATAATTGAGACAAGGACTGAGACTGAAATTTTAGAAAGAACTCTACATAACTTTATACGTTTTAATATATGTTTGTAATTGTGTTCAGTTTATATAAATTATATACAATTCTACCCTTAGAGGCTTGTGCTGATAGGTATATTGCATGAGACATTTTTCTGGTGTAAGTCACTGCATAATTAGTTCAGTGTAGGCAAAATAATTCCTCTGAGTCTATAGTCTCACCATGCTTTCAAGCAAACCAATATCTATAAAAACCTAACGTATTATCTGTAAAAATGCACAATTACTTAAACCTATGCTTTGCTGTCTCCAGTAATACATCATGCAGCAATAACTTGGTGTGTTAGAGCTCACCACTGCAGTCCTTCGAGTTACTGGTAGGGAACACCATTGGTTCTCCAGGTTTTTTTTAGTAAGTAGTGCATGCACAGTATGGCATAACATTTTGAGTTATCAAGACAAGACTGCTGACAGGAGTAGGATATGTGTATAATGGATCAGTAATTTGATTTAGCAATACAACTTTTTGGCAGAAGACGTTGCATAATTTAATGAATCAGTTTATTTATGGTGTCAGGCTTCTTTGCACCATCCAAATAGCGAGGCAGTCATCTAAGACCATTTAAAGGCACATGTCCCAGGTCTGACCAGTGCTTTTATAACTCCTTGCCACAGTACGGTGCTGTAAAGACAACACCAGCTGAGCTCTGAACATTGTTTTTCCACAACTGTGTGGTCTCTCTGCCTGAGAGATTTGAAGCTCTCTCTTAAGAGACTTTATCCTTTCAGGTGCAATGCTGTGCCATTGTGGCAATACTGCTTCTGGTTTCAGTGTTTGAATGGATTCTGTAAACTCTGCACCATTTCCTCATTAGTGCCACTCCATATGCATTAAATGGGGAGTGGGAGGCAGGAGCCACCAAGGCAGCTTGAGCCAGCTGAAGCATAGATTGCCCTGATGCTACTTCCCCTTTTGCTGACTCTTATTCCTATCCTGTACCAGCAGACATGTTTAACTGGCTCTGGGAACTCACCTGACCAAAAATAACACACTCTTTACAAATAATCTTGTTTTTCAAAATTGTGCCCCTTGAGAGATAGCAAGTTTTTCAACAGTAAGCCACACAAGATGCATCACTGCATGGAAACTTGTTCCAGCCAGACCAAATTAATAAAGCAAAATGTCATAGGTATTTGCATTAAGTCATAAAACACTGGCCCTGGTTATTTCCACAGGGAGGTTGGTGACAATTATAAAGGTGCTGACTTTGAAGTTGCATAGTGCATTTAAGTTAGTTACAGTAGCAAAAGAGCCTAGAACAGGACTTCAAACTTCAAAGTTATTTGGCAGTACAGGTACAAAGCAGTAAAATAGAACCAATATTCTTTCCTAAGCCTCAGTTCTGTTGAGAACATCCATTCGAGAAGAATAGTCCAGGCTGTCTCGGATCCATAATAAATCTATATTCTGAACATGACTGATTTCCTGGAGATCTGATCCCCTGACCACACAGCTCTCATCCATGCTGCCCGTTTAGAACAAGGCATGGTGGATAAATACTTCCAGGTTCCAAACGGAGACCAGCTATGGACTAAGTACAGTAATTGCACTGCACTGGAAGCATGCTATGAAAAGTTCTATAGGCTCTCCTGCAGCGTCCTAAATATGCAGCAAAAATGTCCACTAGTAGGAGGAAGAAAAGCTTGTATCGGAGGTGAAGTCACAGCAGAAATTGCACAGAATTAGAGTACAAGGAAAAAAAACTGAACAGTAGTTCCTTAAAAAAGGGTAGATGCTCCAGGGAACAAAGCTCAGAGAAAGATTTTCAATCTATTGGGGGTTTTTTTTGTTTGTTTTGTGGGGTTTTTTTCTTCCCCAACTGAAAGCAGAGGAAAATTAATTACTGGATTACAAGGGAGAATATGCTTGACTCCAAAGCAGAAACAAAGCTACCAGGTTATATTTTATTTTTTCATAAATACTTTAAATATTACATACCATTATTGCAAAGTATATACACACAAGCTGCCATTCTAATAAAGGTGAGCCATACTACAATATTCATGATGATGTTTACAGGTTCAGTGAAAAAACAAATTAGAGGCACAAGTATATGAAAGTTAGAGACTACCTGCAATCGTGAAGGCACAGGCAAAGAATTAAAAGAGATTATGGGTGCAAACAAAGAAATGTTCATACCCATGCTCTAAGCACAGATAGGCAGACAATCAATAGACAGTCTGCCTACTTTTAAGGCCTAAAGACAGATGGGCAAGAGCAATACTGTCCATTATGTAGTGTTCATTTGAAAAACCCATGCAGGTAAACCAAAATCCAGGAACCACAAATTGACCATCCAATATAGCTGATGAAAACAGTATTAGTAGCAGCCAGCTAGAAAACAAGGCAAATCAGCCATGACTTCCACACCTTCCAAAACGGAACAGAAGACCAAGGAATGAACCAGCTAACTGCAGTACCTGGTGAACAGGTGCTCACCCACAACAGAGATCACACGAAGACTTCAGAAGTGAAACAGCCAAACCCACAGTTCTCAGACACAATAATTCTTCACAAAAGATCAAAACTCAAAATCCATCTTTTCAGCAGTTGCTGAAGGTTATGAGTATCGTGCAGTATTTTGATAACATTTTTTGTTTAAAAGGCACCCTAGGAGAGGAATACAAATATCAAATATCTCTTGCAAAGATGTGTCATACGCTTCCTGTTCAGCAATATTTAATTCAACTGCTATACAACTCCTTCTATTAAAAAAACTCTCACCACACCTTTTTCCACACCTCTGGCTTTCTTTGTCAAACAGCAGTTTGCTCTGGGAATTTTTACCGTGCAATGGTACTCTGGCAAGCCTGGGAAGGAGTTCAGATGTGCTGTGAGACAGAGCCTAGCTGAGAACCATTAAAGAAACCTAATGTCAAGTCCACCAGCTGTGGCATTCAAACTGCCGCACAAGCTATTATTTTATCATGTACAGTTAAAAGTATTTGATGGGGCCTGTGATGAAATACGATCAGAAATTTGATCAAGGGCTTTGTATTTTTGCCTTTACCCGAGATATGTTTTTGCATTTGATTCCTGAGATGGAATGAGGCTGGCCTCCAAAACCAATGCAGGCATCACAGCAGTGATGACAAAACCAAATGAGCGGATCTAGCAGTTCAAGTGATTGGTCATTCCATTTGGTTTTCTCTGTTGCACAGCCCCTGCCCAGCAGTTCCACTGAGTGAGAAAAAAAGAACCACCCCCAATCACCAGTGGGATAGACTAAACCAAACAGCCAACCAGAGTACTCTCCAAGCTCTCAGCAGTAGCCACTGGGAGTAGTGCCATGTCATGCTCTCCACAATAATTATGTTGTAAGAATAATCTGTGGCAAAATACAAGGTCTCTTCTGTTCTCATTACCTAAAAGAAAAGCCAGTCACAGAGCAAAGAGATACAGGAAAGGGACCCTGGCTGATCTGCTGGTGTGAAAAGTGACTGATGCACACCAGGCAGCTACGCACATCCCTGCCTGTGTGTCACTGTACAAAGCACCGCAACAAAGAGGTGTGAGACACTAGCTCTGAAAAAAACAAGTTTGGTTTCAATATGTTTTGGATAGCTGGTGTTTTCACTGTGGAGATATTTTATGTATATATACAAATAAATGAAAGAATCCAGAAAATCCCCTGTACGACACTACATGGCAAAGGACCAAGACCAAAACCAAAAAAAGATCAGGCAGAAAGAAACGAGGCTAGCCTTGTAACCCTGTCAAGAGATTCAAAATAGCACAGTAGGAAATCCATAGCAGAGCAAATCCCTTTCATCCTGTACAGTTATCCCTTGTTACATAGTTGGTTCTGGCTATCTCTTTTCAAGCTGTGAAGGCTCTGCAGAAATTAGAAGTTTGCCTGGGTATAACATGATAATTAATAATTCTGAGTTATCTAAAATGTAAATTAGGCTGCCAGATACGCTCCATTAATGATCCTTTTAAAGTTACAGCATAACTTTCAGAAAAATTATTTCTTCACAAATGTAGGTCAGTGACTGCATTTCACAGATCAGATAAGTGGAATTTCTTAACCTACTTAAAGGAGTTTAAATTTAAATTTATTTCCATAATAATTCATTGAAAAATGGCATGTGTGTGTATATATGTTTGTGACATCTGTACATGTTTATATATATATATATGTTTTACATATGTATATATATATTATCTACACACATATGTATTGCTAATTCCAATTTAGTCATCCCAAATATTATCATAAAATCAAACGACTTAAAATATAAAACATTGATGCAACAGCCCTTTATTACTTCTAATTATAACTCAAACCAAATTTTCATGCTGACCTGCCATATTTCTCATTCTCATTTCATGTAGCCAATATTTCGCAGCTTTGCAAGTGAGCAAGAATTGCTAATGTTCTGATGCAGTTCCATAAAAAATATCCCTTGATATGCTTTATTTTATTTTCTAATTAAGTGCTTAGCCAACCCACACAGCAATATGGGCACATGTAATTCTGTGAGTGAACGTCATGCTTCTTGAGTCCTGCAAATGACTCCCACCTTCATGGGAACACACATGCAAACCTCCTACCTCCCACCTCCCAAATGCAGATGCTATATCAAAAAGGACCTAAATGTATACAACAGGGATTTAATATTTTCATCAACATGCTTCTTTACTAAGTACTAACAAAAATATAAGTAGAATAAAGGCAGTGTTTGCCAAACGAGAACCAGAAGTAATGTGAATTTACAATTTTCATGCAATTCTGCTTTAAAAAGTTACTCAAAGATACACCCGTTGTCAAGTGATTTATGATGTCCTTATCATTAAATGAGGCCTAGTTTACACAGTGACTATCCTCTCGCTCAAAGGCACTGTGACTCTAAGTTGTACCCTTGCTTTTAATATTGGAAATCAGAGAACTTTCAGTCAGGGTGAAGAGCGGCATTGCAGCATTGTCTGCAGTGGATTTCCAGTTTGAGTTCATTGCACTTAGGTGTTGGCCCTTCCAAGAACTTGTGAATTTGGACAGAATACAGTCCATGGTGCAAAGAAAATAAAGTTCACAGCACATTGAAAGTATGAGCCACTTTGAAGCTGAGCTACTGTAGGGTACAGACAATATCTGCCCCACTACTGACCTCCATCTGAGGGGCAGCAACAGCCATGGCGAACAACCTGCCACCAGGGGTCTGAAGGTCACGCTCCGCCCCACTTGCCCCACTGGTATCAGCACCAGTGTGGCCAGTCTGCAAGAAGAATGCCAGTTCACTTTAATTACTGGACTGAATAGTAAGCAAGTGGTAACTGGGTGCTAACTATGGGCAAGATTATCACTAAATACGTAATTTCTTACTATTAGATATGCAGAACTATAACTGCACTTAATTTTTGTTATCCCTTGTAGACCACAGTACACGGTTTCCCACAGCCTGATGTAATTCAAGAGCTTGAATTAATTTTGCTGAGAGATTAACCCACTCTGATGTAGAGAAAAGGGGAATAGAAATCAAAAAACAAGGGAGTGGGAAGCAATTTTCAAAACCTGCTACCAACAGCATAGGCATCATTAAAATTTCTAGGAAAAAGTTCTACTGAGAACATCAGTGAATCTGCCCCAGGCACTATGCACAGTGAAGCAAGCATAAAATTTTAAGTGGGTAATAGGCCATAAAAATAAGAGTTTCTTTGGTAATGAAAGGCACTATATTCTTGACCATAATCTTCATGAAGGTAAATGTGATATGGAAGTCTAGCTCTCCAGAAACATATCGAGAGAGTAGTTACACTGACACACACACAAAGCAGACACAGATTCCCCTTCTGTAAAAGATGAGTCAAGATCTCCCTCAGCTGTTGTACTCAGAGCAAATATCTGAGGTGAGGCTTACTTCAAGCAGAAAAACAGCAGAGTGCTGCAGTCCTCTAATTCAGCTGGTTTCTTGTGTGCTTCCCTTATATCACTCTCAGTTTGAGCTCAGCTTTCCCTGTCTCTGATAGAATCTTTTTACACTCTGGCCTCACTTTCTGCTGTATAAATCTCTGTATTTATGGCAGGCAGCTATGTCAATTCCTTGAGCCACAAGGAGAAACTCTTTTCCCGGAACAGATCAGTGCTGGAGACATGCAGCAAACCCTTTAACCGGACCAGAAGTGCTCTCCTGGAGCACCCACTGCCAAATGCCTACCTACAGAGGGAGGTAAGGGACACGGTGGCACAGTGACTGGCAATAAAGGCAGAAAGACACAGGAAGCTTTTGAACAGGTGGGACAGTTCCTTACCTTCCCTGAAATCAGCTTCTTTCTAAATGTACATACATGTACCTTAAGGCAACACGGATGCATTAGTAATACAATTACTATGACAATTTGTTACCCTACTTCATTGCTTTAGTATTTATTGTTTACTATCAAGCACAATAATAATATACTTAACTAACACATCACTCAGTTCAACAAAATTCTGATGCACATCTTTGCTGGGGTATTTTTTCAGATTTGTTTTATTAAATACAGTTTTCTGGGCAAAAGCGCTAATAAGATACTGAAGAAAGAAGAGTGGAAGGTTTTGTGGGGTTGATTTGCCTGTCTGATTAAGGTCTGCTTTACTCTTCCCCTTTTACTTCTCTGCATGGTATTCATTTTCCTGGGTGTTAGTAATATGAGGGGTGGTGCTCTATATTCTGACAGTTGAACAGGAGGCAACTAAGGAAGAGCCTCTATTTTTAGATAACCTACATGCCATGTTGTCTTTCCTGTGTCATAGCTTAACAAACCTTCCCCTTTCAGGAGAATACAGGTCATAATGCTGCTTTAAAGTAGAGCAAAAGAAAATTCTATGACTATTTTTTATTCTTTTTCTAAAGGGAAAACATCTTCATATTAATTTAACTTATCCAGAACTCTAGTTCCCAGAGATTTGACAGACTTCTTAGCATGAAAACTTAGCATATGCTTCTCATATGCTCTGTCTTCAGTGAGTGCTAATGCTCTGGAAATCCCTGGCCCTGATGCTGTATTGCTTGTGCTGATCAGCGTGATTAAGAACAAAAACTTAAGCCGTGCAGTTACAAGAACATGGTAGCCCAGCCACGATCCCTCCTGGTAACACAGTTAGCATTTACCTGTGTGATTCTGTCTGATCATATATTTCTTTCTCCTCCGTGTATGATGTCATCACAGCAAACTATTTTTATTCCAGTTATGGAGCATGTGGCCACAAGAAAAGTCTTAAAATGCCTCTTTTAAAATATTTTCACAGTACTAATTCAATGATAGTAAATGTATTTTGGAGTTATATGACAAATAGTTACAATCAAACACAGAATTAACAAAGCAAAAAACCATCAGGGGTAGATTTTTCAGTTTATATAAGCTAAAGTCCCTGGCGCTATTGTGCGAAGTATACTCTGAATCAGGGAATAAAGTTCAGTCCTTAATTGAGGAATGTATACAAACCTCTCTCTCCTGTTTGGATAGGCTCTCATAATTAATGGAGCACCTATCACTATGTTTTTACTGCCAGTACCTGAGCAAACTGTTACATAAGTACCCTGGTACCATTTTAGCATGCACTTTTGATTGTCTGTTTGGTACCTGTGGTTCCTGTCTTGACCTTTGAAACACTATGACTTACTACATTCTAATAATTAACAAAGGCCCATCACAAACCGACCAGTTGGGCAGTGCGCAGTGTTCACGTGCACATTTAGTGAATCACAAGCCTGTGGTGCTCATGAAGACGCCCATGGGGACCACAGTGTGCCTCAAATGGCCATGTAGCAAAACTCAGTCCTGCAAAGGCTTATTAAGTTCTTTCTGCACTGCTCTATCCAGTTGCAGGAACTATTACAATACTTAGAGTTAGAGGCTTAATTCAATCGAGATACTCCGGTGTGCACGACTAGGTACCTTTCAGATGTTTCAACCGAAACTGAATTCAACAGCTGAGACATTTTCAGTAGGAAATCCTGAAAGGTGTTCACATAAGTAATCCTGGCACAGCTGGAGCATTATGGTAACTCAGCTTCAATAGCACAAGTCATACAGTAGTATCCACCTCAGGCCCAAACTGGAAGTTTATAGTCTGGTTGTCTATCTTGACTTCAGCAAGACTCTTGACACTGCGTCCCACAACATACCACAGGTGAGCTTAGGAAGTGTGGGTTAGATGAGTGGACACTGAAGTGGATTGAGAACTGGCTGGATGACAGAGCTCAGAGGGCTGTGCTCAGCTGTGTAGAGTCTATTTGGAAGCTTGTGGGCAGTGGTGTTTCCCAGGGGTCAGTACTCAGCCCGGTCGCATTCGACATACTCATCAATGACCCAGATGAGGGAACAGAGGGCACCCTCAGCAAGTTTGCTGATGATACAAAACTGGGAGGAGTGGGGGATACACCAGAAGCCTGTGCTGCCATTCAGTGAGACCTGAACAGGCTGCAAAGCTGGGTAGAGAGGAATCTAATGAAGTTTAACAAAGGCAAGTGCAGAGTCCTGTACGTCTGGAGAAACAAACACCTGCACCAATACAGGTTAGAGGTTGACCGGCTGGAAAGCAGCTCTGCAGAAAAGACTGGTGGACAAGTTGTCCATAAAACAGCAACATGCCCTCATGGCCAAGAAGGCCAATGCTGTTCTGGGGTGCATTAAGAGTGGGGCCAGCAGGTCAAGGGAGGGTATCCTCCCACTCTACTCTTCCCTAGTGAGGCCACATCTGGAGTATTGTGTCCAGTTCTGGGCTCATCAGTTCAAGAAAGATGAGGCACTACTGGAGACAGTCCAGCGGAGGGCCAGGAAGATGACTGAGGGAATTCAGCATGTCTTTCAGGGGAAGAGGCTGAGAAACCTGGGTCTATTTAGCCTGGATAAGAGAAGATTGAGGAGGGATCTTATTAATGCTTATAAATATCTAAAGGTCAAGTGTCAACAGGATGGGGCCAGGCTCTTCTCAGCGGTACCCATTGACAGGACAAGGGTCAGTGGTCACAAACTGGAACACAGGTATTTCCACCTTAACATGAGGAAAAACTTCTTTACTGTGAGGTTGACAGCAGTGGAACTGGCTTCCCAGGGACGTTGTGGAGTCTCCTTCTCTGAATATATTCAAAACCTGCACGGATGCATTCCTGTTCAACCTGCTCCAGGTGAACCTGCTTCAGCAGGGGGACTGGACTAGATGATCTACAGAGGTCCCTTCCAACCTCTGTCATTCTGTCATGGAACAGGGAGAGTCAGATCTCCTTCTGCAGAGCAAAGTAATTTAAAGTAGTTTCTCAGAGTTCAACTAGCTTTGCTTTACTTTGCCCAGTAAATGCTGAAGGTAATAGGGACACAGTGAATCATTTTTACCTGCATCCATTTGGACTTCACATCTTGTAGATGTCCCTCTTAATGTGGAGTCTGGCAAATGCCAAGCAATTCCTGCATCAATAATGATGAAACTAAGCCCTACTGGCAAAAAAAAAAAAAAAAGTGATTTCTTGTCTATTCTTAGCGCTTGCTTCCAGAGCTTCCATCAGAATCCAAGGTTTTCACAGTGTCTGCTAGTAAAGGCCTGGTTGTGGAGAAATTTTTGACTTGGGTGCAAATCCACACACGTATTTAGGTGCCTAACTGTCTCTATAATCAACCTGGGATATCAACCTCTCAATCTGAGACACAAATACTTGTGAGAACCTATGCCTCACAGTTCGAGTCTCATTGCAAATATGGATAATGTAGTATTTACTAAATAATACAGTCACCACTGTGTCTTAAATTATTTCCAAAGGGATATTTAGCCTTCATAACAGCGTGCAGAGGATACCTTTACAAATTTATGTTTAAATGTCTTTCCATTTACTGACCAGTTTGGTGATGAGACCTGAATAGGTCACTGCTTCTCTGTGCAAAGAACCCTAAGAATTTGTTTCAAGCATCAGAAGTTAAAATGCTGCAATCCATGAAAGACTGTATACAAACAGCCAAAAGAGCAAATCTTGAAATCTATACTTTTCCTTAGGCTTTTCTAGTCAAAATCCCAGTGAAGTCAGACACAGAACATGTTCCTACTGAAGAACTTAAGAGAGATCACCTGAACAGTCTGTATGAAGAGTGAAGACAACATTTGTACCTGAGGAAAGAAAATATATGGAAACAACAAAGTGTTTATTCTCTTTCTCCTATCACTCGAGAAAAAAAGAAACAGAGAAAAGAGAGAAAAAGAATGAAAGAAAAAAATGAAGGAAAAAGAATGAAAGAAAAAAACCCCCAAAAATATGAAGGAAAAAAGGAAGAGAAAGAAAAAAATGAAAGAAAAAAAAAAAGGACACATAAAAAATAGGAAATAAGTCTCTAAACCTGTCTGAACTAACTTCATTGGAGACAGCTGTCTTAAATATGCACAAGTTCTCTTCTCACTTAAAATTATTTAAAAATGGATAACTCCTTAAAATATACTAAATTGAGTATTCACAATGAAAACAAGCTTCTAATCTAGGTCATTGTTCTGTATAGTACTCGGATATGCATGAATGCATTTGGTGCAGAAATCAGGAAGAGTTATGCAAATATAGCTGAGGACAAGATCTGCTTCATTTTCCAAATTCACAGTGTTTAAAATAACTCTTTAGTTGCATATGAAAATTAAAAATGTTACTACCGTTATTTACCATATTCTCTAAATTTCAGCAAGACTAATCATACTGCAAATACTGGAAATACTTTATCCAAGGCACAATTACAAAGGCACTCAAATAATTTTTTACATCTTTGGTTTAGACTTCACTTTCAATCTATGGACAATTCATTTAAGTCCAGCCAAGTCAATTAATTAGCTGTTCATATACTACACTGATTACACCATATAAGAAAGGTAGGGTTTACATACTGCCTGTTGGTCCTGCATTAATACTTAAACAGGACATGCAAAAGCCAAGCTGGTAATATGATCACGTGGAGTAGTATATCACAGAAAAGCAGAACAACCAAAAAAGAATTTTATTCAGTGCTTCAAGGTTGAAAATGGTGTTAGTCAATGCAAATGCTTAATTGTTCAAGGAGGATGTTAGTCCAATTTTACATGAGTGTATATGGAGCTTTTGAAACAATTTCACTAGTGTAAGCATGTTTTTCACATGGATAGTACACATGTTGAGGTCAATAGCACAACTTAAATGTATTCTGGCAACCAAAAGCCCTTTCTACACCTGAGGAAAAATCTCACCTGGGATTTAAGAGTGATCTTCCAACAGACAAGAGCTGCACTGTGTGTCAGTCCCTGGCTGGGTGGTAGGGGAAGGATACTGCTGCAGCACACAAGCAAATCTGCCAACTTTTTTATCTCACACTAGTGACATTTAGAGCCCAAACCTCATTTACAAGTGCAGTTGTAGAATATATTTGCATGCCGTACGTTCAAATGGTCCAGGCCTGAATAAGGACAATAAAGGTTTTTTTTCACAGGGGGAATATAATTTTAATGTAAAATAATCTTAGAGTAGACAGACAAAAGCTTCTGCTTGAGAGCACAGTGTTTATGAAACAGCAAGCCCTTCAGTTGCCCTGGAAACTATATTTGTAAAGGGCCACAATTTATATTGTCCAAGAGGCTTTTAACATTTGCATCAAAGCTTCAGATGAGAACTGTCAGTGAGTATTTATTCACAAAAAAAGCAAACTTCACTTTGAGAAAGTATTTTTTCCTTGGCTGATGATAAATGATCTTTCAAGAAGCAAACCAAATAAACACCCATGAAGTTGTACTTTTGTGATGTGTTTATAGCAAGTCAAGAGCAACACACTTAGGATGTCACGTTTGCTGGTCAGGGTTACACAGAGAACTTCTAATTAAAATAGAAAGGAAAAAAAAATAAAGGAACACCAACAGTTTCAGTACTGACAGCATTTTCCGTTTACCGCTGTTTAGTAATAATCTTGAGGTTGCATCCAGAAACCTCCATCAGATTAGCCCCTACTCTTTAATGACAGAGTAAAGGAAATCGCCTTAGAAAAAGTGTAAGATGCAGAAAGCTAAAATTAAGCAGGCAGGAAAACTTGAGTTTTGTTCAAATACTTAACTTACAAAATGCTCTTAATTTTAGGAGCAGGAAGAGCTATATTTTTCCCCAAGAAAATATTTTTTCTGAAAAAACCCACAACCCTTCAGCTACTATCAGAAGGTCACAAACTTAAGTTGTACAAAAGACTATGCAGAAAGTGCCAATACACTTCCTACTGTATTCTGAATTTAGATAATGAAAAACAGTCTGCAGAGGAGTCTTGATCCTCATACTCAAGCAAATCCCCCACCGAAATCACTGGGTGAATTGTTTATTTGAGGATAAAGCAGAACAGACACCCTTCAATTTTTCTCATTTCTGCATCATTTCCTACTTTTGAAAAATGTAAGGAATGGAAGCTGTGCCACAATGAATTCCTCTTTTGAGGGTCTTGCAGAAACAGGAGTTGAGGACAGGATGCATAAATTTGTATTTATGGCCTGTGTGATACAAAAATTCAGAAATCATATCAAAGAAAAAAGATGTCATAGACATGCTTAGACATGAGTTGAGGGAAAATCTGAGAGGTCTACACTAATGAGGAAAAGAGACAGACAGAATGAGAAACTAAGGTTCTTCTGACTCATTTTCTTTGGGAGAGAAAAAATGAATGAGGAAAAAGAAAAATATATCTGCTCTATCTTTGTGTAGGCAATTGTATATTTTAGACTAGCATTTGCAATATTCAAATATAATATAGAAATAGCAAAAAAAAGCAGTGAAAATTTCACAAATAAAAACAGGCAAGAGTAGAAAAATGGTAATCTTTCACAATATTTTATAAAACGAAAACACTTCTGTTCCTCATATCATAAACTCTTTATGTATGTATTCTTTGATAATTTTGATTTGTTCTGCTAAAATATGCTTCAACCATGTGCTGTCAAACACACACCTACAGGTAAAAACTCATAATGTACATAACAACATTTATCTAACTTGCAAAACTTGTGGAGCTGCTCCTAGGAATTATCATCAGTTAGTGATGGATTATAGGATAGCTTCCCTCTTCTTTTTGGTTTAACTAACCACTGACTTCCTCAAGCTTTGTCTCACCCTGATCAGGTACACACATGTTACATCTATATCTTTTATGTCATGGAGCAAAAGGAACCCAAAATCCTCTGCAGGTAAACCAGTGTACTGTCTCCAAAAACCCTGTTAATATTTCTTTATAAATATAAAATAGAAAGTAAAATCATGTTTGTAGAAAACAAGATTTAAGGACTATGTTCGTTTTTTTTGGATTTCACATTGCTTAGTGTTAGTTTCTTACCATTAACATAATTACAATACAATATGCTCAGATGTAATACCATTCATCTTTATCTCAACATTGTATCTGGGATACAGAGTTATAGTGAATCACCATTAAAATGTACACATGATGGCTGGTTTCTTCTAAAATGTGATGGAAAATTATTCAAAATCACATTTGTAGGTTCACTTTGCCCAAGAGAAATCTATTATTGGAAAACCATGGAATAGCTCAGTTGGACAAGACCTTTTAGTCCATCGAGTCCAATCATACCTGTCCACTACTAAACCATATCCCTGAGCACCTCATCTACCTGTCTTTTAAATACCTCCAGGGATGGTGACTCAACCATGTCCCCGAGAAGCCTGCTCCAGTGCCTGATAACCCTTTTGGTCAAGAAATTTTTCCTGATGTCTACTCTGAACCTCCAGTAGTGCAACTTGAGACCATTTCCTCTCATCCTATTGGCAGTCACCTGGGAGAAGAGACCAACACCCACCTCGCTACACCCTCCTTTCAGGCAGTTGTAGACAGTGATAAGGTTTCCCCTCAGTCTCCTTAGTTCCAGGCTAAACAACCCCAGTGGCCTCAGCCGCCTCTCACAAGGCCTATTCTCCAGTCTCTTTATGAGCTTCGTTGCCCTTCTCTGGATGTGTACCAGTATCTCAATGTCCTTCTTGTAGTGAGGGGCCCAGAATTGAACACAGTATTCAAGATACGGCATCTCTAGTCTTTTTTTCTGTTCTTTGGCCTGTCTAGTGGAGGACAACGGAATGATTGTTAATTTTGCACTTTTACAGCAAGCAGCATCAATTCTGTAGGCCTTACCATAACATCAATGGTAAATAATAATAAGAAAAGCTGAATTTCAGCCTACAATTATACATAAGGTTTGTGAGCAATCCCTTCTTTCCTTTGTGTTACTGTTTTCTCAGCTTTGATGAGAAAACAGTCATTGAAAAAGACGCATATTAAGCAAGCAGTGCTTCCCTGAGACAGTACTGCAAAGTGAGACTGGTTTCAAGATATAAAACTAGTGCATTTTATACTACGTTAGTAATTTTCAGCAAGCGCTCTTTTGAGTCTTCCATGAATTTGTTACAAGACACCTTTATTTGAATATATGCAAGTACTGCGCGAGGTCTCTTCCTGAAAAACACTGCAAGACAAATTTAAATGTATTGTGAATCTTCTCCTCTTGACTGTGACTGGATGCTCCAAATGCAATCAGCACCAAATACAGCCAAAGTAATAGCATAAGATAGAAACTGTCTGTTTCATGCACAGAGAAGATTACTTCTGTCCATTCTGAAAGAAATACCATGTTCCCATAACAGTTCCATGCTAACATGCAAAGCCCACTGATTTCCCATATCAAAACCCTATATAGTGTCTTCTGTACTTGGCAGCAGACACACCATTACCTGCTCTAGAACTAATGGGTTCTGTGATTCACTCATTGAGTCCAACATACTTGTTACAAATATAAAACTCCTTTATGAGGCAATTTTTAAAACTTGAGGGCATTTAAAGATGCCTAAAATGACACCTTGTAGGAACTGAAAACCTTTAAACAAATTTTATTTGCTTCTGGCCACTTTTAACAGTCACTTCCTTCTTTTGGTACCTTTTAACAAACTAGTCCTTCCATACACATAGCTGGAGAGGGGATCCTTGAATAACTTTTAAAGAGGTTCTGAAACATAAGAAAATATGATTGTTGGTCTTAACAGCAATTTATGTTTGCAAATTGCTTATCAAGGGTTGACACCTGTGCTGAAAGCTATTCCAGGATCCATCAATGAAAAACATTGTTTCAGCAGCTATACTAAATCAACCCAACCTTTAATTATATCGTCTAATTTACCTATTTTACAAGCATTCATATCTAAATTAATGCACATGTGATTACCTACAAAGCAAAAGGTTACGCTGCATTTCATTTACAAAACATGTCATCAGGCTAACACTATTCCCACTTAAGTTCATGTAGCAGTGAATACAACATGGCTGCTACTACAACACAAGAACATAAACAGATAGAATATTAAATAAAAAGCATTTCTGTCCTCTTTTTTACACTAGTTGCTCACTCCTGTTCCCAGCCTCTTCATGCCAGCACAGAAGCCCATGCAGGTGTGAACACGACTAGCGAATTCATCCATCCGGGAGCTCATGCTATAGGCTGGTTCCAATCTGCATTAGCTCCCTGGTCCATTCAGAGCAGGGCTTCAATTGCATTTAGGTGGTGCAAATGGGTGAACAGGGTGGTAGATCCACATTCACAGGACTACTTTTTTGAGTGGTAATGATGACTCAACATATGGCTTGAGAGTAAAACTAAATCATTAATAAATTCTTTAGCAAGCCCAGAAATAGCTGGATGTCTAATTATTTGCCCAAGGGTTCTTGCCTGTGAGACTTCTTTCCTACTAGACTCTGGATATCTAATATTCCTGAAGTCAGAACAAAGTCTAAGGACTACCTAGTGATTTCTGATTTCTTTTCAGAGGTCATTACTTTAGCATCACACATCATTACATCTGCTAATGGTTTCTAGGTTTATTATTCAGGGCATAAACAGCAGATGTGATGATATCACCAGGCTTTGTTACCTCTCCTGTTATCTGACCTGCATGTTAGCACTTTTGTGCCCCTTTATGATCCACAGAAAGATGAGATTACAACAGAGAAGGCTGTATTGACAAAATGAACTTGGCTGAGTGACAGAGTTTGTAAGCTCACATGAATAAGCTTGACTGACAGGTTCCCAAAACCAAGTGTCGAGTGGGACAGTACAGTGTCACCCACCCTTACCAAAGGCACAGCTAAGCTAGAGTGGAAGGAGTAACTCCATAGTGCAGAAAGTGAATGAACCACAGCATAGTGTATCAAGGTATGTCACCAAGGCTCTCCTCTTCGGAATATAAAGACTTGTGTTTCAGTTTCCTCTAGTCAGAGCAGAAAACGTATTACCTGAAGTTCCTGTCCTGATCGCACATATTACAGCTGGCACAAACATGAGTTAGGATTTGTATATGAAGCATCCCATGCTGGAACAGTGTGCTTCAGACCCCAAGGGCATCATCAACAGGCCGGTGCAAAAAACAGTTTGCTTCTTGTCTTTGGCATTATGTTTGACTGACACTGACAATCTTCTGTGTCCATCAGTTTAATAAGGACTAAATTAACCCATAAAATGGAAGGTGGAACCGAGACTCTGGTGTTTATTTTTAAAAGGAAGTCTAGTATCTGTTTACATCTCAGTAATTTTGTCTGGAAAAATAAAAACGCTGTCCTCCTATTCTTCATAATGCTCAAGGAATCATGTGCCAGACTAGAAATTCACCCCTGAAGAGACACTGGAAGAGGTGTAAGAAATGAAGCATTGTACCTACCAGACAAAGACTGAGAAAGTTATCTAGATCCTGTTTTTCCTATAGTACTCCTTTGTCACATTAAACTCCCCAAAAGAACGTAACTTCGAAACTGCTCAATCTGCAGACTGATAATATCAAGCAGAATCCACAATTCTTTATTATGTTACATCCAGGTATATAATAGTGATACTGTATTATGTCTAGGTCACCAGTAGACCTTTGACATCTACACTCACCCTTAGAAGCTTTCCAAAAAGAGATAGTTTAAACAACTCTGAAAACAACTGAGATTTCCAGATGCTAGAGAGAAATATTACTCCTAAGGATGAGTAACCTGACCCCTAATGTTTTTCCCTTCTTCAGCTACTCCAAGACAGCCTGCTGCATGCCAGCCTTTTAACTACTGTACCTGATATTTTCCAGATGACTTCAGGGTTCCTTAAAGGAAAAACTCCATACACTCAAAATACTTTGCATTCATTGCAGTATGTCATGCTACACCCAATGTCTACCAAAATGTGTTACTGTCATTTGCTGACAGGTCAAAGCCCTCAGTTTTCCTCTGGGACTGATTTAGGGTCAACGGGACTTTTGCCACAGTGAGAATCATGGTACTTACCCAGTCTGTTAAAAGTCATATACAGCAGCAGACTCTGTAATACCCTGGCAGGATGTTTGTCTCACATTCTGTTATTATATGTGTTAATATCACCAATGCAGAGGCCCTGTGAACTTTCATTACAATTCCATATAAGACATACATATTGTCTTACAAGCAATCGTAGCAAAACACTGCTCATGTTTGCCCATGGACTAAGAAGAGGAAATGGCCACAAGTTGTGCCAAGGGAGGTTTAGACTGGACATTGGGAAAAATTTCTTTACTAAAAGAGTGGTCAGGGATTGGCACAGCTGCCCAGGGAGGTGGTGGAGTCGTCATCCCTGGAGGTGTTTAAAAAATGTATGGATGAGTTTCTTAGGGACAGGGTTTAGTAAGGAGACAGGCAAGGCTGGACTTGGTGATCTCAGAGGTCTCTTCCAACCTAGTGATTCTATGATTCTATGATTCTAAGAAAGCAACTTTGATTTTGCTGAGTTGGCTGAGTTACCAACAGTGGTGCTGTATTAAAAACGTATATTTGCATCTCAGAAACCAGACGATTAGCGTAAGTCTTTGGTAGGTCATCAAAATATCTTTAGATAGTAAGGAAAACTGAAGTTTGGCAACCTAAATTTAAACTGTGACTCTAAAGAAGAAAAGACTTTTCCCTTATACAGCTCCATTGTTGAACCCCTTAGTTGCAATTAGGAAAAATATATATGTGTATGTATTTTCCAAGGTTTTTACTATGGAATAAAACCATCTACATTTAGGACTGTGCACAGTAAGATTACTGCTAACTCCGCAATGAATTATATATATATATGCACTTTAGGACTACTTTTTTTTTATCACAACTTCCTAAAAAGGTTTGCAACTGTTTTGCACAAAGTAATTTTAAGTCTTTGAGTTTTCAGTCTTTTCTTTTTTTACAAGTGGAACGGCAGCAACTACACTCAAGGGAAAAGAAGCCAAGACAGTACCTGGTATCTGTAAAGAGAATTTCTTTGTGAATGTTAGATAATGGATAATATAAATGTCAAATCCTTACCTTTGCAGAGGGCCAGCAACTCAAAGTAAACTTCAAAAAACAACTTCAGGGACATATAAGACATTTTGTAAGAAAGACAGTTTCTCCCTAGTTTAGGTATTATACCTTTTTCCTAAGAGAAGGAAAAATCATTATGATCTGTAGCCAAGCTCAATTCTTCAGTATATGATTGTGCTGGCAAAATGGGGCTTTTGCAAATAATACCATTGAGATTTTGGGCTAAGGTTCATGAGAGTAGATTCACTAACTAACAAGGCAGATGAAGTCCTGGGACTGAATGTTGTGCACCCTTAGGGAAATTAGGAAAGATGAACCGTCTTTCTGCAGTCAACCCTGTCCCAGGAGAACATTCCCTCTTTTACATCTCATTGACGTTCTTTTTTGTGGGAAGTTTGATAGAGGTCACTGCACTAACAACTACAGTATTCAGCATAAAACTGACAGGGACTGGTTCCACAAAAGCAGCAGCAGAAAAAGAAAAAAAAAAGCAAGCGAGCAAAATATTTTTTAAATTATTAGGTCATAAACCAGCAGTGCTACAAAAATACTACTTAAGGATAGAGAATAATTCATAGCTTTGTAAGTGGTTACTGCCCATTTCAAGACTTCTGTTCCTCCTAACAATAAAAAGCAAATTCTAAATTTTTTCAGCATATTCTCCTAAGGACTAAGAGTAAGAAAGATACATTTTTCATGTCACTTGCTGACAGGCAAGCAAAGAAAATCCTATGGTTCACCCTATCCATTGCTGTCCAAATAAATATATTAACTACACGTAAGAGTTATGCTAAATAGTCAGCAGGTATTCAGGAACTCATTCATGATCCCCTTAATATTTCTGTCAGACATCAAATATGGCTTAGAAATAAAGCTGTTGAGCTAAAAAAGCCATGTCAAACATTTTTATCAGTTACCCTCTTCTAGATTTTGAATTCAAGATTAGCAATGGAACTGATTAACAGCCCAGCAAATGATGCTCGCTCTCTCCTTTTAAACATCTTCATCTTTTTCAGTGAAGGAAATTCCAGACACCGCTACAAGGAGAGCATGACCTCTCAGTTAGAAAAGCACACTACACTTCTACTAAAGCCATTTCAGCCATTCTGTTAATATTAACCAGTATTGTGAAATGTAATTTACAATAGGAATCCCCTCTTCAGGCTGTAGTGTTTTCAAAGGCAAAAATCAGACTACTCTTTTTAAGAGCAAGTAGAAATGGACTACTGAAAAAGCAGTTTATTTTGACTAACAGATGAGGCAAATTAACTCAGCAACAGTCTCCTCAATGTACTGCTGTCTAAAATAGAGAAGGCTGCACGGAGAAGGCCAAATAAGCTAATGTAAACTTTCCATCTGGGGAAACTCAAGCAACTATCTGTCATTTACCTAGCCAGGGGTGGGAAGAAGAAACTTACATACTGAACATGGAGACATCCGTGAGTGGTCATCTCAATTTCCATAGCACAGCAACTAAGCTCTGCAGCCCGTTATCCCAGGTGAGTAGTAACATCCAATCTTCGACACCCGTGATAGCAGGGACCACAAGTCTCCAGAAACAACCTCCAACAGTGGGAATTTGACCCTGATACAGCTTATCTCTCTCACAAGCCTGTTTCCATAAGAAGAGGTTCCTTTCCACTGTCATTGCTGCTTTCATGAGATGAGGTAAACAAACAGATCTGGACTTCCTACACAGCTCACATTAAATGGTGTGCCCTTTTAGTTAAATCATTCTGAGATGAAATTATTACAGCCACAAAAGATTTTTTCACACATCATTTAAATCTCCCCAAACTCCTGTGAGATAGTTTTTGGTGTTTAAAAGTGAAATGAAGCTCAGGCCTACATTTTGCCACATTGTATTTTATACAGATTAACTCAAACTCTGTACAGAAAGAAAGACATTATTTATTTAGAAAGCATGGGCCTGTTCTCAACTTTGTATGAACAAATTTCACAAGTTCTGCTCAAGCACAATATTCTATTACAGGCTGTTGATACTTCAAATTAAGGATGTATTTTATGTACATCTCTTTTACAACTGTGTTTATTAGTGTTATTTCATTTCCTAATTTTATGTGGGTGGATAATTACTTTCATTTTCTAAGACAGAATCATAAGCAGATTTTTGGAAATCGTAAAATATTTCTCTGCTATTACAGTGAATGAATAAGCCACCTATGCAAAAAGAGAAACTGTTATGTTGGCTATAAGCACCCGCCTAGTTTTATGTGCTAACCACTGTTAAGAACAGCTAATTATGTTTATGTCTATAAAGTTGTATAGGAGGATGCACAATCGCTTGATACTGTACCCAGTACACATTATTCCAGAACAAATGTCTGAAAGGTAGTGTTATAGTGGAATGTTGTTCTATAATATTTTTCATATTAGCCACACTTAGATGATTTCTCGCAACATGCGTCTCTGGATGACAAAGGACTTCTGTTATTTCTGAACCACAACTAAAGAAATAACCACATTTCTTACAGCTTTGTTGCACTTTATTGCCTGCCTTAGAGTCACACTACATCCACGTTTCTGGGATTTTAAACTACTCCAAATCCTGCTGGAGAAAACAGCTTTTTTGTATATGCAATATGTTTGGTGAATTTATTTCTTTTAGGAATCAGCACGTGAGGAAAGTTCATACCAAATAACCATTCCTGTATCATATTTATTGTACTTTAACATTAACTAAAATGTATATTATATTAACCCACATTGAAGGGAAGTGCTGTCCCCAGATTACACCTGAGTAAATGAAAGCTAACAAAATTGTCTGTGGTAATTCCAAACACAGAACAAACAGGTGGACAGAGCAGTAACTATGTTATTTCCTCAAATTCTTCCAGCTACATGCATTAAAAATTTGAAGCAAAGCCAATTTCTTTCATTAAAAGTTTCCTAGAGAAAGAAAACAAGGAAGGAAATCACATACTTCAGAAACTCTAAAACAAAACATTTGGGTTACTCTTTGATGGCCTCTTGAATCCATCCTTCATAATAAGCCAAAGACAGAGCTCAGTCCCAAAGCTTGAACCATTCCCTTCCACTTGCATTGCTTCCTCCCCTTTTGTGACACACTGTTTTCACTTAGAACATCCCAAACAGTTTTGGCTTGGATCTGATAAAGCGTTCTAAACATTATGTTCTGCGGTTTGGTTGCCGTGACAATAGGAACTGGACCTGAGAATGAAGCATGATCGAAGCACAGCTTCATTCCTGGAACTGAGTTCCTGAAAATCAGTCAATCAGAGCAGAGGAGAAGCCACGGTTGACAGGTCTGTGAACACTCTGCCTGCCATTTTGGAAGTAAGTAATACAAAAGCCCCTCATGGACCTTCAGAGATTCCTGACAGATTCACGCAGAGACCTCGCCTTCTCTCAGCTCGAATGCTAATGTGAAGGAAGAGGCTTGGAACTTCAAGGCCTCAGGCAACCCATCGCACACATCCATGGCCTGAAGACCTCAACGACAGAAGGAGGTTCACTGCTGGATCCAACGGTGGTGAAAACTCTCTCTTATTCTCTCACACACTTTCTCCCTACCTCTCTCCCTCTTTGCCTTTCTCCCTCTCTTTTGCCCCTTTTCTCCTACAAACCAATGCTTATTTTCCAATAAACACCGCCACGGCCTAAGAAAACCTAAATGCCAAATAAGATCAATTGTTGAAAAGGAATCGCTGGTATCGCTATCACCTTAATTTGGATCAATTGGAATTGATGAACCTTTTTAAGGGTTCATAACACCTTCCCAACAACAAGAGTCTTGCAGGAGTTAATACTGCCTGATTTCTTCCTGTCAGCAATGTGGAAGAGTTGTAAACCACGAACATTTTAAGTCCTAGATGAAACTCTCATATAACATATGAATTAATTAGAACATGAAACCTGCATCAAACAATGCCACACTCATAAAAGACTCTCTAACAATTACTCCATACTGGCACAACCAAGAGTTTACAAGCAACAAGGAATGATGCTCTTCTGGCTCATCCCTCATCCCTCTTTCCATATATGACATCTACATTTAATTATGTTCTGTACTACTATATTCCTGTAGGGAGACATGAGCATATGGCCTTTTGGATCTAAGAAAGTAAAAGACAATAACTTAACTGTGATAGACAGAAAAGATTATTTTAAGCTACCTGATGTTTTCTGAAATGGCAACAGCAGAATTCAGCATGTTAGAGTGCAAAGCATTTAAACTGACAGAATGAGATAAGAAAACGCTAGAAAGAAAACTTCTACTATAGTTAATAAGGGTCATATATAGGTATGCAAACATTCATGGTTCCGTTTAAAGTAGAAGAAAAGGAACTGAAACCTGCACTGGCTAGATATTGTATTACACTGGTTCTGTCCAGTAAGTCATTGCACTATTGCAATATCTGGGGGAAAAAGGAGGGGGAAAAGAACCCCAAAAACAATTAGACATTTGAACCTAGAAGAAAAAATGGCAGATCACATCAAGGATGACTATTCTCAAAATTTTCTCACATGAAAACTGGGAGGCCCTAAGCTCAGATGCAGAGAAACATATATGAAAACTGCTTTTTCACACAGCAAGTATGTTAATTAAATACAGTCTATAATTAGTAATATTATGTGCAAAGTTTTGCTATTAGCCAGAGTCTAGACAACAAAATTTTACCATTTTGAAATGAAACCACCATTGGCCCACTTTGTTAGCATTAAAATGAAAGCGATAAGACAGTCTAAACCACACACACATTCACAAGGACTGCAACCGTATTAGCTCTGTAATACTGTTTTGCTGTTGTTATTACTGTATTGCCATTGCTATATAGAAAGCCATAAGCTTTCCACTGATTTTGCAAGACCTCTGGACTGGGACATGTCAGGCTTGCTTTGGGTTAAAAGTTTAGCTTCTAAGGCTACACTTTTTGACATCCCTGCACTTTGCTTTACCTGGTTTAGACATAACACCTTTTTTTTCTAATTGAACAGATATCTGTAGCTCATTTATGTTACTTTTGCTTATCTTTGTAGTGGGCACAACAGTTTTATGACTATAACATAATGATGTAGTATGCATAAATACAAGCCTATGGAAACATAGCAGAGGTCTTGAGAAGCGAAGACAGAGGAGAATATGTAGAGAAATACAGGTATGATATTGCAAAAGAAGATGCATAGATTTGGGACTGAAGACAATATCCATAGCTATAAAATAGGCCAATGGTCAGTTAAAGAAATATGAATCTGAAGATGGAAAAAACTGTGTTTAGGTGTAACAAAGAGAACAAAGAACAAGTATCTAGAATACATAAAAAGAACCATATTCAGTAAACTTGGATGCAATAAGGAAGTGTAGACCGATAAAGAAAGAGAAATGCATTTTAGCAAACTTATAAAAATGTCCTGTAGTGGACTCTAGAACAAATAAGAACAGACCATTAACATAAATATCCTCTTCCTTCTAGTGAAGGACTCCAGATGCTGCCAACACAGGTAACACTACCAGCAGAATGAAGCCATCAACCTTAAGATTTGGAGAAGCAAGGGAAAGGGTGAGCTTAACATCAAGGTAAGAGAGTGGAAACAGTGTGTAACAGCTGGTCTATTATTTTAAAGCATATTCTGCAAGGAAGCCCTCCTTTTCTTTGGTAATAATGGGATCTAGCCCATTAATGATTCTTAGATTAGCCAATTAAGATTCCAATATACATTTCCGTGGGAAGATTTTTCCAATCAAAAAATACAGAATAAGAGAAGAAGAGATGGAGTGAAGGAGAAAGTCTCTCCTTTCAGCATGTATTTATTCCCTGGACTAGTTACCAGGAATCTGGTTCATCATGGGGAGCCACAGGTGTTATTGCAATACAAACAGTAATATACTAGCCACAGGTGTCCATATAAAGGTCATAAATCATTGCAAAGAACTGCTACCAAAAATTCAAATTCTTATAAAATTGTAAACATGGTGACATTCATTGGAAGGAAGCTTCATTTTCCCCAGGCTGTTAAGTAGGAGAAAACTAAACTTATCAGATAAACTATTTGTTATTTACTGTTTCTCAAAATCGGTATGATTCTTGCCCGTTTTCCCAAGGCCTCTTGTTTCTCAAGTATACAGAACCATCAGCATGCTGTTATTGTTTGGAAACCCATGAAGAGTAGCACTGTCAGTGCTTTGCAGACTCCAAAAGCCAAGAGCATATTCATTTCTATGTGAAAAAGGCACTGAGCTCCACATTCCCCAGGAAATCCTATACTTCAGCCTTAGATGGAAGGACTATGGTTAATACTTAGCAATCCCCATACCACAAATGAAGATTAAAATCCCACTTTTACCAGGAAAAAGAAAAAACTTATATAGATCTTTTAATATGAACTAAATATTGAGTTACACACAGATAGTGAAAATCTGTAGGAAGTGATCTCAATCTTTGGAAAGAGAGGAAAACAGTAAATTCAAACATATTATTGCATAGATATGTTTGCAATATTAGAGATATTCTTGACGCTAATATTTGAAAAGCTCCATGGAGAATGATCTACTACAGTCCCTCAGTAGTACTTCATATGCAAAAAGGAGAAAACCTGAGCTTTGCACAGAATAATAACTGAAATGAAGCTAAACTGTCTTTGATTTGCAACCCTTTTTATTAGGCTGCTAGACTCTAACTTCTGGATGAGACACAAAGGTGTGAGATTAACAGTTCTGTCAAGTGATGTGTTCATTAATTACATTTTAAACACTAGCAGAAATAAAATTAACTTTGGCATGATAATAATTCCTAGTGACATTCCAGATTACTATCAAACTATCCTGCAAAGAGTTCAGATAAAATAAATTTTTAAGTATTAAGTAAATTACTTTAAATAATAGTTACCAGTTTCTCCATATTATTCTTTTCATAGTCCACCCATTCCCCACTACGATTTTGGTACTTGCTGAATCAATGAAAGTGCTTATCATACAAATACATAATTATATGCATAAAACAAGTTTTAAATACAGTCAGAAAAATACATTTATATCACCACATTGTTGAAAAAAAATTTTTTTTCACTCATTCATGATAGCATCTTTCTTTCTTCTGCTCCTTGTTATTCATGTTGGAAATTTGGCTTTCACAAAAGATTTGCTCTTTATAAAGATTGCTGTGATATGTGAGGATGTTTTGCTGGCGTATGATTTGCTTTTGCATTTTCTGGAAATAAGTATACATTTAAAAAAAAAACAACAAACAAAACCAAAACCAAGCAGACAAAAATCTTTAGAGGGGTAAAAAGTTATTTAACAATAAGTCATGAAACTATTTACATGTCACCACTGAGTAATTTCTGTAAGCAGCCTTTGCCTTCCTCACCCCATCTCACCTTAATGTCTCTGCAACACAATTAAAATTGGACTAAGTTCCTTGAGGCAGGGTTCTGTATTTCTGTAACAGCTTTGAAGCACCTAATATACATCTGAAAGCCGTAGGAGAAAAAAAAAAAAGACTAGAGTCCAAGCTGTTAAAACTTCATTTTTAGGTTCATCCACCTGTGGACACCTTGTCATGCTATATGTAATGAACGTTTTGTTCCATGATTCCAAAGAAAGTGAAAGAGTCCAACTACCATGGCAAATATGCTATTAGTTATATGCACTATTTTTATGACCAGTACAGTATTGGTTATACACAGTATTTATATCCTTATCACAGCTTCAAATAAGACATGCAAAACCAGCTGTGAACTCAACATGCTTTTTGCCACAATCTTATTCCAAATGAGGTCAAGGTTGCCCACAAGAACTTTGCATATTCTTAATATTCCACTTATTTATATGTATATATATCTATTACTCCATTTCTCTTAAGAAATGAGCAGGACAGGTTAGCAGATTGGAATCTTTCATTTGATGACAAAACAGCCACTAAGTGGAAAGATGAAGCTCAAGGTGTGCCACATTACTCCCCTGGTCCACTTTGCCTCTTTGCACTTGTGTTCATTATCTCCTCTTGCTTTCAAACATATCTGTGTCTCAACTCCAACATGGCATAATTTGGCATGGCATCTAATGGTGGAGAGAGCTAGAAAAAATGAGCTTGTGATCTCCACAGACCACCTGCAGACAACACTGCTGTCAGAAAACTATCCGTTGCAAATTAGATGTGCTTTACTGTGCAGACCTCATAAGAAGCTTCTCCCACAAGGAGCTGATCTATTGATTTTAATATGCTGAAGTGTTTGTACATTTATATGAATGCAAATTTTAAGCACACCATGGGACCCACTCAGTTTCTGATTCAGCACTACTGAAGTCAAGTGAGGCTTTTGGCATTCAAAGATTTGTATATGGTGATTCCTCAGACAGCATGGAACAGATGTGCATCCAAAAGCCCACTTCAGAACAAATTCCTTAACTTGGCTATGCCTGCTTTTTAATGAGTTGGACTTGAAACAACACGAAGTGCTTGGTCTTGCTAACAACTTCACTTGTCAATTTAACTTCAATGGAAGTTACCAGATCTGCAATCTCTTAAAGCTTAGGCTAAACAAAAATAAAATTGGTTCCCTACCTGAATCATCCCAAAATCAAAGCCTTCTTCAACAGAATATGGGCCTCAGAGGTTGGTGCAGGTGCTTCTGCATTTCTGGATACAGCAGATTTCTATTTAAAAATGTAAATTCACCCATTTGGTTGGGACTAGGAGGCAAGGGGCTGGGAGAAAGAACAGAGCCATTCACGCTATTGCAGCTCTGCCTAGAGCAGCATAGCCTCCTAGGCAGGCTGACTGCATACTGTGTCTACGAGCACTGGGACGGTCATGATAAAATCCAGTAGCAGGGAATCAGATCGAGATTGCAAGCCAGCATCCATTCTAGCCCTTACAAATAAGATTGAGCTACTCTTGGGTTACTCTAGGCCAGGCAAATAAAATTCAGATCATGCGGCCTTTATATAGCTTTAAATTTCCAACCATTATGAAATTGTTCTTTGGAAAAGGAAAAAACAACTTCTTTGTCCCTTCCATACACACAGATAGGCTTCAAATCAGATGACTTTCTGCTTGCAAATACGTGACAAATCAGCGTGCATTTCTGTGCGACACAAGTACACACCAGTTATTTTCCTCGACTCTGAGCTGGTTTCTGCCTCCTGTTATCAGTAAAGCATACTGCTCTGCGGACTGCACACAAATGAGTGAAATTACTTTGGTGGGCAGAAGTGAGTGATGAAGAAGAAATGTGTGTTACATCAGCCGCTAGTAAACTATTTCTGTGCATTTCTAAGCCAGCTTCTTGTCTACTGAATACCTGAGTTAAACTAGTATGAAGAAAGTAAGTTAGCAGATTTCCTCTCTTCGAAATGTTTCACATTCAGGCCCTTGGTTAGGTAATTTAGTGAGCAGACATTATTGTCAGCTCCTTTATGTTGTTAATCTAGAATCTAGGTGCCACACTGCTGCAACTTGGCATCAAGGAAAATCTGCTTCTGTGTCAAGGCAGCCAGGATAGCCTGGACTCCGAGAAGGACTAATTGATACTCCAGTAAAGATAGCTATCTCCAGCCCTACTCAAAAGATAAATATTCTAGTGGTTTTAGCATCCTTTTGGATGCTTTTAAGGAGGGCTTCTCTCAGTGTTCCTGCATTTCATCAGCTCTCCCTCTCATGGAAACTCTAAATCACGCATTTAAAAATAGACCATCAGATTATCTGGGTAAATCATAAAGCTCAGCTTATCTCTCGCTTCCCCTTCAAAATATACAATTTATTGTGTCCACCAGCTCAGCAGCACGAAGCCATGAATAATCCTTTTTGTCTGAGTAACACCACACTTTTGATTGTCACTGTGTATCTCCATTACATGCATGTATGTCATGCTGGAATGTGTGTGTCTATGTGAACGTGTGAGGAGGAAGAAGGAATTCACAGTTCTGGCACAAAGGTGTACAATCCTGCTTATGGCAGTGTTTATCCCCATGCCAGCTGTGTGTGTTGTAGCATCACAACACAGCCTAACACAGTCACAGAGAGTAATACCACAATTCAGCAAAAGTAAAGTATTAAGTACTTCAATTATGCATTAAATTGTTGTTTAATACAAACCTAAACCCCAGAACCCACGTGCTTCCCCTGAGGGCAGACTCAATCAATGCCGTACAAGAGAGGACACAAAAATTTTTCAGTTTCTTTCCCAGTGGTTCAAAAGCAACACATAACGGAGCCTTAAACAGCAAATCCCGATTCCAAGCCCCAGGGTTCCTCATACGAGCATCTCCTCATCCTCCTCCCTCTGACAGTGCAGCCCATCAGGCCGCGGGAGACGGAGAAAGCCCTGCAGGGCTATAAATAGCTGCACGGGGCGGGGGGTGGGGGTGGGGGGAGGCAGCAGCACGTTTCCAAAGACGCTCGCTGCAGAGGGAGGGTTTGATGGATTAATTCAGAGGACAAAGGGAAGCGCTAGGAAGTTCACTGACATAGCAGGTAATGCCTGTAGAGAGGGGCAGCAGCTGCACTGGGGGAACTGAAGGGAAACCGAAGGAACGCCTAGCTCGCTTTGAGTGTCCCACCTATTTCAGATCATTTCTGCAGAGCTCCCCGAGATGGGCTGTGGGCTCGAAGGGTCCAGGGCTGAGAGAGACAGCGAGAATACGAACCAACTCCATCGAAGCGTTACTAGCACACGCAACTTACTGCCTGTGCCAAGTTTGTACTGAGTCAAGCGGTGTTCTTGATACACAGTGCATTTGCACTGACTGTGCACGCGGTGTCCCTGAACTTGCTCCAGCGTGGAAACAGTAGTGCTGGCTTCCCTACCCTCTGCCTGGATTTCCTTCGAGAGACAAAGCGGAGAGGTCCTGTCTCCCAGCAGCCGTCCTGTTCCCCTTCCTCGCCCTCCCCGAAACTTTCGGGAACTGCGGACACCGCCTGAACCACAGGTGCCTGTGCTCGCCCCTTCCCCTCCGGGGACGCTCCGGGCGCTCCTCCGTCATCGCGTGGCGCCGCTGCCACCCGGGCCGCCTGCGCGGTGGTCGGCGAGCAGCCCCCGCCGCTCCGCGCCCACCCGGCTGCCCACCCGGCTGCCCACCCGGCTGCCCGGTGCTGCAGTGCCCGGCCCGGCCCAGCCCTCGGTCTCTCACCGTCCTCCAGAGCCGCTGCCGCTTGGTACTGACGGAGGTGGCGGTAACGATGAGGTGGGAGACGGACACCACCAGCCCGAAAACGATGGCGAGCAGGGTCCGGACGGGCAGCAGCGAGTAGGAGACGAAGGTGACCAGCATGAGCTGCCACATGCCCTGCTCGGGAGCGCTGGGGGGCTCCATGCCGTAGGCGCCGAGCGAGAACGGGCAGCAGAGGAAGGAGAAGGTGAAACTGAAGAGCAAAGTGAGCTTGACGATCTGCTGCAGCTGGGTGACCTGCAGGTACTTGACATTGGTGACGATGAAGAGGGAGAGGAAGATGATGCAGTGCACCGGGTGCGAGCCTTTGGAGATGGTCAGGCTGGGGCCGGAGAGCAGCTCCACCAGGGCCAGGCTGGCGGTAAGCACGATGAGGACGGCCAGCGCCTTCAGGGTGGACGTCTGCTCCAGCTTCAGGTTGTAGCTCTGGAAGAGAGCCTCCAGTTCCTTGCAGTCAAACTCGTCCTCGCAGGCGATGGCATCCAGCAGCAGCAAGGGAGGGGGGTCCCCGAGCCCGGCTCCCGCTCCCGCCGCCGCGGCAGACGGCGGGGAGCAGCAGCAGTGGCAGCACTTCTTCCTCTTGGTCTTGACTTTCTGAAACGGTATTTCCTCCATGTCAGTGCCATTCATAAACCCCGGGGAAGAAATGCTCCTCCTGGTGTCCCCCGCTGCCGATCCTCTGCCTCGCTGCTCATAAAATCACGAGAGGGGGGCTGCACGCAGGAGCCGCGGCCGCTCGCCCGCCCGCCGGCAGCCGCCGCAGCTCCGTGGCCGCGAGCACCGGGTGCAGCCCGCCAGCCGCAGCCCGCGGCACCGGCTGACGCCCCCCTCCGCTGCTGCCGAGCAGCCAGGGGTGGCAGGGACGGCGGCAGGAGAGCCTCACTTGTGTTAATATGCCAACCTTCCTGCCTGCTGTCTCCCTCCCTCTCTCTGTCTCTCGCTCCCTCTCTCCCCCCTCCACCCTCACCCTCCTCCTCCTCCTCCTCCCTCCTCCTCCTCCTTCTTCTCCTCCTCCTCCCCTGGTGCTCCAGGGATGTTAATCTCCTAATGACACCAAAACACCATCCAAAGGTTTGAAATCAATCGGAAGGAGGGGTGGGTGGAAGCGGAGAGCAGGGGAGTGCGCAATAATCAACAGGCGCGTCTCCCTTCAGATGCCGCTATTTGGAGGTGCAGGAGACTGGGTACCAAACGGGTTCCTGGGCAGCGGGCAGCATTTAAAAAAACCCCAACCAAACCCACAAACAAACAAACAAAAACCAAGGAAAAAAACCCTAATATTGAAACCCAGCCAGGGGACTTGGCTAAGAGAAGAGAAGGCAGGGGCCGGAGGGAAAGCAGGAGCAGGGAAAGGCAGGGCGATTCCCTCCCCGCGTCCGAGAGCATCTCACCGGGAGCTGGGAGCGACAGACGCCTGCGCGCCGCCCGTTTGGGAAGCCGCACACGTCCCCCGGCGCGACGCAGCGGGGCGGAGGGGTGACCCTCCCCACCGGGCGCCCGGTGCCCCCCGGGCTGCGCACGCCTTTGACCACCTTGTGCTGCCTGGCTTTACACCTAAGTAAATACGTAGAGATACACAACATCTATATGTAAAGACAGAAATACAGGTAAACCTACAGACGTATGCAAATGTATATATTTATGATTTTTTACATGTAGGTGAATCTTAGTTCCTTTGAAAACTAAAGTCTTATCTGCCTGAATAAACATACTGATTTCACTTGTCTTGTATGCACTTCTCCCTGTCTGGGAGTACAAATCAGGCAATGGCTGTGGAAGTCTACTCGTATGACAAGATTTAATTATCATCCCTCACAAAATTGCTCTCAATACCTCATCAAAAACTTGAGTTGAGAATCCATGTGGATTTTTTTGAAGAAAATCTTCCAGTTCTGCCTATAATGTGGCTACCACATTCCACTATTACCAAGTTGTCATTAAAAAATACAATAAAATATTATTTTCTGTAACCATTTAATCTAATTTGGGGATTTTGAAGCTGATTCCAAACTCACCAGAACTAGAGAAAGGACTCCAGTTGTCCTTTTGCCATTGGATCAAGCATTTGTAAGAATCAGGGCTAGGAAAATGTCAAAGTAGAAGACCAATATGTCAGGAACATTTGGCTTTTCAAATGTAGTGCAGGAACAGAATCAATTTACAGAATCAAAAGCAGAATCCTATGGGTATATTGAAGATCCAGTTGCTATTTTTTGTGTCAGGGGATTCAGGTTCTTGTTCTGGTTTGGGGCTGAAGATCCTTAAGATCAACAGCAGACAGGGATTCCTT
Source organism: Neomorphus geoffroyi (assembly GCA_033558235.1). NCBI lineage: Eukaryota > Metazoa > Chordata > Aves > Cuculiformes > Neomorphidae > Neomorphus > Neomorphus geoffroyi. Next base: position 31,483,928 of record JAUMJM010000004.1, read on the forward strand.
AAAATTTGTTGCAGCTGTGAATGATGTTGGTACTTCACTTCTGGATAGTAAAGTAGTTTAAAAAAAGCTGATACATGATTTAAATCAACATAGTTTTTTACATCAATATTTTAGTATTTTGTGTTAATCTTAGCACTCCAGACTCAATATGCAGTTGTTCTTTTGAACCTGTGCAGACCTCCTTACGAAAAGGGAATGCATCGACATTGCTGGAGTTTGTGTGTTATAGATTCAAAATATTTCACACTTGAGACAATGACATTTACTTACTCATTGTTAATGTAACGCCAGTCATGATGGTTTGCTAAACTGTGACTTAAACTCTCCTAAACTGTAGAGCTGTAAAAATAGCTGGTGTTTAGATTTCTGTAACTTCCTTCAGGAAGAAAGTAAAAGGGTTGAATTTGCTGGCCCGAGTACTATAAACTGCTATTACAGCTATAAAACTACTGGAATGCACTTGACACAGTGCTGTATTTTCTAACCAAACTTATCCGCTGCAGATGACAGCAGCCTTGTTGGGGTTTTGTGAACTGCGAACAACACTTTGTGGTCTGTAGTGCGCTTCTGGCTCATTTCTAAGGAACATATGTGGTTGGTTTTGGTATATAATGACCTCAAAGTTCTGGATGATAGCCAGATTCAAGCCAGACCTTCCTGTTGAACCGTCCTTGCATTTCTAACAGTGACGAGTCAGGGAATAAAAGTGGAAGGGCGATTAGAGCCCAGCTTTATCACCTTTTGCATTGCAAAACCTGTCTGTTTTTCTAGCCTTGTCCTAAGAGGCAAACTGACTTGATTGTTTGAGTCACTGGAAGTGGAAAATGTTTCTACGTGGAGAGCTGAGCAGTATATGGACCTAGGTTATACTAAGCAGAAGTCTCCCGACTTTGCTGGAACTCAGAAGTGGTCTTGAATTAAAGGACCTCTCAGAGTTTCAGAACATCTGTTTTTATTTGCTTTGTGCATATAGATTGTCCATTTAATAATTATTTATTTTTCACTGCCCATCTTGTTTTACTTTATTGAACTCAGTGCTTGCTTTTTAGATCTCCTTACCTCCAACAGTTTCAAGCACTCACTGCCTGATGCATTGGTCAGGAGTCATCTTTGGAAGCAATGCTTTTCGCAGAAGCAGATCTTCTCAGGTTCATGACAGTTTTAGAATTCAGCATAATCAAAGTTTGACATCTGTAGAATTTTTGTCTTGGGTTAATTTTTATTGGATTAAGGATTACAAAGATGTTAATCTTTTATCTATATTTAGTATTACTTACTTGTAACAGAATATCACGCTGTATAATCTGAGACAGGGATAAAAATCTTTTTTTCTTCTCACCTCTGACAGTAAGAGTAAGGACTCTGCATAAAGCTATTGAGAAATTTCTGCAGACTCATTCTAGCAGGCACAGCTTGTTAATGCCACCACATAAATGTGTCTAGCTAGAGAAAAGCAGTGATGTTAGCAGGACAGAAGAGGTCCTGCAGAAAACAGTAGGAAAGGCCAGGCTTGAGCATAAAAATCATAGAATCATAGAATCATTGTGTTGGAAGAGACCTCTGAGATCACCAAGTCCAACCGTGCCTGTCTTCCTACTAAACCATGTCCCTAAGAAACTCGTCTACCCGTTTTTTAAACACATCCAGGGATGGCAACTCTACCACCTCCTTGGGCAGCCGTGCCAATCTCTGACCACCCTTTCAGTGAAGAAATTCTTCCTGATGTCCAGTCTAAACCTCCCCTGGCACAACTTGCGGCCATTTCCTCTTGTCACTTGTAAGAAGAGACCAGCACCCACCAACAGACTGTTTCCCTCCTCTTGTGGATCTCTGAAATATATTCATCTTTTTTTTCTAGATTTTTTAGGAAAACCAAGGTTTGAAAAAAGTGAAAGTATGTTTTTTTCAAATCATGCACAGATTTAATTTGGAAGCAGTATGGGGACTCCATTCACATTCCTATTTCAAGAAATACAGACTAGATTTCTATAAGGCTACTGAAATGCTGTTTCGATAGATCTCATGAGCATCATGGTGACTCTGCCTAAAAATTAAATGTGATTTTTTTTAAAATTTGATTTTTATTGCATGTATTCTGATGGAGAACAAATGAAACAGGTAGTTCTGATATATACCACTTCAACAGTTAAACAACTTTAGCTGCAATTTTGAATTTGCCTAAATAGAGAGTTTCTGTTACAGACATGAAATAAACTTTGCCCAGTGAAAGTAAGTGAAAGCCTTACAACACCTATAAATTCAGGTGTTAGGAAACATTACCACATAACCCCAACGCTGTTCTCTAAAACAACTTTTTCCTTTGTGCTTCTTCATACAAGAACCAATTTTAAAAGACAAACAGTTGCCTAATCCAATCAGAACAGAGTTGAGTCCTTCAATGATGAATTTAGGTTGTAACACTAATCATTCAATGACAAACCTGCACCTTAGCTTCTGCTCAGATATAAAACCAGCACTTCACTCAGTTTCCTTTGGAGTGCACAGTGTTCATTGAGATTATTTTAATCACAATTCTATCTATATGGAAGTCTATTTAATTGTGTATACTATTGAGAACAAAAATACAAGGTGAGAAGAAAATTGCGTTAGTGCATTGACCTCAAGTTACTCGTCAGACAAGACTGCTGCTGAAGTACTTGGGAGATTTGACCAAAAAATAATATGGTTGAAGTGGCTAATTTGCCAGGAGAGAATAGGGGTGGGTTTTCTCCAGTCCTGCAGTGAGCAGAGAGTAGACATTAAGAGCATTTGAATCCTTTACCTCTCTCTTCTATTCTAAGCCTTCCAGGAGACCATGACACTTCTGTGACCTACTGAACTTCTATATTAATACTAACAAATCTCTCCAGTGAGCAAGCAATGTGCTTTTCAGCCAGCATGGATTTATAGCAGGTCAGCTGGATCCTTTCAGCCTTTTGATAAGTCATTCATTTCCTCCATCAATACTGCATCAAATCTGATGCATCCATTCTTCATCTAAAATTAGAGCTATCAAAAGACTTTTATATAGGCAGAATTTCAGGAAAGGAGAAAGGTGTGTTTTTATGAGGAATTCATTGACTCTTTCTTTTATGATCTCTAGTAAGTTCTCAGAAGCTTTCCCAAATACCACACCCCATCTAGCCATGCTTCTGTTTCACCACTCCCTACTGCATCATCCTTGTTCGCTCAGGAGAATATTAGGATTTTTCGTTCAGGAGCCTGTGGATGGCAACAGCAAGGAAATGGCACAGGAGAGGTTTCAAAGCTTCCTCAAAAGAATTTACTGCATACTGTGCCAAGGGCTATACAACAGTGATATATTGATTAAAATATTGAAGAGCAAAACAAGAAATCACAAACCACCTGCAAAACCTACACTGCGTTCGTACCATCTACTTAACTTTATTTTGTTTTTGTTGTGCAGCTTGGAGTCTAATCTTTCTCAGGGGAGAACAGTGTGCAAGAGGGTATGATACAGCTAATCTCAGTTGACTATGAATCTTCTGGTACCTCCTCATGATGCAATGCAGCTCCAACTGATCTACCAGATCAGTTACCGAAACCCATGTTTACCAAAATGTTACATGACTTGCACTTCTGTCAGAGCTTACCAGCTCAGGCTTTATACTATGTTTACAGGGTTGTGCAGTAACGAGGTCTGGAGACGGCTTGTTCAGGACTGTCTTGGGATCTTTGCACTGCAGTTTGGAGACTAGAACTATCACATTAGCCTGCAGCAACTGACAACCTTTTCCTTTCTTTCCTTTCAGTAAGGCAGATCTTTCAACACATTGATAGCTTCAGAATCACGTTCTCATCCAAGGCCAGGATACAGCCTGACCAGCTCGGCTTGATTTTTTGCTTCAATAAAGCTATTATTTTGTCTTTCCTGGTCATCTTGGTTAGCAGATTATTTTTTTTTTTTATTGACTCCACAGTCAATATCTCCTAAACCCCATAATTATATAAAGCTGAATCCTTTTGCAAATCCTTTCAGAAAAACAAATAAAACAAACTCAACCATCTCCCAACATCTCAGTGCTTGTCCATGCAACAGAACAATGAAGATTTCCCAAACCAGTTAGCAGATTTTATAGCGATTTCTGTTATGCAGGTGATCTGATTGACCGAGGGATTCTTAAAAGTCCCTTAGCTGTAACAACATACTCAGAAAATTGAGACCACGTGAGAGAAAATATTTTTAATTCTCCTTGCTTCCGTGTCAAGCATTCAATTCTCATTTTAGGAGTTCTGCAAATGCCTCGTATTAGGGCACTGACAGTGTTTGAGAACATTATACAGCTCCAATCCTGTTCTGTGAAATCAAAGGAAATTTTGATATTCACTGCAGCTATGTTAGCTTTGCTATTATAACCATGCTTATTTCCCAAGGAAGGTTTCTGTTCCACTTCATATTCCTACGGCCATTTTCTAAGGTAAGGGAAAGGCTTCATTCAGAGCATTCTGGTTTGCCTCATGAAATGTAGTTAAGATCTATTTTATTTTGTTTAGTGTAATTGTTTGAATTCCTTGAAAAGGAAAAGCCAAGATGTAAGCAAAAGTAAAGAAAGAAATTATAGCTGAATTCTAAAGTTCACTCCTACCCATGTTTCCGATACATTCATTTTAAAAAAATTTATATTAAATAGTAATCCATATTCACCAGATCTGATTGCCTCCTATTTTGCTCATCTCTAAGTTATATTGCACAAATATTCTTGGTACTATTATTTATGAACTGAAAATTTAGTAAACAGTTCCTCCTCCCACCCTTTCCCCCATACCCTTTTTTTTGTTTTGTTTTAAATTAAGGCTATCAGTTGTTTAAGATTTTTTTTTTATTTCATATGTTTTTTATTATGTAACATTTTCATTCTTGGTAATACTCTGGACATGCTCTGCTATGACTTTCCATCAGAGTGCCCTCATTAGGAGTTCTGCAAAGAGCTACTTCAAGTGCCAGATCTGAGACTGGACTCTGGACTTCTGATTTGGGCCGAACTCCACATTGATTTCATTTGAGAGTGTTTCTTGAGTTAAGTGCACTAAAAGTCTGCGTATTTTCAAAAGAACATAAAATACACTGACAGTACGGATTCAACAATAACTAGTAATATATTTGTAGTCAGTTCCTACTGGAGAAAAAATTGCTCTTTTATACTAGTTTTCGTGTTTTCTGATGGTAACTATGAAGCTAACAATAGTTTCAAGTCATAGCATACTATAGACAGTGTCTTCCCTGCCAATTAGTACTTGCACTTTGTCTCCACTTCACTGAAGTGATTACAGATATAGTCCTTTGCTGCATTTATAAACCCAAATAAAAAACTTATTGATGCTTTTCAAATAGAAAGATAAGCTTGTTACAGAAGGCAGTGTCGCAGAAGACACTTCCTGGAGATTCGCCTTCTCCAACACCTCCTTGCAAAGACCAGAGTGCCCAGAAGCAGCATGTATCAGATACTATACTGCCGTTCCACTTAATTTCCACCGAGGGCCAAGATTGCCTCTATTTTATCTATGTAATGAGATTCTTCATGTAAGTCCTGCAACCAGCAACAACTAATTAGGTCAAATTAACAGCACATATGTTACTGGATCTATTTTGAGTTTAAACCCTCAAGATGGATCTACCCTCTTAAAGGTAACAACTGCTGGATGTTAAAATTAAAAGGACAACTTAATGTTGTGCTGTGTTTACTATTCCTTTAGCCGTACCGTTGATCAACATTAAGATAGATTTCCGTGGCCTTCAGTGGTATATTTGTTTTCTCATCCCCTGTGCTCCCCTTTCATCCTAAACAATTTGCATAAACCTGCATAATGCTATTTAGCTTATGCCCCACCGTTACTATAAATAGATGAACTGGAAATTCGGCTTAGTAAAGCAACTTAATTTTTTCTTGCCTCATTCCTTCTTCTTGCTTACATGCTGTGCATGTGTTTGTGTGCACAGAGGTGTGAAAGAGATTGTGTATGCAAAAGGAATTTTAAGAGAAACACAAAATTTTCTGAGCATACACAAAACCAGGAGCCTGAAGAACAACCCCAAACATTGCAGGGGTTCCTGTATGTGTGTATGTGTGCATGTGAGCATGTATGGTTGTTAATGTAGAGAAGCAGATTTTTTTTTTTTTTTTTTGTCAAAAAGGGAAAAAATTTACCTTTTTCCTCAAGTGAAACAAGTTGAGAGTTATGTAGTCAGGTGGTGATGTTGCTAACACTACATCTCATACCTTTCACACAGGTGTTGCTTTTTGTGTTTTCATTTACTTACTGAACAATGTTTTTGCATATCTGTCAAGAGTACAGTTGAAAATCAGGTTGTTTCTTTAAAAACCCAGAGGTGAAATTAAAAATCTCATAGAGTGAGGAATATGTCTAGTTGGAAGGAACTCATAAGGATTATCTCATTTTTTTGAAACAAAATAAAAAAGATGCTTAGATTTTATTTAAAAGTTGGCATTTTTTCTCATAGGTTTTGATTGCAAAAAAAATATAAAAAATTCATTAGTTTAAATATAGCTCTGCATGCCTAAAAACTTAATTGTATATGTGGTACGGCTATTTTTGTAGCACCTTAGCAGTTAATCCCTGTGAATGCTTCCCTTCCTCAGCGCAGACAACACTTTAAAGCACAGAGATGCATTACTCTAAAGGAGAGCTTGCCATTGTTTTTAACCCTAAATTGAGTAGACACAAGCCTGACTGTATCTATTACAGCTTGGGTCTTATCCTCTAGTCTGAAATATCTCTCACTTCTCTAAACAAGGTTAAGTGCTATTTTTTCTTCCACTAATCCTGCTTAGCAAGACAATGTGGTAGTCTGGGCAGTTTAAATATTCCAGTTAAGTGGGAGAAAGGTCACTGCAAGATTACTGCAAAGGTATCAGGTGACACTAAAGGATGAATTCATTTTTCCTAAGGGATTTCTTAAAGGATTGCCAAAGGATTTTAGGGAAGGCAAGGCAGTACTAACATTAAAATAAAAAAATTGTAGAAATATACCACTGCCATCACAGTAATGAAACCTGTCTTATTTTGGGGAATAGGTTTTACAGTTTTGTCCAGCACCAATGCACTCTTTTGGCCCTGCACCAAACTCATCAGAAGCTCAGGGGGGATTTTCCACTCCCTTTATCCCCCAAGAACTGCTCTGTGGTGCCCAGTGGTGAATTCTGCCTCATGATGGCCAGCTCTGCTCATCACACTAAGAAAAATTCCCCTGATTTCAGCGGTAATGTATCCTACAGGGCTGAGTCCAGAGGTTAAGGGAGTCAACTGGATATTTTCTGTCAGCTCTCCACAGTTTTATACCTGGCTCATAACTTTGAGGCCTTTACATTCAAGATACGTATGTGACCTCTTCAGTGAGATTTGCCCCTGCAGTCAGGAAGGTGCTTCCAGGGGTCCGAGTGTCCGCGAGACAGACACCCATCAAGCAAATACTGAAGAGAAATGACCTGTTGACTAAGCATTTAAAATTCTAACCTGTAGATAATGTTTTTTTCCCCCCAAGAGTCCCATGGAACTTTATTCGAGGACCTGGTGAGAAGAGGTAACAGCAATAATCCAGAAAGTGTTGAGAGCACTTTCTGAGGATGTAGGAAACTGAAGTACCATCCCTGATCATGCAGGGGTGATATGCACCCTCTTATGCAGCAGTATAGGCTTGGGGGCTACCCAGCTGGAAAGCAGTTTGGCAGAAATTAACCTGGGGGTCCTGATGGGCACCAAGTTCAGCATAAACCAGTGATGTAGCCTTGTGGCAAAGAAAGCGAATTAGTATCCTGGGATATAATGGGAGATGTTTTGCCAGCAGATCAAGGAAGGTGCTCCTTCTCTCCTCAGCACTGGTGAGGTTGCACCTGAAGTACTGTGTCCAGTTCTGGGCTTCAAGGTACAAAAGAGACATGAATGTATGGAAGAGAGTCCAGTGGAGGGCCACAAAGATAATTAAGGGACTGGAGGTATCTTTTGCGAAGGAAGTTTGAGAAGGCAGAGTTTGTTCAGCCTGGAAACGTTATTTTAGCACTCCAGTTTTTTTTCTTGCAGTAGCTGAATGTGAGATTTGAGGACTATAATTTGTGTTTTGGTTCTTCATTTGGTTGCTGAGAGCACAAACATTTGTGTCTGTGAGCAGAGAAATGAGAAAACGCTGCACTATCAAGCTGACCGTCTTCACAAACTTTGAAATGTTCTGCCTGGAAATCATTCCATAGTTCAAAAGTTACCAGGTGTAACAATCTGATTTTGTAGCCTTGTCATTTTGCACAGAAGTGAGTATTATTTCCTCTTTTAAATATATTGTAATATATGGAACTTGCAAAGTTGCAAGATTTTTCCTCCTGTCTTTAATCATTCGCATGATTAAACTAACAAAACAATTAAAAGAAACGAAATGTTAGCAACATGAGTTACTATTCACCCACTGTATCTGAACAACTTTTATTTTAGTTCAGTAGCATCCTTGTGTGTGCCTCAGAGTATAGTGTCCTTGTGATTTCAGTGAAACTCTTCTCAGACTTCTTTACATTTCATGTGTCTTTTCACCTTCCATAGTATTTCAGTTACACACAATACATGAAATGCCCTTCTAAAATTTCAGAATTTGAAATGGATTAACCTGGCTTTTCAATAGATTTTCAAAACCTATTTATCATCAAGAACTTTTTTTAACCTAAGGAGTTTTATGCATACATTTGTAGTAATGAATACAAGCTATTATGTCTGTCATAATACGAAGCAATTCAACTGGTATCATTTTCATAAATATTTAAAAGCTGGCACACCTACAGGATAGGCTGGGGGTTTTCTAGTAGTCATTAAAAAAAGAGGAAAACCTATGTGATCTTCATCTAGATGAACATCAAATTGGAGGTAAAGGTGAGACACTTGTGGCTTTATTTTGAGTTAGTAGGTTAAAATCAGGTTTAGAGATAATAGCAATAAGATCCTAAGACCTCTTTCCTTCTCTGCATTTTCAGTTGTGGGAATACATACATCCCACATCTCCCAGGAGACTGCAACCAAGATGCAGTCTTGGACACGGCTTTGATCAGCCTGAACTAGTGAAAGATATTCCCTTATGGCAGGAGAGTAGATGATCCCATCCAATCCAAACTATTCTATGGTTTTGTGATTCTGTGTTCCAGCTGATGATTCTTATCAGCAAAGATAAGAAGAGATCAAATTCAGTACCCTGGATCCAAGGGCAAGAACAACAAGCATACCTGGGAAACTGAACCATGGCAGAATTATGAGGAGGGAAATGTAAAATACATATAGAAACACTGAGTCAAGGAGATTGCTCAAATTGGACTTCCTTTTCTGTTTGTCCAGAAGTTATGTTAAGTATTGAACCTTGCTCTTCATTTTTTGATCCATACGTAAACTTCATCTGGCCAGATTCATTGTAAAATATGATTTTTCCTGAGACAAGAATTGCAAATATGAGTTGAGGAGCCTTTCAGTTACCTTTTCAAGTGTCTCCCATAATTGGACATGAACTGAAAAACTATTTCTAATCACAAAGATATAACATGTCAATAAATGGAGCAAAGCCCTTTTTCTCTTCTTCCAATTGCTTTGGTATCATTGCTGTCTCCTGTAGGGAACCAGAATAGCGTGGAGTTTTTGCCAGAGGAATATCCTCATGTATATTTGATGTTGTTGCTAAATGGTATTGTGCTTATCATTTGTGAATCACTGAAGCTTGCCTCTGTTTCTTGTAGCTGGGTTTTGGGCCTAAAGGTTTATTTTAGTGGCCCTTTAAGCTCCCACCTGGTTATTTTGTTGCTTACACTAATCAATTGGTGCATTCATTTGTAGATTTTCTAAGGTAGGTAAATGCACACAGTCCTTTCCATGATCCACTTCAAGCCACTGCGATGGTTGCACATTGAAAAAATGCCAGGCAGTCATGGCAATAAGCAGTTAGTTCAAGGTAGTGAAAGGGTGGAATTTCTCTTCTTCCTTTGCTTCTACATCTAGAACTAATGAAATATAAGGATCACAAAAAGTCGCAGCATCTTAGGAATTATACAAATTACAAAATGCAGGAATAGACAACTTCAGTTCATTTTTTCAGTCTTGGAAAAAAATTACTTAGAATGTTGTTTACTCATACAGAAATGTTAACATTAAACTATGGCATTTTTGCAGATATTATTCTTCAGGATTAGTTGCTTGTACTTTAATGATACTAAAAAATACCAGACAGTCATGGAATCATAGAGTGGTTTGGGTTGAAAGGAACTTTTAAAGTTCATCTAGTCTAATCCCTCTGCAATGAGCAAGGACATGTTCTAATAGATAAGGTTGCTCAGAGCCCCATCCAACCTATCTTTAGTGTTTCTAGGGATGGGACATCTAAAACCTCTCTGGGCAATCTGTTACAGTGTTTCACCACCCTCAAGGTAAAAATTTTCTACCATAAGCAGGTTTAAAATCTAGCTGTGGAAAATTCTGTAAAATTATATTGTATATTAGTTTCATTTCTGAAGAGTTTATAGCCTAAATAAACACGACTGAAGGAGACTATAGAAGATAAAGAGAATACTAAATGAAAAAAAAAAATCAGGATGAATACTCAGTTGACTGCAATGAAATTTTTAGGATGCATTTCATCTGCAAGCAAAGACAGCTTTCTGATTCTTTTTTCTGAAAAAAAGTAATTTCTTTAGCTCAGAGCAATTGTTTACAGGGACTTACCAAGTGAACCGAAGCTGATTTTCATCTGTGGCTTTACACTGACTTTCCTTCATGTACAAGTTCTCATTCTTCTTGCATTGTTTTCTAGAAAAATGCTTAACTTCTCTCAGTGAACGTGATATGCAAACTACGCATCACATGTCAAACTGGCCACATGTATAATTTTTTTTAAACTCGAAATTTAATCTTATTTCCAATGTATTTAACCACATACTTTTCATCTTTTGTACTTCTGCTTGGTCACATGAGTAGTATCCTGGAAGATTGCACAGATGACTACTCAGCTTCCATTCATGAGCCATACGGTCTTGACTTATCAGAAGTACAAGTTAGTTTAATAACTACACCACAGGGGGGAAAAAATGGCTGAGTTAAGAATTACTTTGAATGGCCAGTAAACATAAAGGAAGAAGTGAAGTAATGTATGTAGCACCAGTAGCACACTTGGTACTTCAGCAGTGTGACAGAACCCCACAGTGAAGATTTTACAGTTTACATAAGCAAAAACGAAGTGCAGGATTTTCAAAAGTGATCTAATATAAACTGTCAGTTCCCACTCAGATAACCCCCCTTTTTTTTTTCTTAGATGTTGGCTGTTCCACATAAGATCAACATTTCAGTAGCTTTTGAACTGAGAGACTGTCTGTACTGGTTCAATAACCACGTGGACAGCAATATTTGTGCTGACACCCTTGTCAGAAAAGAATACATTGAATTTGTCATTTTCAACTGAACATAAATCCCCACTTCCAGGCTTTATATCTGTTGGTCTGCCATTTAATAGCTGCAAAAATCTAGTTATCTTTAGAGAGAAGAGCAAGGTCCTCATGCTTTGAACCATAATCGACTTGCTCAAGAAACTATGAAAAAACTTTTCAATGTCAAATTCTGTAATACTAACCTAACCAGAAACCAACATGGCCTAAAATACAGATGGGAAACGTTCATGAACATTCAGACAGAAGACATGCAGAGTTTACACAAAATTTGAATTTTCATGAAGCTGTGAAGAAATCTTTAGAAATCCATTCAATGGTTTAGAATGCGGTTAGATCAGATCTAAAGAAACTGTCAGGCTGATACCTCCTCGAGTACATCTGGAACATCAGAAGGAAGCTTGTTAGGAAATAAACCAAAAGGTTTCAGCATGAAAGGAGAATATATGTACCGTCTGGGAAGTTTTGAAAGACATGAAAAGCACAGTTAACAACTGGAACTCATTGCAAAATTACCTCTCAGCTGGGACAACAATTGTTTTGAAAGTAAAAGCAGGAAAAAATAGTACTGCTGAAAAGAAAAGGGTTTTTAAAGAAAGAAAAAGTGTTGGCTTTGTAAAAAATGTATGAAATTATTGAATAAGAATCACAGATTTAACACTGGTGACTTTCAGACTATAAATTTAATTAACTGTATCTCTCATCAAATTTTAATTTGGAAACAAAGATTTTACCTCCCCCTACACATAGGAACTGCTTAGTATGCATCAAAAGACTTTCTCACAGTAAACAAACTCATGGGATATAATTGTGAGAGATTCGATTCTGGAGACAAATACAAGAGCCTTATTATAGTCCAAAAAATATTATCTACATTGACTGGAGGACACTACTTGTGTGCTATGATAATACTCTCCAGTAGAGTGGTGGCACTTCTTCATCACAGACACAACAACTCATTATGCTTTTTTTTTTTTTTTTCCCCACCTTGGTAGATGAAATTCCAAGGGCAAATATTCTCACTTTTGGAAGCATTTTGTTACCAAACTTGTTCTAACAGCTCCATCACTAGAAGTATTTTAATGACATCTTTTGTTGTTAACTAAAGTAGACTTCAGCTAGATGAAGAGAAACATTCAGGAGTGACTACTGGATGATCCTAGAAGGTGGAATTTTAAGAAATGAGGAGAAAAAGGGCTATTTTGTGCCAAATTTTCATACACATTTTTTGCATTTCTTAAGATTTCTTTAGAAAAAACCACAATCCTCCACACAATCATCACCCACCAGAAATAAAAATCTGTATGTTGTCACAGCAGGTGTATCTTGGGGATTTTTCTTTTTTCACAACTCTGGGAAAACAGTTTTAGCTTTTGGTTGCTCTATTGCTTTTACATTCAGAATAGACTTCATTTTTTACAGGGGGAGTGACTTGGCAAAGTCAAAGAGTTGAGTTGTCTCCACTGACTGAGTTCTTTCCTGTTGATACAGCACTCGTACTTCAGATCAGGGGTTTCTTGTCTAACTTTTAAATAGCTTGAATTGTCCACCACACCTGCTTACTTACTCAAAGAAGTAAAAAAGACAATGTGCTCAGGGCTCAACGTTCACCTGCAGATCAAAGCAGAGACATTTTCATTTTCAAAAACTCTTTCATAAACCAAATCATTATTTGGTAACAGTGGCTAAATGACTGGTGCATACTGGTCGTTTTGCTTCCTTCATCCTCCTAGATACCATCCCTATCGTGGGTATGGTGACAGCACAGTCAGAAACAGTTATTATCTATTGATACTTCATAAGTGTGAATGAATGCGTTATTTCTTTAAAAATTACTGGGTTTGAACTTCGGAGGAGTGGGAAACACTCTCACTGCAAAGGTAGCAAATACAGAACAAGGAAAGGTGTTGTGAATATCGAAAATGGTTTGGCACTATTTCCTAAAAGAAGTTAGTAGATATAAACCACAATTAAGTGCATTGAGTTTTCACTGGATTTGAGGTGGTGGAAGCTGAATGGGACCCCAATGATATCATTTTACCTTCTTTTGCAGGAAGTTGTCCTACAATAATAGATTATAAGGGGGGGAAAAAACCCCTACTAAAACCCCCCGAAAATATAAAACCCAGCAACATGCTGTTTGTGTTATAACTGGTAGAACAATGTGCCAGAGCCTAATGGTAGCAGACAGGGTCTATAAATCTTTTCACGTATAATGAAAAACAACAATATAAAGAGAGAGATGAGCAATTGCTTAGAGTAGGCTTAGGTCATACATACTTTAATACATTTTAAATAATGCTTTGCAAATGGTCCAACAATATTTTCACCTTACGTTGCCTGGTACCAGTTTGCATCAATTAATACATATATAAAGGGATATTCAGCTAAAACACTGATTTTGTAGGAAAAAAAAAGGAAGAAGAAGGGATTTCAGATAACCTGCATTTTTTGTTTTCCATGTCTGTGCAGTTCAGAACGGAGTACTGAGGGTAAAACATTTTAAAAACATGGGCTAGGATGACTAAGTAAACAAGAGTGAGGTTTTCCATATAAACTGACACTGAATAATATCTTCCAGTATAGTCCAGTTTCAGAACAGGTTAATGGCTCGGTTACTGAGGAAAGAAAGATATAGCCTTTTTCATTCACTGAAGAAACTGAAGTACAGGAAGCTAAAAAAGGTCCAATAGTTTTAGAAACACTGTCAATACTACTACTTTGCTCTTATAGTTGAAGAATTCTGTATTCTTTTATTAGATTGTTGTAATTGCCATGATTTTGCACTTGGACTTTCTTCCTTGGAAACTTTACTTAAGAAGACAGGACCAAACTGGAAAACATCTTGTAATCCTTATAAGAATACTCATAAGAATACACTAGTCTCTGCTTAATATGGATAAAGTAAGGCAATGGGAGGAGCAATGACTTTCCCAGTAGCACTTGCTAAATGCTGTGATTAAAAGGAATGTTACAATCCTGTCCCCAAGGCACCTGACACAGGGAAAGCCTCTGTTTGATTTGTACAGGAAATAATTTACTTTAATTTAAGATTTGGATACAGGAACAGGATTTTAAAAATGCATCTATGGTTTCATAGGTAGTGAATGACCACTGCTTGATCTTTCTTCACATTCTTGCAATATAAAACATGTTACAATTACAGAGTGCTGCAACAGCCTCTCACCCCCCTATCTCAGCTTGCATATCTAGTTTAATGCCTCTCCTGGTTTCCAAAAATTCTTCCTATTTCTATTAATTCATATGCACCCGTACTTTTTCCAGAAACATCAACCTAGAAACTATGTTTCTAGGTAGGGCAACACAGGGAAAGGGGTGTAGATCTGTGCTGGGATGTACCCCAGTCAAGTAGAATAATGTGGAATATGAAGTATGCTGCTTTTACTGTGGGCTTTCACAAATATACTGTAGACTATTCAGTGAAAGGGAGGAAAAATTAGAATTCATTAATCTTTAAACACTTGTTTGACTCTGATATAGGACAATTCTTAAAATGCACTTATCAGGAAATGGTTTAGCTTCCCTTTTTGTACGTGCATAAAATTACGTGAAAGCAGGGGCTTGTCCATGTCTATTACTCTAGTTTATCTTCAAAACTTCACACAACAAAGTAGCCTTTCTTCTAAACAGCAGCTTTTTTTTCCTTTGGTACAAATCTCATTATACTATTATTTTATCTATAATTGGATGTATCATATAATGAAGAGCTGACATATTGGTTGGATTAGTCTTTCTGAATCTCTCAGAATATAGAAGACTGACATCTTTCATGTTCATTTCTGCTGGCAAAGGCAAAAAAGAAATCAGTATATAATCCCCTCTAAAAGTTTTTTCCTTCTCTATTTATGATGCTTTTTAAAAACAACATTGTTCAGCAATTCCCAAACACTTTTTTTTTCCATCTTTTCCTTCCCCTCCCTACACACATTGGTTGAGGCACTGGAGAATAAAATAGTCTTTCCTCTGCTCAAAACTATTTATCTTTGGAGGTGCTCTGTAGGTTTGTCTGCTCAGGGTACAACTGCTGGAGTGTTGTGTTTATCTTTCTGATAACTGGAAGAGTTCTGCCACTTACCAAGATCCCACAATTTTGCACTAGACTATCTTCGTTAGAAAATTCTCTTAAGATGCTAAGAAAAAACAGGGAAAAGGTCCTAATTGGCTGATATGTTAATACATAGTAACCTGGTCAAATGAGACTTCATTAAACCTGAATCTCCAATGTGTTAAATCTGAATCTGACAAAGAAGTAATATTGCAATCAGAAATAAGTTTTCTTGACAGGAAATAAGTAGACTAACTTGCCCACACTACTGAAAGGAACTTGCCAAGCTGCAACTCCTGGGGTTACAGCATGGACAGCAGTAATTTTATGGCAATGGCCATTTTGACTCACTAACAAGACTACATCATTCATGCATTTGCACTGGCTGACACATATCCATGTTGAGAATCTGGCACAGCCTCTCCTTTAGAGTTTCTAAAGTGAGTCAGTGAAACTGAAATACATTCAGAATGTTACGATCTCTATAATTTTAATAGTTTATCTTGTAGGAGAGCAAGCAAATGGACCTTTAAAATGAGTTGGTGACATCAGGGAAGAACCAAATTATTGCAGTACCAATTTGGATGTCAAAACTGCTGTCGTTATTTCTCTCTTCATTTTCATTAATAAAAACTGCAACTTCTGAATCTTAAACAAGTTCCCATTTTGCCTGCCCAGTCTGATCAGAGCAGAGACACACATCTTATTCCACATCTGGGATATTTAAATGTAGTCAAAAGCAACAACAGAAGACACTGCACAAGATTTCATTCAGCTGCCTACTGACACAGCTACAGATGTTGATGGTGTCGCTTATGAGATGGAGCTACACCACTTCATCTGATGATGCAGAGTTGACCACTAGGTTGGAAGAGACCAATAAAATATCTTACAGCTTATCTCTAACAAGAATGATCAGAAAATCACAAGACAACAAGGCCAAAAAGTTATGAGTTCTCTTCCATTGGAAACTGATGGTCTCCTTCCACGACAGATTCACAGTGGCTTCTTGTTCTTTCAACCTCATTTGAGATGAAGAGCATTTAATTTTCTGTCTCTTGAGGTGATAAGACATATGAAGTTTCTTTAGGAAATTCCATGACTTTGGGAGACAGTGCAGTTGGCATTAGAAAAAGTAATGAAGACTGATAGTTGCAGTTGCACCACTGCTTTTCTCTATATCCTTCTGGGTTTTTTTTTAGTTAAAATCCTTTCAGTGTTCAGAGTATGAATACTTTTCTCAGGTGGGCTATGTTTATAGCTTTAAATGCATAGGCAGTGCCAATGCGGTTCTCTTCTTGGGTGCTGTACACAGCTGTAAACACAGGAAGTCTGTAGACAGACTATCTGGAAATGCCTGCAAACAAAGACCAAGTTTGCTTAGGTTGCAGGCTTGCTGCTGTAGATCATGGAAAAGATTGCTGCAGAGTGATTTGAGATCAAGCACCCACAAGTCCAGCACAAGTTGGAAGCAGGCTGAGTAATCAAAGGGGTGTAACTTCTCTGGTCATGAAGGTGAAAGCTTCTAAGGAGTCTCTTACTTGTCTTGTGTGCTCTGGCTTTACAGAGCTTTACTACTTCCTCTGTTATCCTGTCTAAAAGTGTTTCTTTAACTTTTCTCAATCAGCTCCTTTGAATTCCCTTTCCCCAATACCTCCAGCTATATTGCTCTTTATTCTCCATTATGATCCAGGGACAGGATTTCATTAGAATACTTATCATGATTAAGACTATTAGAGGCTATTTTGTAATTGTCCCATTTGTTCGAAGTTTTATTTTGTCCTGGACATAAGGCTCAATGCTTGCTTTATTTCTAAGGACATAAACAACTTTCCTCTTGTTGGCCAATAGAACAGATGTCATTTGCCCACACAGAGATTAGCAGCAGACATCATGTTCTGCAGAATCAAAGGCACTGTAAGATCTCTTTGCCCTTGGGTTTTATTCTTCACAGCACAGGTACAGGTCAGGGGGTTTTGAGTTGGAGGTTGTTTCCTTGTAGAGTGGGGGCACTGGGGAATATTATGTGTGTGTTTGATTTGTGTTTGTCCTGGAACATTAGAGCTTTGCATTTCCTGCTTAGTTCCACGTGATGACTTGCAACATCAAGGCTACTGAGATTGTCTTCACTGGCATAGAGGAGAGAAGTTAGACTAAAATGGTATCTATGACAAACAGCATGTTGCTATCAACAGTTATTTTGCACCTTGATTTTAGATAGCAGAAATCAATGGGGCTACACAGGGAGGAATTTGGTCCAACATCTACCATGGTCAGAGGTAGCAGAGTGGAAGCTACATCAACTCAATTTAACTGAAACACAAACACAGTCAGAAGGAATCAAGAGTATGCATTTGAGAATATTGAAAGCACCAAGGAGCCAGATTTGTCAACAGTCAGAGATTTTTTTTTCCTGAACTGCCCAACTTGGTCACACTCTGTTTAAGCTTCAGAAATACTCTTCTCATGCTTGACATGCACGGAGTGAGTTTAGTGGGCTGGTTCTTATGGCAAGGGTGGCATTTTTCACTTGGGAAAAAAAAAAAATACTGACTTTAACAATAAAGTACTAGGTAAGGTTTAAAACTAATTGCCTAATCAAGATATCATATAATCCTTACTTCTTCAGATATGGGCTACTTAATGTAACAGTCTATGATGTATATGGAGGAGTGCACCTGAACTGGAAGTTTCATAGTATGAAAAATGTTTTGTCTCGTGACAAGAGCCAGGGAGACAATAATGTTCCTGGATCTAACCCAGTGAAAAGTGATACATGAAATAGGATAGAGAATCCCAGTCTTTGTCCTACCATCTTTGGAGAGTTAGAAAAAAGAAATGAAAAAAGAAAAAGTAAGAGGACCATTTTACTTACAGATTAACAATGATGGAAGAAATAGTTACCCAAACCCAACAGAATAAATCCTAATAACAAGGATGATTCAAAATACAAAATTCAAAACATTGAGAGAAAGCCTGGCTCCTGGTTTGGGAAAATGAGGAAAAGAAGTTGAAGAAGAAGTCTGAGGAACTTTAGCCCTGAGGTTTCCTTTTAGGGTTAGGTCGTTAAAAAATATGAGATGTTTTGCTTGTAAACACAAAACATCATGCATAAGCCACATAGAAGTTGTAGTCTTTGGCCAGAACAGAAACTCAGACAGTTTCTGTGTTGCTGAAAATTTCCCCAGAAGTGCAACTTGCTGGTAAAGTTTCCCTCTACGCAAATTCCCCTGCTCTTAGAAGAAGTCTCTCCACTGCACCTCAACTGATTCTTCGCTATTCAGATTAAGTCTCTTATGCTCAAAATTTGAATAAACTATGTGTCATTTTTCATTCAGTTTGGATTTACAGTTGGTGCAGGCCAACACACAGAATCATCAAGCAAAATTCAGTCCCTCCACGCCCCACTCATTCCCCTGGGATAGAGGTCTTGCATCCTTTTATTCAGTATATGCTTCAGTAGAAGAGAAAACCCTACTAGACTAGTTCATTGACATTACTAATCTACTATGACAGCACAATCCAAGCAGATGTTTGCAATACCTATTCACTCAGAAAACATTCAGAAAAGAGGTTATGGAAAGGAGAGAGGAAGTTGTTTTAAGAAGGGAAATTATAGATAGCATAATCTTAAGCACTTCTCTTTGGTTTTGCACAGTGTAGTCAATAGAGTTGACATGTCACTAAAACATGTTTTCTTTTGAATACTAAATACCTTTCTCTTAAACTCTGGCCTGGAAAACAGGATTCCTTATATGCAAAACATCTTTCAGTGACTGGCACCTGCATAATGCATTCCATCCTGCCTATTTGGTGCAGGGAGGACTGTCATTAGTGAGTCACATAAAGGAATCCACTGGGACCCTGCCAGCACTACTACATTAACCCCTGATAGAAGCTGCATTTTGCAGGCTGGCTGCATGTGGGTTCTACAGAGCAATACTGTCAGCTAATAAAATATGTCAAGGAGCCATCTGCTTAAAAAACAGAGATTATGGAGAATTCCAGGAAACAGTGGACTAAATGCTGTCTGCTTCTTCCTGATTCATCTGCTTTAAAGCTGAAATAACAACAAAAAAAAAGGCAGGAAGTTGGTTTTGCTGACTCCACTGGGTTAAGAGAAGAAGGTTCCCTAAACAGCAGGAATAAACCCTGTTCTGTGCTGTACTCTGTGCCATGCAGCATGGACAGTTTATCAGGAGAAGAGAGCATAAACTTTGAATCCCATCTATTTCTGGCTACCACAATAAGTTTGAACTGATAATTCTATGCAAATTAGAGCCATGTTTTTCTTTCAATTCATAGAGAAGACTAAGATAATTCAAAGCAGAAAACAGGAGCCTCCAGAGTCACAAATGTGATCCCCTCTTTACTGTACACACAATCCTACACTCAGCTTTTGCCATATGCACAAAGCATGTCACAGATGCTCCTGTTTGACAGTATGATATGGAATGATGGCATAGACCTGAACAAAAGATTGATAAATGATAAAGATATGCACAAATGGTATATGTAAATATGTAAAAAGTTTTGTTCTTTTCACATGGGCTTGAAGCACAGTTTCAGTGACATGATTATTTTAAAAATCTTTGTATTTTGTATTATTTTACCCTTTTTCAGTAGCAGATCATGTTAATAGGCCAGCAACATTTCTTTTTTTCTGGGCAAATCTGATGGTGGAAATCTCTTGAAGAGCTATAATGGTGTAAGGGTGAGGATATCAGGAGCCGCTGTGATACAGTAGTCAGTAGAATAAACTTAAAGCCAAAGGTGGAAGAACCAAAAATCCCTCCTATTCTTGGAGGCAATATGCACGTGAAATCACATCATCAACATTTTCACGTATCAAACCATGACAAACCTCAGGAGAATTTGTTACTTTCACCTTATTCAGTAACTAAGCCTCATCAACCAAGTATTTACCCCAGGCACAACTGTAATGTCAGGATCACATGCATGAATGCTTACATGAGCACATAATATCATTATGCTGGATCTTCAGTATCACCTAACTATTCCTACTAGTAATACCAGAAACAGTCCACCAGATGAGGTGTAGAAATAGATTTGAAGGTAGTACAGAGGAAAGGCTGTAAGGGGACAAAAATTATCACTGGTTTATAAAGATTATAGTTGACTATAGTTATTTGCCATCCTGCATCCCGTTCAGGTATGGGTACCCATAAAAACATGCTTACTTAATATTAATTTTATTTATTTTATCATGGTTTTGGAAACAAGGCTTATGTATTCACTGTGTCATTCATTTGCCTGTGTGACTACAACCTGCAGTAATTTGGGGAAATCTAACCATTTTTTATCTTTGTATGAGTCAAAACTTTCAAAGGCTATTAACTTTTTACAGCTTCGAGGAAACAGGCTCCCTGATGGCAAGAGAGACAGCTTGTTTAAAAGGTTTGGCAGAGGAAAGAAAAGCCTCAATGGGAACTCACATGTTGATAGACATCAAAGATTATACTAAAGAGAAAAGAAACTTGGTTAGCATGCACATCTTCTTAGGTACACAAGTTTCGTTAGTGCCTACAGAAATCTTTAAAGTCAGCACTTTGTTCAGAATTTAGCATTCAAATGCTTATTAACGTCTTCCTTTAGGTGCATTTATTAACCTAACAATTGTGCAAATTTAGTCAGGTGTCTTTGAGGACGCCTGTAAAACTGTGTTGCTTGTTGCAGCTACAGTCTGATCCCTTAGTTCTATGTCAAGTGACTCCCCTATTTGCTTTTCCAATCCTTTGCCTGAAATGGTAACAAGCTTTAGTTCATTGTATCATTTGGCTGTCATTTTTCAGCATAATCACAGCAATAGCTCTTTTCCAGTCTTTCAGAATGTATCAATTATTTTAAGATCTATGAAAGTAATAAAGTATTTCCTCAAGAGGACTCAAAGCTGCTCAGCCAACTTGCATGAAAATCTGAGGCACAAGCTACATATCATTCCCATATGCCCATCCTAGACAGGCATTTTGTCTCTTCTTGATTTATAGATGCATCAGAATAATGTATGCCATCCTTACAGGACAAAAATACATCACTCAGCTCATTTCAGGGAGATATCTACATTTTCTTCACCACTGGATCAAGGCTGCTAAACAAATGTCCATTTTTGATAGTACATCAAATAAATATTCCCTCCAAATAATTGTGAGCTGTTTGTGGCAGTACAATCAGTGCTGCCAATCATCATTTTTCCCCTTCTGCCACCAGTCTTCGCTTATCAAGTCTTCCAGGACATTCCCATTGCAGAAAAGGCTTCTTCCTTGATTCTTTCAAGATACTTTCATGAAGCTGCTCCCCATTTGCTTTGTATTCTTGGCAGGTTATTCATAGGCTGCCTCTGATCCAAATTAAAATGCTGCGTTTCCTGGCAGGATGTTCCAAAAGGATCTGGTGTTTCAGACAAACACTGCCAAACTTAACTGCAAGCTATCCAGCCCTCTCAACCTATCTTTTGCAGGAGGAGGCTGAGCTCAAGAAAATACATTGTTAACATTGACTAAAGTGCAAAGGGTTGCAGCTCATCACAAAACTTTTGTGCAGTGCTAACGAGACTGTACCAGTCTGAAAACATGCTCTTCGTGTTTTCTTGCGCTTTAAGAGCGTGCTGCTACCATAAATGTAAGAGTATAGTCTATTCCTGAAGGCAGCTGTTCCTTATTTTTAATCTTTAGTCTAAATTTACTCAACTACTTCTAGTATAGAATTAAACAAAAAATATCCATACATAGAAAAATGCATGGTAGCTGTTTTCTGTTTGCCTTGTCCAAAGCCCAGCTCTTGCATTTTTGGTGCAGAAAGAAAAGTCCAATATTTTCCATAACAGAAGAGGAAACATCAGGAGTTTGGTCACAACTACCTGTTGCTTGCAGCAACCTTCCCGCTTAATGATTCTTTTATAATGTAAGTTTCTGCAAGACTGGTTTCCTGCTGAAGTTGAGCAAATGAAAAATTTAAGAGATGAGGTATTTTGCTGCATAGCCCAGCATACCTACTGCATAGTCTTGAACAAGACACCAGAGAAAAATCAACAAGACTTTTTTTTCTGTATGTTCTTCCTTTTGTCCCTAAGTGTAGTAGAATTGAGGTCTGGACTAAACAAACACTGTCAATTCAACTCTTGTATTATTTGTAACATAGGAAATACAGCAGTCTTCTTATTTTCTAGCTCAACTCACAATCAGTCTCAGAATTAAAGATGGAAGATAAAGATTTTCTTAAAAAGCTTATCATTGTTATGACATTGCTTAAACCATGCTATGTAGCTATTGAATAGCACAGATTTATGAAAGGCAGAGTTCCCCTGCTTTTTTCTCTGCATCGCTTTTTGTTTTCCAGCTGATAGTAACAGATGTTGTGGATAAAATTTGAAAGAGTAGTTGCTGGCTGATTAGGAAGCTAAGCAAAAACAACACTGCTGTCAGAAGTGTAAGTTGTCTGTGCATTACTCTGAGAATTTGCCTTTCAGTTTGGACCATCCTGGCCTGTATCACACAGCGTGACCAGCAAGAGTAGGGAAGTGATCATCCCCCTGTACTTGGCACTGGTGAGGCCGCACCTCGAGTACTGTGTTCAGTTTTGGGCTCCTCACTAGCAGAAAGACATTGAGGGGCTGGAGAATGTGCAGAGAAGGGCAATGAAGCTGGTTAAGTGTCTGGAGCTTATGCAGAGCTTGTGCCTTACGAGGAGTGGCTGAGGGAACTATTGTTTAGTTTGGAGAAAAGGAGGCTGAGGGGAGACCTTATCGCTCTCTACAACTACTTGAAAGGAGGTTGTAGCAAGGTGGGTCTTGGTCTCTTCTCTCAAGTAACAAGTGATAGGACAAGAGGAACCAGCCTCAGGTTGCACCAGAAGAGGTTTAGATGGAAAAAAATTCTTCACCAAAAGGTGTCAAGCATGGGAACAAGCTGCCCAGGGAAATGGTTGGGTCACCATCTCTGGAGACATTTAAAAGACTTGTAGATGTGGACATGGTTAGGGATGGAGTTGACAGTGCTAAGTTATGGGTTGATGATCTTAAAGGTATTTTACAACCTAAACCATACTATGATTCTATGAAAACAAAAAGGGAAAAATTTACTCATTTCCCTTTTTGAGATTCTATCACCGTTGTGCATTATTTGACAGTTTTCTTAAAGATAGAGTTCCTGGAGTCCAGTGACTGTATAAACATCTTAGGAGTTTTTTCAAAGCAAAAATCATCTAGTCTTTGTAATGTCAAAGAAAGTTTGCAAACGTGCCCTGAAAGCTGTGCAAATGAAGATAAGGGAAACAGCAAGCAAATTAACAAAAACAAAAAAATCACTCATTTCAGTTGCAATTTCTATTATTTAAATTCTCCAAGTTTGACAAGACTTGCAAGTATCTCTTACAGTTTTCTTGCGTGCAAACACATGACAAGTAGTCTTTTTCCTCCTTCCCTCAATTCTATGAGTCGGCAAGCCACAGTCCAGTTCCGCTTGTTGTCCCGATGACAAGACACAGCCATAGTCTGTGGGGTGGGTTGTGCAGCGCCTCATCCATCCCACCCAGCACAGTACAGATGCCGTGATGGCTGGTGCTAGTGAAAGGATGCAACGTGCTGGCTGGCATGATAACCGGAATATCCCAGCCTATCATTCTGCTTTGGTTTTCTTCCTTTTGTTCAATATTGGAATCAACCACTGCGTTCTTCATACAGACATACATGCAAATAATGGGTGTACCAAAGTAGGCACTAATTCAGCTCCCAGGGTTTTCAGGCAATCAGGCACCAGCAATACCAGATAATCTGCTGGTGCCTGAAAGCCTACAGTTCAATCCAAATGACACAGAGACAGTGAATTTATTTAGTGTTCACAGAGCCTACAATACTTTAAGAAAAGGGCACGGGGAAAATACAAATTTCCAAGCATTTTCCGGGACAAAAGGAAAGGAGAAGTTAATTAAATGTCTTGTGATGATAGAATTTTCTTGAAAGTACATTTATATGCTTTCAACAAAGAAGTACAGTTCAGGTGTCTTGTTCTTTCCTGTGAGCATCCAACATTCGTTGCTGGTTTACATATAATGAAGCACTGTTTTACCAGCAGTTCTATAATGGATCTTATCTTTTCCTGAGTGTGGGAAGGGAAGAAACTAAGGAGATGACAGAAGGTGGGAAAGAAATGGAAAATGAATGCCCAGATTCTGATCTTTAAGTTTATATGTCTTTGAATAATTATCTATCTTGTATGAATATAATCAAACGTATTAATACAACGATGCAGTTATATTCATAGGAACAGAAGTTCTTTATTGCATCCACATTAAGTATCATAAATTGTTCTTGTAAGTTAGCATTACAGTTTGGATATTGGTCTTCTGAGTCATTGGTCCTATTAGAAACAAATAATAGTCAGTATGGTTATGGGGCAACAGGACTTTGTTAAGAATTAATCTATTTCAGCCTGTGTCTTCTGCATAGTGTCTTCCCTTACTGTCTAAATTAGTTTTGTAGAATAGAAAGATTCTTATATCAGTGACATAATATGAAAATAAATAAAAGTGAATGCGTTCTCAAAGAGAAGATTGATTTGAAAAAAAAAAACAAACCTGTCTGATGCAAATATCTTTCTTATTATTATTCTGAAATTAATTCCTAATTTCCCCAGTATTCTTTACCTTTTCTAATTATCATTCAGGCCTCAGAATCTGTATTAGTTATGTTTATGAGTAGTCTCACAAGCCATTTCTCAAATATGGGCACTAGAAATATAGTTAAGACCTAATCTGAACATTTTTATGCCCTCATTCAAGAAGAGCTGCAATGGGAAACTTTCAGGTTTAGACAATGATCCTGGCCTGCTCTGTGTTTCATACACTTTCTTTGCTTGTGGCTGCTCGGCCAGCTGAAGGGCTCAGTAGCAATTTATATGACTAGATGGGTTTTGCAAGGTTTCTAGAAAGGGGCATTAGGCAAGATAAATGACCAGAGCTCTCGTCACTGTCACCGAGGTTCAAAGCAATCCATTTGCACAACGAGGTTGCCACTCTGTCTCCCTCTCTTCTGTGGAAGCCTTTTATCAGCTTTGGTCCTAGAGATGATTTACCAGCAAGCCACAAAAATATAGACGTGAACTGCCATCAACATCTAGAAGGAAAAATCTCCTTATGTTCCTACAGCAGAACTAGCTCCACTACACTATAATAAGACATCAGTAACTACTCTAGAAAACAACAGTTATATCCCAGCTGGCTCTTTTGCTAGAATAGAGGAAGTAAAGAGAGAAAGAAAAATAATCAAAGCAAACAGAAAATATAAACTGAACAACTGAACTGTAATGAATCTCAAAACTGGGAGGAAATATGTTCCCTTATTTCCTGTTCATTGCAGTAGATCACACTTGCTGCTGAAACACTGCAGAACTGACTAATTCAACCTCAAAACACCTCTTGAGTTTTTCTTTTCCTTGCAGCACATTGCATAACACAAAGGTAGAATGGTCATCCTGCGATTCCCTCCCTTAACTCGTTGGTAACCTTTAGGGAAGGAGATTTGTTTGGTTTTTATTTTGTGCTAAATTGCAGTGGGTGCAAAATCTGTGCCTTTGTTCCAGCAGCTGCCACACACACAGAGCCACTAAAGTTCCAGTCCAGGTGTTTTTCCAAAACCATGCATCTTGTTTGTCTCCTCTTCAGATGCTGCAAAACAGCAAACATTGTATTATTTAAGCACAGAGAAAAAGATCTGAGTTGAACATTATTATGCTGGACACAGTCTTTCGATGTCAGCACACAAACCATGACATTTGGGAGCCCAGTAGTAAGTACTGTTTTGTCTTGAGACATCTAGTGATTGTGCGGTTGAAGACACTTCCCAGAGGTATTCAGATCCTTTCTATTTCTTCTGTGTCAGATGCCTTCATATCTACTGCTTATATAATGGATGAGCTCCAGTTTCTGGGTCCTATTAACCAGTTCATGACCTACATGCTGCAAATTATGTGCATCGGGGCAGGGTTATTAACCACCGCACTTATCAGTACACCAGTACCTTTGCTCAGCCCAGTGCCATTTTCTATTTTCTCCTGTTGTGCATCAGCTGATACAACCGGAAAATATTCTGATTATATATGGTTTAAGAGCACAACAAGTATCTTGACCTTCCCTCTTCCTTTTTTCTTCCTGACCAATATAATTTTAAAGAATTATTATCTTTTTTTTCTTCTGTTTTCCTAAGAACATGGAACAGCCCATGTTAGAATAGCCCAGGACCTTGAAAGATCTTATGGTCAAACCTTCAATTTTAGTTCAAAGTATCTCAGCATTATAGCTTAATCGTTACTTAGTACATGACAATGGGAATATCAGTTTTAGGTCATGTTGGAAACACACCTAAAGGCACCTTAAATTTTTGCTTGTATTGGCCTGAAAGTGAATATGCTGAAACATCTACTGAACATACTTCTTTCTCCACCCTCCCTACATGTACACTGTACTGCTTGCTGCTCACAGAGCATTTCTAGAATTTTATTTCCTACTAAACTCTGCTCAGGCACTGAGAGTTGACACATTTACAATGCAAGATAGATCTATGCGGCAGATATCCGTGTTTATCCTTGTTCACTGTTCTCTTTAATTGAAATTATGAAATGTTTGAGCCCTTCACTCTCTGTATTATTGTGAACCGTGGTTACTGTGAATATTCAGCTGTATAAATACAGGATGAGGCTAGGAAGTAGTTCTGCAAAAAATCAGCCAAGGTTTATATTGGAACAGAAGTCCA
This sequence comes from Neomorphus geoffroyi, assembly GCA_033558235.1. Lineage (NCBI taxonomy): Eukaryota > Metazoa > Chordata > Aves > Cuculiformes > Neomorphidae > Neomorphus > Neomorphus geoffroyi. Next base: position 31,511,190 of record JAUMJM010000004.1, read on the forward strand.
GTGTGGATTAATGCTATTTTATATTTTCACTAAGTTTCCTCCCAGAGAATGGGATTATAAACAGATGTTTTATTCCTGAGACATCTCTGGTCCTTTTCAGCTGGTTTAGTATCTACTTTGGGAAAATGCATTTTTAAGGAAAATGTGAAAGAACTGAAGAAATCCAGAGGAGAAAACTCAAAGGCCTAATGAAGTGGCACAAAATGTAAAGACAAAAAACCAGTCTGAAGATGGATGGACAAAAATCAGTCTCTCTGTGAATGCTTCAGAATCTCACTCTGAATCTATCACAATGGACCAAGAAATAACAGACAAATAATTTTTTTAAACAGTTCTCAGGGAGTAGTATTATTAAACTGAGGATAGACACCTCACCATAGTTAGGAAGTATACCAAATCGCAATCCTGCTTCTAAATAGCTTACTCTAATTTACCATCCAACAAGAGAGGTACAGGTTAGGGGAGAAAGTTATGCATATGTACTGTAATTAAATGTTCAGCATCTTTTCAACAAATCTAAACAATATGTTTTCACTGCTCCAAAGCATACATAACGCCAACTCTGCCACTAACGAAGCAACACATGAAGTGTTTTATCTTCAGAGCCCTCTGTGAGAGATCCAGATTCCCGATTTGCCAGTCGGTAGTGGTGGGGGAGAAAGTGAAATGCCAAAGTTGAACATGACCTTTCAGTCGAGGGGGATAATAAAGAGGAGTGGGAAATCAATAAGTTATCTTTGATTTGGAAACCTGAAAGTTTCATTTCAGGCTCATGGTAAAATATGTGTTTTATACACAGGCATTGAGGAGGCTGAAATTAGAACCATAGCCTGCAGACACCTTAGTCTGCCAGAGAAGATTACTTTGCCTCAGCAGTACTGCAGTCTGCATCTATCCCACTTCTCACATGTACTGCTAAGAAAGTGTCATCTGCAATACAATTGCTCCCTTCCTTATTTTATATCGTTTTCTCTTGAAAAGCCAGTGAAATACACTGGAAACCTCTATACCTTATTTTGCTTTTCCACAAAGCCAGCAACCCAAAATAAGCCTTGTGGAAGAAGGTTCAGATTTTATGCTGGAAGGCTTTCCATGGATGTTCAAGCATTTCAGTAGAACATTACTTTCAAATTTGAGCCAATTGAAGTGATGATCACAATGCAGAGTTATATTCTGGCTCCAAAATGTAGATAGTAGTAGCTGAGGTTTGCCTACAAGAAGTCAGACAAATGAAAAAGGGTCCTTCTTCGGTAACAATTGTTAAGATTTCTTTTTGCAAGCTGTTTTTCCTAGCAAGATTTATGCACATGCATTAACTTCACATGCAAGTTTTTAAAGAGGCAATGAAAAAATGAAAACTAATTAATTTATTCATCTGTGGTGATGAATTTTTTTTGATAGTTAGATAGAGAATCTTTGTTTTATCAGTATCTTTGCCTAGATTTGAGGAGCAGAAGGTCAAAAATCTTCTGTGAATAGGGAATCACCTCCTACAGATTTATATAGGAAGCACAAGCTTTCTGAAGAAAATAAATTCTTAGACTTGGAAATAGCCAAGTTTGCTTATCTGAGCCTTAATAAAATCTTTCTGGTGTTCCACCAGCCTCTTGTGAAGTACAAAATCAATGTCAAGTCTGGACAGTTGCAGTGAGGTGGGCAGATTCCTATCTACCTTTGTGCCAAGGTGTGCCATTTGATTAAGTTCAGGAAGCATGCTTGGTTTCTAGTACCCCTCTGTACATGGCAGCCTAAACAAATCAGACAGAATTAGGATAAATCTTTGTATTCTACATTCATCTTCCAGTAGGCACTTATTACTCAGCTGAAAAGTTCACCAACTTAAGTGAATATCCAACCAAACAAAACAAAGCAAGATATTCAAGAGATAAGGCTAGATTTGAATTATTTTGAAATGTATTTTGTCCATAGAATACCTGTAAGCAAGTCAAAATATAATGGTTTCTTAATACTAAGCTGTCCTTGTACAGCTTAGAGCAAAGAATACTGAGCAAGACGGACTAACTTGAAACAAGGCCCAAGAAATACTGAGCCTCAGAAACTTCCCTCTGAAACACTGCTGTTTCTGGGAGGGAAACTTAATACCCCTCCATCTTTTACAGTCATTATACTGATTTAAATGGAAGGGATTCAGAGCCGTCAATTCCACCAAATGCACATCTCTCTGACTGCAATATCAAAGCGTCTGCTCTTCTGCATCTCCCTGGAATTAGGGTTGTAACTATCAGCACAAGAGCAGGAGTTATAACACTCAATAAGAAAACTATCAAGCCTCTGCATGGCAAAGTTTTGCTAGATTTACATCTGCTACCAGTGCCTTAGTTCCTTGCTTTAGGAGTTTTCAAGTATACATACCTCCTGGTATGTATATGTATAGCTGGTACTTGAAAAAAAGGAACTGCTGAATGTAAGCAAGGTCCTTCCTTCTTTTCTCAGTGTTAAATGGAAACACAATGCAAGACAGATGGCTTGATCATGAGATTAGATTGAGGGATGCTTCCAGGTCTTCAGGTGTTTGAAGAAAATAGATGTGAGATTCTGAAGATGCTTTAGTACAAAAGGAATGTGAGCAAAGTGACACCACTATGGAAATCAGATCCTGGGAATTTTAGCTATGAAATACTATATTTACTGTGATTCAAGTTTTCCATGATAAAAAATCCCTAACATCATCATAAGCTGGTCACAATGCCCTTTTCTTCCTTCCTTCTCTGTATCATTTACTATAAAATACCAGGAAGTATCTGGAGGCTTTCCCCTGGATATCATACAAGCCTCTTTGACAGAAATCTTTGACAGATGGTACACAAGTGGAACGGAAGATGTTATAAAGTTTTCAGGAGTAACACTAGTTAAAAGCAAGCATACAGCATGAGACTGTTCAAGTGCCCATCCCCTTTCCCCTGCTCTGTAACTTTGCTTAATGTTTGGAAGGGTTTGAGGAAAGGAGGGCAATAGAACAGCCTTGGGCAACAAAGGGGGTGAAGGAGAGTAGGAAGCATGGTAAGAGGCACGGAGGCAGAAGGCATTGACCAACAAGAAGAAAACCAGTAATGAAGTGCTTTCGTGCTTTCTATATTAGTCAAGCAGACCCAACCTGCCAGGCATCACTGTTTGTAACCTACTTGATAAAACTGATGTGAAAAAATAAATCTATTTGACTTTTTATCTCCTCCTTCCATCCCTCAAAGGTAACTTCTTATGTTCTTTAAAGTTGGCTGTGGTTCACGAATAGTTTTAGGGAAATCAAAGTGCTGCTCTGATTTCTCCCAGGCATTTGCTTAGGGGAGGAATGTCAAACTGCAAGCTGCTAGAATGGTGTCATTTACCTCCTAGATTTCTTGCCACGCCTTCATTGTGTCTTTGGCACACTAGGCAATGTCATACTAAGACCCCAGTGAGCAAAAATACAAAGGACCGCGTGTATACGTTGTGATAAATATTGCTCTGAAACACCCTACAGCTATATCCAGAAACAGGACTGACACACTAACATGTTTCTCTGCTAGAGATTTCTCCTTTAGAAAACTCCTAGCCAGGCAGAAAGCAAAGAAAGGGACAGAAACGAACAAAGCGAAGTACATTTTAGAACCAATTGTTTAAAACTGGTCTTGGAAAGATACCATTTCACCATCTGTAAAGATCACTGGTTGCCCTACTAAGGTTGAGGTTCTGAGGAGCGTATCAAGACATCAAGGTAAGAGCAATGTTTCTTGTTTAAACATGTGCAGTTTCAGTCTCTCTCATCACCCTTCGGTGAGCCCAGCAGTTCTACCTGCAGCGCAAGTTCATTCTGCAGGGCAGGATGTGCATTGCAGAATCTTGCCAGCTTTTCCCAAGCAAAAGTTCAACAAAAAGGAAATCCTAGATTTAAAAATGAAAGCAGCTTCAACTCACTGACATACACCTATGTCATGGCTCAGTATACTTTTCAGAACTTAAAAGTGTGAAGTTACATTCCCATCAGGCTGTGGATTACATATTTGATTCTGTGCTAACTGATCATGATTCTCATTTCCTTCAACTAAGTGCCCATAATCAGCTGCTTTAATACTGAGGCAACAAGGCAGCTGCATTAGAACTGTTTCATTTCTTTTCATATCTTTACTTCACAAAATATTGCACGAATGTCATTGAATTAAGCTTCAAAAAATCCCCAATGTTATGATTAATCATTTTCCCTAGGAGGGGAAATTGGGTCCCAGAAAGGTCCTTTGCTTTGGCCAAGGTAATTTATTTGAACTCTGTCAGAAGGCAGAAAAAGACCTTCACACTGACAGCACATCAGACAGCATCCCCTTTGCGTAGGATCATGGTTTTCTATCTCTCATATGTGTTGGGACAGTTTGTACAGTAGTTTCACTTCTTCCAGCATTTGAGAAAGAAGGTGGAGCAAGGTAAGGAAAGCAAGGGAGAAGAGAAGAGAGGGAGGGAGGGAAGAGAAAGTGGGAAGGGGGGGCTTCCTAAAGAATTTTTTGTCTTTTTTTAAAATATAAGCAAAAATATTAGGGGCAGCAGACACAGGAATACGAGTAAGGAGGCTTGGAATCTATTCACAATTTCTGCCCTGTCTCTGCTTACCTTTGAAGAAACAAGGTTAGCTTTCTGTTTCTTTAGCATCTTTACCTGTGTTATCCTCAGGTGATTTAACCTGGGGTTAGAAAATCATGAAAGCATACTTTGGACAGGAAGGAAATTGAAATACTGCTGTTAGACATTGAGTGTGGACAAGCAGGACACTTCTGCACAGGATGGCACCTCTGGCCTTGGCACGCGGGAGGAGATGGAAGGGATCCCCATTGCCTGCTCACAGGATGCTGGGAAGTTGTGGCAGCAGTGTTGAAGGTTGGTTGATGAAGTGACAGTCAGAAAGCACATTGCAGATGCCTGCCTTACAGTATTAAAGACCTATTGTTATCCAGCCATAGGACGGATAACTTCAAGGACATTTCTCCTCCATTTTTGGAGCTCTCTGTTAGCTCTTTGCCCTAAATTATTAAAAGAGAAGACTGAGCCTCGATTTTACAGACAAGTGCAGCAGGGATAAACAAAAAGTAAAGCTGGTATGGGTAGCATATGTTTTTTTCAAGGAGACATGCCTAGGGAAATGGTCCCTTGTATACAAACACCACCCCTAAAAAAGGCCATACCAAAGTGGCCATTGGCAACACAACAAAAGGCCATTTCACAGCTTCCTGTTCTGTGGTCTGTGCTGCCACTGCCTTGGAGATTGCATACAGAAAACGAAAAACAAGTGCGAAGTACTGTACAGGCAGCAAGCACAGTGCTGAAGGAGCTCTGGCAAGCACCCTACATTAGAAGTCCAGTTCCTCTCCTACACACAAGGCTGCTGCAGGCTGGATGCAGAGGTCTGAGTTTTTAAAGATAGCATTATAGAGAGTGAGACCTACACACAAACTGTCTTCCTGGACACGTACATTGTCTCTATCCTAGTGGTTAGCTAGATGAGTTTTTTTCAAGCGTTTCCAAATGCTCCTAAAGTAATCAGGGGGAAAATCTGATTTACTTTGATGTCTGTAATGTGGAGCTCCCTCACTCAACTTATTTACCCACAGTTTTGATGTTGGCACTAGTGCTGCAACATATATCATTGTTTTCTTTTTGAAAGGGATCTAATACAGAAAGAAGTAGGCTATGCTAATACAAGATAACTCATATATATTTTTTATATTTTTTTTTCCTTTGCTTCTGCACTCTTCTTGCACTCAGATTTCTCTCTTTGAGCCTCAGAGAGAGCATTCATTAAAGTTCATATTTCCTTTTTTTGGCTTTTGTGATTTATAGACCCCCAAAGAACAGAAGTTGCTATGAACAGCAAGGCAATGGCCTTGCCTCATGCTGTGAAATATTAGCAGTACTTATGCTCTAATATATTTTCTAGAAGGCATCTTTACAAGCACTGATCAGAAGCCTTGCTAAAAATTAACTCTTTCTTCCAAATGTGTGCCAGACCATCTGAAGGTACTGGCAGCAAAGGTAACTTTATAACATGTATGAAATAAGACGTGTTTTACTTAATTGAATATTGACAAATTAATTTGCAGCAGAGATGGTACACTGAAAGACCAAAAGGACATAGATCATATCCTTCCCTCTCCCTTTCTTTTTTCAAGGTGTTGGATTTGAAAGGCCACTGTCTTAGTTTTGAAGCAGAAAAGAAAGGGTTTACCGCTGAAATAACATAGATTCTGACTTATGTCATTACATTGTTATATACATGAGAATCGCAAAAATCGCCTGAACGGTTTATTATCTAAGCAATATGTAGAAAAGAAGGAACAGAATAAAAAAGGCCAGTGACTAAATAAGGATGGAAACTAATGTGTGCATGTATTTCTCTTTTCTTGGTTAAATGGCAGGTGCATCTCCACACATTCACATCACCAAGTAATCTGCTTTCCTGTATGTTAGTAGACACGATCATAGGGACAAATTTCATCCCAGACAAACTGGGGGCAAAAGGCAGGATGATCTCAAGTCAGAGGGTCATACACTGCTGTGGTTTACTGATGACTTGAGAAGGGAAATATTTCTCACTAAAATAAAGAAAGAAAGACAGTAATCTTACCTAAAATCCAAAATGTCCTTCATAATTTTATGCAAAATATCCTTTGCAAATCATCTATTCATGATTCATTTCCCCTAAGCAGAGTATAGAGGGAACAAATGCACAGATGATTCCACAATGGGTGCTGGATAACTCACACTTTTTTCTTAAGCATGAGTTTGCAAATGTGCCTCCATGCCCTTGCATAGATATAACAGTTTGTTGAAAAGGTGAAATGAAAGTCAAAGAGCAGCTTCTAATCTCCATAAAGATCTGTGTCTTGTTGAAGACATGAGCAAGAATTCTTCCGTATGATTTGCTCATCATCCAAACTATGCTTATGCAGCATTTTCCTTATGAGGAAACACTGAGAAAGATGTGTTCCTGAGCACGCAGTTAGTGCAATCATCCGCTGCTAATTATATCTTCTTTTTCAAGGGTAGTTTCCACAGGAAGAAGTCCATGTATCTTACAGACATAATTGAATTAAGCTTCACAATACTTCTGTTAAATGATGAAGCAGTAACTCTTCAAGAAACAGCTGGTACTGAAAGCTAGAGTTAGTTGTCCAGAGCTGACAGATTTTTACATAGTTCACCCCATCTGGTGAGTTCACCTCAGGCCATTTTCATCCTACACTAAGTCCAGAAACTTTGTGCTGATAAAGCATGTATTTCAGAAAGATAACTCATCTCCATCTGAGTATGTCAAATGATAGAGAAACCATCACTTCTCTCAACATTTCTTCATGTGGCTAAGGACCATCACTGCCGAAAAAAATACAGTATCTTTCCTTTTGGGCTTCAGGTTCCTTTTCCTGACAGATGCAAAAGGTTTTTGGAAATTACATCTCCCCATGGAAACAAGACTGGGATGGAGACAAGCTGGAAGATTTTCCAGCTGTATTGGGTTTGTGTGGCAAGGTTTTGGTAGCGTGGAGGCTACAGAGGTGGCTTCTGTGAGAAGCTGCTAGAAGATTCCCCTGTCTGATAGAGCTGCTGGTTAAGGCTGAGCCAGTCAGCCTCAGTGGTAGCACCTCTGTGATAACACATTTCAGAAGGGGAAAAAAACCTGCTTAGGGGAACAGCAGCCAGAGAGAGAGGAGTAAGAATATGTGACAGAAACAAGTCTGCAGACACCAAGGTCAGTGAAGAAGGAGGAGGAGGCGCTCCAGGTGCCAGGGCAGAGATTCCCCTGCAGCCTGTGATGAGGTGAGGCAGGCTGTCTCCCTGCAGCCCGTGGAGGTTAGCAGTGGAGCAGATATCCACCTGCAGATCATGGAAGACCCCATACTGGAGCAGGTAGATGCCTGAGGGAGTCTGTGACCCTGCAGGAAGCCCATGCTACAGCAGGGTTCTGGCAGGACCTGTGACCCCATGGAGAGAGGACCCCAAGCTGAGCAGGTTTGCTGGCAAGACTCATGGCCCCCTGGGTGACCTTGGGGCAGTCTGTTCCTGAAGGACTGTGTTGAATGGAAAAAAACAATACTGGAGCAGTTTGTGAAGAACTGCAGCCCATGGGAAGGAAGTTGAAGAAGTTCGTGGAAGACTGTCTCCCGTGTGAGGGACCCCACACTGGAACAGGGGAAGAATGTGGGGATTCCTTCTGATGAGGAAGGAGTGGTAGAAACAAAATGTGCTGAACTGACTGCAACCCCATTCCTCATCCTCCTGTGCCCCTAATAAGGGAGGAGGTAGAGAAAATTGGCAATGAATTTGAGAACTTGGAGGAAGCGAGGGAAGGGGGAAGGTTTTTAAAGATTTAGTTTTTATTTCTCATTACTCTACTATGATTTGATTCATAATAAATAAGCTAATTTTCCCGAGTTGAATCTGTTTTGTCCACGATGATAATTGGTGAGTGATCTCTCCCTGTTCTTCTCTTGACCCTCAAGCCTTTAATTATATTTTCTCTCTCCGTCCAGCTGAGGAGGCAGAGTGACAGAGTGGCTTCGTGGACACCTGATTTTCAGCCAGAGTCAGCCCATTACACCACCTTACCAAAATGAACACTCTGTAAGTGGTTACTGGGTTAATAAAAGGGAAGCAAATAAGCTTTTTAAAGCAATAGGTGATGTTGCCATAAAAATAACTGAAATATACAAGTGACAACAAACTGCTTTAATTGGGAAAAGAGAGGTGATGTTCTCAACCAGGCTTTCAATGGGAAGCATATGTGTTTGTATAGCAGAAAAAGGTAGAAACCTTTGATGAAAACATAAATTGCTGCCATCTGTATATTAGCAGAAATTTATTTGAGGGGACAGCTTTCCGATGGAACAGTTCCCTCAAGAAAACCTGCAATCCCCAAAGGAATAAATGTATATATTTTTTTTCCCTGGAAGAACAATGCTTCTTCATCATTATAGTTCTAGTGAGATCTTTAGGACAAACAAGAAATCCTACTACAATACTGGCAAAAGGGAGATGCTTAAGGCAAGACAAAAATTTCTATAGATCTCTAACCTGCTTGAATTTCTCATCATTCCTGGCAGAGGACAGTCAGTCTCATCCAAGTATTATATCATCCAAGCCTCATAGCAGAGAAATGAGAAAAGCTGGCATGTCTTTCTTCTATGGCATGACCAAGTTCACAGTTAGTTCTAACATTAAAATATCCAGGTGAAGAGTGTCCATTCTGCTATTCAATGAAGCTGACAGATAGCCATTGCAAAATTCCTTCCAAGTCAGTACAGCTTCAGAAATTGAAATGGCACAGCTGGACAACTGCTGTCAGATATAAGCACATCTAAAACATTATTAGGTTGTTAGTTTTATTTCCTGAATGTATCTGACTTGCAAGAGAAAATTCCTTCTCCTTACCATTACCAAGTCTTTAATAAATTCTCTCAATGTATTTTAAGAAACAAAATAAAACAAATGAAACGTTCTTCATCATGGAACCATAGGATGGTTTGAGTTGGAAGGGACCTTTAAAAGTCATCTAGTCCACTCCCCCTGCAGTGAGCAGGAGCATCTCCAACTCGAGCAGGTTGCTCAGAGTCCCATCAAATCTGACCTGGAATGTTTCCAGGAATGGAGTTGCTATCATCTCTCTATGCAACTTGTTCCAGTCTCAAGTTTGTTCCAGTTTTTCACCACTCTCATTGCAAAAAATGTATTCCTTATATTTATTTTAAATCTCACATTGTACATCTGCTGCCCAAACACAGATCAGACATTAAAACCTTTTTGGGAAACAAGTGCGTTACTCATGGAGGAGATATTTTGACCTTCATCACTACCATGTGTCAATTGGTGAGCCACTGTTGCAGCTCACAGCAAAAGTATTGATTTACGGTAACTTCGCAAGTGCTTTATTATCAAGCAGTCACTCTCAAGGCAATTGGTGACAAGAGTAATGTAATTAAACTCTGAAGATGTGTCACCTCTCCAAGGAAAAAGCCTCTCAATGAGTACTACTCAAGTACAAAGGCTCTGTCACTTAATGAACTTTGTGGTCATAAACCACAGAAGGTGATTACAGATAAGTGAATGTGAAGAAAGGCGCGTAAGGAAATGATCCTTTAAGTATGCAGATGCAAATCTGTCAAGATAAATGCAGAGAAAGGAGGAAAATATCTGTGAAAGGAGATGGGGAAGATCAAAGATACACGATGGTATCTCCGTGAATCAGTGTAGTTCTATTGACTTAAAAGGAACTTCACAGACTAGCTGAAAAGATTTGCAATTAAGAACTATCATTCCACTAAAAAAGCTAGCTGTATCTGTAAATACATGATTTTTGTTTTTCCTTCAATTCCTATTAACACTGCATCAAAGCCAACTTAAATAATTATGTTTGCTTTAAAATAATTACACACAAGCCACTACACACTTCACCATTACAATCTTAAAAGGTTTTACTCCATTGTGACATAAACTTGGTAACAGTTTATATACATTCTCTTATCACCCAGCAACTCGATTTCTCTCCTCTGTTCCTGTAAATTACCTGTTAAAGAGCTAGCAGGTTGCAGGGTTTGCTTTAAAGGACAACCACACTGAATTACTTATCAACTGCTAGGGAAATACTATTTTTTGATGTTTCAAGATTAATATTATATCTTGAGAGCCAAGTAAATACAATTATTTATTTCTTCTATCAGCAAGCCATAGCAGATGGCAGGCATATAATTCCTGCATCTGAGCTGTCAGAATTTAATGGTTATTTTAAGAGACTGACCTATTATCTACCACTTACCTGTTGTCCTCTGTCCTCCATTCAAGTCTCACTGCAATAGCAGAAAGTTTGGGGCAATCTGGAAGAAGGAAAGCCTTTTTCAGCAGAACATACCTGCAGGAGCAAGGAATACTTTTGTGAAGGTCAAATGAAGATTTGCAAAACTCTGCTTAAAATCCCAAATGTCAAACTGTCCTTTCTAATAAAATACTTCTTGTTGGATTCCCTCAGAACTTCTTTCAGCAGCTTACGCAGTTCAAACAAACAGTCCCACACTTAATACCTTGCAGTTTTAGACTGAATGCTTCTTAGTGCCTCGCTTCACCATCTGAACATTTGAGTGCTTTAGTGTTTAAACAAGGTACACTTTCACAGGACTCAGATACAAGCTAATGGAAACTGTAGTAAAACAATTTAGATGCTTGAATATGTGGGGATTCTGGAAGGGAAAGAGAACACTTTTTGTCTTCTTGCATGAAATGCAGAAGGCCAAAAAAGAATTTGCAACTATTATGAATAGGAAAAAATAGAATAAGTGCAAAATATTTCGCGAAATAAGGAATTATTAGACTAGTAACTGTAATATAATATCATCATTATAGTATAACAATTATATCATTCAGTGATCCAGTGCAGCAGGTAATAGAGAGCCCTGGATCTTTCTTTGAGGTCTAACCACTCAGTGCAACACCGACGCAGACACAGGTTTTTGGATATTGCCTTAAAGCTGTTTTAGTGTTAATTTCCAACTTGGAAGTCTCTCTCTTATTTCTCTTTTCCCTTTCCTGAGGGAAGGTGGTGGGGGAGAAGGAATTGGGACTAAAAGCTGCCCAGTTTTAGCTACTGACCAGGCTGGGAGAGTGGGGACTAAAACGGGACGTGGTTCCGTTCACTGAAGACATGTTGGTGTTTGGAGGGTGTTAGGCTTCACCCTCAAAAAAGACAGTGCTTTTGCCCTGAGACTACTCTGTGATGTTGAAGAAAGCACAGCAGTGAGGATGATCAGGAGATTTGTTTTGAAAGCAAAGCTAAAACATTAATGTAGAGGTACCTTGGATACCCTTGGCATCATTGGCTCTATATTTTGTAACTAAAACAAGAGTTTTCTATATTAGCTATGCAATGAGAGCATTTTAACAATGCACCTCTTCAGCTAGAATAATCCTCATGAAGGAAAAAATCTTGATTTGCACCATCAAACATATTTAATTTAGATGTTATATGGTTCCATGTCATATAATATTGCTGTCTAATAGAGATGTTTGATGAGATACAACTCAAATTCTAGCTTAAATACAATAAAGAGAACCTACAATTTCCTAAATTTGAGAAATGAGTACCTATAGTGGGGGTTTAACAAAAGGCTATCATGACTTCCTGGTGTGGTTCATCTTCTGATAGCAGAGACACTCTCAGTTTACTCCCTTACTTCTCTTATAATTCTGGTTATCGTTGACTATTAGTGATTCTCAAAAGACAAATTTCTATAGCTGACAGATAAGTCCTTTTGACATTCTTCCTACCCAACAATAAATAGCAAAGCATTATGAGGCAAAATGGAGTTCAAAATTCAAAGTAGACAACAATTTATTAGGTTTTTTTTAAACTTTGAACTGGCAATCTGAGATTATGTATTCAAAAAAACGTTTCATTTCACAGTGCTTCCAACATGCTAACTGACTACCATTTAATTACTGACAATTTTTCAGAAAGTTTGCTGACATTTATGGATTGTCAATACCTGAGATCATGGGTCATATTCTGCACTTACACTTCATAGTATTATGTATGTTTAAGCTCAGTAGCAAAGGCTACATCATTTTTGTATTCATATGCAGTTGTCAGTCCTTTCCCTGCTGCTAAATGACTCCACAGAACTGAAGCTGACTGGAGTAGGGTTAAGAAGGTGACACTAAGAGCAGATAAGTATGAGATAACTTTGTTTTAGAATAATTATTGGAGTGGGCAACTATATGGAATTTATGGGATTTTAGCTAAACAACCACAGGGAAAGACTGGGCTATTTATATCACCCATTCTTGTCAGTAAAGTCTAATTTCACGTTTGCTGAAGGAGCAAAACTGTTAGTTGAGTACGTTTTACATTGTCTTAAGAGAAACTGAAAGACCTGCTCTGCATAGTTAAACATTCTATTTCTTTCTTTTGGAATCTGACATAGTCTGTAAAAATGTGGACTTGCGTAAGAGTTGCAGGTGAAAGGCCCTGCAAATTTGCAGAGAAAGTAAAACACAGCTCTGATGCTGAATGGGACCGCTTGAAATGCACAGTTTTGAAAAATTCTCTTGTTTTCCAGCAGCTAGTTGTTCATTTTAATACAATCAATAATGGAAAACAACTTCTTTGCAGCAATTTAGAAAGGTGGTAAGGTCCCAAATAAAAAAAGCAAAAGACATCTCTAAACCAGCATTTAAAATCTGAAACTGATCAAATTGTTGGAAAAAAAAAAAAGAGATCAGTGTCTCTCTGGATCATTAAGCAGGGCAAACCGTTTCAGTGATTATCACAAAATAACACTGAGGAGTCCCTCACTGGGATACAGCTGAGCTGAGCCTTTTGCATGAACATTGCAATGGCAAAGAGATGTGGAAGTCTGATTTCATTCTGTTTCTCCCAGCATACGAGGTCAGTCATGCAAGATATACTGAACGCTGATGGACAGAAAGATAGTTGGGTTTTTTCTCTCTCTTCCATCAAAGCATTTTAATTTACTGGAGAGTCTGTCATAACTTTTTCCGCGCAGCTAAACATGCTAGTATGACTACTTACATTCAGGGTTGCATGACAGCAGGCTAAATATAGTGTCTTTGGCTTTGCATTATTCTCTTCAGTCTTGACTGGCTGCTATAGTTGTCCATCACTCTCTGAAGGCCTTTCTTCTCAAAGAAAATTGGGTTACATTTGAGGCTTTAGTTGGAAACCCTACTGCGTTTCTTTTCCCAGACAACTAATCTGATCTTCCCAGTTCAGACAATATTAGTTGACTTGAACTTTTTCTCCTGCACATATAGCGGGCACACCAGCAGCAGACATCCTAACAGTCCTCTTACCTTGCCCAGAAGTCTTCTAACTTTCAGCTGGCTAGGACTCAGGTTTTCCAAACAGATTTGCACTTCATCAGAACAAAAGTGACCTTAATCGTGTACAGTACAATCCATGGAACATTTTATGTTCATTCTGCTGCTACAAAATGTTATGCAGGTAATATAGTTGGCAAACTATCATTTGCTATTTATACCCTCAAATATCTGGTAACTAACATTTCTGTATAAACACACGCAAACCCCTCAGGTTTGCTGTATTTAAACCTGTCTGATTTCCCAATGTTAGGGGCTTGCTTTGGGGACCTACAAGAGCTAGCCTGAAATCTCTGTGCATAAATATCCAGCATCTGTTCATTTTAAAGTCTTGGCTTCATAAACAAATTGGAACTGCCAGCAGAAGGTTCACATAAAAGTATAATTCAATAAGAGTTCCTGAGAATGGAAAATAATGCAGATTATTTTTACTTTATTAAACTTCCCCCAGTTCTGAATTTAGGATGTGTACACAGACGTTAGCAAAACACAAGCTTTAAACGATTAGCAGCTACAAATAGTTGGAAGGGATGAGATACAGAGTATCACTGTGGTATGTATTTCATATGTATCTCTCTGAAAGGCTTTAGGATTTTTTTTTAAGATTAGTCAGACTAAAATTTTCTTTTAATAACAGGCAGTTCCTTCAGGTGTCTGTAGCAGAAAGCTATCTAGAGCCTTCTGATGTACTGCAGGTTTTATAGCTATTGATAATCATTACCTGTGGAAAGCAACATAATCCCCAGCCAACTAACTGTAAGGATGCTTAGCATACAATAATCAAAACAAGCAGCCAAACCTTTAAAACTGCTGGGGCTCATTTGCCACAATAACAATTTATACTGTGTGATTACCAACCTAAAAATATCACTTCTGCCACACATCCCCTGCACAAGGTGCAATTTATCTGCTTTCTGATGGATCTCGTTTTATACTTCAAAGGTGATAATTTTAAATCCAATATCACACATACGAGGTATCATTCCACAGTCTGCAAATATAAATCAAGAAAAATTTTCATCCTGCTGTAATGCTAAGGTATTTCTTCCTGATTTTGCTTTATACAACATGCCATGTGAGTCCGTCTGTACGTGCAATTTGGTCATTAGCTTGTCTTCATTTAATACAGGCTGCAATGCTAACTGGTAGGAAATACATTCGAGTACACACCATGTGACTTAATTAATATTTAACAGACAGCCTATAGAATCGCAAACGGACTAATCTGCTATGCTTTTATGTTGTGTTCAGATCCACATGCTTTACAATGAACTTATGGGAAAAAAAACACACAAAAATAACTAGCAAAGACATCAAACAAACTTAAAAGCCCCACCCCCCAGATTTCTATAACTGGATATTTCTATAAGCCATTTTATTTCCTCTCTGAATCTGACCTGTAACCAACCTTAAACAGGAATAAATGCATTAAGATTATGTAACCTTTCGATTTCAGCATTACTGTCTCACTAACTTTGTGTTGATGAACATGTTATAAAAATGATTACAAGATGTCTCAATTGCCCATGTGGATACACGTGAAAAAAGCCAGAGAAGGATTTAATTTAACAAGTAGAATATGTCAAACAATTTTGTGTATGAAAATTGCTTTCAATACTTACTGTGATTCTAAATGTCCTAAGAATCTGCAGGGGAATATAATTCTGGAAAAAAAAATAATTAATAAACATAAATAATAATAATAAAAAATAAAAATAAAAATAAAAATAAAAATAAAAATAAAAACCTGTACTCTGTGCCATGGCCTTCTCAAGACAAGCAAGACACAGGAGAAAACAGGCTTCCCATTCTGCCATCTACACTTCTTTAAGATGTAAAAACATGTCAACTTATCCCCATAGTGGCCTCCAAAGAAAGATTTGTCAGCTAAGTAGAGTCTGCCAGCATAAAACTGGGAAAGACAGTCTGTTATTTTTCAAGATTTTTGAATATAACTCCTTTAAAGTCTGGAAGACTTTTGAGTCAATGACAGTAAAGCACTAGCGACTTCAACCTACAGAGGAGGATGGAAACATTTTATTATTTTCATGAATATGTGAGTTCAGTTGATAACAAAAGTAACATTTATTTGCATAGTTAAATTCCTGAGCTATTAGGTGAGCTATTCTGCTGGTATTCCGAGATGGAAAACAGTACTCAGTGAAACTCAAGTACAATATTTCCCTGTCTCAAAAAGATCTTCTATTGATAATGATATGAAAGTGTCCCTGCACATTGCTGAGAAGCCCCACAGCCTCCACAACTGCCTGCCTCTTTCCTCATCTCTTTGCCCAGGATGCTCCTGCCTTGAAACCAGCTCTGTTGTTTTCCTGACTGCACAGTGAGGGATCCTCCTCCCCAGCATCAGAGTGCAGCTCAGTCACAGCTGAGGAGGGGAGAGGCAGAAAATCGGCAGAAAATACAGAGCTCATACCTGTTAACCAGTCATTATATAGAAAGCCCTAAATACAAAGAAAAAACAATCCTAAAAAAAGGCATAAAAACTTAATTTTTAGCTTGCCTTCTTTCTAACTAGAAAAGTTGCTTAAGTAATACTATGAGGAGCAAGCAATCCAAAAGGTAAGAAGGTAAGGTACAAATTGATTTTGGAGGTAATGCTTTAAGTTGTACCTTCTGCCAGGCAGACGTTACGAAATTGGGGCCTAAGATAGCAATATTTGCTATATAGGAATAAGCAGCTCTCCATTCTCTTGTAGTTAAAAAAACACTGGGCAATTAATCCTTCGATACCACCAGGCTACTGTACAGAACGTGTCACAGTTACAGTGCAGATCTCTGGGGCTGGGGACCAGTTCTAGCAGTTGGATTAAAACAATCAGTGCAGATATGAGACCTTTGAGGAAAGCTTTGTTCTGTGTGGTGTGTGATCGCACTACTCATCTATGACTATGTCTGAATATTTTTCTGGCTTGGTTCTTCTTGTCTTCAGCTAATATTTGTTCAGGGATAGGGAGCAGAGCCAGATCAAGGGTTTGGGATGAAGCCAGACAGAATTTGATTAACTTACTTGCCTCCAACTGTAGTAATTATCATAATATAGACTAATACATTAATTACTGTTTGAGGAGATAGAAAAAGTTGAGACATTCTTCAGTTCATTCTTGTGTATTCACCTATGCTTTAGCCACTTTGGGTCTAAACATATGCAACAGTACTGACACAATTCTTTCTGTGTGTTTGTTTGTGTGCCAGTGATCGAACAGCACAATAATGCAAGGTCAGGCTTTGATCTTTATGTAAGAAACTTGCAAGAGTCATGGTGAAGACCTTCTACAATATTTCACTTAGGAAGGGAAAAGCATCAATTCTGACCATCTACTTTGTTTTTAAACAAATAAAATTTCACCCATAAAGTAAAATATCAAAAGATCATAGCAGGTCAGATTTCTTCGCTATGTTTCTCACTAGCACTTTGCCGTGTTAAAGCAGAGAACTGCCAGTTACTTCCTCCTAGTCAACAGAGGCAGAGAGGGCTTGCTGGTCTCCATCTGAATCCAGCCAGGAAAATGTGAATAGTCTTCAAGGGCATGGAAATTAAAGTTTGTGAAAGAGGCAGGTGTAGATAGACTGATTTGAAGTAAGAATCTCAAGTGGTTAAAACAAAACAAAATGAAACAAAACTCTTAGAGGGAAGGGTAACTTCTGACCCGAAACTATGTATTACTTCAAGTTCTCTGTAAGGTTCTTTCTCATTAAAGTTGCCTGCAATGTACTTTTTCACCCCATTGCAACCTTCTTTAATTTAGATTAAAGCCCCTCAACTGTTCCAATGCCTAGAGAATTTGCAAGCATGGTTCTGACTTTGACACGTTACTCACATGATGTTCAGCTCAAAACCTAGCTTTCAAAGGATACTGCGTGGTCATTTTTGATGGAAATCACATAAGCCTGTGGCAATATGATGTGCCCTACTTAAAAATGTTTCAGCTCCTTAACAATTGAAGTCTACAAACCTATGCAATCTGTACAGTGAACTGCTAAGGAAATAAGGAATGAATTTTACAAAGAGATATACATGAAAAACAACAATAAAAGGCTGCATGGCACTTTCCCCTTTATATATTACAGAAATGTTGATCAAAATAATGATAGTACTCTAAGAAGATGTGCTTAAAGAAAGGCAAGGAAATTCAATGACCTTAGTCTCATCTCTTCTCCTCGCATCCATTCAACATTTCAGCAGTCTCAAAGACTGGATCTTTTCTCTCTGCCCTTAAGCTCCTCTACTTATAAAGAGGTGTAAGAAAGATTTTTCTTCCCCACAGACACACCTGTGATAAAACTATTCAAAGATTTGGATAATTAGATATCGTAACTGAGTCTTAAATATCTTAGCTGCTAGGGTAATGGGATTGTAGTAGACCAGTTGGAGTTTTGGCCGGCTTAAAATTTTCAAGGAACTTTCTAGGGTCTTACATTTAAAAAAATCTAAAGATTTCCACAATATATAAGTAAATATTTAGGGCATAGCTTGGCTTCACTGAGCACCTGCAGCTCACATCCTTCTCAACAGACAATGAGCAGGCATCATTTGCCAGAAAATACAAGCTGCCCTTGATAAACAACTTTGCTTTTGTTTCCTCATTACTAACTCCATCCATCCTATGCTGAGGACATCTCACACTGCTGAGGAGCGTAGAGATGGACATGGTTCCCTAAGAATGCTGAGAACCCAATGCCGTCTAGCAACTATTGCACTTTGGCTTTACCACAGAACTGTCTCATATGCTATCTCCTGCCTTCTCCCCTGCGCACCCATTTCACCTGGTGCTGTGTAGTCTTCGTTTTCTTTGCTTAACAATTTCTGGTCTAGAAGAAAGCAATTCATAACTGAACATCTCTGTGTGATTTTTAATTATGAAAATGTTTACTATAAACAAGAGGAAATTATTCTTGGCAAAGTACTACATAGTATTGTGGTGGGAATCCTAGTTGACTAAATGCCAGAAATAAACTACTTGATTTCAAGAGCCAATGTTAATTTTATGTTGGCTGCAGACAGGATGTCAGCTTTGACAATAATTGTGAGGTGCAGTATAGTAGGAACTGATAATATTTGAGTATTTATGACTAAAATATCAGAGGCTAATTGTTCTGTTTTCCAGAAAAATAGTCATTTTCACTGAGTTGACCTTATCCACATTTAATAAGGGAACAGAAAATGAACATAAAACCAATGAATATTTATATCCAACAAAACTGGAATGTTAATCTGATAATTTGTTCATGATGTATCTTTAGAGAGTCAGCTCTTTCAGAGAACTCTAGCTGAGTAGAAAGGCACCTTACTGACAAACAGAAAGTAAAACGAGTTGGACTATGAGGTCAGATTTGCAGCAGATTTTTTCTAGGCTGCAGAAACTGCAGAATATCAGCATTTTCAAATTACAAACATGTGCCACACCTGGTTCCTGGACAAACAAAGCACAACACGAGACTCCTCCTTGATGATTTATTTTTGATGAAATCATTGAGCAAAGGTAGAAAGCTTGAATTACAAAAGCAGCAGCCTGAATAGACCTGCTTCCTGTTTCAATTCTCTTTTCTCAATGATTCTTATTTTATCAATAGCTCTGTCAACATTTTAAAAGCCCCACAGTGTAATTCATATTGTTCAATGTAAATAAGTGACCAGTTTTCAATGATTAAAACAGGGTTTGTTTACTTGTTTGTTTGTTTATTTAAACAGATAAAGTTTGGACCCTGCCAATAAAAAAACACTCCCCATATTCTTCTTCAATCTCTGTTTTTGAGATATGCGGATAATGCTATAACTAAACACTTCTACTGGACAAATATGTGACAGCAAAGGAACTCAAAGATGCATATGTTTGGTTACATAACATCAGAGGAACAGTGATGTAACCCAGAATTTGATGTTTTGTGCATATTATATCCCATACAGTTCCCTGAAGTACAAGGGATCTCTAGGAAGGATATGACAGGATCTTATGACAGAAGATGGCAAAATCAAAGACATTGTTTTCAGGTGAAGGTGTCAATATTACAAGGAAGGCATTGCCATTCATGATACCCGAAGGAGGATAGATCCACCTTTGTGGTCGTTGGTGTGCACTGTGTTTCTGCCTCTTTGTTCAGACTATGAAAATTGGGAAACAGAGTCCAGCATGGCAAACATAGCAATCTCTTCTAGAGTGTAAAACTCTTTGGTCAACAGAAATGCTCGTGTATGTTTTTTATTTGGGGAAATTATAGCAAGTTCCTGTTTCCTTCCCTCTCAATATATTATGCTACTGTAAAAGTAAATACAGACTCTGACAGAAGACAGAAGTGGAGTACGTTTAGTGTGGCAGACTCATTAGCATTAAGTATACTTGTCATTTTAACCTTGTGCTGTCAGAGCCTGTCAAGCCTTATTTTCCTTCTGCTTCCTTTTTTAGGCTTTCTCCCATCTACCATCAGCTGTAGCTTTCCTGAGCAGGCAGCTGGGGTAGATTTTAGTCCAAATTTCATAAGCTAAAACTGACTTCTGAATTCTCTGGAATTCTGCACATTATCTACCGATCCATACTCGACTGTAATACATCTGCAGAAGAACTAAGTCATTATTTTCAATTTTCAGTATCTTAGGATGTACAGCATAATGCAAATATATACAAGGTCTGACACAAAAACCCCGAGACTGTTCCTGTAACTCTTTATTTAACAAATTAAGAACATCAGCTATGATCACCTTCAAGATAATTCCATTCTGAGTTGATACGCAACTGTATACAGCGCTGCCAACATACAAAGCAATTCCACAGATCATTTTCTGAAAGGCTTTTGAGAATCTCCATTGTTTTTTCTTTCACGTCTTCTACCAACAAAAAATGAGTTCCTTTGAACACTGACTTAATCTTTGAGATCTCTTCACCATAAGCCTTAGTCAAGAATTGAAAAGTTTCTGTCACAGATTTGTTCAGTTTCACAAGAAATTTGATGTTAACTCACTGTTCACCCTTACACACCATTTTCCGAATGAGGGTTAGAAAAAATCTGTATTTGAACATGCATCCACTTGTACTGAGCGAAGAAATCGTCGAGCCTTGTCTCACTTGATAGGTTAGAACATGTTCTGTAACTATTTCTTTGTCTCTCCCCTCCTGCTCTTGGTTCCCAAGCTATGGTTATTCTCTTTTTTTTGTTAGATCTTGTATGTTTTTTAACTCTGAGGCAATTTCTACCTGATTTCCCGTATCAACAGTACATTTTGCAATGTGGATGTGAAGAATTTCATATAGTTGTATCATCTCACAGTGTCAAAGCTGCTCTCACAGCCGCCAGTGGCTTTGCCATTGGCTTCAACGGCAAAAAGTTTGGGTTTCATATTTGTAATGCAGGCTTCTATAAAAATAATTTCTTGTCTTTTTAAAAGCTCCTCTCTTACCTTTAGTACAAAAGAAATTACTTATATTGACCGTATTCCAGTATACATTTTTATTATCCTCCAGCTGCCAACATTTTCTCACTGTGTTTGTTTTAAGATTTTTTTAAGAACAAAACTCTCAGAGCATTCCTTTCAAAAACTTGCTTCTTAAGTAGTAAGTTTTTGGTTTCGAGGCAAATATTCTCTGTGATTTATTCAGTTTTTCCACTAACATTGTTCAGAATAAAATTTGAGATTTGATGGCAACACATAGTCCTATATACCCGGGTCAAACATATTCCTTTCTCATACACAGCACAATCAAAATCATACTGTAATGACAGGCAAACAAGTCTTACAGTTTTCTGACAAGTGTTGGAAACACACAGACAGCAATCCTACCACACTTACATCAGTGAGCATGATTCAAAATGGAGATTTTGGTATTTGCAGCATCCCACATGCTTTCGGTCATGTTCAAGCAATGAATAGTAGAAACATCTTCCGTAAATTAAGCAGAAATGCTATGAAAGATGACCACAATGTAACAGAAACTATATTTTATTGCAGAAAACCATTCCCGATAAGCTAATCTATGTAAAGTTTATGGATCATTTTAGATTAATAAACCAGTCGGTGCAGAAGAGGATTTTGAAGGAAAAATAAGCAAATGGTTTACTGGCACATCTTCTCATCTCATGCTGGTAGGAGAGGGGGAGACAGAGATGTAGAAAAACTAAAATGTTTCAAAGGAAACCAAGGGCACAGATGGGCATTTCAGTTGAAAAATGTGTGCAATCAGGTTCAGAAACAATTGAATATTCATCGGAACACGAATTTGATTTACACACATCAGCACTTAGCCACCAAGTAACAGTTATTTTCTCTCTTCGTCTCTCTTGCTCTGGTCTGCTGGATACTTAAATGTCTACACAGAATCAAAGAGCTTCAGCAGGAGAGCCTGTTGCACGCTGATCTATCAGCAGGTGATGATAGCAATCTTAGTGCAAAACCACATTTAAATTATTTCTCTGAACACAGCAAGATTTTTCTCACTATAGGATGAATGGGTGCTACCTTGGCATTACGTTTTGTGTAAGAAAGGCTTAGACCTGTAACTCAAGGAGAAACATCCTGGCTGTCAATACTGAGGAAGAGGAGGCAATCCCAATCCAGGTCACAGTTGGTTACTCAAGTCCCCCTTCTACCTTATCATCTATTACTGGTTACTTGGGGCAAGTCCTTCACAGAAAGTGTACAGGTGC
Source organism: Neomorphus geoffroyi (assembly GCA_033558235.1). NCBI lineage: Eukaryota > Metazoa > Chordata > Aves > Cuculiformes > Neomorphidae > Neomorphus > Neomorphus geoffroyi. Next base: position 31,533,708 of record JAUMJM010000004.1, read on the forward strand.
CTAGCTTGGGGTGGGAGGTTGCATGCATTAGTGAGGTGAGTATAGCTTTGGTGTATTTCCAAAGGTTTTAACTGCTGAAGGAAACTTGAGTTGTGAATAACTAACTATCCAGGATGAATGTAGTTTAATTATCAGAGTGTCAGTTCTAGGAAATTCCTCCTATGTAACAGTGAAACTCAAGGACTGTGACTCCTCACTACAGAAAGGTGGGGACTGTTTCTACTGTGAAAAGAAAGCACTGAGTTTCACATCATTATCCATGTGAGCATGAGGTGATGCCAGCTGAGAATGTGGAGGATGCAGAACAGTAACAAAATAAGAGAAAAACCTCCTTTTTGACTTAATGAGTGGCTAAGACAGCAGGTGTTTTTTAAAAAAAATAGGTTTGGCCTGAGTATGAACATAATTTTAATTTATCACACCAAGTAGAGATGCATCAAGTCTTGCTGAAAGGCCATATGGCTTGGATTCTTAATTGGTATATGGAGTTTGTTATTCTTGCAAACTACATCTCTCTCATCTTCACATAATGAATTTCTTTTCCACAGGTTTCACATTAAGTGCTGGGAATGAATAATTCTTCACAGAATGGTGAGAGTACAATTGCTATAGGTGTAATGGGCTTCTCATTTTATTTGTCACTACCTTAATTTCAAAAATTCTAAAGCAAACATTTTGTCTGGTCTGGTAAAAACAGGTAAATAGAGGAATTTTCCTCACTCTGGGTTCTCCAAGGAGTTAGGGAAAGCAGTCTTTCATCATGCAGTGCGGAAGAGATACTGTATCCTTAACTTACTCTACCTCTACCTCTGGGTAGACTGAAAACTTCTCTGGTAGAAGGTTTATAATGTATAAGAATATCTGCTGAAACACTAGTCTGGCTCTGAAGCTGGGAAGCTGTAATTTCTGGATCATCAGACACTTAGGATAGCAGAGCTTTCAAATATTTTATAATTTATTATTGTTTCTTTTCCTGGTGCTTTGGGCTTAGAATTTGTATATAAGGTAAGAAACAGCAAAAAAGAACAATTCTGCAGTCAGGTTGTATCACAACAGATAAGTGGAATCACCCTTAAACCCATGAGAAAACTGCTGGCTGTCTATATGTTGCAAACCTCACACCAATGTCAATTCCATGCATATGGTTCCTAGCCTGTCAGATCTGTCAAGGTTATTAGAGCACTGGCACTAAAAAACTTGCCTGCTGGCAGAAATCCTACTATTTCTTGCTTCTTTCTTCCCTTTCTTTCCTGTTATTTCAAGTAAGCCTTAGGAAGAGACTATACCATGTACCAAAAGATGACTGGTTCCCATGGAAGAAGGAAACTTGGAATAGCATTTAGGATTTTGCCCAAGAAATAATAAGCTGAGGTAGAGTGCCTTCTATGCCAACTGAAACTGTGAGGTAGTGAAACATGTTTCATAGTTAACGGACAGCACATATATCCATACATGTAAAAATAACTGACAACGTAAGCACAATGCCCATGAAAATCTGCAGAAGCCTTCCAGCAAATTCAGCATTTATTAAATAGGTGATTTTTCTTGTTGTTGTTGCTCAAATAGCTTGCACTTTTGCTCTTCTGTTGCAACAATGGGATTCACTCTTTGGTGTCTCCCTTACAAGAGCTTCTGGTTGAAACATCTGCTTTCACATTCCATTTTTTCCCATCCCAGAAGCAATCTTCTTTTGCTGAAAATAGGTCAGCAGGTATTAATAATCCCTAGATACACTGAGGAGTACTGTATAATAAGCAGTATAATGGAACATGCTTAATACATGACAGTAGTGGTACATTCGGACAGGTCATTGTATTAATTTCTAAAACCAGTGCTCAAAAGGAATCTCCCTTATGCTCCCTTTTATTAGGATCAGACTTCCACTGTAGAAGAAACAACAAGTTAAACCTCTACAGTTTTCTAGTTTGATTGCAATAAAAACAGTAATTTTGTTCTGGTCGGAGTAATGGAATATGAAGAAATGAGAGTAAAAGTACAGGAAGTTAGAGGTTAAGCAGAAGATAATAATTCTGTCTTGCTTTGATATCTGCTTTCTTCCATAGTAATAGCCTGAATAAAAAAAATACAGTAACAAAATGGAAACCAAAACAAGCATATACACTGATAAACAAGAAGTGTATTTACTGTTGCTGCTTAGATCTTAAGGCTCCCATTGTTCCACAGGAAGAGAGTTTTAAGTTTAAATCATCCTCATATAGGCTTCAAATACTTCAAAAGAAAATATTCATTATTTGATCTTGGGTATGCTTTTCAAACAGCTGAATGGCATGATGCTTTTGGTTTTCTTTCCAGCAAAATTCCATGGGAGGTTTTTTGTCCTATTCAATTTAGCTAGACGGTATGGATGCAACTCTCTCTGCTAGTTTCTTTGACAGTGAGCCATCCAATTCCCAAATCACTTCTTCCTCTTTACGCACAAGGCCACAGCATTGTGCATGCAGATGGTGGCAGAGTATGGATAAGCCAAGACACAGTAGCACTCCAGATTTTCTGCAACCCACATTTTCCATATACAACAACAATAGCAGCCTTTGCACTATGTTCTTTATTGCAATAAGAAGAAAAATCTTCTGATCTAATATTAGAAACTTTCTTTTGCATACAGGTGCACAAAACCTAGCAGAAAGACTAGCTATTCCTGACCCTTGGAATAGATGCACCGCTATCATCTGAAAAGGAAATGCCAGCACAGCAAATGAGAGCTGAATTGATGAAATCTCATTGAGATCTGAATCTTGGCATGAATCTTAATATATAGGGTTCCTGGGGATACTGTTCAGCTCCTGAAACACTTTGAAGCTTGGTTTTAAATGCCCAAACTAATTCAATCTCAACATTTAGAATCATAGAATCATAGAATTATAGATTCATTTATGTTGGAAAAGACCTTTAAGATCATGGAGTCCAACACTTAACACTGTTAACTCTACCACTAAACCATGCCCCTAAGCACCACATATACAGGTCTTTTAAATACCTCCACAGACAACGACTCAACTACTTCCCTGGGCAGCCTCTACCAATGCCTGAGAACCCTTTCAGTGAAGAAATCTCTCCTAATATCCAATCTAAACCTCCCCTGGCGCAACTTGAGGCCATTTCCTCTTGTCCTTTTACTTCTTACTTGGGGCAGAGACCAATACCCATCTCCCTACAACCTCCCTTCAGGTAGCTGTAGAGAACAATGAGGCCTTCCCTCAGCCTCCTTTTCTGCAGACTGAACCCCAGTTCCCTGAGCCGCTCCTCATAAGACAAATTCTCGAGACCCTTCACTGGTTTTCTTGTCCTTCTTTACTTACACTCCAGCACCTCAATGTCTTTCTTGAAGTGAGGGCCCAGAACTGAACACAGTATGTGGCCACACAGAGATGTGGCCTCAGCAGCACCAAGGAAATGGGGACAGCCCTACTCCTGCTGGGCACACTATTTCTGATACAAGTCAGGATGCTGTTGGCCTTCCTTGCCACCTGTGCTCATATTCAGCTGGCTCCAATACTCCCCCATGTCCTTTCTGCTGGGCAACTTTCCAGCCATTAGTCCACAAACCTGTAGCGTTGCATGGGGTTGTTGTGTTCCAAGTACTCAACGCAGCCTTGTTGAACACAATACAATTTGCCTCAGTCCATTGATCCAGCCTGTAAAAATCCCTTTCTACCCTCAAGCAGATCAACACTCCTGCGCAACTTGGTGTCGTCTGCAGGCTTACTGAGGATGCACTCAATCCCTCTGTCCAGGTCACTGAATAAGATGTTAAATGGAACTGGACCCAGTACTGAGAGCTGAGAAACACTGCTTGTGACCAACTACCACTGGATTTAACTTCATTCACCACAAGTCTCTGGACCTGGCAATCCAACCAGTTTTTTACTCAGCAAAGATTACACCTGTCCAAGCCATAAGCAATCAGTTTCTCTAGGAAAATACTGTGGGAAATCACGTTTCCCAAATCCTCCTTCTGGCATCACATTTGCTGACATCCAGTCAACTGGCAACATCCCAGTTAGCTAGGACTGCTAATAAGTGATTGAAAGTGGCTTGGTGAGCACTGTTGCCAGTTCCTTCAGTATCCTTGGGTGGATCTCATCTGGCCCTATAGACTTGTGTATGTCTAACTGGTGTAGCAGGTTGCTAACCATATCCCCTTGAATTAGAGGGGTCTCATTCCACTCCCTGTCACTTTCTTCCAGTTCAGTGGGCTGCTTACCCAGAGAACAACTGGTCTTACTATTAAACACTGACGTAGAGAAGGCATTAAGTAACTTAGTCTTTTCCACATTCTCTGTCACTAGATTTTCCACCTGCATCCAATAGAGGATGGAGATTCTCCTTCATCCTTCTTTTGCTGTTTATAGAAACACTTTTTTTGTCTTTTACAGCAGTGGACAGATTAAGTTCTAACTGGGCTTTGTAATTTCTAATTTTTTCCCTCCATAACCTTACGACATCTTTGTAGTCTTCCTCAGTTGCCTGCCCCTTCTTCCAAAGAGCATAAACGTTCATTTGTTTTCCTGAGATCCAGGCAAATCTCTTTGTTCAACCAGGCCAGTCTTCTTCCCTGACGGCTTGTCTTTTGGCACATGGGGATGGCCCACTCTTGTGCCTTTAATAATTCCTTCAGGAAGAGAAGTGGGCCTGTGGGAACATCATGAGGTTCAACAAGGCCAAGTGCAAGGTCCTACACCTGGGTTGGGGCAACCCCCTGTATAAATACAAGATTTGAGATGATGTGATTGAGAGCAGCTCTGGGGAGAAGGACTTGGGGGTGTTGATTGATATAAGCTCAACACAAGCCGGCAATGTGTGCTTGCAGCCCAGAAGGCCAACCGTGTCCTGGCCTGCATCAAAAGAAACACTGCCAGCAGGTCAAGGGAGGTGATTCTCCCCCTCTATTGTGCTCTTGTGAGACACCACCTGGAATTATTGTGTCCTGTTCTGGAATTCCCATCATAAGATATGGAACTGTTGGAGTGGGTACAGAGAAGACTACGAAGATGATGAAGGAGCTGGAGAACCTCTGCTATGAGCACAGGCTGAGAGAGTTGGGCTTGTTCAACCTGAAGAACAGAAGGCTTCAGATGGACCACATAGCGGCCTTCCAGTACCAGAAGGGGGCCCACAAGAAAGCTGAGGAGGGACTTTTTACAAGGGCTTGTGGTGATAGGATGAGGGGGAATGGCTTTAAACTGCAAGGGAGGAGATTTAGATTAGATATTAGGAAAAAAATTTTTCACAGTGAGGCTGATGAGACACTGGCACAGGTTGCCTAGGGAAGCTGTGGATACCTCCTCCCTGGAAGGTGTTCAAGGCCAGGTTGGATGGGTTCTTGAGCAGCCTGGTCTGGTGGGAGGTGTCCTTGCTCATGGCAGGAGGAGTTGGAAATGGAAGATCTTTAAGGTCTCTTCCAACCCAAACCATTATATGATTCTATGATTTTGTTTCTTCTCCATTGTCCCTTTGTTCTGTTCTTTTTTAGACCTTCAGAACTGATTAAGAACATAGATTTTTGCCTATATTTATGTTGCAGAGTGGTCTTTAGAGAATATTTAAACATGCTAAGGCCCACAACCGGTGCCTATCTGTTATTATTATTATGCTTATTAGGTTAATTTGAATTGGGCTTCATGCGTTCCTGTTGTGCTTACAGAGTTACAAAGTCAGAATACTCATTGACAGATTAAGTTATAATATGAAAGGCTTAATTGTGCCATGATCAGCTCCTCCAGGACTCATGCTTGACTTAAAGCATGTCCAAACCTTATCACCCATGTGCTTCTGAGCAGGTACTGAAGACCCAGCTTTAGACCCGGCTTTAGACCCAGCTTGGTTGACAACCGGCTGAGCGTGAGCCATCAATGGCCCAGGTGGCCAAGAGGGCCAATGGCATCTTGGCCTGTGTCAGACACAGCGTGGCCAGCAGGAGCAGGGAGATGATTGTGCCCCTGTGCTCAGCACTGGTGAGGCTGCACCTCAAGTTCTGGGTTCAGTTTTGTGCCCTTCACTCCAAGAAGGACATTGAGGGGCTGGAGCGTGTCCAGAGAAGGGCAACGAGACTGGTAAGGAGCTGGAAAATAAGCCGTACGAGGAGCGGCTGAGAGAACTGGGGTTGTTTAGATTAGGGAAGAGGAGGCTGAGGGGAGACCTCATCACTGTCTACAACTGCCTGAAAGGAGGTTGTGACAGGGTGGGTGCTGGGCTCTTCTCACAAGTGACAGTGATAGGACAAGAGGAAATGGCCGCAAGTTGCACCAGGGGAGGTTCAGACTGGACGTTAGGAAGAATTTCTTCACTGAAAGAGTGGTCAGGGATTGGCATAGCTGCTCAGGGAGGTGGTGGAGTCCCCATCCCTGGAGTTGTTTTAAAAAATGGGTGGATGTGTTCCTTAGGGACATGGTTTAGTAGGGAGACAGGCACGGTTGGACTCGGTGATCTCAGAGGTCTCTTCCAACCTTATGATTCTATGATATACAAGCGTATAGAAATTTGTATGTGTATCTATATGCATCTGTGTGCATTTATATATGTAAATGTGCATAAACATAGGTAAATAATGCAGATAATAGGTCAGATAGTTTTATATTTGAAGATAACATATTCAATAACATATTATCTCTTTGACGGAACTCTACACATAGTGAAAACATCCCTCTTTGGAAAAGGCTGACTTGGAAACTTAAGAGCAAGAAGATCTTTCAACCTTTAGCGAAAAAGATGGGCAGAAAATCCTACTTCTGACTTGCATATTTCAAGCTTTAAAATTGTTATCCACTTTAGTTCCTTATTTCCAGAAACACGGAAGCTTTAGACAAAATAGTTATTATTCTCTTGTAGAATTGACACATTTTACCATAGGGACTTAGAGTCAGACTTTAAGCAACAGTTTCACCATTTATTCCTGGTTGTTCCAATATTCATTTGCATTGCAAATAGCACAGTTAAAGCTAAGGTAGTCAGTGCCTTTGTCTCAGACTTCACCAACAAAGTCTCCCAAGTCTTTCTGCCTAGAGACAAACTTCAGGGAAGAGACAATCTATCAGGCATGCAACAGCATCAAGTCAGTGATTACTTGAGAAATCTCAACCTATGCAAGTCCATGGTACTTGATGAGATGCATCTGGGGGTGCTAAGAAAGCTGACTGATATTATTGTGAAACTTTCTGTCATCTTTGAAAGGTCTTTTAATTAGGAAAGAGCCATAATGGCTAAATAAAAAGCAAGATGTCACTCATCCTCATACAAGGCAGGAAGGATGACTCAAGAACATATAGATGGTTTTGTATTGTTTTAGTACCCAGAAAATTATAGAGTGAGTCCTCTTGAGGCACATTTCTAGGCAGATGAAGGAACAAAAAGGTTACTAGGCATAACCAACATGCATTTGCCAAGGATGAATGAGGCAAATGCAATCTGATTGATTTCTATGATGAAATGGCCTAGATTCGTGCATGAGAAGTGAGAAGTAGATGTCAATTACCTTGACATTAGCAAGGTTTTCCATGTGGTCTTTCACAGCATCCTTAAAGTCAAATTTGAACATTATAATCGAGATGAATAGGCTACTGTACAGGTAAAAGTTGGTTCAAAATCATATTGGTAAACAGTTCGTTTTCCATTTGGATGCTGCTTAAAAGCGGAGTACCACAGCAGCCTATAGTAGTTTATATCAATTACCTAGAGGACATGCAGTGCCCTCTCATCTAGTTTGTAGAGTATTCCAAAGTAAGGTGAACTGTCAGTATTTTCAGAGGCAAGGCAGAAATTCAGAGAGGACAACACAGGCTGGGGAAATGGCCCAAAAGGACTTCAGGAAAGTAAACAAGGACAAATGACATTTCTAGCAACATTGAGGGGACTAACCCTGTGTCAGTAGAGGCTGAAGACTAGATAGCTATAGACCAACTCTCATGCTGGTAGGAGATGAGACAAAACAGATATAAATTGAAACAAGAGGGACTGAATTTAGTGAAACTTTTTCCCTGTGAGGACAGTCAAGCAGTGCAACAGGCTACCTTGAGAGGTTATCCACGCTCCAACCTTAGGTTTTTTCAAGACTTAAGTGAATAAAGCCCTGAGCAACCTGGTCTCAGGTCAGTGTTGACCCTTTCTAAAGCAGGAGTTTGGATTAGAGACCTCCCATGGTGCCTTTCAACTTAATATATATAATAATACTATGTTTGCCATATCTACATGTCTGTATACATATGTATAAATGTATACACGGATAAAAGCCTCCACACTTATGCACATACACATTTAGTCTTTCTGCTAAAAAACATAAAACCACTGAGAGATAGCACACTCTACAGACATCTATTGTCAAATATAATCCACTGACCTATATAGTGCCATAATAAAGGCTATCACCTTAAAATTCCTGCTTTGTGCTATAACAGGGTTATAAATTTTACGCCTAAATTCAGTTATCCTATTCCCAAGGAAACATCAAAGAACACTAAAGTCTTTAGAACTGACAAAGAATTCATGTTGAAATCAAAACAAGTTTAATAGAATTTTCTACTCTCAACAGCGAGGAGGGTGTCTGTTTTTGCTGAGTGCTCTATTTTGCTGCATATAGTTTGTGTCAGTCATCTGCTTCATAAACAGTGTGTGTAGGAAAAAAAGAGGCATTCTTCCAGGCAAAGATGATCCATGAATATAGAAGTATGATTAGTTTCATTTCAAGAAATTAACAGTAATCAGGTAAGTATGATACATTTATTAAACATTAATGGTGCATTTATTTAGCTATAACATCTTCCTAAAGACCTATATTGCTCCAGGAGCCTACTGTCTTGCTTCCTCGCCTACTTTATTTGTATGTGGCATCATTGTTAATCTCGGTGGCATTTAAGGTAGATGTCTCCTGTCAGAGCAGCACTGTATTTCAGTTAGCAATTTTTAAATATGTAGTGTAGGAAGCTTCGGCCTCAGAAATTCACGTTTATCTGAGCCATCCAAACCTGTCAAGTGTAGGACACTGGGCCAAAAAATCCCTCAAGACTGCAGTTCTTATGAAATTGCTACAGTGAGCTGCAAAACAAACAAAAAAAGGCATACGAAAAACCGAAGGGCTTTTACAACCAGTGTGGTTTCAAGAACAGTGTGGTTTCAGTCTGCATTTTTCTGAATTACTCTCTTGGAAAGAGTGGGAATGCAATTGACTTCTAGTTCATCTCTCACTGATATGTAAAACCACTGAGAAAGTAATGCCAGGAAAACTACAGCAAAACAGCATGCCTGCCAAAATCCTGAAGCCTTTGCAATCAGGCTTTGAGCCAGGTCATAACATTTAAAAAGCAACAACAACACTAAATGATTGTCTCCCTGTGGCAATAGATTGGCTGTTTCTCAATGCTGAAATTACTCAAACTCAACACAGTCTCTGGCAGTCAGTCCCTCAGGGTTGCTGTCCCACTTAAGTGACATTTATAAAGGCAGCTTTTACAGTTGTACAATGAATTACTATTATGAGGATCCAAAGAGTAATAACTGTATTTTTTTTTCCTCTACTAAGGACTAGTGGAAAATGAAATAAACACAGTTACAGCTGTGCTTATTTTGAGAGACATATTTTCTTATTTTGGATTGTGAGAAATCCTGTTCTGCACTGGTTTTGGTTGAAACTGAGTGACCTGTGAATGTGCAAATACACTCTTCATATCAAATTCATTATGAAACCACCTGGCTGACCTGGAAGTCCAGCAAGAGTAGAGCCCGGTCAACAGGCTCTAGAAGCATATGTGAACAACGTCATCCTTCTGGGGCTCAGGACACCACGTGCAGTAACTGACTTCAGCAGTTAATGGTTGACGCTGAGACAAGACCTGGCAGTAGCATTTCCCACTACAGGCTAGTTAAATATGAATTAATGCATTTATAGAGCTTGTTCTGTAAATTCTTTAAAAGTCCGTTCCATGATACAAATTTTTGAGTTTTATTTATGTCCTGGTTCTGTTGTTACATTTCCAGCCACAGTTTTTACTGTGACTTACTTGGCAATTGGGTAACTTAACTTCATCTAATATTAGTTGGAAATGCAATATTTTACCGTAAACTGAAAAGAACATGATTTTCTATTCTGTATATGAAAGACATCTAGCATAAAAAAATCCTGTGATAGTTCATGCTTTTGGATACTTTCTCAACAAACATTATTTCTACTATAAGATGTAGGCTATAATAGGGTAAAGTGATAGAATTAGAAAAGTAACAGCTGTGTTTTAAAATCCTAATGAAAGGGCCAAGTTTACTTTGAACACATCTCTGCATTCACAGTCTGACTCTAAGGCGACAAAAGTTGGTGAAAATATTTCACTATTTATTTCAAGGATCTATGATGTGAGTCCTAATAAATTTCTAACTTCTCAGTCTGCTGTGTGATCTGGTTTATTCTAGATTTAATATTATCATGAAATTACTGAGTATATGAAAGGTTATTGTCAGGCATAAACATGAAATTTAACACCACAAATTTGCCATAAGCAGTAAGCAATAATTTTGCTCTTCCAACTTACATGACTTCCTTTATTTCTATTAATGTTTTCACATTACCAAAAGAAGATAATTATTGGGATTAGAGGGCTCCTGATCTCTCAAACCTGATCCTACTGTCCAAAATCTTTGTTTTATTAAAAGGATAGTGCTCTTCCCATGTTATTTCTCTGTACTGGTACTGCAAGAACAGCTATAAATATCTAGCTTATCACTGATGAATGTTTCTGTTTGGTAATGTGTGGAAGGTTCATATAGAAATGGAAGTCACCGGATGATGCTAGACAGTGTTTCTGACTTTGATGGGGATGGTGTACTAAAGCAACATTAGAGATTCCTAGTAATAGACTGTAAGGTCTGTAATGAGTTGTTGGACATATTTCTAACCCAGGGATTCTTGTCAGAGAAAGTCCTGTGATTTTACTGCTGTAAAATCGCAATCATTTGTTTTGACCACAAGTATGGGGGGATAAATAATGCTAGTAGATTGCCACTAGCATATCACTGAGTTGGTGGATCTATATTATTGTAGTGAGATTAATAGTCTCTAGCAAAATCAGCAGCCGACAGAAGCACTGAGTGTAATGTACCACGGTGTGGATGTCCTTACTCAGTTCCTGTTAGTAATAAAGCCTCAAAAAATGTGTGTGTCTCTTTAACTCCAAAAAATATAGTATAAATTAGTGAAAACTATGTTATACAGGGATCAGGGACCAAGACTAGAAGGTCAAGACAACTATGTTTCCTTCGCCACTTTATAGCATATCTGCTGTTTGACAATTCACTCACTTCTCTGCGAATCAGTCTTCTACAGTAAAATGTAAATGTTTTAGACCAAAATCTAGCAAGGGGCCAACGTTTAAATTAAACGTCCTGGCAAACAACAGATAAGTGACCCAAAATCCACTTAAATGTTCTTACAAGTTCACATTGAAGTCCATCTGTCCTCCAGAAGGCTGGAAAGACATATGCAAGAACTCTGAAAAAAAACCAAAAGGCTTTCTAAGGCTTTTTGTGTTGTCTTAAATTTGTTCTCATTCTACTTACATTCATTATTTTTTCATAAGATGGATGTTCCAAACTGTCCTTGCTACAAGGTCAGTTACTCTACGTGTCCTTACATTTATAAATTAGTCCTGAAAGGTAACTTTTAAAAGTTTTGGGTTTTGGTTCTTTTGTTCCCATCTTCACATTAAACACACTGCAGAAAAAAAAGTAAGATTTTTGTTATTCAGGAAGAATGTGGTTTTGCAGTCAGAAATGAATAGCACATTGTCCTCCGTTTCAAGTTAAACATACAAGCACACTTTGCATGAAATAAGAGTAGCTCAAGAAATGAAGCAGAAGTTTTGAATATGAATAGAGTAACTTCTTCATGAAAGCAATCACAATGTTTGCTAATTTAAGGAGACAGAATGAATAAGGCTGCACTAGATTTCAAGAATACAATGTATTAATATTAGCACTGTTCTACACGTGGGATTCTGTACTATCACTTATCTGGCATATATTAAAAAAGTCTAGACTAAAATACCTGAATGACTAGATCTGATTTTGCATTCTGATATTACTTTTTTAAAATCCCTCTTGCCTTCTGGGAGATACCTCTAAAATTAGTAAATTTTCAAGAAGTGGATTAAAGAGAGCATAATAGTCATAAATGACATCATAATCCTTCATCACTGGAAACATAAATCTCTCCCACTAAAAAGATAAATGCTATCGTAGACAGAAATGGTAGCCAATGACAAAGATTGTTCTTCAAAAATACAAGAACAAATTTGTGAAGATGTGAGGATTGCTCTTTGCCTACATAAGCCCTAGGGTTTAACAAAAAGAAAAAAGATTAGTTAACTTGGGAACTAAACTACCTTTCTGTTTTTGGTTTTTTTTTTTGTAACTCATTGCCTTTTCTACATATACCTACAGGAACACGGGTGTGCACAAATAGACCTTTTTCAAATATTTTACATTTACACATCAGTCATTTTCAGTGTGGAAATGTTGATGCCTGACAAGAATAAAATAGCACAGTAGAGAGGCTGGAAACTCATCTGCATGACTAAGCATGTAGTCTTCTATGTTGTAGATAGAGGATTGGCAAACCTTTGAATGATTTGGTTTCACGTGGAAGCTGAAAACACATAGCGCTTATGAGAAGCTTATTTCTATGCCACTGTAGTTGACTGTGCAAGGGATTCTACTGCTAAGCTTATGCAAAATATGCCAGATCAGTTTAAAATACCATTATTTTAAAATGTTTAGCATGAACATACTATACTTCACTCTGAAATCGCCTAGTGAGTACTCTATCAGACGCAGAACTGAGGAGGTTTAAGGTAATAGTATCTTCCTTGTTTTACTTACCCTCTCCCATCTCAAATGCTGGACAAGACTGTAACATTTTGAATGGGTTTATTGCACTCCAGCATAACTAACTTGGCCATAGATTTTCCACATCAGATAGAATGGAAAGAATAAACTTGAGAATCAAAAATTTAGTTTTATGACACATTGCATAATTCCAGGTTAAAAAAAAAAATCTACCAACACTTAAAAATTTCCTACAAACTAAGACTCTAATATTGTTTCTTCTCGTCCACCTCAGCTCTTGACTGTTTGTTAAAAAAAACCAAAACCAACAACGCAGTCCTAAAAATCAAACATTACAAACTTCAGAAATGTCAAAATTAGGAGCCTTTGTGGACTTTGTTCACTCATCCCTTTAACACTTGTGCAGCAGAGCTAGGGAACCATTCTTTAATCCTATGCTGTTTTCCTCACTGGGTCTCCAGTCCTCCCTGCAGTACCTGAAATGACATTCAGTAGGATTGACTTCTTCCCAATGATGAATGAGTGCTCCAAGCTTTTACTTAGCATACACAGTGATTTCAAAGCAGAAGTCCAAAAATAGGGTAAAACCACCAGAATTTACAGCAAGACCTATTTCCATAAATTTTAAATCTACAGGTGAAGGAATGGTTTGGTTTTGACAGCTTAGTCCCTTGTCTTCTTCTGTTCTAGCTGGGTACAAAACCAGAGTCCTTTATTCCTCGAGGGAGTCACGTTTCACACTTGGGGTATATGGTTACCTCTCAAGCATAGGGGCATCCTTGAGCACATCTGCCACATTTCACAAGCTGGACAAGCTGGAAAGTTGGATGGAGAGGAACCTAATGAAGTTCAACAAAGACAAGTGTATGGTTCTGCACCTCAGCAGAAGTAATCCCATGCACCAAAACAGGTTAGGGTTTGACCTGCTGGAAAGTAGCTCTGTGGAGAAGGACTCGGGAGTCCTGGTGGGCAACAAGCTATCCATAAGCCAGCAATGTGCCTTCGTGGCCAAGAAGGCAAAATGGTATTCTGGGGTGCATCAAGAAGATGCTGAAAGTTATCCTCCTCCTCTACTCTGCCCTAGGGAGATGACATCTGGAGTATTGCATCCAGTTCTGGGCTCCCCATTTCAAGAAAGACAAGGAAATACTGGAGAGAATCCAGTGGAGGACCACAGAGATGATCAGGGGCCTGGAGCATCTCTCTTATGAGGAGAGCCTGACAGACCTAGTTCTGTTGAGCCTGGAAAAGACTGAGAGGGGACCTTATCAATGCTTATAAATATCTAAAGGGTGGGAGGCAAGAGAATGGGGCCAGACTCTTCTCAGCAGTGCCCACTGACAGGACAAGGGGCAATGGGCACATAATGGAGCACAGGAATTTCCACCTTAACGTAAGGTAAAACTTCATTATTGTGAGGGAGACAGAGCAGTGGAATGGGTTGCTCAGGGAGACTGTGGAGTCTTCTCCTCTGAAGATACTCAAAACCTGCTTGAACACTTTCCTGTGCAAACTCTGTAGGTGAAACTGCTTTAGCAGAGGGGTTGGACTAGTGATCTCCAGAGGTACCTTCAATTCTACAATTCTGTACCTTCTACCCTACAAGTCTGTAATTCTGTGATTCTGTGAAATGCACCGATTAAAATATCAGAACACTGAACTGAGTAGCAGAACTTTAAGTGGAGTGTTAATACCTTAACTAGCAAGGTATATAACTTACTACATACAACATTTCCTTCTTCATTACAGTGTTTCTGCAAATGTACTAAATATTTTTTTTTTAATTTCATATATTCACCTAAGACAACCCAGTCTCCTTATTCTGCTCCTCTTTGCAATACAGCTCTGCCTTGGCAGGATTAGTTGGACTAGGTGATCTACAGAAGTGCTTCCAACCCCTACTATTCTGTGATTTGATCATATGTGACATTTTAACACAATGCTTAATCTTGTATTGTGCTCTTACATGAAAAGTAAAGTAAATTGGCTAAACATTTGAGGTTATGGTCCTCTCCACTGATGTCAACAATAAAACTGTCAGTGCTCCAATAAAGCTGTAATTTAATCTAGAGATAAATTTGGTCTTTTATTGCAGAAATTTAGTGACTTCCCTTAAATAGTAGGAAGGACTGTAGTATTTACTGTAGCATAAAAGGAACAGATTCTCTTCAGAAAAGACTAGCAACAGTAGTGCAGGACACTATCATGATTCCATGATATTTTTAATGTTTTTATCTACTACTTCCATTGACCAGAAATGCTAAAAAAGTCCCACTAGATGCTGATCTTGTAGCATTTCAGTTAAGAAATATGAGAGTAAGATTTCCAGTCTACATTTGCTTAACCAGAAGATACTGTCAGTTTAGATAGACATAATCAATAGGCCAAGAAAAGCATCAAGCCCCATTAGTACACACGTATTAAGGAAACACATGTACCAACAGTTTGTGGTGGGTATTGATGAAACTGTCAATTTAACACCAACGGGATCTGATACAGTCTCTAAGGGAGGAGGATAAAGTGTAATGTTTAAATGCTCTGTGAGGAACACATTTAATTTTTGGTAGTGCCTATCGATTAACGACAAAACCAACAACATCAACAAACATGATATTTAACAAGGGCAAGTGCTGGGGTCTGCACCTGGGACATGGCAACCCCAGATACACTTACAGACTGGGGTCTGAAATGATGGAGAGCAGCCCTGCGGAAAGTGACCTGGGGGTTCTGGTTAATGCCAAGTTGAACATGAGCCAACAGTGTGCCCTGGCAGCCAAGAGGGCCAACTGTGTCCTGGGGTGCATGAAGCACAGCATTGCCAGCCGGGTGAGGGAGGTGATTGTCCCACTCTGCTCTGCCCTGGTACGGCTCCACCTCAAGCACTGGGTGCAGTTTTGGGCACCACAGTATAAAAAGGACATAAAACTACTGGAAGGTGTCCAGAGGAGGCCACAAGGCTGTGAAGGGTCTAGAGGGGATGTCGTATAAGGAACAGCTGCGGTCACTGGGTCTGTTCAGCCTGGAGAAGACGAGACTGAGAGGGGATCTCATAGCTGTTCACTGCCTTCTCACAAAGAAGGTGAAACAGGTGTTGATCTCCTCTCTTATGACCTATGATAGGCCTAGAGGGAATGGCAGGAAGAGGTGCCAGGGAAAGTTTAGCTTGGATATTAGGAAGAGGTTGTTCCCCCAATGGGTGGTGGAGCATTGGAACAGCTCCCAGGGAAGCAGTCATGGCACTGAGTCTGCCAGCATTCAAGGAGCATTTGGACAATGCCCTCAGACACACAGGGTGAGTGCTGCGAGTGCCCTGTGTAGGGGATAGGAATTGGACTTTTGCTTCCCTTTCAACTCAGGTAATTCTATGATTCTATGAAATCCTTTCGAAATCTTTTCCAGGAATGCAACTTATTAGAATATATAAAAGTAACAATTACATTGACTTCAACATATTCCTATCTTTTTTTTATAGACCAGGTAGAAAGGGTTTTATTATTTACATCATGGAAGCGCACATATACATGTTTCTTTTCCATAAGACAATGACATTGTTAACATGATATTTAACTTTTGTTATAGAACATGTAGAGAAAAAAGGAAGAAAATTTTAGCAGACCAGAAACCCAGCATATCAAATTCTTTCATAGGTAAGCTAGTGTTGAATGTAAAACTGTGGTAATAATTTTTCACTAATTAAAACAAGTTTTCCATCACAGAAGAGGGATTTTTACGTAGTGAGGATTTTAGATTATACGAAGTTGTAGGCTATGACACGTTGACCATAAACTAGCTTAGTTTATCTACTAAAAAGACTTAATTCACTCTTATTTCAATCCCCACCATTTTCTTTTTAAAAATAAATATTTTCAATAGCTAAATATGAAGCAAAAATTAAGGGCCAATAGATTTCCATTTTAGGGATAATGCATTATCTTTTTTCATATGTGACTTGAGATTAGTTTGGCTTTGCACTAAATTGTTCATGTCATTCCCTGCTTCCAGGATTTTTGACTATGCTATTATACTATATTTCATGACATTATGCAAAATATATGTAAAAATCAATCCCATAGTAATTTACCATGTAGAGTTACATAGCACCTTGGATAATTAGCCATTTGTTGTAGCCACAGATTTCTTTAGAGAATCTAGTCTGACAGATGCTGCACTATAATTAAATATATTGCATAGTTGACATTACGTTTTTTCCAAAGTGTTCTATATAAAGAAGAATAAAAAGCATTTCCACTGCATAAGAGACACAAATTTAGTGTTGATTTAAAAAGATTCACCTGAAAATGTACACAAAGTTTAAAGAGAAATTAAGAGAAGACAAGGTGGAAGAGACAACAGACTTGAAGAACTTTCGAGAATTCTATTTACTGATTGCCATTTCCAGAATTATGTTTCTGCTTAACTCTGCTAGCCTTACAACACTCTTAGTTCTTTCTGAACACAAGAATAGGATGAGGGAATTATACAGAATATACAGTTCATTACAGCTGAGTGCACTACCCTCAGCTTATCAACTGAATACCACAGGGTTTACCGCTTGTTCCTGAATGAACTTGATTTTCATAAATTTATGATTAAAAAATCATGTTTAATGAAAACAAAAGAAAAGGCTATGTTAGCTTTATATAGCTATTATCTAATTCTGGTCAGATAATATTATTTTCTTTTCCTCAGTCT
Source organism: Neomorphus geoffroyi (assembly GCA_033558235.1). NCBI lineage: Eukaryota > Metazoa > Chordata > Aves > Cuculiformes > Neomorphidae > Neomorphus > Neomorphus geoffroyi. The sequence goes on from JAUMJM010000004.1 coordinate 31,551,243, forward strand.
AACAAACTAACAAAAGCAGGAAGTTTTTGTGATCAGATGTTGGTTTTTTTTGATTCTTCTGTGAGAGGATAACAAAGTACTAAGAACTCTGGAGAAAGCAATTAATTTTATTTTTTTTTTTAACGCTTGAGAAAAGGTGAAGGAATAAGAACAGAAGAGAGAGAACTACCAAAGGGATCAAAAGCCATAAAGGAAAGAAACATACCCAATTTTGATTTTACTTATCATTTAAATTGGTTTATCCAGCAGGAAATTTGATGCTTGAAACCGTTGATTCCTGATTTTATTGAATAAAAAATAAACCCTGTAAAAATCTTCACATAAATATTCTTATTTGAACTTCAAAATTAAAATGTTCCATTTGCCAATGAGCAAAGCCCGTTTTTCCGTGCATTGATCCTTCTTAGGTATCTGCTGCTGCTTAGCTGACAAAAGGAATTGTGTCGATTTACTCAACACAGTGTGCCTTTAATCTCCTTTCTTCATGAGATCTACTATTTTCTGATACAATTCCTTAGCTCAGGTGTTATCCCTTCTTAGACAGTCACAAATATCAAGCATTTCTTTTACTGCTATGATTTAATAACAATGTCAATATTCATCTTAACAGTGAAAAATCAATCCTTGGATAGAAAAAAAAGAAAAAAAAGGTTATTTTGAGTTCAGCTTTAAAAGAATAGCTGCTTGCAATTAAAAAAGATTACTACAGTCAGCCTTGTATTATTGTAAACTAAATTTTAGAAGCCCCTTAGGCATTTGTACCACGGAAAACACAATATGCAAAAATGTACATGCTGTTTCTTCCTTCTCCACTGTCTTAAAAAATACATGTCCCCAGAGTTGGAAAGTAGTAGTCAAGGCTGTGACAACATCTAATCCTGTGAAGAGGATCATGAAGGTTGAAAGTCATGCAAGCATTATATTCTGAAATAAGAACAGTAGTCTGTGACAGTTTAGGAAATGAGTATCAGCCTTGAAACAAACTAATAGAGAAGGGAACAATTCTGAAAGAAAAATATTTTTTAAACAGCCTACTGTTTACGCATAACAATATAATCTTAGCAGCACCTGAAGATAACTTAACTCTATCTTTTGTAGACACCACAGCAGGAAAAGTAAACTGATACAAACTACTCTCTGTACCCACATAGAGGATGAAGTCCCTTATTAAATTGTCTTTCTTCCTTTGATTCCGAGACTGGTTTCCATCCTACTGTGAACTCATAACAGCTCTGAAGTGTTTGCTGAGAACAGCTTCACCATCTTCTTTATTTTCCTTACAATGTTGATTTAACTAAATCAACACATTCACAAATAAACATCGTAACGAGGCACTCAGTATTCACAGCCATTCATTTCTAGCACTGTCACAGTCAGAGATTTTCAAGAATTTTTCCAGAAAGTGAATAACAGAGGAAAAACATTGCAAAACTGGCTGGTATTATTAGCAATGCCTCTTTATCTGTATGAAGATGCATCTCATAAGTCTTCCCTTAACATTTTACAAATCGCAAATAGTTAAAAAAAAAGTCTGAGCTGTGTAATTTTTTTCTGTGACTAGAACAGACAGCAATGTATCTTACCTACTGCTCAGCACATGCCCTCTTTTTCCTGTGCTATCCCTTCCAAGTCATTTAGCGCACACTGCATTTCTTACTGGAGGTTACTTAGTCTAATAGCTCCTGAAAAAAAAGGGTTGTTTTCTTCCATGTTTCCTCTTTAATTTTGGCACTACTGTAAGAACACTATGTTGACTGAAAGAGCTGAAAGAGAAAAGCATAGAATTTGCTCCAAGAATTTCAAATCTGCAATTGAAATGACTCTTATTTCTTCCCATTTGCCTGTTAAACACTTCTAAAGCTGCAATTCTAGAAAAGCCGACCTTCCAAAAGCATATCAGAAACAAACAAACAAACAAGAAATCCAGACATTTCTTTCACACCCTTGCGTATCAGCCATCAAGAAAATCAGATTTCAATTTCTTTACCAAGACTAGAGAGTAAATCTTCATAATGAAAAAAATATATAGCCATTTCATCCTCACTTCCTTTATCAGTTTGCTCAGATAAAAGTGCCTCAGAATGGTTGAGACAGAAAGCAACCTCTGGAGATCATCCAGACCGATGTGCCTGCTCAAAGCAGAGTCAATTAGAGCAGGTGGCTCTGGATCTCATCCAGGGTTTTGAGTGTCTCCAAGGATGGAATCTCCAGAGGCAGCCATTTCCAGTGTTTGACCACTGTCACAGTAAAAAACATATTTCTTATACGTAAATGGAATTTTTTGTATTTCAGTTTGCACCCTTGGTCTCGTGCCCTTTCACAGGACAGCACCAGTAAGACTTAAGTTCCATCTTCTTTACTCCCTCCCAGCAGGTATTTAAGCACATTGTTAAGAATCCCCCTAAATAGCTAAATAGCCCCAGCTTTCTCAGACTCTCCTACAGTATCAGATATTCCTTTATCATCTTCATGGTCCTTTCATGGACTCAGTCCAGTATGTCCACTTCTCTTACACTGGAACTCACAACTGGACCCAATACTCCAGATGTAGTCTCACCAGTTTTATGGAAAAATGTCTCTACTCTCCCTTCAAAGCCCCTACCTTCATGCACAGTTGCAGTGACAAATAATAGGTAAGAACCTCAGCTCATGCAAATGAGTACAGTTCCACAGAAGTTAAGAGAGTTACACCGACTTAGACTAGTTGAAGAGCTGTTTCAAGATGTCACGACCTGATGTATTTTTAAGTCATTCCCTTTCTAGTCACCTTGTGGCTGGTCTGCTTACAGCTTCAGCATATACTAGAATATTTGAAGGCACATTTATTTCGCTACAAGTTTCGAATGACCTTTTAATGAAAGGCTGAACTGATTTTCAAACCCAATTACTTTGTTAATTAAACTTCTATTTTCTCCTCTTTCCACCACCAGCTTCACATTTTCACATTCCATTTTTTTTTAGTGTTTTTGCTTTCCTGGGCATTATGACAGTTACCTTTACAAACACACCTCCAGCATTAAATTTATTAGATTATTCTTGAAGCAGCGGTGGGTCAGTTTCGGCAGCACTATTCTGATCTTCTCAGCCAGCACCCTTAGGGCAGACTTATTTTAGTTTTCAAAGTTATTAAAGTAGTAGCAGTGATCTGCTTCCTAGTGAATGTGCTAACTGACTTGAACAGGTTGCCAATAATTTATTTTTCCCTGTACTAATCTCTGTGAACAGTACGTCTGCTTAACTGTAGTCCCTCCTCCTCACAGATTGTACTTCATTCAACATCTTTACTCTATCATTAACACTTTTACAGCCTAAAGTCTTCTTCAGTATATCTCATCTTCTGTACTGTCTCTGGACTGCTGATGTCTGTGGTCCAATGCAAAGGGGGAAATCCAGTGTTTTAAGTTAGTAGCAAAAGCAGAGTTCTATGGAGCAGGATTTGCATTGAACACTTTGTGGCTTACTGCATAATTACACAAGTACAGTAAAATTCTATCTTTTATGACAAAATTATATATTGACACCCATGTGTTTGACATGTACAGGTAAGAGCAGCAGCTAGGTTTTAGACAAAATATGATATTTTTTGGATTTTGGAAATAAAAATTCCCATGAAGGTAAGGGTTCATTTCTTGCATTTTTGAGTTTCTGTCTTAAATTGCACTAAACTTTTTCTTCTCTCCAGTAAATAAATATTGAACCCCATGCAATGGACATGTTACTCTCTCTGATACGAACAAAAACACAAGGACCTTTCCTCAAGGAGTTGAGCAGTGCTTCTTTTCTCCTGCACAGAGCCTAGATCAAAATAAAAGATGATCTCTATGATTTGGAAGGCAGTTAAAAACTATAAACACTTTATAATTGTATATTCTACCTGTTTTGAAAGTATTTGAGAGAATTTTATTCTTTTAATTTCAACATTCATTGTATAACTTTTCTATAAAGAGAGCAATGTTAAAATCAAAATCTGGTGTTCTCACTCACCTTAAGGAATATCAGAAGGACCATTTACTTATGGAGACTCTAATTGACATGGAACTGGCAGATAAAACCTATCCTTAAAGAGGTAGAAAGAGGAAAGGTTGTTTAAGAGTGGTGTCATAAATGGAAGGTTCTATGTAGAGGAAGTTCTCAATGAGTCATTTATGACCTGCTGGTCACTCACAGAGCCTTTGACAATTAAGATTTCCAGCTGCTGTAAATGTCATTGAAAGTCAGTGAAAGACATGAAAAACTTGATTTTCAAAGGTTATGGGCACTCTTTTCCCATGGACTTCACCAGGGAGCTGTCAGTCCTCAAAACCTGAGAAAACAAACTCATTTATTATTACTTTTCCAAGCAGTGATTACTTTAACTATTAATAGGATGTTTTAAGCATCAGAACGAGGTAGTCTGGAAAGAAAGCAAGGGGAGAACGAACCTAAAAATAGGTTTTCTTCTAAAACATCATTCTTACTAGGATAATCCCTGTGGTACAGCATTTCTTCACTTTCTCTGCTGCCACTACAACATAAATAAAGGGAGCCTTATGAATGTAGTATCCCGAACTACAGCATGGTTGGGAAAAATCAAACAACGAGGCCCAGGCAGAAAAGCTACTGTACAATGAAATAACCAGATCAGACATAAGCACCAATTCCTTTTAAAATATGTATTCCTGATCAGCTAGTCTTTGTGATATTCAGGACAGTTTGGTTCACGCTTAATTCAGCAATAGGCATATTTACATAGGAAATACTGCTAACACCAGCTGTTTGATCTTTGTTTACAGTATGTCCACTTTCTTTTTACCTCAGCCTTTGTTCTGTATACGGAGAAAAGAAACATTGGAGCAATTTCATGTTATAGCACAGAGTGAAAAAGGCAAGCACTGAAGTGTCACCAGATGTTTAGTTTACACTGTTGCAGCTTTGTTGTAGATCTCAGTTACATAAAAGCAGAAAGATAACCAGGAGAAATTGCACTGATGCAAATTGTGTTGTACACACCATAACTAAATATTCAGTGGGGAAAATGCATGAATACTTTAACTGATGGAAGAAAAGTGTTATAAAACCAATTAAGTATCTTGAAACATGAGCCAGTCTTCTCATCTGGAGAAAAAGGATTTCAAAGGCTTTAACCCATGTTTAAAATCATAGAATCATAGAATCATAATCATAAACATAAGGTTGGAAGAGACCTCTGCCTGTCTCCCCACTAAACCATACCCCTATGAAACTCATCCACCTGTCTTTTAAACACCTCCAGGGATGGCGACTCCACCACATCCCTGGGCAGCCTGTTCAAGTCCCTGACCACCCTGCCAGTGAAGAAATTCTTCCTAATGTCCAGTCTAAACCTCCCCTGGCACAACTTGCGGTCATTCCCTCTTGTCCTATCACTGTCACTTCTGAGAAGAGCCCAGCACCCACCCCGTCACAACCTCCTTTCGGGCACTTGTAGGCAGTGATGAGGTCTCCCCTCAGCCTCCTCTTCTCTAAGCTAAACAACCTTAATTCCCTCAGTCGCTCCTCGTAGGGCTTATTCTCCAGCCCCTCACCAGCCTCGTTGCCCTTCTAAGAGCAAATGGGGGCTCAGTTCTGATAAAAACAATGGAGAGGTAAATAACCAAATGCCATTTCTTAAAAAGGGCTTAGGTCATATTTACAAGCAGCTATAAAAGTATGACTGCAAACACCAGTCAAGTATAGTGTACTGTAATCACTTTTCAAACCCAGCAGTTGCTTTCTATTGCTCTGCAGGATAGGTACACCTACACTGGTTTTATATTAGCCATCTGAGGTGCCAGCAGCAGAATAGAGGTCTAGATTTCTGCATGTATTATAAAACCTGCCTGGTTGTCTGAGATGTTGACAAGTCAGAACCCTCTTCCCTGCATGAAAGCTAATGACCCAAGGTGTACCTGGATTCAAGGTGGGAGCTGTGGATTTATGTCCTTTTAAGCAGAAATGAAAATTGACAAATCTGGATGCCCAGGATCTGAGTTCCAGGTGTGGGTGGGATACAGGGCTTATAGAAATGTAGCCTAGTGAAAAATTTCAGGTCACAAACCAATGGTGTTTTAGGAGTTTAAGGTGTTAAAATTTTTCTTAGTTTGCATGATGGTGAAGTATAATGTCTGAGGCTGAAATCTTGGAAGGAGCTCTCACATTAGAGAGTGAGGGCATGAATCCACAAATATGCTTTGACTTCAAGTGTCCATATATAACCAATACCAAGTATATTAACACAGTTGTAAAGTCAAGTTTTGACAGTGAAGGTTTAGGTAGCTGTAAGCCTTTCACTACACATGAAAATCTATATAAGCTGTTCCGTACTGAATTTTCAAAGTCTTGGTTCTACGTGCAAATCAGATAGTTTTTCAGAGGTAAAAAGGACACGCTTGAGTTTATTTTGTAACACTTTTTCTACAGCAAGAGACGTGATATCTGTCATTCATCTCTCTCCTGACAAACTGCAAAAGGTAGCAAGCAAGGTAAGAAAAAGCTAGAGACTTTCTCTTGTGTTGAAATAATTCCTTAATTACAGCGCTGAAATGTGTTAAATTTGCATCGTATTTGCTTCTGCTGTTCAAACACACAATAAGCTCTGCAAAGACTGTAGTAACTTTCAGGTGACTTTGTAGAAAGATAAACCTATTAAAGGAATAAACACAAAGCCATGTTTATCTAATACACAAATAACATTCTGTGAAAATCCTGCTTCCAATACCTGCTTCCTTTATTGAATTTGGTGATGACTCCTAATGCTCTTTTGGATTTACCGTCATTAAGTTCAGAGATTTTTCTACTTCAAATAGCCAGGCCTTAAAACAAAGACCTGTCACTCTATGCAATAAGCAAAAGTGATAGAGGCAAAAATAACTCTTCTTCTTGTGGTGATTCAAAATGCAATGCAAATGAGCTGCCTGCTACCTAGATTGAAGAATCACCAATATCAACAAGAATGACAAACAACCCACATATGATCAGCTATGCCTCCTGAATATATACTCAGTGTCTTTCAGCTGGAAGTCATTTTCCCCCTGCAGATCTATAAGCAGGACACTGAGAATTAAATATTTCTAATGATAAATTAAAAATTTTGCTTCATGCTTTATTCCACTTAGCTGGAGCATTTAATGATTACAATATTTTTTAAAATACATATTTTATTTAAATATCAATTCAGACACAACAAACAGATATTTTGGTATGAGATCCAAATTAAAGATCAGGGACAAAAGGAAGAATAGGCAATAGACACAGCCAAATTACATCAGTATTGACAGATAGTTTTACAAAAACAATGCATTTGAACTTTTTAAGAACTTGTTTTAAGCATCTTGTATGACTTTCCTGATGCCTTTCTCTTCATCAGGAAATTCAGAAATATCCTTAAAGTTAAAGCAGGAATTCTAACATAGATATCTGAACTCAGAAATTTTGGGTTTGTTTATTTAAAGTAGAATAAATAAGAATCTCCAGGTATCAGACTGCCACTACAAAGGCTAATAGCAATACCAGCAAAATATGTTTTCTCCCAACAGTAAAATACTCTGATAAATAAAGTCAAAAGCAAATTCTGTGTGACAATTGGCATACGATGCAGATGTTTTTCGAAACTTTCAAAACAGGCATTTGACATTGCCCAGGGACAACAGGAAGGTATAAAAGGGCATTTAGGTAATCCGGGGCAAAATATCACAATATTATTTTCCTCTTAACCAGATATAACTGCTAGTCTCCTTAGAATTAATGATCTCCTGCTGATTTCCTTGTGGATTAATCAAAAGAATGTCATTTTCTACTTTATTTTGCAGTTTTATCAGTGTTGCTTTAATTTATCAACTCTATCCAAAGGTCCTAGAAGAGGCAGACTCCCTGTTTCAGGCACTTTATCGGCCTTGTCGCTCCCTGACTTCCCCTTACTGTCTTATTCATGCTGTCAAAGTGAACTATCAAGCTTCTAACCAGAAAACTTAAGTAAAAATAGTGGACAGACCATTAAAGTAAAGAATATTAGATTCTGCTACAAATTTAAGTATAACAAAGACAGATGCAGATAACATTATATACAACAGCCAGAAGAGGAACTAACTCAAAATTTAAAGAGAGTAATACCATCGACATTCAAGTTAAAAATGATTATTTTACTTGCTCACATGATATCAAGATTTTTCCATTTTCACTGAAGCCACAAGGAGAACTTAAGGATTCTAGGAATCCTTGTGACGTTAAGCTCTTTGAAAAGTAGCAGAGAAAGTTGTTCTAAAATTTAATTCCTTAATGTGATACAGATATATTTCTGTTTAAATTCAAAGTGCACCCATACACCACTCCATCTTCCCCTTCTATTGTTCTAATAAATGTCATACCTTGAGAGGTTTAAAATACATGGTACAACGGGCCATATGCGTTTCCACCAAGAATTCTGAGTCCAATGCATGTGTTTTCTTCATTCTCAGCACAGTTACTAGGAGGGAGGGCATCCAGCCCCCAAGACAGCATATCTGTCTTCAGTCAGCTTTATCCAGAATTTACTCTTCTGGCCCCATTAGGAGTGTATGTGGCTCATCAATGTACCCTGTGGGTTCCCATGAGCTGACTCAGATAATTCACTCTGTCCTAACGCCAGTGATTTCATTTCAGCTTCAGACTGCTTACATCCACTAAGAATTAGTTTCCAGGTGGAGAAAGAAGTGTGTGTGTGTCTAAAGGTGCCATCTCTGACTAATAAAACACCAGTGGAAATGGTCAAATTTGTGGCAAATGATACAATTTATTACAAATTGTCCATTACCAAATCTGACCTTCCTTTTGCAACAAAAGAAAACAACTGCTCCACTCATGTAAACCTCTACAGTACAATAAACAGTGCAAGAGAATCAACAAGTATCAACACCCCTGCAATCCTAGATTTGTGTGTTAAAATCTGGTTTTAGAACTATTCACATATCTTTTCCTATAAGTTTCAGTTCTGGAGGGGAGAGGAGGAAGAGGAATGGTGGCCTTCTCAGCACAATTTATTTGTCTCTCTGCTGAAAGAGTGCTGGGGTGGCAATCAGTGAAAACTGGAGATCTTGTTTGAGAAATAGACCCAGTTTTGTCTTTGTCTCTTAGTCATTGTCTTTGCAATAAACTGTCTTTCTCTTTTTATTTTTCTTTTTTTTTTTCTTATTTTTTAAAGGAAGTGGGAGAAAGGCGGAGATTTGGTTATAATTGCTGAAACTAGTCTGAGCACCTATTATTATTACTCTAACAGGATTTCTTTTGTACTGCGGCACCTTGTCATTTCCTTAATACAAGCTGAATGAGTTTAGACAGGTGCAACTCCATAAAGTACAGTCACCTTATGTAACAGAAAAATTTATGTACCTATTTATTATATTGGTTCTTTCATATTACTTTGAATTAAAGTTGCGAAAATCTCCAGTAAGCACCTAACTGCAGTATAAGACTGAGTATCTTGCTTTTACACTTCATTGCTTTGCACTGTACTGCCAGAAATCTATTTTTAGACCTGCTCTGCAGTTGCACAGTTATTGCTTGTATCTTGTCTAAAGGAAGTAAGGTTGCCCTACTGAGACTTTGCCCTTCTCTCAAGGGTAAACAAAATCCATTAAACTTAAATATATGTTGCAAACCCTAGACATTAGTGGTTGTGATGGAAATATTATGTAGTTATTTATAACAAGGATATCCATTTGGGAAAGTGAAATAGATAGGCATATCTGAAAAACATTGCTGCCTTAAATTTGTCGTCTTTTTGCCTAAAGCTTGAAAGTTTGTTTTGCTGGCACAATGACAAAGTAAAAAAATGTATCTCCATAGAACAGATCACTGTTGCCTGCAACCCCACAATAAATAACTTGTGAAATGTAGCACATTCAACCACTTCCTATATTACTCCAAAAAAAATCACACAAATATTTCTGATTACAGGGAATGTTTTTCAAACACAGATGCTCATATTACTGGCACATATGTAAATTGCAGAGTCAGAGAAAAATATCAATACCAATACCCCCATACAGGTAGATAGGCATATACCTCTAATGACAGAGATGAGCAAGTGTCTACACACGCACACGAACACATATGCTGTCATCAAAAATTGAAGATGTCAGCATAGTGAGGGTGTCTTATCCTGACTCTGCTTTTGTAATTTACACAGATTCAGATAAATATTGTTTAACCATCAGCTTTTGTAGTTGATGCTAAAACAGGGAACCAACAATGAAAGAAACAGGAAGGGAAGAAATAGAAAAGCCAAACAAGAGATTGCTTTGAGACCCTCTATAATATATCAGCCAGGCTGTAAAATACAAGAGTTCTTGAACTGAAAAAATACAGTACTTCATAATAGTTCTTCTAGTATTAAGAAATCTCTGGTCTAGTAATCTTCTTTGCTGAGTCTATATTATGCGTCCAAATGTACTCAAGTTAAAGGGCAAGTGTTACATCCAAAAGCAACAGCCAAGGACTTCCAAAGACCTACCTAGCTGTGGTTTTCCCTGCTGTTCTTTGGAGGGATCTTGTACAGTCTTCACATTAAATCCACTTTGAGGAAATTTATACACACACTAGATGCAGGAATCAGCCTTACCAATCTTTCAGATAAGCCATTCTGCATTTCAATGAAATTCATCAACCTATGAAATTGTTCTTTATAGCTTATGGTGAAAAGCAGAGAGATATACTAACAGCTAGTTGATCTTGCAAGTTTTGATGAGGTCTGCAGCAAGCTGTCGTATAAATTTTTAAGAAATAACACACATCACACACGCTGCACATGTGACTGGCACGCTGGTAGGAGTGTAGGGGCAAAGAGCTCAGCACTGCCGCCAAGTAGAAAAGAGGTGCCAGGCTACATAAAACAAGGCGAAGGGTTGGATTCAGCTTGCAGGGCATGAGTTTAACAACCTTTTTCTAGCTCAAAATTCTGAACAAGTTTATGACTTTTCTGGAATAAAAGAATACAGACAACAGCCACATCCACGTTTCTGTGTTAGGAAGCTGAATCTTAGGCTTTTGCTTCATGCCTTACTATAGAACAAGGCAGACACCATGAGTGAAAAATATAGTATTAAAAAAAGAATATCTGTGCATATATGTATGTGAAAACACGACGCCTCTCTTCTTGCAACCACTCACTGCTGATCTCCAGTCTGCATTAACCAAATCTATGCACTATTTGCATTACATTCTCAGATATTTGGGAAAAAAAAATAGAAAGATGTCAGCAAGAAATATAAGCTACATAATGTTTGAATAGGATAGTATCACTCAGCATGAGAAAGAAGACAAATCAAAGCAGGACATGAGACTTGTTTCCTGTGTAGATTCTTCTACCTCGTCTCCTAACTTACCATTACTGTTTTGTGGGTCTGGTAAAAGAAGTGAGTCTATCACTCTTTTAACAGTGGCAAAAAAATGCTAGGAGGTACTTTTAACTCAGACAATTAGGAGAACAAACCAAATGCAATCTCGAGAACATGCCTATCTAAAATCCAATGCATTAAACACATATAATCCTAAAGTAGAATGATATGTTCAGGGTATAGAATTATTTTTCTAAGGTTTCTTTGAACTTCTAGTATCAGAGAGGCCATATGGGAAAATGAAAAGAGATGTTTTGAAGAATTTAAAATAGTTGTGATTTTATTAACATATGTCTATTCTGGCAGACAGAAGCCCGTATTACACATATAAATGCCCAGGATATATATTTTTTAAGTTCAAAGACCAAGATGTCACATTTTTGTGGCTATCTGCAGTGTCTGAAAACAGAATGCATAAGTAAACAAACCTTGCGACAGACACCTTGAAACAAGATAGACAGGTAATCAGTGACTAAGAGGAGTTTCAGAGCTGCAAAACTGAAATATACCAAAAGATTGAAAAAGTTTGTGTCAGCTTCTGTCCTACTTGACAAAGCATCCTGAATTCAAATAATTCAGTGTGCTTAAACTGAATAAAAACTTCCTTTCTCCAAAAAGGATCTTGCCAACTCCAAGAGCAGCAAAAGCAATACTTTTACTCCTTTGACTATTTACCTCCTTTCTATTTAAACACACACTACAGATAGGACCGTGATTACTATGATTAGTAACACCATCACATCATCATCCCACTATCTTCCTCCCTAGCCTTGCTTCCCACACTAAATTCTGTTCAACACTTCTCTTGATGTAAGGATGTATTTGTTTCAGTGTGACTCCTCCCGTTCCCCATGTACACTACACGTCATTGCTCAACACATCCCACAAAGTATTCTGTAGCTTCCCAAGCGCTATCTACTAGCACCTTATCTGCTTATGGAACTGCATTCCTGATATTGGGTATACAGTACTCCCTTTCCTTGGTATCATCTCTGATTTAGTAGAGGGGTGGAGAAAAACTACATAACCCTTAATGATGTCAAGTTGATTTAAGATTTTCCTTTGTTGTATAGAAGGTCTATTCCCTTTCAGCCTTAGTATTGGAAATGCAGAATTGTTTGGTCAGACTAAGACTTCCCTTGGTAGGATAAACTTTGCCCACATTCTGCCTAACCTACATTGCAGACAGTTGGAGCTTGACCCAGTTCCCCCATGGCATGACTGGCTGACTAAATCTGCACTCTAGGTGTCCTTATCTCTGTCTTGCCTCCTGCAGTGACTTTGGATTTATGTTACAGGCAAACCGTCTCTGGCCCGGCCTCTTGCTGTTCTTCACTGGACTTCTTGCATTGACCCCGGATGCTACTTGTTACTTCACCTTGGCTGATGATCCCTGGATTGTTGACAGATCTTGTAACTACCCTCAGCTTTTCCCCAGTTCAGAGCTGTCATGCACCCAACCAGTGAGCCCCCAGCCTGCACCGCGGTCACCAGCATATCCCAGCTTGGCCTGCTTATGGAACAGCCCTGTTGTGTTGCTTTCTGATGGGCTGGCTGCCCAGGCAACTATTCATTACAAGGGTAGAACTAGAATTGCTTGACAGGGAGCAGACACAAATGATCATCTCTTTTTTCATGTGATCTACCTCTATTTCATTCTCACAGAGCTGAGTGTGTCCACTGTGCCATGGCGTAACCATTTCATGAGACCAAAGTTCTTGAGGGTGTATAGGATGATTAAGTGCTCTCACGTTTTTCTTTATTTTAAGTTTTGGCACTTTCTATCCAAAAGGGAAGATTCAGTAGAGCTTTTTTTTTTGACAATGCTTCCCTTGTGATGATATTAGAATGAGGCATTAAATAGTTCCCATAACCTGCAGAAAATTTAAACCCTTCAAAAAACCATTATCCCAAACCAGGGAAATAATAGGTCTTAAAACACAAAAGTTTCACGGTGCAGAAATCTTTTCTTACATATCCAAAGCAAATTAAACTCATCTGTTTTGCTTCAGTAACCCATAAAGTTCTCCTTCAATAAGAATTACTTTCCATTTTAGTTACCTTAAAGATGAGATTAAAAACGATAAATCACTTTCTGCCCCAGAACTGGAATTTTTCAGTTTAGAAATGTCAAGCTGGAGTTTTACAAAACCAGAATGTTTGTCCTGTGTTAAATTATTAATCTGTTTTCTGTGATACCAGTTGGTGAAATCCATTCTGTAGCACCAGACTTGCTCCAGACCCTGTAGAAATAGCTTAAGGCACTCACCTCAGCACTGACAAGGGTAGAACCAATCATTTAAAAGCTAGTTTAAAGGGCAAGTGTTAGAGATGCTGGAAACACAAGAACTGAACTGTAGTCCCCTAGCAACCGCAACTAACCTTCACAGGTTAAGATTAAAGCAGTTTGTCAGGCATTTATACACTAAGTCTTATCTTCTTTATATGGAAATACAAAATCAATGCCATGCTTCGTATGCAAAGAAATATCCCTTTGATCTTCTATTCTTTTGCATCTACACAACTGTTTCAATCTGAATATTTAATAAATTCTCCAATTCTCTCCTGAGCAGAGTACACTAAAATCCAGTAGTTAATAACAACTCAGGAAAAAAAAGGCAAATAAAGACAAAACCCAACATCCTGAGCAATCTTTTGAGTTATAGGCCAGATGAATTTTTAAAAAGATAAATACGTATTATTTTAACATATTCCCCTGCCCTTTTTTGGTTTAGTTTACTTTGTTTTGTTGAGGTTTTCACCCCCCAGCCCGTTCTTCCTTGTGAGCACTCTGTGTGCCTAATCTCAGGTCGCCTTCCTTTTACCAAGCTTCTAACCAAGGTTTTTCAGACTTTTGGGCTGACACTGCAGATTATTCTGGTCTTCTCTCAGTTGCCACTAGGTAAAAAAAAAAAAGAGTTTTGCAGGCTGCATTTTTAATTACTAGCTTAGTTATTTATTATATGTAATTTATTATTTCAAGATTTCTTTTTCATTCTTGCTGTATTTGAATTGCATTCAAGACCTGTCAGTTAGAAATAAAAATTGGTAGTTGGAAGACAGCCACTCTTAGCTTTTAGAAATGTTCTAATCCTTTACCTCTTTCTGTAAGAAAATGCAGGAACAGCCCAGAATTTGGGAGACTAAGCCAACTGTGCTCTTTACTCATCGTGACTGATACTGTGGCACCTCTCCTACATGAGGCACTACACCATAGCAGTGTGCTGAAAAAACAGAACAAAAATATCACAACCGACACCACAAGAACTCCGACAGCACAGGCACTCATGAATCTGAGTGACTGTTTCAGGAACTAAATACAGAAATAAAGTATTAATTTATGTGTTCATTCTCCAGAAAGACATACTTGTGTAGTTTAAGAAGCATCTAAGTTTACAGAAGGAGGAATAGGAATCAGGACTTCTGTAAAGGATTATAGTCATCAGGAAGTGCTTTTGTGCAATAATGCTGTTTTGGCAAAATATATCCTGTTAGCCTTCTCTAGCGTATTGTTGCAAAAGAGTGTGCACTGCTCTGAACATCTTGATAGTAATCAGTAAAAGGTTAACCTTTGTTTATCTTATATAGACTTGTAGAACTTGTACTAATTAAAACATCAAAGGAAATATAATTTTATGTGAGGAACGTCTTGGACATCTGGACTGAAGAAAGGCATATTAAATCAGATCTTGTCACCAAGACTGTCAATTTGGCAGAGAAAACAGTGAGGAGAATGACTCTTCGGACTTCAGCGTGCATTGACCCTTTTAATTTGGGGAATTCCTCAAATCTTCTCATCTGGGCACAGTAACCAACTCAAAGATGCAGCGCTGTTCTGAGACATTGAGATTAAAGGAGTAATTAAGGTTAAAAATGGGGAGTGAAGGCTTTGGCATTGTGGTGAATTTAAACTTACATGTTATTATGGTGTATACTGTATTATTTTTGTATGTGTTTGTATTGTGACAATTGGAGTGCATGAAATCTTGGTTAAGATTATGCTTTTTGGGTAAAAATATGGGAACCGGTTCCTCATGTGAACCCCTCCTCCCATTCACAGTTGGGATGTGTTCTTAAACATTGGAATGAGTTTGGAAATAATCCCTTAACTAAAGGGAAATTAAAAGATTATTGTATGCAGTGGTGTCTAAAATATAAATTAGATGATGAGAAAAAATGACCAGAAATGGGTAGTCTGAAATATAACACAATTTTACAGTCAATGTTGTTTTGCAGGTATGAAGACAAATTGGATGAAATTCAATATATGGATTCATTCTTTGCTTTAAGAAATGATCATGAAGCATGAAAGAAATGTTGTGTGTTAGTGAATGATTCTAATGTGATGATGATGATGAGTCAGAAAAAGGAAAATCCTAGATAAAGTTCTGCATGCAGTATTGGAAAAAGATGTCTAAAAAATAAAGATGATGATGAGGATATGCAAATGTTAGTAGCAAGGGAAGATGGTATTTATTCGGATTTGGGGAATGTCAGTGAAGCTGAAGTTCAACAGGAAACTTCTCATGAGGCTGAAGGATTTAGCCTGATAACAGGCAGGCTAGAGCTCTTCTCCCAGTAATACAGGCACCTCTGAGGGGAACAATAAGTCTGCCTGTTTATGTAAAAGTACCATTAACTACTTCAGACTTAATGAACTGAAAAGCAATGGCCAAGTCATATCCTGAAAAATCCAGACCAGGTATATAAAATTTTCCAAACAATAATTGAAAATCTTCATCCAGACTGGAAGGATGTACAAGTCTATTAGATTCTTTGCTTTGCCCAGAGGAAGTGTGTTTGGTAATAGAATAGAATAATGAGGAAAATAGAAGGATTAATAGGGAAGAACCAGCCCATTTTATGCCCATGCAGGATCCTGACTGGAATCCTAACTTAGACTGGGATAAGTTAGTGATTAAACAATACCAGCAGTGGGTTTTGGATGGAATTAAAAAGGGAGAGAAAAAACACTAAAATCCTGCCAAATTATTCCACATGGTGCAGGAAAATTATGAGAAGTCAGTGGCATTTTATGAAAGGAAATGGACAGATTTAAATCCTGAGGACAAGGACAATAAGATTACTTTTAACACATTATTTATAGGACAATCAGCTCCTGATATCTCAACAAAACAGCAAAAAGGAGATGGGGTATCAAGAATGTTGGCCTCTCAGATAATTAAAATTGTGTATAAGGTATATAACAACCCAGAAGTGGAAAAGAAAGAGAAGCAAAGAGAGAAACAGAAAAATCAGAAGCTGCAATCTAGCATTCTGACTGCTGCTTCTGTACAAGCTCAAGCAACCGCAAGGGGGCGAGATTTCCCCAAAGGAAGAAGTCGAGAGAGAGGAATGGGGGCAGGCAGAGAAACAAGGGCAGCTGATCCAAACCAACGTGCTCACCTTTGTAGAGGGTATGGACACTGGAAAAATGAGTGCCCTAAAAGACAGGCAGACAACATTGACCGTCAAAAAATGCTCTATTTGAATAGCTGTAGGTGACCTATAAGAAAATTTACTATGCCCATAATTTGGGCCACTAGAAAGCTGTTGAACAGTAGTTCGTGAATTCTTATATGTACCAGAGTGTCCAGTACCTCTCTTGGGATGATATTGGCTGAATAAACTGTGAGCTCAAATTAGCTTTGACCAAAGAAAAAATCAAGTATGCATTCCTGAGTCTCACATCTGCCAGACACAGATTGATTTGTTACAGGAGGCCAGAATCTGAGAAGACCAAGACGCGCAAAGGATGGAGAAAATACCAGACGCAATGAAGGATGCAGCAACTCCACTTGTGTGGGCAAGGAAGAAACCAGGTAATGCCAAAAATGTAGAGTTGTTAAAGGTCAAACTGAAAATAGGAACTCAACTGGTGAGGAGACAACAATATCCTGTAAGCCTAGAATCTCGAGTAGGATTTGAACCCATAACAGAGAATTTCCTGGAATATGAACTTTTACAGAAATGTCAATCAACATGTAACACTCCTATATTACCAGTGAAAAAGCCACATGGGCAAGAGTACAACTTGATACAAGACCTGAGAGCTATAAAACAGCGATGGATCTACACCCAGTGGTGCCGAATGTGCACACTTTGTTAACTACTTTAAGAAGAGATGTGTGTAAGACCTTGTTCACCAGCAAACTGAATGGTGATGTCAAGTGCAAAGTACAGTGTTTTCATGTCCAGAGGTCACTTTGTGTTTCCACAGTCAGCTAAAAAAGAGGGAAATTTCCATTATGTGCAGTTTTGCTTTTTTTGAGTTAGCACAAGAGATTATGTTCTTTGTATAAAGGGTTACATTTTCTTGGTATAACCCTTAGAAATATAATGAAAAAACGCAGTGACTGTAGTAACTGTTCCAAATGTGACACACGTATGTTTCTCTGTGTGATAATAGTGTTATTAATTCTTTTCTCACTTGTCCACTTCTGATGATTTTACTGTCAGCCTTGAGATACTTGTTTTTGCAAAACTCTGCTGCTTTATAAAGTGTCTAGTTCACACATATTAAACAAACCTGTCATATGGAGGACTACAAAATCTCAAGTCACATAGCAGAGCCTGATGTAAAATTTAGTGTCTTCTTCCCTACTCCTATATGAAAAAATATGTCATGGAAGTGCTTGAGAGCATGTGAAATTAAGATCCAGTTTTAAAAGAGGGGATTTTGTTGGCAATGTGTTTCACCAGCAGCCTGTATCGCACATACAACAGGAGATATTTGAAGGACACAGTTAAATTTACTTTGGAAAAACTCCTGGTGTCCTAAGAGTGTATTTAAATGGTAAAAAATGTGATGAGAACAAATTCTTTAACCAGTGTGATCCATTTTCATGGTAGTGCTTCTGGCAAAACAAGGAAAGGTGGGTAATGCAATTTCTTCTTTGCTGCCACCCCAACAAAGCATCCAGCAGCAATGTAATCTAGACGATCTTCCTCAAATACCATTAGAATAGACATAATTTTCCTACTTATTTTCTCTGTAGAACCACACAAAAAGAAGCCTTTAACAAAGAAACAAAGGAACAACTGGTTGCAATTGTTGCTAAAATGCCAGTTGTTGTTGTAGATAAGAAACACAAAGAGTACTTTCCAACCCCTAGGTACTACAGAGATTTTCCTCCCTTTGACAGCTGGCATGTATTTCTATAAAATGTTAGAGCTTTTTAAAAATTTATGTATAGAACGATATTGGGTTATTTAGAAGAGGAATATTTTTAATTCTATTCACTACAGAAATTATGTTTGGCCTTTTATTTCTTCCAAGTACAGGACAAAGACTCAGCACTTCTATTAAGTAGGCACTAAAAATTCCTCCTACAGATTTTCCTGCTGCAATGCAAAAAAAGGTGTAGTATTCACAATATCTCTAGGCAAAATTTCACACATGTTTCTGGATCTGACCCATGTTGGAAAGACAGGCTCTGTTCCTCCAGTATATATGTAAATGACTATTTCTATGAATAGGTTATTCATTTTCTGTAAAATAAGCATATTTATTGATTTATTTTTTTCTTTGGATTAAAGAAATTAGTGTACTTATACAAATAAAGCCAATATCCTGCTACTATTGGACTAAACATACAACACACACTGCAATCCCTTGACCATGATCTAGATACCAAGTGGATTCCATATTGTCCATGTACACTTATTTCAGTTTTAACTTCCAAGATCCAGCAGGTTCTGCCTTCTACTCAGGAGAGGGTATCACCTTGATCCTGGTACAGTGCATCTACGATCTCATTCCCACCAGTGTCATAGTGGTACTGGCAGTCAGCAAGACCTGGTATAGTCCGTTCCACCCTTCAGTCAAAGGAGTGTCTTCACTCCTTCCATGTCTTCAGAAGCACTAAGTTTCCAGGCCTGAAGGGATGTCCTGGCAGTTCAATGGGATCCAGGTGTTTGCTATAAAAGGTAGTTACTCAATAAGAGTAAAACCCTGTTCAAGGACAGAAGATAGTTATTTAACATTTTGTCTCCTGTCACATGCATTTGATCTGATTTACCTGCTAAGTTCACGTTGAATTGTTTTCTATACAGAATCTCAAAAAGACTCACTTTTTCTGTGCATCATGGTGTGATTCTAATTCTTAATAAGGCTACGGGCAATAAATCCACCCACTTCAGATGTGCCTCCTGACATAACTTTGAAAGTTGTCTTTTTAAAGTCTGATTCATTCTTTCTACCTGTCCACTAAATTGCAGTCTCCAAGGAGTATGTAAATACCATGTTAACCCTAATATCCTACTGATTCCTTGTATTACCTCTGATATAGAATGAGGTCCTTTCTCAAAGGACATTCCTAAAGGTACTCCAGACCTGGAGATTATTTCTTTTAGCAAATTTTATCTACTTCTCTAGCTTTATTCTTTCGACACAGGAAAGCTGCAGGCCACCCTAGGAAGGTATCTACCATAACCAACATGTGTCAATATTGTTTTGCTGTTGGTAACTCAGAAAAATCAGTTTGCCAGTATTCATCGGGAGTGATTCCTTTTCTTACCTCTCCAGGAAGAGGTCTAAACTGTATTTCTTGATTGTTCCTAAGACAGTTTTCACATTTATTAGTGATATTCTTTGTAATTAGAAATGTTTTTACTCCATTAGCAAACCGTTTTAGGTATTCTACCCACGCATCAGGTCCCATGCATGTTTCTGAATGCAATTTGTCCATTATTTTTCTCATAATTACAGGGGTAACTGCACTTTGTGTGTGAGATGTCACCCACCATACATTAGAGTCCTTTTGGCACTTCAGAGATTCTGCTAATTTATTTTCCTTTTTGATGTGCTGTGGAACTTCCACCTGTAGTTCATGGTTTGGGATTAAGACTGTTATCATCTGTTCTGTAGCACCTTCTTCTGCTGCCTCATCAGCCTTTTGGTTGCCACTCATGACTGTCCTGTCTCCTTGTTGGTGAACTTCGCAATGCATCACTGCCACTTATTTTGGTTTCTGAACTGCTTCCAGTAATTGTAAGATTTCTATTCCATGTTTTATGATGTTTCTGTTTGGGGATAACCGTCCTCTCTCTTTCCATATAGCTCCGTAAGCATGCATTATTCCAAACGCACAGAGTCCGTGTGACTGTTTACTCTCTTTCCCTCTGCTAGTTCTGGGCACTTATTTTGGCTTTTTGTACCAAAGTGTCAGAAAGTAACTACCTTACCTCCTTATGTACATCAAGGGTCACAACAGCACACCAAAACTTTCTTTAACCGTGGATCACAAAGCTGCTTCTATTGGAGAAAAATTCTTCATTTGGATTTTCAAAAGTGTATCTCTCAAATCTGGTCAGTTGGCATACACCTGTTCAATAACTTGCAAACAATCATGGTTAAGATCTTCTCTTTTTTCTATAAGCATTAAAGAGGCAGGACTGAAGGTGGTATATACAGCCAGAGTCATGTCATCTTGTTTGTTCAGTACTGACTGACACTTGACTATACAGCTCGGGGACAGGCAATGGTGTCTTTTTTGCTCCGAGACATCTGTGACTGTATGTGGGACAAGGACAGTGATATTTTGTCCTATTGTCAGTTTTCTGGCCTCTTGAATTAATAGGACAGTGGCCCCCAAAACTCAAAAACATCTCAGCCATCCAGAACTCTCTTTGTCCAGTTGTTTTAGAGGAATATGCACCAGGTGACATGTGTTCTCTCGTGCCATAACTGACACTATCCTCTTAGCATCTTCTTAGACCGTAGGGGAGTCATTCGACAGACTGGGGTTTTTCTGTCATTTCCGTTTCCTCTGATCTTGTGAGATTTAAAATCCCAAGTAAATTACTACTTTGTGGACAACCTGAACTTTCTTTTATGATACCCAATATCCAGACATGCTTAAGAAAATCTATTGTTTTCTCCTGGCAGATTTCTTACATATTTGAACCCAAAAGGTTATCATCAACATACCGTAAGAGAGTGCTCTTCTCCTTACCTGACCATTGTTCTAAATCCTTTGCCAGGGACTGTCCAAAGGTAGTCGAGTTGTTTTTAGATGCTTGAGGGAAAATAGTCCAGTGTAAGTTGGGCTTTCCCCATTCAAAAGCCAAGACTTTCTAGCTATCTTGTTCTATTGGAATGCATTCCATCACCAGTGATGTCTCAGAGCAATGGACTATGCGACTTCTCTACAGATGCAGCCATAATCCTGGTATTTTATGGCTCTTGATACTGAATACAGTCCACTGAGTGGCTTACGCTTTGATTGTATCCATAGGGACGCATGAAGGCAGAGATATTTCTTAAAACAAATGGGTTATTCAGCTGAAGTGGGGTTGTGCCAGAACCTTGTTGGCATGCAACTAACTAAATACTCTAGTTTCGAAAAATTAGCATTTCTGAACATCTTTAGTGTCACATAATACGTAGTGATGACCAAGGAGATTTTTCTACTTAAGTTGCCAGACTTGAACAACAGAAGTCTGTACTTGGTTTGCATAGCAGGGATTCCCGAATGCGGTTTAAGAACAACATATTCTTTGATTTGGATGGTTACTCATGCACTTATAGAAGATGAGCTTAATACCCTCCATAGAGAGTACAACTTACCATTCCAGCCCCAGGAGAAACAACAAAAGCAGTGCTATAACACGTCATCATTGAATTACTGTTACTGCTACAGCCACTATCTGTAGGTCCTGATAAAAGAAGTCTGATGTTTTCTAGTTAAACATTTCCTTTTTCCATTTTGCTAGACATTTTTGACATTGAGATTTGTTATTCACAAGTTGCCTTTGTCTAGGAGCTGGGAGATAAGTCTTTGTAACACAGACTGTGAAACAGAGAAAGGGTGGAAATGAGTTAGAAATTGAAATGACAGCTTTGGTGATGGCTTTTTGATCATCTAGTCAACTGTGCTTTAGTGCGGTTCAGTGAACTGTTTCCAGCGTACCTCAGGAAAAAATCTAAGGGAGTAATGAATAAGTATTTCTTTCGTCCTTTTAAGATAGCATATGTTGTCTTTAATGCCACTTCAATTTACAATAATGAAATTGCTACCAAACGTTCCTTACAATAGAAGTTGTTATTGTCTATGAAGTTTTAAATTTGTAGAACATAACTTAGCATTTAATCTGCCAGAGAACCACAAGTAATCTCAGAGAAAACTATCAGTATGAATAGTTTCAGTAATTTCTTGCTCAACTCACTTTTTACACTATATGTTCAACTGAACTAATATAGTGTGAAACTAGTTGCGTACATGTATTGTAAACTGCTTTCCAAAGAGAGCTCTCTGTTTGATAGTTATGTTTAGGAAAATGTAGAAGGTATTTGATATGACAGTTAGCTGTCATGAATACAAAGAACTCTTTTGTATTCAAAACAAAAGAATACTTTTCTTCCCATATTTTGGGAAGATCCCTTGAGATCTGGTTGAATTTTTTCCCTTTAGAAAAATGGTTGTTGTGTTTCTACAGTTATGCCTTGTTGGACTCTCCATAGTGGCGTAGTTTTTTTACTTTGCTCTTCATACACCAGTGTCATCTTCTGTTACAATGTAGAGCTGCACCCCAGAGAAACATGCTATGGGAAGTCTAATTATGAGTATAATGGAATCTGTTAATTTAATTTGTAGCTTTAATGTTTTCTCGAATGCAAACTTTTACAGTGAATGAATATTGTTAGTGATCCATTGTGAACAAACTGTTTGAATTAATTACCCTTCTGACACAAAGCCTTGCTTTGAGATTTCACACCCCAGCATTAATAGATAAACAAAAAGGGATTTAAGAACATGGTAATGAGCAGATCAATAATATATGTATTACAATAGATATCTTTTTTTGCATGCATGTAAAACTAGTACAAGGTGACAAATTCTGTTAAGACTGAAGCCTGGGCTACTACTTCAATTGCCAGGCAACAGATAATCTGCTTGGATTCTCTATTATCTCTTCTCTACGTGAAACACAGATTTGGGAGGTCGTGGCAGGTGTGAAGACTTGGTGAACTCTCATTTGTACAGTGCCAGACCCTTTGGAAAAAATAAGCAAGCTGTAACCAAAGTATCTAACCAAACTGCAAAACAATCAGTTATTTAAGTGATGATGAGATCCCTTATTGACCTCCCAGCTTTTAAATTTCAGAGGAAATTCTCCTCAAAATGAAGGCTCATTCCACCCTATAAATCCACAGGCAAGAGTGCACCATTCCCATGCTGATAAAGAGACCTTCCAATTCCCTGTCCCTAAGAACCCAGAAATGTAGAATGAAATGAAACAATTTTATCACCCAGTGAACTTTCCAGCTCCTGCTGTAAATTGCATCCAGCTCTATAACAGTAAAAGTTGAACCACAATCAGCCCCTACCTTTGTCAGTCCCTCTCAAAGTTATTCTTTTTATGCCTCTGAGAAAAGCTATTGTTCACAACAGTATTCCACAGGGAATTCAGATAATACAATGCAGTACATGTAGTCATTGGTACTGGAATACTTTTTTGTCCTAAGAAGTCAGAAAAACTGCTTTGTAT
Source organism: Neomorphus geoffroyi (assembly GCA_033558235.1). Taxonomy (NCBI): domain Eukaryota; kingdom Metazoa; phylum Chordata; class Aves; order Cuculiformes; family Neomorphidae; genus Neomorphus; species Neomorphus geoffroyi. The sequence continues at coordinate 31,575,101 of JAUMJM010000004.1, forward strand.
TTCCTGGCTCGCTATTGCTGAAATTTTACTGTACCTATATAGAAATTTCAGTCGTTGTCTGATGTATTGCTCCAGTATAGTGTCTCACCAAGCTTTGAGCTGTTATTTTTTGCTTTTTTACCTATGTAAAGCCTTGTGTGCAATAAGACACAACTACTGGGTTTTGTTTATTTAAATATTCTTATTCTCTTCTTCAGAAAAATATCCTCTATACTGAGTAGTCTAGCTGCCTGCAGAAGTCTGTGAATTGGTTGAAGGAATTTCATGTCTGTCTTATGTTCAAAGCCGAGCCCATTAAACTGAGACTTGTGAATTGAGCCTTATTTTTCAAAAGTTACTTCAATGCTTTTTTAAGACATCATTGGAAAAGGTGGAGACACACATTTTAAAAAAAACCCCAACCCCCAAAAACCCCCAAACTCTAAAACCCCAAAGCCTAAAAAAAGAGAAATAGTGCTTATGAAACTTGACATGGGTTTGAAATGAAAAGTTCTTAGATCTCCTATTTCAGCTCTGTGACACTTTCAATGCAGAGTTTTAGATTAAAACTTTTAATGAAACTCAACTGCAGAACACAACAGAATGTGGGTCTATTATCACATATTTAGGAGAAAATATTTTTTGTTCTTTCCTAAAATATCTCTTGTATTTTGTCATTCCAGTCTACCTTACAATGCGCAAATTATTTAAAGTCCAAATCCAAGCAGAAGCCTTGATTACTCTCAGTCTTTTTACGATTTTTTTGATTGTTATTTTAGAATTTCTTACAGTTCATTGAACTTTGGAAGGAAGACAGTACAGAATTCACTTCAAAATCAACAAAACTTAACCTGAATAGCAAGCAAATTTTACATTGGCTTCCTTCTGTTTTGTCTATGTTGATCTGTAGAAGTCAATCTCGGTTATTTCCAGCACTTTTAAACATTAAATGCATTTATGATCTTTAGCAAAACCAAACATTTCTATGGAAACTTCCATTTTTTTCTTTCTTAGAGCTTCCATGGAGTTTAACCTACTCATTATATATTTTCTTAATTGTGGTGTTTGGTCTAGCCACCAGTATTTCTATTGCCTTAAATTCTTCTTCTATGTAAAATGTATCACATCCCAGAGTGACTTAGAGGTCTGCATTTTACTGAACCCCTTTGGCACAGGAAATATCAGAGTGAAAAGAGTTGTCATACTCCACTGCACAAAATTATAGGAACTGAAGTATACATTGGGAAAGATTAATTTCTTGGTTGTGAATGGAAACATTAAATACTGAGATACCACATTCATGGCAAATTACCAAAGCATGTCTTCATACTAATCTTGCAAATAGCATTCAAAATTAATTAGAAATTCAGGCATTATCATTCCTCCTGAAACACAAATATTCTATTTCAATTATAACCTGAAAGATAATAACCAGCATAAGCATTTGAAGGGAAATTATGTTTTGAGACAGCAGTTCTTAGAAACCCCAATGCCTTTAAACTGCTGAAGTAGAGCAAAATTTTTCTTGCATGTGCCAGCCTGGGTGAAAACCATTCCTGGAAAGATGTGCGTCTTGAACTGGCACAGTGTGAATGACTGGGCTTGAACATGAATCATTGTTGTGCTAAGGTTCTGGCATATCAAAAATTTTTCTTCCAACTCTTTGACAAAAACAGAGTTTGACACTCAGCTGTCTTTCCCCACCCCCGGTCATGCCCTGAAATTTTAGGGAACATGTTCCTCTGGTTAAAGTTTAATTACAAGGAAAAAGGAACAATTCTTACATACTTGCTCATATTTTTTGGCTTTAGTTATTTATTTATACACACACACAATAATTTGATCTGTTTAATTCATGTAGGTCAAATATTAATTTGGGTAAGACATAAGATCAAGCCTTTTCTTGAGAGTGCGAGAATAGTGCATAATTGTCAGTCAGCTACTAACTTCAGTGATACTGTGGTGGCTTGAAGCAGCTCAAGGTCCACACTCTCAAAAGCAAAACATCCAGTGTCAGTTTTTAAGCCACCATTCAGGAATTGCTGAAAAATAATTTTAAATACAATCAGTTTAAGAAATTCATAAAATTACAGGGTTTTTACCTGTCAGATTTTCATCTCCCTTGGGTACAGAGAAAATGGAAATGATAAGAAATTAGATAAAAAAGTGATAAGAAATTACATAAACTTCACTTTATCTGTGAAGCTGTGAGTATATTTATATTTCCAGTGAGGAAGAAAAAACTGTAATTACAGTTGCACTACTGGAACTTCAGCTTTGCTTCCTTGGCCAGAATTTCAAGTTATTTCATGTTGGTGTTCCCTAGTATGTCCTCCCAGCATTCCAGAATTCTTGGGAAGCAGCATCTAGTCTGTGGCTCTCATCTTCTTCCTCTTGTTCCTTCATGTATTAATTTCTTGATGGATATGTTTCTGAAGACTTTAGACATTTCAAACAAAGGAAAAATGAATGGCATATAACGTACCAAGTTAACATAACAACTAACATTATTAATTATTTTTTTAATAATGTGTAAGAGGATCAGTTTCAGAGCTTAGCCCTCAACAGAACAGACAGATCAATCTCTATGGAACTTCTCTTCCAGCATGTTTTTGGGGTGATAATAGACAGAACCTGAGATATCAAGATGACTTAGATTCTGCTTCCAGTTTTAGCCATTCAACGACTGCGGTGCAGGCGCATTTGATTTCTATTTCTTATCTGTGAATAGAAGCAATGATATTGCCTGTCAAAACAGGTCACAGAATTACTGCATTACGTAAATTATTATTAATACTGGCATAGTTTAAAGCAGGTAGCAAAATGACATTTTGCTACTATTATTCCTTCTTACCACCTTCAATGACTATTAACTCCATTCAGCACTTCCAAGTGCTCAGCTCTTCAGAATAGCATGAAACGCAGCGGTTTATGAACATCAGCTTCTGAAGGCAGCAAGGACATCTCAGCCATATCCTAGTCTTGTGACAAGCAGGAATCTCTGGTCCCACAGACGATTCAGCAAGCAGAGTCTAAAAAAACCCTTCACAGCGAGGAGTCAGGAGTTTTCCTTGCCTGACTTACAGCCACAGTTCATCTCAGAAGGGACTGGGGGCCTTGAAAGCTGAGCTTTTTGTTCAGTGACAGAATATGGTCCTCTATTTCAAGATGGTTGCTAACCAGAAAAGCAGATATTCCTCTTGGGTTTCATTAGCCTGAAGTAAACGCACGTTTACTCGAGTCCTGAAGAGCTTAGCTCTGGTCATTAAACTCTGCCTCATGTTTGCCTTCTGCTAGAACTGATAAGGTCCCGGCTGCTGTGCAGTAGAATAGCTCTCTCTCTCTGTCTGACACAGCTAGGGGAAAGGTACAAAGCTGTGCAGCTATGTGCTGGCTCTGACTGGGAAGGAGTTAATTCTCTACACAGCAGCCCGTATGGTACTGTGTTTTAGATTTTTGACTATAACAGTGATGATAACAGTGTTTTAGCTATTGATAAGCAGTGATGGTGCAGCATCAGGGCCTCTTCTTTCTCCCACTCTGCCCCACCTGGGAGCAGACTGGGCTTGCACAAGAGGCTGGGATGGGACACAATGAGACAGGTGATCTAAACTGACCAAAGGGGTATTCCATACCATGTAATACGCTCAGCAATGAAAACTCAGTGAAAGGAGGAAGAAGGAGCAATGTTGAGGGTTATGGTGTTACTCTTCCTAGGCAGTTATTACATGTGCAGAGGCCTGGCTTCTCAGAAAGTAGCTGGACATCTACGTGTCACTGGGAATATGAATTATTTTGTCTTCCTTGTGTGTACAGCTTTGCTTTACTTATTAAACTGCCTATCTAATCCCACAAGTTTTCTCACTTTTGTGCTTCCACTTTTCTCTCACTCTGTGAGCGAGTGATGGGGGGCAGGGGCTAAGTCCTGGGTAGAGTAATCCCACCACAGCCTGAGAGGATATGTTACAAACACATACTTCCATATCATAGAATCATAGAATCATCTGATTGGAAAACACCTTTGAGATCATTGACCCCAACCATACACGTCAACTACTAAACCATGCCCCTAAGAAACCCATCTACCCATCTTTAAAACACCTCCAGCGAGAGTCTCAAGCATCTCCCTGGGCAGCTGCGCCAATCCCTGACCACGCTTTCAGTGAAGAAAATTTTTCTAATATCCAGTGTAAACCTTCCCTGGTGCAACTTGTGGCCGTTTCTTCTTGTCCTATCACTGTCACTTGTGAGAAGAGCCCAGCACCCACCCTTGTCACAACCTCCTTTCAGGCAGTTATAGGCAGTGATGAGGTCTCCCCTCAGCCTTCTCTTCCCTAATCTAAACAACCCTCATAGGGCTTAGTCTCCAGCCCCCTCACCAGCCTCGTTGTCCTTGTCTGGATGCGCTCCAGCCCCTCAATGTCCTTCTTGGAGTGAGGGACCCAAAACTGAACCCAGCACTCAACGTGCAGCCTCACCAGTGCTGAGCACAGGGGCACAATCACCTCCCTGCTCCTGCTGGCCACGCTGTGTCTGACACAGGCCAAGATGTCATTGGTCCTCTTGGCCACCTGGGCACACTGCTGGCTCATGTTCAGCCACTGTCAACCAACACCATCAGGTCCTTCTCTGCCAGGCAGCTCTCCAGTCACTCTTCCCCATGTCTGTAACACTGCATGGGGTTGTTTTGTTCCAAGTGCAGGACTCAGTACTTGGCCTTGTTGAACCTCATCCTGTTGGTCTCAGCCCATTGATCCAGCCTGTCCAGATCCCTCTGCAGAGCCTGCCTTCCTTCAAGCAGATGGACACTTCCTCCCAGCTTGGTGTCATCTGCAAACTTACTAAGGGTGCACTCAATCCAGATCATTGATAAAGTTGTTCAACAGGACTGGACCCAGCACTGAACGCTGAGGACACTGCTTGTGACCAAATTCCAACCGGATTTAATTCCATTCCCCACAACCCTTTGGGCCTGGCCATCCAGCCAGTTTTTAACCCAGCAGAGGCTGTACCTGTCCATGCCGATGGCAGCCAGTTTCTCCAGCAGGATACTGTGAGAAATGGTGTCAAAGGCTTTACTGAAGTCCAGGTAGAGCGCATCCACAGCCTTTCCCTCGTCCATTAAATGGGTAATCTTGTCATAGAAGATCAGATTGGTCTGGCAGGACCTGCCTTTGGTGAACCCATGTTGACTGGGCCTGATCACCCGGTTGTCCTGCGTGCGCTGTATGATAGCATTCAAGACAATCTGCTCCACAACCTTCTCTGGTAGCAAGGTCAGACTGACAGGCCTGTAGTTCCCCAGATCCTCCCTCCAACCCTTCTTGTAAATAGGTGTGACATTCGCCAGTCTCCAGTCAAGCGGCACTTCCCCAGTCAGCCAGGGCTGCTGGGAGATGAGGGAAAGGGGTTTGGCGAAGACCTCTGTCAGCTCCCTTAATACCCTCGGGTGGATCCCCATAGACTTGTGTACATCTAATTGGCCAAGCAGGTCTCTAACCAAATTCTCCTGAATCGTTGAAGCTTCATTCTCGCTGTCTCCTGGCTCAGGGGGCTGAGTATCCCGAGAACATCTCACCTTACTATTAAAGACTGAGGCAAAGGAGGCTTTAAGTACTTCTGCCTTATCCTTATCCTTTGAGACTACTCTTCTCCCTATATGCAGTAAAGAATGGAGATTCTCCTTGGTCCTTCTGTTGTTGTCTGTATCTTTAAAGAAACATTTTTTATTTTCTTTCACTGATCTGGTCAGTTGAAGTTCTAGTTGGGCTTTAGCCCTTCTAATTGTCTCTCTACATGATCTCACTTCATCCTTGTAGTCTCTTGGGATAACTACTCCCTCTTCCAAAGCTCATAAACTTTCCTCTTCTTCCTGAGATCGATACAAAATTCTCTGCTAAGCCAAGATAGTTTTCTTTCCCACTGACTCATTTTACTTCACATGGGTCTGCTTTTGTGCCACCAGGATTTCCTTCTTGAGGAGATTCCAGCCCTCTTGGGCTCCTTTGTCTGTCTCCCAGTGAGCTTTATCAAGCAGCCTTCTAAACAGTTCACTGTCTGCCCTCCAGAAGTCCGAGGTGGCAGTTCTGCTGCTTACTCCTTACTCCTCCAAGAACTGAGAATTCTATCATCTTGTGATCACTGTGCCCCAGGTGTCCTGCAACAGTCACCTCTCCCACAAGGCCTTCTCTGTTCACAAACAGCAGATCCAGTGGGGCACCTTCTCTAATTGGTTAGGAAGTTGTCTTCCATACACTCAATCAACCTCCTAGACTGTTTCCTTTCTGCTGTATTATACTTCCAGCAGACATCTGGAAGGTTGAAATCCCCCATAAGAACAATGGCCAACGATTGGGAGACTTCTCCCAGTTACTTGTAGAAGAGCTCATCAGAAATAAGAATTAAAGTAGGCTTTCCTTTTACCAACAGTTATCTGTTGGTAAATAAAAGGCCTAATTGCTGGACTGAGTTCCAGTTCCCTGCCCAGTATGAAAGTTAAATGAAATGATTGGAATTGTAGAAATTCTGGCAGAGAAAAAAACAAAAGGGATCTTACAACACAAAATTTTACGTTTTCTTACTTTTGACCCAGACCGCAACCTGTATGACAAAATCCCTGTCACAAATTTATTGACAAATCAAACATAAATAGGTCCACAAATACATATTCCTTCTCCCTGGCAGTTTAAACCTTGTATCCTCACAGCGGATAAAAGTTACTAACTAGTTCCAGGTGTCTGCTTGATTGACTCCAAATGAATTCAACTATCAGTCAATATCTGCTCTGCTCTTGCAAGCAGAAACATAGAAATAGTTGCCCTATACACTTCTTTGTACACAAAATCAAACACGTGTGATTGGCTTTTTTTCCTAATAAAATAACTTTTCAAAACAGAATCATCTCTTTATGGTCTTGTCCCAGGTGAGTCATCTTTACTGTATTTTATGGGATACTGCAATTCTTACATCCTCTCTAACATTTTTATGGTAGAGTACTTTGCATCAGGCAGAAGCTTCAGGGTTCAAAGTTTCCAAATTGGTTGTGCTTTTACCCACTTTCATATGTTTTTCTTTACCCAGACTGTGAAACCACCGTGATAGGCAGAGATAGCAGCTGTGAGACTACTGCTGTAACCAGTGGCCCTCTTGCTCCAAATGCTTCTTTACCCTGGTCAATTTTTCAGGCTACTGAGAATGGACATTCCTTGGGGACAAAAGCTTGTCGCTTAAAACATACAGCTCACATGAACATGGCAGGACTTCAACAGGTGCTTTTAGGTATGAAATATGAAAGGTAGATCTAATATCGATTGGTGTCATCTGTAAACTTGTCTTGCACAAAATTTTTCCAATGTTGATGTGTAACCAATTCTGAAGCATATCTTGAAGCAGAACATGGCAAAAGAGGCAAGGCAGGGAAGACTAGCAAGGTGATCTCTAGTGTTCCAAAGAGTCAGCATTCACAGAGATTGGCTTAGAGTCTTCACATCCAATCTTAAATAAGTAAATCACTGTCCTTCTTATTTCCAAGTGAAGTTAGAGAACTACTCTCTGCTAGGTATATGGAGGCACATCAGCATTATAGCAGGGCAAGAACAGCAGGGCAAGACTGAACTCTAGACACAAATAAGAGCTGTTATCGAGGCCATTGATATAATCTCTGTATTTCTACAGATTTACTGCTGGCTGCATCTTCTATGCCACAACAATAACAGCAAGCAAGCACATTGCAGACAGCAAGCCAGCAAAGCTGCTAGAGACAGTACTGTAAGCATGTACAGACATAAGCATGACACCATGCACAACAAGCTTTGGAAGGGCTTGCTTGAGCACTGCTTAGAGATTACATGGGGATATTACTTTTTGTTCCATCCACAATATTCTAAATGTAGCTGATCCTACAAGATCACTTTTTTAAAGCAGATTTTTTACTAACATTTAGATTGATACTAATCAGTCTCATTCAAAACCAAAAAAGAAATAATATCTTTTTATACTTAAACGATCCAAGGGAGGAAGTACTGTGTTTTTCCTTCTCACGTTGTAAACGGAGAGAAAAAATCTTGAAAAGGCAAAAAAAAAATATTGTTCTATTAGTAGCTGAATTCATTATCCTTGTTTCTAGCTATTTTTGACATATTTTTTCTTTCAGAGCAGTTGACATTTGAAACACTCAGTTATTCTCTTTCATCTAACACTATGCATGATTTACACATATCTTTCACCACTCTATTAAAAACTACAGTGCTATGCTATGGGATTCTAGAAAGTCAAACCATCACTGAAAGCATTGTTCCCACATTCTATTATTCGTTGGCAGGTGGGCAAAATACCTAGTAAGAAACTAACATAAATTGGAGAGAATACTCAAAAGACACTAGAATATTCATTAAAACCTTAAATATTTTACAAAAGCTGGGATATGTAGGCCTTGCCTTCAGCCAACATCCACTTAAGGTGAAACAGGCATAAAAAGATCCCCTCTACAATAAATAGGTGCCTTATGGAGATATTCTAACCAGCAAGTCTACACCTTTGTGTTTTGAACAAAACTGCAGGTAAACTTTGAAAAATCCTCCATGAAAGACAGAAGAAAATAGGAGAAGATTTTTTTTTCCAGTTTGCATCAGAGAAGATCTATTTTAATAGCAATGTCAGGCCAATTTGGTATGTGCACCAACTACTGAAGTACATGTTCGGAACTGCTGTTTCACAATCCATTTCACATCAGTCTCATAAAAAGTAACTTGCCACAGAAGGAAAAGTACTTTGCTCGATCTCACAATGATAACGAACATTTGGGCAAAGATAGGATGCTGAGAAAATAAATGCATATATATATTTATTTATGTTTATGTTTGTTATATATACATAATATTTATAGTATAGGTAACTGTAAAGCTTAATGCACTCATGTTGGAGGGATCTCTTCAGAGACAGAGTTTTCTGTCTTAAATAATGGAAAAACATCTGGCATTTGATATTTCAGGTTGAATAGCAACATTTTAAAATGAAGTCAAGACAGATGAGGTAGCGTATGACCAGAGAATAGTAAAGGGCAAGAAATTATCTTCTCAGCTACAGATCTGTTATTTTGCTCTCAAGACATGGTAAAACTTCAGAAAATTGTGAGATAAATGGCAGATGAGATAATGCAATATGACTGTACCATAGAAAGATAAATTCTGACATGTTGTACTTGCTTTCTTCTATTTGACATTTATTTTCATACAGAAACCTAGAAAAATAATCTCTCTGGGCATCTACAAATGTTTCCTATCATAATGTGAAATAATTGTAAAATACAGCAAGTACGGGTGTTAAATGAGCAACTGGCTGAACATTAAGTCCAAAGTAAGTAATGCTGAAAAGGGAGTTTTGAGACTGTAAGGCTCTTCTCACTTGTTTCCTCAAGAATATCTCTTGGGACTCATTTTGTTTACACTTAATGATACTGACAAACAAGTCAATATGCACTCATGAAATTTGTTGGCACTCTGAAATTGGGAAGCAGTTATCACAAAGAAGCCCAGGAGAAAGAATAGCTGACCATATGACTGGAGCCTCCTTATTACAAAGTACAAGTTCACGTCTGCCCAAGGAGGTGGTGGAGTCACTATCCCTGGAGGTTTTTAAAAGACGTGCAGATGTGGCATTTAGGGACATGCTTTAGTGGTGAACTTGGCAGTGTAAGATTCTACAGTTGGACTTGATGAACTTAAAGGTCTTCTCTGATCTAAATGGTTCTGTGATTCTGTGAAGAAATAATAAGCTGAGAGCTCATTAACTGGCAATAGAAGTAGTAAAAACATTTATGGACTTCTTCAATTGATCACAGGATGAGAATTGGTGAAAGTAAAAATGACTGTGGTTGTAAAAAACCAAACATGATCTATAACCAGGGTCAATAGCCAGTAGCTATAGGGAACTAAAAGAAAAGTGTAAGAAAGATGAAAGTAAAAGAAAAAAAGAGAGAGTGAACAGAGAAAAGTCTTCCTTAACAGAACCTTCAGAAGAAAGTCAGGACTTTATCAACAGAAGTTTAATAAGAATATACACTCTGGATTTTTTTGCGTAAATGAATTAGATGCGAAGTTGTAGATGTCAAAAATGTAAAAGATAGGCCTTCAATGTAAAAGACAGGCCTTCAACATTAATTAACACTGAAGCAGTGTCCAGAGCAGAAATAAATAATTTGTGTGCTATATCGTGGCTAAGCTAATGTCAGACTCCGTTACCTTTCCAGTCTGCCCGTCCCAAAGAGATCCTATTCCACAAAACTTCCTAACACTTTGGGACCAAGAACCATCAAGATCATGGATGTGTCTGAGACAGAAGCCTAAGTAAAGGTGAATTTGTTGTGAGGTTCATGCTGAAGGCAAACAAGAGAGTTATGGAGGGCTGTTAACAGTGCCTCCAAATCTGAGGAAATTCTTTGGGATAAGAAGCGAATAACCTCTGATAGATATTGCCAGTAAAGTTCTTTATTTAAAATTATTTAAAGAAATTGCCTATCCTTCCATTTAATGGTCTTTAATTTTCTGTGTCCTTGTATCTTTTGATACCAATTCAAATATGTAAGCATATTCATATTTTTTCAAACTAAATTCTCTGTGAGAAACAGAAGTGTTGCTTGTTCCTATTATGTACATCATCAAAAGAAGCTTACCTGTTCAAAGAATACATATGAATATTTCACAGTTATATTAGAATCCTACTTGAGCCTTAAGACTCAAATCAAAAACAGTAGTACTTTTATAAAAATCTATAGTATTTTGTCACCCTATTCTAATGCAAAGCTTTTTTTTTTGTGTGCATATTCTTTCAGGAGTGCAATTTCCTTCTATCTCAAATTATAGAAATAGGTACTTTTACTGCAGGCAATAAATCTTTATGCTAAAGAAAAGTCTGTATTCACTTCTCTTTGGAGAGAAGTTTTAGTTTTCTTTTGTTGAAGTTAAGGTCTTTCTGAGAAAAATTGGGTCTTGAATACAATATGGCAACTGTAATATTTTTTCTTTTGGTTGGTTGGTTGCTTTATTTTCACTCTTTCCATTAGAATAAACCAGACATCAATAAATGAATTGGGATTTCTGCAGTGTCTTCCATCCTTTTGTCCAGCCTCCATCTCCATTTTGTCTGTCAAGGAGCTGTTACCGCCTGCATGCCAAGGTACCAGAAAGGTACTGTATTGAGCCTGAGTTACAAATTACTCAGGACAGCAAACAAATGAGAGACAAGGACTCAAAGACATGAAGAACTTTTAAAAATCTTCTCCAAAGAAGCTATGTACCACAGGTTCTCTCGTATCACATGGCTGAAGATGGTTCGAGCAACAAATAATCCCTCAGCCTCCTCCCTTTCTAAACTCACATCATACCAACATCAATATTCATTTGTTGTTAGAGCTTGGGTCAATCCAGCCATGATCTTAATGAATGGATAGGCACTGATTCAGTCTTTTACTCTATGATACAGAACTGTAACAGGCTAATTGGAGAAAACTACAGTCCTCCAATCCCTCAAGCTTGTAAGGAGCTACATAACCTGCTATTTTTAATTTCAAGATAATTAAATTACTCCCCACAGTCTTAAAGTTCCCCAGTGATTCTCATAAGAAAAATAAAATAACCTTCCTTTTTTAAAAGTTTTAAATGTCAGTTGGTACACTATAGACATAGACCTAATACATGAAGTGAAATAATTAGGCCACGACTGAGGACACAATCGAGGTTACCATCCCTGGGGTTGACCTGTATTGTAAAAAGCCTCACTGGCAGTGACATTGCCCCACATCTACATGACATACCATGTTTGCTTGTAAAGCAGCTACTGATGCATAAAGAAAACCATAAGGTTCACAGTGTGAAATGAGAGATATACTTTTTCAAATCAGTCACTTGTGAAATCCTACAAATTTTGTTCCTGCCAGCTGACTCTGAAATATAGAAAGAACAGAAAAAATGATTCTCTATCCCTTATAAAATTATTCTTCGGAACAAGTAGAAAACATGATAATCCAGGAGATTTTTAAATTTAGGAAAACAATGAATAAAATAGAATAAACAGTTATTTTTCTAATAATTTTAAGTACAATCACACAAGTATTAAGAAAACATACTTATATTCGTCTTCAAGAAGTTCAAGTATTCATGCCAAAATCTCACAAGTTCATTAGAAGAATGATAAACGAAGTCTTTGTAAACTCTTCTTTTCTGGTTTTAATCACTCAAGTTGTAAAAGTAAGTCTTATTCAAAATTTCCCAGAAATGTTGAATAAGATTAAGACAGACCCCTGAAGAACTTAGTTTAAAATACCCCCATTTGACTCTTACGTGATTAATAATTTCTGCTCAAGAATGTTTCTTCTATTCACTTCTTATAAGCAGTGTATTCTTCTTATAAGCAAAGTTACACTGCTTCTTGCCCATATGAGTCTGCCAAAGACAACAATTAGAAAAAAAATCTGAATGAAAGTTTCATGCATATATTGCCTTTTTTTTAAAAAAAATAATTTTCATTCTTCCGCTTTCTTATGCATTGATAAAATATCTTGGGATCTTACCACAAATCAAAATTTGGTAAAAAGAATTGTGATTTGTCTTGTCCTCCCTCATTTATTTCATGGTTTGCTTTCAATGAACTACGGTGTTTGTCTATACCTCTGAATTTTCCTTCATTCTTTCCTTATCCCCCAAAGTTAGATGCTGGGGGAGTGTAAGTTGTTTTACCTCTTCACATACATTAATCAAGTACACCTGGTACATCTAATTTGTGTAAATTGTCCTTGATCTAATTTCTCAATAGCTTATTGGAATGGAGGCCATGAATACATGGAATCTATTTGGGAAGAGTTAATAACTCTTCTCCTGAACTGAGAGACCACCCCTCCTTGAATTTCCTTGAAGCAGTCCACAACCACGAAGGAGTTTGATCCAGCTGATTTATTCTACTCAAGTTTCCCAAAGTTTATTGATGAACTACTTCCACAAAGATTTTAATGAAGTTTAGACAGATACAGAATGAGAGGAATATCCTTGACTTGATTAAATAAAATGTTAAAAGAGAATGAAAAAAAGGTAAAAGTAAATGGTCATGCTTCAGAAAGGAATGAAGTCACCAGTGACCCTTCACCATATCTTGTAATCTGGGAAAAAAATTTGCTTATGGCTCACTTTTTTCAGGGTAGTAAGAATAAATAAAAAATGAGGGGCTGGTGAAGGAAAATCATCATGAGACTGAGTGACAACAGATGACATTCAATGTAGATAAACATACAATGAGACATGGGTGAAAAATCCAACCCTATATTTAAATACAAAAAGATGGGGTTTGGGGAGACCACTGCTGTTCAAGGGCAAGAATTAGGAGTTACAACATACAGTTCTCTGAAAACATCAGATTTCATCAATCAAAAAAGAAATTGTATGTTAGGAAATGAATAAAGAAACAAGGAAACATCTAAGCCACAGCTTATAGGGTTCAAACATCTGCTGAACAAGAGTGGCTGAAGATGGAAGACAGCTCTGTTAGTAATTACTTCGCAAACAAAAAACAGGGAATGCCCCTACTCTGAAAACTGCTGAGGGCTGCAAAACTATCTGGGAGATGATGAAAGCAGGGAAGGGAGGAAGTGTGGATGTTTGCCCTGTTCTTGTTTTCTCTTAGATGTCAGCTGGGGAACAGGATACTGGCATGGCAGGATGCCAGCAGAGCTAGCTGATACACTGGGACAGCATGGCTGTGCTGTGTCAAGATACAGCTATCCTTTACGTGAGAGTGGGATTGGAAAATATTTTAGTATTTCAGCCTCTTCCAGGTCCTCTTTTTCTATTTACCATGATTATTAAGCATCGGAATGAAAATTCCCCTTGCCATGCTTTTAAGTTTAATATCTTTATACAACCTCTTATTGATGCTTCTCGGGTCTTTCCTTAGTTACAATGCAGATTCAGCTGCAGTCTGCAAAAAGCCTTCTGTTGACTGTTACGTGCCAAGTAATAGCTAAGTAATTGTCAAGTGTCACAAAGTGTCTGACATGACACAAGGTAGCGTGGTCGTATGGAACAATTCTTTTTTCAGTCACTTCTCATATAGCAATACAGTGGTCTTTCCCTTCACATACAGTCTAATACTCCTAGAAATGAGGCTGTTTATGTAACAGTCAAGCTATACTGCGGTAACATATGGATTCATTAGGCAGCAAATCGAGCAACTTCACAACAAGCATTGGAAGGTTCACATGACACATGAGAAAGTTAGGTTTCTTCAGAGTGAATTTACACATGTAAAGAACAATTAATATATATACTAGACCAGTAATATAATTCTGAAATAATGGTAGCAATTAAACCTCTTCATTAGGTGATCAGAATCCATGATTTTCCAAATGGATGTTGCTGATACATGCTCTTTCTCAGGATAATTGAACTCTGTAAATCTAATATTGCAGTTTTCATGGAAAAAAAATGTACTAAACTGCAATTTTACAATATAATAATTAGAAAAAGATGACACAGCAACAATGAATGTTCCTAATAAAAAAGTGACCATTTGTAGAAAAAAAAGAGACTAGATTGTCAAATTAGCAAAAGAAATAACAACATTAACTTAGAGGCCTTGTTTTGATGGCAACAGGATTAATATTAAGGCTGGGTTGTAAAATAATGCAGTTTTTATTAAGTAAATTGAATTGTCCACTTGGAAATAAATTTATTTTAAACACATTCTGTAAAATAATATCAAGATGTTTTTCATATCTTGGAAACATCGTCTTGCCAAAACCTAAGTCATTCTCACCAGGCTGTACTAGACCATATCTGACGCTCTCCTGTGACACTATACAAATACTGCATTACTGGACCAATAAGCTGTAAATGTTACTGTAATATTGACACATCCCTCAGAAAACCCACCTATGGTGGGTGTTCTCCCTCTCAGTGGGCAGAATACTTTTACTCTTCTGTGCCCTTGTCATTCATAACAGATTAATCCAGGCCAGAAAAGTCTTCACTGTGATGAGCTTAAAAAAGCTGCTGTAGATCCACAGTACCTGTCAGCTGTTCCTCTGATGCATTTCCTTAGGGTGGAGTAAATCCAGACATTTCTGACTAAAGTCCCTGTCCTGCAGTGGTGGAGTAGCTTTATTATTAATCTCATGATGTGGACCAAATGTGATACACTTGAGTAACTACTGAATGACTGTAATAGCACATATAGGTAAGCATCTGTGAGAGGCTTTGTAGAGACAGGATCCAAGAGAAATTCACTTTCTAGATTACAAATTTGATAGCTATCAGATACTCATTTAGGATTTAGAAGGCCATCATTTGGCATTGGTTTTTAATCACAAGTTCTCCCTACCCCAAGTGGTTTCAAATATGAGTTCTTATTGATCCATTGTCCTCACTGTTGGTGATTGCTGATTTCCTATCAAACTTTATTAACTAGTTTTACAGACTCAGCAATAAAAATATGACTGAATTTCTGATCTGCTTTTAAGCAAAAACACCAGACCAGGCATGAAAAACAATTTGAAAAAGTGCAAAACTAGGCATTTCAGCTACATCTGAACAAAACGTCATTGATTCCAATAGCGTAACATCAACTAAGAAGAAACACTTCTTCCCCTGAATCCTTGTCTCTTGTTAATACAGAGAAGTCAAAAAAGAGTAAAACTTGTCCTAGTCTTCTGAATAGTAAAAAATCCTTTTATTGACATTATCTTTAATATAAAGTTTGCTTATCAAATATTTTTGCATTAAACATACCAGATACATTTAGTCTGTCTTAAGAAAGCATATTAAGTTGCATCATGTAAATTGTGTCTTTTACATTTAATACTCAGAGAGTATTATGATGGTGGGAAATCAGTAATTTTAACAGACAATTTGAAATGACCAGATGCTGCCTTATTTTCACATCTATGCACATACCTTCTGAAATGTAGGTTGCTATGAAGCTATTTCAAGTTCAAAATCCTACCTAGGGAAATCCCAAATTATGCTTGGAAGTCTTGAGCACGAGATTCCTTCCCAACCTTAGAACATGACTGTGCAGTACCTGCTCAGAAATGAGTGCTGCTCCCCCTGTTTTTTTCTTGAACAACTGCAGTGGTGTTATAGGACAGAACAAAACATAGAGCGATAACAGACTGAACAGATTCCTCCTTATGACAGTCTGAACTTAAGCTTTCAGAGAGTCTTCACAGCAAGTTATTTCCTTGATCATCAAACTTAACTAATAGAGCCTTTAAGCTTCTGGTACACATAATATCCTGCAATAAAAGGTGATATAAAAGAAGAAGAAATTGAAGCAATTAATCTGACTAGATGCCTTGGAATACCTTGAGGAGAAAGCGGCATTTCTTGTTAACAATCAGTTCTATAAAGCAAAAAATCTAAAGTGAAAATCAATAAAAACTAAAAACCACAATGAAAATGTATTATTTTTTCCTTTGTGGATAAAGAGACAATAAAAGAATCTACATTTCATTTGTTTTCTCAGATTCTTTCAGAAGAATCTACCCTTCTTCGTCTCCCCCCAATTCTCAGATCACAAGATGATAGAATTCTCAGTTCTTGGAGGAGTAAGGAGTAAGCAGCAGAACTGCCACCTTGGACTTCTGGAGGGCAGACTTCGAACTGTTTAGAAGGCTGCTTGATAAAATTCATTGGGACGTGGTTCTAAAGGACAAAGGAGCACAAGGAGATGGATGTTCCTCAAGAAGGAAATCTTCGCGGTACAAGAGAAGGCCATCCCCACGTGCCATAAAATGAGTCAGAGGGGAAGAAAACCAGGTTGGCTGAGTAGAGAGCTTTGTATCAATCTCAAGAAGAAGAGGAAAGTTTATGAGCTTTGGAAGAGGGGGCAGGCATCCCAGGAGGGCTACAAGGGTGAGGTGAGATTGTGAAGAGAGAAAATCACAAGGGCTAGCGCCCAACTAGAACCCTTCAAATATAGTAACCATAGAACAACCAAGGAGAATCTCCCTCCTTTACTGGATGCAGGAGGGACAGTAGTGACAAGGGATGAAGATAAGGCAAAGGTACTTAAAAGCCTCCTTTGACTCAGTCTTTAATAGTAAGGTGAGATGTTCTCAGGATACTCAGCCCCCTGAGCCAGGAGACAGCGAGAATGAAGCTTCAACGATTCAGGAGGATTTGGTTAGAGACCTGCTTGGCCAATTAGATGTACACAAGTTTATGGGGCCAGATGGGATCCACCTGAGGGTAATAAGGGAACTGGCAGAGGTTCTCGCCAAACCCCTTTCCCTCATCTACCAGCAGCCCTGGCTGACTGGGAAAGTGCTGCTTGACTGAAGACTGGCGAATGTTACACCTATTTACAAGAAAGGTTGGAGAAAGGATCCGGGGAACTACAGGCCTGTCAGTCTGACCTTGCTACCAGAGAAGGTTGTGGAGCAGATTGTCTTGACTGCTATCATACAGCGCACGCAGGACAACCGAGTGATCAGGCCCAACCAACATGAGTTCACCAAAGGCAGGTCCTGCCAGACCAATCCGATCTCCTTCTATGACAAGGTTACCCGTTTAATGGATGAGGGAAAGGCTGTGGATGTGGTGTACCTGGACTTCAGTAAAGCCTCTGACATAGTTTCTCACAGTACCCTGCTGGAGAAACTGGCTGCCATCGGCATGGACAGGCACAGCCTCTGCTGGGTTAAAAACTGGCTGGATGACCGGGCCCAAAGGATTGTGGTAAATGGAGTTAAATCCATTTGGAAACCGGTCACAAGTGGTGTTCCCCAGGGTTCAGTGCTGGGTCCAGTCCTGTTCAATATCTTTATAAATGATCTCTATGATGGCATAGAGTGCACCCTCAGCAAGTTTGCAGATGACACCAAGCTGGGTGCAAGTGTGGATCTGCTTGAAGGAAGGGAGGCTCTGCAGAGGGATCTGGACAGGCTGGATTGATGGGCTGAGACCAGCGAGATGAGGTTCAACGAGGCCAAGTACTGAGTCCTGCACTTGGGACAAAACAACCCCATGCAGTGTTACAGACATGGGGAAGAGTGACTGGAGAGCTGTCTGGCAGAGAAGGACCTGGTGGTGTTGGTTGACAGTGGCTGAACATGAGCCAGCAGTGTGCCCAGGTGGCCAAGAGGACCAATGGCATCTTGGCCTGTGTCAGGCACAGCATGGCCTGCAGGAGAAGGGAGGTGATTGTGCCCCTGTGCTCAGCACTGGTGAGGCTGCACCTCGAGTGCTGGGTTCAGTTTTGGGTCCCTCACTCCAAGAAGGACATTGAGGGGCTGGAGCGCGTCCAGAGAAGAGCAACGAGGCTGGTGAGGGGGCTGGAGAACAAGTGTTACCAGGAGCGACTGAGGGAACTGAAGTTGTTTACCTTAGAGAAGAGAAGGCTGAGGGGAGACCTCATCACTGCCTATAACTGCCTGAAAGGAGGTTGTGACAAGGGTGGGTGCTAGGCTCTTCTCACAAGTGACAAGTGGAATGCCATGGGAATGCGCTGCCCAGGGAGGTGGTGGAGTCACCGTCCCTGGAGGTGTTTAAGGAGAGATTGGATGAGGCTCTTAGTGACATGGTGTAATTGTCAAGTAGGAGTAGGTGTAGGTGTTGGGTCATAGGTTGGACTCGATGATCTCAAAGGTCTTTTCCAACCTTATGATACTGTGATACCGTGATAGAACGAGAGGAAATGGCCTCAAGTTGCACCAGGGGATGTTCAGACTGAACACTAGCAAAAATGTCTTCACTGAAAGAGTGTTCAGGCACTGGCAGAGGCTGCCCAGGGAGGTGATTGACTTGCCATCTGGCAAGGTAGATGAGTTCCTCAGGGTCATGGTTTAGTAAGGGGGTGGGTACAGCTGGACTTGATAGTCTGAGAGGTCTTTTCAAACCAGATGATCAGATGATTCTGTGATTCTGTAATTCTATGATTAGTGAAAAACAAGAGGGATTTGTGTACAGTATTCATCGGTATATGCAAAAAATGAAGTCAAATCTCTTACAGAGTTATCTTGTTGTTTCAACCACCATTTTTTACATGCTATATATAATTACTGAGGCTCTTAAATTTATAATTCACAGTTTAAATTGATGTCAGAGCTGCTTTATCTGTCCATTTTTAAAATATAAATGAGTGAAGGACTACATATGCAAGTGACATGATATCCTGTTATACATTACGTTGGTATTTACTTGACTGCAGAGGAATAGAAAGATGGGGTTGAACAAAGAGAAAACAGACTGTAATAAAAGCCTCATAAAACATAAGAAATACATAAGTAAATCTACAAAGATCAATAGTTTGCTGCTCTTTCCATGTTTTTCAAAATAAGACTTTTCAAGACGAGATACTAGGCTTGCATATTTGTTTCATCAAATCTAAAATCTCAACATAAATGAAGAAATGTTTCAGCATACTTCCATCTCCATGCAAGTTAAAGTATCTATTGTTAACAGTATTTCCTGATAGCACGGGCTTTGACAATATTACTTTTCAAACATTATCAGTAGACAGTACTCTCCAATAGAGACATGAAGTTTTAAAAATATCTTCCTCCTCTTGTAGAATTTTTAAAGGTTATTTGTTTTAGGTATTGTGAAGACCACCAAGATGATTTACGTACCACTAGCCTGTATCAGGACTGAAAAAGTGGAAATGGAACAAAAAGTCCTATAGAAGAGACTTCAAGCAAAGAAAGATGGGAAGAAAAGGCCTCTGCAAATAAAGATAGGTGGTTGGAGAGAAGAATAAGGGGTTATAATACTTATAAAAAAAAAAAAGAAAGAAAAAACAAGAAAGAAAAAGAAAAATCAAAACATAACTTGAATTAGCTTAAAATGTGCAACAGGGTTTGACAAGCCCACACAGTAAATTAAAGATAGCTCCAGAAATCATTTGTTGGTCCTCAAATATGAATGCCAGCATTGCACTATGTATGCCCAGTGAATGTCTGCAATACTTAGAGTAAATCTTTGTCCCAATTCTTCAAGATATACACTATCTCGATACAATATTAAGCAAAATGTTAGTTTTTCTTTTGTTCTTTATAAAAAATGTGATTTTTCTGATTTCATTAAGCAGTATCAATTATTTAAGACTACCCAGCAAAAAACTATTGAACTCTAGCTAAGATACACTACACAAGATTTAGAAACTCGTGTCATGGTTTAGCCCTGGACCAGCCTGACTGGCAGCTAAAGCATAACCAGTTGTGCTCCCAGTTCCTTGCCCTCCACACACAGAGAAAGAGAAACAAGAGGAAAAAGGCTTGTTGGAAATTAAAACTAAAAGAGCTTTAATGAAATAATAACAAAAAATAAGAAAACACTATTAAAAAGAAAATAATAAAATATATACAAATAAATGAATCTAGACACCCCTTCCTTGATGAGTACATCACCACAGTTGCTGCAGAGCAGACACAGGAAAAGGTAATCAACATGAGGGAGCTGGAGCCAGGAACTGGATTCAGGAACGCATGGATCCAGGATCAGGGGAAAAAAGACAGACGAGGTCCTCCCTGGATGATGGCCATTGAAGAAAAGAGATTGACCCTTGTGATCTCTCAGATTTTTACTGAATATGACATATATGGGGTGGAATACTCTGTTGGTAAGCTTAGGCTCACTTACTCTGCCTACACCTCCCTGCAGGTGCAACTCTTTTTCTGTCTGACTTTTGATACTTCACCAGTCCAAGGATGGCCTTGGTTACTATAGGATTAAGTATAAGCAATGGCTTTTCTGCATAACAATGCCCAGTGTTATCACTTGCAGAGAAAAACACTGTCTGAAAAACATACAGTTGACTTTCATAAAATGAAGTTACTTAGATGAAACTTAGCTGAAGTAAAAAAACTGAATCTACTTTAGCTCAAATCAGAACAACTCAGTCCAAAAAACTTTTGAAGTTCTATGTTTTTTTAAAAAATTGATAAAAATTTTCATATTTCTGTTGCTAGTCTTTCCTGTGAATAAGGAATGGTGATATTTCAGAGGAAAGGAGAACAGAACTCACCAGGCACATCTGCATGGAATAAAGAGCCAATTGTAGCAGATGTGAAGTAAAAGAACTTGTGTATTTATCATTAATATTTTAGAAGGCACTCTATAAGCGTTGAAAATTTAAAAATAGAGGTATTTTCTGGTTTAAAAATGTCTCCTATGATAGAATATCAATACAAATGAAAATAAAGAATAATAAAGAGAAAGACCATAGTGAACATATTGTATACACACAACACTCCACACCAGTAATGCTTTTCACATTGCCATATAAACTGTTTTTACTGACATTTAATAATGATATCACATAAGTAAATTTCTGTGTATAGATGACTCAAAATATTAATTTTGACTCCTCACAACTTATGATTATTGAACTAAATTTCATAGTCACTAATAATTGAAATTTAAAAAATATTTAAAATTTTTCTCTGAGAAAAATGAAGAAAATTAAAAAACAAAGTCTATGCTTATTTCTTTTCCTTAAAAAATAACTTTCATGACATGAGCTTATGATTATTGAAGTAAGGGACAGTTTTCTTCTCCAAAAACATTTGGACAAAACAAGACAGCTGGTTGAAAAAAAATGCTTCTTAAAATCTTAAACCCAGACTTGCTTTTGTAACTGGAGAGGTGGGGTCTAATAATTTGGAAAATGTTGTAGTGTCTTATCTTCATCAGGGTCTAACATGCATTGCCTACTTGGAAATTATAGTGGAGTTCAACAGTCCTTTGACTCTATTCAGCTCTCTTCATATACTGATTCTCAAGCTAGGGCAACAAGCTGTATGCTCCCAGTGAATGAATGAAATTCCATAAGCAAGAAACCAAGCAACACCAAACATCAGTCTCTACCTTACAGTAAGTATTTAAGGGACTTGAAGAGAGCCCCTGCACTTTAGAGAGCTTGTCTCTGCCTCCTCCCCCTCCTTGAATCAGTTGAAATAGAAGTTTTCAGAGAAACTGTGAGTCCCCTAAGTATCTCAGAACACTATCTCTTCTTCAAATCAATTCTGTAATCATTTGCTTCACTTCAACCATCAGAAACTTCTTTATTGCAACAATTTCAAATTCAACTGGTTTCATGCTATAATTGTATATATTCAGAGAATACTGGCAATTCCATCTAAAGGAATTTTATCATAAATATAGGGAAATAGAATGCAATAGCATTTTTATTCAGGGGTAAGAATAAGTGTTTAGGCAGGTACCTTTGAAATTTTACCCTTGATGTAGAGGACACAAGACCAAAGCATTATTAATTCATAACACAAAATACTTAAATGTCTCATCATTTAAATTTTAGCTTCACTTGGTAGATTATTCTTTTGCACTGTAATTTCCTTTGATGTACTTACATAAACTTTATCTCAAACTACACTGAATTTGAAAGAAGTATCAAAGTGAAAAAGTAGACATAAGAGGAGGTAGCGTTCAAGAATAAATTACAGTCAATGTGTAAGACATGGGAGCCAGCCTGACATTTAACTGAATCGTCTCTTGAAAACAGAGCTAACATGGAGTTCTGAGATCACACATCTGAGCATGACACACATTGGGATTCACTGCAACATACCCTTTTTCCAACAACAGCTACTATGTTAATCAGTCCACATATAATGCATACACGTATATTTAGAACTAGCAGCCTGTGCAGTGAAACATGGATTTGGGCTTCAGCATCTTCCTTTTTTAGTTTTCTTTTTTTTTTTGTTTTTTCTGTTTTGATTTTAAAGCAGGTCATAGAGCTATGAGCTATTTCAAGGATATATTTCTACTAATATTAGTGTGTTGTGCCGGTATAGATCTTACTGCTAGCTAATACACTTTGCTAAGTTTTTTTGTGTACACACTCACACACAGGCACACATAGGCACACGCTATCATTTTATAGCTCTGAGCCAAACATCTTTCAATGCCCTACAAACTCTGAAGACATAAATAAAAAAGTAGTATATTTATCTGGGTTGGTACCAGAAATACCAGTACAAGGGTTTGCCAATGCTGAGTGAGCCATGTACCAGGCTTTCCTGAACCTCACGGTGGCACCAGGTTCTCCCACATGGTGTTCCTGGGATCCAGAGCACAGGCAGTCAAATCTGAAACAGGTTCAGATCTGAATCACTGGAAAAACATTCGAAGTCTTCACATGAAGACTGGTTGTTCTCTCAGATAGTCAAGATCACCTTCATCTTACTGATTTGTGTTCATTATCGCAGTGACAGTC
This sequence comes from Neomorphus geoffroyi, assembly GCA_033558235.1. Classification (NCBI taxonomy): domain Eukaryota; kingdom Metazoa; phylum Chordata; class Aves; order Cuculiformes; family Neomorphidae; genus Neomorphus; species Neomorphus geoffroyi. The sequence goes on from JAUMJM010000004.1 coordinate 31,598,300, forward strand.
ACAGGGTTGTCAAACTCCTGTTGCTATGACTGGTTTGTCCTGACGCATGAGACTATCAGCTCCCTTACTAAAAAGCATTACTTCCTTGTGGTTTTGCTTGCTTAATTTTCTCAAGAGAAAGATTTTACCATTGTAGAGAAAACAGCTGGAAAGGAGAATAATTTGTTTATTTTAAGCAGAGGCACTCCCTCAGATATCGTGCCTGCCATCACAGATTCCTAGGCTGTTCCTTGAAACTGAAAGTTGGCCAAACTGCTTGCCCTTTATTAAAGCTAAAAGGAACCTTAAAAGTTTTGATAGTATACTGTGTTATCTCTACATAATATTCATTCTATTTCATACTCATATTTTTTTATGTTGTTAAAATGCCAGCAACATCTTAAAGCACACACCCTAATGATTGTTATCTGTGTTTGATCTCTTGTGAAGATATTATACTGTACTCTGGTAAGGCCAAATAATGGGGAGGTTTAGGCTTGATATTAGGAAATAATTCTTCACTGAAAGGGTGTTTGGTTATTGGAATGTGCTTCCCGGGGAGGTGATGGAGTCACTGTCCCTGGAGGTGTTTAAAGGGAGACTGGATGAGGCACTTAGTGACATGGTTTAGATGACGAGTAGGTGTGGATGTTGGGTTATAGGTTGGACTTGATGATCTCAAAAGTCTTTTCCAGCCTTGTGATACTGTGATACTGTAATGTTTATTATAAAAGCCTGCTGGCACCTGTGTACTAGCTAGTTAGTCCTTCCTAGCCCTGGGCTAAGGTTGTACATACAGAGGTGACGAACCTTCCTCCTTTCCTTCCTGATTAGGACCAGCTTGATTGCAGTAGAGATCACAAAAATAACAAGTAATGGGTTTTTTTGGCTGCAGAGAACCAGTATTCCTCTGACAAGTAGCTAAAGAGAAGAAAAGTAATTTTGGGCTACCTACTCTCTCCTGAAACATATATTCAGCAATCTCTTTCCTCCTATGGAACATCCTCAAATGTTTTCCTGGTTTTCCTTAGCGATAAGAATTGCAATTATTGTGCTTTCCAACATGCAACTTCTTGAAAATCCCACATTGTCCTCCCACTAAATTCCTTAGCGTTCCCTGGCAGCATCCTATAATCAGCACTGTTTGTTAGCAGGATCAGATATGCCATGAGAAAAAAAAGTTTACTCCTATTGGCATGAGAATGAAGGAATGAGAAGGAAGAGGTAGAATTAATCCTTTTAAATTCATGAACATGATAATGGACTAGTTTCAAAGGAAAGACTAAATATTCTTCAAAGGATAGAAATAAATGCCTTCCAAAGTGAAGATAACTTGTAACTCAATTAATAATTATTTACATTGTCTACTATATTCAAAAACATCCTTTGAAAAGGTGTAATTTATTTACTCATTTGAGAACTGCTCTGTTGTGGATTTTTTTAGCATGCGTATCTCTGGTACAGGTAAAGTATAAAAGATCTCTGTCTGATTCTTTTTTTCTGTTCAACAAGCTTAAGAAAGAGGATAACAACATTAAATATTGCAGTCTTAAGAGACTAAAAAATATGCTTAATTACTTTGGTTTACTCTTTCTAGCCATTAGGTTAAATTTTAATTTCTTGTCTTTTACAGAAGGATCACACCACTGCCTTTTCTCTTGAAGTTTTCTTTTTTTTTTTACTTTGATCTTTGGCTTATCTAAAGATGAACTGAAGAAAATTAACAAATAGGATGCACTTAGAAAGTACACTCCTCTCTTTTCTTTCATGGACTAGAACATTAGAATTTCTTGAAATTGTACATTTATACTACTACTGCTACTAATACTGCTACTACTACTGAAAAACTATTCTGTGTTGGAGAGCACCCCAGATATATTAATTTTTTTAGTTTAAAAAAGGCCATGGAGCATAAAAGAATTCTGAACACTTTTTAAAAAGTGAAGTAGGAAATACCATATACTGCGACATGGCTGTCAGGTTCTCTTTCAGTTATGACACTCGAAGTGGCAACTAAGACCTTTATCAAGTGAAACAATGAGCTATGCTTCTCTCAACTGTGAAATCCTTTCAGGCCAATATCAAGGCAGAGGGCTGAAATGCAGATAATTCAAATTCTTCTACTGTCTGGAAAGGCTCTGCTCCTTATTAATTTCAGTCATTAACTACAGCAACACATACACCTTTCTGGTTTGCACAAGGCGTCACTGGCTGGATGACCAAGAGTCTGTGCAGATCCATCCGCCTTGGACCAGTAGATATTGTTCTTTCTTTAGGCACTAAATGACACATGTTGCATTCAGCATATGATGCATCAAATGCTACCAATATCATTATCCCTTTTACAAGAGCATCATTCCTTTCCAGATCCCATTTGTAGCTATTTTCAACCTTGGGCTATTGTACTCTACTCTTACATTGAAATAAACCCCAACAAACATTTTAAAGCAACTTCTATGAAAAACTTGTTAATTTTATTCCAGCTTGCTGTTACTGACTGACCCTCAAGATCCTGTTACATCAGATATAGTCAACTCTATAGCTGTTTCATTCCTATTAAATCGTGTGAGAAAGTCATCCAGGGCTGCCAAGATTCTTGTCTACTGTGTTAGCTCTCATATTTTCCTGTTGAAATCTGAAGATACCATTCACCATGATTAGAGAAGCTACATTTTTCTGACAGGAAGTAAATACTCTTTACATGATATAGGATTTGTTTTACTTGAGTCATATGGAAAAACCCCTTATTACAAGAGCTCCACAGAGTTCAATAAGCTCACTAAATAGAGTGTCTGAAAATCTCAATGTTTTGGATAAATAGCTGAAGATTTTGCTTCCCATCTGATGAAATAATGCATATTCCAGCACCAATACAGAACATTTGTCAAAATATTAAGCATTAATAAAAGAAGAAAATGTAATACTGTATGAACCTGAAAGGCATAGGGTATGCATGACGACTTTTAGAGGGTTTTTTCAGCAAAATTTTGGTCAGCTCTTATTTTAGCTGAACACACTTATTTATCTTTGGACAAAAGATGATTGCAATACATTACTCAATCAGGAAATGCCTAGTGGGGTTTTCAGTGGATATGCACTCAATAAAAACACATACCATTAGGTTCATCTCAGGTGAAAAAGCCAGGAACATTCTTGCAACTATCACCAAGAATTGCTCTCATGACATTGACCTTACTGTCTAAAACCATTACATTCAAGTCTCAGCAACCATAATTCAAGTGCTTATGAACTCTAGATTCAGCTTCTTAAGGATATTAAAACCAGTTGCATTCTTAAGAAACTCTATGGCACAGATTAGCCATTTAATTTAACATCTCTGACATCTCTCATTTTTCTTCCTGGATTAATAGTCAAATATAGTCCTAATTTTCCCTTTTGTAAAAGCTCTTGCTTCAGAAAAAGTTTACCAATTCTTTCACCATCTTTCCTGTAAAAAACATCGCACATTTTCTGTCATTTTCTCCAAAACCTCATCAGCATTCTGGTCTTACATAGCCAAACATTTCTCTCAGCTCTTTACGCTCAGAGCAGGGCAAAGAACAACCAGGCTTGCTCAGATCAAAGGTCCATTTAGCTCTGTGTGTTGTACTATGACGCAAATGACTGAAAAAGCACGAGTAAAACCCAGGGAAATTATTTACAATACCTGTCATAAATGGCATTCCAGTTTCCAAGTATTTTTACGTCACGGTCCTCCCAAGTCTTCCTCATCCAAGAGACCTCAAAAGTCTCTTTGGATTTCTCAGGGATATAAATGCATACGTATGCAGCTTCTGCCATCTACAGCATCCAGCAGCAAGGAGGCAACAGGCTACTGTGCCCGCCTCTTCACAGTGTGACTGCTGCTTTAAAGGGATGGGATAGTGAGCCCTTTCCAAACTTGGTCGCAGATCCTGTAGACAAAATATATATTGTGCCATCTAAATGCAAATAATTGATCTCTCTAGGACAAGTTTTACAGTTTAAATTCAAGTACTTCTGTAATCTCATGGAGTGTCATCTGTTGCTCAGAAAGATCAATTGGAGGCCTAACCTGGGACTGGGCATCCTCTTAATCAGGGCTGTTCTTAATAACTTTCATTTTGTCGGGTTTCTGAATGAAATGGTCAGTATTTTTTGCCGCTTTCTAAGTACTAATGCGATACTATGGAATACAAGAAAAGCAGATTTTGAATTTCATAGTAACACGTCTGAGTCCTCATTACTTTTACCAGCTTTTCATCAAAGATCAACACAACATAGGGGAAGAAGTATGAAATATGTCTGGTTCCAAACGCTGGGTTGAAATTCTAACATTTAATCAACACACTGCTACTTAAAAAATACATGAAGACGATACAGCGGTTAAATTCTCTTTGCAAGAGAGAAAGGAATAACAGGTCACAAGTGATGAAATGCTGTTTCTCCATACCATTATGTTTTACCCTTGACTTTGTTTAAGACTGTCAAAAATTTAAGAATAGGAAATGTAATATACTTGACTTCACATAGCTTACACTCCTCATTTAATCTTAGGGGGCTTCAGCCAGGTGGAAGGAGAGGCTACAAAGAAGGACATGACTGTGAAGAAAAATAAAATTAAAAAGTCTGTGCTCTCTTTTAACAACAAAACCACTTCAAAGAACATACTTTCTCTTCTGGAAAATGTTTCTTTAGATGAAAAAAGCAAAAAAAGCAAAAAAAGAACCACAATCTCAAACAAAACAACAATTTTACAACTGACACTTGATCTATTGATAATATTTCACATTTAATGGTACTGCGTTTATGTAACATTTCTCTAGAGGAAAAGAAGGACTTTAATGATTAGTGTTATAAGAGGAATAGTCCACATATACATTTGCATATCTTCCAAGGCAAATTCCTTCCTTTTGTACAATGAATGCAGTTGTGTTTCCAGCAGTATCTCTCAGATGAGTAGAATGTAACAGCTAGTGATTGTTACAGATTCATTGGACTGAATAGATAACTGAAAGACCACCCCAACAGTGCCACGAAGAAGCAGGGGCAGATGGAATGATTACAAGTGCAAGAAGAACTATCTATTGGCAAACATTTATATTAGAAAATTTGTTAGGCATTTTTAGAGAAGGATTTGAAGGAATGAAGAGAAAGTGTCCCATCTTCATCTGAACCTCATGTTTAAAAATGTGTAGACTAAGCAACAAATATTGTGTTTAGGAGGCAAACAGTTATATCATGTATATTTGTTTTTAGTATCTGAAAGATGTAGATCAGCAGTGCTCATTCAGTACCCTATAACTTTATGCTAAACTACACTTATTTGAAACACAAGGCAGAAGTCCAAGAAGCTAGCAGTAAATTCTCAGCTCCACTGACTGCAGTAGTGATGTTTTCATTTACAGTTTTCAGTTACTTTTATTGAAAAGAGTATTAAATAAACATAAGAAGGGAATTGGTGGCCAAATGTGCTGAATTGTATATTCACCATAGCTAAACGTGCTAAATGTTTGATGAAGGATATAAATAATTAGTAACACACACATACATTTAAAACATTTCTTCTGCTCAGGCATGCACATATATAACATCTGAGTTCAGAGTGGCACAATGTACTTTCTTTGCTATTTCTCTTCCCTACCACTTTACATAGCTAACCATGCAGCCATGTTCTCCTGTACCTGCCATAAAGGCAATGGCTCATCATTTTGCTTTATACTCTTTAATTCCCTTAACTATAGCAGGAAGACACTGATGTTCATTTACTGCTCACTGGGACTTGTATGTAGTGGAATATGGTATAATTCGTTCATTGACATCTTTGTTAATGTCATTCTTGCATAGGCATAACACTGTACATTTATTCCCCCAAGCTCTTTTCATTTGCCTACTCACATCCAGTCTTATAAGTCATATCAGGCCTGATTTGGGAAAATAGAAAGAAATTATTTTAATGACAAAAGAACTATGTATGCATGTACATATATGTATACACATACATACCTAGAAAACTGGTATTGCAAAATGCACTGCCATGTGGCATGCAAATATCCTAAAAACCCCCCATATTTTAAGGATGCAAATAGAAGAGAATTGTAGACATGAAAATATTAAAGGTATGCTAGTTAAGTACAAGTGCATGTGCTAAAAATAGGGTGTCTACTATGTTTTTACACTAGCAACCTTCATACCCAACCTGCAATGCAAGCATTAACTAAACTGTAATAAACATTCTAATATCTAAAGACTCCAAAAGAACTGCGTATTTACCATAAGGTAAACCCACCCTGATCAGGCAATGATTTTTTTAAAGACAAAAAGGAGTCTCCTTGAATAAAATGAGGTTCTTTAGATTCAACTATTCCACAAATTGTGCTTGAAAAGATCTTTCAAAGTTCCAATAAACCTAGGCTTAAGAAAGGCGTCCTAACCAATCTCTGAGCAATGAAATTAATTCAAAGTTCTCAAAATGAACAAAAGAAATGTTTTTTCCTTCTTTTTGTTCTAGTGAGACAAGTCAGGATATACTCTGATGAAAAGACAAAGTAATAAAGAAATGCTATGCAAAAGAGGTGAGATTGTTACCAAGAATGCTTGTTTCTTTCCCATTTATTTTGCAATTTGGGCTACTCTAAGAGAACACTTCTGGTCCTGTAAATAGCAAGGGTGGCTTTCTGTAAAAGCAAGAAGCCTAACATCTCTCCATCTCAAGTGCATAATAATATATTTTGTGTCTACATGGACCATGATTAGAGATAAGTCACTGCAGTATCATTCTGTAGCTATGGAATTTTATACTCAAATCTATAGAGTTCAGTGTTACCCTTTATGGATTTCCCAATCACAGAAAATGATTGGAGATATTAGTCAGTCTATTAGGTGAAAAAAGTGAAGTGAATGAAGTATGACCTATAGACAATCCTGCACTTAGGAAGAAAATTCAAAAGACATTACATTTTTTTTTCTTTTTCTGCCTGAACTGAAACAAAAAGTGGTTCAGGAAGTTTATAATGATACATAGAATGCAATCACTACCTACACATGTGTATGCAACCAGACATAAAACCTCAAAAGTTTTAGGAAAACTTAAAATGCCTCAGAAGATTTCTACCTTAATATGCAGATTTTAAAACCATAGCACAAGACTGGATAATTCCATGATTTTAAATTATGAAAGAATGAATAAGATTTTAAAAACAAAAATGTATCAGGGAAGTGAACAGATGGACCAAAACCCCCTTACAGTAAGATTTGAAAGAACAGTCTAGATAAAGAGATGAAAACCTTTGGATACGCCATGCCGTCAATTCCTTTGTTAAAGAAGATAATGAAGATGAATACCAAAATTTTTTTACTTCATTTAGTGAAAAAAATACCCATATGCAAAAAAAGCAAATCTATTCTGCACTAAAATCACAATTCCAGAAACAGTGTTAAGATGCAAGTGGTGGGGAGTAGGAATGATCTGGTTTGATTTTAGCAAAGTGCCTAATTTCGCATCAAAGACTGGTGTTTTTGTCTCATAAACAGGCTCAGTACATTGAAAAGGTCATGGAGTTTACTCGTGCCTTAGGGAAGACTCTTCACATGTGAAGGACATTTGTGAAGATCAGAGGTGAATAAAGGACATAATGTCTCAATATCCGGTCAGCCAGAACACATCATAAGTAAGCAGCAAAATTTCTCATGAAGATTGCTGAGCAAGAAAAATATTGGCGAAAAGCACAGAAAGGCATGTGCAAATACAAATTATCATCCAACTACCACATTTCTAGCTTTCTTCTACTTCCCACAGTGTGATGTCTGTGAAGTACTTCTTTCTTCGCGACTCAGGAAGTGCTCATGTAAACACAAAGAAAGCACAATAACAGGAATAATTTTAAAACACAGCCAACAGAATCTGAGGATTTCTCTACCTCTGGAGAAAACACACTGGAGGATTTTTCCTTATTCATTTTAATCCATCACTCCCTGAGCCAAGTAGTCTCGGACCAAGTTCAAACAAACTGTCTGCCATTACTAGCTCAAAAAAGTTGAACATCATGGATGGATCACCTTAATTACAGCAAGGTGGCCACCATGAGGCCTGGACTTTCACAACATGCAAAACAGACTAAGCTTAGCAGCACTGCACACACCCCTTGGCTTCCAGACATCCCAAACAGCGACATGCTACAAAAAGTCCCAAAGACAATATCCCAACCAGTAACATACGACATTACAGATGACATGTCAGAAATTGTCTAAGTCTTGATATTCATTTAAATACGATGTCAATATCTTTATCATTCATAAAATATTTTCTTCAAGTCCTCTGAGAAATATCTTAGTGTAAGGGAGTGAAAGACCTATTCTATTGGCTCTTTCTCTATAATATACATTTTAAAAACCAGAAAAGCCATCAGATAAACATCAATGCATTTTAGAGTGAATCGTTACTAAAGGAAAATATCTCCTTCACCCCACAAACAACTGAGAACCTTCAAGATTTCTTGCATTTCCACCTCACTGCTTTTGAGATTTCTGAAAATAAGAAACCTACTAATGTACAAAAATGTTCATTTCCTTCTAGCAAGTATGCCACATGCTAAAGAAAGATATTTAGTCTGTATGTGGTACAAAATTTTGCTCCAATGTACTCTCTGCTGACAGCATTTTAGCAGTGTTCTGACACACACGTACCATCCATTTGAATTCTGTGACAGCACTTTCAAATGTAGTTGTATCCTATTCATAGTCCTCAAGGGGCAGAAAACTACCTCAAACTGTCAAAGTTTATCAGGTCTTCTGAGTGACTTCAAGGACTTCTGACCTTAAAAGCTTCATCGATTTTATGTGATCAATTCAGTGATCATTTCACCTGAACAAATTTTTAAAAACATCTGAACAATACGTTGCTAGATGCATCTCAAACCTCTGTATTAGAATTTCTTATATTATTATGGATATGCAGCATATACATTGTAGTTAAAAAACACTGGCTATTTTATATCTCCAAGAACCACTATCTCAGAGGTTCTTCTCCTAATCCTTTGAAACAGTAACTCCACCCTTTCCCAGAACAGTGCCTTTGAAACACAGAGGAAGTTACACTTTCCCCCGTAATTAACATTCTAATTGCAACATATGCAATTAGAATGAATGTCCTGACATCCTGCCTCCTGATAATATCAGATGAACTCACAGAGAAAAAAGGGACGCAATAGAAGAAATTAATGCAATTCTCCATATGAGTATTTTTAAATAGACTGAAATGCATGCTTGAGTGATTATTTGAAACCTCTGGAAAAACACTGAATGTATCTTGGACACAATTGTTTCAAATTGACCCAAAGATTAGGTTTTTGATATCTGTTTCTTTCCTCCTTTCTCCCACTTAGAAACTGAAGACTTATTTAATCTTTCTCTCACATGAACAAAGCAAACAATGAAGAAACTGTGATAACACTCAGGATGACTGGATATCAGAAAATGTTTGCTTTTTGAAAGCAGATATAAAGGTTTTCCATTTATCTTTCAGGTGCATTACAATACCTTGATCTTGAGGAATGTAAGCCAACCAGATTGCACAGGGAAACCTGTAAGTTGAAGTAGCCCCTTTGGTTCAAGTTCAAACATTTATATTTTGAGAAAAATTTGTCTTCTGTTTAAGATCCTGAACAACAGAAATAAAAAGAATTACTAGGAAAATTTACTGAGAAAAGTTCCTCTATGACTAGTTGTGCTGTTACTTAAGAATATAATATCTCCCTCAACTTCACGAATCGAGAGAAAAACAGTCTTTCACAGTACTTATGCATTGATCAATATATTTTATATTATCCTTAAAAAGAGCTGACATCTGTTTATTTTCTTCTGACATCCATTCCAGCAGACTCCATCCCACGGAATTTCATAATGGTAAAGTAAACTTGATTTTCTACTAAAATAGATGCATTATGTCATTCATTTATGCCCTTAGAGTCTGGAGCTGCATTTCCAAACTTAAAGAAATTTCATTGTCCATTGGCTTCACAGGTTGTCCTTGTACTGTCTTTTGTTATCTAATCATAATTCATGAAGTTAACTTTTTCCAGCACTACATTTTTTGTCCCATATTTCTACTTCTATATTCTGATTTCTGTTCATGAGCTTTTCTTCCTCCCTTTCAAGTCAGCAAAGCTAGTTTAGGTAAATATTCCCCCATGCATGGTTCCATGCTCTTTACTTTTTACTGATTTCTAAAACATCCAAATTTGCACCATTAGCTCTGACAGAGTTCCATGCCTGTTGCAGAGATTACTTGCCAAAACAAATAATGGAAAAATGTGCAGTACGCTCATGGATTTTTTTGCCTGTAGCAACACCGTAAGTCCTCAGCTTTAAGCAGTTCTGGACAAGAATGGATTGAACGGATTGCAAATATCAAAGCTGTTCCTCCTCTGCAACTTTTCTGTACATCAGAATATGATTTCTTCATTCTGTTCAAGACCATTTTCACAACTACAGTAACTGAAAACCCCATGGTTTTTACAGCCACTACTGTATCCCCCAGCCACAACCCAACTATCACAAAAGCTGGAAAACTGAAACACTGCCCTGAGTTGTTAGTAGGCTACAGATGAATGAGAAATTGTGTTTGAATAATGATTTTGTAAAGTAAGCTATGCTACTTATCACAAACAAACACAACTTCAGAAACTGGCAAGTAGTAAAATTACTACTGTGATCAGAAAAGAAATCCTCCTTTTGTATTTTTTACTTCCATTTTCCATCTTCACAAATAGTCACATAACATTCTTGCCCATCTTTTTTTTTGCATTTCTCTGAGTGGATCTTTTTCATTTAAAATATCATTTATTTTATGCTTTTCCTTTTTTCCTTCTCTCTCTTCTGTAGCAGTTCTTAGTGCATGTTTTCCTGATCTATGTTAGCATTATGTCAGCAGGAAAGCCCAGAATAAAGATTAAAGCCAGCTACAATACTGGTCAGTCACTTCCTTGATGGAAGTACAAGCATCGTATTTCTTGCCTTGCCTTTTCTTCCTTTTGTTTTTTCCATCACAGTTGTCTCATTTACTTAGTAGCAACATTAGAAAATTGCTGTTTCTCAAAGACCATAAGCAAATCTCTTTTGGGGGGAGGGGAAGCATTCTGGTTTTGGCTTAAAATGTAAATGTAAGAAACATTTTGTGTCTCAATACTAATATATCATAGACCAGGCAAAGAGATTAGAAGAAAGAGGTTTTTAAGTTTCTTACATAGTGTCCTTTTGCTGTCGAAGAAGGTTTAGCATTTGTCCTTTTCATAGTATTGTCATTACCGCTACACTGCACTAGGATGTGCTATGTAAAGTACTTTAATATCATCCTATCATTGTATTTGGTGAGTTATCTCAATAGTAAAGAGGCCACATTCTTTTTTCCTCTTCATACTTGTCATGCTTATTAAATCATAGAAACTGCAACATATAAAGTAATTTCAGGTGGTTTTGATTATCATGGTATAACACATTTGTTCCTGTGCATTGCCATAATGTGAGAATTTATTTCTTATTTTTACAATTGGAAAATATTTTATAGCCCCAAATCCACCAATTAACAGAGAAAATCAAGACCATTTATTGTATATGTTCAGTAATTCTGCTGATTGGTACCTCTGAGTTAATTCAGAGGCTCTGATCTTTCCACTATATGAATAATACAGGTTTTAATTATACTGTTAAGTGAGATGTGTTATATAATTACAACATCAGTCTCAGACCAGATACTTGATAGAATGTTGCATAAGAGACAATTCCAAATATATTTTTGAGGGACATAGGTTGAATGGTCTTGAAAAACACAGCTGCGATAATTCTTGAATATTGATGTAAGGGTTTGTATTGTACCAAGGAATGACAGCAGTTTAAGGAAATGCAATGGCAATATTTTTCAGCTTTCTGAATATTAATAGCCTTATTTTCAGTTCATCGTCACTGTCACATTATATAATTGTGGAGACAGATTCTACCACCTACATCAAACAGGCACAGGCCATCTTCACTGGAAAAACAAATCCCAGACATGGGTACTGAAAGAGCCAGGAATAGAGTGGGTTTAAGCAGGGCAGGAATTCGAGTATCACAAAACTCTCAATGAACTTCCCCATCACTGAAGAAACTTCTCAGACCTTTGTGTGTGCTCTGGCATACATATAAACTGCAATCTAGACTGCAGTTAAACAGCAATATTAGGTTGTCACAGAAAGAGAACAGATGCCACCAGCGGATCGTTTGCTGTTATCTTTTCAGTAATAGCACTTGACATCAAATCAGAGCACAGCCACTTTGTTGAGGTTGCTCTACAGTGAACTTTCTATAATGGTGCCAAAATAGCGATCTAGAAGACATTAAGTCAAATAAAAATATGACAGTCGTATTTCACAGGCTCTGGTCTGCAGCATTTGCAATTTATTAATCCAAGACGAAAGGAAAAGAGTTGAACACACTAATATATAAAGCAAATAAGAAAAAATAATCAATATTTTTGTTTGGCTATTTTGTTGTTTCAGTTTGGTTTATGGTATTCTAAAATGTATGTTATTCTGAGTTCCTACCCCTGGAAATTAACTGCTGACTTGTGTATTTTTCTACAATTTCAGGATAAATCATTAGCCAAGATTTCACTACCTGTTACTGTTGTACATTTAATGGGGAAAGAAGGTTTTCGGAGAGCCTAGCAAAAATAAAACTTACAAATCATATGACCAGAAAATGCTGTTTGTGACTTGAAGTAAAGAATAATCTTCAATATTTTGTGGAAGAGGTATTGGTGCTGCTCAGAACATCAGACTCAAATACCACTGACCAGGCTGTTTCACACTGGTGGTATTCAATTTCCAAAACTTATTGTTAGTATGAAGTCTAATATACTACAGGAAGAGAACAATTACAAAACATAGGAAATGGAGACTAAATGGCTCAGCTGGCCTTACTTACTCACTTAATGGCTCAGGGTTTACTTACTTATTTATTATTACTCGTAATCCAGGAAAATGAATTTAAACTGTAGGTCTTTTAAGATGTCCTTGTGTAAATGTAACAAATGCAATTAAAATACTCAGATTAATTATTTATGTCTAAACTCACAGCCATTCTTCTACTCACATCTATACTTAGGCTAAATTTCCGCACAGGGAATGCAATAGTTTTAGCTGCTGTCACTTCTTTTTCATGTAATTATAGAGCATTTTCAGATAAGTACTTCAGTATCATAGACATTTATATAGACTTCCATTTAATTACACAGACAGAAATAACTTACATAACAAGCCCAAAATCTGGTTCAGACCCCATGGGCCTTTGAGAAAAGAGGAAGTGGAGACTTCCCAAAATGTGAGATGACAGCTCTTGGAAATCATTATTAAAACCCAAGTTTAAGTTTGATAGGAAGAAGTGGAAACAACCAGATCTTGTTTCAGAATCATTGAAAACACGTACTCACAGTGGATGTAAGAACAGTTCCTTTTTTATTATCCTACCGACTATCACGCCAACACAGTACTCACAAGGTAAAAGACATAAACACTCCCTGGCCTTTGCACAGGCCTACAGGTGGGAACTGCAGGTGTAATTCCCACAGGAAGCAATGAAGACACCAAGACAGTAAATAAAGGAGCTGAACATGACAATGGGATTTGAGGAAGGGGTTATTGGAAAGTGAACTTTCGGATTTAGCTTTGGGCTTTGGCTTTCACTTCAGATATATCTTGTTAAGTTTCATTTCAGATGTGAAGATACATTGTTAAAGATTTTCAGATGCTCAGAGGCTGAGGGCTCAAACAGGCTGACCCTCAGCTGATGAAAGCAGTTGTCTGCATTGAGCATCAGTATCCAGTCTGCAGTGGGATGCCTGGAGTCGCAAGTGGAAGTCAAGCTGGCCAGTGTGCTAATGCTACCACAGACAGATAGTATGGAGAATTTAGAAAATGGTACCAGAGCAGCCCAAAGCTACTGAAAAATATCTTTATACAGAAGTTCAGGTCGTTAACAGATACTTCTCATGAAGACCCATATTTAAGTAAGGTATACAAAGACTGAGATCCAAATCTGTGAGTCAGTGCAGCCATCAACTTAGCCTCTAAATACTAGATTTTAACAGACCAGAAACACTAGTTTTAAACCAAGTGAACAAACAGAAAAGCCTTACATTTTCTAAACCTAGAGCATGCTGCTGTTGTGCCGAGGTGAAACACCTCTGCAGGAAGGAGAGCCACCGCTTGGTGTGATGGTGGGAAAGGGGCCCCAGTCCTCAGTGGGGCATGACACCAAGGCCACTGCCATTCAGCATCTCCAAGAGCCTGAGCAGCACAAAGCAAGGAAGGGGGGACAGGTGGGAGCCAGGACACCTGGGTGTTGAAAGGTGGCTGCCAGGCAGGGAAGACTAGAATCTTGTGACTGCTGGAAACGGCGGAAATCCACCTGTTTCACCTGGAAATCACAAGTATCATGCACTGGGCACTGGTGAGCATGAACAAGACCCTTCAGGGAAATTGCCAGGGCTGAGCCCAAGCCATGCACGTACATGAAGGAGAAAAGTGATATATATAGGAAGTTCCCCCCTGCATGGGATGGAGACACCACCTGCTTACCTGAGACATCAAGGCAGGATGTTTTTATTGCTTTTTGTGAGCCATGATACTGCAGAGGGATTGCCAAGGCTTGCCTGGCCTTTTCTCTTCTCTAGCCACTTGCTGCTTTTTCATGTGAGCACTGGGAATACCACTGGGATAACCCAAAGTGTAGTGCATGGGTGGTTAAAGAAAAGTTAAGGAGAGTGTGAGTCCGTTGTTTAGTGTGACAGGGGACTTAGTGAAAAGCAATAGAGGAAAAGTAAAATTAAAAAAAGATACTGATGTAGCAGCCACAGTAGCAACCGGCAAAGCACAGTGAAAATAAAGGATATCTCCTCAGTGCAGAGCCCTGATTCATCCCTGGTAAGCTCAGCCAAAACCTCCTTTGTAGGGGAGTAGCTGGCAGGACAAAATTCTTGATGGATGCAGGACAACTGTGAAAATAAACCAATCATCCAGGATAGCAGGAGTCAGCAACGACTGTTAAAGAAACTTCTCTTATGTCTACATATATGTCTTTAACAGAAATAACTTGCTACTTATCTAAAATAATTAACTACCAACTGCTATGCTAACTACTAAAAAAGTAGTCTCATAGCAATTTTTAACTAAGAATTTCTCATAAACCCAGTTCTGCTTGTCCTTGTGTATTGCAGCATCCTGAGAAACCCACAGTGATGATCTGTATGGGCAGGGCAGGTAACCCCTACAGATTATGACCACTACAGGTACTTAAATTCTTCTTTGTCTCTGTTTTCAATGGTAGGTCTGTCCTCAAGCAATGAAGCATTATGCTCTGTAAAGGAAGAAAGAGTTAAGGACTGCTTAATCCACTTGGACATGCAGCAGCCCATGGGACCCCATGAGATGCACCTGAGGGTGCTGAAGGAGCTGCCACTGTCTATGGTTTTCGAAAATTCATGGGAGTTGGTGGTGTTCCTGATGACTGGAGAGGGGCAGATGTCACACCCATCTTCGGGAAGGGCAAGAAGGGGAATTCAGAGCGGTATGGGCCAGTGAAACTCACCTCAATTCCTGGAAAGGTTTTGAAGAAAATCCTGTTAGAAGCTATTTCTAAAACACCTGAAAACCAGAAATAGTGATAGAAATAGTTTAACAAGAGGGAATCATGCTTGACCAATATCCTTGCTTTCTGTGACGTGGCACCTGGTGGTGTGGACAAGCAGACTTCTGTAGTCTCTATTGCTAAATTAGTGTGATATAGGCTGGATAAATGGACAATGAATATAAGACTGGCTACATTACTAGGCTGAAAGAGTTGTGATCAGTCGTTCATGGTCCAGTAGCCAATAACCAATAGGGCTCCTCAAAACAGTCCTAGGGCTTCTACTGTTAATGTCTTCATTAATATCTTTATAAATGCAACGTTGCAATGAAGGGATACAAAACCTTCAGGAAGGAAAGAATGGGACCGTGATGGGAGGGAATTTCTCTTTATGTAAGAAAACTCTTGGATGTCTGGCAGCTTCAGGACAATTAAGTTTAACACTGATTCAATTGTTCCCCAGTCAGTGATCTCACAAATTAGGCATGGACTATCTCAGCATATATGCGAGTACTTGAAGAAATGATTTTGAAGAATCTAATCTTCTCTAATATTTCAAACCTTGGATGAAAGACAACTGCTTGAGTTAGTGTATCAGACATTAATATATCTGGAGAATCACTAGTCTCTCTAACTTTTATATAAAGCCAAAAGAATGCCTCACAACTTCCAGATTTGGATAAGACCTTCATGGTGGATTTTTACAATGTCCTTGAATTTCCTACTCCTTGTCCCCAAAAGTTTCCTAAACTACATTTGGATGTCTTTGTGAATTTCAAAAGTCAAAAGGGCTTTATTTAACCTCAATTTTAGGAGAGGTCTTTTAATAGTTCACTCCATAGTAAAGAATGTTTTTTTCCTAATCACTCATTCATCTGAGAGATTTTTCCCAGTTCCATATCAGTGAAGAACCTTTGCAGTATTCAGCTTTAAAAGAGTCATACTCAGCCATAATTATTCTGAATTCCTCATCAATATTTCAGACAAATGGTGATTTAAAAAGATTTTTGTACCTTAAAAGCAATAGATTCAATTCTGAACTCACTACTTTTTGAAACAGTGTAATTCAGTTTAATTTGAAAATATTATTAATTTACATTCTGTTTAAGAAAAATTATAATTCTCACTGTAAAAAAATGAGAGATGAAACATCTCTTGGGTTTTGGAAAAGTCAAGTATACTTCTGACAGATGTGAGCATGCAAGCAAACACTGGTAAACTTGTAAGACAGGAATGGGTTGAAAAAACTCATAGAAACAAAGCGCCTCTGTGTTAGTACTTCATATTTCTCGTAACAGGAGGTTACTAACAATCTAGGGTGGTTTGTGATAATATTATCAAGAGTTGCTGAAAACCAAATATCGTTTCTGCCGTGGTCATTCACTTTTCATGCACCTTTACAAATCTACATTTAAAATAAAAAGGACAAACTGCATTAATTATTGTTTGCCAACACTGAAGGCAGCTCTGACTCAGAGCACTGAAGACCCAGCCCTCCTCCTCTGTAGGTCTTCATTTACTGACATTAATTGTCAGCAGCAGTCATGGTACTATTAGACAATATTTTTTTTTCTCCTCAGAATGAAAATATTAGAGATTATTTTTGAAGAGACCAACACATTCAATCCATAAGGGCAATGAAGATAAAGGCTACATGGAGGTTATATATTTCCAAATATAACTTATTTCATTGTTCTCATGGGTTTGATGTTAACCAGCCATCAATAGTACCCAAAGTAGTATGAGATTAGGAATATATTTTTCTGATCAGTGAAAAGCAGCCGGTTTAGGGTGCAGTAAGGGAGGGCAGAAAAAGCCACATGAAGTAGTTACAGAGTTCTTACGCACATGTGTTACATAGGATGCATTCCTGACACTGTCTGAGAAAGTGAAATGCTACTCATGGTGATATCTTTTCTTAAATGCTTATCTATATTTTACATCTGGACTCTTACAAGATAGAGTAAAACAGGGTTTGCAATGTGTCATAGTCCTTTTTTAATTTCCTGAAAAAGAATATGTTACTTCTCCATTGTTGACAGAGTATTACATGTACTACAACTTATAGATGAAGTTCTTTAAAATTCAAGTCGAACTCACAAGTGCTGCTTGCAAAGAAAGCAGTGAATCACAGCACTGAAATATACACTTATTAATGGTTATGTGCAACATTCAGAAAACAAGACTTATTCTCTTGTCTTCTATCTGTAATCACAAGGTGTTTATGTTTGTTTCTGTTTTACTACGGTACGTTTCTTACTCCTGAGATTATGACGAGTCATCATAAAGTTTCTTCAAAAGGGACAAACAACAAAATATTTTTTTCTGCTTCCAGTCAACCAACTTAATTTACTTCTTCAAGCTGGCCATTTGAGCTAATAACGGTACAAACTATTTCATAACAAGTAAAAAGCACCAGTCTAATTTTCCTTCTTTCAAAGTAGTTCTAAAAAAGAAATTCTCTAGCTTGCTCTAGCCAAGCTTTAAAGATCTGTTCACACACCCATTCATCACAGCTGCTATCAGCCTCTCACTTTTAAGCACTCTCTCCAGCTGCAGTCTGAGTTGATCTGTGATACACCAATTCTGGTTAAATCTACTGCAATATATTAAAGAGCTCGTAGCCAACCTGAACTTTCTGCACCCCAATCACTCTTTCCCACTGAAGTGCTAGTACTGTTCCCACCCCTTGTAATTAACAGTTCATGATCCGGTGCATTTTCCTACCTGTCTTGTTTTATTCTCAACAATAAAGCTGAGTTTTTCAGATGGCTGTAACTTTCATGGTGTTTTGCTTTTGCAGTGGTGTGAGACCCAGGCTCAGGATAATAAAACCTTGAAGAGGTAATAATAAATTTTATTTATGCTATATGTCACAAGTAGGTCTTCCTTCTCAAGTACAAGCTAAAAGCACATCCCTTTGGTTACCATAGCTTCTAGCCCTGTAAATTATGCTCAAAACTAATGTTGCCTTATTGTGAGATAATTAAATCTATCAATTCCAAATGTACGGAAGGAAATAGCTGGTTTAGCGCGGCACAGCTTTGTGCTCAGCAGTCTCCTTGCTAAGTTATCCCTAGTATTGAAGGGCTACTCTTGGTAAAGGAAGCCTGGGGCACCTACAGAAAAATCAGACTGGCTTGCCCTGGAAAGAAAGGTTTCTACCAAGACTTACTTCTCTGTTAGACAATTCCTAGAGAGGAAAACTGCTTCAGCATTGCTGTTTCTTTTCAAGCAAAGTGTGAATGTATGGGGATACTTCACCAAGCCAGATCTCTTTTTTTTTTTTCTCCAGGTTTTCTATTTTCAGTCTTTCAAGACTTCCAAAATCATTAGGGACTGAACTCTAGTGTGGTATCTAAACATCCCTAAAAGGCTGCTTTAATCTGGCTGTAATCCTAGATTGCCAGTACTTCAGGTTCCTTGCAAGAAGCCTCTTGTCAAGCAAGAGATCAGCAGGCTGACTCACTGTGCAAGAAGTCATTGTGACCAGCTTTGAAATCACTGATTGTACACTGTTAGGGCCAGGTTTGGGGCTCATTTTAGTAAGATTCCTTCCCATGGAGGTCTGGCCTGAGGCCCTAGTAAACTAATTTCCCATCATTTTAGGATGAACACGAAAGGGAATAAGGCGTTCCTGTTGCAGACAGTGCTCTTGCACTAGCTCTCCAATTTCCAGAAGCTATGCTTTCTGCTCTGCAGTGCCTGCTGCCATAGGGACAATATTTATTTTTGATATCTGTCTAGGTCCTAAAATCAACAGTTTGCCTGGATTTTACAAATTTTCTAATACGTGTAACCATATTGCTCCCAGATCAAGGACATATCAATACTGAATGTCACGTTTGGTGCCAAACCCCTCAGATTTGTAATTAGTTGTTACTCCATTTCCATCAAGGCATTATCTGCGGCACTGTGGATCAGCAGTAGCAATGAATCCACAGACGAATGCCTCCTCACTTGGACTACTTTCCCCAAGGGAGGACGAATAATGAGACAGCTGATTCTCATGTTTTTCTGGTTCCAATCAAACTACTATCAAGGAAGAGCAGGCTAAAAGTTTGCCTTCCTCCCCATCACCCAGCCAAACCACCAGTGCTTTAGATAAAACTGCATAAAAACATAGCAGACTGCAACCTCTGTTTTGGCCCAGTATAAGTTTTGTATTCATTATCACAAACTTTTCTATCAATCCTCTCTGAATATTCATTCCATCATGGAGGACTTAAAATTCATCTAATTTCCCACGAAAGGGAAAGTTTTTGACAGGTTTGTTACAGCTTTCATCACATGACTCCAGCTCTGGGTTCTTAGGTAGCATTTCCAAGAATTTGCTGGTGGTGAAGAGCTTTTCTTTGTTGTTTATTCATGCAGTGTTCCAGTTGAAATTATACTGCATTATTCCACAAAAAGATACATTTTCTGTTTTGAAGTAGAAGAAAATAATTTTCTTGGTATTTCTATACCTTTATCACTTTTTGCAGACATTTCACATATTTCAGAGCACTATTTCCACAATTTATCTTCAGCATATCTATTTTCAGTATGAAAATGAGTTGATATGGAAAACCGCAACATTTCTACTTCATCCACCATGTCCTGGAAGCAAATTATTTTTTGTTATCATTATGTTAAATATTTATATATTGATATAGTTTTCATCTTTGTCATGTTAATTTCCTGTAAAGGTATTGTATGTCTATGAATAAAAGTATCTATTTAAGTAGCAATATAATTCAAGTATAACTGTTTCTTTGATCTAAGCTTAATTACATAAAAGGTACGTGGGTGTGTTTGGTTAAAAGTCAGCTGATTTTCTCAACAGTGTGTTTTTTCCTAAACAATGGAAAATTAACAGAAACTTCCTCATAAAAGAATGTGGTGAAGTGTTATATTTGTGTTTTTGTAGTAAAAAATGTAAAGCATTCCTTTTGCTTAGCTCCAATCATTTCACATTTATTTCAAACAGCTTATTCATCACCTTGAAAAACGCTGATCAGTTGGTGATGATGTTTAAAGAAACTTCTTTGAGTATAGCTGTCAAGTCACCTATCTCTTGAATATTCCAACACAGAAATTACTTTTGGTAAGTTTTAGAACCTTACTCAGTGTTATCTGACACTTTCCATGTCATGAAATTACCTTAAAATTTCCCATGCTCTTGAGGCTGTGACATGGCTTCATTTCAGGAGATTAGTAGGTTAGTTTCTGGCAGAGACTTTCCCTAAGGTGTTACCAAAGTCAGTGAGACACTGTGTGCCTCTGTTCCCCATCTGTTACACTCTGTCTTCTACTGAAATAATAAATGCTTTCTCCGTTAACATGCAGCTTCTTGAAGGACGAAACTCCAAACTTAGTTACAGTCATTGCATTCTCATAGAGCAAGAATCACCTGTTTCTGCCTGAAAATGCCTTCTAGCTGCTCCCTGGTCTATGACAGGTGGCTGTCAAGGGCTACAACAGCATATATTATAAAGAATGAAAAAAACCCCCTTAAATTACAAAAATAGTCAGCTTTAGCCTTTGTGTCTCACAATATTATGCTTGATAAACAACAGATGTAAAAATCATTCTCACTCCGACTCCCCCATTCTTTCAAGAAATCACCTGAAATGCCTTAGCAGGAAAATGTTTTGTATCTTCCAAATGCCCTCCATTTCTCAACACAGAGTTACTATTAGTTTACAAATCTCTATTTCCTAGGTTACTCAAACATAGCTAGAGCCTTTTTAGATTCAACTGTATTGCTGGTGTTCAGCAACAAACCAGAAACCAACACATTTCAGTGGATTAGTAAGGGAGTTATCCCTGAGAGAGTTTCTGGAATTGAGGCCCCCCTCCAGAGTGAAAAAATGACAGACATCTCAACCTGAAATGGCAACCAGTCCCTTTCCAGTCTGGGCACCAATCAGACAGCAGTGAAGAAAACTACAAGAACGTGTAGGCATTTGCATGCAGGAGGAAAGGGACACCAAACGAGGCAAGCTCTACAAAGTTGCAAATATCTGGGCACACATAGAATAATAATGTTTGGATGTTTAGGATATTTCATATGGGAAAAGTAAAATTCCAACGAGATTAAGCAGATTTTTTTGCGATTGTATGGTAACATGTATCTGCCTGAAAAAACAATGTGCAAATGCTTTTATGGCTTCCACCATAAAACATACAGCATGGGCATGAATTCAAGAGCAGAATTTATCTACCACCTCCACAACAGTTTTCAGATTTCAGCTTCTGGATTTGTCCTTTCTACACACACACACACACACACACACACACGTATTAATGATCGCTTTTATAGAACTAAGATACTCTGGGTTTAGCTATGAAAACATCAAAAATTGCTTCTGACCCTTGAATTCTTATATGACAAGTTTTAACAAAAACACTGGCCAGATACTACATGATCCTTTTTTCCCCTCAGCAGTCCATAATCAGTGAATCAATCATAAGTCTTCTCAGGAACAAACAAGCAAGGAAATTTTCTCTGCGACTTAGTTTTCCATTTACATAAATAAGCAATGTATCCCTTGACTCTACTGATATAGTTTATTTAAATTCACCCATCAATATACATAGTAATACATTTAGTAAACTGTATCATAAAAAATGAAGCTGTCTTTCCCAAGGAGAAATGCTATACAAATCTAGTTGGGTGAATAGTTCTGCATGGTAAATTTTAAGCAAATTAACAGGGAAATTGGAGGAAATGAATGCTCCTGGAACACAAGAACGGCTGTTCTGGGTCAAACTACAGGCTTATCTTCTACGGTACCTTGTCTCTGACAACAGGAAAAAGCAACATCATTGAAACCAGGGAAGCAATACAATAGTCTCCTGGACAAAATCTTTGTTCACTGAAGGTATATGAGGTCTGAAACAAAAAAACCCCAACAAACGAGACTAAGCCTATAGCTCAGGAACCAACAGTGGGAGAGGAGAGATAGAAACAGTTACAGAACATTTCCTAACCTATTGCAGTAAGACAAAGGTCAGCTTGGTCACTTCACTCAATATGAAAGGACACACATTCAAATACCAATATTTTGTTGTGCACCAGCCCACAGTGCTCTGTTTGTGAAGCAGTTTTTGGCTAATAATAGCATCACTGTTCTTGAGAACCCACAGTGTTCACCAGGCCTGCCTCTCTCTTCCCAGAGATCAATTTGGTGCTCAAAGGAACCCATTTTTTGTCTGTAGAAGATGATGTGGAAGTAAAAACAATGAACATCCTCAAAAGTGTTTCAGAAAATGATCTGTGGAATTGCTTTGAACCTTGACAGCATTGTATGCAGTTGCATGTCAACTCAGAGGGGAATTATTTCAAAGCTGATCATAGCTGATTTCCTTAAGTTGTTAAATAAGAAGAGATACAGGCACAGTCTTGGATTTTTTTGTGTCAAACCTTGTATACTGAACTTGATTAATTTGGTCTGTATTTGGCAACCTTTCTTTTCTATGACCTTACTCCATCTTCTTTTGAGTCCATGGAAATTGTTAATATCTAAACTACACAGCAAGGAGTTCCACAGAACTGGGAGCAGACCCTGTGCAATGGTTAACAGGTCTACACTATTCTAAAATTGAGTAAGACTAAAATGCTCTACCAGATTTTTCTTACAGCATATTATTCAGAACATGGCAAAATTTTCAGAGCTATTTTTTCCCCAAGTCTGGAAAACAGCCATTTTTTTACAGTAACTGAAATGATCTGCTCAATACAGCTGAACTAATTCTCTTAAACTTCAACTATTTTTTACCCAGTACTTCAAATGAGAAGATTCTTCCTCTCTAGTTTTAAAGCAAAATAAAGGTAAGCCCCTCCAACAAAAGTCAAACCATTGTTTGGTCAATAATTTCCTTTTTGATGGATATGTACTAAAATTTTCTTAATTGATTCACTTTAACTAAACCAACTAATTTGCTTAGCTAGGCAGTTGCACAGCACTTGCCAGAATGACTAGTTCAACTTCGGCTGTATGGTATACAGATAGGAAGAAACTAAAACGTTACACAAGAAGAAAAGTGATCAAACTTTGATTCTTGGTTCTATTTCCAGAATATACTTCTGGGTAAATTTTCGGTCCTTGAATCTTGTTTGTTTCATATACACTATGGAAACAGTGGTGCTTATTTTCTATAATAAAGAATAAGGGATGTAAACAGTTTGCTGGTCAGTATGCTTGCCTAGACAATTATATCCCAGTCTGTGCAAAAAGAACCATGGCCAGCAGTTCAAAGGAGGTGACTCTCCTCTCTTCCTTGTGAGACTCTAGCTGGAATACTGCATCCAGCTCTGTGGTCCCCAGTACAAAAAAGACGTGGACCTGTCAGAGTGGGTCTGTCAGATGGTAATGAAAATGTTCAGAGGGTTGGAACACTTCTCCTATGAGGAAAGACTGAAAGAGGTAGTATTGTTCAGCCTGGAGAAGGGAAGTCTCCAGGGGCACCTTCTTGTGGCCTTTCAATACCAAAAGAGGGCTTATGAGAAAGATGGAGAGAGACTTTTTACAAAGGCCTGTAGTAAAAGGATGAGGGGTAATGGTTTTAAACTGAAAGGGGGTGCACTTAGATTGGATATAAGAGGAAATTTTTTACAATGAAGATGTTTAGACACTGGACCAGGTTGCCCAGAGAGACTGCAGATGACCCATCGTTGTTTCGAGGTGAGATTGGATGGGATTTTAGGCAACCTAATCCAGTGAAAAACGTTCCTGCCCAGGATAGGGAAGTTGGAACTAGAGGATCTTTAAAGATCCCTTCCAAGTCAAATCTTTCTGTGATTCTGTGATTCTACAATCCTCTAAGTATGTTTTATACATGAGTGCTCTGTGTGTATGCCTACTGGGAATACATGCATAACCCTGCAACTAGTTGGACCTGGGGTCATGCAGCTGTGGCAGCATCACATCTCTTGGACTGACAGATCTGTCCCAATTCCCCAAACTGTTTTATGACTTAGAAATTCCAGCAAAATTAATGGCAAGTCTTTTCATAAATACCATATTCTTCAGTAGCAAATATATAGTGAGAACTCATCCAAGGTATTGTGACAGTCTGTGGAAGTCTGAAGTGCAAAAAAAATGAAGCAAAGTTAATAATAACTTTGATGGAAATTGTGATTAAATAACCAGAGTGCTTTATCATCATTTTTACACCACTAATCAATGTCCAGAGTATCAAATCATACTGAAAATATGCTACTAAAGCAACTGGGTTAGGCCCTGGAATAGCTCTTAACATGACCTAAAAAAGAAGGACCCCATGACTTTGGTTTGTCAGGCCACATATTTGACAGAGTGTGTTATTTTTTCTTCCTTTTGAGTCCAAGTGTAGGGAATTTTTTGTGGAAATGATTATGTTGAAAAAGTTTTCCTTTGTGAGGATCTTCTAAAAGTATTAAATAACTTGGGTTTTTTTGTTGTTTTGTTTTATTTGCTTTGTTTTTATATTGAGTTCTCTGTGTTCATGATTCCATTAGCAGCAGTCAGTCTACAAAATGTGATGTTACGCTTGGCTTCATTTCTAACACAAATACTGTTCATGCTCAATAACCAAGGCTAGATTGTCAGAAAACACCTGCTGACAGTCAAGAGGAGAAATCAAGAGAGGAAAGAAATAATGTATGTACAATTATTCTAGAAAGGCCTTGTCTAAGCAAGAGTTGAAATTTCCAGCTTTGAGAAATGAGAAATAATATGGAAAAGATTATATTGCTGATTCTTACTGCTCAAATCTGCAAGATACCAAGCAATGCCTGGTGAACAACTTCAGCTACCACCACTATGCACTTTTCAAGAGTGGACTTTGAATAAATAGGAAGGTGTGAATTCATGGTGTACCAATCTGGCACTTTCATAAGCACTACACTGAATATGAGCAATGAACTAGTTAAGGAAAGCAAAAAGCTATCCCTTTTACCAGTCATTTGCACGACCCCTGTTACTCAAGGTACTGTAACATTCCTGTATTCCAAGGTAGACTTCTTTGCACGAGTGTAATGAAAAACACCACAATGTTTTTTTCTGGTTTAGATCTGAAGTCCAGAGATTTTTCTCTACTGAGTGACCTAAAAAACTTCTCATGACCACCTCATGACAGCTTCTTATTTCTAGCTTTGAAATTCAAAAGCTTCCTCCATGTAGTTTGTAACTGAAGAACTGATCTCTAATGCTTTACATCACAATCAAAGCCAGAAAGATGTCTACAATCTCTTTAAGACTCTTGAACTTGTCACATAACAAATTCAGTAACATAAACAAATATTATATGAGAGATTTGCAGGATCTTTTCTAAGTTACTGACACTTTTCATGTCTGAGTCCTCTTTGAAATCAGTATCAAACCTGGATCAGCTCCTCAGATATTAGCTTCCACTAACCTTTGCATCTATAATCAGGAACTACACAAAGTGTCATCTGAAAACAGCATACATAAAGCTAAAGCATTTGTAAATGATGTTCACCCACAGATTGTGACACTTCTACTTAACAGCTGCACAAAATGTACATCATGTCCCACCTAACAGTAGGGTTTCTCATGCATTTTTTTTTTCTGGATGAACTTAGGCTATTAAGGCACACCTGACGGGTGGGAATGCACATGTTCTTGTTGGAAAATAACATGCTATAATTGCAATAAATACAAAGAATTGCATTTTCTGATGGTTATTTCAATGCTGTATATAACCAGTCAGAATTTCCTTTACTAAAATAAAATAGTTGCTGCCTTTTTATGTCAGCTTTGAATAATGCTTCTAAAAGGAACAGCTACAGATATCACTATTTACATTTCCCAGCTAGCGGATTTTGTGGCCAAATGAGATCATATGCAGAGTCTTTTCTGACCTTGTAGAAAGCTCCTAAATTATATTTAAGCCATTAGAAATATTTTAGAAGGAGGTTCTTCAGCAGTTAAAGGCTTTCTATGATCAAGAATCCACCACGCTTTTATCCAGATTGTTTCACTGTTGAAGGTCAGTTCAAAAGTACACCAGCAATGTATCAGAAAATTCTGGGAAGAAGGCTAAGCATGAAACTGTATTTTACAATTGTGACTATATTTTCAGTATTATAAACCTCTTTCATTCAAACCCATGAGTCATAACTCCTTCCCAACCTCAAATAATGAGACTCGTTTAAAAATAATATATTTTGTTTTTTTTTTTTTTCTTATGCTGAATGGTTTATAAGCCTTAGGCTTCTCGTTTTCAGGTTTTTCTCTGCAAATATGAAATCTAAGTGTTTGCATTTTTCATAATGAAAGCTAAAATTGCTCAGCAGTCTCATATCGTCAGGAGCTGAGGCTTTAAGAAAAAACAGCAAATGCTGCAAAATGCATATTAAAGTCACAGGAACCGGCAACACTGTTTGAGTCGATACCTATCAGTAAAAAGCACATTGAAAAATAGATTTATTTACAGTGGATGAAAACATGAGTGTTTACAGAAGAAGTATTAACTTTACAGTAATAAAAAAAAGAATCAAATACGCATCCTGTGAATTTCCTAATTAGATGGACTCTGCCTCTCAGTTGCTAACCAGGCAGAAACCTGTCAGCAATTAAACTTGTATCCTATACTACTGAAGAGAAATTAATTTCAGTTTTGCTTGGATTGCCACATCTCATTCCAGTTCTGCCTGTGGTAGACAAAATTAATGATTTATACAAAGGCAGTGATACAACAAGAAGAGAAATGCTCTTATCTGCCTTGGCTTTGAGTTTACACAGAACAAGTGCCTGTATAAAAAAGTACTTCCTTACAGTTTGTAACTCTTTGTCATTCTCAATGCATTCTTGTTTTGAGTCAATTAGTATAAATCTTTTTTGGCCAGCTAAGTTTACTGCATCTGTAAAAACAAAAAAAGTTAAAAAAAGCTTCATACATCATGAAGTTCTTTAATAGAATAAATTCTTTCAATGTACACTGAAATATGCAATTATAAAAGCAGTTCAATAACCTGTTCTCATCAAGATACTCAGTGATTGTGAAAGGCCTGTATCTTAATCTGCTTTGAGAGTATTGTGGAGCCGATACAGGTACAATCTTAGTTCAAAGAGCTGAATATTCCAAGGAAGAAGAATACCTTTTATATCGACTTTCTGATGCTAAGGCTTAACAGAACAAAGGCTGCTTGAAATCAATGGTTAGTGGCAGTAGTTTTTTAAGCAAGCTATGGTGTTAGAAATGAAAATGTGAAAATCAGTTTTATTTTTCACCTAAACATAAGGTCAAACTCTCAGTAACTTCAGACATTAAAAATGGAGATTTCATTTAAAATAAAATGTGTGAACAAAAAAATCCACCAAACCCCAAAACATCAAAATACAAGAAGCTAACCAAACCCAAAATATGGTGCTGGAAATATGGCAGAAGGTTGTTCTCCCTGATTCTTGCACTTAGAAAGTCCTAAATAGAACAGGATCACAACCCATCCAATGATCAGATTTGCTTGTGTTTGTCCTTTTTCCTTGCTAAATATTTCATCTGCGTGGTGGAAAGAGAGAAATATGATCATTTGCCATAAGATGTTCAAAATTCCCTTGGGATTTGTCAGCCTGTTATGATGAAACTCCAGACAAGTCCTCTGAACCTGTACAGAGGAAACACAACTTCTATACTGAATACATGTTCCTCAGTTGTTAGCAGAGAAGGACTTCTGGGTCATCTGATGGTTGGAGGCTGCCTTAGACAAAGAACCATGAAATGATAAAGTTTTCAATTCTTGGAGAAGTAAGGAGGAGGGTCAGTAGAACTGCTACCTTGAATATGCAGCGGGCAGACTTTAGCCTGTTTAGGAGATTGGTTGACAGAGTCCCTGAGGAGGCAGTCCTGAAGGGCAAGGGAGTCCAGGAAGGCTGGATATTCTTCAAGAAGGAAATGTTAAAAGTGCAGGAGCAGGCTGTCCCAGTGTGCCAAAAGATAAGCCATTGGGGAAGAAGATTGGCCTGGTTGAACAGAGAACTTTGGCTGGATCCCAGAAAAAAAAGAAGGTTTATGATCTTTGGAAGAAGGGGCAGGCAGCTGAGGAGGACTACAAAGATGTCATAAGGTTATGCAGAGAGAAAATCAGAAAGGACAAAAATCATCTAGAACTTAATCTGGTCATTGCCATAAGAGACAATATAAATATTCTATGAATACATTTACAGCAAAAGGAGGGCTAAGGAGAGCCTATATCCTTTATTGGATGCAGCATTTCTGTGGGTACTCAGCCCCTTGAGCTAGAAAACAGGAACAGGAAGTAGAATGAAGGGAAATCCAAGGGGATACAGGTAGCAACCTGTTACACCAGTTAGACATAAACAAGTCCACGAGGACAGATGAGATCCACCCAAGGATACTGAAGGAACTGGCAGAAGTGCTCACCAAGGCACTTTCAATCATTCATCAGCAGTCCTGGCTAACTGGGGAGTTCCCAATTGACTGGAAGTCAGCAAATGTCACCATCTATCTACAAGAAAGGTCAGAGAGAGGATCCAGAGAACTACAGGCCTGTCAGCCTAACCTCAATGCCAGGGAAGTTTATGAAGCAGATCATCTCACGGCATGTACAGAATAACCAGGTGATCAGGTCCAGTCAGCATGGGATTACAAAAAGCAGGTCGTGCTTGACTAACCTGATCTACTTCTATGATAAGGTGACCCGCTGAGTAGATAAAGGAAAGCCTGTGCATGTTGTCTATGTAGATTTTAGTAAACCCTTTGACACCTTTTCCCACAGCATTCTCCTGGAGTAATTGGCTGCTCGTGGCTTGGACAAGTGTAATCTTCATAGGGTAAAAAACTGGCTGAATTGTCAGGCTCAGAAAGTTGTGGTGAACAGAGTTAAGTCCAGCTGGTGGCCAGTTACAAGTGGTGTTCCCTAGGGCTCAGTGTTGGGTCCAGTTCTGTTTCAGATCTTCTTCAATGATCTAGATGAGGGGATCGAATGCACCCTTAGTAAGTTTACGGATGAAATCAAATTGAGGGAAGTGCTGCTCTTCATGAGGGTAGAAAGGCTCTGCAGAGGGATCTGAACAGGCTAGATCAATGGGCCAAGATCAACTGTGTGATGTTCAAGAAGGCTAGGTGCCAAGTCCTGCACATGGGCTACAACAACCCCATGTAATGCTACAGGCCTTGGGAAGAATGGCTGGAAAGCTGCTTGGCAGAAAATGACCTGGGAGTATTGGTTGCCATTCAGCTGAATGAATGAGCCTGCAGTGTGCCCAGGTGACCAAGAAGGCAAATAGCATCCTAGCTTGTAGCAGAAATGGCATAACTAGCTGGACTAGGGAAGTGATCGTCTCCCTGTACGCGGCACTGATGAGGCCACATTGCATTCAGTTTTAGACCACTCAGTACAAGAAAGACATCAACGTGCTGGAGCATTGCAAAGAAAAGCAATGAAGCTGACGGAGGTTTATAGCGCAACACTTATGGGGAGCTGGGATAGTTTAGTCTGCAGAAAAGGAGGCTGAGGGGAGACCTTATTTCTCTCTAACCTACCCAAAAGGGGGTTGTAGCGAGGTGGATGCTGGTCTCTTCTCCCAAGTCACAACAGATAATGCAAGAGGAAATGGCCTCAAGTTGTGCCGGGGAGATTTAGATCTGATATTAGTAAAAATTTCTTCACCGAAAGGGTTATCAAGAATTGGAACAGGCCACCCAGGGAAGTGGTTGAGACATCATCCCTGGAGGTGTTCAAAAGAAATGAAAATGTGGCACTTCTGGACACGTTTTAGTGTTGGACTTGGCAGTGTTATGTTTGTAGTTGGACTCTATGATCTTTAGTATTTTTCCAACCTAAACAGTTCTGTGATTCTATGTTTCTATGACATGCATGGCAAACTTACTATATTTGCACTGCAGAGACTTTTTGAGTCTTATGAATCAATGACCCATTTCTGGCCATTCAGATGATGCAGAGACATAGGACAGGTGCTAATTTTGAGAAATAAATAATACATAAGTCACATAAGTCACTGTTATTAGGCAAACATTTTAATACACAAACTACCAAAATCCTGAAGTCATTCATCTGGTTCCTGAATTAGCATAATTAATGATAAACAGACATGATATATGCAGTAAACTGCTTTTTTATTTGTCCTAGGATAATACTAATTTTAATAAAATAATTTGATTATATTATAATGACATAGGTATTCTTACAACTTCATGAGCATTCAGTCCAATCTAACAAGAATGTCACTGCAGTTAAGCTGCAAGTAATTGTGAGGGATTGGATCAGTGCTATAAGCCTAATGTTAGAAAGTATTGCCTTGTTTCACCGCGTAAGTTCCTATATCAATCCCAAGATACTGAAGCAAGGACAAATACTGAAGTTACTTCTTTCAAAATACACAATTCTTCTATAGAAAGGATGCATTAATCTTGCTGACTTTTACAACACTGCTACAACAGAGCAAGTTTTTCCTTTCTGGTAGATCAGAGTTGTTTGTCAATGCTTGCCTTAAAGGGACAACTTTGTTTAGACAAGCCAAAATATTTTACACAAATTTAATTAGGATGGTATTTTTAGGGGATCCATTTCTGAATCTCTTGCTACATTCTCCTGTCATAAAAGAGAGTATTAAACCTGGCGTGAATGTCCAGCAGCAATGGTATGTTTCACATGTGTTGCTCCAGGGATGAGCAAAAGAGATGGTGAGCTTGAATACTGCTGTTCCTTCTGCTGTCCAAGATGGGAAGACACAATTAGTCATGCTGGCTGCCTCCTCAGCCTCCCAGTGCTTTCTGGGACTGTTCAACACCTCACTCAGCAACAAGTCTGGGTTTATGAGGGTCTACTGTACAAAGTAGTCAATGGGACCAAGGCCATTTTGCAACAGCTTCCTCACAAGGGGAGGAGGAGGAGCAGGCTGTCATCTCATCTCTCCGGCAACCAATGATAGCAACCGAAGGAATGGTAGGAAGATGTACCAGGGGAGGTTTAGTTTGGATACTAGGAAATGTTCTTCAACCAGAGGGTGGTGGAGCACTGGAATAGCTCCTCAGGGAAGCAGTCATGGTGCCAAGCCTGACAATATTCCTGAAGCATACATGGCGTGGATTTTGAGGTTGTCTTATGCAGGGACAGGAGTTGGACTCGATCATCCTTATGGGTCCCTTCCAACTCAGGACATTCTATTACCCTATGACTTGTAGAGGACTTGTCAGCTTTAACTGCTGCATACTTTAACTTGCCCAGAACAAGTTATGGAGAAATTCAAAAGGAAAACAGAATGGACAGAAAAGAATTCTAAGGTTTTCATTTTAATCTCAATGCTGAGCAAATCCCTGGAGTTTTCCTAAAATGGATTTCTCTTCTTCTGGTCAGTCAAAATTTGTTTTCATTTTCTTTGGAGAGTATGAGTGGAGTAGGTCAGTGCAAACTTATGATCTGCACTTATAACCGAAAATAAACATTATCAGGAAAAGAAATATCACAAATTAATAAAACAAGCAGGAAAATGCATTTAGCTTTCATAAGAGGTTACCAGTTACTCTTTATACTTATATATAATTATTTATATACTAGGAACCTCCAGTAACTCTTCATATCCTTCTCGACAAAATGTTCAGCACAAAGCTTGGCAAGTTCACAATACATTGGGTGAGTAATTAGCAGGCAGGTCAGACTCAAAGAGATAAAGTAAATGGGATTACATCCGGTTGGCAACCAGTCACTAGAGAGGCTCCCTAGGACTCAGTTTTAGGACCAGTGGTCCTTAATGTATTTATAAATGATCTGGATGCAACAGTTGAATGTACACCAACTACATTTGCTGATGATACTAAATTAGGAAGACATATAGACTCTTCAAGGGTAGAGAGGCTTTACAGAGAGATCTGGATAGACTAGAGAACTGGGCAACCACCAATCATATAAAATTTAACAGGAGCGAGTGCCAGATTCTCCTCCTGGGATGGGATAATGACAGTTATAGCTACAAATTAGGGGATGAGAGTAGTCCCATGGAAAGAGATCTGGGGGTCTAGGTTGATGGAAAGTTGAATAGTGTGGCTCAAGAGCCAAATGGACAAATTCTGTCCTGGGGTGCATGAAACACCCCAGGCTGAGAAACATGATTGTCCCACTCTATATTGCACTGTTGCGGCACAACCTCAGCTACTGTGTGCAGTTTTGGGTGTCACAATATAAGAAAGGAATCAAACTACCAGACTGTGTTCAGAGGAGAGCAACAAAGATGATGAAAGTTCTGGAGACCAGGACATAGGAAGAGTGGCTGAGGTCACTTGGCTTGTTCAGCTAGGACAAGTCTAATGAGTGACCTCATTGCAGTCTACAGCGTTCTCAAGGGGGGCACTCGAGGGGAAAGTGCTGGTCTTCTTTCTCTGGTGATCAGCAATAGAACACGAGGAAATTGTGTGAAGCTGTGTCAGAGGAAGTTCAGATTGGACATTAGGAAAAGGTTCTTCACTGAGAGGGTGGTCAGTCCCTGGAACAGGCTCCCCAGGGAAGTGGACAGGGCACCAAGTCTGTAAGAGTTCAAGGGGCATATTAAAGATGGTATTAATCATATGGCTTAGTTTTAGGTAGTCCTGCAAGGAGCAGAGAGTTGTACTCAATGATCCTTATGGTCCCTTCCAGCTCAAGACAGTCTATGATTCTGTTGTTTAATATGTATAAAATATATTAATAATATGTATATATACTATAAGTATAATATATATTTATATATATAATTTATGAACTTATAGATATATATATAGAAAGAGTTGTCTGTTTTCTTTTTTCTTTCTATTGGAATACAGTT
This sequence comes from Neomorphus geoffroyi, assembly GCA_033558235.1. NCBI lineage: Eukaryota > Metazoa > Chordata > Aves > Cuculiformes > Neomorphidae > Neomorphus > Neomorphus geoffroyi. Next base: position 31,631,686 of record JAUMJM010000004.1, read on the forward strand.
AACAAAAAAGAAGCAAGAGTAGACCTCAGGCATGCCTGAGTCATGTGGCTCATTTCCTTGCACTTCAAAATAATCTCTCATCTTTCTATTGCATCATTCTGGTTAATATCCCCATTTGTTTTCTCTTTGCTACAGATTTAATATGTTTTTTACTCCATTAACCATCTTCTCCTTGAGCCCAAGAGGAATTAGAACTATTAGTATGCTGAAGTCTTTTTGTCTAAGTGTGATAATAAAACACCTTTTATCTACTAAGTCTGGATCCTTCCTTGCTGCTTCCATTGAGTTTGAACGTATTTCCCAATACTCGTAAAGGCAAAAATATTTTCTTTCTCTCTTTCTTTACCTTTTTAACAAATTCTAGCTATCACTGGGGCCAAACTAAAAGCCATATATTCCTTCAAATCTCTATCTGACATGTCAAAATGCACACACTATAATCAGTTAGTTATTAGACCTTGTTTGCCATAATTGAAATTAGAGGTACTAAAATTCTTTGATACTGAATATCTTTCCTAGCTACCATTTCTCTGAGATCTGCTTTATGGAAATTAGCCTTCCACGCAGTTTGAATACATTAAAGACTCAGTTTTGCTTCATCTTTTCATGTGGCAGTATTAATTTCAGTATCTTTTTTTCAAGTAACTTTCCTTCCTTTGCTCTTTTGAATGCTTGTCAAAATTCATCCAAAGCTGTGCAGATATTTAGAGAGTACATTTAAGAAACAAACCAACTATGGAACCAATGCACTTTCTAGATGAAAACAAAGAATCAATTAGAACTCCGGAGAAGTAGATCATAGATGCAAAATGATACATAACAAGGTGGTCACAATTCAGAATTTACCTTTTAGAGGGATGATGACAAAATTTAAAAAATATTTACCTATTAGCTATTGAGAAGATAATTAATAAATGTATTATTAAAGTATTTCCTACAAAAGAGAAATCCCCACAAATCTTTTTTTTAAAAAAATCAAACTATTTCTTTTGACAAATTTCAAAAGAATACTGATCGTAAGTGTCCAAAATGCAAATATTCTAGATAAGTCTAGCAAGTTCTAGTAAAGCAAAAAACCCCAGACCTTTGAGAATTAGGAGTTGAACAATTCAGTTTTATTCTTCAGAAAACAGAAATAGGAAACCCCAGGACTTATGCATAAATCTGTGATTCGTAAAGGGTCTTGGGGAAACTGCTCTTGGGGAGCTCAGATCCAAGTTTCATTTGTGACAGTAACTGTTCAGATTCTCTTGAGTCTTTGGGCCTGGAAAGCTCATAGTTGAGCTGTCAGCCACTGCGTCATCTGGTAAAAGGAATGGGCTTTTCCTTCAACTTTTGACATCAATAGAAATAAAAAATAAGCAGAGAAATGTATTTTCAACTATTATTTCCCCCCTTATTAGTTGAATCACATCCGTAATATTTTGCTGTAAGAATTATTTGAGTTGAAAAGGAATATATATTGTAATATATATCAAAATATATGTGCATTATATAATTATATAGAATATTCATATATATTTTTCATATACATATGTGAAATACAAGGAAAATGAAAAGCAAACGAGGACAGTTTTGAATTTTTACTGCATTTAGTGTGAGTTATGGATGTTCTGTTCATTTTAAAAAACTGAAGCACGTCAGGAAATTAAAAGTTGCAGCAAAAAGAGATAGCTTAATAATAGGCTTTTAAAAATAATAAAACAATAACGGACAATAAAACTAAAGCATTAAATGACTAGGAAAAGAAAGGGGAAAGATACAGACACTACAGTTTACAGGTGGTAATATTCATGGATTTGTCCAAGGTGGAATAAATGGACAATGACCATTAGAACAGGAAGATCTATAGTTTGCATATTAAGTTCTAATTTGGGTAGAAATTATTCATTCTTATCTAATGTTTTTAAGTATTTGTTATAACTCAGCTGGTGAAAGAAATAAAATCCATCTAAATTCTTTAACTTTTTTTCCTTACAAATGTTACCTTTCATGTTTTAGACTGAAAAATGGAAAATCTTGTGTCAATTTATTGCCATGTTTTCATTTTATGTTTTATTTTCTAGTTGCAATGGAAATATGCATAATTTAATTTTGCTTCTTTACACAGTTCTTCTATTATGTAGGATGGAAAGTACCTTTTTCTTCCTAGGTTGCTAATAAATTTATGTTGTAAATACAAAATGTATGTTCATAAAAATGTATGCTAAGATTTTAATGTGTGGCGTGAAAAGAGGCAGCAGACTTCTTGATTGGAGTAAGAATTCAGCTAAGATCAGCAAAACCTAGTTGTGATAAGGTAGCCCTCTGGTATTAGTCCTGTCTTTGCTTAAGTACAGTAATAGTATCTTGTTAGGCAGCTTACCTAGCCCTTGGTTTAAATCCTTGGACCCTCTAGTCTTAACAGAACATAGCATGACTAGTGCATGTTAAAGGGACATCAGATTGTCAGTGAAGTGAGTATTTGTGCCTATGATTTTCTGGTCATATGTTGCTGGGAAAATGAGAGCAACAGCTTGTTTAGCAAGTTTCAGTTACTAATGAGGTACACCATAGTCTACGTTGATGGTCTGGGCCTCATCTTCAGCAGAGACAGGTGGCTTGGAGTGGCTCATGTAGATGTTTCTGTTGTATCTGAAGGAGCACTCAAAAATCTCAGCTTCATGGATTGTGCAAGAGGGTTACTAGGCTATAAGTGGGACTGATGTGAGGATGACTTAAACTCTTATCTCTGCAGGATCCTTCTGATCATCCTATTAAGCTCTCTTTCGTCTTTCCTGACACTGTGTAGTCTACTTACCTTCTCCTGTGCTTTCTTAACTTGGCCACGCAGCTCCTCAATCAGCTCATATCTCCTGCAGGCAAGATTCAAAATTCAAGATTCAGATTTCAAAGTTTATGCCATATTATCATTTTTCCTCATTTTGCATTTTTCTCTGCACCACGCAGCATGAAAGGACTCATAGCCTTTAAATATTACTTAATAAAATATGATGCATATCCTCTCCTTGAGGTGTTTGTATCCAGGGAGAAATAAGTCCTGTAATAGCTAGACAAGAAAGTTACAGAAGTAATAAAACATTGGACATTTGGGACTTCATGTAGAGCACATTCTGATTCTACAAAGATGAAAATCACATCATCTTCTATGATATTACTCTTGATTTATGCTGCAATAACTGCAAGTAAAATTCAATCTATGTTGTGATTCACAAGGAATCTAATGAAAATTGTCAGGGCATAGCAATGGCTGTTTGCTCATTAAGGGAGGGACCTGAGGACCAAGCATGAAAACAAGAACAGTAGGACACAACTCTCATCTGCCAGGGCCCCATCCTGTAGCCCCCAGGGTGAAAAAAGCAAGGAAGGCCCAAGGGTGGCAGACAGAGCTGGCCAAGAGTCTGGGTTGCCAGACAACTTTGTGGTGACAGGGCACAGCTGAGCTCAAGCTGTGTCATCAGATTGCTAGTCAGGGTTTGGATCAATGAGGGCAAGGCTGTGGCTGAGCTGGAGATCAGCACACCTACAGCGTCAGTGGGGCAGTGACTAACAGCCCCAGGCTGAGCAGAGCTGAAAGGGGCTCCCTGAACCAAGGGTACACATGGGGAGAGGCTTCATGCAAGGTTGGTCAGGGCCAGAAGGCCTACTGGTGTACCCAGGGAGCTGACAAAAGCAATAAATGCTGTGTATGGTATTTTAAGTTGTAACACTGCAGAAAGTTAGATTAATGGTCATAACGGTGACTTCTGAATCTAAAGTCTGTGGCAAGAACAGTCCTCTCAAATGCCTGCCAAAACACTCTCAGCTACAACAGAGGAAATACTGAAGCAATTTCAGTCTGTCTCTGGCAGGTGGACACAACACACAAGTCTAGTTTAAACTATGCAATTTTCCAAACTAATTATAGCATCTAATTAAGATTTCCATCAATAATTCCCAATACTAATTTGAACGAATCAGAAAGGGTATTATTTTACTTTATTAAATTTCTTTGCCTACTTGATTTTTAATAAGAAATTTCAGGGGCATATATGTTGGATCAGGCAGAGATTTTTGAACGTACAGGCTACAAAAGGACCCATTCTTTCACCTTCAATAAGTAGCTTTGCTCTTCCCAGGCTCAGTCATTTCCCAGTAGCTAAGAGCACGATTAGGCCTTGTCTACTCAACTAGGTCACCTTGTATCATTCTCTTCCATTGCGGCAAATGGCAGAGCATGGCATGTATTCACATGCTTAAGCTTTCTTCTTGCTTACAAAAGGGAAACTTCATCCATGTTGTCTACTAGGACCATTGATTTTGGACCAACAGCATCCTTTGAATGTTGCTTGAGATTGTGCTAGATGACATAGATCAGACCATGCCAGGGAGAGTAACACGAATTAAGCAACAAGACTGTTCATATGACAGTGCTTCAGATCTTGACCTGGCCTTTTCCAGTGAATCGGTGTAGAAATACACTTCGGGTCCATAAAAGCATTAGATTTTCTCTGAGGCTTGGTGCGTCACTTTGCTCCCTGTTTCCACCACGCTGAAGGATGCCCAAGTCTATAGATACATGGCAGCTTCCTTACCCGTCTATTGAAGCTCCTTTCAGCTACACACATTCAGATGGTCTCAGCTGGCACTATTGTTTCTCTTTTCACAGACTCCTCCTACCTTGATAAGAGCATAAAGTAGTCAGGCTTCTTTTCAGTGCCCATAAACACACTTTATAGAGCTAGAGAAAGAAATGTGAAACAGCATACATATTTTTCCTACCCATCACGACACTTACTTTAATTTGATTTGGATGGGTAAGAAAGTGTTAAAGAAGAAGGAGCTCATTTTAAACTTTTTGACTGTACTTCTTCACATGTCTTCAGGCATTTGTATTAACCTAAGGGATTTAATTTCTAAGGCCCTTCCCGCTCAGTGCAATATATTCACTGACTGCAGCAGCTTGTGAATCAAGCAGCCATCTATGCTATTCCTACAAAGCGAAACTAGAAAACTCATACGAAAAAAACCCAACAAAATGGTGGAATTGAGAGCAGCACCCACCAGTTGCTAATACAGAGACCTAAAGATAGCACGAAAGGTTGTGTTTTCCTCTTAAGAAATATCTGTCACACTAGAGCATAGAACTCTTGCTCACTGTACAAAAAGTTGCTTCTGTGTGCAGCTTGTCAAAATGTAAACTTTTGTGTGCTTTTCTGTGTAGGTTTTTTGTTTTGTTTTTGGCTTCGTTTTTAATATTTTCTGAAGTGTTTAGTCTGTTTCTTTAGTTATTCACTTCATCTGGTCTCAAAAATTGAATGCCCTTCGTTAAAGAGACTTTATAATTTTTATCACTAATAATAGGAGTTGCTGTAAAACTCACATGCTCTCCATCTTGTTTGTTGGAGGTCTTCTGTGCTAGCAGGCAGAGCACAGGCATAGTGGTTGGGTAGAGAGGCCCACGTGCTCTAGTTGAGCCTGCACAGGTCTGAAATACCCGTGTGATTTTTCAGAGCAGCCTTGCTGCTACTTTGTAGCTGTAGTCATAGGGTTAGAATTTCTCAGACAATATGGGAGGAAAAATTTAGATAGCTGTCTTAGTCTTAGCAGAGTTTCTGTTAAGAAAAACAATACTATTTTTTTCATCTGCAAGATTTTGCTCTTTAGAAGTTACTTATCTGTCCAAGTCACAGAGCAAATTAATTACTGAAAGCTTTCAAGTAAATATTACTTGTAATTTTCTATATATTGTTTATTCACAGAAAAAAAAGAAAAGGATGGAGGTTTCAGTTTAGCTAATTGGAATGTGATATAAATATCGTCAAAAGAAAACTTCTTTAAATTCAACAGTAGCCAGTTGGGTTTATACATGGCCTTACACTAACATAAACCATTAGCCGCATGCTAATATAAAACAGAAGATTAGCACTCATAAAGGAAATAGTAGTATAGGTGCCCAACACATATAGAAAATGCTTATATTAAACTATTAATGCCCAGGCAGCTGAGGCCAGGGAAAGCTCTTAGAGTTGGTGCGGTGCATATAGACTTAGGAGAGTACTACAGCTCAATCGCTGTGGCATTGGGGAAGTCCAAGATCCTGGGGAGAACTATGAAGGTGAAGGTACTCCCCAAAACGTGAGTTAAAACAAGAATGACTGTGGTCTTTTAAGCCTATCCCCTGTATATCACACATGATAATACCCACCACAGATCTCAAAGGGAATTATTGTCACCTTTTACTACTGTACAATGAAGTCCTACCAAATGTAAAAGGATAGGAGGCCCAAGAGCCCGACGTCTTCTTATGTGTATGTTACCAAACAGCCAGCTGCAAAGCAAGCTGCTCCTAGGTCACCCTTCCACTGCATTAGAGCTCATGGCTACAGACTGTCAAAGCCCTATGTAACTGAAGAGTGAGCTCCTGTTCTGGCGCTCGGTCTTTTACAAATTGGACCACCTTGTTTACTAATTTGTTCACATAAACTTTCATTTTTCAGGGAGCCATTTAATTCCATTTCCTAGAGTCACTAACTGTAAAATCAAGAGAAAGAATCTGTTCTCCAGATTTTTATTATTTCTTTTTAAAATGTATTTTATTTAGTGTAAGGGTACACTCATTAAGGGACGGGACCTGAGGACCAAGCATGAAAACATGAACAGTAGGACACAACTCTCATCTCCCAAGGCCCCATCTCACAGCCCCCAGGGTGAAAAGAGCAAGGAAGGCCCAAGGGTGGCCCAAGGTGAAGGACAGCCATATTCTTTGATTATTCATTTCATTACAGCTGCCTTCATGTCACAAAATAATCACTGTTTTATTATCGTTTCATAGCTGCCCCATAGTTTCCTGAACACACAGATGATTAGCAACCACCTCAAGAATAACAGCTTGGTGTCATGCCCTAAGTTGTCACTGCCGACTCGAAGCATAAAAAGACAGGTCCCTAGAATACTCTCTTCTAAATTAGTGTAACATTTTTTTATGAAGAATGACTTAGAATTAGAATTTTTCTCTGGTATCTGAGCTCAAGAATTCCTGCTTTACAGATTTTGTCTGTGACTGTGGAAGAACAAAAAAACAATCTCACCAAAAAAACGCAAAACACTAAACCCAAAACAAAACAAGAAGAAATGAGATAAGGGTTTGGCTAATGGATGTAAGAGGGTTTTTAATGAGAGCTGAGATAGACATAATTTGATATGGCTGAGCAGTCCACAACATAGTATCTAGTCACTTCCTCCTGCTGAAGTTTTTGAGTACAGTTACAGAATAACAGCATTACAGAAGAGCTGGAAGAGGACTTCTGGAATTCATCTCATCCCACTCCTACTCACGCAGGGAAACCTAGAGCCATTTGTCCAGAAACATGTTAGATGGCTTTTGAATATCTTCAAGGATAGAGATAACCTCTCTGGACAACCAATGTCAGTGCTTGGTCACCCTCACAGTAAAAAAAATGTATCTCTTGTACTGAGTAACCCAGAACTCGTTATAGTACTCCAGGTGTGGAGTTCAATTGTCTTTGTGGTTTATGTAGCATAGATGAGTGAAACTAAACTAATTCAGCCTGCAGTTTTTACATGACAGTAGAAAATGGTGTTTAAAGTAAATCCATAGCTTTTAGATAGCTTAATGCCAGATGCATCTCATGCCTGGGTTTGCATTTTGTTTTAGCTCTTCTTGGGCAGCAAGCACAACACAAGAGAATGGCAGAATCATCATAGAATAATTTGGGTTGGAAGGGACCTTTAGAGGTCATCTATTCCAACTCCCCTGCAGTAAGCAGGGACATCTTCAACTAGGTCAGGTTGCTCAGAGCCTCATCTAACCCGACCTTGAATGTTTTCAGGGATGGGGCTTCTACCACTTCTCTGGCAACCTGGTCCAGTGTTTTACCACTTTCATAGAAAAAAAATTTCTTCCTTATATCTAGTCTGAATCTTCCCTCTTTTAGTTTAAAACCATTACCCGTTGTCCTATCGCAACAGGCCCTGCTAGAAATTTTATCCCCATCTTCTTTACAGGCCCGCTTTAAGTATTGGAAGTCCACAACAAGGCCTCCCCAAGCCTTGCTCTTCTCCAGGATGAACAACCCCAACTCTCTCAGCCTTTCTTCATAGGAGAGGCGTTTCATCCTTCTGATACTTTTTGTGGCTCTCCTCTGGACCCAGTCCAACTGATCCATATCTTATCTGTACTGAGGTCCCCAGAGCTACACACAGCATTGCAGGCGGTGTCTTATGAAAGCGGAATAGAGGGACAGAATCCATTCCCTTGAGCTGCTGTCTGACCTGCTGTCTGTTCTTCTTCTGATGGAGTCCAGAATACAGTTGTCTTTCTGGCCTGAAAGCACACATTGCCAGCTCATGTCCAGCTTTTCATCCATCTTCTTCACAGGGCTGCTCTCAATCCCTTCATTCTTCGCACTCTATTAATACCGGGGGTTGCCCCAACACACGTGAAGGGTCTTAAATTTGGCCTTGTCGAACTTCATGAGGTTCACACAGGCTGGCATCCCTCCAGCATGTCAAATACTGAGATATGTGACCGAATATCTATTAACGTGTTTTCCTAAATTAGTGCATCACCCCATCTGCTTTCCAACACTTTCCAACTTTTTTTAGTTTGAGTGATCTCACAGTCACAGCTACCTTCCTGTCGATCTCCAGGCATTGTATCTATTGCAATAGTGTTATCTTGCTTTTTTCTTAAAACTAACATGGAATTTTTGACAGCAAGTTCCACCCTGTAGAAACCACACTGAAGGGAAGGATGAATGCATATTACAGTTTATGGTCTATAGACTGATATGTACTACATGTGCACACCTACAGATACTTGTTCTTAACTACTTCTGTAAGTTATGGTCTAAGCATATTTTGTCTAAAGAAACATAAAATCCTAGAGAGAAATATGTTTTCTGAAGGCTTTGTTGAGAATATGTTCCTCATAATTCAGAAAGCATGTTATAGAGGAAGAAATCGCACTATTTCTGTTACCTTCTTGGATCAAGAAAATCCACCGTTTATGGTACTCTGCACTGAGCCACCTGTCTCTTCCATATGTCAGTTTGTGTTTATTCCTCTGGGTAAAATTAGTAAAAGAAGTTTGCCTACCTAATATTCCTCTCATCAGTGAGAACTGATCCTTGATAGTTCCATTTCAAAAGCATATTTTGTTGCTACAGTCAGTACCTTAGCTCAACTAAGAAGAAAGTATATTTTATTTAATTTAGAAAAGATGATGTCTGAGGAGAGGTATGACTGTGATCCCCCAGGAACTGCTGGGAAAAGGGTCCATTTCTCTGCTGCAGGGAGGTTATAGCAGCAGTGAATTCTCAGGATGAAGCGTCTGTGAGGAGACTCTCACAGGTAACACTAACTCTAACTAGTGGCTATATCTTCACCTAGTACCCTCCTAAAGGGGGAATAAGAAAGATCATCATATAATGGATTAGTCATAAAGCATTTTCAAAGCCTGGGGCTAGGCCCAGACCCAGCCACATCTAGGCTTTCCTCTGAGGGGAAGCTTAGAAAGTAAGGGAGTCTGTCCTAAAGCTGGTGACTCAACAGGAGAGCCTCCTTCATTCATGTATCAGAGCCGTATCTATTTACATGATAGTATCACAACAAACTAGCAGCTCCTGGTGCAAAAGACTGAAACAGTGGTTTAGTTTCCTGAATAACAATACCATTTAATGTTACTCGCTTATTAAAGGAATGATTTTCAAGATTAAAATATTAGTAAGAGTACCAATTTTATTATTTAGAAATCACCTACTTTGGCTGAGTATCTCATCTGTAGAAATATTTTGTATGAAAATACTGTAATTCAACTAATTTTTAATCAGATCAGTAGCTCACCTGAAAATATTTCACAATTCATCACTTAATTTTTCATCCATCCCAGAACTAAAACAGAATCTGTTTCTATATTACATTGTGAAATTGGTGTGGGTGTGGTGTTTTGAAGAAATTTGTGTCAAATGCCTGAAGTATTACTACAGTAAGGAAAAAAATACTTTCTGGAAGTGACATTTTGACATTCATTTTTACTAAAGCATCCCAAGCCCTGTAGCAGCTTGTTCAAAATGCACTGAAAATTTTTTGCATCTGAAATACTTAGCAGGAACAAAAAATAATGCTTAGGCAGCACTTCTGAATTTCATGGGTAGGTGCTTAATTCCAAGATCAAGTTTTCTAGTTGTTTCCATGATCCACAGCTTTTTGAAACCAGCTGTCATCAGAAGATGTTTTGCCCTCAGCTTCACTGAATTTACTAATGACACACTACTACAGATGGGGTGGAGGCTGGGCTGTGAAAGCACACCATGTAAAAGAAATTCCAGTCTCCATAAATTATTCTCTCTCTAGAGTGCCCCTCCTCACATGATATATGGCTCTGAGAAACCGCCAAGGTAACTGAGTGGAGTCTTGAAAAATGTCATTACAGCTTGTCACAAACTCTAAGAAATCTCAGTCATCCCCCATTTATTCTGGATAAGCTTTCTACTGGGGTAGCAGTAATTTGAAGAACACCACTCTTCCCTAGAGAGGCGCCCAGAGGATTCAGAGTTTGCCAGATGGTGGGATAAGGGAGTAGTTGTTTCCTGGGTGATGGGATCACTGACCCAGCCCTGGAATTAGATTCGTACCTTGAAATTTCCATCTTCTTCTTCTCCATTACATCTATCAACACAAGAGTTGAACTAGAGCTACTGGGGCCAGGTGTAAGAGCATGGGATCTGCAAGAGAGCATGGCAAATTCTGCTGCTTCGGTTCCATCCCTCTTTAACAATAGTGCAGTTGTATGGTGGTCCATAAGCAGAATAAGAAGTGGTTGTAGTAATTAGGAGGAATTATAGTTTCACAGTTTTGATGGTTTTTTAGTTCCTGGAAATATTGAGGAAAACAAAATCTATTTAAGGTTCCATTGGAGGAAAGAGTGAACTAAAAAAGCAATATGGAAGGAATACATATTATACACACAAAAAACCTGTATTTTGAAGTGATGTCAAGATGAGGACTTAGGAGCTCACCTGAGTGATTCAGAACCAGGGATTCTTCCACCATTCGTGCAGTGACTCTGGGAGCTTAGATCTGGGGTATACATGATGGCATCCTGGTCTGTGTCAGAGACAGTGTGGCCAGCAGGAGCAGGGAGGTGACTGTGCCCCTGTGCTCAGTGTTGGTGAGGTCGTACCTCAAGTGCTGGGTTCAGTTTTGGATCCCTCACTCCAAGGACATTGAGGGGCTGGAGCACGTCCAGAGAAGAGCAACAAGACTGGTGAGGGACTGGAGAATAAACCCTATGAGGAGAGACTGAGGGACCTGGGGTTGTTCAGCCTGGAGAAGAGGAGGCTGAGAGGAGACCTCATCACTACCTACAACTGCCTGAAAGGAGGTTGTGACAGGGTGGGTGCTGGGCTCCTCTCACAAGTGACAGCGATAGGATGAGAGGAAATGGCCGCAAGTTGTGCCAGGGGAGGTTTAGACTGGACATTGGGAAGAATTTCTTCACTGAAAGGGTGGTCAAGGATTGGAACAGGCTGTCCAGGGAGGTGGTGGAGTCGCCATCTCTGGAGGTGTTTAAAAAACGGGTCAATGATATTCTTAGGGACACGGTTTAGTAAGGAGACAGGTGCAGTTGGACTCGGTGATCTCAGAGGTCTCTTCCAACCTAGTGATTCTATGATTCTATGAAAAATTCCTGCCAACACAGTTACAGTATGAACTAGAGTAGTTCAGCATATTGCCACCCATCATTGTCAACAGAGAATTACAAATTTCAAAGATAAGTAGTAATAATGATAGTCTAACTGTTGACACTCTAATACAATAGTTCTGCCTGTGACCCAGTTCAGCACATAGCAAGATTTTAATAGCTGAGTTTTAATATTTATCATGCAGCATTTAAAAAAATGAAATAAAAATGTAAATATTTTATTATTGTTTAAGTCCAAAAAGAATTCAAATTGTGCCTAGTTTTCATATTTTCTAGGTAAAAATGAATTTTAGAAAAAGCTATATGTATCTTTTGTTTATTGGAAGTTTTCTGGGTTTTTTTGTTAAAATTTTCCCTGTACTAGGGCTGTAATTACTGATCATGAAAGAAATGCACATTTTTATTTGATGATTTGCCAGACAAATATCTAATAGCTGTTACCACTTCTTTCTCACAAGCATGAGAGTGGAACTTATTTTGGAAAAAATTTTGCCAAGTTTGACTTTGTCTATGCCCAGCTGAATCAAACACATTCCAAATTGGATGGGAACCTGGAGATCCAGGTTATTAGTTTTATTTTAGTATTCAGGGCAGATACTTGCTACCAATACATGAAAATATTCCTGCCTACAATTCTATACAGCATCAGTTATCTGACCATGTCAGGGAAAAATATACAACGCAGAGGATATATGCCTAAAGATTCCTTTAATGCTAATCAGTGTTTATGATTTAGCTGAAAAAGCCTCAAATAATCTGAACAACTATTTTAAAGCAAACTGTAAACCTTATTTTCAGTAAGATGGTATCAAGAGCATATACATAAAAAATAGATCTCCCAATTCATAGGTATAACAAAGCTCATTTCTGGTTTTCAGTTTTCAGTTCCGCAGAATACTATCAGATAACCTATTAACAGGTCTCCATAGAGAATATATTTTAGATAGATATTTGGGAATCTACCAATATTCCCAATAAACTGGGGATATTTTTTAAAACCCTATAATCTTTCCCTAAGTCTACTAAATATACAGCAAGTAACAAAAGAAAACAAAACTAAATACCTAACAGGAGAGAGTAACACTTCTTCATAGTTTACTTATATGCTTTATACAACATCTATTAACCAATACATGAATATAATATATTTCAAATTTTGCATTGATGGAATATCTCCTCTGTGAAGTTGTGGAGAATACAGTAGGATGTGGAGAAGGTATTTTAATACAATTTTTTTTACACAGTGGTAGTAACCAACATAGTTTGCCAAAAAAGTAAAAAGTAGATAAGATAGGGGCTAAGTAAATATTTCACATAAATTATTTTATTTGAAAATTTGCAGTCATCTGCAGTCACCATGTACAATTAATTTTAAAGTTAACAAAACCACTCGTACCATTATTTTTCGTAGAGGTGACTTCTGGTTATGGATTCAAAAAATATGCACCAACTTAACAGGGTACAAATTTCATTCTAATAGATTTTCATGTTTGCTTTTTTTCGCTTAATCCATTTACTAAAAACAGTAAATCTATCTATTCTTCAGTTCTCTTGTACTTCTTAATTTACTCCTCTATAGCAATTACGCTTCTTCCTTTTTTTTACCTACATTCATCTCAGGCTACATCCTTGAAGGAAATCCTTGCACTGACTTTTATTTACTGCAATAGTCAATTTTTGAAAAATTAGAAAAAAGTTTCAGTTAAGAACTATCAAAAATATCTTCTGTTTGTTTCTGTAAGCAAAATAGAAGTTTCTTCAGTTCAGTTCTTTTTATCTAAAAACCAAAACATTATTCCAACAGATTCTTCAAACAAGTTGAAATATTTTCTTTAGAAGACAACCATTTTAGATTTTCTCTCCTTATGTTTTCAAAACTATTTCTTTATTTGCACTCAAATCCATCCACAGTGATGCAAAATTGTGTTAGTTGGTAAATCTGCTCATATATTAATAAAAATTTCACTCATCTCTAGTTTCTTCTTATATCAATATATTTCTATTAAAAATGTTTTTTGTTCTAAAAACCTCAGATACGATAGGTGTAACATAAGTACTTAGTGGGTGTTCAGTTCTTTATTATCCTAGTTTGTGCCTGTTTACTCAGACCCCTCTTCTGTAAACACCCAATAAACCACATTACAACAAGTTCGTTGGGAATTAAAGCAGGCACCGTAAAATTTGGCTGATGGGAGGTGCTTCAGAGTAACTGGCTTGGTAAAGCTCTCTTCACCTTAATCTCATCACACTATTGTGTTTGGTCAATAAGAATAAAATGTGTATGTCAGAAACATCTCTCAGTCTGAATAGTCCATAATATTTCTAGTAGCAGTATTTCTGCTGCGCTTCAGCTCTTGGAAACACTATAGTGAAAATTAACAGACTCATTTTTTGTAAGGGGACTCAGAAGTAACTGCTTTTCAGAAAAAGGACAAGCAGAAGAAAGAAGTATCTAGATTAATTTACTTGCAGTCAGAGGTCTTGGAACAGGAAATGCAAAGTACCTTTTTCCCTATAGTTCTTTGCAGAAGCTCTGTTCTGGACTATGGTGTCGTTCTTCACCCAGAGCACAGAGGTAGACTCTTGCTGTGTGAACAAGGAAACTACCTACTTAGAAACAAGGTCGTAACCCATCTTGGGTTGCTTTATAGAACTGCGGGATTTTCTTCCTTAACCTTTTCATGAATCTCTGGAAAGTTTTAGCACTAAAATTTCCTGCGTTAAAAGTTTCAACAGTTTAATTATACACTGTGTGAACTGCCGATTTCTTTAGTTTTAAACCTGCTAAATTCTAAGTTAATTTGGTTCATTTATTACCATTCATCTGATAATGTTAGTTACTCTTCTAAAAACTCCTAAAAATGGTGAGAAGAACTGTTACCTGAAGTGTGCTATCAACGTACTCTAATTCTGAAAGTTTTCAGAAATTACTGTACAGCCGTGGATAACTTCACTTATCTCTGAAATCAGGGTTACCTTGGGAATTATATTTGACCCCTGTATCATAAACTATATTATTTTTAAGGAACGGAATGGTAAAATGATATGCATTTTAAGTTTTAAGGGAAGACAGATACATGGACATTATTTGTCCTATGGCTGTGGTTTATATCCTCCCAAAAGAGCCCAAGGAGGGCTAACTGCATATCAATGTGTTTTCTAAATGTATCCGTTGGTTTATATAAACGAATTCTAAGCCTCGGGGTGATTAACTCATTCCTAATGGTCAGAGAAGCCAGAGTAGACATCCAGTCTCCTGAATCACAGCCAGATACCCCTTCTGTGAGAGTATTACAGTCAAACTTTTGAACCCTAACAAAAGCACAATGGTCACTGATAGAGAGTATTGCAAGTAAGTCCAGAAAAGCATGAAAATATTCTTCAAAAGCATTAAAATATCCTTTAATAACTTCACTCGCCCTTTATGCTTTCCTGAAAATCTCTTGTTCAGCTCTTGATGCAGCCACTACAGACTGAGCTTGTATACAGAGAGGAACAAGAAAGTGTCAAGACTGCAGGACTAAGTTCACTTAAACCTTCTGTTTAAAATTTAAACATTGAATTTCCTGCTGCTGGGGCATGCTGTTTTAAAAATGTATAAACCTCTGAAAAACAATAACATGCCCAGTAATGGATGAAGTAATGTGCAGATCCCTGCTGCACGGTGTTCTGTCATTTCCTTCTCTCTAAATAAGAATGTGGGCCATGTACCAAGGAAATACTATATAATAAATGCATATAAAGCAAAGCTGATTAACTAGGAAGTATGCTCTTGCCTTTAGCACCTTTCTCTGACCCTTTGGTTCCATCCCTTTTCTTCCTTTCTCCCTTCATTCTTTTGTTCATTCTGTTTTTCTCTGTCTTCATTTTCCTTCCATATATTCCCAATTTCCGTGCATAGTTTTTATATTGTCATGTCTCCCAGCCTTTCCTGGCCTCCTTGCTTAACCAGAGTTAAACTATCATTCTTGATTTCTCCTCCTAAGCATCTTCTGCTACACCTATCTCAGGAAGAGAAACAGATCTAGGGATATTCTTTAGCCTGCAGCCACATGGCGTGACAGCCTGTGTTTACAGAGTTGAACTCACCTTTCTACAAAACACAGCAGCTGGATGGCGGGCAAAGCCCTGACTTGGATTACATCCTACAGGCCTTTGCATCTTTGTACTTGTTATTTTTCTAACCCAATATACATGCTACACTCTCCTCGCATCTGCTCCACGCGCAATAATTCACATACCTACAACAAAACAGATTATTGCATCCTATTTCTCTTGCCCAAGTCTTTTGAGAACTGTGGAGAGTGCTAGGTGCTTCTGTAAGGCACCTGAGGCTCCTGCCACAATCCCAAATTCGGTAGCTCCTGCCAGCTCTCCTGCTCTCACTTCCACTGCTTATATTGGTGCCAGGCAGCTTTTGACATCACCTGAAGACAGTTTTAGTACAGAGTTAGTAGAATACAACACAAGCATTCTAGCCCAGTATGCAACTACATACAATATTCATAATTTATAAGCCTTTTACAGCATACCTTCTGCGTCAACCCTTAAAATAAGATGAGAAAAGTTTTCAACTACATGGATAGGGAAGAGGAGACTGCAGGCTTGCTGCAGGGTTGCTGCTGTACATGAGGCCAACAGTTTAACAGGATAGTGATAGACACCTGGGTCAGAGGAATTCCACCAAACAGGCAGAGCCTTTACTAACAGGGTCCATGCCATTCCCCAGAATGTACCCAGGAACTGCTTTGGAGACTCCAGCTAGCCTGGACCAGAACCACGCTGAGGACTATGCCAGCAATTTAGCAGTATTGGACAACCATGTACCAATGTTCAAAAATCTGTGGTGGCTTTCTTTAGTTTATAGCATAGATCTGTCCTTTTAGATTTGACTCATAATGAATTCCCAAGAAAGTGAATGAAGTGCTCTCGAATTAGGTCATATCCTGAACTAGTGGGATTCACAGGGTTTTAGAAAAAGTGAAGGCTATTTTTTTTAGAGCCGCACATTGAATTGAATGTCTTACTCCTATTCATTTTAATAAGCGGTTTTGAAAAATCAAAGCAAATTTGTTTAGTTTTGCTCTGGAGATAGCTTCCTATTCCTTATCAGTAATATGATGTATTATGTTTACATGTAAATGAGAGGTTTTCAAAGAAAAGTTTATGTGATGCTTTAATTATGGGAAGTAACAGGCAATTTAATATGAAATCTGTCATCATTTCACCATGCAGTCAAATTCTTTTGTTCTTTTTAACTAATTTTTCTCATTTTTTTAATTATTTGTATATATTTACTGGAAAAATGTCGTGGAAAAATAACAAATGTATTTTTTATATTTTACCAGAGCATCGACTTTTAAATGCAGTTACCTCCCAAGTCCCATGCATTATCATGCTAATTGTAAATAACCAGATCCAGTGAATCTCCTTTTTGCTTTTTCCCCTCTACATCTTCCTTTAATGTGCCAGTCAGTGCCTGTTGTTCTTCACCTTGCCTGGATCAGATCAAAACACTGTCTTTAGTGAGCTGTTTCACCAGGCTTCAAGGAACTGGCGAGCACTCCCTATAAGACCAGTCTGGTGGAACATATTCAATGACAATTTTGCTGTAACAAGAGAACAGACTAAAGAAGTGTTATGTAGTTGGATTCCCAAATTCCACCCCCTCACCCCCAGGAGAAGGGGAGAAAAAAATGAGAGGAAAAAGGCTTGCAGATTGAAAACTAAAACTACAACTTAATGAAATTATGACAATGATGATGATAATAATAATGGAAATAATCAGAAAGTAATGAAATATGTACAAATATCTGAGACTGCACCCTCACCCCACACCTCAATGACTATTCTTTACTGCAAATGCTGTAGAGCAGACACGAGAGAATGGATCCACAGCTAAGAGAGAGCTGAACTCAGAATCTGGATTCAGGGATGCAAAAATGCAGGATCAGGAGAAAACAGACAGACGAGGTCCTCGCAGAGGACGTCAGCCATTGCAGAAGAGAGCGAGACCCTTGTGATCTCTCAGTTTTTATATCAAGTATGATATATATGGGACAGAATACTCTGTCAGTCAGTTTGGGGTCACCTGTCCTGTCCGCCCCTCCCTTTAAGTGTGGCCTTTTTTGCTAGCTTGAGAATGGCCTTGGTTACTAGAGGAATAAGTGTAAGCAATGGCCTTTCTGCATATGAATGTTCTGTGTTATCACTGCTAGGGAGAAACCGTCTGAAAAATACGCTTTCAGAAAATGGAGTTACTTATGCCAGGCCAAGACAGAGTCAGGAAACAGACCCCAGCTAACTCAAGCTGTAACATATTTGTTTGCACATCTTACTCCAGACTGCAGAAAAGCTAAGGTGAGTAAAAAGGCTACTAAATATAAGAAGTGAGATGTGAAAATGTATTACAGAATCCTGCAGACACTGTAGATCTGCAGCGCTTAATATGATTTTAAAGACGGCTGCTGTGTATTAGTAGCATAACAAGGATTTGTCCTAAGTCTTTCTGTATCCCCACTAAAAAATGCTAGTTCTCATGCAGATGCATGTAGTTTGTTCACCCATTTGCTTTCTACCTTCTGAGCAGGCCTGAAAACATCAGTCACAGTCAGCATTACAAACATAAAATTATTTTGGGTCATGCTATGTGCTAGATGCATACATAGTGCAGGAAGCATATGTGGCACATTCATGCATGTGCTAATATGTATCATATGCTACATTTAGCGTATGTCATGCTATACATAAAAAAACCCTAAAAAAACATATTTCAAGAAGGAGAACTGTCATAATACAGGAAGGAAGGGATTCTGAAGTATAGATTAAGGTGGTCAATTTTTTACCACACATAGGATTCTTCCTGCCTGTTTTTTTTTTTTTTTTTTTTCTCTTCACACTTCCATTATTTGCAGTAGGATGTGAAATCTGGCAGAAGAAATGTCTTCTTTTGTCTTATTTGTTATTACATTATCAAGAGGAAAAATTACAGGAACATTTGTTTTTCAGAAATTGCTCTCATATTCTGAGAAATGTATACTTATTGTTTAGAAGATATATTTGAATTTTTATGTTAGTTCATTAAAAACAATTCACTAGTAGCCTAAAATCAGGATATAACTGTAAGACTGCATAACACAATGTGCTGACTTAAAACTAAATGCAAGGACAGAATTAATAATGCATGCAATTCTAGAACTTGAGTGAAATGGAGGCTACTCCCCCAAGAGTATTACAGAGGAAATTACAGTATAGATAAGGAAGTGTGCAAATATGCATTGAATGTTTCCTCAAATACAGGTGTAAAATCTTCAACAAACTACTGGAGAAGTCATTCTTATTGGTTCTGAAAAAGAAGTCAAGATTACCTTATGCTCAAGGGGTCAGGTGGAATATGGTTGAGGTTTTTGAGAGAAGAGAAATGCAGATGGTGTACGTATTGAAGTCCTATTTACTCACCTTACTTTAAATGGTATGTTGAGTAAAGGAGCTGCTAAGTGCCAGAATCTGGCTTTAGAGAAAAGAAGTTCCAGAGTCACCCTTTTGATTTGAACATCCAAAAGCAAAAATCTGATAAATAAATAAAATAAACGTATAAGTATACATACATAGCTAAAATATGAACTCTGAAGCTCATTCTAAAAAGGAAAGTGAAAATAATGTATTAGTTACTCTCAAACCAAGAAGGTAGCACATAAAAAAGTCCAGAAAACAACAAAGAATTTACTAAGGTGGTGTGAAGCTTGAAACAGATTAGACTGGGAGAGACCCAGGCTGTAAGGTAGCAACATGGGGTAGAGTTTCCTGAAGGGGAACAAATAAGAGCTATTGGACTGTGGCATACCTGAAGAACCAGGGGGATCCATCAACATGAACCTGAGATGTGGAGGGGAAGCTGAAGAAGAATTAGAAAACCTGTCACAGTGAAGCTCTCATTCTGAAGCAGAGAAAAAGTACAATTAAGGAAGAAAAACGGAAAAGCAGAAACTGCAGATCTCATGCTCATCCTTTTTTGTGTGAACTCTTTATTGTTTTTCTCAATAGAAGCATTATCTGATGCTAAATGTATGGATTATGAATTAATGCACGTGAAATTGAACATATGGTTATGGGTGCATCTTCCCAAGCAGGTGAACCAATGTGTTCAAGCAGCTCAGGAAAAGACGTTTGTTTTAACATGGCAGCATACTGAATTTCAGGCAAGCACTAGCAAAAAGCTACCAGTGTTGATTTATGAGGCTGAAGCCTATATGAGGCAGTGCTGTTTTGACATTACAGCCATCTCAGGTCTAACCCTCTTGGAGTTCTTTGTCTATGTTTCTTTTATCAGATAATACCAACTGCTTGAGTTATGCAAATGTAATTTCCACAGCATCTCTCTTAGCTTCGTCTGGCTCTGAAGCCTGTCTGCAAGACACAGCAGAGATGTGTCTAAATTGCTTTTATTCATAATGCCTGAGCTCATTCATTGACAGGCAGCTTAAGAACCTATGCAGAAAAAGAGGACTTTCACCAAGTTTAAAAATATTGATCATCACAAACAAATAAAATCTATAAAGTGAAAGCAATTTTAGTGCTGCGTAACTGTGTTTCTGCTGGACAACAGTGGTGGCTCTCAGCCTAAACGGCTGAAGCAACTGTGTGGCCCAGGGTCACCTCCCTACTCCCTTCTCATGGCAACAGGAATAAATTGACTGATACTCAGCATCACCACAACCTCTGCCTGTGTTACTTTATGCAACTGAAGGCTTTCTCTTTTTGTCTCACCTTATGCCATTTTCCCATGTAAATTTAAAAATTGAACCTTTTCCAAAAGTATGGGAAATTGCAGAATGCGGCATCAATTTAAAATAAAATAGTTAGAACCAAGACATACAAATGACTAATGTTACACTCTTGATCATGACAAAGACAAATATTTAAAAAGATAGATACTTGTAGCCTATTCTCCCTCTCTGTAACCCCAAATCAGATTGTTGCTTGTACAGTGGTTGTTTGGCAGACATGTCTTGATCGACAGCCTTTGCACTCAGGCAGGACTCTTGGCTTACCTTGCCATCTCCTCCATTGATTTGATCTCTTGAGAGAGTTTTCAACTCAGTTGGAACCAGTGGGTATGGAAGGCCCATTGGTGTTGCTACCAGGACGGAACTGCACATGCCTGCACAGGACACATGTGGAGTGCTGTTTACTTTCACTGGCCTATAAGTAAAATGGACTATCAACTGTCAACAGGTTAAAGGCAATTTCTCTTCATGCTATTTATCACAGGTAGAAACTTTCTTTCCCCTGCCTTCCTTCTCTGGCACCCTGCAGTGACTACAGTCTGTCTATCCAAGACTGCAGCAGTTCCGTGGAGGCAGTTCTTCCCAACAGTTAGCAACAAACACATGAATTAAAATGCTGACAATTTGGACCTGTCAAAATGAACTTCTTTACTTGCAAGGTTGTTAACAAGCTATCAAACAGTTTTTTCTCTTCAAACATCTGTGTGAAGTCCTCCTATGTATCTACTATATTCATCCCTAAGTTACTATGATGTAGTATACACAGAAATAAACACACACATATACAGACATGCATATGTAAAAAGTAAGAAAAAGCCTTCCATTTTCAATTGCAACAACCGGCACATATTTATTGCTTTTTATTTCACAAAAGCATGACTCTTAGGTCTTACAGACTTCAAATGAAGATGGGCAGGATGTTGGAAAGTGAGGAGGTACACAGAAAAAAAACCTACAAAAAAAAGAAAAGCACGTGACATGAGAGCACCACTTCTCACTATCATTAGTGCATAAGCTGTCCTTTTCCCACCTGATTGCATATTTTTAAAACAGAAATCCCAGAGATTTAAATGGATGGATCTTACACTGCAAAATGAAGGTTATCAAATCAGTTTCTGACATGTCAAGAGGGGAAGAGATTTCCTCAGCTAACAGTTCCTCAGCTTTTATACTCTAATATACACATTTCTATTTAAAAATTGACACACTAATTTAAATACTACAGAAGACCCAGATTTCCCAGAGAGGCTCACAGATGGCTTCAGGTCAGCTTTAGAAAACTTCCTGTACAGGCAGATCTCTGCTGCCTAGTTTCTGGTTTGCCATCTCATCACATGAGCAACAAACACTGAGAAATGTTCCTTAAAGTGCGGTAAATGAATGGCATTTCAAAGAGACAGAGTAACATTGGAGATCCATTGGAATGCTCTATGGAAACATACTTGTTTTGAACTACTAGACACTGTGACAATCCCAGTTGCTTGGAGACAGAGTAGGACATCTTTGCATTCTCAGCCTGACACACAATATCTGTCTCATCTCTAAATGATGAATACTGACCATGTTATTCAGTTGTGATGGATTTGAAATATATTTTACAACTCTAGAGATCTGCTGAACAAGTTGTCAATGGATGCTAGACTTCAGCAGTAAGCAACAAGAGCGAGTGGAGGATGTGTGACAAGTGTGGAGATTTCAACATCAGCAGCATGCACTAAATTTAGGAAGTTAATGCTAACAGGCAGCACAATCCACTTTTCCTAAGAAAATTATTCTTAAATATTTCAAAAATACTCCAAAAATGGAAAAGTTAAGTTCCTCATTAATGATAGTGTCTGATTAGATGTTGCAAATATTTCAAAAATGGAAAGCTGCCATGATTTGTTTCTCGACAGCATGCTTATTACAGATTACTCCTGGGTAGTAACTTGGCCGTTTAATGGAATGATTTTATTCAAAGAGGATTTGATATTTAAAATAAGGGCAACGGCTAATTTTTATGCTCCTACAAAAAACCAGAAGACATTGAATAATAGCAACCAACGATCTAACTCAAATGATTGCTTCTACTTGGATCTAAGCTTACGAGAGACTATCTGTTCAGTCAATCATAGCTTTTTCTGTAGTCTGTTGGAGAGAGAAAGACAACTCTAGCAGGCAATCACAAAAATTTTGAGTGGCTCCCGCACTGACCAGACTCTTGGAGGGATGTCTGGCTGATTGTAGCCTCCTAAACAGGCATATTGAGAAACCAACCTGCAAATGATGGGCAGGATGATTACCTATCTTTGCTTATAAAAAATACTGCTGGTAGAGTTTATGAAGGCCAGAGAACAAGGAGTGTTATGTGTTCCTTGAAACATGTACCTACTGTGCTGCCTTCAACCAATGCTAAATCTCACTCCCATATTGCCCAGAATTCACCCTTCTACACGCCAATGCGATGGGTGGTCTATGTGCAGGATGACATTTCCGCCTTATGCATGTTAACTGAGAGACCCTTAAGAGGAATCTGCATTATTGAAGAAATCCTTTTTATCAATAACATATGTGAAACTAAAAATATGATGTGATCTCCTAGTTCCTCTGCAGATACAAGCCTTTTTTATCAGACATGACTAGAAACATTCAAATACAAAAAAAAAATCCCCATCCATATAACAAGTAACTTGTTTGGGGAACACCACCTTTAAATCAGGATTAGTGTTGCCTAAATCATAACAAAGTAATTTTTCTGCTGTCATTTCACCCCCTTTTCTCTGTTAATCTATAAGCACATGCCCTGCATACTACAGTAGAAGACTTCAGTAGAACAAGATTCAGCCCTTATGGTAGTGTAACAAAGACACGCTAGCACCAGGAGGCAACCAAACCTCTGCATGAATGCATAAATATCTATGTGAGATGCATTAAATTTAGTATAACCTGGTTGCACACAAAATCCTTTGGCAGTGAAGAAAGAGGTAGAACAGGATGAGGCATCTTAAATCTCTGAAGGCTTTTTTTTTTCCTTGTGATCTTTCATACAGTATGTCAGACCCCTTTAAGCATCCCATTAAGAGTAGTTTAACAGAACTGTTAATAAAACATTTAAACATTTAGAAAACATGAGAAGAAAAAATCTTAATGATCTTCCTTTTCTTTAATTTACTTGGCACTTCTTTGGGAAAAAAAAAACAACAAAAAGCAAACGCTGCCATCAGCGAAAGACTTATGTGAGGCAGAAAGACAGAAAAGAATTCTTAGCTCCAGAAAAAAAAAAAAAATGGGACATGAGGATGGGCAAGAAGAAGTGGGCTGATGTGAAAGAATTTTTTTCCCTCCCTGCAAACTAGGGAGTGCAAGGTTTATTCTGTCATCAACACAAACCCCAGATTCCCTATGGATATCTTTAAACAGTATTTAGTAGGACCTCAGTGGACCTGAATTTCTGGGCCAAGTCACATCCACAATGTAGAGGCATCAGAGTCTATTCAAAGTCAGCACTTGCACATATTTAAAGGAATCTAGTATTCCTGCATGCTTATATCGCCTCAGGAATGGAAGCTTCCATAATAATAATAAATGGAAGGTCCATTTACCCTTCCTCCCTTTCCTCACACTCCCTAGGAATACCTTGGTTGCTTTTACTCTTTCCCCTCCTACCCCATTTTCAATGGATACACTCAAATGCAGATCCCTGTTTTGTCTTCCAGGTCAACTTAAACCAGCTTCAGTTACCCTCACAAAAATACGTGTTCAGTTCATGTTCATGATAGATCTTAGCTTAAAAGCAACATTTATTTTTTTCAGGACTGTGGGATCCAGTTTCTAAAATGTGAAGTTTCCCAGTTATTCAAGAAACTCCAACTTTCAATGCTTGCTTTAGCCTTGTTGTTTTTGGCAGGCCTCTCAGATACATGCTGGCTTTGTCAAAACACCACACCTGTGCTAGACAAGGCAACTTTCAAGCCACGAAGGAGGTGTCAGCTACAGTTTTTCTGTGGAGCAAAGGGTTTGTTGCAATACTAATTTGTGAAGAGAGCTCTCCCAGTTTATGCAAGGATCGTTTAACTTACTGAAGCACTTCAGTTATAAAATAGAAGAACAGCAAATGAACATCATTGTTAATTCTTGTAAATGCATACTGACACACATGAAAATATATGCCTTTACGGGACAGATTAGAATAACAGTGCATATACTAGTTTGCTGCTAATCAAAGTATTCTAAATCAGCAACTGTAAACAATGAAATAATTGTATCAACACAATGTCAAATTTGGCACTATTATTTTGGCAGTGTTTTAGGGATTTTAACATATATACACAGATTTGCATGGGCATAAAGGCTGTTGTTACCTTTTCAGGAATTTTTGAGAATTCCAGTATCCTGCAAGGAACACTGACCATGTCAAAACTATTGATCCAGGCAGTACATGCATTAAATCGGGGCTGTATGTGTCCTGAAAGCTGACCAAATGCATCATTACGGTAGAACAATTGATTTTGAAATCAAAATGTAATTTTTTTTCTAACTTGAAAGAGAGTTTGACCTGATTTTCAAGAACTAAAAGAAAAATTGGACAAAAATTATGTACAGAATATACAGACTCTCTTTAAAAGACAACAAACTCATTTATTTAAACCTAATTATGAACTGTCTTATAGTATAGTCATGTATACGTTATTGGAACAACATACCATTGCATATTTGAATCATTCATACTGTAAGTCTGGTGCAAAATTCATACTTTAAGTCTGGTACAAAATTTTAGCTAGACTGAAACTCACAGACACAATGAGAGATTAAAAAGGAGGGTGATATTATTAAAGAATCAAGTTTTATCTATATCTGTAAGAATCAGGTCACGGCTGATTGTTTTCCAACTTTTGCAAGTATTTTCATTTCAATAGCTTTGATCATAGATCTCCTGCTTTGGATGAAGTATTGAATGATGATAACAGGAGGGTGAGACAGTGTGTCTCCTAGGGTGGCATATCCAAGCGCTAATAGAAGCACCTCTTCCTCTCCATTTTTGCTCAGTGTAACGCAGCATGGGATAGTTGTTGTAATAAAAGAATTCCTAATGAAGATTTATAGCATACAATATTTATGGAATCAAAGAACTTTTTGTTACTATAGTAACTATAATCCTCTGCACACAATATGTAAAGTAATTTTTCTAAAATAATACATGCTATGTTCAATTTAGACACTGACAGACGATATTTTCAATCTTCTTTTCTTTGTGTGTAGAAGAATCTTCTTTAGAGGAGATGACAGTGGTTGCTTATTTTGCCATAAAATTGCTATATGATCATAGAATCACAGAATGATAGAATGATTTGAGTTGGCAGGGACCTTAAAAGTCATCTAGATCCAATCCTCCTGCCATCAGCAAGCACACCTTCAACTAGACCAGGTTGCTCGAAGCCTTATCCAATCTGGCCTCGAACACCACAGCTTCTCTGGGCAACTTGTTCCATAGTGAAGATTTTTTTCCTTCTTTCTAATCTAAATCTCTCTTTCTGTTTAAAGTCATTAGATTTTTCCTATCACTACACTCCACAATACAGAGTCCCCCCTCGTCGTTCCTGTAGGGCTCGTATAAGTACTGGATGGCTACAATAAGGAATCCCCTGAACCTTCTCTTCTCTAGGCTGAACAACCCCAATTCTATCACTCTGTTTTCAAAGGAGAGGCGCTCCAGCCCTCTGACAATTTTCACGGGCCTCCTATGGACTCACTCCAACAAGTTCGTGTTTTTCCTGTGCTGAGGGCTCCAGAGCTGGACACAGTACTCCAGGTGGGATCGCACGAGAGTAGGGTAGAGAGGATGAATCACCTCTCTTAGCCTGCTGACCACACTCCTTTTGATGCAGCCCTGGATATGGTTGGCTTTCTGGGCTACAAACGCACATTGATGGCTCATGTTAAGCTTCTCATCCGCCAACATGCCCAAGCCCTTTTCTTCAGGGCTGATCTCGATCCATTCTCCATCCAGCTTTCACTTGTGCTTGGGACTGCCATGACTCCTGAGGACCTTGCACTTGGTCCTACTGAACTTCACGAAGTTTGTATGGGCCCACCTCTCAAGCCTGTCAGGGTCTTTCTGGCCTTCCCTCCAGCGTGTCAACCACAATGCACAGCTTGGTGTCATCAACAAAGTCGGTCTTACATGTCACCAAAAAGCACCAGTCTTAATATCAACCCCTAAGGAACACCACTCGTCACTGGTCCTCACTTGGACATCGAGCCACTGACCACAACTCTTTGAGAATAATCATCCAATTTCTTATCCACTGAGTGGCCCATCTGCCACATCCATTTCTCTCCAATTTAGGGACAAGGATGTCATGTGGGATAATGTTTTGTGCTCACTCAGCTTATTAATTAAATTCAGTAACAATCTGGACTAAGAGCATACCAGCACTTGAGAGAAACTCCGTGTGACTTGTTATATCATCTATACAATGTTCAGAGCCTAAGTTGTTTCTTATTTTTTTCTTCAGTATTATAG
Organism: Neomorphus geoffroyi; assembly: GCA_033558235.1. Classification (NCBI taxonomy): domain Eukaryota; kingdom Metazoa; phylum Chordata; class Aves; order Cuculiformes; family Neomorphidae; genus Neomorphus; species Neomorphus geoffroyi. The sequence continues at coordinate 31,658,681 of JAUMJM010000004.1, forward strand.
ATTATAATAGTGCATTAAGGAAAAAAAATAAAAAGGAAAGCATTGGGAGCAAATGACTGTATTTCATAAAGAATAGTTTGCATTTTCTCAGAAGCATGAGAATTAGGATCTCCCACGGGAAAAAAAATCGTGCTTTATAGAAGAGGAAACTACTGGGAAATCAGTGAGATTTTGAATTTAAAATGTTGTAGCAATTCCAGAATAATTCCCCATGTGATTATATTTTACATTAAGAGTTCTAAAGACCTTTAACAAAGTCCAATGCCACAATAAGAGGCTTTAAAACTCTGCCTATTCTGCCTACCTTCTGCAACAGGGGGAAACCATCATGGAGAGGCTTTAATGCAGCTGGAAAACCTGCAGACTCAAAAGGTTACAAATTTTTAACTCTAAGATCCCAGTCTAAAACAAAGAGTCTCTTTCATGTCCTAAATTAGTAAGCTCCAAAGAGGGGTGCACACCACTGAGAGTTTGTGCAAGACAGTCCACTGGAGTTTGGGAGGAAAACATTTGTTGTACCATTAAAAAAAACCAAACCATAAAATAATTAAAAAAATTTGAATAGTGTCTAGCTAATATTTATTCAGTCTTTTAAATTTCTGTCTTTGTGTATTTTTTCAAATGTACATGACATATTAGTACAGTAGTACACATGCATAGTTTATAAATATATATGGGGGTGCACATTGAGATGTATGATGAAAAAAGTGTGGAGACCACTCTCCTAGATTACATGCATTTTCAAATGCAATATAGCAAAATGATAATTCAAAGTGGTCCAATATGATTCAGAGGCAAACTGAAGAAGAGACTCTTGTTTCTTTGTACCAGTTTCACTGATCCGACAGGAGTATCCTCTGTACAAGCACAGTCCTAGGTAGCCCCTGAGGTATTTAAAATCAACAGACAAAACTGAGCGGACACATTTGATCTGAAAGATATGTTTATTCTCATGAAACTCCTTTTCTACAGCACAGCAACATAAAACCTATGTGTCACAAAAATGGCTGGGATGTGAGAGTTTAAAAGGATCTCACAAGCTATGTGGGATTCTTAAGAACCACCCGCCTAATAGTGAAATTTCCCAAGCCGAGCTAAACTGGTAACTATACAGAACAGATACCTGAGAAAGTAAATATATTTCTGCTAAGCCAATTTTGTTATATAATTCTATGTTTCAGAAAAATTTTCTATACTTGATTGAACATGATTTTGCTATTGTTAGGAAGGTAACTTCTTTGGAAAACCTGATTTCGAACTTTTGTCTTCAGTTCTCGTTTGAAAGGAAAGCTGTATGTGGAAGATGGACTACATCTGAATACACTTTTCACAAATGGTAAAACTGCTGCAAAATGGACTTTTGGAGGAATGTAGGTTTTGTAAGAAACTAGACCAAATATTGGAAATATTCTTTGACAGGAAAAATTCAAAAACTTTCACATCTTTGATCTCATTATGTCTTCAGTAATGCTTGGCTCTGTTGTGTAGGAAATTTTGATCCAAACAAAGCACATGTCCTCTTTTTAGCTGACTGTTTCAGAATAAGATCTTTTACTTCAAAATTGTATTAAAATATTTTCAAAAATCAAATAATTAAAAAAACCCTTGACATATTTAATACCAATATGGAATTACTTTTGAATAGACCCAAGCACTTGTATGCTCTCATTACTAGAATTCTGCTTAGTTCAGTTTAAAACTTATCACAAATTCCCTGCAAATTCTCAACATGGCCACAATCATTTACTTCTAACATGTACAAAAAGAAAAAAGCCCCAGTTAATCAGTATTCACAGAAGTTAAATGGGCTATAAATAAAATTCAGTGAAATGTTAGCTTTGCAATGAAAGACATTCACCCACAAACTTGTTTAAGTGGTCTTATGGGATTCAGAAGAATCCTTATTAGTGAGTAACTGCTTCTTGTTGTGATTAATAATTGCAGAACTGAACTCATTTTATATAGTCTTGAACAAATTCTGAAAGAAAAAGTTAACCTCTGGAGAACTTCCTATACGATATGTACAGTAACCTCCAAAACCACTGTAAAAGGTGTAATTCTTACCATCAAATGACATATCTTCTACATTTTCTTATCTTTGGCCATTAAAACACTTTGAATTTTCGTAGTTTCATAGCACAGGTGAATAATAGTGTCAGGATAAATGAGCCTCTTCAACATAATAGAATTTATGTGAGCCTCAGATAGGCCCTTGAAGAAAGATTCTATGCAAGTATATTGGTTTTGAGAAATGAAATTGCACCCTGAGGCAACTTCAGCAGCACCAGCTACTCTCTCCATTACCTGGAGGGCTCCCTAGAAATGCTTCCTTTCAACAATCCATCATAATCCATACATACAAGAAAATTTCAAACAGATTTTAGCAATTTTTCTTTCTTCAGAGGCCAGTACAATTTGTGTGTGTGTGTATTGCATAAAGCATCTCAGTAATTGTTATGAGCAGAATTGTTTAAGTATTCTTAGGGTTAGGGGTGGTTCTGGAACTCTTGGCTTGGGCTAAACCTTTTTAACCACAGTTGTCAATACAAGTTTGACCTACAAAACAGCATGTGGGAAAAGAAAATCTTTTAAAAAAGCAAGCAAACAAACAAACATTATAAATATTTCAAATGTAGAAGGCATTAATCTTGCAACACATGCCTTAATACTGGTCTTTTCATATGGACTGAAGCTATTTTATGTCTCATATGAGTATCACAAGGCCTTAATGGTCTTAGGTGGAGCCCACATGGAGGAAGGACATATTACCTTGCAGCTGTTGCTTTACCTAAGCTTCTCCCAAAATACTCAGAATGAGGACTGATCCTGAATGTCAGGGAAAAGGAGGCTCCTGTATTCGATTGCCAACTATGCCTACCCTTAGGAGGCAGAGCCAGGCCAAGTATCTTCTAAAGGCAATGCAATATATCCAATTCTATGGAGGCTGCTGGCTCTGCAGTGTAGCAGAAGGTAGTGACGGTGGGGAAGTGTCTACAGAGTACAGCTGGATCTATGGGGCATGAAATCTTGCTACAGCCACATGTGGTGGTGGGATCCCTTTCCACCCTGCTAGGCACACAGACCACTCTGTGCTGCTTAAGTACAACATCTGACTCATTTGGAACAATACCTTAACTCCCTGATCTGGGTTAGAACAAGGCTTCTTAGGGAGAAGAATTCCCATTGTATACAGGCAGTCATCCAGGATGCCAAGGAAGCCCCTTGGCCTACCTGAAACTGCTGTGATTGGGAAAGAAACTCCCTTATCATCTAAAGATGGGGACTGATAATCAGTCATCTCGACTAGGCACACTGGGGAAAGAATACTCATTGTTACAACACAGTGATCCATAAAACCTGGGCACTCCCTGAGTGCTCCTGGGGTCCTGTGTGCCACAGAAGAGGCACTGTCATTGCCTGAGAAAGAGTTTGGCCATTGGTCACACCACCCTGGACACCTGACATCTGGATCATGGCCCAAGTGACGTGGTCTGATGGAACTAGCGGAAATTTCCAGCTATGTGATAACTTCCAAGTGCAGCCAAAGTGATTATTAAAACATCAAAATTAATATTCAAATATCTAATGAAAGTCAATTACCTCAAAATCCTAAAAGTAAAGAATCATATGGAAGGCCCCGTGAGACCTGGATTGCAGCAGGTTGAGACCGATAATCTTTCCCTGAACTAGGACAGTTTTCAAGCGCAGTGCACAGTCTCATTTGCTAAAACAGCAAATGAAAATGTCTAGGAGAATTTGTCCCTCCCCACATCCGTTCAGAGCTGGCCATTGCCTCTTGGGAATGCTAGTGCATTGAATGTGCATATTCTCACCAATCTTAAGAGGGAAATTTTCAGGCTAGCCTGTCCCTATCATGACCTGTACTTCTCTTATGCTTAAATACTGATACATCTTTGTGTATACATACATTTCTCTATGTTTGTACTTGCATATATACTTGTTATGTACATATGTACATTTATACTTGTGTAGTAAATAGGAGCAAATCTCATAATATTCAAACCTGAATTTTGCAATCTTACCTTAATAAATTCTAAATCGCTGATAAACCAGAGTTTTGTAAATTCCTACCCATGACTCCACAGAGCATTAACAGTATTTAGTCTTTGTGTAAATTGGAAATAAAAGTTATTGGAAATAACAAGCCACAGGCTTTTCTGTTTACCAAGTATACTTCCAAAGTCGACAAACATCATAATCAGCAAATACACGTGATTACGAGACTGAAGATTGATGTTAAATGTCTACTTGATTTACATTTTTTTGGATTAAGTAATAGGATGGTGATGTTATTCTGAGGAATTACAAATCTATTGCAAGACATTGGTGGTGAAAGTCTTAATGAGTTTTCAATTGAATAAAAATAACCTCAAAACACATGCTTACAAATAACTGCTCACCCTCAGTTGCTAATTTATTAAATAATTCTAAATTCCTATTCGTAAAAATAGAGAAAAAATGCATTGGGAAGGTGATAAAGGAAGAAGTGTTTTCGGAGGTGAGGAGATAATGATGTTTCCTTTTCTTGCATTGTGTAAGAACAAGTTATGTCTTGAAAAGCAGGGATGCTTTCTACATTTCCACTCCCCAAGGAGCCCTTCCATTTTATCACTGGACCAGGGTCCAAGTCTCCAACATCAAAGTTCAACAAGCACAAATAATGTGACACTGATAAATTACGTGCAAACTGTATAAGTAAAATACACTAGAAATCTTTCCAAAAGTCTCCCTGACTTCCGCCTCATTTAGCCATTAGGGCTGACTATGCCCCTTCTTGTGAAAAGAAAACAAACATATTTCTTAAAATTAGTTTTAACTGTATTTTTCTTCAAAAGTAATACACATTTAATTTTCTTCTACACATGCATAAGAGGGACACCTCATCATTAACAAAATAATGCACGAAATATTACCAGCAGCCTTACTTGTATGTTCTATAAAGATGTAATGGAGTTCATGCTGCAGTAACACTGACACAAAACACTCAGTTTTGCCTAACCTCAAAAAGCAGAGGAGTGAGATGAAAAAAACTTGTATTAATAAGCTGCCCACAGATATTGCATTATGTCCCTGGTGATATAACACTTAGCATGCACTTCTATTACCAACAAAAAAAGAGTATATATGTATATTAGGTAATTGTCTACACAAGACCTTTTTATTTTTCAGAAAATGTTTCTCTAGTGCAAGTATCTCCTCTCCTCAATATTCCTAATACTGGATTTTTTTAACAATGTCACAATTTAGTCACAAGAATCTTTGTGCCTTTGAATGTGCCTAAAGAAAATCATCTCATCTGAGAGAACACAGAAAAAAACCAATGCACACTTTCACAAGGACAAATAGAATTTTAAAGATACATCTAAATTAAGGATAATATTGTGACAACAGCTAAACCAATGCACTAATATAAGCTGATTTAAGTGTCCTATTATGCAAAATTGTACCCATTATAAGAGAGAAATCAAGGACAGTTGCTTAAGCTACAGTTCTATAAAGTCAGAAAACAGTGATGCATGACAGTTTTCAAATTATAATCAACCAGGCAGGATGTGTAAAGGCACTCTTGCATTGCATTTTAAGTATCTAGCAGAAGAACTGTAGTGACATAGGTACTGATCCCAGACTGTCAGATCTATTCCTCAACAGCTGTTTGCTAACTCCATTCTGTGCACTGTGTGTATGATGCAGCAAAACACTTGCTTCATTTCAAATGTGTGGACATCTTCCCTGAGGTCAATAGACTACTCGCTTCACAAGTGCTTTTCTAAATCAATCCTGGCAGACTGGGCCCTTGGATGAATGATCTAAAAATTCCCCTAATAATTTCTCGGTAGTCAAGCACATCTCTGTTCACTTTCATGGTAATAATTACACTTACAAAATTGTCTAGTACTGAGGATGTAATTTCCACTACAGTGCCTGATCTCATATCTTTTGTCCTTTATATCACTGGTTACCTATACATGCCGTGTGAATATGATAAAATTCTTTTTTGGTTGCAAAAAATTAACTTGTATGGTTCATTCTGAATTGAAATGAGTATCTGATCTAGAAAATGAAGCTAAATTTAAGGTTAAAATTTTAAAATGTATTCAGTATTGATGCAATTCTGTTTACTCTTAAAAAAATATAAAAATAATCACGATCTTTTCCAATACTTCAAATAACTACATAAAAATTATCTTACAGTGTATGCTATATTGAATTCTTTGTGAACAGAGATGATGCCTGCTTAACTTGATGTCTGCCAGAAACAGAAAGCACTGAAAGTACCTTCATAACAATTTTACTGCCATAATTCTGGATTAATTATTTCCTGCATGCAGTTCTCAGTCCTAACCTTGCCCTGCTCCTTTCTTAACTGTGCTGAGAAAGTTTAAATGTAACAAAGATTTAGTTTAAATGTAGTTTAAATTTAGTTAATTTACATTTTAGTTTAAATGTAACTAAAACAACAACAAGAAGGTGGTACCTCCTAATTAAAAGCCTTCAGCAATTCTGTAAATGATAATTTTATAGTCTACTGTTCCACTAGATTCTTCAAAAATCCTTAACAGTTTGGAGGTTGAATTCACATCTATTACAGTCTTATTTAAGGACCGAACCCTGACCATTCCTTAAGGTGACCCTCTTCTCTGTGCAGTTATGGTCCTCAAATAAGATTATGAATCTCCGTAGCAAATTACCCTGGAAAACACTGTGGAAGAAAGACAGTGATACAACGTTTCCCTTCAGCAGTATTCTGAAGAGCCAGACAATACATGATATCCACAAAAAATATCTGTGTCAGACACAGAGTAGATGACAGGGGCACAGTTAACTAAAGCTGAACATTATGAGACACATAAAAATGAAGCTTATAATTTGGTCAATTTTGTCTTTCATCTTTGACATGCTTAAAGGTTTTATTTTCATCCTCAGACCATGGCATTTATAACATCCAGTCAACATCAAAACGAACTACATGTCATTAAATATTAAATTCCTTAAGGGGTAAAGTCTTTCATTTCTTTTTAGTTGGCACTACTCAAGGCTAGAGAAGCATTCAAAATCCATAAATCCCAATGAAAGAAATGAAAGTTAAACTTGAGAAAGCACTTCTTAAGTAAAGCCCTGAGGATGAAATTACATGAGTAGGTCTACATGACTACATCGTAGTGTTATTTATAATGAACTGCTTTTTGCACCAGAGGAAAATCACGGTCAAAGAAACACAGTGTGGTTTGGTTTGGAAGAGACCTTTGAAGATATCTAGTCCAATCCCCATGCCATGAGCGGGGACATCTTTCACTAGATCAGGTTGCTAAAAGCCCCATCCCCCCGACCTTGCATGATTCCAACAATGGGATACCTGGAACTTCCACAACTGGGCAACCTGTTCCAGTGATGTATTACCCTCATTATAAAACAGTTCTTTCTTAGGCCCAAACTAAATCTACCCTCTTTTAATTTAAAACAGTTGCCTTTGTAAAAAACTCTTTCTCCAGCCTTCTTTATATATTTAAAGGCTACAATAAAATAATCATTTTAGCTCTACCCAAGTATTCCACTTGCAGGCATCTCTCATCTACTTCTAGCCAAGGAGTCTTCAGTTGTGCATGTTGAAGGGTCTCTGTCCCCAAAGCTGCTGGAAAAACTCCAATCCCACTATCTTGTAGGCTAACAAGAAGCACCCACCAGCACCAGGACTCCTTAAACACATGCAGATGTCCCAGGATTCTCTCTAGAGACTTTTTGGTTCTGATTCACCATTTCCATGCAAGCAATATATGGTAAGTTCACCCAATTCACACTCTGACTCTACTACTTGATAGATGGGAACAGCAAAAGAATGAAAATACTTCTTCACATCTTTAGCCTTAAAGTAATGGCCTGGAAGAAACAGACTATAAGGAAAAACATTACTAAAAGTTATAGCAGTATATACTCAGCTATCTTCTGTGTAACCTACACTTGCTTCTAGTGTATCTTGTTTATGACCCACTCTTTGTGACTTTAGGCTTTGATTTTGTTTGGAAAATGGTTTATCATTCATGTACAATTCTGATCAAATGGAGATCATTTAAATTATAACTAGTTTTACTGAGTTTTTTACTCTCCAATTATATTAATTTTATATTTCCTTTCTTTTTAGTATCAAATTAACTCTTGATGGAACAAACCCTTTATTTAGACAGTATTACAGAATAATGTCTTCTGCAGTCTGCCCCACCATGTACCTGGAAATGTACATTAAACAATTTCAGAACTTTATGAAGGTTAGAACATTTTATATATCACAAAAAACAGCCTATGCATTAAACAGTACTGACTTATCTTGTGTTAAACTTATGCTCCCCAGTGCATTCTTAGCATTTGACAAATACTATATGTGGCTTAAATGGAAACCCTTGCCATAGACACTGCTTAACATTGTGTTTTGTAGATGTGTTCTGTGCGCAGTGACCCACAAAGAGAACTCTGTTGTCTTATTAGGTAAATTCAGGCTTGCAGTGTTCTAGCATGGCATTCTGCAGTGAATTTCCTGAAATAACATCTCTATTAATATATCTTAGAAGCTGACTATCTATATTCCTTTGACTCAGCCATAATATATGTGCTTCTATTTCACTGAGACCTTGCTAATATTTATGATAGAAGCTCAGACATCAGTAATATTATGTGTGACAACCCTTTTTTTTTTTCTCCCTACACTAATAGACAATTCCCTTATATAAAGGGACTTTTTTTTTATTCTGAATATCACACCAAGAGGGCTTGCCATGGTTTTCACAATGAATACGATAACTGCAGTGAAGAGCCTTGTAAACAAGGCTGGTGTGGCAGAGTATCCTTTTAGGAACAACTTTTGAAGCAGTCTGTCAGAAACAAGCAGGAGAAAGGCACGGGCTGTTATTACAGTTGTATTATACATGATTGGAGATCGAAAACTCGATATTCTGATGGTTTAGTAATTTTTGTCACGTGTCAGCAATTGCTGTTCAGGATCCAAGGATCAAATTTAGTACAAGCAATACAGAAGCATTATCATCTGGAGGCACCTCTGTAAGTCTCTGAGTTTCTAATAAACTTATTGTAGAAGAGAGAATATAGCACTTAGAGTGCAGGCAATCAATTACTGCAGACAGGAAAAAGCATATCACTTATTGTTTTCATAGAATCGTTTTTAGATAACACAACATTTAACAAAATAAAAGGCTGAATATTATTTCATCTCATACAATCTTGTATAAAGATATAGCCAGGCCCAGGTTAGCAAGTAGTTACTGAACGAAACAGATATTTAATTTTAAAAGAAATCGGACACAACTCATGGAGTTAAGAAGAGCCAGAACACAGCACACACAACTCTTATACTGTGAATTCTAACCTTAAACTTTCGTCTACACACCTCCACTGATTTTCAAAATTCATTGACATTCCAGTCAGGTACACTTAAAAGAAAGACCCATATTTCCTTCTAAATAATTGCTAATGCGATAACAAAACATGCATAACATTGTTAAAATACAGACACAGTGCTTGCCTATGTTATAGTTTCAAAATCTTTCAGGGAATTTTATTCCCCCTTGCCAACACAGGGGTATTTGGAAGTTCAAAAGCCAGGACAGGTGGCAGGGGGGTGGCTGGATGCTCTGAGTTCCAATTTGGTGGCTCAGTGGAGGTGAGGAGGGAAAGAGGTGAGAGGTTTCTTCTGGTTGGCACCACTTTTCTGCTCAGGGACTGCTGTGAATGAGAGCCAATGTTTTCGCTGGGCTGGTGGAGGCATCTTGAAGGGAGTTCCCCTGGCCCAGCCCCAACTCCACATGCCCTGTGCTGTCCTTCAGAGAGAAAGTGGTCGCCACTGCCTGGATTTTCTGCGGAGTCCTTGGGGGCTGACGTCACCTGCAGAGCAGTTTACCCTACCCTACCCTATCCTACCCCACCCTACCCTACCCTATCCTACCTCCTTCCCCCCCCATTGCCCCCCCCAAGTACTTTTGGACAAAAGGACAAGGAGAGGGGCCTGCTGCCCCCTAGAGTGCGACATCGTGTCCTGCTGTCTGCAAATATAACTGCACCAAAAGAAGCAGGGTTAGAACTTGATTAATTTAATAGTTTTGGTTATGATGTTGTTCTGTGTTCTGTTCTGGTTTTAGTTATATATTTATATATATATTTGTAGTTAAGAACTGTTATCCTTCTCTACACATTTTTTTTCCGATTAAAGTCTCTTAATTTCAAATGTTGGGGTGGTTTTTTCTTTGGGGAAGAGGCCCCTTGCCTAGTTCAGATAGACATCTTAGTTTTACTTTAAACTGAGACAGCCTACCAGAGCTGGAACATCTCTCTGCATGGCTGGGCCATGACAGTATGTGAAACAGGTCATAGAATTTTAGTTTGTGAGAGGCCTTAATCTGGTGTATTTCTGCAACATCAGTACCACTGGTATTCCCTGTACAGAAATGAGCCCTCCCTAAAAGTCCCAGAAACACCACTGACTTCAGTGCTATGTGGAGAAGCAGAAGATGAAGACTAAGACTCTCTTACCTTGCCATCCCTTGGTAAATAAACACTACGTGTACACCTTAGCACACACATTACATAAATACAAAGGCAGATTCCAAGTTTGCTGCAAGCACTCTATGTGTTTTAGGTGTAAAAGTCATTGAATAAATGCAGAATGACCTTGTGGAAAAGCCAAAAGAATCGAATTCCTTTTTCTGCAGGAAATCATTTTCACCATGATCTGCAAAGACACAATTCCTGGCTAAATGGCTTTCCAGTTCTCTTCTGTCACATCCTTGGCAGAACAAAAATCTTACTGCTTCATCTAGAGTCAAAACTCTTACTATTCAACACAATAATGCAATCTCCTTCCAACAAACCTGATGCACTGACCCTATCTGGTGCTGCTTTTTGATGAATGTGTTACTATTTCATGCCAACTTCAAACTTGCAGAGATGCATTAAGGATGCTCCATTCAGACCTGCCAACTGGAGCCTTTTATGTACAGTGTTGTCTTATGTTGAGAAATGAATCGGTTTGCATGAAGAAGTTTGAGAACACTTCTGAGGACAGAAAGATTGCCAAGATTACTGGGAGTTTCTCTATGTACTTTTACTTTGGTGAGAACCTGATATTTCCTATTTCTTTCTCTTTTGATGGATATTTTTGTTAGGAAATGCACTAAAAGAATTCAGATTCAAATAATAAAGCCAGGAAATTTTTCAGCAACACTCACAACAGCACACTACTGCAATAGTAGCATCTTTTCTCAATACATACACATTCCCTGCATATATTTGAAGTCTATGTATGCACACCCAGTCATACCAGTTACATAATTAACCTTGTCTTTGTGTTACTTTTTAAAAAAAAATTGTTTTCGACAGGATGCCACCAAGGGACTAAATATTTAGTCATAAGTACTCTGTGCCCTCTAGATATTAAAATTTATTAAGATGATTATCTGGCTGGGAAGACATGAACCATGTGTATTTGGTCATTATATGATACTTGATGTTGAAGGTCAAAACTGAAATAGAATTCTAGAGGTAAGATTTCTGCCTTGATCATTAAGTTAGGGTATAATCTGGGGTCAATGAACTATATTATCTGTGCTCAGCTTCCCTATCTGCAAAGGCAGGATAATAACACTTTTGAAAAACTGTCAGAGTGCCAATTCCTGTTAAGCATAGGGAGTTTTAGAACCTGAAAGCCAATCAGAAACCATGAATTGAAAATCTACAACTAATTATGGTTTCTGTAATACCATCAACAGCACAGAAACGCTTCAAGTAGGTCACATAAATAACAGCCAATATAACACAAAATCCCAAAGCCAAATATAATTCTTATTTCAGATAAAAACGGATTGAGCAGAGAAACAGATCAAAGCCACACAGCGATGAAGTACTTTTAAGTGGTCATAAACACTGAGTGGCAGTGATAAAAGAAGAGTCCACAAGTAGAGCAAGACTTGAAACACTATAAGTTTAAGTAATGGTATAGTGATAAACGTCTTTAATTTCTGCTGACATGTTAACTTCCATGATGCAAGCAAGAAAAAATACAGAAAAAACTTATCTTTGAGATAAACACGCAGCTGTTCATTAAAGCATAACCCAGAAGGATTAGTCTTTTTTGAGGATAACAGAAACCAAATTAATATCTCTTTCATGTTGGGTATTCTTGTTGCAATCTTATAAGCTCATAAAAAGCTCTGTTTAAGAATTGTGTTAACAATGATTAGTTTGTGATCCAGAAAGCATAAAAATCTAAATATGTGCTGATCAGTTTGTAAGCACATTAGCTTCTTTAGCCATATACAGGCATCACTTTATGGTCATAACAGGTGATGCACCACATTAACCATGTACTCCAAAACCTTGGTTATTCTTTCTCCACCACTCACAACTCAGCAAACTCTGAATAGCTGGGAAAAACTTCCAAGTTTCCTTCTGCAAAACTAGCTATGTGGGAGTCCAAGAACCTAAGTAATTTATACTTTCTCTGTATTCTCTTTTAATAGATAAAAAAATAAATAAATCTCCTTTTCTAGTGGACATAATGCACAAATTTTAGCATGAAAAAACCCGTTTCTTTCGGAAACTTCATGCAAAACAAACTTACTGGGGGTGAAAAGTAGTCAGCTAGAAAGCAGTCACTACAGTATGTTGGGTTTTGGCCCCAGGCACCCTACATTTGGGAAAATTATAGAGAACTGAACTGAAAATCCAGAGTAATTTTCAGTCATTCCTTCTTTGAGAATGCAATAAATATAGAGTAGTTTCTGAAAACAGACAGCATTCTTACATTTGCTGCCTCCCAGGCTGGAACACATGTTCCCTCCAGCACGCTGCAGTTGTACTTTAATGCTGTATGACGTTTTATGATAGATGAACCTCAAAGAATTTAGAAGTTTGGTTCAGATAAATTCAGATGCAACACTGAAAATTCAGACTTCTCTGATCGAGACACCAGGTTGATTCTGCATTTCCTTCACAAGATATACAGCATGTTTGGGGTTTAAATGGCTCATAAATTTCTGCTAATGCATTTCCCACAGTCCATGCACAGACATGTAGCTTAAATTATTTTGACACAACACAGTTCAGATACATTGTTCAGGGGCTACACACAAACTCTCAGAAATCTGAAAAGCACTTGTTGAACCCCAGTACAAAAGGTCTTGCCCTCCCAGAAGGCATAAATTTAATTTTAATGAGCTCTTAGTCCAAATAGAATATGACACAAAATTATTTTCAACTGTATTATTCAAAGCTGTCAGGTTGTGAAAGGATGGAAAGAAATTTACTCTTTAGAGCTACCAATCAGGCCAGTTTTGAGGTTAAGTCTCCTGGGAAATATGAGAAGTGATTCAGCTTCCAAAAGCTTTTATACCTGCCTTGCTTTGAACTAAGTATTTGCTAAATAGTACAGGAGTGTTATTGTCCACTGGGGAGCATGCTAAGATTGTCTAATTAATTTCTCTCGTAACCTTAACCAGATCTGGGTCCTTAGAGACACAAGCAAATCAAAGTCAAGCGATGTGATCTCTCTCTTTCTCTCTGTCTCCTCTTTTAGAGAAATTATTTAAATTATGAGAGACTATTTTAGGTCACTGATGGAAACCTAAATTTGGTTTTCACAATGAAGAATCCTTATGTTAATCCTCTCTACAAGGCATATTTTTAGCTTGTCTCCATAAAAAAAAAAAAAGCCTCTAATTGATAACTTATGCAAATGTTCTGCAGTCAGTTTGGTACAGTAAAAGAAAGTGTGCTAAACACTTTAACTTCCCAGTTTGCCTTTTGCTGAGAGTAACAATTTATTATAAATGACCATAAACTTTGCTTTCATCTGGAATAGAGTATTGTTGTCCAGAAAAACAGATTTTTGGTAATTGCTAGTGTGATGCACTGGTCTGGATGGAATTCAGAAGAATAAAATTCATATCAAGGTGCTCTTGCTATTTTGTAGTTCAAAAGCCATCATGCTTATGCTAAAGGTTAGATCATACATCAAAAAAATATGAGAATAACTGCCTAAAGGACTCTACACAACACCCAAATCTAGGCTTTCCCAGACACTACTGACTGATAGTGTCAGATCCTTTGCAATTCTGCACAGCTGTTTCCATAGGCTCTTGTGTTGTCCCAGGCAGCTCTACTACCTGGTTGATTTGTCCAGATTAGGATCAGAGACAAGCTGTATTTATTTTGTAGGCATAGAGGCATCTCCAGATATTGATGCAGTTGGAGAGTTTACCAACAAGATCACCACTGTATATATCATTGCATGGGCAGCCAAGTTACACATGAATTAGCTGTTGAAGCTGATAATTTATCTTGAAAATAATCTAAATTTTTTATTTTAACACAATGACAAGAGTATTTCATTTTACATCAGCACAGAAAGAGAGGAAACAGGAAAAGAGTGTAATGAGAACTTGTTTTGGAAGAATCTCACAAATGAACCTCCAAGAAGCAGTCTTGAAAGGCAAAGGAAGTCCAGGAAGGCTGAAAATTTTTCAAAAAGGAAATCTTAAAGGTGCAGGAGCGGGCTATTCCTAGGTGCCGAAAGACAAGCCAGTGAGGAAGAAGACCAGCCTGGCTGGTTGCAGTAGAGAGTTTTGGCTGGAACCACAAGGATGCCATGAGCTATGCAGGGAGAAAATACAAGGATCTAAACCCAACTAGAACTTAATCTGGCTACTACAGTAAAAGACAATTTTAAATGTTTCTATGTATACACCGTCAACTTTTCCCTCATCCACTAAGCATGTCATCTTATCATAGAAGGAGATGAGATTAGCCAAGCAGGATCTCCCTTTCATAAACCCATCCTGTGTAGACCTGATCGCCTGGTTGTCCTGTACGTGCCATATTATCTAAAGCCAGTAACTCTTGCTCCTTCAACCAAGTTGGGCAGGAGTTCTGATTTCCTTGAGGGTAGAAAAGCCCTACAGATGGATGTGGACAGGCTGAATCGATGAACTGAGGCCCACTGTATGGAGTTCAACAACACTTAGTGTCAGGTCCTGTGCTTGGATCACAACAACCTCATGCAACACAACAGGCTTGGGGACGAATAGCTAGAAAGCTGCCAAGCACAAAAGGATCTGAGGGTGTGGATTGACAGCTGACTGAATATGAGCTAGTAGTGTGCCCAGGTGGCCAAGAACATCCTGGACTGTATGAGATGTGGTGCTTAGGGGCATGGTTTAGTGGGACTTCAAAGTGTTAGGTTAATGGTTGAACTCAATGATTTGAAGGAAGATCTTTTCCAATCTAAATGATTCAATGATTCAGTGATTCTAAGCAGCAAGACTAACACAAGCCTTGCTTGGCTTTTCTAGTCAATGATGATACAATTATTCTCCCTCTAAAAGAAAGAGATGACTAGAAACATGTTGAAAACAAACACCTGGCTTCTGTATATTTTTAGTAGATTATTGTACTATCATCCTCACCACACTTTCTGAACAAATGGATAGGCAGCATAAATAGCATTTATCACATGGATTTTGACATTTTTTTTTTCTCCCTAGCCAGTACACAAAATTAGTTACCATATGTTTGCACTTTGGTATGTATATTCATTTTACAGGATACAAGATCAGATGTACTAGCTTTGTTCCTAGATTAAAAGACAACGGAGTTACTGGTAACTGTCAGTTCCTGGGAGGAATTAATTTCCTGGTTTTGACTCCTTCCCTGGCCAACTTCTATCAGCAGCATGGGGGAGTTGTCCTCTTGCAACAACTAGAAAACAGCAACGTATTTGTTATCTGAGAAAGCAAATGAGACAGAAATTACAATTGCAAGAATTTAATGACAAAATTTTCTTCCTTGTGGTATTAAAATTGGTTGTTCTGGATGAGACTAAGGATCTCTTTTACACACTCTTAGCCTAATGTCCCAGATGAGATTCTTAAGTGGGATGGAGGGGAGGGGATATCAAGATGGATGTGCAAACAAGGCAAGCATAGAGCAATCTTTTATTATTCTACCTTCCCAGTATCCATTAATCAATGGATTGGAAAGTTCTGAGCCAGAGTGATGCTGGGACCACTGTTTCTCTTGGAGAAAAATTTGAAGAATTTCATCCTGTAAGAACATTTCTTGCTCTTTTAACCCATTGACAGTCTTAATCACCACGACAAATGTATGGAAAAGTTGCTTCCCTCTGTCTGTCTCAAAATTTATCTGAATTCCCTGGAAGTACCCTAGTTCCTATGATGTGAAGGAAACTGTAGGAAATCATTCCCTTTTTAATTTTTCAGTGCCATTCAAGTTCTCTGTTCTTCCTCAGTTGTTTTTTTTCCAAAGAATCGGTCCTAATTTATTTCATCTCTGATATCGATACTGGTTTTGATCTTTGTTTGTCCTGACCACCCTTCTCTGTTGTTTTATTTTTCTTCAGCTAATATATGTGATTTAAGACAATTGACCAAAATGACACAAATTAGATCACCATAAATCTACAGAAAAGGATGGTATTTCCTATTTTTTCCTCAATTACTTACTACAGATAGTTTCACATCTAGCTAACATTTGCTCTGATTTTAAAATCCATCTCATGAGGGGTAGGAACTCATCTACAAACAATGTCCACATACTTCTGTAAGTATTTTTTCTATGTTTATAACCATGCTTTTACCATTACTTGCTAAAATAAAGGTGTACAGCACCACTGGAGATGCTTTGCCTCCAGCTGCCTATTTTGAAGGATACAAAGCTCTCCAAAAGCACATGGAAAATGTACCAGTTGTGTGTAGATCTCAGACACATGAGGGAGCCTCAAACGGCACAAGACATCCATGTTGTTGAAACTGAACTGAGTCATTACTACCATGCAAACCTGCTGCCACGCTCCATACTTGGTTTCAGCAGTGATTAAATAACTGTCTGCCATCTACCCGCTGTTCAGCTCCCTTTTGACCGACCACCACAAGTCTCAGAGTACATCAGCCATGTGGGATTCTATTCCCTGGCTGCACTGCCGCTGGCTGGGTTGGTGGGTTGGGCTCTAGCAGCCAGACCCTATCTTTCCATGCTTCTGGCCACTGGGACTCCTTCATCCATCACAGCACCCTGACACCTCAAGGCAGAAGAGAATTGTACTGTTTAATTTCCTTAAGAGCCTTCAGTTACTCTGCAATTCATTTTCAGTTGCTTGTGGCTTTTTGCTAGCTACCTTCTTGCCTATCAGCTTGCCCTTCCAGAAAGCAAAAGGGTTAATTGTTTCCTACATATCATTGTAGGAAAAAAAAAGAGTAATACATTACACTCACAATTCTGTATTTGATGGATATGTTATGAATAAAAATATGTCATCACTCCCTCTTATAATTACATTTTTAGCTGCTCATGTTCAGTGCAGCAATGTCAACAGATGGCTTGCTAACAGCACAGTTTTTTCAGGTTGTTGTATTGGCAACAATCAGGTCAGAATCCCATGTTTTTCTCTTTGGTTTTGCAAGTGTTCGTCAATACTTTCTAGCTGATTTTAGTTTACTTACTGGAATCCTATACAGCTCCAGCTGCCATGTTGAATTTAATCTAGAAAAAAATGTGTGCTTCTGGCTAGTTTAAAAGGTAATCTAGTGCAAAGATTTCCCACACCTCAACAGTGAAGACGCAAGAATCAAACATTCCATGATATTATATATCTTCTTCCAACAGATTCCTAAACATGCGTATTGAGGCTCTATAGTGAGCAAGGAAACATAGAGAATATCTAAAGACCAGGATGCATAAGGGTCAGGTGATATACTTGCAGGAATGTTTCACTTACCACAAACAATATACACCTTGCTGTCAGAGTTAAAAGTTTTAATCAAAATTTAAAAATAAAGGAAGGAATAAATACCATCTCACAAATTATATATATTCCGGTATTGTGATACAATTTGAAATATTTTCAGCCAATATGAAACATATTCAGCTATACTATTCAAATTCTTCTTGTTTCTATTTTCACCCTATGCCATAAAATTCATTCTAGTGTCAATACACAGTAAAAAAATTCCAAATTATCTTCATAGTATCTCCTTCCTTCTTTCATTACACAAAGAACTCCATATTGCCTTTTTTCTAAGTCATTGTCAAAGCACAGTATCCATATTCAGGTTGGTGTCCTAATTCACCATGTCAAAAAGGAATGCAGTACAGAAGAGAAGACACAGGGCACAGGGTATTGAGACAGTTGTCATGGTTTATTGATCTGAGTCTTTTATTTGAGATTGGAAATGACTAAAACAGTGAAAAGTGGGAATATTAAAAGTGATTAATCAGACTAAGATTATCATATCAGTAATACAAATATGCAACAACAGTAATACATTTTTATATAGCTTTGACAGTTGAGTTCAAAGCACATTACAAAATAAGTCAGTCTCGTGTTCTTTTCCAACAAACAGAAAAATTGAAGCCATTTGGGTTAAAAGGTACCTGTCTAATATCAGAATCAATAACAAAATCATCTTCATATAGCAGTAGTTCATATTCATGTAGTTAGAGTTCATATTCGTGAATATTTCATTAGTAATATTCAGGGACCCCACACTTTGAGCCACTCTTTCCTGTAGACACATCTTGAAATCTCACAAGTTGCTAGATAAATTTGTACTACCACATATTTGTTAAAAATTTGATTTATTCATTGTCACTTCATGTTAAAATTCTTTCTGGATATTCATAAGTTTAAAACCAAGGATCTTCAGGCACAAATAAAATCTCAGCCTCCTATATGGGTGTCATGGTACCGGAAAGGACTAGCAGTGTGTTGGGAATGAGGACAAAACTCAAATCTTGCCAAGATAGATAAAGTGCCTGGAAAAAAATATGCCACAATTCAGCAAGGATAAGAACAAGATTCTCTATTGAACACCACAGTAAACCAGACAGCACATGGCTGAATAACAGTTGTGCAGTTCTCTTGAATAATCATGCTTTAGAAAAGATGTGCAACAACTGTGAGTCCAGAGGGAACAGGAATGGCTGTGTATGAGAAAAGGCTGAAGAACTGGAGTTGTTTAGCCTAGAAGGGGTCTGATAAGTTCTTGAACTCGTGATATCTTAAGGAGCTGTTTTTCTTTTAGCATTCTCCTTCATAACAAAGAAGAAACAGGGAAAACGACCCGTTTCTATCACAGAATCACAGAATTCTTTAGGTTGGAAAAGATCTTTAAGGTCATCGAGTCCAACCTATGTTTATATGGATAATAAATGGTGAGTTTAGAGTGTAGGGTATTGTGATATTATGAAGACAGTTTATTACAGTAAGTACAATGAAGCAGTTGAGTAAGTTCTCTATAAAGAGAATTTCTGTGGAATTGTCCATCACTGCAGAAAAGCTTGGAAGAAGGTTTTTACTGAGGAAAACTTATACAATGTCATGATGGCATTGTACATCTCTGAAAATGGCCGCTGATGAGGTTAATAAGTTACCAGTAAACCTGAAGCTGACAGGTTGCAATGCCAACGAAAATATAACTGAAACTAATTGATCTTTACAGTTGTGTTCAAGCCACCTCCAGATAATTCTCAAAGAGGAGGACTGACTGCTTCTAAATCTTCCCTGATGATTTTGTAGACTATAAAACTCCTACGATTTAAAATTTATTTAGGAAACATACAACTAGCCAAGGTTATACTTAACACAAGAATAAATATAATGAAATTGATGAGAAATGATTCAACATAAATAGGAGGAATCATGACTACAGACGACTGTGGCTGTAAACACAGCAGACACCATAAATTAAATGCCAAATAAAGAAACTTTGTAAAACACATCTTCACAACTATGAAAAGCACAAGAGAACACAATGAATAATGGGCTTGTTTACAGACATTTTAGAGCTCTCTGTATGACCTCTGATAACCTCTTATCCAGTCTGATGACTATAGTTCTTTTTTCTGCACTGCTTCTTGCAAGACAGCCTGAGTGAGCTTGCTATGTTCAAATTATTAATTTAAGTAAATCACAGTGTACAGAGTAGTGCAGTTGCCTTCCTCATCCATCTGACCTATTTAAGACTTACCAATTTGTAAAGAAGAGGGAACAATAGATGTGGGATAAATGTCTAGTTTGTTGGGCGTGAGTGAAGTGTCTAATCCTAACTTACAAGTTTTGAAAAAGAATTCAACACTGTAACACAGCAGCTTTAATGTCAGTCATTGGACATGGAGCTCCACTTTACCTGACAGTGTTTGCATCGATGGTTTGTCCATCCCTATTCAGTAGCTTCCCTGATGTTCGAAGTTGGACAGCTAAATGAAGGCCTTAATCAAGGTGTCAGAGAGCTGTCTTTGTTCTTTGGTGTTCCTCTCCCTCTGACAAAAAAAAAGCTACATAAAAGATCCTCTGATGTATAGTTGTGCCTGAAGGAACATAAAATCCCACTTTAAGGGAGTCTTGTACATTTCCAGTACTACAAATCTGGCTCACTTTATTTGAATTTCCTGACTTATTAGATAAACTAAACTCTCAGAAACCACTTGCTATCTCAAAGTCTGTCTCAATTTAAATTATCTATCTGTATTTTGTTTTGCTAAAAATTGAGACAGCTACCAGGAAGACAATTATAATGACGTTTTTTTCTGCCCCGGCTCTGTACAGATGATTATCCATCTATACAATTAATCATACAATGTGAGATAAGCAATGAACATTTTAGGAAGAGCAATAGGTTTAAGACTTAAAACAGGATTTCTCTATCAGGAACATACTCATCAAAGAATGAAGAAGGTATAAAGAATTTACATTACAAAGGAAAAGACATTGAAACTTTATGATGTGTGCTTTTGTTACTCTAAAAATCTTCTTATAAGTGAAAAAGAAATATAAAGGCTAGAATTTATTGTTAGTATAATAGTCCAATAAAGCTGTTGTTGTTATTATTGTTGTTATAGTTGTTGTTACTAATGTTATTATTATCTCAAGTCTTATTGTTACAGAAAGTTAATATGAAAGTTAATATAAAATTTAATGAACGATTTCAGTATTCATAAAAATTCTCAATCATAATGAACTTTTTATACCCATACCACAGTATTTTCCCATTTATTTAGTGTCAATTAAATTAATCATTTGTAGCAAAGGCTGCCCTTCCCTGTCCCATGCTAACAATGTCACGAGCAGTAGTCTGAGTGGATTTGGAAGCACATCTTCAGTTTGTCTGAGCAGCTGGAGGATACAGCAGGTTGACAGCATCTCAGGTGTACTGCTAAGGATGCTAATGGTAGTATGCTTATGGCTTCCTCTTCCTTAATGTGCAGTCTGCTTATGTGTTTGGTGCATGCTTTTACACATTGATTTTCGTTTTCTGGTTTGCAAGTTCACTTCACATGAATTTACTACTCATGATGCATTTTATGTATGTTAGATGCTTCTATTTTGTTCTCTTTTTTACCACTGAAACTAGTTTTGCTCAGCTCCAGGTCTGCATTTCTTTCACTAACTATTGGTGAGTTGTTAATAGCTTTGAGGTCCCCATTGTCAGCCTGTGTCTCACTTCTGATCATCCCACCTGTACTCTGCTGCTCTGAGTCTTGTGGCACTGTATTTCAAGGCTTCTGCTGTCATACCAAATCTGTATTTCTCTACATTACATTTTTATGCTAGAGTCATCAACAGCTCTGTGGACCTTTGCATTCATGGTTTCATAGCGTAGGGAACTAGATTATTTTACAATTTTTGCAAGTTAGGACAAAGAAAAATTGCTATTAATTTAAAGAAAAGGAACAATTGCTGCTAGTTCCTGCACCAACTGCAAAAAAATTTGTATACTTTCAGAAATACATTAAGTCTTTAGATAAAGACAATATATCCCCAGTAGTATTCCAGGTCAGAGCATTTTTTGATCTTTTGCAAGTATTGCAGATGTTACCAGAAGGCAAAATAGCTTACTCTAATTCCCTAGCACCAGTCTGTAAACACAAATGTTAGAAATAATTTTTGTGCCTTGATTTACAAGGCCACTAACCAACTTACGTAAGGAAATCATCACAAACTGTAGTTTTAAACAAATTTAATGTGTTTAGTTACCGAGAACAGCCTCCTCAAAGCATTTATGTGTGCTGAATATATTCAAGAACATGTATTATGTCATTTTTAATGCCAGAGTGAAAAAAGTTTGGGTTTATTGGGGGGGAGGATACAAATATCAATCAAGGAACCAATGCACAGACATTTCTCTTTTAGAAGATACATAAGGAGAATCTTACAATGCTATTACCTGCTTTGCACTTTCACTACTATCACAACCAGTAAAAAGAAATATTTTATGTACATCGGCCAAATGTTACTTTTATGAACTAGGAAGGTGGCTTTTACATTACATATATTTTCTACCTGTATAAACAAACCAAACCTCATAAAAAGGGTATTTTAAAAAAGTACTTGGACATATCTTTAAGTACAAGCTCTGTGGAACATAATAAAAATGTTTAGAATTAGGCAGACGTAACACTGTCCAAATCAAATCTTGATTGTGTTCTCAATTTTCACATAAATCTAAGCAAACATAACAACTTACGTTACAGGATATATAAACCCATTGCAGACTATATGCAATTAAATGTGAGCAACCCAGGACACAAACTAATCCTTTCTTGCAATTCAAATAACCCTGTCATTTGTATTTGTATGAGCTTAATCGAGTAGCTTAATTTGGGTCATGACCAGTGCTGGGATTGGTAAGGATAACTGTTTGGGTCCAAAAAGATTAGTCTCACTGACTTTTAAGGATTTCTTACTTGCATAACATATCCACATGCTTTCACAGTTAGCTTCTCACTTCTCCATTCAAATACACACACCCTGATGCATATTGCTCTTTGAGAATGAAGAATTAGGTAGGAAACCTGATGTAAAGCCAGTGAAATAATTAATTTGTAAACTTACAACAGGAAAGAGCAGGGAAATCTCACCTAATAGAAGACAGCAGAGTAACAAAACAAGCTAAAGTCTTTGAAAGCTCTGTAAACAATACTTGGGTTTTTTGCATTGTTATTTGGCTGGGAACACTGATGTGCAAGTTATGCATGTGGAAGATGTTTAGCTGTGGTAGTTCAAGTCTGATCATCCAAATGGCTTTCTCAATGAATCTTGATGAAGACACATATCCTAGAGGCAAATTCATCACTAATATCCATTTTAGCTTGAAAAAGTCACTTTATGACATACTGTGTTGCATGCCTGACTAATCCCAGGGGCTGAATAATTCATGGCCATTATGAGACAGACCTTTTTAAACTCCTGGAGTTCTACATTGTCATCAAGCATCACAGCAGCTCCACTGATCATTTAGTTCAGCTAGAAATAATCTGGTGTTATGTCTTTAAAGTAAGGTGTTTCTATTTGTATCACAGTGGTCATGATTCCACCTATTGAAACCTGGCATTATAGCTCAACTAGAGACATTTTCAGTTAACCAAGGAAGTGCTGGAAATAACAAAGCTTAACTGGACAAAACAGTCCTGCCCCTTCAGCTTCTCTGAACCTCTAAAAATCTTTGTTCTTCAGTGCTATGAAACTGAACAGTAAAACGTTAACCAAAGAGTGGCAACCCTGTCACCACTGGTAATACTATTCTCCATTTGGAAGCTGTAATAGCTGAAGATACATTACCATAAGCAAAATGAAAAGGGATAATTGGGAGATAAAAATAGATTAATTTAAAATTCTTTCACTTAGCATGAAGAACCCAGAAATTAGAGTTAGAAAAATGTTGTTATTCAAAATTATACAAAATTATTCTAATCACTGTGTTTTAATATTTACAATTGAAATTTTAAAATCTTCTTTTTTTCACATGACAAAACTAAAACTTTATTGTTTTCCCCAGATCTGTGTTATCTTGATTCTTTAATCAGATGCCTTTCTGAAAATTCTCCATTTGAGAATATTTTTAGTGGTGTAAATCTGATTATAAATGTGTATTTTTAATTTTTTTTCTCCCCTTCCCTTATCAGTACTTCAGCATTTGTATGCCATCATTATGTTCTCCTGATTTTTGTGGCTTTATTAATATTCTGAAAAATAAAAATTCCCCATTAAATTTCTAAATTGGTAATTGCTAGATATTAATTTTATTCATCCTTTTGGTAGATAACCTCAAGTTGCCAGACAAGGCATTTCCATTCAAAAAAATATGTCTTGTATTCCTCTTTAGCAGGAATGATTTGATTCTCTGAAGAAAATCTTTGCCACATTTTTTCACATGCATAGCTGAAATGGATATTTGAAGTAGCAGATGCTGAAAACATGAACCTGTCATTAAACTCTCTTGATCCCTTCAATTAAATCAGTTATGAAAAATATATTTTAATTCTCTGTGGTGTCCCGCTATTTTCCGTCCTGTTTCTGTAACTTTCTCTCCTGCTATCATCAATCCTTTGAATCACAGCTAGCAGCAGCCATGACTGCACCAACATGTGCTGCAGAACATCAAGCATTAGGCTGGGAAATAGAAAAGAGCAGGTAAGACTCTAGGCTTCCTTTCCCATGAAAGGTTGGACCAGATGATCTTTCAAGGTCCTTTCCAACCTGGGGTGTTCTATGATTCTATAGCTGCACGATAACGCAGTGAACACATACGGTGTCTTTGGCATCCCATGGAGCCAGGGGTTCAACTGGTGTGTTTCCGCTAATTTCCAGTGGAGATAAGGAGGCAAAGTAAGCTCTTAGGGAGTAAAAAATGCTTGATGTATACAGTGACTTCTAGATCCTGCTGCACTACTGGGACCCCAAGGCTCAGTTTCAATATAGACAACAGTCACAGTAATCACAAGTATTACTGTCATCATATGAGAAGAGAGGCAAAATAAAAAAATGTGTGCTGTGACTATACATGTTCTTTTTATGACTTTTGCATCCCTTCAGCTTGTCGTACTTTTTTTTTTTTGAAAAAAAGGAATCATCCAAGTAGAGATCTAGTAAATTCTCTGGTATAAAGAGTACTGTAAACACTTTTTAAATTTGTTTTACTCATTCTTGAATCTCTGATATAGTGTATCTGTGTCTATAAGCAATTATACTTTCAGTTTCTTTAGGATTAATTTTCAGCTGAATTTTGCTTTTCCACTTAGGCATCCAAACCTGTACCATATTGTCATCTTTGGCAATGTCAATAAAGATTAAAACTAAAATTGACTGGGAAAACAAAAAGATAACAGCAATTCAGTGATTTCTTCCTTTCAAAAATTAATATTAATGTTTAAAGCACACACAGAAAAAAAAGAAGTGTCAGATTTTTTCATATTTGGTTTTAATTTAAAAATAGGATTACATTTTTAAGCAAAGTGTAGTAGAAATCTTTAGTTCTAAGGAAATCAAAATTACTAGTTCACATTAAATAGAGGCTAGCAGAGTCTTGATCAATTAAAGGTTTAATGCTCTGAACTGAACAAATAAGTGCTATCTAAGTGCTGAGAAGTATTATTTCAGTCAAGGTTATTAGGCTTTCTGCAATTTTTCCAAAATTTGAAACTGGTGGTTTTTATGAGAATTTCCAAAACATAAATAAATATATATCCAGTGGTACATCAAATAGCCTACCTGACTAAGAGAAGGTTAATTTTATTGCCCTTAGCCCTTTTTTCTTCCTAGAGAAAGATGAAAAAATGCCTTGAATGAGATCACACTGCAATATTTCTCTTTTATGTTAACGCTGTTTGTCACAGTAACTGCCAATTTACTACAGTGAGTTTGCAGATTATCTAGAAATTGCTCCTTTTCTCTGGTCCCTCTCCAAAGTAAAGTTGGTCATGTCAATCAAGCTTATTTTTATTGGGTGGAATTAAGGCAGTAGTAGGTTAAAGAGCTTAAAAGGGACAAAAATAGAAAAGATTCTGGTGGTTGAAAAATGCTCCTCTCAATTTGCAGCTTAGTGCATAGAGGGTTTTAACAATAGAAAACCCCCAGACTGAGCAGTTGGACAGCATAACAGCTGGCTCAGAGCACTGATATGGTGCTCTTCAGAGAAAACACTAATAACTGTTATATGAATAACCTAGGATAATGTGATTTTGAGCACTCTTTACATCCCCAAATATGATAATAATTCCAAAATTGATTTACTAGCATGATTTAATTCCATTAAAATCTATACATCTGCCTAGTTTTATAACAGTTACTCTTCAGAATAGAAAACACTTTACAATTTGGACTTGGTTTTCATCTTTTAAAAGTATCTTTTTACATATATCATAAGCTCTTGATATTCATATTTATCTGGCAAAGTCTTTTGAGACATGGTTGCTCTATTTTTTGCCACTCTATATTCACTACTCTTGCTGCAAGTTTGGCAAAGGATGAGATAAATTTTAGTATATTAAATTATCTATTTTCTATCTCATCTTTGATAGAAGTTTCTTAAAACAAAACTGCATTAAGTTGCTATGAGATAAAAAAAGTAGACTGAAATGCCATCAAGAGGTGACAGAAAAATGTCTCATGCTTAGCAGTACTGATAAAAGATTACATCGAAACACCATCAAGATTTTAGTTCAGATTGCCAGAACATGTAGAGCAGGAGTAAATCTCTCAAATTATGCACTGGATGATTGGATGTGACAGCAAAGTATCTTTCTTTTATGTCATTTTTAGCATCAGAGCTGGATCATCTAGAATAAAATTAAATAATGAAACTAAGTAGAACTAGATGAGCGAGGTAAATGAGTAGAATCAGATGCACAGACATGTATGTCACATCCAGCTCCCCAAATTAAATATGGTGTAATCCCATATTTTTTCTAACAGATGAGTCATGATTGCCAAGATATTAGAATTTTTTTGCTACATCCTTCCTTCATCATGAAATATGTTGGTTTTCTTAATCATTTAATTAGCTTATAGCAATATTCTTAGGAAAGTACAAAAGATTGAGCAAGACATCATACATTGTCATCTAAATCAATATTAAGCACATTAATATTTGAAATAATGCAGTATTTTCCCATATGAAGAAGAGGAAAAAAATGATACACTATGCACATTTATGTGGTACCATTCAACGTCTCTTAAAAGCAGCAGTTCTTGATTTTGAGAATTACGATAGCTGTTCTTTGAATTCTTCACAGACACCACCCTCATGCATGGAAGGAGTAAGAGCGTGAAAAGTGTACTCACGGTGGTATGATAATTTTGTCTTGGGTCTTTTGTCTGTTTATCTGATTCAAAAGCACTTACATTGGAGCACTCACTCCCAGGAAGGGCAGCAAGGAGGCCAAGGCTCAGCGAGCAACAAGTGTGCACTTGACTTCTTCAAGAGTGTTATAAAGAACTGAAAGTAAGAAAACACTGCAGCAAAGAAGAAATGCTTTGGCAGGAATGCTCTTACCTTCTCTTTTCCAGCTCAGGAGTTTTTCTAGCCACCAACAGAACCAGCATAATACAAAATTATCCTTAATTTTGCAAGTGTTGCTAAACCAGTCAGTACAAGAAACCGAAGTCACTTCAGAAACCCACCCAAATCTCATAATATTTTTCTCTGTAATAAACACCACACTGTGATATGGAACTTTCTAAGTCTATGTGGAAGATCTTGTGAAATATGACGGGGTTTGAGGCAGTGGGTTTAGATTATAGTGGTTGCAGATTCCTGAAAAGTTCAAAATAACTACCCTAGGATATCTTCCCTTTTTTTCTCACCTTCACAGTCCTAAGATAGGAATATATTTTCTGGAACATTTGTGTACTCACAAATACAAACATACTCCTTTTCTTCCTGTGTCACAGTCTGATAATGTCCATCAGTCTTGATATAATTCTCATTGACATGAGCGTAATGACAGACTACAGATTCAGTGAAGTGTGAGCAAAGTAGTTTTCTACTGCAAACGTCTTACCTGAACTTGTGATTGTAATAGCTTATGACAAATACATTCTTTTAAAATGTTCTTTATTTTTAAGCTAAATACAGTGTCCCTCACTTACTGTAGTGGGCCAAGCCCCGTATACCTCAGCACTTTGCCCCAGACCTCCTTCACACTTCTCTGGCCACAGTCTAGCACCCTGCATGAGTGCTTACCCATCCCAAGCTTCAAAATCACTGTTACGAGCGTATTTTATAGCTGCTCCCATGCAAGCTGACATCAATTTGACAGTGCGTGACAGCTCCATAGTGAGAAGAGAGTTATCTAGTATTCTGCAAATGTGTAATTACAGACTTAGTAGTTATGTCAGAAGCTGCTAAAATAATGTCCCTAAAATATGGGACATACCTGGAAAAAATTGCTTAAAAAGCAGGGTTTGATCTCTTCCCATTCCCCTTTCCTCCCCCATCACCTTTCCCCGGGAACATTTTTAATAATCAGAACAACTTTCCCTCCAAAAATTAAAAGAAAAATAAATCCAACTGAGTACAAAAATTCTATACAGGCAAAAATGTCTCCTATCCAATTTATACTGTATTTAAATCAATCAACTGGTTTTGTCTCTATATAAGCTTTTGCACCAAACCAGGAACCAAAACCTTACACTATCCAGGTATCCATAAACAGATGAGTTTAAAATGCAGCTATTTAACAACATTAAATAGATCTCATGAAAAGTTATTTCAACTTTTGAATTGGCTAATTGGCCAACAGCCGATATAAAGAGATTAGAGTTTTGTACCTTTAGAAACTAGAGGAGAAAAAGATAATTTTAAATCAAATTCCTTTCTCAGATCCAACCTGGCTTCTCTGCAACTTGGAAATTGTTACTGCTGAGTTCATAACAGGGCCAAGTTCTCCAAAAAAAATGGAAGCTAATACAGTACTAGTTTAATATCTGTTTAGTGTATTTCTTTTCTTATTCCTTCATTTGTTTAAGTTTAGGGTTTACAAATATTAACACATTCTTCAGAACCGTTATACATAACACGCTACAACTTATTGAAAATTAGGTGGAAAGAGAGTAATAGTTCTCTGGTGAAGTAAATTAACTTTCTTGTGGAAAGTCACCCTTTCTGAAAAATCATCATATCTAATCTAACATTGTCCCTGTCCTCCAGTTCAGCTCCACAGTTTTGGTCAAACTTGTTCAAAGCTTGTAGTCTCCATCATCAATAGACTTACATCATGAATGAATTCTGGATATTATGTGCCCTTACTCGTATACTCTTCAAAATTTGAAAAATATACTTAGAAGAGTAGAGGTTATTGATTCTTTCATGACGATAACAACATACTATATTATCTCTATATACTTCCATCTGCATCCAATTCAGAGAAAATGGAAAGTATTTTGGTACAGCAGCCTCCTGATATTTCATGTTCATATTTACAGGGCCTTCTGTCTTTCTTATCTGTATGGTAACGAAGACGAAAACTCACTGAAATGGAAGTAATCCTGACTATCTATGATGTGCAATGTAGTATGAAATTGTACACACAAACATTTATACTACAATAGTAGCCCTACACTAGCTGATAATTATGTTTGATTACTCAGCCCCTGTGAGGATTTCTCAGAGACCTGATTCGCCACACCATTAAGATATTTGTAACTGAAATCATAATGCAGCTTGATGTAAATTAGACAACAAAGTTCTTTTGCCATGTTGTTAGCTTGTGCCATTAGATGAAGCAGCAGGTAGCATTAAATGAGAGCAAAGAAATGAAAACAGCATGAGAAAGTAAATGTTAATTAAAGACAATGACTAGAAGAAACAAGGTTTCCCAGCAAGCTTTATAAAACTCAATGTCACGTTTAGCCAAACAGTACTCAAAGGCAACGCAAACTCTCTTTTCTCAAACTTCCTCACCAATCAAGAAAAAATGTCTTGAGTTTGTGAAATGCATTTGCTGATTGTCGAATGGTTGTATTTTTACAGCAACAGATACTAGAATGAGTAAATGCTAAACCTGGAAATTTCAATCATATTTGCCACAAACAGACACAAATAAACGTATTCAGACAGCTACTTTTTTGTAATAACTCTTGTGTAATTGCTACTGGCTTATGCCACAAAGTAAATTAATGGTTCATTTATACGAATCAATGTTAGAATAAGAAATGAAGAGAAAAACTGAAAAACCTAGAGGTTGCCTATACAGACAGCTAGTGTTGCGGACTTTTTCAGGGCCATATCATGTACAGTTCAACATCACTGGTATTTCAGCAAAAGATAGAATAAGAAATAAAAGTCTGATAATACTGGAAACGGGGAGCACTGCACTTGCATATCTTGCTCATTCGATAAACCAGATAAGGAGGCTTTGAGTAGAATTACAAGCATTTATATCTGCTGAGAGCTTGGCTTAGATGGCTTTGATCTTGCCCTCTTTTAGACCTCCAGATGTGGTTCCTTCCAAAGAAATCATAATGGATTACAAAATCAGCTTTTGTCCAACTCTCACCACCATTATCACTGTGCCACCAACTTCCGAGGATCTGTCAGACATTTTGAGCCATATTAGATGAAAAGGAACTGTAACGATGTAAAGACTAACAGATCTGTCTGGGGAGAATATGTAAAACACCTTAGAGAGCAAGAAAGTTGTTTTGCATAACAAAAGCAGCTTGATGATCTTATCAGAAGTATAACAGCAATGCCAACATCTCTCTTACTATCAGTTTTTCTCTTGATGCAAAATATTTTATAAGGAAAGACAGAATTTTTATCTTTGTTTTACAGACTGAGGCATAAAGAAATTATTTGTTGAACTTCAGCCAGCAGATGAAGGGTACGGACAAGATTTTGAGGATCACAATCCTTGGTTCAGAGTGATCCCAATGTGCGTTCAATGAAGAGCAGTTATGAATGAAAGCAAAAGGAAAGGAGACAGATGTACCAATCAACATATTTTCATATGGATTTCCTACTCCTACCAGAGGTTCTCATGCAGTTAGTTCAGTGTCCCACTAACACCTTAAGTGCACTCATTCATACATCCCAGTGGAGGTGACAATGTCCAAGATTTACCTTTCTCCTGAAATCACACAAGGAAAAATCCCTCAGGAACAGACACTGAAACTGAAATTGCCTGGTTTAGCATACTGAAAAATACTATTAGGACTCAAGACTACAGAAAATAGCATTTCCTATGACAAATTTTACTCTCTAGTACTCAGTACAGGATAGAGACTACCACAGGGAAGAGGATTGTTAGTGCAAGGATAAAAATAGCTCTAGGACAATTCTTTCCCAGTTAATGCTGTGGATTAACTAGCACCAGACATAGAACAGTTTCTTCTGTTTCTCCTACTAGAGCAAGAAGAAGTAACAAGGAGTCACTTGGGTGTCTCTTCCAAAATGTTTCTGTATAAGAGAGGAATGCTGGTCATAGTTCTCCAAAGAGAAGAAAATAATTTTGGGTCTTTGTTGGTATGGATCCCAAGGGCTCAGCTTCCAGCATTTATTATTGGTATTATCTCATCTCAGCTGGTGTTATCTAGCAAAACAAAAGGAAGTTTGAAAGTGACATTTCTTTTATCCAAATATACATCCATAGAGACAAACCATAAATGAAAACACTTTTTAGTCTCTTAAAGTTCCCTCTCCTCCTCAAAAAGAAAAAGTAAAATCTTATTGCTAGGAAAACTCGTGCATTTGTCTGAATATTGGTAAGGATCTTACTGGAGATTTTACCCCAGCACAAGCTTATTTTCAACAACTTCCAAAATCCTAAGTCAAGCAGTTCCACATGTGTATGTAAAAATAAAACAACACAAAAAATAAACAACTAACCAACCAACCATGCAAATACATACACTACCACTAGCATCCCATTTGCACACTTTTCTTCGCATGTTTATCACACCACCAGTCTGAACTGTGGACAATTAAGACAGCAGCTCTACAGCAAAGAGGATCAAATCCTCTTAAAGTTGCATATGGCCCTTTAATCTAAGTACTCTGTACAGAGGACTTAGTTCTAGTGCTCACCCCACATGAATCAGCTCAAACTCTGTAACTGACCTCATTTGGCATCTGTCAGAAACCAAAAGCAGTATCATCCAGCTGTTCACTTTAGTAAAACATACAATTGTATAAAATAAATATAAAACTATAAATTTAATCCTTTGGAGACTCAGCACTACTTAGTGGTAAAAATTCAATTGCTAAGGTTTTTTAGTTCTAGGATTTAAATATCTTCTGAACGAACCCTCTCCAGTTCCAATTCCTGCCCCAGAGATCTTCTGCTGTGTTTTCTCACTCTGTATTAAGACTCTGTCATAGCATGTGGGATTCTTTTCTTCCCTAAAATAGAATTCTTTTCTCAGGGTGAAAGAGAATTTTCAATGTCACTTATCATCACTGAGAAAAGCATTCAGCAAACTGTTTACCAGGGATTAAAAAAGGACTTTAGCCCTTCATACTCTTTCTTAAAAGTTGCAGTTCCTCTTACCTCCCTTGCTTCCTGACAGAAATGGTACTAGTCTTCATCTAATACATGAAGCACTGGTCAATAAAAAACCAATATAAACATCTACCCCTCTTGCCTTACTCCAGGGTAATTCACCCTAAAAGGAGCCTTTACAGTTTCAGTAAGGAGCCAGATCTTTCCCACTGTAAATATGGCAGTTGAATACATTATCAAAAATTACATTTTGAAGCATTAAGAGATAAGATTACATTGGGAGAAAACAAAAGTTTAAGGGGGAGATAGGAAGGTGCCCAAAGATTGTACTAAGTAGAAGAAAATATAACCGATGATCATACTGCTAAGGGAGGTCTGGGCCCTTCTCTGCGATGACTGCATGTGTCTACTTCTGACTGCAAAGGAATTAGATGCCTCCATCAGCACCCAAACAGGCCCACAGAAGAAAGCCAAATATTTCAGATACTAGGAGAGGACTATCAGTGTTGTACAGACAGGCTGGTGGTAGAAGGAAGAAAATAAGTGGCTAAAAGATGGGAATTCATCGAGGGAAAGCTGCTAGGTAAAAGGGTAGGAGAAAGGTCACTGCTGGCCAAAGGTTAGAGGCTAATACTGCAAGATGGATGAGAAAGGGGGAAGTCAGTAAAAAGGAATGGAGATTTTATAACAAAAGAGAAGGAGGAGAATGAATAAGGCCCTGAATGACAATTAATTAAGAAGGAAACCAGGAATGACAGAGCAAGCCCACAAAGTGGACTTTGCAAAGTAAACTGGGTTAAAAGGCCAGTAGTAGGACAGGCAGGACTGAGGCAGGAAAGTCTTTGGCAAGAAATAGCATACGGTTGGCAAACACAAGACCCACGGGATAAATCCAGCCATCCACCTTGTTTTATGCATCCTGGCACCTTCCACCCAGCACCTTGTTTCTACTTGGAAGCAGCGCCGAGCTCCTTGCCCCCACACTCCTGCCAGCGCGCCTCTTACGTGTGCAGCGTGTGTGATTACTTACCTTTCAGAATGACAAAAAACATCTGAAATTCCTGTACCTCCTGTCCGTAAATATCTCTGAAACCACTGTTGAGACATGCCATTTATCTTTAGTCCACTTGGAGAATTTATGTTAGCCGTTACTAAATGTTATATACTCAGCTGAAGCACTAGGAATTTGTTGATTCAATTTAAGGTGCCAAATCTTCTGAAGAACTGTGAAGAAAGAACTCATTGGTTATATGTAATGGAGGAAGCAGAGAGTGTTAGATAGCTTTTTTTTAAGTGTATGAAATTATATACAAAAAAATTGAAAAAATGAATATGTGTCTTGCAGTACACTAAAAGAACATAACCACAGTTGTAGAGAAGAACGCTTTTGAAGACGATAAAATGCTAAAACCTTTAGAGCAGTCTCTTTGTTAGAATTATATCACTGTTTGATGCATTTTTCCGTAGTGTTCCTGTCTTGCACAGACTGGGTTCTCTGACTGTTCTGATACTGCTGTAGTATCTTGGCAAGTTTAAAAAGTGATGTTTTTATTTTTGGCATGTAGATTTAGACATGTATTTTTTAGCTAGTAAGTTATTCCTGTACGTTACAAGTTACACGTACCTACACCAGAAGCATCTCTGCAACTCATTTCTGACATTATATCCTAGTTTTTATACTATTATTTTCAGCATCACATGTGCAAAAATCAAATAAAAGTTGAATCATAAAAAGTGAAATAACAATAGATTACTTTGCCGGGTTCTGGTAAAATCGAACATGTAATCAAATTTACTTGTAACTAAATTAGGAATATTTTACTTGGAAAATCCCCTAAAAATAATGAAGATTAATTGACACAATTATTGATTAATTGACATAATTAGTTTAATTCAGTTTATCTATGCTGGTTTTGTGTATTTTTTAAGTCATAATATGGCTAACATAGTATAAAAATTTCCGTTATACTTTCATTATCCAATGAAGTTTAAAAGGAAAAGAGACACTATGAGCATAGGGATACCCACAGAGTGGTTTCCCTAGCAACAGGGAGAAGGAATGTGCTGACAATCTTCCATTCCTTCATCAAATTGCTAGTGGCTCACCACCACAGTCTGTAGGTGAGAAACCTATTGCACTTGTAAAAGAAACTTGTTTAAAATGTGGTTGACGTTGTTTCTCAGTAATATTTTCCTTCTCAAATCTTTAAGAAAACACTTCGATAAAGCTTGTGTGTCTGGTTGAAGATGCTTCAAGGGGCAAAATCTTTCAGAAAAATTCTGGGTAATTTACTTGCAGAAATTTGGACCTTGCCTATGTTTTCAACTTGGTGCTCAAAAGTTGTGAAGCCACTACACATCACTCACTGAGCCTCTCCATGGCAGTGCAGACCAAGTGCTTCAGCTGTACTGAGCA
Source organism: Neomorphus geoffroyi (assembly GCA_033558235.1). Classification (NCBI taxonomy): domain Eukaryota; kingdom Metazoa; phylum Chordata; class Aves; order Cuculiformes; family Neomorphidae; genus Neomorphus; species Neomorphus geoffroyi. The sequence continues at coordinate 31,693,407 of JAUMJM010000004.1, forward strand.
CAACGCCAAGCTTGAAAAGGTATGTATTGTTCAAATGTTTGGCCTCTTGTGTCTCTTAAACACAATCCCATTGTTTTTAAATCAGAGCTAGCTTGCACAACATCAGGCTGAAGTGAAAAAAAATACTTCTTAGAAGGTAAATAATTTTGGCTTTCTAAGGTATTAAATTGTTACAGAGAATTTTTCTATTTATACCTGCAAAGGGGGTAACACTTCCTTCTGTATTGATCTATATCCACGTATAAATCTACCTTTTTCCCATCACTGTTTCATGGGACCATCACAACATCTCTTGGATCTAGAGTGTTCTTATCCTAAGGAATCTACAGAAAACGGGTACTAAAAAAAGTACTTGTCAGAAACAGCCATCTATTGCCAAACAGTTCTGGCATTTTGCACTGCAAAACATAAACTCGACCTATTGCATCTCTTGGGTGCTTACTTATGCTACCAATTCTAAGTGTGGAAAGTAAGTGCCATACTGCAGTATCATCTCCTCGGAAAAAATTCTGCTAATCAATCAAGAATCTTTCCCTGAAACCACAGCAATCATGATTAAGTGCCTGACTAACCTCAAAAGGCAATGTCTCTGCACTGCAGATGAGATGCTTACCTGGTGTAAATTCATGCTGAGTTGAACCCAAATTAAACTGAGCTTGAACTCAGTGAAGACAAATAAAGCTTTGTCACCATTCCCGGAATTTAATCTCTTCCACATGTTATTGTAAAACCAGAGTGCTTTTTTAAGTTAGCACAAATGAAAAAAGGAGGAAAGAGTGATAGACTATTCCGAAATGTTGTATCGTAATAGTAAGGGTCACAGAATAAGCTTCATCCTCCTCCCATAGGCTAGAGTCTCCGATCTGTACTGGCCCCACCTAGGTTTTTGGCAGCTAAATTAGGAATATTCCTTAATTTCCTCTGCAATTAGTGGTGAAACATATGCTTTTCAAGTAATTCATATTTTAGATGGGCTGAATCATATTCCAGAGAGATCTTTCCCTCCAAACTGTGAGGAAATTGAGAAAGTGCCTCACACAGGTATAGGTTCAAAAGAGCCACCTCCACTCCATGCTTTTCTAAGCCTCCAGAGAGCTAGAAACAATGTAGCTCATACCATTTGTGATATTAATAACTGTTGAATTGTTTGGATTTTTGTCCTCTTTATAAAGGAGCAGACTGTGAAGAGCAAGTAATACAAGAGACAATAGAACAATTGCTGTGTTTGAATCCTAATTTAGTTCTGGAATCTGTTGTCTTCAAAGTGGAAGCTGGTGGCATTCAAGGCAATTATCCCATCAGCATATTATGTGCTCTGACTGCGACAGAAACACGGTGATGGCATTGCATTTGCAGGGCTGGTCTCAGACAGGATGGCAGATGGCATCTCCATTTCATAGTGCTGTCCCCAAAGAGATTTAAAAAACAAGTGAGTAGCTTTCAAAGAAGATAATGTTAAAGCATAAAAAGTGATGATTATTCATGTAATTTAGAAATGTTACGCTGCAACCAATAGCAGTCAATGTTCACTGGAGATCGATCTTAGTCCTTGAAACCCCTAAGCAACACATTTATTTTAAAGATCAATGATGACTGTGAGAAGGACACATATCAGTGCAAAAAATATGTGAAGATATAAGACCATCAAACCGAGATATTGGCTCAGTCTCTTCCGCTCTCCAGAAAATCTGCACTTGCTAAAAGGCTTTTGAACTCTATAGGAGGTATGTGAATTATCCGACTGTAGAATTTCACTCATGTAAAAATGGAATATCTCCATCCTCTCTGAACGCTAACCATGCAACACAATTTAATAAAGATCGGAAAGATCTACATAGACTCAACATTATATATTCGACTACTATTTATTGACAGAGTTGACAAAAGCAATATGAAGATTTTGTAAGGAATCATATATTCAAAGTAAGTAAGCCTTAGCATTCTGCCTGCTAATCGCATAGTACAAATCTGTGATTAAAGATTCATTCGAAAGCAAACATCTACTTGTCTGATTCATTTGGTAAAAATTTAGATTTAGACTAGTAAAATTCCTATATGGGAAATATATTCCAAAGTGAACTAAATATTTCCTATGATACTGAGCTGTTTCATTGTGATGCACAGCAATAACTGAACCAAACCTAGGCAGCTAGAGCAGTCTGGGACATTGCCATGCTTTTGAGTGAAACGAGGTAGCCAATTATCTCTGGGCAGTTCTCTGAGGGTAGAAATGGGCCATGAATCCCTTGTATCTCAACAATCTACCCTCATAAAAGATTTCTTTTCTGGTGAGTACATTTTTAGCATATCTGCTGAAGAAACTACTCACTAGTGTGAATTAGGGAATCACAGTTCATTCCCTAGAAAGTTAGCAGGTTTCTTGGTACTTCTGTTCATTTCTAAATTGTAAGAAAAAAAGATCTAAGAACATCAAAAATCAGGAAAAATAAAGATCAATTAATATATTTCCAAATTTTTCAGCTTACAAGTTTCAATAATCTTCTTATTTAAACTACATATCTTCTAAATAAGCAACAGGACATTAACCAAGTATAAAACATGTTCTTATCTCAGCATCTACCTAGCACACTTTTAAAGGGTTAATAATTTGCACCTCTAATATTCCTCCTCTAATGCCTTAGGAAAAAAGCCTAAAAAACCCCTAATAGAGATATACATCTGAAAAATAATTTTTAAAATTTGATTTGTAAGTCTAAGAAATGCTTAACTCAACATCATTGCTGTAGAGTATCTACTTCTTTCCTACTCACCCATTCCTCTGTACACTCAAGACGCTCCAGACTGAAATTTTCCTTCTTTTGTTCAGTCATCTAAACGAGGTATCTGAATTGGAAATAGAATCTGCTTTGATTCCCTTGACAGCTAGCAGTAAGAAAAATGCCCGTCAGCTGATATTGGATTTCGTTATTTAAAAGCTTCCTGAATTTATTATAAAAAATTTTATTGCAACCCTGTCTAATGCAATCTTTACTATTATGATGTAGTACTGATATTTTTAAGCTAATTGAAAACAACTTTAAACCATGTAATCAATGTTTGTTGTGGACAAAGTCGTTTTGTCTTCCACAGCAGCAAGTAATTTTCAATGAATGCAGTTTACACCCCACTCAGTAATGAAATAGAGAATTAAAGAAATTAGAGAACCATTACAATTAAATTTAAAAGAAATAATAATCCCATTGTCACATCTCATGTGAGTCTTACATCTCGCTGTATTTGACAATATCTACTGAATAAAAGGCAGCAATGGAAAAGCATCAGAAAATATAACTGGGCCGTGTGCCTATATTACTTAACTGTTCTCTGATGTACTGGCTGTGAGTCAGCTGGTGGGTTCCCCAAGCCATCCAATGTCCACTGAAAAGAAATAGGATCCATGTCAGAGGAAGTGGATGGAGGAAGGAAGTGATGGAGTGAAGGAGGAAGGAATAGATGCATAGCAACTCTCTGCGTGCATGCCTTTCCCATACACCCAGCAGCAGATGTTCCATTCAGAGACCCAAACTCATCTTTTCCCACCATTTTCAGACCACAGTGGTAATTTTCTCCTTATCAATTTAATAAAATGCATAATGAAAATACAATATGGTAGGCGGATGTACAGAGGTGAGGTTTCATGTGCTTATTGTTTTCATACATAAATTCTTAGCATTATTATTGTTGCTCATTTTAACTTCAGTACACTTAAAGAAAAGGTACAGAAAAGGGGTTTGTGCAGCAGATCAAAGAAAGCTATTGTGATTCTTTTCTGCTTTTTTATGTTTAAACGTTGTGGGTTTTAATTTAAATAAGTGCTATCAAATTCATATCCTTATTCAAATTGCACTGAAATTTAACATACCTCAATAAGGCTACATGATTTTTTTCATGTTTCAAACCAGTGGGATGTTTCCTCCAGGGTGAGTTAACCTTTTCCCTTTGGGAAAAAGTAAGAGGGACCCAACCACTCTCCTCATCCCTCTTCTTTGACTTTTCTCAAGTAGAGCTCCTGTTCCAAATGTGCAGGACTTTCCCCTTGTATATTGAGAAATTTAAAGGGATCCTTTAAATGTAGCTGGCTACTCTGCCCTCGCAAATGCAAAACTGTGGATTAACCCTTACATGCCTACTACACAATTCATATTGTAAACATTCCTTTCTTAATTTTTAAAAAAAGAAGGAAAAAAGAAAGTTTCCTATCAAAAATCCTTCACAAACACTAGTGACTACACACCTACACCTAACTTTCAAAAACAATAGTGGCAAGAAGAATATCGAGTACTGCTGTAAACAGCTTACAGGAGGACTAATACAGAAATTAATAGCACTGAAGTGAATCCTACTAGGCACCTTAATGCATGGACAAACTTTCCTTTTGTGACATCAAAAGAATCAGATGAACTCAACTTATTTTCCTAGAGCACCTCATACCACAGTCACTCACCTGAGAAACAGGTGGGAAGACCTACGTAACTACCAATAGTTACTGGGTTTTAGCACAGGAGATGAAGGCAGAATGTTTATACAATATAATAAGTGCTGAAGATAAAAATGAGAAATGCTGTGAAATGTCAATAGCAGCATAAAGTCTGAGGCTTTTTGTTTATGAACCTTGAAAAGGCAGGAGCAACACAAACTGGAGGAGACATTGTGCTCAGTTATTCTGTAAGTCCTTTCAGATTTTACTATTTTCTTTATTCAAAAAGGATATAAAAAAGAGCTATCCCTTTTCATTTCATTTTAAAGAATATTGATTGTTTGAGCAAGTACTTTATAAAACAGCATAAAGCCTTCCTCCATTCATACCCCTTAACAAAATACTAGGCAGGAACAATAAAATACTTACAATTCAAATGCTGAAATCAATCCTTTTTAAGCCATCTTCCTTGTGTTTAATAAAGATTTTTCATGCTTTGAATTTGGACAATGACTCTACATTGATTAAGATTATTTTACTAATTAAGATAAACTATTCAAATTCAAGTACAGGTGAAATAACACTTTTAATTCTTCCTATCAAGGTCTGCATGAGCATTTCTTCCCTATAGTTTTTCTGGGCTACATATTTCCTTGTACTACAAGTTGCATGATGAAAATCCATCACAAGGCATTTTGACTTATAGGTCTGAGATAGGCTTGCCTTAACTTTGGGAGTCCCATGTATAAAGCCCCATGTGTACTTCTAGAAGAAGAAAAAAGACCAGCATACTCCTTTCCCATACTGTCTTTGTGGGCTGTAGCAGGTGATGGAACTGCTGTACTTGTTTGCTCACAGTTTATCGTGGATGAATTGTAAACTATACTTATTCAAAAGATTATGATGGAACATAGAAGAAAGAGAATGATCTCTTTCTTAATTGCATTTCATTATAGCAGGAAGTCATCAGAGAGAGGAGCAGATGGTCCTACCTTAGGGAATGTGCTCAAGTGGGAGAAGAATTGACACAGCAGGCTGGGGAAGGCAGAAATAAGGAAGATGGCACAGAATGTGCCTCCAAGATGAGTGCAGCCTGGAGCTTTTCTGAGAGGAACAGACCTCAGATCTGCAAATGGATGGATATCTGCAAATCCCATCTCTGTTTGCATCAAGTGACACAGAATCCCACACGATGGCCTCACTGCAGGGGTTGATGGAACACTAAGGAGCAGATGTGCCAAGTCCTAGTCCCTCTCCCAGCTTTCCAAATGTCTCCTTAATACATAGTGAGGCCTCATTATGTGTAACCCAAATAATGGCCATGTTAATCTGGTCTCTAGAATAACTTTGGAGCTGCTCCTCTCTTGCCATGCAGCTGCAACTGCTTTTACAATGGCATCATCTTGATGCTCCTGAACAGCTTACAGGGCAATAACAGTACATACAGCCTTCACCCCACATTCTTCCTGTCAGCAGTGTCATGGCATGCATGGAAGGGATGTAGTTTTTCCTCTGTCTTGGTAGAAGACTACTATTAAAAAACCCTTCTTGCACATAACGCTTTGCTTCTTCAAAGGAGCAAAGAAAACCACCAATTAATTTGAAGGTGTTTAGTTAGTTGAATAATTTAACAATCCTATTTCCTCATTCATTACTGTGCTGTTACAAGGCAGAGTAAAGGCACGGTAAACAAAAGAAAACACCTTAAATATATGTCTGTACATGCATATATACAAATACATATTCTCCTTAGCACAGACTCATTTAAATAGACTGAGTAATCACAATGGTCACAAAAAATCTTTATAGTTCCAGAAGGTACTGGATTTTTTGCCACAGTGTAGACTCTGTAGATTAATCTGTAACACAGGCCATACAGTGAGTTTTGGCAAAGCGAATCAGAAATAGAGAAAGCAACTGTATTTCAGCATTTTGACTTTGAAGCAAGGCAGAAGGAAGATGCAGAATCTACAAGTTCCTACAATATCGCCATTCCTCCTTTGATGGGAGAAATAATTTAACCCAAACATCTTGCGTTCCATGAAGTGCCTTGATGGTTTCATATGACTTGTCATGAACAAAATAATGGAGTTACAAAGGAATACAAAACTGGCTGAATTAAATCCTTATTTATATTGATTACTGGTCATCATTACACTAGAAATCCCTAAACCTGGCACTCCTCAGTACTTTTGTTGATAACTTAGATGGTGAAAAGGAAACTACCCATGTTAAAACTGAAGCTGCTAAGCTTAGAGTAACTATCAGGAACCTGAAGGACAGTCTTAGAAAATCATGTTCATAAACTGGAAAAAAAAATGGTGTAGGGAATAAAGACATTATCCCTGTATCACTAAAGATAAAGAGCCTTTTGTACTAAAGATAAAATAATCAGGTAAACCATTGGTAGATGATAGTTTTTCAGAGAAAATGATGATGTTACTTTTTAATTGGAAGCCAAGCAAGAACAGAGTAATATGTTGCAAAAATACATAAACTGCATGAAAGGCAAATACATATATATGTATATATGTACATACATCTATAGGGCCTGCACAGACCTTTACATCACTAGAGCCTTGGCGAGGCCTCTGCTGGAATATCATGCCAAGTTTTAGCCAAGCAAAGAATGAGCTACAAATTATAACTGGGAACAACAAGTAAATTACAAAAAGTCCCCATTTGTTCAAAATTCAGTAGAAAAGGGAAAGGAGTGGAGAGGTCATGAAGACAGAGCAACAGTTTTCAACGTGTTTCTGTATGATTCTTACAGAAAGGAGTGGCATTGTTCTCGATGCTGTTGGGGAGAGTCAAAGGAACAAGGGAATATTCAGATTTGCTGCAAGGAAAAGGATAAGGATAAGGATAAGGATAAGGATAAGGATAAGGATAAGGATAAGGATAAGGATAAGGATAAGGATAAGGATAAGGATAGAAAAGCATTGAATTCCTGGGGAGTTTCAGAGTCCCTAAACATCAGAGATCTTTAAGAATGGGTTAGACACCCCTTTTTAAGTATGATACAGCTGATACTGCACAATGAGGCAGGGAACAGAGTTTGTGGTCTTAAATTTATGTGATTGACTCCGAGAATGTTCTAAATTACAAAACGGTAATATCAGTTTCTTCATCAAAAATCTATAACCAAAAATTACAGATCTGCTCAGAAGTTTGGAGGTTTTAGGACATCATCTGCACTTTAATTTTCTCCTCTCAAATGAGTCAAGATGTTGAAAAGACCTTAAAGTTCATGATATTTGGACACTTTACTATCAAAACTCCTGAAATATCTTCTAAGTTTAATTTTATGTTACTAGTCAAAAAGAGTTAAAAGCATGCATGAACTGTCCAAATGTGTTGTGAACTAAGGATGTGTGCATTAACAGAATAATGCATAATTCCATTTACAATCATCACTGTTGTCTTCATAAGGAAAATAGATGTTTAAACTATTTGTCATTATCATGGCATTTATGAGCATTTGACAGTTTATGGTTTTCCTTGTTACTAGACTGTTACTGTAAAATAAACACTGAACTTTATTGATCTAAAAGCCATTTAGGATACCAAATACACAAATATTTGTAATTAGTATTCTTTCCAGGAAAGTATTTTACCATGTCCATTCCTTAACCCTAAACTTAATTTTTAAATATGGTCTTTAACCACAAAGCTTTCTCCTAATTGTTGCCAAAAGTTTTTGGAAAATGTATTTTACTTGGTTTTAAGTTATCTCAGCTTTTTTTTTTCCCCCTTTTTTTGAATCTATAAGTACCATCTGATTTGAATCAGCAGTGACAATCAAAACTACTAGATAATTCCTAAACTCTGAAAAATTCCTGTATTCTGCATTATTCTTCTATCTGTTCATATCTTGCTTTTAATATTTAAACACTGATTTTCCTGGATGCTAAAATCAATAGAAGGTTTGCTAGTGATTTCAGTGGGACTGGACAAGGTTCTGTATGTACTGCACTGGGCACTCCATTCTCTCCAAGGAAGTTATCTCCCATAGTGATAAGATCACCTTGCCAAGCTTGAGCTTAGAGTCAATGCATACAACTGAGTTGTACCTCCTTGGAATATAAGATTTAAAATGAACATGCCAACAAAACCCTAAACTACACTATCTCTGTGAAACTATATTGCTATAATGAGACTTTATTTGATTCTCTTGAGAGCCATAATAAGATTAAGGCATAATCATAAATCCCCTTGTGACAAAAGATAAACTGCTTCTCATTGATCTCTCAGAAACCAGACCAATTTTTGGGTATTAAACAGCCATTTACAGCAGCAACAGGTATATTATTGTTCCAATAACACAGTGCCAGTGACACACTGATTTTCAGAGACACACAGTGTAGTGGTCTCTTGAGAAGCCCGATTAAGCTTCTGGCCCAGACAATAGGGAACAATAAGGATTAACCAATTGCTTGAGGGTTATCTTATGGATTTTATTTAGATTTGCATTGATTTATACAAACATTTCCAACAGGCTTATTGACATCTGTTAAGTGGGTCTCAAAGCTACATGTATTGAACGAGGACATTTTTTCTTTTGCTGTTATTCTAACCTTCAGAGAAAGGTAATAGTGCTTTAGAAGTCTTTTGCAGCACTTTTCAATCAATTAATTCAATCCTTCCTAATGCATTAACTGTTTTGTAGCCACAGCACTTTTATAATTAGATTAGATGAAAGGTGTATAGCTTGGCAATATTACTGAACGTATCATTCCAAATTGTATATTTCAAGTTGTAAGGATGATTTCTTTTATGTTTAGTTACTGTGATTAAAATTCTCTAACCAGCCAGTGGACATACAGTAAAAATGATAAAACCATGCACTGAAACAACCAACAAAGCAAACATCTTACAATGTAAATATTCAGGAAAACAGAGAACAGTACATTAGAATTTCTACTCCAACTTGAGAACAAAGATCACAGAAATTAGCAGAGGAAGTGAATCAGAAATATTTGGTACAACTTCAGCTCTTTCATTACTGTGATAATTTTCATCCAAAACAACTTGCCATGATCACACAGGAAGTTTAAGAAAAACAATGGAATTAACCTCAAATTTCTTCTATCTCTGCACAGCACTCTAATGACAAGAAAAACCTCTCCTTTCCTCTCAGATAAGACCATATTTCATCATAACATTAACTTTCTAGCTGAATAAGACCCCAGGAAATACGTACACCTGTAGGGGATCATACTAAAATATCAGTTGAAAAAAACACATGTGTAAGTTCAGTGTGATTAATTATTTTCCTACGTAACTCCTTGAAATAATGCTATGGACTTTATTTAGACAACATTGACAAAATTCTGACAAAATTTTATTTTAAATCAGGGATGTCAAACTCACGGCTCCCACCGTTCTCCTGCTCCTGCAGTGTAACTCACATCACCCACGCTGAACATGTGATGCGCGCAGGCAGGAGGGTAGGGGTAAGGAGCTTGGTATTGCTGCTGGGTAGAAACAAGGTGCTGGGCCGGATAAAAGAAGGTAGAGGGTCAGATTCAGCCCACAGGTCGTGAGTTTGACAATCCTGTTTTAAATCAAGTGCACGGTTGTAAGGGTTGATGTCAGTATTATTTCAGCAAAAGACATTCAAAGGTTACATGGCCATCTTTATAAAGACCAAGGTACTGAGTATGAAGAGTTTGAACTCCTAGAGAAATGCAATCCTAAATTTGGACAGATATTTGCAGATATTTTGCTCAAAGCCCGTTCTTCATCCCTGTGGGAGAGTTTATTCCTAAGGGAGACATTTGAGGGCACTTATGTTACTAAATGTGGCTTCTATGTTAGTGTTTGGCTCAAAGTGAGCAGAATTTTATGCTCTTTATCTGGTTTGTGGTGCTCTGTCTACAGTGAATTTATGACAACTAGAGATTGCTGAGATAGCAAATAAGATCCATTACCTTGCACATGTCTATGAAGCAAGTAGTAAAGTAAGAGCATCTGAGGAAATGGTGGCACCAGTCTGGGCTTTGCATAGCAAATATGACCGAGCTAACAACGATACCAATGTGAGTTCTGCCTTAGCTGTGTTATACCCCATTGTACTAATTCAAAACCAGACCTGCAGAATGGAAACCCTGAAATGACAACATTGCACGGATACCACACTTTATATGTTCAGAGAATATTACATGAATTAATTTGCTTATAAACAGTGGACATGTGACTTTTAATTTCAAACATTAATTTCAAAACCCAGTGTTCTCTGTAACAGTCCCACATCTAAAATAAAAAAAGTACTTCTAAATTTCATTTCAGCATAAAAATGATCATATGTCTCAGCCTTAAAAAAAAAAAAGTGTTTTGATGCAATCAAAGTAACTACTGAGCTAGTAGTGGGTGGTGAATCCTCTGCTAATAGACATTATTGTAATATTGAAGCAGAGTGCAAACTATGCTCTTAGTTCTTAAGTGGGATATATTTCTGAAGTCAGATAGGAGCTCAAAAATCAATGATATGATAAAATCCATACAGGGAATTCTTCAAGGCCCTTCAGTCAACTTAATTAATCCTGTGTCTCTTTGGTACTGGGAAGCCTAGAACTGGACACAGGGCTCCAGATGTGTTCTCACCAGTGCTGAAGAGGGATGAATAATCTCCTTTGACCTTTTCCTAATGCAGCCCAGGAGGCTGTTTGTCTTTCTTGCTGCAAGGGCAGATTGCTGTCTGATGTTAAACTTTATGTTCACTGAGGCACTCAAGGCCTTTTCTGTAACGTTCCCCTGCAGCTGGTCAACCCCCAGTGTGCACCAGACCCTGGGGCTATTCCTTCCCAGTGGCAGGATTTTATATTGGCCTGTCTCTAACTTCATGAGATTCCTGTTGGACAATTACTTCAGCTTGTTGTGTTCCTCTGGATGACAACACAACCACCTGGTATAACATAATGATATCTGCTGTATCCCCCAGTTTGATGTAATATGGTAACCTGTTCAGGGTTCTGTCTGTCCCATCAGCTAGGTCATTAACTAAAATGCTAAACTAGTATTGGCCCCATAATCCACCCTGGTGTATGCTGCTCTTGACTAGCCTCACAACCCTTTGAGTCCAGTTTTCTGTCCACATCCGTGTTCACTTATCTAGTGCTTCCTACTTGGTCTGTGACTATGTTATAGGGCACAGTGTCAAAAGCCTTACTAGAGTCAGGGTACAAAATATCCAGTCCTTTCTCCTTATCCACCTAGCTATTCATTTCCTCGTAGAAGGCAATCAAGTTGTCTAAACATGATTTCCTCTTCAGTAAATCCATACTGACTATGCCCAATCACATCCTTGTGCTTTATAAATTTGTAAAAGGATTTCACAATTATTTGCTCTGTCACATTCCCCAGAATGAAGGTGAAGGTGACCAGTCTATAGTTCCTCAGATCCTCCTAGTTCTTCTTGAAGACAGGACTGACATTTCCTTTCTTCATGTCCCAAGAAACCTTCTCTTATCACCATGACCTTTCAAAGATATTTGGCAATGACATTGGCCAGCTCCCTCATACTTCTGGGTACATCCTATGGGGTTCCAAACATCCAGTTTGTTTAAATGTGCCCTAACCTTCTTCTCTACCCCAGCTATGCTTTCCTTGCTTTGGACTTTCCCACTGATGCAGGGGGCTACTGGTAGAGACTGAGGCAAAGATGGCATTGAGTACCTCAGTCTTTTCCACATACTTTGTCATTAGGTTGCCCCCTGAGTTCAGCAAAGGAGGTAGGTTTTCCCTAATTATCCTTTTGCTGCCAGTGTACTGGTAGAAGCCTGGCTTGTGGCACATCCTGTTCCCCTACATATTCAAGTCCAGATGGGCTTTGGCTTTCTTAACACCATCTCTGCACACTTGAACACTGTTTCTACATTTCTTCTCTCCACAGTTACCTGAAGGATATTTGACATCCTGTGTGTTTCTTCTTCTCTAAGCCTGAGTTTAGTTTGGATGTACTTGTTCACCTATGCAGGCTTCCTGCTATCTCCTTGCACATGGAGCTAGAAAATTTTTTAGCTTGGCAGAAGTTAAAAAAAATCCTAGAAAACCTACCACTTTTTCTGGACTCGTTTTTCCTTGAGACCCCCTCATGGCATTCTTCTAAGCAGATCCCTGAACAGATCAAAGTCTTCTCTCCTGAAGTCAAAGCGTGTGATTCTGCTTTTTGACTTGATCACTCATCTCCGGATCCTGAACTCCACTCCTGAGCTCAGGTTCTCTGCAGTCAGGGCTGCCCTCATCCTTCACATGCCTAGCCAGTTCTTTTTTGTAAGAATAAGGTTCATCACAGCATCTCCTGTCATCTGCTTCTTGGTAACATGTGTCAGCAATGAACTCCATAAACATCCTCAGCTGCTCATGCCTTCTGTGCTAACCTTCCATTAGATATCACTTGCCCTTTTCTCCATGAGGGAAAGTGGTGTGGCTCTTTCTCTTCACAACTTCTGTGGAGATTGAATGAATTTAATTATCTTGGTTAACATATCCTTCAAATTTTGTTTAAACTGTCCAAAAGGTTCATATTTTTAGGGAGGAATTGCAAGGCTGTCGAAAGACTTAACTTCTTTTCCTTAAGAGACCAGATGGAAAGTGTAGGAAGCTTCAGTATTGCTCAGACGTGATCGTTTGACCATGTCAAAATATAGCCACGTATATTGTTAACCAGTCAGAATAGCATCTTTATTGTTAATTCCATACTGATTAAATGGGATCATTTTGCACTATGTGGGTCATCAAAGCTTCTTCAGCTACTGTTCTACATGCTCAGATCCAAGGAAGCAGCCAGCAAGGCATTAACTTCTTTCAGCAATTCTTCCAATCAGGAATAAGCCAAATTTACTGAAGTAACATCAATATATTCTGACACGATTAAAGGTATGGGGTGTATATATCTGTTCTTTAGTTCCTGCAAAGATCTGTCAACACATGACTATGCAGTTGGCTACTGTTAATATCCACATCTTAATAGAATTTTCCTAATTGTTGTAGAAGCTGAAAGCAGTTTCTCTGAACTGTCATTCTTTACATTGGCTTTTCTGATGGGAGAATCCTACTTACTCTTTCAAAAAAAGACATAAAGAAGAGTCTGAGGCAGTATATAACATGCATCTGCCAAAGAGGTAGTGAACTTATCTACATGATACAGGGCCATCAAACAGTTATCATCGTAGAATCATATTTTTGAGGATTTGGGATCTTGTTTCAAAATAACAAAAAACAAATGTGCAGTACCAAAGAATTAATCTATAACAAAGGCAGACTGACTGTTTAGCTGACTAAGCAGAACACATGGTACTGACAAGAATTATATTCTACGTTTGACATTTTCTTCTATAATGTTTGCGTGAAACAAAAGATACTTGCAAGTGCTGAAATCCCAGACCATTCTTGTTTCATTTGAGTCAGTGGAATCTACAAAAAACCCTGAGTATGTTCCCAGATTGGGAACTTTCCATCATACCTACTCCTCAGGTCCCTGACAAAAGGAATATGAGAGAAGACTTCTGTAATACAAATATTGAAAACATGCCAGTACATAATCTATAGTTGGAGAAACATAAAATTTCAGAGAGTCAAATTATTAGTAGTGAAGAGTGGTATACCATCTCAACATTTACAAAGAATTTTCCAACACAAGTTGGAAGAAATAGTGCAGCTTTTCACAGTGTCATAAACATGGGGAACCCACTGTTTCTTCAGACACCTCTTGTTCCCAGCTTATCCACTAACACAGTAATGTATGCTTAAGGATACCAGAATTGCAATTACCCCAAAAGGTGAGATGTAAAAATCATACTTAAGGATCTTCAGTTCACCAGGATGTACTGTAATAGTATAAGAAAAAATGTGGTTTATGAAACAGAATTAAGATATATATATATTTACATTTGCAACCTGAATTCTTCTTTAACATTTTTGTTGTATTATGTTGTATCCATGTTTTCTGAAAAAAAAAGGCAAATGTTAAATACGAAAGGCAGATGTTAAATTTTTAAATTTCTTTTTATTTTTCTAGGAAAAGCAGCTTTGACTTTGATAGATGGAGATTCCCTGCTGTTTTCATTACCCTGAGAGGCATATTTGAAATAAAACCATGTTCTGCTGTATAATGCACATCACTCAGGTTCTTTTTATGCATTATTTTAGGAAATATTTTCTTCAAATCTATCATAGTTTTGCTTCATAACCATTGTCTCCCACTCTCACTTAAAGAATATTATTTAGAAAATGGTCTACTAAGCAGTTCATTTTAGTTCATTTGCTTAAAGCAAAATATATTTTAAATAGCTCCTATAACTCGCTGCATATTTTGATTAAAAATACATTCTGACAAAATGTTTACCAGGATCTCTTCAGAGTTCTCAAGAAGACTTGCAAAGCAGTGGTGTGTGAGACTTGATTAAATGCCTCTTATGTACTACATATCCATAGTATTAAGGTCAATTGAATTCTCCCCAGCAAAAGCTGGCAACTCGGATGAAATTCAGTGGGATTTAAGCAACAGCTATTTGGGCGCTGAAAGCTTACAAAATTCTGCTGGCTTTTCCCCCTACTACAGGGAAAGACAAGACACAATAAACAACTAAACTAGAATCACCTTTAAGAGCTTTAAATGGGAAACAACTATGCAGCACCCGTTGCCAAACAACATTAGTTAAACCAATTAAACCCAACTACATTCAGGTTAAAAAAAATGGTACTGCTACATTAACACTGCGATGATCCTAGCCTAACCAGCCTTGTCTCTGAGCAATCTCAGTTAGCTTTTACAGCCCCGTGCCCTTAGCATCTTGTTTCTGCTCCAAACTGGATACCCAGCACTCGGCAATGTCTTGTGCTGCTCGAACCCACCAGCCCTGTTAGACTCGTCACAACAGCTTCACTCGGCTCTGCTGTCCAACAGACACACCCAGGGCTTAGCGCTTCTCCTGCGAGCAAGGATTAGAAACAACAGCCTGATCCAAAGTGCCTTGAAATGGCAGAGATCAGATCCAGGTCAATAATGGGATTTTAAATGACGAATAACCCTTTCAGTTTCAAAGGAAATGTTTGCAGAAGGGATTGCCCAAGTTTGTCACCATTATTTTCAGCAACGTAAGGCACAGACTAACTGTAGAAGTGAATTAAGAAACCATACTGCCATCTTGTGGACACAGAGTTAGCAAAGTATTTCTAAGCACTTAAGCCCTGTTGTGTGTCGTTTAATCAAAGAGCTAAACTTGAACAGTACAGGGAAAGGGAGATGACTTTCTGACATTTTATGACATGCACCAAACCTGTGCAGAATGGTGTTTCACTCAGTAAATATGAGGATCTGGATCTTCATGAAAAGATGTGCAAAAATTCATTTTGTAGTTTTATTCCCAATGCTCAAAATTAAAAGCAAAGCAAAATCAAAAAAAACACCGAGCATTTACATGATTATTTTAAAGCAGAGGCAGTAATGTAGCTAGGCACTTGAAGTCTATATTTACTTATAAGCAGAAAAGGAAACCTGTTGAAATTAAGGTACCTATTATTGTGTAAGGTTTCTGTAGCACACGTTAGGCAGAATAGCAGCCTAACACTACTGGTCTGACTCAGGCTTATTGTTAAATTAGTAAGTTTTTATGTTCCATCAGCTTTCTTAGAAAGAAACAGAAATATCTCAGTTATCTTGGGAAAAGCAAAATTTCTTGTCAACAGAAAACAGAATTACAGATTTTATCTCCATAAATGTTCACAGGAACTGTTCCACAGACATCAGAGGAAAATGGCTCTCTTCTTCCTTTGGAACAACAGAAATGGAAATGTTTTTAATCTCAACCTTAGGGAAAAGCAATAGCATTTCTCCCCTGTTTCATCCAGCACTTCTCAACGCAGTTCATTTTAGACAAAGTATACAAACAACAGAGATGAGAAGGAAGCTTACGCAGTATTTTTTGCAGGACATGTCCTAAGAGAATTGCCTCAGAGAGTTATTAACACAGATGCCAGAATGAAGCTGGTAGCAGGAGGAAAACACACACTGATAAAGAATGTGCTGCTCAGATCATTTTTAAGTGGTGATGCTCAATACTGAGACCAAGAATCCCTCCAACATTGCTCACTTTGTAAGAACAGGCACACTTGATGACTGTAGAAGCAGAAAAATTTAGAAATAGTCATTTTATGAAGGAGAATATTCCAGGGAGTCATAAATTATTAGTGTTACCAAATCCTTCGCTCCAAATATAAGCATTTAATTAAAATTTCAGCAACCTGTTTTGAAAACTGTGTAGTTTCAGTAATATTCATTTAAGTCCCCAAAGACAGTTTTTTTCCCAGAAGTCTATATCTAATATAGGACTTGCTTTCTCTTTTAAAAACATTTCCTCTTTACCTTGGCATTGCCCAAGGAATCCAGAACAAAACTACTTCACTGTCCGCACCGTATTTAGACTATTAACCCTGTTCTTTTTGCATAATCATACAATCACAGATCATTTAGTTTTGAAAAGATCGAGTCCAACAATAAACCTAATACTGCCAAGTTCACTACTGAAACACATC
Source organism: Neomorphus geoffroyi (assembly GCA_033558235.1). Taxonomy (NCBI): domain Eukaryota; kingdom Metazoa; phylum Chordata; class Aves; order Cuculiformes; family Neomorphidae; genus Neomorphus; species Neomorphus geoffroyi. The sequence goes on from JAUMJM010000004.1 coordinate 31,710,361, forward strand.
CCTAAGCACCACATATAAACGTCTGCTAAATACATCCAGGGATGGTGACTCAACCACTTCTGTGGGCAGCCTATTCAAATTCTCGAGAACACTTGTGAAGTAATATTTCCTAATATCTAGTATAAACCTCTCCTGGTGCAACTTAAGGCCATTTCCTCTCGTCCTGTCACTAATCTGGGAGAAGAGACCAACACTTGCCTCACTACAAGCTCCTTTCAGATAGCTGTAAAGAGCAATAAGGTCTCCACTCAGCCTCCTCTTCTCCAGGCTGAAGAACCCCAGTTCCCTCAGCTGTGCCTCATAAGACATGATCTTTAGACCCTTCACCGGCACCATTGCCCTTCTCTGGATGTGCTCCAGCACCTCAATGCCTTGGGGCCCAAAACTGAAGACAGTATTTGAGGTGCAACCTCACCAGTGCCAAGTGCAGGGGGATGAGCACTTCCCTACTCCTGCTGATTACACTGTTTCTGATACTGACCTTCTGATATTGACCTTCTTGGCCCTTGTGGCACACTGCTGGCCATATTCAGCCTGCTGTCAATCTACACTCCCAGGTCCCTTTCTGCCAGACAGCCTTCCAGCCAATCTTCCCCAAGTACTTGCCCTTGTTCAACCTCATACAATTGGCCTCAGTTCATTAGTCCAGTCTGCCGAGATCCCTCTGTACAACCTTCCTACCCTCAAGGAGATTGACACTCCCACCTACTCGGTGTTGTCTACAAAATTACTAAAGAAGCACTGAGTCCTTTTGTCCAGATCATTGATAAAGTTATTGAACAGGACTGGCCCCGGCACTGAGCCCCAGGGAACACCAATTCTTGGCCAGCCACCAACTGAATTGAACTCCGCTAACCACAATTCTTTGGGCCTGGTCATCCAGCCAGTTTTTTACCTAGCGAAGAGTGATACTTGGACACAAGTCCAAGTGATAAGCAACGAGTTTCTCTGGGAAATGGTGTCAAAGGCTTTACTAAAGTCTAGGTAGACAATATCCACAGGCTTTCCCTCATCTACTAAGTGAGTTACAGTGTCCTGCAGCATTCAGAAAAGATCCCTCCTATAATCTCCCTTGGACATACAATTTCTAGAATTCTGTGGGGTGGGAAGGGGCTTTTCTGTGGAGGTCTCACATAGCCAGAGGCAGGATTTAAGATGATACATCTGTCAGAGGCTTAGCTGATAGAAGGCTCACTATCTCAGATGTGACCTAGTCACCACATCTGGTATCTGAAGTCTCCAGTTTCCTTGCTATTCTATTCAAATCTGACCTCTCTTGTTCTCTTCCTCTGCCAGATTTCAAGTGTGGCTGTTGTTTCTTGTTGCTTGATTTTAAGCATTCTGTAGCTATGCTACATCAGGACATGAAGACAGGATGTTCCATGGATCCTTCTTGATTAAAGCTGTACTGCATGATTACCAGTGACTGACCAAAGCTGGAGTGAAAGGTCCCTATCAATTCCTTGTACATGTACTGGTAAGAATCTCAGCTCTTCTCTCTATTAACTTCCATTGACTTGGATTTCATATGTGTGGCTCCTGTTGCAAAAAACTATATTCACAAGACGGAATGAGTACATTGGGATTTCATCCTGTCAACAGCAAGGAGTGAAAAAGGAATAGCAGTATTTATCCTCAGGTTATTGATTACTCCACAAGGAAATAAAATTTTACTATATTAAACACAGCAAACATTCACTCCACTGGGAAAAAATAATGTAGCACTTGTCTTTCACATACAGAAATTACAGCTGACAGGGATCTTCATTCTGCATCATATGAACAGACAGATTTAGCTCATGTGTATAAAAAACCCCACAAATGAGTAACGAAAATTTTCATTTATAAATAGATGAAATCACATTTCCTATTTATAACCATACAAAAAAAAATAAAGGAACTAAGTTCTGCTCATAGTTATGGTTCTCTACATTTAAAAGTGCAATGGAATAGATGTGGCTTCAGCCTAACTTAGTTGTTAATAGCTTAAGAGCCTGTGCTGCAAATAATTAATCTTTGGTCTCAATAGTTTTGTATACAAAAGTCTGGCCAATAATATGAAAATATTCCATTACTTTACAACTAAATCTAGCATTTTCTTCGGATTAAATTGCATAATAATACCACTGCAATTGGTTTTGCAGCCTCAAAAACTCTTAAAAAGAGGTGCTGTGTTTCATATCGTTCCCTTTTGCATTTCAAATGCTACCTTTACATTTCTAAACAATTCATTCTCTAAATGCCATCTTGATCCTCTGAAAACTTGCTCTAAACTTAAAGGCGCACTCCAATGAGGCACTGCAGTGTTTAAAGCTGGGTAAATGCTGAGAAATGGACATATGACAAAATAAATCAAAATGATGGAAACTGAGAGTTACCATATTGAAAAGTTCAGTTAGGCTAAGGAAAGGTAAGACAGCACAAGAAAATTTCTCAGTATAACCTACTGCAGTTCATTTATAGCATTTTCCCTCCTCTCTTACAATGTTCTAACCAATTTTAATATTGTTTTTTTTAAATTCAAAGGTAATTGTAGATATAAACAGTCTGGTTTAACTACAGTTTTTACAGAATCCATTACCGAAATGTAAAAAATATATTGCATAATACTTAGCTTGTTATGCTTCTTTTCTTAGCTCGTTAAAGATAAATATGAATTTATTCCCCAGGTTTTTTACCTATTTCATAGTTATACTCCTTATTTATACTAAGGAGCCAATCTCCCACAATCTTCATATACAAATACTAAAGCTCGAAATTTGATGTTTCATGAGTGATAGCAAATGTAAGCTGTATTTTTTCCAAGTACCGCATACACACGGAAGAGTGCTGTATTTTGATGTATATAACATCATCTACGTATAAAGAAATTCTGTCTCATACAACACTGATAACTGCAAAGAAGCAGTGATAATAAAAGAATATAGTATTTTAGATTTCAGAATAGACCACTAACTGGCTGCTTCAGCCTTTCCCTGAACTTTAGTAATCTTTCATCAAATCTCCTTCACTGTTTCTGATTTTCTACAGGTTAGATGAGGTTACAGGTTATTTAAGAACTTATTTTCATAAAACCTGTATTTTAAGAGAATATGGATTGTCAGAGATAGAGGATTATATAAGAAAGATAATATAAGAAGCATCAAGAAAGTTGTAAAAGTTGTAGATCTCCTCTGGCGTTTTCCATTAACAATTGGATATGAAACATTTTCAATAGAAAGAATACCTGAAAGTGCCTGGAGTAGAGAAACAACCATATCATGTTGCTTCATTAGAGCAACCCTCCTACATACAGAAAACAAAGAAGTCTCCTTTCAGCCTGTTGCTGGTGGCAAAGCAGCATCAATGTTCTTGGGTTCATGTGATTAACCTCAAATTCAGAAGCAATAGAGAGCCGCTATGATTGCAGGCTCTCCCTGTGATCAAAGGCATAACACTGAGGTTATCATTTGCTTAGCAAGAAACCTTTGCAAAGATACAAATGAGACCAGCAGCACTGAACTGCTTCTTTTCTTCTTTAAACCTTACTTGGGGTTTAACTAGTGCAGGAGCTTGGATTTCTTAGAGCCTCCATGCCTTCTTTGAAAACATCCTGTAAAATCTGTTGGCCTCTGCTCTTAGTAAGCTAGTATTTCAAGAGATACCAAAAGTTTCAAAATCAAGATTATTGCGGTCATTCCAAACTTCGCATACAAGTGAGCAGGCCTTTAGGAACAGTCATCCCTTCTGCCTTTTTTTTTTCATCTTAAAAAAAAAGTGGAGTAAGCAACATTGAATTTTAACTTATTTCACAGATTGTTATGGCAATTACAATAAAGCTCTTCTCAAAGAACTAGAAAGACTTATACATACGGTTCCAACATCACATTTCCAGAGAAAATGAAATCCAAATCTGTGTTATAACCTAATCTAACGCAATGCATTCAATTAAATTCTGCCTACAAAATCAGCCAGATGATTCATACTGGATGAATGGGAAAATCTAAGATAGTACTGTGAAAATTCTCCAGATATCCAAGTAAACATAAGTGCGCATCTGAAACCTAATGGTGGTACGGCTCACCTTAAAAATCATAGACAACAAGCCAAAAAAAGCCCAAAACAAACACAACAAAGCACTTACAAACTAAGGAAAAAAAAGTAATGCTTTCCAGAAATTTTCAACTAATTCAGATTGATTTGAATCTTAAATATATGATCTGTGAGAAACAGTAAAGTATCTATAAAAGAAAATGTCTTACAATAATTCCAATGCGTTTTTACAGCTTATTAAAAGTTAACAAGGAACAGCAGAGAATCCTTAGACCATGAAATAACGTCAGCTTCTTTTAGAAAAATCTGTTTCTTAAGAAACAGATTAAGAAGAACAGTCCTACCTTAAGAACAGTCTTACCTTTTCTACATCATTACACAAAATTTCACTTCAGTGAATCAAGATACTGCAAAGCCCTAATCAAGATCTTAATAAAGGTAATGAATAATTTTTCTTTCAGTCTAAGCTTAATATTTTTTATTTGTGATGTATGCTCAGCTAGATTAAAGTCTCTCAGGAGTGAAATAGATATTTGCAACTGAAATATCAAGTTCATTCAACCATGAAGAAGCATTAAATCTTAGATGCAAACATAAATACTATGAATTGTATTCTCTTGCTCATGTTTAAGCTCCATTATTAGCTTACTATTGCTGATATCAGATATTTAAGAACTGTTCAGGCTGAACCTACAGGGCAGATTCTTTGTTCAAACAAGTGACCAGCAGAGCATATGGGACAAATATTAGTTCTTAACACCTTTGGGGTGCATGAAGGGAGAGATCTTGGCAAGAAGAATGCTGAGGAAGGTTATTTAACAGATGTCCGATCCTTTATGAATGAGATTAGCAGTAGCCAAAGTGGATGCTCATGTCTCTAAGACAGCTTCCAGAGAAAACAATTTTGAGCCAATGTTATATTTTTAAAATGTTAATTTGTGTACCTGTTGAAAACCTCATAAGCTCAGATATCTTCCTTTTAACAGATGTTATAAAATAGTCTTGATTTATTTTTAAAAATAACACCTCCTGACATTAAACTTGGTTTGATTTTGACATTTGCAAATTCACCCAAAAGTGCAGTCATAATCATGTAAGAATTTTTTGAATCTTTAGTGAAAAGAAAGACAACAATTTTTTTTTCCTCTAAGAAGGCGCTGAATAAGAATCATATATCAGGCAAATCTGACATGAAAGTGATTTTATTTCTTTGCAAGGCAAATGGGAGTACATCCATTCCTCATACAAATAAGCACTGAAATGAGAAAATTATTTTCATAGCATCAATGCAAAAAAATTGCCTTAGGGCCATTTTATCATAAATGCAGACTTATTTCCACTTTGTCTATTAAACTAGAATTAAGACTGAGAACATGTGTCAATAATTAAGAAGCTTAAAATCACTATTGGAAAACTAACTTATCGGAAAATAGACAACCTAGAAAACTGGAAATTATTTGGAAAATTGCCATTGCTCTGTACTGCTTGCTTTGCTGCTCTCACATTTCCCTCTCTTTGAACTTGTCATAAGTCTTCTCAGAGCCACCACTTGTCTGGGGCCCCAGTGCCCTGGTTTGCTTCAATCACTGGAATTTTTGTCAAGAGTTTTAGTTTTGTCAGGGCTGTGTTCTTAGACTTTATCTAATATTCAGACAGGTTTAAAGGATCTAAGAGGCTTTATCTTTTAATCTAAGTATGATTTGTTGTTCATAGGGACTTGGCTTGCATCATTACCCTTCACTTACACATTACCATGCAGCACTTGATGTTTTACATCTTCTTCAAATGAAGTATTTTATCTGTGATCCAAGGAGGTTAAAACTGGTCTGATTTTGCTTTACATTTCAACAGAATAGAAGTGTAAGCATGACCACCTATAAGGTCCAACTAAAAAGGTGCCCAAATGCAGACTGAGAGGTCGTAACTAGCAGATATAAGCCAGTTACTTAACCCACTCTAAAATGTGATCACTAGGAATGCTAGTGATCTGACCACGCCTTCATTAACATTTATTAAATGTACACTCTTATGAAACGAGGCTCTTGTACTTTCAGGTTACTAAATCATCTCTATGCACAAAATATTGCCTCAGTGTTAATACTGGATAAATACCAAAATGAGGGAATAATATAAGTAAATGTAGGAAAAATCTGAATATAATGTATGTCACATGGAAAGTTAAGCAAGAAGATGACTACAAAGAAGTTAGCATTTTGGTAGGTGAATTACTCCATTCTGCAGGGAAAATAATAAAAACTTCATATTTGCTGAGAAGGAGGTCTCTTGAGTTTGGAGGTGATCCTTGAATATTAACGAGCTTTCTTGATTTTTCCAGTAGTCATGGGAGCCATCCCATCACATCTTGTTTGATTCCCAACAAGATCATAGCCCTGCAACTCCACATCTATCTAGAATTCATCATGGTTATTCCCTATCCTGCATGCATTTGCATACAGTCACTTCAGAGAGGCATCTCAGCATGCTGAGGGCTTGGAAAGAGTTAGAGGGTTTTCTCCATAATGATGCCTTGTATACACCATTGCCTTCTTTGCCCATAGGCAAGTGCTGGAGGTGACCCCACTTAAGACCCACTTTGTTGATTTTGTCCATGAATGAGCTATGTCCTTTGCTCAGCCATCCTGTTCAACGTTTTCTCACAGGATTGTTGGTTACTCTCTCCTTCCTCCCTCCTTATGAGGTTAGCTGCCCTATCAGCAGATACAGCTTTCCTGTGCTTACCAAGGTGAATCCTATCTCTCCCAAGCAGAAACTGGACCTACAGCCCAGAACCCAAACCCCTGTCACCAGCAGCCATTCTGTAGCCATTTACTGACCTGTCCTCCTAATGCCTTTCTTCTCACAGCCTTTCCACTCTCTGGCATAATTGACACGAGCACCACCTGGGTCCCCCGTGCCCCTGACTATCACCCTCAGAGCTCTGTAGTCACTTCAGATACTGGCAATTATGCCCTGGCAGTATTGTTTCTACCTCCGCAGAATAACAGCAAGGGGTTGTAGTCATGAGGGCTAGAGAAGCTTCAGCAGTCCCTCCATAACATCCCAGATGCTGGACCCTGCCTGTCCTCTAGACAACTGGTAGGGTAAACAGATGGGTGCCTCTGTCCCCATTCTCATGGAGACACCTGTTACAATGATGCCCTGCTTCTTTCTGGTAGTCTCACATGGTTTGGGGTTAGGTGTACCAGGTTATTTGCATGTAGGCACCTTTGAATCCCCTTCAGCTTCGAGGGCAGTTGAAACTAAGCCCTTAGGTGGGGCATGATCTTTCATTTTAATGCCAGAAGTCATCATCTTCCATCTTTCTCCAAAGGTTTCGCTTACTTTGATAATGAGGATAAACACTGCCACCTCTTCACTATTCAAACTTATTTTAATTTGCATTAAATTAAATTAATTTTCCTCAAATCAAGTCTGGTTTGCCCATGATGACAACTGGTAACTGATCTCTGCCTTTAGCTCAACCCAAAATCTTTTTCATCAGTTTTCTCCGTATGCTCTGTTGATGAGAGGGAACGGGAAAGTTGGGTATCTGATAGCCAGCTAAGATCAACCCACCACTATGGTACCTGGAGTAATTTAATTTGATTGTCTTTCCTTTCTTATCATTACTTTGAAGTCAAAATGAGTGCACAGACGGAAGAGGGAAGCTATTAAATTCAGAGCTGACCTGTCAGCACCTAGATGTAATTTGCATTTGTAGTTGTTCACCAGTGATACCTTATGTGTGACAAGATATGAATGCTTCAAACTTAATTTCCACCTCTGGATCAAGTCTGTAAATCCTGGAACTTCAGGTCTGACAACCAAGCTACTCACTGCAAAATCAGAGGATCTTGTTGTCATCTCAAATCTGTGATTCGCCAAGTGACATGATTACATTTGTGCATCTTGAACCACTTCTGTAAATGTTATGTTCTCTAAAAATGCACGAGTATATCAAGTCAGATTAACAAAATAACAAAAAATGTGCATAATACAGCATTCCTCCCTATGTGTCCAGCAATGTTAGACTCTCCGTTTGAGCTGGCTGTACTGACTGTCAATGGAGAAACCTATTACCTATTTTTTTTTCCTAAAATTGTGATACTCTGTATCTGTTTATAGGCACAGCCGCTGCTGGGTTAAAAACTGGCTGGATGGCCAGGCCCAAAGGGTTGTGGTAAATGGAGTTAAATTCAGTTGGAAGCCAGTCACGAGTGGTGTTCCCCAGGGTTCAGTGCTGGGTCCGGTCCTGTTCAACATCTTTATCAATGATCTTGATGAAGGGATTCAGTGCACCTTTAGTAAGTTTGCAGATGACACCAAGCTGGGTGCAAGTGTGGATCTGCTTGAAGGAAGGGAGGCTCTGCAGAGGGATCTGGACAGGCTGGATCAATGGACTGAGACCAACGAGATGAGGTTCAACAAGGCCAAGTGCAGAGTCCTCCATTTGGGTCACAACAACCCCATGCAGCGATACTGGCTTGGGGCAGAGTGGCTGGAGACCTGGCTGGCAGAGAAGGCCTGGGGGTGTTGGTTGACAGCTGGCTGAACATGATCCAGCAGGGTGCCCAGGTGGCCAAGAGGGCCAGTGGCATCTTGGCCTGTGTCAGACACAGCATGGCCAGCAGGAGCAGGGAGGTGATTGTGCCCCTGTGCTCAGCACTGGTGAGGCTGCACCTCGAGTGCTGGGTTCAGTTTTGGGTCCCTCACTCCAAGAAGGACATTGAGGGGCTGGAGCGCATCCAGAGAAGAGCAACGAGGCTAGTGAGGGGGCTGGAGAACAAGTGCTACCAGGAGAGACTGAGGGAACTGGGGTTGTTTAGCCTGGAGAAGAGGAGGCTGAGGGCAGACCTCATCACTGTCTACAACTGCCTGAAAGGAAGTTGTGACAGGATGGGTGCTGGGCTCTTCTCACAAGTGACAGTGATAGGATGAGAGGAAATGGCTGCAAGTTGTGCCAGGGGAGGTTTAGACTGGACCTTAGGAATAATTTCTTCACTGAAAAGGTGGTCAGGGATTGGCACAGCTGCCCAGGGAGGTGATGGAGTCACCATCCCTGGAGGTGTTTAAAAGATGGGTAGGTGAGTTTCTTAGGGACATGGTTTAGCAGGAAAACAGGTACAGTTGGACTCGATGACCTCAGAGATCTCTTCCAACCTTATGATTCTATGATTCTATGATTTTTGAGGTATAATATCTCAAGTGAGATTAATTGCACTTTGAACCAAAAGTTGCCCATTAGACATAATCACTTGGCATGGGCACTCTGAATATATCAGACCATCCACTGAATAGCTATTGACATTTTCAAGCACTATTTTCAAGCAGTATCCTGTTGAGAGAATATTTTCAGTGAAAAATTACACTCTGGCTCACACTGAAACCAGACTATTGAACTGAACTGCAAAATCAGTTGTCAATTTAAAATTGCACTCCATTAACAAAAAGACATGTCTTTATTAATTGAATCTGAAGTAAGGGAAAACTGCTCCACACTAGCCGTGCCCCACACAACTGTAATTTCTATATGAAGTGGTGGTTACTTCTACAAATAAGTTAACGAAACACTGTAGAATCTGTCAGCTGCAGGAAAACCAAAACAAGAAAGAAGGCTGTAATCCTGTGGATCAGCCTCTGCATGAAGCTTACCAGCAGATGCCAGTCTTACACCAGAGAAACAGAGTTATAGCAAGCTGGTAACTCTTTGGGGTCAGGTTTAAAGCAAGTGCTTTCTTTGAAACTGGTAGATCTGAATGTAAGATAGATCAAATTTTGAACAATCATTAGGAAAGTACTCCAAATTATTCAAAGATAATGGAATTTCTTCGGAATGACTTACTTAGTACCTGCTTGAATATTTCATTCTGAAAATCTAAAAATATATGATCCCTACATAATGCCTAAAGTATATTGAGATATCATCTCTACTGGAAAAGGTCCACCACAGAATACATTGCTATGTTCATACAGAGCAGTATGGAGGCAAAAAACATTGGCTAGATCACTAAAACTAGATGCTTTCCACTGAACGATTTGGATGAACAACTGTAGGAGGGACATCAAAGTTCGCAGTGAACACTTCCACTTAAAACAAATCTGCACACTGTCAGACATTTTGGAGAGGTGCTGTATCCTTTACATGTCCAAATACACTGCAGTGGAAACTCTTCCTGTTCACCCCCCTGCTCTTACATCAAACAGAACAGTTTTGCAGGCAGGAGGTCAGGCACTTACCACATCCAGTGACAACATCTGATCACATGAAATTTGAAGCATGAAACAAAGAGGACATGGTTGAAAGTTTACTTAAGTGCTTGTAGAGAATACGTCCCATTGACTTCCAGTGAAACTTATGTCTCAAGTACTTAATTTACTACTGTAAAATATAATTTTATTTCTGAAATTACATGAGCATTTTTAGATAGATTTATCCCACTTTCTTAATGTAAGCTGTTTGAGTTATCCTGTGAAAACAGACCAATGTAAATCATAGAAGCATAATAACATGATTATTCTTGGATTTCAGCAATAAAAATAAATGCAGATTGCTTTATATGCACAAAGAATATAAAAAATAAAGTGCTTAAAAATATAGGAGAAACCTGAGTAAACACAAATGGAAAAATCAAAATTATTATGTTGGTGAAAAAATAATTGCCATTTTTGTCATTGTAAAACAACAACTCAATATTGGTCCCAAAAATTTTCTGATGGAAATAAGAGCCTTGATGATCTGGAGAGTAGCAGACATCCTTCTGCGACAGATAACAACAAATTGAAGACCAGTATTGGAATGGACCCAGGCAAAAACACTTGGGATGTTGCAGAAGAACTAAACATTGACCATTCAACAGTTGTTCGACATTTACACCAAACTGAAAACCGAGAAAGCTTCACAAATTCGTGCCACATGAGCTAAATGAAAATTTTAAAAAAATCAAGGATTACAAAGCCTGCACCGTGCTTCTATTGTGCAATCCCATCTCTTAATTTCATTGTGACATGTGATGAAAATTGTATTCTATAGGGAAACTGAAGGCATCCATGCAGTGGCTGGACTAAGGTGAAGCACCAAAACACTTCTCCAAATGGAAGCTGTTTCAAAATAAAGTTGTGGTCACTATTTGGTTGTAAGCAAGTGGAATCCTCCACTACAACTTCTTGGATCCTGGTAAAACCATCACATCAGAGAAGTGTTGCCAGGAAATTGATAAAATGCATCAAGAACTGCAAAACTGACATCCAGCATTGAAATGGTCAATTGAAAAGGACCAGTTCTCTTTGACAACACCCAACAGCCTGTCTTGAAAATGGCTCTGCAGAAGCTGCATAAACTGGGCTATGAAACTCTACCTCACTCAGCTTACTCACCAGACCTCTCTCCCACAAGTTACCACATTTTCAAGATATCTCCATGCATTCTAATCAATAATACTGGGGCTTTGTTTCAGTAGAGTAAAGGTTCCTTTCAAGTATCCATATGTGGTAGACTTTCAAAAGGCATTCCATCAACTAAAGGTGACTCATTGGTGTAAAAATAGTCTCAATACATGTGGGAACAAGGAGACACTTCATAATGAGCAGTACGACTGTAAATCACATGAAGGCATGGATTAAGTCTGTTTCATTCAACATATAGGAGAAAAACTGCCAGGGAGAAACCTAGGGAAAAAACCCCGAACAAACATCAGACCACAAGGATTCAATCCAAGAATAATTTGGAAAAGCACGAAACAACTCCTCTTTTTTTTGCTCCTACTTTCAACCTTCTATATTCTGAAAGTAATCTTTGAGCATTAGATCCCAAAATCTTGCTTTTACATTAACCTTAGGAATATGGAAATCAACCTAAATTACACAAGATACACAGCTGGTGTCCAAACAGGACAACTGCTACAGAAGTAAGAAAAAGAAAAGAGCATTTTGCACAATCCAGGGATTATATTAAATGAATGAGATAAAAACAAATTAAAAAAAAAAAAGGTGAGATGGAAAAAAATGAGAGAATAAGGAGAGAAAGAGGAGAAAACCCCAGATATTTTTGTCCAAAAAACTTACTGTTGTCTACACTGATTTATCTGCAAACTAGGGAAATTATCTCATTTAACCAACTGGGAAGTCTGCCGTGTCTATTCAACAGTTACTGTCCTGGTGGTTTGCTGCATATTCTTTCAAATGTGGGCATCAGTCAAGCATGGGGAGCAGCAGGTGTGGCAAACACAGCAACTTGCAGCAAAACGCTGTCAGTAATTACCAAATAAGTTCAAACTATTTGGTAACTACCCACAAAGGATTATTCATGGTATATCTGCTTGACCACAAATCAAGCCTTCTGTAGACAGAATTTGTCTGTTCGTAGATCTTCCTTTTCAAATGTAAGGACCAAGACCAAATCACATACGGACCATAAACACACTGCATGGCTGAAGAATATTTCCCTGATTTACTGTGTTCTCTGCTCTCTCCAGAGTGCTTCCCTATATCTTTAATTTCCTCTATTCTTTTGAAAAATCTTCTTCCTCCAACAGTTCTCTCAATTTTATTCTCTCCAGTTATTCACGTACTACTTAGAAGGTTTTAGAATATGACCTAGTAGTTACTTTAAGTACAGAAGACAGTTGGTTCCTTGACTATGATGATTTTCATCCCAGCTTGTTTTTATGGCACCGTTCCCTCTAAAATTCCACTGAGGATAAAAAGCACAGGGTGTTTCTTGGTTTTTATCTTAGATTTGGTCATTTTTAGAACTAGAATGGTAGATATGATCAAAAAGCCTGCACAATTTAGAGTCAGTTTTCCTACCATAATCCTAATTCTTAAAAATACATTGGTTACACCAGTGCAATTGAAGCCATATGGAATTTTCCATGTATTCCTGCAGGCATCATGGAAAGAGATTTTATGGATGGCTACATTTTGTCTGCAATAGCATGTCACTGTTTTGTATGTCTATTATACTTTAATTTAGAAGTTTGTTACATCTGAAGTTCTGTAAGAAGTGGCTCATTTGCTTGGCTTCTAGCTTTAGCAGAAAAAGTAACCGGTATCCTGACCACACTTGAGGTACAAGAACTCAACGTGGGAAAACCCAAGTCTAACCTTTTTCTGGACCCTATTGGAGTTGATTTGAACTTGAAGAAATTCCAATGTAACAGAGGAAACAAGTTGTATTGTAGCTATCATATAGCTCTTTGAGACACTGGATAAATTGCATGTTTGGCAAAACCCCGTAAATCTCATGTCAGTTATCTCGATGGATGATGAGAGCTGAACAAGTCAAACGGGCAGCGTAACAACATTTCACACGCCCCCCCCCAAATATTGCCTCTGTCATCAAATAAATTCAACTGAGATTTTACTGGAAATTTGTCACAGACTTCTCAATTAAAGTTCTTTCAAGGAATATCACTACTGAGTGATATCACCACAAGTGAATCACTCATCAACTCTATCACCACCTCTTTAAATGACAGCGCTGACAAGTCAGTGTCCTTTTCTTCTTATTAGATGCCAGCTAGAGTCAGGTAGAGTGTCCCAGGGCACCTCAAGATACACATTCCTGACAGGCATCACACAAATCAGACCACTTCCTTCTTCTATACTTGTGCATGCATTTGAAAGTCCAGTTATTTTGCTTAGCTTTCCTTTCATTCCTTCCTTCTAAGTTTTGTTAATGATATCTAGGTTATTCTATTTTCAAGTATGTTTAAATAAAATTTTAAAAATATTGTCTATCTCAATTGATTTGATTTATTACAGATATTACACTATGCTTTTCTTTTTCAATCTTATCTGGGGTTTGAGGTCAATTGGGTTAAAAATATCTGTTATGGATTTTTGTTTCTTGACATGTTAATAATTGTAGTGTAAGAAACATAAAACATACCTTCTTTAAGTAAAATTTTCACTTCACTGGGGTCACTCACAACACATAATGTAAAGTCAAAGGGAATTATGTCATTTTCTGTAGCAGAGGAAACATTTTTCACACTATCATGAAATGTACGAAAGAATAAACATTAGTTGAACTGCAGTTGAAACAAAGATATGAAAGGTACTTTTTCCAAAACAGAAATTTAACCACATTAATCTGTGAATTCTCAAGGATAACTCATTAGAGGATAACAAAAATTTTATAAAAAATGACATCTTAATAAAAACAAACATTTAAGACACAAATGGAAATAGCATTGGTAATGACTATGAGTGCTAATTATTTGCTCCCTGGGAAGTCTTTCAGATTTCGATAGCACAAATTCAAAGTAATTTAGAAAGAACACAATATTAACAAAGGAATGTGTAGCGTAACCAACAAAACATGTTTGTCCATGTGGTGGTCTTACTTTGGCTTAATCATATTTTCAGAAATTATTACAAGCAAAATTATGTATGTAGTTATGTCTTGGGAGGATACAGCCTGAAATTTTTGAAGTACTGCTGCATTCTACTAATCCTTATGTCATTTTATTCCTTGTTTCAGAAATGAATGATCACATTCCAATACAAACTATTGAAATGGATTCCTCTCGAGGTTACTCCTCGAGGTTGAATCTTTGACAAAACAGACCCCTGGTAAGTGAATCAGGAATAAGTGCACTGAAACATTGTGAACTTGGTTAAGAAGCATAAAGGATTGATTGTGCATATATTATCCTTTAGTCATAAACCATTAGTCTGAGACTGTCTCTGAGGCAGAGTTTAGAACACAGGGGGGTCCTCTCTGAAACTCATGACTCAATGGGAGGGTGGAGTTTCCCTGACAGTTTTTGTCTGATCCTCTTCTCTGTGCAGTAAATCACAGAATCCCAGAATGATCTGAGTTGGAAGGAACACACAAGGAATGCAAAGCCCAACTCCTGTTCCTGCATAGGACAATCCCAACATTCACATCATGTGTCTGAGGGCATTGTCCAAATGCTTCTTGAATATTGTCAGGCTTGGCACCCTGACTGCTTCCCTGGGGAGCTGTTCCAGTGCTCCATCACCCTCTGAGTGAAGAACTTTTTCCTAATATCCAAACTAAACCTCCCCAGCACATCTTCCTGCCATTCCCTCAAGTCCTATCATTGGTTACCAGAGAGAAGAGATCAATGCCTGCTGCTCCTCCCACCCTTGTGAGGAAGAAGCAAATTGCTGTGAGGTCCCCCACCAGTCTTCTCTTCTCCAGGCTGAACAGACCAGGTGACTTCAGCCTCTCCTCATACAACTACTCCTCTAGACTCTTCACCAGCTTTGTGGCCCCTCTCTGGACACTCTCCAGTAGCTTGACATCCCCTTTATACTGCAGCACCCAAAACTGCACACAGTACTTGTGGGGCCACATCAGTGCAGAACAGAGTGGGATAATCCCCTCCCTCGACAGACTGGTAATCCTGTGCTTGATGGTTGGCTCCCTTGGCCACCAGGGCACTGCCGGCTCATGTTCAACTTGCTGTCAACTGGAATCCCCAGGTCCCTTTTCAGGAGGGCTACTGTCCAGCCTCTCGCTCCCCTGTCTGTACGTGCATCCCGGGTTGCTATGTCCCAGGTGCAAAACTTGGAACTTGCCCTTTTTAATCTTCATGTGGTTGGCGATTGCCCAGCTCTCCAATTTGTCTAGGTGTCTCTGTGGGGCCTCTTTGCCTTCAAGAGTGGCAACAGCTCCTCCCACTTTTGTGTCATTGGTGAACTTGGTTAGTAAACCCTCGAGAACTGGCCCCAAGATGGATCATTGCGGAACCCCGCTAGTGGCTGGTTGCCAGCCTGATGTAACTCCATTCACCGTGACCCTTTGAGCCCGACCCATCAGCCAATTGTTCACCCACTGCATTATGTGTCCATCCAGCTGGATGCTGGACAGTTTGTTCAGGAGGATCCTGTGAGAGACAGGATCAAAGGCCTTGCTGAAATCCAGAAAGATCACATCAGCTGGTTTTCCTTGGTTGACTAGGTGAGTAACCCTGTCGTAGAAGGAAATTAAGTCTGACAGGCAGGACCTTCCCTTTGTAAATCTGTGCTGGCTGGGTCCAATGAATGTGTTGTCTTTCAGGTGTGTTTCGGGAACTCCCAGAATAATCTTCTCCATAATCTTCCCAGGCACTGAAGTGAGACTGACAGGCCTGGAGTTACTGGGGTCATCCCTGCTGCCCTTCTTGAAGATTGGGACAACATCAGCCAGCTTCCTGTCAGCTGGTACCTCTCCAGATTCCCCAAAGCATTGAAAAATCATTGAGAGAGGTCTCACTATGACATCAGCCAGCTCTTTAAGTACTCTTGGATGAATCCCATCAGGCCTCATTGAATTATAGGGATCCAGTTGGAGCAGCAAATTCTGCACAAGTTTGGGGTTGATTGAGAGCAGTTTGGGGTTGATTCGGATTAAATAATCAAGTATGCCTTGCGATTGAACCTTATAAATCACTGATGAATTTGTTAGATCTCTGCTTTGTATTGATAAACATTTTGCTGCTTTTCTCGAGTGAAGTGCATCATTCCACTTCTCCATCCACCACAATTACATAGCCAATCTCTGTAAGAGAGCATAAATATGAGATCAAGATCTGTGCCGTTTTAAAGGTACAAATTTGGCTATTCAACAATAAGATATCCTGAGGAAGGGTGCTCCAAAACCTTTGTCTGCTATAAACACACGCTCATCTTTTGCCTGCCCTTCAATGAGCATAGAGAGAATGTCTGCAGAATGCCATCATTATGAAACCTCTGAGGCTTCCCAAAACACATTTACATCTTGCTCATATGGAACTTCACTGCTATGTTATGGATAAAACTATTCCCTATAATAAAACACAAAAAGGAAAGTTTCAGAGTTGTGCCTGGAGGCTGATCCTAATCATATTTTAAGCACCACTGACAGCTCAGTTAGTAGAGGAGAGGAAGGGAAAATGGGAATCGCTCTTTCCAGAATTTAGAAAAAAAAGAGGGGGCATTAAAATCTCCTCCAAAAGCCATGATATTTCTAAATGCTCTCTTCTAGAGTAAATTACATGAAGCATGAACATTATACCTTTGATTGCCAATATTACCCGAGAGTAAGCTCTATATTTCACCCAAGAGTGAGTTCTTTCAAATATTGTAAGGACTGTTTCAGGCACATGAAAAAGCTCATCCTCCTTTTTATTTTACCACGCTCAGCTAGCTCCTTATTTACAAATTGGCTACATCTATAATGAAAAAAGTCATGCCATTATTACATTAGAGTACTAAATAAGAAAATAGAAGAAATCAGCAGCGTAGGGGGGAAAAGAAACTCCATTCAGCCAAAAAAGACAATCCCGTCAAAAGTAAAGATTTTTTATTGTGAACTATATCCCAAGAACTTTGAAGAAGTTTCCGTCATCTTTTCATAAGCATATTTTCTCTTGCTTTTGCCTAGATTTTTTTTTTCATTCTTTGCCACAGCTTAGATTCTTGATGTATTTTGTAGATATACAAGCTTATTTTTGTGTCACATTGCTCAAGAGTTACGATTGCCCTCCATCCTAATAACAAGAAAGTATACGTATTTCGTTTACAATTTAATTCGAGTTTCCCTCATTACATAACAATACTTAAAAATGCCTGCAAGCAAATCTCAGGGGAAACGAGAAGTAACAGTTGAATGGAAATACAGAGCAATTGCGAGAATGCCAGCATGGAGAAATGAATTTTAGAGTGCATATTCCAAGCTCCAGGAGACATAAGAGGGATATAAAGCTATCATTTAATTGAAAAGAGGAGGGTAGAAATTCAGCTTACGACTATGACTTCCAATGAAATATTTATTTAAACCAGTAAATGTTTAACCTTAATTGTAGAGCTTGTGAAAAGAATGGAATATTGAAACAGAGGGCAAAGAAATTTTAAAAACAGATGGTATAATTCTTCCTCAAGTTTAATAAAAAATACACATCTTTCACAGAAGCTGTACATAGCCTTCAAAATCAAATCATTAACAAGAATAGACAGTATTTACATTTTAGGGCAATTGGTGCATAATAGCTGCTGTCTTCTGTAAACTTAGACATGCTTTCCTGAGTTTTCTACCCATTTACACTGCCCCAATGTACAAGAGAAATTGACTATACACAACAATGATTCTATAAAAAGCACTAGAGGAAATGTATTTAAAGCACAACAAATAATACTTTCTTTTTACTCCCTTACAAATATAGAAATAAAATCGAAATCTTTTGCAAAAGAGGGATAGTATTGTTTCTAGGGGAGAAATCTTTAAAAAAATATACCAGAAAACAACCAACATTCAGTCTCACCGAGTTTTAATGTTATTTTATTTCCAGTACTGCATACTAGTTCAAATACAGCAATTTTATATAGATAAAGTAAATCACATTTCTGTGAGAGGTAATAGTGGTTTTTGACATTAAATATCCATCAAAGATAATAAAAGATAATATTTTATTGGCTATTGATCTCATCTTTCTTCCTTTGGAGTAATTCAGATTGTACCTTCTGTATTTTTGATGACTTAACAGTATGGTTATTTACTTTAAAGATGGGCAAGTTTTTCTGTATTTTCAGACACTCAGTTATGCAAATTTTCTTTTAGCTTTTTTTGGCACAAAGCTTTTCAAATGCACAAGATTTTACTTTTATATTTTTACTTTTACTCTTGTCTTAAATTGTCATTGAATTCAATTGTGTTAATGAAAAATATTTATTATGGTTTCTACATAGATGTCAGAATCAAAAGGAAAAATTCTAGGGCATTCAAATATTTTATGCCAGTTCATTTGCTTGTACTTGTATAAATGCAAGATATTGATGTGCAGCCTACCAAAAAGTTACACATTACCTAAGTTTCATAGTAGCAGAAGTTACAAGAGGCTGAGGACAAACATCGCCTAACCTTAACTAATTTCATTGGTAGAGGTTCATTTTTTTTTCCAGTAGTTAGATCTGTTAATTCCTGGAGGAGAGTGAAAATTTGTATATTAGCCATGGAATCTGCAAGACTGCAATCCTGTGCAAGAAGAATGTATTTAACCAGTAGAAGAAAGTCAGTGCTATGCAAAGAGCAGACTTTGTTTTTAATTTTTTTCACTGTGCTGGGAGGGGGTGGGGAGGGAGAAGGGGAGATGAAAAGAATCAGAAAATAGACATGGACCATTTCATTAACCACAGTCAGAGACACTAGGTGGGGGATGTCAAAACATAAATCTTGTTTCCAAAATTTACTTTTGCTGCTAAGATCTAGGTGATATTCTACGTAAAGGAATGAACTGGGGCCTATTTCTAAGTTCCCTGTGACTTCCACTTCTTTTGTGTTCATATCTAGAAATACTCTAAGCTAGGCTGGCAACAATTTATTATTTTTGCTCTCTTTTTTTTGGAATTATAGCCTCTACTTCATTCATTCCACACACAAAGGAAAAGGCTAAACAAAACCTTTGGAGACTTCAACAACACTGCAAAACATTGAAGAGGTCATCCATTCAGCTTAGACCACATTGCTTAGTGTTGATGCTTGCGGGTTTTTCTGCCTAAAGACAATATTTTCTCAAACGACTGTTTTTACACTTGAAACTTAAGGAAGATGGCAGCTTTAAAGAAAGCAAACTAGAAAACTTTATTAATAGTTATGTAAGCAGAAAGAGAGGCTTGTTGCATGGAGATAGGTGCTCGTTTACCTATTTTTTTAAGAAGTTCAAAGAAAAGCTTCGAAACGTGGTAGTGAGCTAGCCCTTTGTAGCAGGGTCTGGAGGCTTCTTTGTGTACGCTTTCCTTGATTCCTCTGAATATTCTGTGCATAGGCTCAAGCAAACAACACACAGCACAAGATTTCACTGTGCCCCATTGCCAATGTACTCATAGGTGTCGGGGGAATCACGGATGGTGATAAGGCAGAGCTGTGTGGTGGAACTGATAAGAGAAGATGGGTCCCCTTTGGCAAAGGTCTAAGTGGAAAATTCAGGGAAAAAGAACAATTTAAACTTTCCTTCAGAAAAAAATCTGAACTTCATCTGATCCTATGCTAAATGTGTTACATCTAAGCTAAAATCTATGTCTGAAGTCAGAAAAAAAACAGATCAGCTGCCTTAAGAAGTAGGTCTTCTTGCATCTTGAATCTCAAAACTCCCTTCCTCTCTGAAATCAAGTCTATGTATGGGATAGAATAGATTGGTGCAATGCCTTTTGAGCAGTTGATATAGGATTTCTCTACATACATAATGCAGAAATAACATCAGTCATCACTGACATGAAAAAGAAAGTATGAAACTTATTTCCAGAATAATTTTAGTATAGGAGCTTATATGCATGCAGATAGGATGGCTGTCATAATAGAAATAATTTGGAATATGAAGACAATTTTTCCTTATATTTATCATGAACAAGACACTGACTAGTGTCTAATGTCCAACAGCTTGAAACAAAAGCATTGCAGAGAATTGAGCTAATTATTTGGATAAACTAAATCCCTACTCAGATGTTCAGCACAACAGTCACTACAATGTTACCAGTGAGCCATGACAGATCCCATATAGAAAACACTTTGCATTTTCTGGAATGAGGGAATACAAGATTTGAGGTGGTTCGGTAATTGTCACAGTGCTTACTGTCATCTGTGTAGAAGATATTTTTCAAATTGCTGTCTCATACACAAATTCTTGGCAGCATAAGCAGCTTGTGCAGCCTTTTCTCCCCCAGTCAGCCGTCTGTACTTCTCAGGCGTGCCAGAAAGGTCGACCACAAAGGCAACCATAAAGACATTTTGATTAAAAATCACCTTGAGAAACACCCAGAGAAGTTGTGTTGCATAAACTGTGGCCAAAAATATCAACATGTATTAAAGTCTGTGGGAAAAGCTCAGTATATGCTGTTTTAACAGACGTCAAATGTAAACAGAGCAGATCATTAAAAATCATTGTAGCATAACCTCTTGGTCTGAAAAAGCTTAAAATTAATTTTATTGCTAAGGAAAGTGAAAATACAGAGAGACAGAAAGCTGGCAGCTGCGGAAGCAACAAAGTTTGCGACAGCCCCATGGCTCAATTCTTCAAAAGGAAATTTGCAAGGAAATATTGACAAATGATTTGTCATAAACAGAAATCATCTAAATTACGTTGTGGCAAACTAGGAAAAAAAAATAAGAGAAAGGACTTCTACTCTGTGATATGCTTTACCTCTCAAATAGCAGGATTTGATATTTTTTCCTATTTCAGAAAACAAATTCACATTCATCTGATTTGGTCCTAACTGTGCATTTTCAAGTTTACATCAGCTTTCCAAGCAATGATAAACTCAAGGCTGAAACACCTAAACATAGAATTTGATGTAAAAAATAATTAGTATTGATAAAGTCAGCAGAAAGTGTATTATTCTCCTAAATGCCTATATTAGAAAATGCTTTAAAATTACCTTTTCCTAGTTCCATACACGTTGTTGTTCTTCAAGTTGTTGCGGTACATTATTTTCATCAATGGTTCAAATACATATTAAGAATATTTTTCTAAAAATAGATAGATTTGGATGGTTTCCTAAACCTGCTTAATATTTTTGGTTTTCTTTATTTGTTAAGGAAGTTCGTATTCTTCATTTCCTGTTACTAAAAATTACATTTTTGACCCGTGGTGTGTGCACGCAAGTATGAGTACATAAGATTGTGGTTCTGTCTATTGAAAGATGGAGAAAAAGAACCAGCACTTAAAACAAAAATCAAACTTATTTTTAACAAAATCTTCACTGTAGTTCCCAAAGCCTCTTATTTATAGTTTAATATATACTTGAAAACACGGCAATAACTAAAGTCATGATTATTCAGCATGAAAAGATCAACACTTGGAAAGTTTTCATATATAGCACTGCAGCTTTTCCACAGCTTTAATCATCAACAATTTAATTATGACTTTTAATTGAAAAGCATTATGTTTTCTCAAAGGAAAGCTATTGCTGTTCTCAGTGCTATTTGCTTCTCATTCCCCCATGGAGGTCAGCATAACACCCAGTTTTGTGATTAATAAATATTTCATTTTGTTTACATTTGTCAGAAGCTGTTGGCATCAGCTGGCATAGGCGCATCAGCTCGACTGGAAGACTTAACGTACATTTGTACACTTTGGTTACCATGCATTGCTCGAAGCAGCTTGCTTTACTTTCAGCCTGCTAAGTGACACTGCTTGCACATTTCTCTGAGATTACAGTTTTCTGAAAACTATTTATTTATTTTCTGCTATTTAAAATGAATTAATTCTGTCTCAAAAAGCAGACTGATATCTAACACCTACTCTTAATCTAAAGAACCAAGTTATAACATCACGATTATTCTTCAAGTTTCACAGATCTCATCTCCTGAGAACAGTTGGCCAAGGAACTATTTTCACATTTTGAAACTTCAATATTATTAATAAAAGAAAAAAAAAATCCATTCATAGGCAATTTTCAAAACAGTAAAAAGAGACAAATGTCGTCAAGCCAGACAACCTAATAATCCCTCTCTTTGGTTTTGAGCTGTTTCCATTATGGACCTGAGAATATTTCCCTGAGAAATACTTAAATAAAAGCTGGAATGTTGCTTCTAGTGCTTTAATTGTAGATAAGAATATGTTCTAGCTTGAAAGTGTGTCATCAGAAAATTCCCTACCTAGTTCTTCCAATCTAACATAGAGACCACTCGCTGGCTACATTCTGTCCTCAAGTATGCTCATGGCTGTCATTGCACTACTGATTTTCTGTCCTTCAATAAATTATGTGTTATTCTTCTTTTTTTTTTTTTTTAATCCAATGCATGGACTTCCATGAAACCAGTATCCTGTAGGGAACATAACTGCCCACCTGTAGATTATATGACTTTTTTGTAACAGCACTGGTTGAATGCCAAAAATTCCAGATTGTTAAAAATGAGATAACATGAACAGGTCTGATTCTTTTCATAATCACAACAGTGAGAGTTGAGAGTAATGCCAATGAAGCAGAGCTAGTTTATGTAAGATTAAAGAAGACCCAGAATCTTGATTTTCAGCTGAAGAAAAACAATAAAGAAAAGATGTTTTGACTATTTTTTTCCTAGACAGTTTACAAAAGCTCAAGCCAGAAGAACTCCATTGCAGTAACAAATATAAACTGATACACATCTGTGGAGGAGCTGGCTCAATCACTGTGTGTTAAACATTGTTAATTTTAAGCATTTTGCAGCTGTGCTTTTTCTCAGAAAACTCAGACATCAGCTGTTTTCCAGCAACTTTTGTTACTGGCCTTTATCATTTCCTGTGCCACTCAAGGCCAATTGCTCACAGTTCATGGGAAAAACATTCAGGATCTAAAATTAGCGCGTTTCCTTCAAGATAGAAGAACCCTTTGAAATAATTTTGCCATCATATAGATGTGATGGAAAAATTATCCTAAGTCAATTAATCATCAGAATTCCTAATATAGCACCCTGTATTTACAATATGCATCTTTGGTGACTGCCCTGGTGTCATCTATTTCTGTGCCTTCTACCTGGGCTGAGAGATGACCACTAGCTTCAGCTGCCTCCAAGCCCAACCCCTACAGTAAATTAACTGCAGGTGAATTTTTCTGTTGAGCCACAGCTTTATATCTAACTCGGGTGGTCTATTAATGACAACTATTTACTCAAAAATCATGTGAAGAGTCTTTACAACCAACATCTCCTGAGATGCTACAGGGGACTTAAAAATTTATAGAAGCTATGTTTGTGGGAAAATAGTGAGTTACACGGAGCACCCCAATATGTCTCTTTATAAAGTGCAGGTTTTCCCTCCAGAATATGCAGAGCCAGATATTAGAAAACTCCAAATAGCAACCCTCGAAGACTGCATTGACAAAAAATAATAATAATTTTTAAAAGTCTCCCCTGGTTTAGAACTGAAAAATATTGTTGAAGCCAGTGGAACAGCAGATGTATGAGTGAAGGTAGAACATGAAAATTATGAAGATTAACTATTTTTATTCATGCAGAATTTTTTAAACTGTGGATTCTCTACATCTCATTTGATATACTTGCACCACCTTTTCATGTACTGTCTTTGTAATATTTGTCTGGAAAGTGATAGGGGTGTTTTTTCAGGCCATGTTTGCCATGTGGCATTTTAGTCTGCAACTTCAGAATTCTGAACTGCTGTACTTGCAGCATTAACAAAAATTATTTACTTGTATTAATTAAACTAGCATACTCTTCACTTCTAAGCCCATTTTACACTTTAAAATATTAATCTGTAGATGAACAAATCCTGCTTTCAAAGGGATAAGCAAACCTTTTCTACATTTCACAGCTCAGTACACTGAGGCTCAAAAATCTAAAGATGCCCAAGGGCAAGACAAATTTTATTGAAGGAGTTGATTTCCAAAATCCATAACATGACAAGCACCACTTGTGATTCAGCAAATTTCCCGGTGCTTTGGCACACCCCGGGCTGTAGATCAGCTCATCTCTGGATCAGGAGTCAATCACGTAAAGCTCCCCAGCGTCTCAGAGAAACCTGCCTCAACAGAACTGGACATGCCCATATATATGTTGTGTGCATAGGTATGATGTGTACATGATCTATTATCTAAATAGGCACCGTTTAATAGGTTTTTGTAATGCAACTACACCTATTTTACATACAACCATTTGTTTATCTCTGAGATTTGTTTTCCTGAGGTATTTTAAACCCAAGGTTCAGCTCCAAGCCCCCTTCAGTCAGTATAAATCACTCCCAGTGATGCCAATGGTCTTGAAATTTACCTCACACACACCTTTCCAAGAGCTAACCCTACAGGATTACCCCTCTAACGCAGTCCCAGGTCTCTTGGGGAAGAGTTGCTGGAGAGCTGCCTGGCAGCAAAGGACCTGGAGGTGCTGGTTGACTTTTTAATAAATATAAAATAACTGTTTTGTCTTTATGGGTGGCATTCATTTGTCCAAAAAACCAGATGAGTAGAAGCAGATATTAAATTGATGCATATATATAAAATACAATACTACTGAAAATAAAATTGCTTTCTTTGACATTATTACAAAATGTAATTTTGCCAATAGACAGCATGCTTTGTCAGGAATTTGCAAAATGCAAAAGAAAAAAATCCACTTGCTCTTTCAAAAGACACAGAAATTATCTAATTCTCATAGGTTTTCCAAAGACCCACTGAAGATAGTAAATAGTTTGGCACAGTTTGATCAGAGGGACTTGGATCAGCAGCTCATTAAGTTGCACCGTTTACTCCCGTTTCCTCTTTTTTGCTCTCAGCCCACTGGCGCAGTGTAAATACAGCTTTTAGTAGAACAGTGTTACAGCAAGTAATGGACAATTGTTTGTGATGCTGCCAATAAGCCTGGAAGCTCATTCCAAACAAAAGATGAGGGAGAGAAGGAGGAAGGGAAAGATAATTTTCTCACAGATGCAGTTTACTTTCATTTATTTACAAATAATTTAGTCACATTTGGGTTTGCATTTGGAAACCCCATCTTTAAATATTTGCCAAGCAACTAGCGATCATTTTATCTTAAGCCAACATAAATTTTCTCCAAAGCAAGGAAGACTTTACAAATTTACATCTTGTAAAATTACAGCTATTCTCTTCCATGCTGTCGGGGTCTTCCACACTGTGGATCAAAATAAAAGAGATGAAACTGATGTTAATTCTATTTTGACTGTTGAAGGAAATTTGTGATAATAAATACCTTCCCTTGTAACTAGGCACGCCACATGTCCACCGGGAGTGTGATTAAAATCAAATAGAAAGGTGCACAATAGTTCTACAGTGGCTTCCATTTCTGTATCTCTGAGTTTCTGGGAAGCTGATGGGAAATGACAATTAAAAGATGGAGGCTTTTTGTGTGCTGTGTGCATTAAAAAAGAAACCATTCCGTTTCCTCCCAGAGTTACATTCATTTGTTGGTTGAGTGAAATCCATTTTATATCTACCATGGTTTTCAGCAGGAATTATAATGTGGGAACAACTGTCGTTCTTAGGATTTATTTTCTTGCTTTCTTTTCTTGTGCCTACCCACACAGACTGGAGTTTCTTGTTTCAAATATAACTTGTAATGCTAGTAGTCTAAATTATAGTTAAGACAGATATTTCCCCAACAAGCTGGGAAATGTCTTAGGAGCAGATTGTATGCCAGGGAACAATCATTGCAGTTCCACTCTTTCAACTCAGATAGTCATATTTTAGGCACTCTGACCTAAAAAAACTGTTCTAGTTCTCTGAATCTACCAGCAGTCCCAGATTTCATGCCACTTTATTAGCTCTCATTAAAGAGAAGTTTCCTCTGTCTATACAAATAGAAAATAGAACCTTTTCCTCAGTTCAAGGACACATCTTCAGGAAGAGTTAGGAAGATAGGGGGTTTTGTATGTCTATCTAAGAGGTAAGTCTAAAATATTTTGACAGTGCCATTAATAAATGTTCTTAAAATTATGGCAAAGATTAAGGTCACTTATACTCACAAGTGCAAAAATATCTCAAATTCAAATTCTCATTAGTGGCTTAGTAAACCATGTCCAAAAGAAAACAGATTTTGCTTCTTTTTGGTTTCATTTTTAATCTAATAGACAGAGATTCCTTTGTACACATCAGCAACCTGTCTGTCCATGTGTTGCAGGTGAGTACCAAAACTTGAGACCACTGGAAATTATTACTGCTAGGATTTTACCTTAATTTTAAAACAATCTTTATAATATGCCATTTTTTCACAAGTTAGGCAAGCATGGAATTTCTCTTATTTTAGTTGACTGCTTCTTACTTTTCATACTTTCTATTAATTTTGAAGCACTATAAATGTATATTCTATGATACAGAAAAAAACATTCATATATGCTTTACACACATTTGATCCAGAAACCTAATGTTAGTTTGTAACAGTCCCATTGTTTTAATGGTGCCTGGACATTATTCTGGTTAAATCAGTCCCATTGTACCATACCCATCTTGTACACATTTAGATTGAGATATATGAATGTCTCCTTTTATTTTTGAACTCAAAAAACTTACGTGGTTATAATATTTATATAAATTTACATCAGTGGATCAGAAAGAATGGTTTATAAATTAAGCTGTTCCAATGCTGGCAAAATTACATACACAACTACACAGGCTTGACATGCAGAAATTAGGGCCCCTCTAAATTCAACTATATGTGATGTAAAACCAGCAGAAGTAAATCACATTTCCATTTATTTGTCTTTAAAACTAAGACATGGCACTTGAGTAAAATGAATATTTTTTGGCTTTGGACAAAAAAACCCCAGCTGTACTTCATAACTTTCAATGTTTAGTCTCTGTTTAAATCGCATATCAGATGGTACTTTGTAAATATTCATAAGCACCTAAGTTGTTACTCCATGTGTTGTGCTGCTAATCTTTGTGTTAAATTGTTTTTAACACGGAGTTTAGCTAAAGTTCCCAGGCCTCGTTCTCAGTCACTAGGAGGGATAGCACAAAAGCTGCACACCAGAACAGATAGCCTCCCCAAAGCATCTCACTTTGCTCTCGTTCCTGGTCCCCCAATGTAGGACTCCGGTTGGTATCTGTCATCACTTTTCCCTCTGAAGAAAAAGCAAGACAATTCAAGGATCACAAGTGACATCTTAGGCTACTTAAGGGTGACAATAACCAGTACCTGCACCAGGGCTCTGTGCAGTCGAATGATCAGAGGTAGCTCTGGTAAAGGTCAAGATACTTCTGTTCACAGGGCCCTGCAGCATGAAGTTACCGTTGGTGGGGGACAGGACAGAGACCATGCCTGGGGCTCTGCCGCACCGTACTGCAGACTGCTCTTTTAATTCATGCTCACTTTTTTCAGCCACTTATATTTGAGGTGTCTAGCTGGAACAATGTACTTTTTTTCCACAGACCTTCTCCTCTTTATATCTACTTCTGGCAGAAGAGTGAGGTCCAAAGCAAGGACCATAATATCTGAATTCACCACAGCTGAACTCCATCTTCCCATGCCACTTACCAACACTTAAACTGTTGGTTTATCCTATGTGAAGGGAGGGATATTTCTTTTTCTAAATCTCCCACAGTGCAGTGACAAATTCAGCACTGACCTTGTAGTTCACCTTGGGGCTCAGCTATGATGAACAGATCTTTAGGAAGGAATGAGAAAGCAAGAATATCATTGTTTCATTTACATCTCTTACCATGTCATGAGGAAGCTCAGTTATTTTTGCTCCGTAAGAACATAATCCCTCCAGTAGCCATCCCCTTTTACCAAAAACTCAAAGGCTAACTGAGCGTGTCATCTGAACTCTATCCTGGATGCAATACTCCTGCCCGACAAGCAAGAAACCTTGCATTTAATTTCTTCCCACAGTGCGCTGGCTTTGGTTGAATGCTTGGGCAGTGCCATTTTCTTCCACTTATACAAGCTCAAAATTTTTAGATATTTAGATACAATACCACTTTAATAGAATTTAGCAGCTGCCATCAGTCCATTATGCTTGTTGGCATTGACGTCCCCACAGTTTTAAATACATTTTTCCTTATCCTTTTGCACTGCTCCTGAGGAGACATTCCCTGTACAGTTCTGTTTCTTATTCCGTCTCCTGCATGCTGTTCATGATGAAGAAACCATTATCTGTGGGCAACATTCTACTCCTGACTTTTATAGTTTATTCACTCTGTAAAAAATCCTTGAACCGTAGTGCTCATTTGCAAGAAGATCCTTGAGGGAACATGTTGCAAAGAAAAAAACGGAGAACTCATATTGTTTTGCTAATTACTGTGTTTAACATGAGAACTGCGGTGAGTGGAAAGCACTGTGTGGGTGAGTCTCATTAAGATACAGCATTCCTGATTAATTGTTGAATTAATTGAATTCAGAGGGAAGGATAGATCACTTTCAGGGGCAAAATTAAACACTCCTGGAATAATTAAAGTGGAAGAAAAATAACACCAATTTATTTAAGTTCTGCCCTTATCACTTTAATTTCTGTGAGGTTTTGGAAGGACATTTAAGCAAACACTGAACATCAAGAAAATTTTGCAGAATGCCAGTAATCAGCTCCACATTTCCAATGCCGGTGTTGAGACACATTTCTCCTCTAAATGCTATTATGCAAATCCAGTCAAAGAAGGCAAAGACACTGTGTAGTGAACAACTACTTTGGAAACTTGGTATTCACCATGGACTACACATCAAAGTTCAAATGTGAAAGTTTTTCCTCAGTTAAGTCTTACTTATGAACAAGCTCAAAAGATGAGCTAGTCTCAGACCGTACAAAACAAAAAGCCCTAAGTTTTTGTATTGGTTTTTTATAAATTACTCATGATGGATTTCTTTCCCAGCTTTATATAGCAGTTTAGCCAATTACATTGCAGCAGGGTGTCTAACTGAAGATAAAAGTGAAGAGATAAACCAACCCAGTCACAGTTAGGAGAGCTCTGGGATAAAAGCATTGGATGAATAAGCCGCACATTACGCTGCTAACTTGAATTCCTACAGTTTCACTGTTTTTTGCATTTCTATCAACTAGATATAGATATTTCAGATGTAAGGTGTCATGTTTGCAATTTTCAACTGAAATTTAGACCTAGCCTTAGAGTTGAGTTTTAACACTATCATAAAAGCAAGGTTTAGGCACTAAAGACCATTTTATCCTACTGTAAAGTTCAAAGTTCTTCTTTCGCTGTAATTTTGGTCAATAAGAAGAAAAACAAGCACTTGCATTAAACAGAATTTGGAAAAAGCATCAATGAGATAGAACAGACCTAATTAACTAGGTCAGCTTCTTCCATTAAACATAAAGATGTATCCTATCAACCCATTTCCATTATGGGTTTTGGCAGTCAAGGACTGTAAGTTGGAAGAAGGAATAAATATCTACTGGAAAATAATTTAAATCCTAAAGTAGTATCAGTCTCAAATAAAAGTTAACCAAACCAACAATTCTAGAAGAATCCTTTCATTACAGGATATGTTTCCGGTTAACCCTGAGGAGCAGCCTCAAGTTTCACAAGTCACCAGAAAACCATGGCCTAACAGTTTCCTCTCCCTATTTAAAGCCCGGATGCCTTAAGGAGGATGTGGGTTCTTATTCAATTCCTTCATTGCTGCATTATCCCTAATCCATCTAATGCAGCTGTTTGGAAATAAATTCTTTCTCACATCTGATATAGCAAAGCAAGCTCTTTTTCCCAAAGATTTTAGCTCCTTAATAAATAAATGATATAGAACATGTTTTCCTTTACTCTTAAAATAATATTATGAATAGTTGTATAAGCAAGAAAAAAACAAGCAGAGAAAAAAAGACATTTCTGCTCTGTCTAATTCATAGTCTAGGTCTCTAAATTTTACATGGATGAAGTAAACACCACATTACTTTTGTGGTCTCATACAGAGTTCAGGAACCTCTTCAATCTCAAATTGAGATCTGTATTGCATTTCTAAGAGATACATAGAATCTTTAGCTAGAACTACTGTGCTACTGTGAAATTTTCCTCCAAAACAAAGCCAAAAAACATCAATGGCCTAGCAAGTGAAGTATCTATTTTTGTCACAGGGAATATACAAACATTCTGTAAAATCTCTCCTGGTGAGAAAGAAATCCCTTATTAGTTCATTTTACTGAACTCACTATCAGCTGCTTAGGTCATTTTGTACTTCTATATTGAAATTCCGGGTATAGCGCTGGCTACAGCTACATCACCACCAGGAGAATTAGTTACACAAACATCACAAGAAACAGTCTGGTTTGCAGTTCCAAAAGCCTGAAAATGCTAAATACAAATTTTCAGCTATTTAGCAGAAAGCTGAACACTTCTGACTGGCTGTCAAACTGATCATCAAGCCTTAGAAATAGATGACCCTCAATGATGCCATAAAACAGCTCTTTAGAGATGCTGTGCTCAATGGAACAACTGTAGTAGTCGTATTACAATGTTTTTGGAATGACTCTTACTAGCAGGTGGTAACAGTACTGTCAAAAGTGTATTGAACTGAATGAAAAGCCATTTTAAAGACCATATTTTGCAACAGCTGATTGCTGGTCTGATCCTGCGGAAGCAACCGTTCTTTCCTACTCTCGATTCAACTAAGTCTCAGTTACATGTGTCATCGTACAAGATAGAGTAGCATGTGGCATATTCCCTCAGAGCCTCATTCCAAATCCTACTGAGAAATTTAATCATTAACCATACACGAATACATGGGGTTTTCAGGTATATAAAACATTATTTGTCTCAAGACTATGCAACGCCTCCAAATTGTCAACGTAACTGCACAAAATGGGCAGAAGTGAACAGGACGTAAATCAAACTTCTCATTTGGCATTTTAAATAAAAAATTCACTTTATATGGCAACTTTCTAAATAGCAAACTACTGTTAAAAAACTCATCTGCCTTACAAGATTTTGCAGAAATTTAGTGACAAGTCAAGTTAGTCAACAAAACCTACCAGACAACCATATGCCATGCCCTGCTCATATGCCATAAATATGGATAAAATACTACAGTTTATTATTTAAGAATACACTTATTTATATACACATCTATAATCAGAGAGGAGAGGAGAGATGATATTTGAAGTTGATTCTGCACTGCACTTTCAAACCTTTAGTATTTCAATAATTTGATAGCATGCAAAATGAACTCCATAATCATCATTATACTCATTTTGCTGTTTTATAGAGCAGAGAAACTGTTAGAATATTCCTACTTGTCTATTCTTTCATAGTAAGTAAACTCTTTTTCCTGTTTTTATTTTTCCTGTTTTTCTGTTATCAAAATGATTTTAAAGTGAATAATGAGAGAAAAATAGTAATCCAAGAGTAAATGATAGGAAAACTGGGAAAATCATGGAAAATTTTTAATCTAAATTAAATTGTTACTGTAAGTGCTCCTCATTAATTCTCTGAAAGGCTATTGTCAAACAAAAGCAGTAGAAACCAGCTCTGAAGGCCACTCAGGGATGCTTTGTTACTGTATTCTGTGATTCTATGATCCTACTTGCTATAAAACCAAGAGCTCATGAGAGTCAAGCTCTCTTCCTCAATGGCCAGCATGAACTCTTCGTCTTTCTGCCTCCTGGTCCTGATCCAAGCATTCCTGAATCTAGTTCCTGAGTCCAGTTCCTATCTGGCATTGATTCTAGAATCAGACCTTTCCCCATGCCTTCCCTGCAGCATCAGTGGTGATGCACAATCATTCGGGGGATCAATTTTGTACATATGCATATATTTTATTATTTTATTATTAATATTATATTCCTTTTTATTATAACTGTCTCATTAAAGCTGTTTTAGGTTCTGTTTCCAACCCACAAGGCTCCTTCATTTCCCTTTCCCCTTTCCCAGGGCAGGGGGAGGATTGGGTTAACAATTGCTAATGTTTAGCTGCTGACTAAGCAGCAAGGGGGAATATACCCTGACGCTGACTTTTCTGATGAATCAGCAGCTCAGAAGTTCTGTATTATATTAGCTGAGCTGTATTTGCTCTCCTACTGCCTTCTTCCTCAAACCTACCTTGTGCCTCTTTTTCCTTAACATCCATCTTGTAACGACTTACTTTCTAATTATGTTGTGACTTTTCCTGTCATATGGGGTTTTTTTACATAAGGTTTTTCCTGAAATGTACATAATTTACTGACACATTTTTCCTGTTTTTTTCCTGCCAAAATCAGTCACTGTCATCCTTATTAAAGTTTAATGGCCCTTCGAAGTTCCATTTTTTCCTTTATCACTTAAGACTCTTGTGCTTTAAACTGCCTACCAAAGAGAAGCATATGCCCTCCTTATGGCAGTGATTTGTATTAGGATGTGTGGACATCATCTTTGAACCTATATTTTTCAGCCCTCCCTCTACTCTACAACACCTATTCTAGGTCTATGCATCTATAAGCAGAATAATTTCAAAACAAATAGAGCAGCCATTCAGTGTCTATGGAGGATCCATTGTAGTAATGAAAACATCTTTCAGATTCTCTCCGGGAACGATAAAACACACTTTAAACAACAGAAATTAATTAGAGTCAGAAACAAAAATGTTGAGAAGCTTGAGCTAAGGCAGTTCAGACCAACTTTAAAGACAAGCTTCTATAATTTAAAGTTATTTCAGAACAAGACTACTGCCTTTTATCATAGAATCTAGATTTTAATCTTAGATCTGTTTACTAAGACAAAAAAAGTAATCTTCTGTTATATTTGCAGCAAAGTGCATTTGTAAACAAGCTCCAGCATCAAACACAAAATGAGTTCAGGCTATTTCCTAAACAATATACAATATGACTAAGTGTGTAACTAATCCATTAGGATTACATCTGTTACATATTAAAAAAATTACTGTATATAAAGTAACAAACAAATCAGCTGTCTTGTAGGAAAAGTGACATCTTGGCATCAATTTAAAGGAAGTTTTCTTGCAGAAATTAAAGTTTGTAATTACAGCTACGGATAAATCTTCAATACCTGAAGTCTAGACAAAACCTAGAACCGTTCTTTTTTGTTTTCAGAATATCCACTAAAGCAATTGTTCATGTTTGAGTTGGCTGCAGCTACCCATCTAAGAGCAAGGAGTTGCACAGACCATTTCACCAATAAGTGGATACTCATTGAGTCGGTATGTTTCTTTTTTAAACCCTAAATCAACCAGAAACTGAAAAAGATAAAAATCTCCTTATAAATATTGCCCTTTTATAGGCAACATTTCTCCCTATCAGCGTATTTCCCTATCTTGATATGGCTATCAAGACTATTATTTTTATTATCTGGATATTTTCTTACATCCTAAAATATATGACAAATCAAAGATTCATAACCTGTTGCTGCAAAAAAGCACATCATTGAACAGCATTTGATTTCTTGTCTCTTAGGCTCCTTTCAGGAAATGAAGAATCTTACTATTCTATTTCCAGCCTATAACTACCAATATTCAGTTTGTAACCATTTTTCCTCATGACAGCTCTCTTTCTTGAATTAATTTTTACCTTCCTGTTGGTTACTTCCCCAATACATTTATATAGAACAATCACATCCCTTCTCAACATACTTGCCAGACTAAACAACCCAAGTTCCTTTAGTTTCCTGTCTCTTTTTCACCTGATCATTAAAACAGTCCATCTCTGTAAGTTCCCATTTTGCTTCTTTTTTGTTTGAATCCCGCTATATCCACATGACTACAGAGGCCCAAAAGACATGGTTATTCCATGAATACATAATCTAAATGCACCACACTAGTTTGCTTTATGTCACATGAGTGCACTTCCATGAAGATGCATCAGCCAGAGGAAACAGAAGTGTCTCCTTTCAAACGAAATACGTCTCCTCCACAGACATTGAAGAGAAAGAAAGGAAAACGAATCTGATTTCTCTTACTGGTTCCATAGGTGAGTCTAATGTCAAAATTCAAAGTAACTTGTCTGTGTCTATGACATTGTCAAGGTGGGACAGCCTCAGTTCACAGTATCACAGTATCACAAGGCTGGAAAACACCTTTGAGACTGAGTCCAACCTATGACTCAACACCAACACCTACTCGTCATCTAAACCATGGCACTAAGTGCCTCATCCAATCTCCTCTCCAGGGACGGTGACTCCACCACCTCCCCAGGCAGCGCATTCCAATGGCCAATCACCCTTTCAGTCAAGATTTTTTTTCTAATGTCGAGCCTAAACTTCCTTTGACGAAGCTGAGACCGTGTCCTCTTGTTCTGTTGCCGGTTGCCTGAGGGAAGAGACCAACCCCTGCCTGACTACAACCTCCTTTTAGGTAGTTGTAGAGAGCAATAAGGTCTCCCCTGAGCCTCCTCTTCTCCAGGCTAAACAATCCCAGCTCCCTCAGTCGCTCCTCACAGGGCTTATGCTCCAGCCCCTTCACCCTCCTCATTGCTCTCCTCCGGACACACTCCAGCATCTCAACATCTTTCTCAAACTGAGGGCCCAGAACTGGACACAGTACTCAAGGTGCGGCCTGACCAGTGCTGAGTAGAAGGGGATGATAACTTCCCTAGTCCTGCTGGCAACACTATTCCTGATGCAGGCCAGGATACCGTTGGCCTTCTTGGCCACTTGCGCACACTGCTGGCTCATGTGGAGTTTCCTGTCCACCAGCACTCCCAAGTCCCTTTCTGCCTGGCTGCTCTCCAGCCACTCTGTCCCCACCCAGAGCTCTGCATGGGGTTGTTGTGTCCAAAGTGTAGAATCCGGCACGTGGACTTGTTAAACCTTATCCTATCAGAATCAGCCCATCCCTCCAGCCTGTCAAGGTCCCTCTGTAGGGCCCTCCTACCCTCTAACAGATCGACACTTCCTCCCAGCTTGGTGTCATCTGCGAACTTGCTAATGATGGACTTGATGCCCTCATCCAGATCATCAATGAAGATATTAAACAGGACCTGGCCCAACACCCAGCTGACCTGATGCAGTGATGGCAACAATTCTTTGATAGGGAAGTTGGGCTAGATGACCTCCACAGCTCCCTTTCAACATCAGCATTTCTATCATTAAATGAACCATTTTCCTCCCTGCCCAATACAGCCCTGATGTGCCTCTCTGCTATAAGACCAGCATTCATTCAAGTAAAGAGAAAAATAATAAAGCAGCAGCTCTGCAACATTTATTGGTGGGGTATTTTCCTGGCACGTCCAAACTTGTGTTCAGTCCAGCCTACGGTGAGCTGTGGAAAGCCATCTGAACATACAAGGCTGAAAGGAGAGCTGAGGGAGTTGCATCACGCAGGGTGCAATAAGCACTCCCAGTCTGGCCTGTACCTTTCCTTTGAATTTTCTGGAAGCACATTACTTGATGTAAGCAAAAGGCATACCAGGGTTGTTCCCATAATTTAATAGTAGAAAGTAGGCCTGGATCAGACTCCACTTAGTATAAATGTAGCCATTAAGTCTAGTTTCTTCAATACATCTGTTAAGCTTTAAATACATCTTTCTCCACACCTTAGCAAACAGAGTTTATGTTGATTATAAACAATGCTGTAATGTACTTCAGGTGTCTTCCATTGAGCTTTGCTGTCCAAGTTTCCTTTCCAGCTAAGATGGAGCTGTTGCTGTACAATCTCCAACGCAATTATTCACAGTGTTCTTGTGTTCTTTCCTCAACTCAGCGTGTTGCTTCCTGTGACATTTTCCACAACAACTTCAGCTAGTCCTTAGCCTTGTGGGCAACAGAAGCAAATAATCTCTCTGAACTCAGAGTACACAAACACAAAGGCTGAAAGCATTACAGCAAAATGCATCTCCGAGCAAAGGTTGTTCAAAAAAAAATACTGCCATTCAGTTCCAGGCGAAAACCCCATGTCCTTCTTTTGCCCTTCTTCTGTCCTCCCACTCTCTAGGAAAAAAAAAATAATAAAAAACAAACAAACAAAAAAGTACAACAACCAACACACTTATTTCAGGGGAAAAAAGACCAAATTTGTGTCCAAGACATAAGAATAGGATTTCACCCAAATATCTGCACATCTGGGAAACACAAATTACATTAGTGCATGTAATAGAAATGCACACATTGTAAATACTGCTACTTAGAGACATGCAAACTGTAACACCTGGGTCCTTGGAGCTAAGTTTTAGCTGCTGTTAAGTATCAAAGCTCCACCAGTTCCAGTGAAGATCTGCACACTTGCAGCAGCTGAGACTCCAGCCCTCAGCCACTGAGCTTCTCCTGAAATGCCACCCAGCAACAACACTAGAAACAGCGCTCTAGGTACTGGCACACAGTCCTGACCATGAACTTTTGCTTTTTAGCTGGGCAATGCAGTCATGCATTTTGGGGAGAGCAGCAATCGAGGCAGAAGGGACATTAGCACCCAGTGACCGATATACAAATAGTAAAGTGGAAGTAGTATAGTTATAAGATGTAATCTCCCATAGCATCATATTGACTTTTGGAAATCAACCAACCTTACTACTCACACAGTACTTATGAGACACACAGAACTATCACTAGTGTGCTTAAATTCATGCAATTACCTTCTGCTCCCAAAGTCACGCAAGGCTTTCAACGAGGAATTTTTGGAACAGTTCAGGAATTTTGCTGCTGTTAAATTTTGTTCAAAAATACTTTCTCAGTGCTCAAAGTGTAAATAAAAAAATAATTCTGCCACTGATGGTTGGCTGTTTGCATGCCTTAGCCAAGTTGATGGGTTATGTGAGCAATTGTTACTAAATGATACTATGCAGAAGGATGAGCCTACAGAAGGTAAGACTTAGGGTCACTGGCTTTCAAAATAATCACCATCAGTGCTGTTCAATGAAGAAACCACACTGCCAGGCTTAGCAGCACGGCAAGTCCAAACGCTCTTCTCTCGCAAGAGCAGGCCTATGCTTGTTCTGTAGTAATATGCCAAATCTATCCAATTGATGAGAGCTACCTAGCATGTTCTTAAGAATTGCTAAAAAAATCTAACAGATTCACATGTATCTGAGATGGAACGAAAATATAGTTTGAGGTAAAATTCATAGGATGCACTCCAAAAGATATTTTTAAATCTCATTTGTAAACTTTAAATACATATTTTAAAAGCGGTCATAAAAAAAATCCTGGCTAAAAGACACAAATCTTACAAAATCACTGTTAAACAACCTTCCCTCACAACACCTGTCCTAATAGAAGACTTTGGACATCTGCAGACATAGCACAGTCACAACAACCATTCTATTCTGGTGCATATGGAAACTACTCAATTATAGAGACAACTAACTTGCAAAATGTCTTATAAGCATAGAGACATGGAAGTTGTTCAGGTAGGATGTGACCAGACCGAATTAGTAAATATAGCCTGTGTTCAGGCAGCAAGATTTATGAGAGTCTAACGTATTATCACTTATATTGGAACTT
Source organism: Neomorphus geoffroyi (assembly GCA_033558235.1). Classification (NCBI taxonomy): domain Eukaryota; kingdom Metazoa; phylum Chordata; class Aves; order Cuculiformes; family Neomorphidae; genus Neomorphus; species Neomorphus geoffroyi. The sequence continues at coordinate 31,748,128 of JAUMJM010000004.1, forward strand.
GTACCATACAGAAAAGCGTATTTTGATGAAAGAAAACAATCTACAAGGTTAACTTTTGTCTTTCTACATATAATTCAAATAATTAAGTTTTACTTAATCCTGTCAAAGGATTTATTATGATGTGCCACAAACTCAGGTTTGCACCCAGGTTCTCTGAGTCACTAGTCAGGCCCAGCATAGCCATAGCGTAAACAGATACTGTCGTAACTGCTTCCAAACCGCATGACTTGATATACAAACAGAAGCAGTCACTAATCTTGAAGTGAAAATCCACCTATCTTTTTAGAAATAAAATGTTAACTCCTTATGTTACGTAACTTATTCTGAAAGAAAAGCACTTAATAATGGAGTCCCAGGCATCAAAGTCATTATACAGTTGATTGAACTTGTACTTCTAAACATCTGGGGCTATCTAGGGTTTGGTTTGGTTTTCCTGCCTGTGATCTGGCTTTATATTCCTTGGCTCCTTTGCCAAATTATTTTCTCAGAATAAAGTTCCTTTAATATTGGTTCACAACCACAATTGTATTTTCAGCCACTTAAACACAACCTGAAATTTTCATCATTTGACAAAACTATCGGTTATTAATATCTTCTTGGATCATTCTTCCACAGCCTCTGTTGATATCTAAAAAAAAATGTACTATGTTTTTGAATGTCTTTTATTTAAACATTTAAGTTTTTCACTAGGGATAGCAAAAGGCGTAAAACTACAATAAAAATAATTTTTGTTTTTTAAGAAAGTGTTTGGCAGTCCTAGCCCACATTTAAACAATTTCACTTAAATCAATGAAAATCTCATCTGAATTACATTTAGCCATCTGTTTACTCCCCGTGCAATTCCTGCTACACATTTGTACTTGTAGATAGTGAGATAAGTGATCTCTAGTATTGCATTTTTGAAAAACTAAACCAAACCCAAACACTCCGGTCCCTCCCCCCCAAAAAACCCCAGCACCCAGAATAACCAACATGTAAGCAAGAAACCCCAAACAGAAAAAAAGTAAGGTTTTGTATACCAAATCAACATGAGGAGACAGAACTAATTTGACAACAGAAAAGCCATATTTTTAGTAAAGAGTGACTTTTGATTCATATCTACTTCTGAATCTCAAACTAAAGCTTTTCTTATTTGCAGTACTTGTACTTGTGTTTTGGCTTAGGGTTTTTTGTTTGATAAGCCATACCACTTCTACCTTAATCCTGTAAACAACAAATTCCTTAGAGTAAAGTTTACTGTGAGGAACAGATTTATCTTTTGTTTTTCCCAACACCCTTGGAAGGATCAAGTAACTCTATGTAATATAAAACTTAATAATATGTTCTATTGATAATTTCTTTATTAATGTAAACCTAAAATGTGAATATTGCCATTTTATTAAAGATTCCCATTGTTCTATAAACCTTATTATAATTTTTTTGTGGTATGTACCAGGTTGCATTTAGATATAGTCATTGATCTACACAAACAATTTATATGTTCCCTTGAAAATAATGCAGCAACACAGTAAATAAGTGGATACATGTTAAAATTAACACATTGTTTTTCTGAAACACTGGAAAAGTTCCTTTCCTTTCATAGCTGTGAATTTGCAGCCTGCTCTGTGTGGTGACTGACTGTTTCTACAGAGGTGACAGAGAGGCTGAACAAGCCCGCAGAATGCTGATACTTCCACCCGAGTAGCAAGAACAACATCTGATTTTATGAATGGACATCCTCACTCCCCAGTGGGAAAGTTTTCTGTCCTCTTTTACCATGTTTAGGATTTCCATGATGTACATGCATTTGAGAGTATGAATTGTGAGGCAGAAAGACAGAGCAGAACGGTCAAACAATACCTGTGATCAGGAAAACTTCTTTGAAGTCAAAGAATTCAAGACAAGATTAAAGGTGTTTGACTGAACTTCCAATTGGTCACTTGCTTTTCCTCCCAAGTAACTATTTATATGATTTCATTTTCCCAGCCACAAGAGCGCAGATAGTACCCTGGTCAGGGGGAGCACTTAAGCCACAGACAAACAATATGAAGCTCAAAAGCGACTCTCTATTCCTTAATAGACACACAACATGGAATACTCTCCACTTGAGCAACAAAGAGCTGATACAAAATACATCATTAAGAATGACACGAAAAATTAAAATAAAACTTGCTTTCATCACAAGTATGAAAACATGGGATTTAATCACTACTTCATACAAGACAAAGTTTAGCAATTCAAATACTTTTCATAATTTTACTTTGAAGTTCCACTTAACAAAGGATTTAAAAAAGAAAGTGAGGATCAAAAATTTTTTAGTTGAAGAAATAATATTCATGAGACTGAAGAATATTAGTAAACTCAATACTAAAATATCTATGAAAATAACACAGAGGGATGGGTATTTTTTCTTTAAAAACAATTTCTTTTCAAGAAATACTTTCTGGAACTAATTTACTACAACAATGTGATCTTTCATTTTTTTCCTTTTTGGAAAAAGAATAAGAATTTTCAAATAGGAAAAATATGGTCTGGTGAAAGGCGGGACAAGGCATGAGGATTAAAAAGAGTAATAGTCTCCAGCTTATCTTATGATGTCAAATATTTTCCAGAACCTAAAACCAAAGTTAACCAAATCCAGTCCCTAGGTCCGTGTGTTAGTCTACTGCCTCAGCCAACTAGTTGCAGACAATTGAAGGTGATTGGCTAACATGTTACAAAAACAAGTTTTAGCCTGGATTTTTGTTTACCCATATTTAATAGTTTTCTATCCAGAAACAGGCAGAGACCTCCTTCATAGTATAAAACAATATAAAACAAAATATTTTTTTTTTTTTCTTGATTATTGAGTTGAGTTTTTTTCAGTTCATATCGTGCATCTTGTTTTTCATCCAGCCTTCACTGAAAAAACCCCGAGAAACATAAGGATGGATTATAGTAGATTCTCAATTGTCTTACACATACAGTTCTACTTCATGATTAAACGTTGACTTTTGTTTTCCAATCTGGATTTGGTTTTTTTACCTTTGGGAAGATTGGATCCTGACAGGCTTTTTCTACTATGTTAGCGTTCATCTAAGTTCAAAATGTCACACATACAAGTCCAAGTACATCTTTTTTTGACTCTTGACCAAGTTAATTTGGGCTGTAAGACCTATTTCTCAAATGTCCAATTGGTCACGGCATTCTTTTCTGAACTCTTTTCACATTGAAATATCTTTGACCTTTTGGCTTGCTGATATCCATAATGGCACGGCCATAATATATAGACAGAGATAACACGTCTATATTCCAATTCAATACACCCTTAATTGTAGCAGCCATGTTCGTTCCCCAAAACATAACATTGTGGATGTGGTTTTAGTCATCATCTGAATACCATTTTAGTGCATCTGGACTACATGGGTTTTTACATGGGTTTTTATCCTTTATGTATAATCCACATTCTTTGCTGTATGAGCACCTCTCTATTAAAGTATACAAAAATTAATTCTTTTTCAAATAGGCCCACTTGATGAAATGACAGAGTGAGAATATCCTACAGAAACACAACACCCCAGTGTTTTCTGATCTAATTTTGTGTCCCTTGTAAATTTAACCATCCATGTATACAATTTATTAAGAAGAAAATATTGACATTAAAATGTGCCTACAGATATCTGCATACAAGTTTTCTCTATTTATCTGACATAGATAACTGCAAATCTGTTTAATGTGTTCTGAATCAATGGAATAGTACTATTTCAATACCACATGATGTGATATTAAGAGCTGGGAAAGGGGAACAGATTTCCACATCTTTTTCTAACCACATTGTCATAATATACTTATCCTTGGGATTTAAAAACAAGATCGTACTTGTTTGTCATGGCATATTTTCATTGAGTATTTAAAGATATCATACTATTATCATACAAGAGCGTATTAATTAAGTCCCGTACTGGCATTTGTAGGATTTTGACCATTAAAAATAGTATATAAAAACTTTCTTCCTGTTATCTTAAGTTGACAAGGTTTAACAACTGAGAAGTAGATAATATATATAAGATATCGAATCCATGTTCTGAACTAAGTTGTCACTTCCCGCTCATATAAAACACCTTTAAAACCCAATGAAATCTGCTAAATAACATCAAGTTTACCTAATCCTGTCAATGAGAGCACATGTTTTTTTCTGGATGTATTTATAGCTTCAGCGATTCCCACAATTCCCATTAAGTTTGCTTGTTTAAAAAAATGTTAATTGAAGTAAAATTAATTCTATTAGACGGGCACGTGTGAGCAGCACAGAAGGTCCATTATTTCCTCAGCAGTCTTAGGCTGAGATTGTCTAACAGTCCTTCAAGCATCTTTGAATTTGAAACTAGCCGACATAATACCGTGACCCTGCAGCTATGTGTTCTCACCATTGATCTCAGAGCAGTACAGCTCACATTATCATTTTTCCCCAATCAAACAAAACTGTCAGTGTTAACATAACACAGGATATCAAGCACACAAACAAAATGCACTGATGTCACATACTGTTCAGTTTGTTTCAGGAATGTGACGTGTTGATACACAGAAGTCTGCAGACTCTTATCATGGTCTTCTATTCTAAAGGTCTGCGTTACTTCAAGGCTGCCAAACCTGATTTTTCTAGTGAAATAGTTGAAGTACTAACCGCAACATATGTGCTGTTTAAGAAAACCATCTTAGGTAAACAATACTCAATGTGTGTATAAACACATTCTTTCTTTAAGGCTTAGCTGACAGATCCCAGCAAATACCAGGCACAACAATATCTTTAGGATTTCTTTTATTGTAAGTAATGATTCCTTTTGCCATCAGTTTAAAGTGCAAAATAGTTTTGTTTACAGCAGTTTAAGCTTACAGCAGTTTAAGTTTACAGCAACAACTCAAATCGAAATATTTTTATATATTATATAATGTATTATACATTATATGTTATTTATATTATATTATATTATATTATATTATATTATATTATATTATATTATATATCATATATCATACATCATATTACATATTACATATTACATATTACATATTACATATTACATATTACATATTTATTTATGCATATTTTACTTCTGAACTCTTGAAAATTTGTGTTCAAACACAAGTGAACAAAACTATTGCTATCATAAAAACTTATGTAAATGGAAAACCTGACTTAGACTAAAATCTTTCCTTTAAAATATCCTATGATTAAAATAAGTTCAATGTTACAAAGAGAATTAATAAATAGGTAGCAATTTAGTTGCAGAACAGATTTTCCTGCAATTTCAATGAAAAACAATATGTTTCTGTCCTCTTGTTATGAAGGCTCAACAGATTCATCATGCTTCCAAAAATCTTGGTTTTTATTAAATTGAAAAAAAGGCAAACTGAAGTCTCAGTCAGAGAACTCCCACACAATAATCAAATGAACATTCTAACCCTATCTATGAGCAAAACTTGATGGAAGACTCCTACTGCTTTCTTTGAATCAAGCTCTTGATTCCACAGCAGAATAATATTAGTTGCTTAATAGACACTACTGAGCTGGGTGCAGCTGCCATTTGGAATACAATTTCTGTCCAGAAACTGTCATAAATTCAGCTTCCAGCTTTGCAGTCATGCGCTCTTGGTAAGCTGCAGAGTGATATTAACACGATTTAGAGCCCAGCACCTTAATAGTTTCAACACTGAAAGAACTGTTCATCTTTCTAAACTAACTTCAGCTTATTTAGTCGGCTCCTCAAGAGTGGCACCTATCAGCATGATAGACATACCAACACATTCGAACTTTTTACATATAGTTAATTCACCAATCTATTTTGTATCCTTCTCCAGTAAGTTAGAGGTTAGAAAATAAATTTGCATTTTGAAAACGAACTTGAATGGAAAAAAATTGCTGGCTAGGATTTTGGGGGGAGGAAGGTAGCAAACATGCATAACATCACGCAGCAACATTTCAACATTACAAAAATCAGTATATGACACCATGCATCTATTTCTGGGAACCAAAATTAAGACATTCATATTTGTTATTATTTATATATTTATTGTATATTATTATACATTATAACATATAAATATATATTTATATGTATTTATATATAAATATATATTTATATATATTTATTATATTATTTTATATACATATTATTATTATATTTAATCCAAATTTTTGGAGATACTTAGATTTCCTAACAACTAGACATTTCAAAGCGTCCAACTTTTAAGATTCTGATCTTCATACTGTGAATGAACAGTCAATGCAACTCATACAAAATCAATCTATATGAACATTGTTTCTGTTGAAAATTAATCTGTTTGGGGAGGATGTTAGAGGAGGATGTTTTCCAGAGGATATCCTATCTATTGTTTAGAGCAGGTGCTCTTAAAGTCTTTGTTCAGGACATAAACACAGCTAAGATATTTAAAGTTCACTGAATACAATCATGACAACCTGAACAAAACACAGAATGATAAATGTTGACTTTAATGGCTCTGATCGTATACTTTTAAACTGGCAAGATACGTCATATTATGCAGGGGTTTCTTTCAAAAGAACTTTGGGATCTTAATAATCTCAATTTTGCTACAGTAGAAAAACAAAACCATTCAGTAGCTGCTTTGAGTAAATATGATTGCAAACATCTAGAAATTTGAAAGTTTTCACAGCATCGTTATAACCTCATTTCAAAATGATGGTCAAAAAGAAGTACTACTGCATACTTCAAATCTAGTGATCACAGTTGGTGGCATCTCCTCTCATTCTAAATCTCAAACACTAGAAAGGAGGTAAGTCAAAATCCACAATTGTTTCCCCGAATCTAAAAAAAACCCAATTGTCTGATAGTTGCCTATTCTTAAACTGCTAAACTAGGAAAATAACAGGTTATATATCTATCTACACATATATATATTAATGTGGTACTGGCATGCATGGTCTGATTCAAACATGACCCTAACTTAACCTTAAGTTGGAAATTCCATCATTGATGAATAATGATGGACACAAAACAAAGTATGTTTTATTAAATTAGTTTTCCTATTTTAGCTTTGACTCATGAGCTTGTGAAGTGGAAGAGCAACACAAAAGAAAGAGTTTCATAAAAATCCCATAGAACAACATGTAGCATCACACTACAGTTATTGTGGTCCAGTCCAAGTCCTCATTTGGTCAGCAAGGTCAGCTTAGATCCATTGAGAAGTACCTTGTCCACGCCAGTTGGAATATTCCCAGAGGCAATCACTCTGGGAAATCTGCTCCAGGGACTGACCGTTCTTGTGATGGAAAAGCTTTTCTCTAATATCTAAATGTGATTTCCAACATTCCCCCTTGCATCTGTTGCCTCTCCCCTATTACGGTGTACCTTCAGTAAGGGTTTGGCTGTCTGTTGTATGCCCTCCCAGTAGGTGGTTGAAGACAGAAGTTTGATCTCCCTTCCAGGCTAAACTAATTCAGTTCTCTCAGTTGCATCTTATGTACTCTGTCCTCCTGCCCCCGTTTTACTGGACTTACTCTAATATGTCACTGCTTGCTTACTATAGGGGAGCCAGAAACACAGAGACAGCACACCACATGTGGTCTCGTCAGTGACAATCAGATGAGAAGGATCACTTCCCTGGACTTGCCGGCTACTTCTTACTGATGTAACCCAGGATGCTGTTGTCATAGAATCATAGAATGGTTTGTGTTGGAAGCCGTCAAGCCACACTGCTAGGTGATGTTCAGCTTGCCCACCACAACCCTGCTTTCCATCTACCTTGTCCCCAGCTTGCCCCACTGCATGCAGATTTTTTGTCACAGGTTTGGGACTTTACATGTGCCTTTTTTGAACTTGAAGTGGTTTCCCATAGGCCAGTCTTCATTTATGTTGAGGATCCTTTGAATAGCAACCCTGCCCTGCACTGTACTGTATGCGCCCCCCCTATTTTGTACCACCAGAAAACTGCTGAATCAGACATGTTCTCACTATCCAGACCATTAATAAAGATGTTGAACACTATATTTCAATCTCACTTAGAAAAATTACCATGAGATTAATCTCTACAATGTCTTTGGGCAAGATTTGGACATCATTTCCTAATCAAAACCAAAATCATTCCTCTAGCAACATTTTCTGAATAAATAAGAACACTCTAATCTCTCACTAATGGCTGAAGTTTGCTTCTTCACCTGAACAGCCATTCCAACCACTACAAATTAAAAAAGAGGGCAGGGAAGTATCAACAGCACAATAACCTAAACACTATAACCAGAAGTTTTGGAAGATTAAAATTTTCTGCCATGACTCTACATGTGTTAAAGACAGTAAGGCACATTCCTGTCTCCCAGCATTGCAACTCAAATACTGCTATATTTAACAATAAATAGAATAAGCAGGTATTATGGATGCTAGAATCCTAAAATGTTCAAAAATTATTACTCACAGAAGCCGACACGCTTCACATACTCCTGTATGATGAAGGAGGGAAATCATACTGAAATAATTTGGTTTTGGTATTGACGTCCATTCGTTTGGTACTGGTCTGGAGAACCTTGATTTTCTTGCCCTCACTGCATAGCAAGACAGAAGTAGAGGTAGCTCTCAGAAAAAAAATCTGATGTGCCAGATCTGAGAGTTTATTATGCAACGGGCCCAACTGCCCAATCCCACACAGGTACCACTATTCTCCAAGATGAGGAAAATATTCTGTTTCATAAATTATTCTGACTTATTTTCCACAATAAGTCATTTCAGGAGAAGCTTTGACATTGCTGAAGATTATACTTGGGGTACACTCAGCCACTTTCTTTTCAAAACTTGTATGAAGTTTTATTTCCTTTACTGTGTCAATAAATATATCAGAAAGGACCTAACAAGGTGCTCTTTTCAGGTGTTGAAATTTTATGAAAAAAGTAAGGTAAATGAATGTTTGAAGAGCCACAGAATTGCTTAAAAAAACTGATTAAACAGATCAATAGGAACCACCCTTGACTAAAAAAGTACCTGCAGAGAATTTATCTTTGTGTTTATCTGAAAAGATTGTTCCCTTTCTTGTAAAAAGACCTAATTTTAGGAAAAAATAAATGCCAAAATTATTGTTACAAGCAACAAATGAATAGCAATTTTCCTTGAACATTGTGCATGTCTCAAATAATTCTGAATGAGAAAAAGTTTGCTAAATTCCCCATTACTCATTAATTTTGTGACCAAAAGCTACATTAAAAATTTCATATCTGAAAAATTAATTTTGAAAAGAAAAAAGAAAACATTGAGTATTTATTCAAGCCTCTTCAGCTTGTTTAAAACCTAAAATTCAGAGGGTTTTGTGAAAGATGTATTTATTTTGTTAAGCAAGTGTTTCACCTTTTTTCATCCCTTTTCCTTTCTTCTTTTATAAGCATAAGTTTAAAGCCATCGTTTTAATTGAGTAAAAGATGATTGGGACAACAATTAAAAATACACAATTTTACAATAGAAGGTTGACTATAGTATAACTGTAGAAAATTCAGTGAAACAGGTATCATTCCACTGAATACCTGTGTTGTAAAAGAACAATTCCTAAGTGTTCTTAGGAACACTTCTTCTTAGGAAGAAGAACAGAATAATAAAAAATCCAAAACTTTAGTAACAATGATAACAAGTTTACAAAGAAAAAAGGGTTGTCCTCTATATACTGTTTGTTGCCTCACTATTTTAAAATATTTTTTTTCATAATGTTTTTTGCTCTCCCTTGCTGGCCATATTATTAGCATTGTTATCTTTAATTTTGCCCATGTAATAATGTCCTCAATTTGAGTCCACCCAGCTGTCTAAAGCATGCTGTGTATCTGGGAACTTTCCCCTGTTTATTGCCTCAGAGATTAATCATTCAAAAGAAGTGTAAAACTTCTGCCAAGAGAACTATATTTACAAGAGAGCAGCAAAGTGAGGGTAGTAGCAGTACTTTGATCTTTAATTAACGGCTCAGCAAGGCTGTAACCTCAAGATCCTATCTTGTCCTATCTAATGAAAATGTCCTCCTGTAATCTTGATACATCGATAATCAAGGATGTGCCATAGAAAGGGAATATACAAGAAATAGTGAAAACAATGAACGATAACAAACCCATAATTAAACAGTAATTACGTGGAAACAAAGATTTAAAATCTTAATAGCAAATTTTTTTCTAAAGACATAAGGATTAGCTGGCATTACTACTGTAAACAAGAATGAAGACACTAAAACACCACTATAGATTAAAAACTTTTTAAAATATATATTGTTTTGTTTTGCAGGACTACTTTTTTATCAGCTAGAAATCCTAAGGTCCCATTTTCAGTAAAGTCTGTTTCCTCAGCAAAAGATGCTGAACATATCTCCTATACATTTTTTTTAATTAACCATAATAGCAGCACTAGTTTTCCACTATGGCATTTCCCAGACTCAAAATTAGACCTCTTCTAAACGGAATATTCAGAAACAAATTTCTTGATAAATGAGATATTTGGCAACAAAAACAGACTTTCAAGATTAGGAAGGCAAATATTTCCAGAGAAATAAATCACTTCGGCACTGAGTAGTTGCATCTGCTGTTATCTAATTAAAAAGCAACAGGAAAAGTTAACACAAGGGTTATGGACCTCTTGAAAAGAGAGGAACCAGCTGGTATTGTGTGTGAAGAAACTTCAGTCACTGAAATTGTGGGAAGGGATTTGTCTACTTCAGCTAAGATATGTTTACCTTAAAACTTATCATTGTTCTCTCGAGGCTGCTGAACAAAAGGACCATGGCATTTAAACCAGGCAGCCTGACACACACAGGTGTCTCAGCTATTAGCTGACACCCCCAAACCAAGGAGTTTCACTAATCTGAAGGGAGTGCATCTTTCACCCTCACTATTTAGACTCTGATTTTAGCCTGCTCTTAGTCTGTTAGTACAACACCTCCAAAAGCAACAAAGGATAGCACAAAAAAACTTAACAAAATACCCGTTCCCAGTGGAATTTCTGGCCCATTAATAGAAGAATTGCCAGAATGTCAGGTAATGGTTATTGCATGACTGTTAGTGACCTTATTACACCAAAAAACTTAGTATGTCCTCATGGTTGTCTCACAGAAAAAATCAGTACACCTTGTCTTGTTTGTGACAACATAACCACATAACAAGCAATATTAATACAGTTTTAACGAAGACGTGATGTGTTAAGCTGATAAAGCTTCAGATGAAGTCATTATAGACATGGAAGTAAAACAAATACTTCCATTTCAGTTCAGGCCATTTTTCCTTGGCAAATTAGTTCTGCCTTGCTAATTGTTTTGCACAGCTGTCAAGCTAGTCTTCATACTGGCTTTCATATTATTGTGCTCTTCAGTTCATGCAGTGGACTACAGTACCAATGTCTGGCAAAATATATAGTCTGAAAACAGGGGCTTGATCATCTTACAGTTTGAAAGCAAATGCACATTAATTCATTTGTGGTTCTTGGGAGACAATGGATATTGTAGCCAACATGTCACCTCATGTAACTCAAAAAATTTGGTTCAGTTCCAAGCTTAGTCCAAATCTTCCTCCGTGATATGCTGTTTTAAATAAAATTCAGTGTTCTCAGAGGTGCTATTAGGACAATAAAGTTACAGATTGTGAGGAGCCTAAATCCTAGTTGGTTACCAAAATGTTTGAATAGCAGGGGTTGTGCAAGTGCACTGATACAAAACTATGTTTAAGGAATCAAGCATTGGAACAGTCACAGGTTTGTTTTCCTATTTTTCAATATTTTTTCATTTTCTGAACTTCATCAGATTGAATCATAATTGATTCAATGTAGTTCCATTAGTCTATCCTAGTTAATCCTATTCATTAATATAATAGTTAATACATATAAATATATTGCTGTGTGACAAAACAAGAACCATAAGTCATGATAACGAGTAAGTTTTACAAAACTCTTAACAAATCAAAATACAAGAGGAAAGAGCATTGTTGCCTGTTTCTGGGAGTTAATACTAATGTAACTACAAGTACACTGATAAGACCTGAAGGTTCAAAGCCCTATGAATACAAATCATCCTGAATAAAGTCACTGACTTGCAGAAACACAAGACCATAATCTTTTATATCAATCGTTTGTTTCACATTTTCAGAACATACGTTACATCTTAGATTGCACTGATGGTGTAGAAAACCTCGTATGCAGTTTATACGTAAAACGTGTAACAACTAGGACAACAGCCATATTAAATAAACTCCCCTGAAATATCTCTTGATAAAAAAGAAAACTTGATCAGCTTCCCTATAAACTGAAAACTGCAACTTGTAAGTTGACATGTATTTCCTTCTCTCTCTCCTCAACAGCTTTAGTATAGCTCTACAGGCATAGACAGAAACCTGAATCTTGCTTCTCTGCAAACAAACTTGTTTGGTTTAAATAAAGATCACAAGGCATCTGGCCAGGATTAAGAAGCTTATTCACAGCTCCAAAAACTTATGGACTTGTACGGTTCAAACCAAGGCATTAACAGTAGACTGCTCCTGATGCAGACTACTTCAGTGTTTCTGAACCCTGGAAACTGCTGCTCCCTCACTGGCAAGACACCTATGATCAGCAGCAGCAGGTGAATTTCATAACATAGCATCTGTAAGAGTCCAGCCTGTTACGGTCCTGAGGTGACAATGAGATTGACACAGTTCTTTCATTTTGGAAAAAGAATACGATTGTCTTAATTTTTTAAATCAGGACAGCTTCCAACAAAATTTAGTCAAGGTCCTGACAACTCCAATGAACCGATTGGCTGTGTCAGCAGCACACGTGTGACCCACTTGACAGATAACAGCGCTGGACATCACGCTTCATCAATTCCAGATATAACTAGCAGTTCTATCCTGTTTCAGTTTATTTACAGTGGAACTAACAATGCAACATTCTGTGCTCTTCCTTTCCCACAGGGGCACTGCAAAATGTTCTCATCGCATTGTGTCCTTCCACCAGCCCCAGGAACGGGGATTATTTTGGGGGTTGGGGGATTGCTGTTTAGAGCTTTGTGTGAGTCTGCAATAGTCACACCCTCCCTGCAACGCCAAACTGACAGAGCTCTTCTCTCTGCATCACAGTTTGGAAAAGAGGAAGGTAAGAGATTACAGGCTTACAAATTCCTTTGGCATCTGGATGTTGTTCGTGAGAGTCCTCTTAAGAGCAACCACTGCACATCAGGCAAAAGAACTGAGGAACAAGTACACGCTGTGCCAGTACTGATTTCCATAGCAACAGTAGTGAAACATTGCGTTGTTCCAGTTTTGGAAAAACATTCCCAGTTTCCTCCCAATCTGACTGTGCCATTAGACATGACAAAACACTTTCTCAATAGCATTTTCTTTTGTACAAATATTTCTTTATAATCAGAAGCAGATAGTGTGGAGATTGTCCTATTTGACAAGGTTACTCTAGTGCTCGGTTTCCAGAAACAAAAATGAAAACTGTTTGAAAATTCAATGGGCAGACAGGCAAGACAAGAAGTAATGTCATTCTCCAGCCCTGCAGCAGGTCTAAAGGGACCACTGTAGCATTCTTCGATTATTTTCACAGGCAGCACTGTGGGGCTGATTTGCCTTGCAACACTACTAGACGGACTCATTTTGAGTTTCAAAAAATAACCAATAAATGAAACTTTACATACAGCATTTTGTGTGCTTCTGCAGACGAGGCGTGTACAATAATTGTTCTAAACATAGATGTTTATCCTTGAAGTCTCAATAATACTGATGAAAAACAAGAAATATTCTTTTATTCTGCAGGAAGAACCATTTTGGGGGAAAGTCTGAAGGATGCAATCATCACAACACTGAAAAACACCTGAAAGCCAGCTAATATTTCAGCATACTTGCTAGGGTTTGGGGATCTTGTAAGATTCAGGCAGGCCTAACTCATAATGGGTGGAAATCAATGCTAATGTATACTCAGTGGAAACTCCTGGATGTGATTATTATTATTTGAAGCCCTCAAGAAAGCTTTCATCCTTTATCTTAAAGAAAGGATTCAGCGTATACCCTTCCATAAAAACACACTGAAGTATACATTTTTTTCTCAGAGGCTATTCTGGTTGTCTTCTTTAAGAAAGGACACCCACTTCTATTGGATTTTTTACTGCTGTCAGTCACTAGCATCAAAACAAGTCCAAGATCTCTGTACAAAAATAAATAAATAAATAATTTTTTTTAAAGTGGGATGTATTATCAGAACTTCACCCTTTTAAATGTAGATGCATCTGCATAGTCTTTTCTTTATTGCAATATCAAGATTCATTCTGGGAATGACTCTTCTATCCCCTCCTCCTCTTGTCATATAGTAACTCTTATTAAGTACTATTCTCTTCTTTCCCAGGTTGATAAGACAAGGAACTGAAAAGTACAGATGGGCCTCAGTCATGTAGGGCAGTCCAAATGTGAGGCAAGCTCAGAGAAAGTTTGAAGTTACCTGAGCTCTTATTTTTAGCAACAACTGGACATCTCTGAAAAGGTGAATATCTGAACGCATGAGCAAAGCTATACCATGACACATACTGTAATAACACATATAAAAACACACATGCAATTTCCAGCCCCTCAGCATAATTAAGCAGCTAGATCAACCCACTGGGATTCCCTAAACCCACATTAGCAAGTGCAAACAACTCCAAAGACTATTTTATTTCTTGGTAACTTCTTCTAAGTAAGTTTATTTCTAATAACAGAAGCTACCAAAGAATTGTGGACTGCTGTATGCTGAAAGGGAACTTTTTGGCAGTTGATAAGAATAACTTTGGACATGCTGACACTATTGATTCACAGCTGGCTTTGTAAAGAGACCTCAACTACAGGTGAGGCAGTGTTCTCCAATTATAACCCTCATTCTGTCAAATGCAAATTGATCCATGAGAAAATACCCCAGCACTAAGTGCACAATTTATCCAAAATTACCATAACCCATGGATGTCATATCCTGATGACCCCTATGAAAAAAGACTTGTATCTTGGTTTATACACCTACCTGATAAAGAGATCTGGGGTTGACTTGACAGCTATTTTTTCTTCTGCAGAGTTTATTCTTAATTATTTTTATCTACATTAATAGAGTAGATAAATTGTATATAATCTGGACCATGAGATTTCATCTTTATCAAGTGCTATTATTCATAAGTTTTTTGAAAAATGTAGCACTGTATAGAATCTCTCATTCTGAGGTGAGATCTTATTTAAGCTTCATCCAGGCTTCTTCCTTAGTATAAATGGCTGTATAAAAGGGTTTGTGTCCTGATGTGGACATTTTTAATTTAAAGAAAAAGCCTTTTGTAAGGGGTCCCTATTGTTTTACACTCTTAAAAATAGACAGTTATTTTACAGAGGAATCAATCAAAATGGGCAACTGACAGCTGTCAGGTGAATTGCATTTGACAGAGGAACATTAATGTCTCAGTTTAAAGGAAAACTAAGATGTCTATCTGAACTAGACAAGGGGCCTCTTTCCAAAAAAACCCACCACAACCTTTGAAATTAAGAGACTTCAATCAGGAAAAAACGTATAGAGAAGGAAAACAGTTTTTAACTACAAATATATATAACCAAAAGCAGAACAGGACACACAACAACACTGTAACCAAAACCTTTAAATGAATTAAGTTCTATCCCTGCTCCTTTCGGTGCAGTTATATTTACAGATAACAGGATGCAATGTCGCACTCCGGGAGGCAGCAGGGGCACTCTCTCCTCATGCTTTTATCTGAGAGTGCTGGGGGGCAGGAGGTGGGGGGATAGGGTAACAACTGCTCTGCAACTGGTGTCGGCCCCCCAAGGAGTCTGCGCAAATCCAGGCAGCGGTGATCATTCTCTCTCCGAAAGACAACACAGGGCACATGGAGTTGGGGACTGAGCCAGGGGAGCTTGCTCCAAGATACCTCCACCAGCCCAGTGAAAATGGTGGCTCCTGCTCACAGCAGTGGCCGAGCAGAAAAGTGGTGACAACCGGAAGAAACTTCTCATTGCCCTCCCCCCTCATCTCCCCTCAGCCATCAAACTGGAACTCACAGCAATCAAACCACCCCCCGCCACCTGTTCTGTCTCTTCAGCTCCCAAAAGGCCCTGTGTTGGCAAGGGAGAGAAAAATTCCCTGAAAGATTTTGAAACTCTAACAATTAACTGCAAAGGTTCAAAACTTATTAAAAATGTGGCGCTGTCAGTAGAGTAATACACTCAGAATTCCTTGAATTCTCTTACAAAGTCAATAGAATACCACTGATCATTTTGTTTTCTTGCAGGGTTACCTCTTTATAAAGTCCTGTTATACCTGGTAAGCTCAGTCCTTCTGGATTTGGAGTCACCAGGATAGAGAGATCAGTACCTGCTGTCTTGCTCCTGCTTTTGCTGCGGTGTTGGCCAAGGCATTTCCTTGTCCAACTAGATTGTCCTCTGAGGTGGGGGGCACAGTGTATTAGTGATGTCTGTTCTGGCAAATGTATAGCCTCCAGTAGTTCCCTTATTTCTTTTTCATTTGCAGCTTCTCACTCCATGGATATTAGAAAACAACTCTTTCTGCAGCATTCCTGCAGCATGATGTGCTCCAAAAACCTACTAGGAGTATACATAAACATTTCTTCTGGTTTTACCTTGTTTCACCACTTTTGTTAGAGCTATCAGTTCTGCTCCTTGCACAGTTATTTTTGCTGGCAAGGCCCTGGATTCTAGTAGCCCTTCATCATCCACAGGCACATACATAGTCACGTGCTTCGCATCCAGTAATTCAAGAATCCATTCGCATCCAAAGTTAAATCACGGTTTAATATAGGTATGTCTTTTAGATCATCCTGCAGTCTGCTGGTTCTCACATCAACTTTTCACAATCATGATGTGGGATGTTACCTTCTGGCAATGGTAAGACCATAGCAGAATTCAAGTTATTACAGCACTTAAGTTAAGAGCCTAGTTTAATCTCTGAGCCCTGGAATTCATAGACTCATAGAATCATAGACTGGTTTGGGTTGGAAGGGACCTT
Organism: Neomorphus geoffroyi; assembly: GCA_033558235.1. Lineage (NCBI taxonomy): Eukaryota > Metazoa > Chordata > Aves > Cuculiformes > Neomorphidae > Neomorphus > Neomorphus geoffroyi. The sequence goes on from JAUMJM010000004.1 coordinate 31,765,089, forward strand.
AAAGATCATTTAGTTCAGGGGTGTTAAACTTACAGCTCCCGCCATTCTCCTGCTCCTGCTCCTGCAGCGTAAGGCGCGTCACATGTTGCAAACGTCACTGGCACACTGGCAGGAGCGTAAGGACAAGGAACTTTGGCGTTGCCACCGGGTAGAAACAAGGTGCTGGGCTGCAAAACACAAGGTGGATGGCTGGATTCAGCCTGTGGGCCATGAGTTTGACACCCCTCATCTAGTTCCAATCCCCCTGCCAAGGGCAGGGACATCAGGTTGCTCAAAGCCACATCCAATCTGACCTTGAACATTTCCAAGGATGGGGCATTCATGACTTCTCTGGGCAACCTGTTCTAGTGCTTCACTACCCTCACCGAGTTGGGATTTTTTTCTTATCTTTAAGGTTTCAAGCAGAGTAGCTTCCTTATGTCCTGACTTGACCCAATTCTGGGGCTTTCTTTTGTGTAATTCTATGAAGGCTCATCCTACTCTTTTATCTGTACCAAGGCTCCAGTGTCATCTATTGCTCATTTTGGAGTTTTTTTCCCCTAAGTCATAGGTTTTGGTCCTTAACTTTGTGGGGTAAGTTGTCCTGTACCTTTCCTTTCCCTCTGCTGTTTAATCATTTTAAGTTCACTAGTGTTAAAAACAAAATTCACTTATGTCAAGCTATCTATTTGCTCTGGTTTGAGCTAAAGCAAAATCAATTTTCTCACTTTTCAGGTAAGCTGCTTCTAAGTGCATTTTCTGAAAGTTAACATGTTTTTCAGACAATCTGTCTCTAGACGAGATAATGCTTAAAGTTTATAGTTATCACCAAAGTAACAGAGCAATGGTACGCAGAAGGGCCATTGCTTTTACTTATTCCTAGAGAAATCGAGGCCATCCTCGAGCTCATGAAATGTCATAAGTGAAAGGGACAAGAAGGGGTCAAACCTGCAGGAACTAATGCACAGAACAGGAGATCCCGAACTGACCAACAAAGTATTCCATCCAATATAGGTCCTACTTGGTATAAAACTGAGTGATCACAAGCGTCAGGCTGTGTTCTTCAATGGTCAGCATCCAGTAAGGACCTTGTCTGTCTTTTCTCCCCATGATCCCAATTCATGTGTTCCTGACTCCAGTTACTGACTCGAGCTCTCCTCTGCTGCTGAGTCCAGCCCATGACCTTTACCATTTTGCTATTATTGTCTCATTAAAGCTGATTTAGTTTTAATTTCCAACCCACCAGTGTCTCTCCCTCATTTCCCTTTCCCTGTGGGAGAGGGAATTGAGTTCACAATTGCCTGCATTTAGCAGCCAACCAGGTCTGGAAGAGAATAAACTATGACACCACTTGAGGTAAACTGTAAGAAAATTACAAATTAACTTAACTCTAAGCCATTAATTTTAACATCCCATAACCAAACTTATTTCAAGCCCCAACAATTTCAATATCCTGTATACAGACTACTGTAAGTACTGACCCAAGATACAAAATGTATTAATATGGCAATTTCTTCCAAATCCCATAGGTATTCATCAAAGATTCTAACCTGCAAGGTACAAGTATATAGTTACATATTCTATTAGTTATCTCAGTGAGGCTGTAACATCCTTCAAGATCCTCAAATTTGGTTCATCTGCTGCAAGCATCAGAAAATTATCACCACCTTCCTTTTCAGTGTTTGATGATTTTATACAGAAATAGTATGATAAACTATTTTTTTACCTGTGCAGGGAGAGGCGGTTTCAATAAACCAAATTCTCAGTGTTTTATTGCCCACCTAAAAATACCACACTGCTCAACAGTGTTATGGTTAGCTTACCACTTCTTTATTTTTCCTCTACTTGATAAAACTACTGATTTGTTAAAAAAATGCAAGAAACGCAACATGCACACATATATTCCAGACAAACACCTTCGGCAGTAGAACATATAAAGAGCTGATTGTACTTTAAAAGTAAGAACTCTGCCCACATTTCAGCTCAGAATCATTTTTGCAAGGAATGTAAAATCAAAACTGTACTTCTTTTATAAGCAGCATATTATAAAATGTCGCACAATGCAAAAATACAAGGAAAAATATAATCTTTCATCAGTATATGCATCATCCTTAGGTTTACTATCAAGTGGATAGTAAACTAAGTTCTTTAATGTGCATGACAGTGAGGGCCTTGTTATGTGATAATAACTGAGATCCTACAGATTTTTATACTGTTTGGACAGAAAATGCATGAAGTTATGATTCTCGCAAATGAGAGTTTCTGTAAATCCAACACGGTACATACTTATTCCTTTTCTAGAGGTCGTCTTCAAGTAATTTGTGTCAAGTTGACGCCATTCAAAAGTGACAGCAGTAACACAGTTTATTTGCTTGACCCACGGAGCTGCTGCTCCCAAGGTGTCAGGGCTACCTTATCTCCTGGTTTGGCCAGCTTCTCACAGCCCCTCTGTGCTGCTCCCCAGCAGCTAATCCCACACACTGCTTGTAGCCAGCAGGAATGTTCAGATTTAGCTGGAACATTAAAAACAGATTAGGATTTAGTTTCACGGGAAGATTTCTATGGACAAGTTGCAGCTGCACCAAAAGTCTGACTTCTGCCCACAGAGTGCTGCCAGCCAGCCGTTTGCACAGAGGATGCTTGCTTTCCTGTTCCAGTGCAGGAGAAAATGAGATGTCAGACTTTGTCACAATACACTTCCTAGTCTTGGGACATCCAGAGAAATCCACCTCACCCAGAACGATCAACTTACAAAACCAGAATTTGCTAGGAAAGACAAGAGAAAATGGATGGATACACACGGTTACTTGGAATCCTTCTGTCCCCAGTGCAGCAGCACAATGTAAGGGGGACAAGTGTTGCTCTGCTATCAGAGCCCTCTCCATTACTCTATTTTGTTTTATCATATCTACATCCCTAAAAAGCAAACCTATTTCAGAGGTTTTTAAAAACAAATTTCACAGCCACGATCCAGAAACTTATGGTATTATAATTTGATTAATTCTATTCAACTTAGCATAAAATCTAGCCTTTGAAAACCAAAACTTACTGCTGTCACATTTCTTGGTTTCTAGGGTCACTTATTATGCATGACAGCAGTGTAGATATTGCATAAGAATTTGCAATGTTGTCCTGATGGTTTATGAGGTCACAGTAAGCTGATAAACTACAAAGCCAGAGGCAAAATAGTCTGTCTCATCAGGAAATGGGATTATTGCCCCATAAAAGCTGTATAATGGTATTACTTTTGCTCTTCCACAGCAAACATTTAAGATTAGGTTAAATTATATGTTTTTTCTAAGTTGAAATTTTGTACAATTTTTCTTTATTTTTTTCTTTATCAGAGGCTTTTACAAACATTGAGTATATTGGCAACTAGGCTTGCAAAAGAGCAACCAGGAGGGCTGGGTATTCTAAAAGTTATCTGTTTGGTTTTATTCTTTTCTAACCTATATTATGAACCATGAACCTGAAATATAAAAAAAATTCATATACATTTATTCCTAAAATACTCTTTAGCCAAGAGCACTCCTCATTTTTTTTCAGGAGAGCTAAAACTTTACCTGCATTTTATATCATATTAATAACTGGATTTGCTCATAGGCACATGATCCTTCCCATAAAATTCAGACTCCCATCTACAGAGAATCAGATAACTCGATTCTTATTCTCCAATGGTATTAAATGTATTGTGCTAGAAATAGTGTCAGCATTTTCCTGTGGTATGGTCCATATCCATTTATTGCATTTATTCATTTTCAATATTTTCTCAATAATTACTTCTCAATGCAATTTTTGCACGGTCAGAAGAAACGTCGGATCAACAGTGTGAAGACTCTAGTAAACCAATGAGGCTCAAGTTTTCTAGGGGTGTAGCTACGTTTTCAACCTACACGGTGCAATGAGGAAAGGAGCAGCATGCAGCCCTTGTCTCCACATTGCATCTCTGCTGACAGAGAAATCACAGCATCACAGAATAGCTGAGGTTGGAAAGGATCTCTGGAGGTCACCTGGTCTATCTCCCCTGCTCAAGCAGGACCATCTAGAGCTACTGGCCTAGGAAGATGTTCAGATGGCTTCTGAATACCTCCAAAAAGGGAGACTTTGCAGCCTCTCTGGGAAACCTGTGACAGTGCTCAGTCACACTAACAGTGAAAAAGTGTTTCCTAACATTCGCAAGGAATCTCTTGTATTTCAGTTTACGCCCATTGCCTCTGGCCCGGCACTGTTCACCACTGGAAAGAGCCTGGGTACCTCTTCTTTACACCCTCCCTTCAGGCATTTACACACATTGACAAGATCCACCCACCACTCCCAAGCCTTCTTTTCTTCAGGCTGAATAATCCTAGCTTTCTCAGCCTTTCCTCATAGGAGAGGTGCTCCATGCCTACATCAGCTTTGCGATCCTTTGCTGGACTCTCACCAGTGTTTCAATGTCTCTCTTGTACTGGGGAGAGAAAAACTGGACTCATTACTCCAGATGTGGCCTCACCGGTGCTAAGTAGAGGGGAAGGTTCACCCTCCCTCAGCCTGCTGATAATATTTTGCCTAACACAGTCTAGGATATCATTAGCTTTCTTTGTGACGTAAATTGCCGGTCCTAGGAAAGTTCCACACTGGTCTCAGCAGCGTTGGAAGGCCCTCTGTCCACCCTCAATGTGGGCAGCTATAGATGTGCCATAAAGCACAACTCCAATCCTGGTTCCAGCAGAAGGGAAATCACTGAGAGTGCAGGAGTGACAAGGTCAATACACGCTTCCAGGTAAAAATCCAAGGCAAATTCACAATGGAAAACAGCTCTTCAACACACTAAATCATTAAAGTAGATGCACTACTAGCATCACAGCTACCACAGAAGGAATTGGTTTATTCCCTGAGTTCGACCCAGCAGTGATACCATTGTTTTCACTGTTGCCTGTTTTCATTAGATGATTCAGTGCATCATAATTATGACACAAAACAGGAGTGATCCATCTTTCTTAAAGAAAGACCTCTTTTTTCCCTTCTCTCCTCTTCCCATGGGTTGATGTAACAGTTCAAAGAAAAAAGTTGTGATTGAATTTGCACAACTGATTGCTTTCCAACTGAGAAAGTCTCACGACAGCAGTTCATTTCCAAACACTGAATAACACTAAAGAGAAAGGTTTACACCAAGAAAGCTCAGCATGAAGACTAAATGTGTAATATAATAATTGGAATATATTCGTCCATTAGTTTTAGATTGCTGTAAGTTTGGGGAATTGAGAGTGGACCAGAGCAAAACTAACACTTGAAACTGGTATTAATTGATATCTTTTGCCATCATGTCATTACTACTTCTTCAAACAGTTGTACATAAACAACACATTTTTGTGTTCTATATTAAATGTGAAAGTCCTCAGTGCATAGACCTGCTTTTGACATGTTTCATCTTTTAGCCAGCTGAGATGATGATTGACAGGAACAGAGATGCAAATTCTCTTTTCCACACATAAATAATACTGTGCTGAAATGCCAATGATAAAAAATAAATCTGCAAAAGAAACAAAAGAACACAAAGAAAAGAAATATAAGGACTTAAGCGCATATTCTGCTTTCTCTAGAAAGCCATTTCATTACATCTTTGCCTTTCATGTCAGGAACAAATAAAAAAAAAAAAAACCAGTCTGAAATTCCACAAGGAAATTAAATTCTGAAAATACTGGAGGTGTACAATGACCCCCTGTTGTTAAGTAACAATGGGTAATTATCATTAGTAAACTAGTGCATGCTTGTGTACAAGTTCAGAAACTTTCATTTAACAATAAATTACAAAAAAAGAAATTTATTTTAAAAACCCACATTAAAAAAAAATCTTTTCCTAATTTCAAATTTATTATTACCCTATAAATCTAAGCAAAGACATGAGCTGTGTGGCCATCATGACATACTGCAAAACTCCCAGAAATTCCAATAGAGAATTTCAGACCCCACCACATTCTCATTTTTGTATTATAGACATCATCAGCATCGTTCCACTACAACTTCACTAACAATTTCCAACTGAGCTGTATGCATTTTCAGGCATGTTTGCAAGCCACTCCACAACTCCATATTCCCCTTTACATTTTTAGTCAAGATTTGAAAACTTCCACTTCAGTCTCCTATACTTTCTCCTGTCCCACTGCAGTCCCCCAGGTCTCTCTCCCATGAAACATATATGTTGCTTTCTCTTCTGGCTAGCTCTTAAATATAAGGACAATATGCGCAAGATAGCTTAAGGCTTGTTGAGAATTCCCTAGGTATCAGAGAAATACAAATTGCACCTTTGTCATGCAAGGATTTAGATGTAATCCCTGAAGTCTGAAAGAAACAACTCTTCTTTTATCAGGAAGATTTTAATGGGTTTGCTCATATATTCCTAGTATAAATCTTAATGATGTTCCACACTTTAATTTGTTCATTTAGTATTCCTCTCACTCCTCACCTGAAACAGTTCACTATTTTATTCCTAAATAATGAGCTAATTAACATACTTTCTTAAATTAAGCTTTGCTTGGTAACATAAAGGCAAGCCTTGCTTGTTAACATGTTACCCTAATATACCAATACACAGATCTAGAGGGGCACCTCCATACCTACAAGCTGCTTTGCTATGGTTTTCAACTGTAAAGTCAGAATTAATACATCTGGAGTTTTTTCATGGTGCATTAATATAACTTCAGGCTATCTTATTTTGTTCCAATAATCTCAGAGGAAAAGAAAGCATCTCTTTCAGGGTTCAAGGAGATCTGGGCTTTCCTTCCTTCCTAATTTACTCCATGATGGGGATAGCTAAGCTTCGATTTCTCTAATGAAAATTTATTTGTCCAAAATTTACCTGTGGTTAACTGAAAACCTTGTCCAAGCCTGAAGAAGAGGAGGCTCAGGGGAGGCCTTATTGCTCTCTACAACTACCTAAAAGGAGGTTGTAGTCAGGCAGGGGTTGGTCTCTTCTCTCAGGTGACCGCTGACAGAACAAGAGGTCACAGCCTCAAGCTTCGCCAGGGGAGGTTTAGGCTCAACATTAGGAAGAAGTTCTTTACTAAGAGGGTGATTGGCCATTGGAAAGCGCTGCCTGGGGAGGTGGTGGAGTCACCGTCCCTGGAGGTGTTCAAGGAAAGATTGGATGAGGCACTTAGTGCCATGGTGTAGTTGACAAGTAGGAGTAGGTGTAGGTGTTGGGTCATAGGTTGGACTCGATGATCTCAAAGGTCTTTTCCAGCCTTGTGATACTGTGATAACTGTGATTTATCTTATGTTTTGGTTAAAAAAATGTATTCAATATATTTCCACATTCAAATTTTGCCAATATTCTCAACAAAGTAAATAATGAAAATGCATATCTGCATTTTATTCAAAATAAAGTTATAGCAACTAGTTTTAAAGATTCTGTTAAGGTTTCCCTTCATTTTAGGAATTTACAAAACAGCAGAGAGAAATCATATTGAGTAAGGTTCATTCACCTATTATTAAAGTCTCATTTTGTAAGGACTGTATAAAAACAACTTTATGAAGTTATCATGCTCAAAATACCTAAGCACAAAGTGATTCTCATTTAAGTTGACTCAGATTTACCACATATCATGGCCACTTTTCATTTGACTCTCATAAAATTCTTCTCAAAAAGACATTTGCTATGGTATTAAAAGCAAAAGAATGTAAAGAAGGCATTCTGAGAAGATAACTTTATCCACCCTGGCTTTCAGGCCGCCAAACTATTGTGTGCTGCATATACAAAGTTGAAATGTGTAAGGAAATTGAAATACTGAGTACACTGAAATACTGAAACTGGATATGATAAACAGAAAAAAATGATATTGACATTTCTAACTGGCCATAATCTGGCACAAAATTATTATCAATAATGGCCTCAAATACTTTTTCTTAAACCCTAAAGAACCTAAGGAATCTAAATATATCATGGTTAGGCTTGTCAGAAAGTCTTTGTGCAGTATTTCAAAATTTAAAATTTGCTTTAAAAAGAAGAAAAAATCAAGCATAGTATGTAATCTGAGAGTGATGATGATTCTTTTAACTATTTTATTACATCAAGTTCCTTAGAGGTAGATGCTGTATAAAAATATGTAAAAAGATGAACTAAGCAACTCAAGATGAAATGCAATGAGCAGCCCCATTTCATTCTTATAGAAAAAATGCCAGAAAAAATAGGTCAAACTGTTCTAAATTAAAACTTGGAGAAAAATGCAAGTAGGCTTGGATAAAAACATAGCCAGCTATTTCTACTATATTTTGAAGCAACTGAAAGTTAGCAGTTCTATATGTACCTTAATTTTAGCATGATCTGAAGCCTTCTCAGTAGTGCTGAATCAAGTCATAAAAATATTTATTTGCTATGCAGTGTTAGTATAGTCTAAGAAGATTATAGGATTTACTTGAAAATACCTTCTTGATCTACCGCACTGTCCCGTATTTCATACCACCTTTATCACATACAGTAACCGAGTATCTGAGTATAAGCAATACCTCATGAATTTGAGCTATTTCTGATAAAAGTAAAATCATCCACTGAATTTCTCCTGCACAGACTGGTAACAATTTAAACTCTCTTCTCCTACGCTTATGCTTTTTTCTTTTTTTCTTGCCTATGTTCATACATTTTGTTTGAAACTATTCAAAGACAAAATTACAAAATTAGGTAAAATAATTTGAAAACTGCAGAAGGCAGCAAAATGAAGAAAAGTCTCCAACCAGGAAAATAAGAAAAATGAACACATATTTTCAAACCTTAAGTGGTATTTTAAGACTGTTTCCCCATAATAACCAACAAAGCTGAGAATACTTCCTCAACTTCATTATAACACCTCAATTTCATTATTTAGAGAGTAGTGTCAACTTAAACAGAAATTTCCGTACCAAGCACCTATTTGACACCATTTTTCAAACCGAGTAGTTTTCTTCCGAGAGTGAGGCTATAAGAAATTATGATACTTCATGACAAGCTATAAAACCCTGCTGATCCTTTCATTGGATGACTGATACTTTTGCCCTTTGCAGTAGAGATTTAAATTCCGATAAGGATGTCCTTTGAGAAGTATGGGTTTGTGTCGCAGGCTCCATCAAGTCTTTCAGGAATGTAACACCAGGTTAACATTCCGCTCAACTATTCACAGCTCAGGCCTGGAATTAAGCAGCACTTCTCCTCTTGATAAGCTTTTGAACGTCTGTGGTCTGTCACACACCCAGAAAATTTATGAGATCAAGGGTGTCTTTCCTAAAGACCTGTCTGGACACCCAGCAAGCCATGTCAGAAAAAGAGCACCACCAAGCACAGAGAGAGACAAACTAGGACTGTGAAAAGAAAGGAAGCAGGACTCATGCCTGGTAGACGCAATGTAGAGAAGCTGGAACAGGTACAATGCATTCCAGGAGTAGAGGATAGATAGAAAGAAAGCAGAACAGGGATGCATCCCTTTTCAAGGTTGGAAGTAATAGGCCAAAGAGACATCAGAAAGTGGGGACACAAGAAGCTCAGAGAGCCATATGGGAACCTCTTCAGCCACATAACAAAACCAGAGAAAATAAGAACTTGATTGGGTCAGGAACTAAGACTGCATAGAGTATTTCGTATGACACTGGACATAAGAAATCTAAGGAGTCTAGATTAGAAGAGAAAGACAGGACTAAACAGATCAAAGTAAAGTACTTCTGTCCTGGTGCAGTACATGGCCTAAAAGAAAATGTCTCTCTCGAGAAATGTCATCAAACTCATGGTTAAGTGAAGCAGGTTATCTCATTTCCCTCTAGCACAAGTCCATGTCAACAGCGTTATCATCAGTTACTTCATTAACTCAGACCTGTGAGAGGTCTGAAGTATCAGACCTTACCCTTACATGATGACATATGATATAACTTCTGAGGCTGAAAGGCAGGTGGAAGTTTCCTTCTGAGGGTAGGAAATATTATATTTAAAACAATCTCATCAGAATTAATAAGCTTTTCTAGGTATTTTGTGACTAATAACACCTTGGGAAACTCACTTCTTCAAGACTTCTGCTGAGAAAAAAACCTGTAATGTCTTCAGAAAAAACTCTTCTTGCAAGTCCAATAAAGCATTATCCCATCATTTGTTTTTTTCCAGTATAAATTACTTAGCTCCCTTAGGTGGTTAGTCTAACTGTCTTTACATTCGTATTAATCTTTTCCTGCTCCACAGTCACTCTCTTTTCCTCCATGGGAAGAAGAAGCTGGGCTACTTCTCTGCCTTTCATTTCATTAATGCATGTCTTTTTAAAAAGGCATCAACATGTAGTGAAACTGAGCAATAAAGAAAGCAGTGAACTGGGTCTTGTGGCAAGAGAGGACATCCCAACATTGTAAGTTTGTATGAAGACAACAACAGCCAACGTGACAGGCAGCAAGAATTTGCCTTTGCACAATTTGGCTTTGCCATCTGTTGATGTCACAGGAAAGCAGGCCTGGGAGCTCAGAGGGAATAAGAAATAATGGTTACCCATTATATGCATGTTAGCAGAAAGAAATAGTGGTCTGTCTTCCCACAGCAACAGAGTAAATTGAACATGGTCTTGAAATTTAGGAAACAGGAAAAACTGGCATCTTTTAAATACCTGGGGATTAGGAACATTTCCAAGTGAAGGAGTGCTACAGAGTGTTAAAGCACTATTACGCGTTCAACAGGGACTTTTGAAGTTCAAAACTGAACTTCTGTTAGGAGCCACACAGTACAAAATATCCCTTCTGCTGGATTAAAAATTTATAAAGGGAAAGACAGATTACTGGGAAATAGCAAAAAATTGCATTTCAGGTTTGTGTTTTATAAGCCTTAAAGGAGCCAAGCTTTCAAATATGTAGAATATTTATTCTGAAACATAACCACATTTCAGTACTGCAGGTAAAAATCAAAAGAGAGAGAGATAATTGGCATTACTAGTTTGGTTTTGCCTTAGCTACAGTTTCTAGATCAGTAACCTCAAACCTAAACTAAAAAGCCAACCACGTCTACTTGGGCGCAAGGTGCATGGAAAAAAACATTTCTCCAGATTTTTACTAATTGGATTAGAAGTCTGACTCCATCATTCTAAGGCTGCCATCAGAGACATCCCAAACCAAGCACTTCTGCTGACAAGAGGACTTTGGATTAGTCAGATTGAAAGCATAAATTCATTCATGGAAGATAAAAAAAGAATCTGAAATCTATTCCAAACAGAATCTGAAATCTATTCCTGTCTTCCAGAAAGCTGCTGTGTTACAACATCATTAACAGAAGTCTTCCTTTCCAAATATTCTTGGAATTAATTAGTAATCCCTTCGAGTTTCACAGGAAAACACTGCACAAATGTGTATAAACATGACTTGTATGATAATGGTCCTGTGAGGTCTCATTGAGTCAAGTCGGTGACATACTTCATCTTTTCTTTTAATGTGACCAGAAGGCATTAACAACGGATTGTACCACAGAAATAATTACTTTCTGAATACAAATAAATAAATAAGATACTTTAAACCAAAGAAAAAAACAACATCCAAACAAACAAAAACCAGGAAATTATGCACATCAAGGAAAAGGTCTGCTTTGACCTTGAAAGGCTGACTAACAGTTTTACAAGCTCTAAAACTTCTAAGATTTACAGTTCTCATAATTAAAATTGCTCTGTTGCATGCAGCACTCCCCAGGGTACTAAGGACATAAGAACAGCTATAATAAATTTACAGGACAGAGACAGAACATAAAAAAGTGGAGAAGGTCAAACACAGAATCACAGAATGGCATCAGCTGGAAGAGACTTCCAGAAAACATCTACACCATCCTCTCTGCCAAAGCAGGTTCACCTATAGCAGGCTGCACAGGAACTCATCCAGGCAGGTTTTGAATATCTCCAGAGGAGGAGACTCCACAGCCTCCCTGGGCAGCCTATTCTACTACTCCATCACCCTCACAGTAAAGAAGTTTTTCCTCATATTTGGGTGTAACTTACAGTGCTCCAATCTGCAACCATTGCCCCTTGTCCAGCTGCTGGGTGTCACTGCAAAGTCTGTTCCAAATCTCTTAACACCTGCCCTCTAAATATTTATAAGCATTGATGAGATCCCCTGTCAGTCTCCCCTTTTCTAGGCTAAACAGACCCATCTCCCTCAGTCTCTCCTCATAAGAGAGATGCTCCAGGCCCCTAGCCATCTTCGTGGCCCTTTACTGGACCCTCTCCAGTATTTCCTTGTCTTTCTTGAGCTGGGGAGCTCAGAACTTGGACACAGTACTCCAGACATGGCTTCCCTAGGGCAGAGTAGAGGAGGAGGATAACCTCCCTCAACCTGTGAGCTACACCTTTCTTAATGCACCCCAGGATATTATTGACCTTGGCCATGAAGGCACATTGCTCACCATTTGGGTTACAAAAATGGAATATTATTATGGTAGTACGTTAATTAATAAGTACACTGTCAATAAAGCTAACTAGATCGATTATGTTATGATAGTTAGCTTTGGTGACTTTAGAAAATCTGCACTGGTAATATCTACTCTGAATTTTTCTCAGTTCACATTAATTTCATCACAGAGAATTAAATGTCAAGAAATAGTCAATGGTGTAGCACAACAAAAATTAGCCTAAGAAAAGATTGTCTCTAGTGATCTATAAGCAGAAAAGAAGACAATCAGGTGAAGACCCTCAGGCAGAATAGAACTGAGCAGAACGAGTTGTCTTCTGGAGGAGAAAAAGTTCTGCTTCTTTTAAACGAAGTATCATTGCTCGTTAACGTTGATCATCACAGACATCCTTTTGCCAAAAGGAGACAGCAGTAGTGAAAATCTAAACGAAACTCCACAAGTTGTTTATATTTCAGACCTTTTTTCCAAATATCTTTCACAGTATTTCAGACATTTTAAAACCACTTTTATAACAGCAACAGCAGAATTATTCAGAAAGCTTCTATTTCCACCAGCAGGAATGCTGCCAAGGTGAAACACAAATTCCTAAACTGTATTAACATTTACAAATACAGCTACTTTTATTAAAGTATTCTGAAAAACACTTGAGCTATCTGTGTATCCAGACAAAAATACAATTTTCAGATCTCTGGAAGGTTTACAATTCAAACTTTGGTTTGAGAGGCTTCTGGCAGATTAAAATTCTCCAGAAGTCTCTTAAATAGTATATACTTTCTAAGCAAGCAAAACATATCCATAGTTAACCTATGGTGACGCACTTGCTTCTCCACATCATGAGGTCTTATTTAGTAAAACTGAAAACCATCATATTCTAGGACAAATAAATAATAAATTCTCTATAAGTAAATAAAGTATAAGGGAGTTGAGTAAAGAAGAGGCATTGAAAAGCAAAATACTGAACTGGAAATAGCCCCACCAGTTAAGTAATTCAATGTCTTCTTTTGAGATTGATGCTACCTACCATTTTCCTTAACAGACTTGCCAAAATATTAGGCAAGTACTAATTACTTACTAATGAGAAAGCACTGATAACAGATGAAGATTAGAGCAGTATAAGAATTAAACGGTTTTAAGGAGAGGAATAAGGCTTGCTTAACATTCAATTACATGAAGTGCAAGGTTTTTTATTAACATATTCGTATAAAGGGAATTCCTACTGTAGACAGTAACCTCCCCAATGGAAAACAAGTGAAGAGGAAATGGAACTACAGGTATTGGTTAGCTAAGGGTAGGTATGAACTTATTGCAGTGTAAGATGCTGCAGTGTATCAGGTGAAGTCTTTCTGGTAAATATAAGGGTGTATTTATACCCACGTGCAAGGCTCTTCAGCTTTATTGAAGGTTCATATCGTTAGAGCAGATACTTTCTAAAGGATCTCGGTATAAAACAAACCAAAGACAATATTCCTTGTCTTTCTTCTTCTCAAGGTGAAAAGGACACAATTCACCGTGACTGTATTAAAATACACAAATAGAACTAACAGGTATTTAATGTCCTTCTTCATCTCTTGAACAACAGGAAAAAAATATCCCCCTGTGTTATAGAGAGCAGTGACATGTCAAAAATGTACAGGTACAGTTTCACAGATACATTTCTACTACTTGCCCTCCCCTAACCATTTACATATACTCTGCCTCAGCAATTTGCTAGTATTTTTGTCACAGTGTAAATAAAATTCACAAGTGCTGTGGATCTATGAGAGCTCTGCTTTGTGATGTGAATGAGGAGCTTTTGAAACAAAGCTATGCCATGACATACGACACAGTTCAGGGACGCATTACAGTTTTTTCTCTGAGTAAACAGTTTTCAGCCATGTCATTTCAATCTGAAAATGATTTAGAGAGCCAAGTTTGGAGTAACTTCAAAGCCTGCTTACCACCTTTAAACCATGACGGGGACTTAGCTAGAAATATTCTTTCTTCCCTTGCTAGGCAAAAGCCATTTTCTCCGTTCAGACTCAGAAACTGCCTGTCTGTTTAAAACTCCGAGTCTTATAAACTTTATAAACAAGAATACCCTCTTTGCCATAAAAAATTTCATTTATTTCAGATCCTAACTGGCAAACATCTGGGTTAAAATTGTATGGTCCCACTTAACATTATTAAATGTTGCACATAATACGATGTTGCCATGGAGATAACATCCCTGAAATATCGACTCTCTCTCCAATATTTACGTGCCTCACTGCAACTCTAAATACAGCACATGCTTAATGACAGCACAGAACCTCGACAATTTGATTTACAGAGGGCACAACACAGCTTAGAGCAGCAGTTTCCAAAACTGCTCATAGTATTATTTACAATTGCCACCTTGTCACCTCACTGGCCTTCACCCTGGTCTTGGAAACAGGGCTTGCTCCTGCTGTACCCAGAGAACTGCAGCTGTTGCCCGCTTACTGCCTACACCATCCCTGTCCTCTCATGCTCCTCCTCAAATTGTAGCTCTACCTCCCAGAACAATCTGACTACTGAGAAGTGTTTGTGCTATGTAAACTTTTACGTACTAGAATAAAAATTCTATACATTATTCAAGCTTTCAGTGACTTTAAACAGCTTTTCACAGTAGAAGAGATTGCCTACAGATTTTACTTAAAAACAACAAACCTCCAAATCCTAGCAGAGCTAATGAACTTCTACTGTAGGTTAAGAATTGCTTTTCAAACATCACTCTAGTTTATACAAATAGCAATTCTTCTAAGAACAGATAGATGGGCAATTTCTTATGCACTTAATATTTTTAAATCAATACCACCATATAAACCATAATACACTTGATGCACAAAGAATAAAATAGTAGAACAACAACAACAAAATATTTTCAGCAGCATCCTACTCCTGTGCATTTTAACAGATCACATAAAATTACAGATTGACTGCTGCTGTCATTCAACAGAAACAGAAATTTATGCCATGTACGCAGCAGTCTGTATGCAGATATTTTAGGACAGCCCAGAGCAACCTGACGAATAATTTGGAAGTGTGAAATACCATCCAAATAAAACAAGATTTAAAAAATAAACATTCCATTAAGATGTTCAAGTGGCTGATTGAACCTAAATATTTTCTTACAGAATGCACAAAAACATTCAAAAGAACAGACTACACAAAAACAGCGCTCTGTTTGCTGAGGAGCTTGGAAGAAATGATTTCCATTTTTCACATTTCAAAAGGAAAATACATTAGTTCAGCAGCAGGACTCTGGAAATTGCCTCCCACAACTTTTTAAGCTAGATTCATTCAGCAAGCATGCAGAAAACTGAAAGGACCTTAATAATTTAATTTGCAAGGTCTTGGTTTAGCAAGGTGTTCTGCAGGGAAAGAGAAGCTCCCAAGTAGTAGGGTTTGTATTGAATAAGACAGCATCATTAATAAAGTGACAGTTTGTTCATTTCTCTTTTTGGACAGCTGAATAAACATTGATTCTTACAGTTGCTGAGCTGACAGACTGATCATCAAACTGTGGGAGAGGTACAGTACTGACAGTACTCAAACTTCTTTACCACCCAGGTATAAGTTCTAATTAGTAGAATCATTCTTGTAGTAGAAAATCCCACTATCCCCAGCTTAGCTAGTGATCTGCCTTGCAACACCATACCATTTATACTTCAGTGAATTCTAGAGGTATGAAGTACATCATGTTTTTCAGTCTAAAAGAAGAGGAACACAGACATTTTATCAAAGCGTAATAAAAGTTAGGGTTCTTCAACACACCTTATGCCATATTTTCCTCACATTTTCCTCTTACTTTCACAGCTTTATCAGATTTTTATCCAAACCAAAATCTGATCTAAAGTTTTCAGTGACTATTCTTGAATTCAGATTATGTCCAGATGACTCTGAGGTTATGTTCTGATTTTAATATTCTCAGTTTTGCGTCATCCGTAATTTTCTAGTTTAATTAGAACCATTCATGGCTCATAGGGTTTCCACAAGTTGTTTAATAGTTTCAATAAACATACCATTTGCGACATAATGTACATTTTCACATGTGATATTCAAACAGCATATGTTTAAAGCACTATTACAGTTCTTGCACGGCAATAAGATCAGAGTTCTGTGAGACTGACTTTTGCAGTAAAAGAGACGATCTGTGGAGCTTTGAAAGCAATTTAAGAAAAAGTTCAATTTGAATGACAGTGTTTGTTGGGGATTTTTAACTATATCCATTTGATATGATAAAGGATATTGCCTCAACAATTTTTTCTTTTGTCAGTAGATCTTGACTGGAGAACACTACATGTACTATTTTCATTTTTAAACATTCATTTAAAATTGCACAACCACCTATGCTCTCAAGGCACCTAGCTCAAGCAACATGGGGCTTCTATGGCTTATGAAATAGTTAATACAGTGACTTAAAGCACTTCTGGATTGTCTGAGGCTCAAAGTCTAAGCATTGAGAAGTCTTTGCCATGTCAGCTCTTCTATTTAGATATGAAGAAAATGAAATTTTTTCCAAGCAGGTAGACATGCAGCAATTTCTGATAAACTATACAACATGCTTTATTCCAGACTAAACTGTTTTATTGAAACACTAGTCTGCAAAGGGGAATATTTTCCACACTTGCTCAATATTTTCCAAGGAAAGAAAAAGGCACCTCCACATTCACCTACATCTCAGAAAAGAGACTTTATTAAAAAATTCAGATTTTTAGTGAAATCAGCTTCACTAGCTGAAAGCCAAAAATATCTCATTGTGATTATAAGCAGATATAAAATAGAATGTTTGAAAACCGAAATTGTACTACTTCTCCCACAAATGTTAGAGCAACTAGACAAAACGTAATCAGCGAGTCCTTTCTTTTAAAGTTTATTTCACTAACATATCAAATATTTCATTTCAAGAGCTCTGAGAAAAAAAAACTCTTAACCAGCTCTACTGCAAATTCTGCATTCATATGTTAATTTTCATTAGTTATGATTAAAACCAAATGACCATCTTTGCTGACTGGAAGTCATCTGCAGTTCTTCCTAAGAACTCCTACCAAAGGGCAGCATTTCCTCACATACCTTATTTCATTTTGTTGTCATTATACCTTTTTCAGCCCAGTCACTACTATAATTTTACAATGTGTTCAATAACAAAGAACAGAAAAATTTTCTGTGTTTAAGACCAACTGTATTAAAGTGTTTAAAAATATCCTAAAGTATAAAAAATTTTGAAATCAAAAATTGACTGCATTGAATAACTTCTTTTAAAATAATGGAAGTCTGCCTTGCTCCTTGTAACTAGCTTTTTTCAGCAAGCCTGTTACAGCACCACAGAGGCAACATATCAGACAGAGTGGATGACATTAAGTGCAGGATGACACTATAAAACAAGCACACTTATTCTGAAAGAGGATGTAGAAAAGAACATTGCATTATACTCAAAAGTATGTGATCCATCAACTGCCAGAAAGAGCTGCAATACCTTTTGGTATTGAACATCCACTTATCTCTGAAACTGTATTTACCAGTGACCTAGGAAGATAACCTTTCTCTCTCTTCCTTTTCTGAATCAGCCAAGACAGTATCAGAAATGCTGTTGCCACTGAATAGTCTGTAAGTCCAGGGTCAGCAACATCATTTCCTCACCATGGTGGGCAAAAGACATTTTACCTCCAGGAACTATATAACGAAGGAAGGTACCTTAGGAAGCTGTGAGACAGTGTCAGAAGATAGCATTAAAAACCCCTTACGATGGGATTAATGATCACTCATGCATCCCCACTGCACCATACGTTACGCAGGAGAGTTCAGCTATAGGACAAGTCCAGCAGAGAGGTATAGAGATTTCAGACCACTTATCACTGCTTCCCCAGCTGCATAGAGATTATCAAGACAATTGCATTAGAGGTACACTCTCTGTCATACAAGCAATAAGACAATGCCTCAGACACTGTGATATGCAGATCTGATGTTTTTCTGTGGTCACAGTGCATCATGACTTCCACAAACATGACAGACACTGAAGAAGATCCCCCAAAACCCCATGCATGTAGTGTAGGGACTTTGCATCAGGGAAGAGCAATTGCACATCCAAGAGATGCAGAGAAACATGGCAATTCTGCAGACCTCTGAGATTCCTAAGCAGAAACAGGTATATTGAATATTTTCTAGCTGTTTGGTATGCTTGGCGAAAACCACTCACAAAAATTGGCTATCAAGGCAGAAGAATCACACTAAGTTTTGTATTTCACATCAAAAATAAAAAAGGGCGGGGTGGGAGGTGTCCAGAAATGGCAGTCAGAATATCTGTGCTAGCAAAAGAAGATCTGGTTCCATCCCTGGTCTTTACAGTCCCTCTGCCTCATCATCACCACCTGCCAGCTGTCTGGATCTGATCTAGCAGCTCTCTGCTCACACTACAGTTACCATTCTTTTGTTAACTAATTAGCGGTGCTCAAGATTTGATTTAGCATCACCTGCTGGCCTCTTCGTGTCTTCTCAAGAAGAAAGCTTACTAAATAACTTTTGTGCACACATTGTGTTCACTATGACAATACAGTACTGCTTTAGGGCTAGACTATGGAAGGAACATAGAAATTCTGTGTCCTGCCCCTTGACTAGTTCAGCCCCAGTAAAGACTGGCAAGCCAGCTGATGATAGCTCGGAGAAAAGGCAGACACTTGTGAACCCACAGGTACCAGGTTTTCTTATCCTGACTTAGAACTGAGTTCAAAACCCTAGTGCCAGAGCACAGGAACTCTCAGACAAAGCAAGCTGCTAGCACATTGCCCAAGCAGGGGACACACAAGTGATGCCTGGTGACCTGGGCATGCAGTCTGCACGGCTTTGCCCCTCTGCTCTGCAGGAGGTCAGGTCCTCATGCTTCTTATGCACAAAGTGTAAGTGATTCATCCCGAAAAGAATGAAGCAGTTGGCTAACCTAGCCTTACCTCATTCCAAAGGCAAAAACCCAACCCAAAATAAACACAAGAAAGAGCACTGAAAGAAAGACTTCTAACAGTAGTGGAGCAGTTGTAACTAATTTTAAAATCGAGCAATCCATTGGTTATTGCAAGTGAACCTATTTACCTTCCCATTGCTCTTTTGCTTTCTTTCTTCTGCAAAACACTATTTCTTCAGCCACTTCATCATTTGTAAATAAGCACAAATAGAAATACCTGGGAATGGAGAACTTAGCTAGTATTTCCCACTCCTAGTGGGAATGGCCTGTGGAATTTACACCTGGCCCTTTCAGCTACCTGGCAGAAGGGTTCCATGAATGGAAGCCTGGATGTAAGCATGCAGGCTTAGGGGTGGGAGTTGTTTTATTTCTTTTATGTGTATAAGGCTTGAAAAGATAAAATCATGTTGTATTTATTGTATTAAAATAAAAAATACTTAATTTATTAAAATATAAATCATACCTTTCTCTTCCTCCCTCCCTTCAAGAAATATGAGGGCTACCATGAAGCTATTTCCACTTCGTTAGCCCATAGCTAATATTTCTCATGGTTTCTTAATCTCTGGCACTTCAATAGTACAACATTACATAGGACTCTCTTTGGTAGAGATGAATAAAAATTAATTTTAAAAATTAATTTTAATTTTTATGGTACAAGTGAATCTTTATTTCTAGTTCCCATCCAATGCTAATTGCTTTTGATATGTGTAAAGCTGGTTAAAGGATTACCTTCCTCCAACATAATTACACCATTCTTTATGATAGTTCAGCCACCAAAATGTTCAGTAACTGTCTGACTGCACTGAAATTTCAAGTAAACAAATTATTGGTCAGTTCTCCTGGTTCCATTTGCCTTGCTAGTATAAACATGTTTAGTATTATTATGACCATTTTTAGTGTTGCTGTTTTTAAGACTCTAACCAGTGTTTTATTACAGGATTACAGCTCCTTGGGTGCTGAACAGATTTGCTTCAAGCTATAACATAAGGATCCAGAAAGTTTGTTTTGTTCCTTCATTTTGGAACAGGCTTTGGCAGTAGCTTTAGTTATTGAAACAGCAGTATTTCAAGTATACAAAAGCATGAACTGATTGATGTGCGTGTCTTCAACACAGTGTTTTGAAAATAAACATTTGGTGTACATTTAGAATAACAGACATCCTGCAGCTGAACAAGGAAATCTTACATCTCTTAAATCAGTTTATGTACATTCAGCTTACACAATAAGTTACGTTGCTCAAGCATTTTTCTGAACAGAGTCCTAAACTGCATATTTTTCCACTCTTTCTATGCTCAGAAGCTGAGCTAGAATTCATGGGGATAAACCTTCATTCAATTGTATGAAGGGTACTTCTTTTGCTTCCATTATATTCCTCAGTCTGTAATATAATGTAAATATTTGGCAGGGAATGGTTTCTGTGGGCAGATAAACAGCATTTTGAAATCTCCCAACAATCAATTTTTCAAACAATAGGCAAAAATAACAAATGAAAGAGTGAATGAAACTGAGTTATTTACACACAAACACACACACACACACTGTATTTCTTCATGTCATGGCCAGTAGACTCATGGGGCACCTTGCCAAAGAACATCATAGATGTTAGAAGTTCACATGAGTTCAAAAGATACTAGACAAATTCTCTAAACAGAAAACCATTAAAAGCAACTAATAAGAGAGAAACACCAACTCAGGAAACCACCAGACCTGAGAATGTATAATATCGCCAATATTTGCCTATCTTTTTATTTCCCTAGGTGTCTGTCCCTGTCAGAGACAGAGTGCAGTGTCGGATCCAATCTCATGCAAGTGCTGTGCTCTTTAACAGTGACTGACAAAGTAACTACGACACTCATCTAAGGCTGAAATTGCTGCGCTCAGACCCTAGGCTTCAAGGTAGATCTCCCACATCTACAGTAAATGTTCTAACTACAAGACTACTGACTATTCTGGGACAAGTTTCCCTCTCTCTTTTGAGTTAGAAAAACTACCCTGAAGCTAAGCAACCACTCATTAGCTGAAGCTTTGCAGAAATTGCTACTTTCCTGCAGAATGTTTCAGTTTAATTGAAAAATTCCTCTTCAAGTTTAATGACAATAACAAACTGAAATGTATTAGGTAATGTACGAGGTTTTACAGGACTTAGAAAATCCATATTTAAATTTATTCTCTTCATATTTCAGACTTTTTTTTCTTTGCTAATTTTGTGGAAATTACAAATAATCAATGTGGTTTTGATTGAATAGATGCAGTTAGTGTAATTCACATACTGCTGGTGTCTTGGTGTTATCTTGGTTTAAGAGTTAAGAGCCTCAGCCATATAAGTCTCAAAAATTCTCTCATTACAGGCATGTTCTTATTGTATAGCATGAAGTTATTTACTACTTTTGAGTGGAGTTAAAAAAGTATTTCAAAGATTAATGACTTTCTAAATTTAAGAGTTATTAGACATAAAATTGTCACTGAGAGCAAATGAGAAGGGGAGAGGAGAGTAATCACTTTACACTGATGAATGCTGAAGCCATATTTGTGCTTTTGACATGCTCTTTCTTCATTATTAAAATAGAATGATTTCACATTGTCTTTATTGCATCCATATTACAGGAAATATTATTGTTTTATTCTTGGTATTGGTTTGTTCCACCCGCCTTTGACTTAAACATAACATCTAACCACTTGCTGTCACTTGGAGTCTGAAAAGGAAAAAACTGCTCTGTACACATTGTGAAGACAAGAGAGAGGAGATGAAAGGAACAGGACCTTTCTTCTTCAGCAGATGAAAAAGATGCTGAATTGCCTCAAGATTTGGTTCACAATGAGCATAAACTCGGGGCTAGTGTCTGAAAAACATAGATCACAGCCAACATTTACTTCAGCCATGGCGTAACCTCAGCAACAACTGAGCTGCATTATGTAATTGAAGACCATAGGATAGAGAGTATTATTTTGGCATTTGAATGCACTTTACTGTAACTTCGTGTGTATTGGTTTAAGTATTTTTTAAGTCTGTTAATACCTATTTGTTTTCAGCTTCTTTTGCTACACTACAATTTATACTGCTCAATCCCTGGAAGTCCCAGTTCTGGAATAGGCTTCAGACTTTTTAGTGTCTCCAGGAGCAATTTGAATTACTATTGGAGTGCAGTGATTGCAGGGCAGAAATCAGACAGTAAACTGGTTAGAGGAAATGTGATGTGAAGTACCTGGGTTTGACTTTCTTATTTTTGCTCACAACTCTTAAATTCCATTATGAAAATGGGATGAGACCAATAGTGAAACAAGGAGAGACATTCCTTGCCCTTTGTATGCTGGCAGAGTATATAGGCAGAGAGGTGATTGGGTACAACAAGTTCAAGAATCGCAGCACAGAACTGAAAGACGAAATTGAGGCAGATAAATCAACAACTGGCAGGAAGGTCCTAGCTAGGCTTTGGAAAAGTCCAAAGAATGATTTTTTGAGACTAAAGGCAACTGAGCCATTGAATTGGCAGGAAGCAAATACTTCCTTGCAAGAACAGAGTGGGCATGGAGTATTCCAGCTCTTATTTAATTAATTTGGCTTTGAGAAGTTTAAAAACATTTCTTTGATATCTCAATATAATTGTTCAGTTAAATCAAACTCAGACATCATCCCAGGTTAAAGCAGTACATTTTGGATTTCTGTCATATGTAGTTTACTCCAGTGCACCAGCCTGGGCTCTGATCACAGATTAAGTGCTTTGAACCTGAATGTGGAGTCAGACTCCATCTCTGCTACAGCAGGAAAAACAGATCAAAAGCACAATTATCTGACAGGTTTACATTCGATCTTTGCATCCTTCACACATGGTCATAATATACAGTTGATTATAATCTGGAACATCAGAGTCCAACACACTAGGAACAATACTATGGATGTTTCCTACAGGGATAGTTAAACAACACTGCTCAGTTTGGTTTTTATTAGTATGAAATTAAACCAGTTCTCCAGAGACATTTGAAAGTGAATTCAAGAAGAAAACTAAAATGGTCTTCAGGATGGGAAATTCTGATTTCCTCAGGACTGACTAATCCAAACCATTCTATGATTCTATGATTTTAAAGATTTAAAAAAAAAGCTAAATATGAAGGGTGGAGGAAACTTATTATCTTACTGAAAATAATCACACTATCAACGAATATGATAATTTAACAATACACTTAGAAACTCAGTTCTAATTATTTACACTTTCAATCAGTAATTGACTAAATTAGTAAAGACCTCATTAAATCTCTGATAGATTGCTTACCACAGAAACTGTTAACTAATTTCTCACTGCAGATAGCCTTCAAAAAGTAACAGGCACTTTCTTATAACATCAGTTATAAAATGAACCCCTTAAGTCCTAGCTTTAAATCATCAGCCAAAGCAAAAACTATGAAATGGAAAGGGCTAATATAATCACTCTTCAGAAAATGTCACTCTTGCTTACTAATCTCTCCTCCTAAATTTATGAGCCTTTATTGCTCAACAGCACAACCTATTCCACCCAAGCACCTTTGCTGCCCACACTGGTGTCTTCTTCTCAGTTCTGGGCTGGAAACTGCCCAGATCTTGGTTTTCTACAAGTTCAAGGGACCCAGCTGAACTGACTCAACTTTGATCAATCCCAGTTTAATACAGTAGTTAATTAATTAAGTAGTTAATAACCAGTTAATTACTGGTTTCATGTGCTCCAAGAAGCTTAAGGAGAAATACTGACAGGTTGCAGCTCATCTGTTAAAAAGAGATCTAAGAATTGAAGTTCTTTGGAATGTCTTTGCTCCATCTGGAAATAAACTTTTACTCCTGAAAATGTCTTCTACATCTTGGTCAGATCTCTTCTCTACAGCAAGGATGAGGTGGCCATATTATACTTACTTGGAGTTCAGCAGCTTTTTGTTCTTCCGTCTGACCTTGCACTACAGTGTAAACAGACTTAAATCCTATAGAAAACCTCACTCTGAGGTCTACTCTTTGGTCTCTGACATCTGTTGTCACTGACAACACCCTCAAGCTCAGTGCCATTGCACAACAGAGAATGGAGAGGCTGCATCTGCCCCCCAGGGAGCCGGCCTGAGTCCAGCAGTGGGGCCATCATCTGTTTCTTCAAAGCTGAAATCAGAGCCTCACCTCCTGGACTGGAAAAAAGAGCACTCCAGAAGAAAAGAGAACTCTTGAGCCCAGACACGCATATGTTCCCTTCCTAGCCTGTTCCTGGGAGGTATTAATGAATAACATCCTTTCCTTGTTTCAGCCCACAATTTTGCAGGATTGGAAGTGGGGAAGGAGGTGATAGTGAGCTTCATTCTCAGCTGAAAAGCAGTAAGCAGAAGCTTAGGTCTGTTTGAGAAATGCAACATCTCCCTCAGCTAGGATTTCTCAGCCACAGTTTACTCCTGTCCAAACTAAACATTGCTGTGAATAAGGATTCACTACTAAATACAGAGCTCCCAAGGTTACAGCCTCATCCTGGGCTTTCATACTCCCACATCTGGGGTTTTAATGTGAGAAAATAGTGATTTAGGATCAAACCTAAGCTCTGACATGCCACACACACAATTCTTGTTCACCCATAATTTATCCCTGAGAGACCATTCCCTGAAGGCAAAACCAGCTGTAGCATAGCAGTACATGCAGTAGTTCCTTTGCGGGGGGGTGCCAGTAGTCACTCCACTGCCTCTTGGAGAGGGCCACCTAAGAAAGCCCTTCAGCAGAATCCAGAATTTCCTCCACCCTGCTCCTAAGGAGATGATTAGACCACAAATACGTCTTTATACCCAGGGAATGTGGCATAAAACAATCTTAGAAGAAGACAGTAACTACTCCCTTATATCTCAACTCCCAACAGAGCGGATCATGCTTTTCTTCCCATATTTGAAGGCAACAGAGTGTGGAAGCAAAAAAGCAAGAATTACAAGTCACGGGGGACTATATACAGAAGACAGCACACCCTGGGGCAAGTCCTCTCTGCATGACTACAGGCATCAGTGATTGTCTACAATTCTGGGAACAACAATTTGAGAAAAGTTTTTTTAACAATTTGTTCCATGGAAGCCTCTGTCACAAGGAATAAAAATTTCTAAACTACATATGTTACGCTGCGTGGCACAAATGAGAAGAGGAACCACTGAAAGTAATGAAAATCATACGTCAGCTCTTGCTGGTACAGGTGTCTGGCAATACAAAGCATGTCCTGTAGCGTCCACAGCTAAGAAAATATCAAGGCTTGTTCCTACACACCTGTAACCACCACTGTTTCTTCTCTTGTCCGACTGAGGCTGAGTTTCTAACATAGGTAGTTTCTAACAAAGCAGTACTTATGGCTCAAACAGTGGCAGTGAAATCAGCAGGAAAAAAGTGAAACATGAATCCTTTCTGTTTCTTTAAGTGCAACAACAAAGACCTTTATCTTCCTTCTACTCTTCTTATTTCCCCCCTTATTTCATTCATCTGGTCTAATAAGACTTTCCTTATTAATTGGGTTTTACTTCAAATTTCTCTTTTCCTTCTTTCTACTATTAATTCTTACCTCTCAATATTCTTGAATCTCCTGAGGCCAGCAAAGAAAGTTAATTCCCATGTTAGTTAGGAAATACGTCATAATTTCAACCTTTGTTCTGTTACCTTACTGTCATATATCCCTCTTCCCACATTTCTCAGTATCTCAAGATACGTATCTATCATTTGGCATAGTGTCCCATCCACACATATCACGTTGCACTGAACATTTCCAGTATGCCCTCTCTTTTGGCCAAAGATAGGGTCTTATTATTATTATTGACTTACTTCAGACCCCATGTGAAGATCTGATTCATCCTCTAATTGTTCTCTGATTATTCAGCTGTTTTCCACCCAGCAGATAGCTCTTTACCACCGCTTTGATGTAAATTGTTAGTGCGTCTAACATCTGTCATTCCTGTGTTTTGCATTTCACAATTTGACATACTTTTCAAATTGTTCTGGGATGGTAATTGTCATCCTTTTGTCTTCATTCTGTGGGTGTTCCCCAGGACTTTTCTTCTCTTCATCCTTGGCAATCAGCATTTTTAACTCCATTCATTGTACATGTTATCATTTGTCAGATGAAAAACCATTGTATTGCCTTTTTCATTCTTTCTCCTTATATATCTTTGATTTTATCTTTGCTTTTTTTTCCCCTCCTCCTTTTTCCAATGGATGAAAAAAATGGCTACCATAATTTGATTCGCTTTACAGCATGTATTTTCATGGCATATTGCCATATGGCATAGAGAAACCTGATCTACCCCTGAACAAGCCAGCTCAGGTCATGGGAGAAGAGTAGATATGCAAATGCAGTTGTATGGTTCCTGATTCTTAGCTTGTTGAGAGCTAAATACGTGTCTACAAAGCATCACAATATATACATATGTATGTATTGACTCATATAAGATGTGGATTGTGGATATCTTGTTCTGGACTTCTCCCATCCCCCTGGGGCTAACATTTCATCATTGATGACATCTCTGGGTAACCTATCTAGCTGAACACCTACTAAGAAGGTTGATTTAGGGCAATAGAGCAGAAACCTACATTCTATTCCTGGATGAAATATTTTCCAACGGTGTCTAACAAGTCATTTGCTCCATCCTGTTGTGGCCTCTCATTTTCAGGGAGATTAACCTTAGCTAGAATGTTACAGTAAGGATCGCATCTTTAACAATTTAAACATCAGAAAGCTGGGAAGGCCTAACTAAACTCTTGCAGTTGTGATCACTCGGCATTTAGCTTTCTCCAGTGAGGCTTACTCCCTCCTCAGTTTGGTTGTTAAGGAGACCACAATTTTCAGGCAGGTTTCATGCTCTTGTCTCAGTGAATTCATGCCTATGGAGTCTGATCTTACCTCTTTGGCTATGTGATACTAACAACACCAGTTTCCTTCCAGATTTGCCTTGTTCTTTTCTTCCCCGTTGTTCAAAACCTCTGTGTAATCTTTTCGGTTTAATATTTCTGTCTTCCTATTTACCTCTTTCACACTTGTTTTCTGTCTGTAAGAATTAACTGTTCCCATGCCATTTGAAATCACTATGCTAAGGCATATGGAAAACAGAAAGGTGATTGGTGATATCCAACATGCCTTCACTCAGGGCAAATTGTGCCTGAAGAATTTGGTGGTTCCAGCACTGGTGGATAAGGGAAGAGCAACCGACGTCATCTACCCGGACTTAAGAAAGAATTCAGTATGTTCCACACGACATCCATGGCTCTAAAATGGATAGACAGGGATTTGGTGGGTGGACCTCTCAGCAGACAAGGAATTGGCTAGATGGTTGCTCTGAAAGACTTGGAGCAACAGCTCACAGTCTGTGTGGAGACTAATAACTAATGGTGTCCGTCAAGAGGTCCATATTGAGAACAGTATTATTTATCTTCTCTGTTGAGGACAAGGACAGTGGGAGAAAGTGCACCTTCAACAAGTTGGCAGATGACACCAAGCTGAGTGGTGTGGTTGAGACTCTAGAGGGAAGGGATGCCCTCCAGGGGGATCTCGACAGACTAGAATGGTGGCCCCATGTGAACTTCATGAAGTTCAACAAGGCCAACTGCTGCACCTTGGTCAGGACAATCCCAAAAGCAGATACAGACTGGGCAATGAGTGGATTGAGAGCAGCTGTGCAGAGGAGGACTTGCGGTATTCATGGAAAAAAAATGAACATCAACCAGTTTTGTGTCATAGGCAAATTTCACGAATAAACCTTCAAGTCCTCCATCCAGGTCATTTATGAAGATATTGAAGAGCACTGGGCCCAGAATGGATCCCTGTGGGACCTCACTGGTGACTGGGCGCCAGTCTGATGTGACCTCATTCACTACAATCCTTTGAGCCCGACCCATCACCCAATCATGCACCCGTTGCACTATGTGTTTATCCATCTGTATTCTGGACATTTTGTTTATGAGAATACTGTGAGAGACAGTATCAAAGGCTTTGCTGAAATCCATAAAAACACATTGAATGGTTTTCCCTGGTTGACTAGGTAGGTGGGTGACCTTGTCATAGGAGGAAATTGTTTGTCAGGCAGGACCTTCCCTTTGTAAACCCATGCTGGCACGGACTAACGACTGCATTGTCTTTTGGATGCTTTTCAGTAACTCGCAGAGTAATCTTCTCCATAGTCTTCCCAGACACTGAAGTGAGACTGACAGGCCTAGAGTTACTAAGGTCATCCCTGCCGCCCTTCATGAAGACTGGGACAAGATTCACCAGCTTCCGGTCAGCTGGTACTTCTCCAGATTCCCAAGAGCATTGAAAAATCATTGAGAGAGGTTTCGCTATGACATCAGTCAGCTCTTTAAGTACCCTTGGATGAATCCCATCAGGTCCCACCAACTTGTAGGGATCCAGCTGGAGCAGCAGATCCCGCACAAGTTCAGGGGTGACTGGGAGACTGTTTGCCCAGTCATGATCCTCCAGCTCAAGGCTCTGGGGCGGCCCAAGCCCAATGTCTTTATTTAATACCGATGTAAAAAAAGCATTAAAAGTCTGCTTTGTCTAAGATGCTGTTGATAGAGTGCCCATGCTCCATAAGTAATGGTCCAGTGTTGTTTCTGGCCTGTCTTTTACTATTAATCTGTTTGAAAAAGCCTTTTTTATTATCCTTCAGAGTGCTGGCCAGCTTCATCTCTAATTGAGATTTGGTCACGCGAATTTCCACCCTACAGTGGCGAACAGTGTCCGTGTAGTCCAACCATGTCACCTGTCCTTGTTTCCACTGGCCATACACCATCTTCTTAAACCTCAGTTTTAGTAGAAGATCCCTACTCAGCCAGGCTGACCTTCTGCCTCAGCTGCTTGACTTCAGGCATTTCGGGATTGCCTGGTCCTGTGCCCTTTGGAGGTGGTATTTAAAAAATGACCAGCACTGATGGGCCCCAGCACCATCAAAATCTTTTACCCAGGGGACCTTGCTAAGCAGTTCCTTGAGCCACCTGAAGTCTGCTTTCCCCATGTCCAGGGCTGAGGTCTCGCTGACAGTTTTCCTCCTTCCTCAGTGTAACAGTTTCCTCCTGAAGTAAGGAGCCATAGGATAAAGACTGTTTAAAAGGTGTCTTTCTCACTTTGTTTTTTTGTTTATATTTTTTTTTCTTTTGAAAAGAGGAAGATCTTTTGAGAGGAAAGATACCACAAATCATTTACTAAGACCTAGCTTGATGTAAGTAGGCAAATGCTAACTAGTTTTATGAGATTTTGGTTCTCAGAAAAAAATAATGAGGATGTGGAGATTTACCACAACGGAAAGAATGTATAGTTATTTTTACATTCAGGAACAGTTAAATGGGCTCTGCACAGCAGCAAAGTCAGCTTCCTAATCTAGTAAATCTTTCCAAGTTAAATTATATTCACCAGCAGAAATTCCCTTGACTCCTCTTTAAATGTCAAGAGTGCAAGACTGATAAATCCTACCTGTATCCAAGAAAGGCAGAAATAAATAGAAAATAAAAAGGACCAAACGCGTGGGAATCATGAACAATCACAAAGAACAAGAGAGACCGGAGATTTTACCAAATATTCACTTAAGGATTGGACAGGAGATTGCATGAAGAGGGAGGGGAGATATGAAGAGAAGAAAAAGAAAGATTATAAAACCTACTAAGTTGCTTAAATAGCCTTTACCAAGACATAAAGAGCTCCCTTGTATTCTTTACGCCTGAAGCTTTCATGGCTTCAGGTGTAGAAGAGGAGAGGTGACTTAAACCAGTTTTCTGGAGGGATCCTGATTAAGGAAACTGAAAACCTAACACTTCCTATAGGGTCGTTGTAGGACACTACTAAGTGTTATTTATAAACAATTGCATGTATATTTACCAATTGAAATGTAATTCATTAAATGTATTTTCCTCTGTAGTAATCTTCTTTGTATGTAAACCAGTTATGGTGGTACCAGGGAGTACCCCTGTCAGACGCGTGAGCTATATGTTGAGAGATCTGGTTAAATAACCCAAAAGGCCTAATATTGGAAACCTGCTACTTGTAAAAAAGTGATATTAAAAGGTATTTCAGAGGTATATAAATGGAAAACTGCAGAGATGCTAAACTGCTGTTATAAAGCACTAATATCAGAGAAGATTTCCTTCACTGCTTTATCCATTAGCTGGATAATTCTCCCCAAAATAAACATTTATGAAGGAATATAAGTGTCAGATAAAAAATACTAAAGCAGATATGAGGATTTACAGCTATGCTGTTTGCCTCCTGCTACATACCGGTCATCAGCAGAACAAGACAGGGAATAAATGCACATTTGCATAACATCCCTCAGCAAACCTTGTGCTGATCCAGCTCTGTATTTTCACTGTGATGTGCAAGGCACATTGCAGAGATGTGCTCACTAGAGAGATGCTGGTCTTACAAATATCCAATGGAAATAAGAAATCAATATAAGAAAGAAATAAGAATATATAAGAAATCAAATAAGCTATTGAAGAGAACTTTGCAGGTAACTATAAGCATAATAATAACAAAACTTCCATATAAAATAAAACCTGGGAAAACACTTCCCTTCTCTGCAATCTCACTACCACTTTTTTTCTCCTCCCTCCTTAAATGTAAGTACTTTTGTTAATTCCAGAGGACTGGTCCTTCTCAGTGCAAAATGAACAGTCGTGCTACTTTATGGCAACCAGAGATGTAACAGAGTGTATTTTTCTCAACCCCACGTTAGCAAAGTTACAATAAACAGCAGAAGATTCAGTGATATTATATTGTGATGAGTGC
Organism: Neomorphus geoffroyi; assembly: GCA_033558235.1. Classification (NCBI taxonomy): domain Eukaryota; kingdom Metazoa; phylum Chordata; class Aves; order Cuculiformes; family Neomorphidae; genus Neomorphus; species Neomorphus geoffroyi. The sequence continues at coordinate 31,796,122 of JAUMJM010000004.1, forward strand.
CACAGGATATCTGTAACTGGCATGTCAGCTCTGGCAATATGTCTTCGTAGCTGCTCATTTTAATCCACCCAATGATCACTTATCTATTTCTTGAAAGTTACTAGCGAAGCTTCAAAAGATGATACAGAGTCTAACAATGTGTCTTAAATGGCAGGAGAGGTTGAGAGACCTGGGCTTGTTTAGCCTGAAGAAGAGAAGACTGAGAGGGGATTTTACCTGTGCTTATAAAGGGCAGGTATCAGGAGCCGAACTCTTCTCAGTGGTGCCCAGTGACAGGACAAGGGGCAATGGGTGTAATTTAGAGCACTGAAAGTTCCATTGGAACATGAAGAAAAACTTCTTTATTGTGGGGATGACGGAGCACTGGAACAGGCTGCCTTGTGGAGTCTCCTTCTCTGGAGGTATTCAAAACCCACCTGGACACATTCCTGTGCAACCTACTCTAGGTGAACCTGCTTTATGGACCAGATGATCTCCAGAGGTCCCTTCCAACTGCTGCCACTCTGTGATTCTGTCATTAATTTTCTCTTCAGCTTCAATGAGATGTCAATTATTTTAGCAGCTGAGAACTCTTGGACACTACAATAAGACAAAGCAATCGTCCCACTTCATAGAGAAGTCCATAGAGGAATTACATGCAAGCCCTAGAAACAGGAGGGTAAATTATCCCTGTGTTATGATAATGTCGGATACAGCCACAGAGCAGAAATAGGAGGAGAGTATTTTCACTGTTACAAGGTAATTTAAGGAAAATAATGTTCCCCAAAAGACAAGGGAAATAAATATTAGAGACAAATAAATATTAGAGGCAAAAAATTAGTTTTCCTTTGACCTTTGTCACAAAATCCCTGGACACAAGTCCTCATAATGACCTCATGACCTCATAATGAGATGTCCCTGGGTAAACAGGACTCTTTTTATGGACATTTTTCAGGAAATGTTTTTAGGAAAAGTCAAGAATACTTGGCAAACAAGAAACTGTAGGAAAATAGATTTTCAATTGTATTAAATCTGGGGTTGTACAGGACAGCACATTTTCCATTCATAGTGGTGTTATTATAACACATACAGAATATTTTATAGCATAACTTTTAGTGTGAGACTCTCCTATACTGGCATGTAGAAATCCAAGCTACATTATATTCCAGGTGCATTATAACTGCTAGACTGAGGTATAAGGCTATAAATTAATTTTTAAGGAACAGTGATTAGATGTTTTCAGTTTTTTATTAAAAAAAATGGACTGAGAAATCTCACTAACATATCTGTAGCTACCAGAGGGTTTGAGAAGTTAATGATTTAGAGATCAGTAGAGATCTATGTCTAATTGGCCCCAGTAACTCAAGAATGCCAGTCAAATGTGATTTCCTTGGCTGCATGACCTCCCTGCTGTTTCTAAGAAAGCATCTGTTTTAAAAAGTTTCATACTTTTTGTACTGAAATATATGGGTTCATCCCCAAAGGCCAGTTACAAACTAAATCCAATACTTTATTAAACTAAAACATTCTTATAGCCCAATTATCTAGAATGAAATAAAGTGATCTGAACAAGGACAATCTTGTCATACTGTGAACTGGTTTGCTTTGTTTGTATGCAGGACGTTTGGCTTTCCACAACCTAGACCAGTCTCTCATTCATTGAGTGGTTTCAGCAGAGGTAACGACATAACGATTTCATAGTAACATGATGGATGGGAAGGATTGTCATTTCAGTCTCTGTGCATGAGTACCATTAGGCATGCATCAAAAATCAAGGCTATTTGTGAATTAGTAGTTCACATCACATTTGTATTTAGAGCTTCGAGATGATTATTCTTCCACCATCAGTTCAGCTGCCCCTTCTTCCACTGCTGCGCTTTACGGTAACACTTCCTTTCAGGTTTACAAACACATAGGAAAAAACTTCATGATTTCAAGTAAAAAGATAAAAGAAAAAATTCCCATTTATGTGTTTCCTTATAAATAATGTTGATATGGCACATTTAAACTTACTTGTATATACAGGCTAGTCGCTTGCACTGAAAAATACAAACTATTTTAATTCCAATTGCTTCTTGATGTAAATTCAGTGCTTACACCGATGTGCTTTCTTTAAAACAAACAATTGAAAACTGTTGATTAGGATTTTTTAATAGATTCACTGTATTTCCAGTATTATATTACTGAAATTTTCTATAGACATACTGGGCATGACAGTTTTGAGACACATATTTATTAATGCCATAAATGGATACTTCAATTTGGGGTGACTATGGTTGTAATACAATGTATAGGTAATATATTTGATAATTTGAAAGGAATGGCTTTTAGTGGAACATTTTTGATGCAATGTTCTGTGGTATGTTGTTAAATTTATCTCATTAGATATGCTTGTTAATACTACTGTGTTTTTAAATCTAAAGACTTCGAAGGAATGTATCTCTAAAAGCTTTCAGGTTGACAGTCTCAGGGAATCTCTACACAGATTCTGCTGCAGAGTTTCTAAGTGCCGAGCTCTGTATTCCTGAAGTATCTTCCTCTCCACAAAGCTGTCAAATTTCCAGACGTCTCATTTAAAGAAATATAAAATAAAATTTATTTTTTTTAAAAAAAAGCATCACAAGACAAAATCTCATTTTGAAATTGTTGTTCTTATTCCTAGGGAATATAAAATTGTATTTGACTGATTTATGAAACAAACAGATACTTGAAATTTCATTCTTTTCCTGTGAATTCTAATATCTTCCTAGCTGCAATTTCTACGAGCCTTATCATGATAAAATTATGAAGGTAAAGTTTTTGCTATGCAGGGTATAAACACTTAGTAAGGCACATTACCTACCTTCCACAGTTTGGAATTTCTATAGATAAAGCAGATAAAGGAAATATTATATTTCCCATAACGCAGATGAAGAAATGCAATACAAAATCCTGAAGTTAATTCTTAGCTGGAGGAAATAATTATCATTCTATTTACTTGGGTGGTATTTCACTTGTTCAGTCCTTCTGGCCATCAGCTTCTGTGGCATTGCGGATGACAACAGACTCTAGACCTTCTGTGGACCTTTGCACACAAGGCATGACATTTGGTAAAAGGGTGGAGGAACTTACTTCATATTTATTTAATCACAATTATACTGCATTGGAACAGACAAAAGTATAGATGAAGTGCAGCACTCTACAGCTCCTGGGAAAAAGCAGCTAACCATTGAATGTACTACTAGGGCTGTTTAATTGTCTTATTTTAAGTTCTGAGTGTCTACACATTTTGTTTGACTACTAAAGTAATTAGAAGTAATTAAAATAAAAAAAAATCTTTGGACTAACCTTTGGGGGATTTGTCTCCTGAGCCTTTATGTACCAAAACTATTAAAAAAAAAGGCAAAATATTTAGGCTAGAGTTTGATTCCAATGGTAAAGTTCAAATGGGGCCACAGATTTCTTGAAAACCTGGAGATCTAAGCATTTTTCATTTTTGTTTGGACATCAGCTTTATGTCCCATGTTTACCTAACATTTTCTTTTAATCAGGTGGGAGTTTTGTTGCTAAGAATGTCAACTGTTTTGCAAAAGAATCCATGACAACAGCTAATTTAAGAAAAATTTTTATTATGTAATGTAGTCTCATGGTTAGTATCCAGTAACATTACTGGAACAATAACAATTGTTAGCATAAAAGGGTTATTCTTGTTTGTTACCACTAGCAATGAGGGCAACAATAGTGGAAAAGAAAAAGTGTAGGACCTCAGCCTCTACACAAAGTCACACTGTGGGATGATTTTGATTTGTTCAGGCTAAGGAACATCTGACTCAGTAGTTCGTTGTAAATATTTCATTATGAAATTCATTGATAATTTAATAAAACAAGCTGTGATTGTTGGGAATTTAGTTTATCCTAAGTAGCACCTGGCATATGACTTCATCGGATAAGAGAGATAGCTGTGTTTTGGAACGATCTTATCCACTAGTAAGAAAGTCACTTAACCTGCTTTCCTGGAGCTCCTTATTTGCCCAGGCAACGGGATGGAGAAGATAAATCACATTCCCTACCGTCTTGGAACATGACCAGAAAACGTCCTTCCTTCTCAGTCAGAATTAACACATGGGAAAAAGCAGAAACTTTCTTCGCTGCAAGAAAACCCAGCCTGGAAGCAAATTTTTGCATATTTAGCTTTGACCATAGTGCAAACAAAGAGGCTATTTGTAACCTAAGAGCTGTATCTCCAATGCTAAAGCAAAGTTACTGTACAAGCAGCTTCAGGATTCACTGCTGCACCAAAGGCTTAGTGAATTCCTTCTTTTTTGGTTGCTGAAACTTCATCCTACAATTCAAGAAAAAGTCTGTAAATCATTTGAAAGGGAATTGTTCCCCCTGCATGGTTTATAGACCTTCTGTACGTAGAATGTTTTATTCGTATGACATCTACATCCTGCACGTGAGCTAGGAGGATACCTGCAAAGGCCAATCACTGTAGATGCTGGAGATAAAAATGTATGTTCTGACACAGGAACCAAAAGGGGAAAAAAACAGGAACTAATGGAGCCTTGAAGCTCAAATTGAAGTAGGCTGATTAGGCTTTGTTTGGAGTCACTCGTAAGGAATACCTGTATTTGTATCAATTCAATTTAGAATGCTTTCCTTCGTTTTATATTAGAGAATAGGATAGTGGATTCATGTGATTGTGACAATGAGACACCTGGTCCCTGTCTTATGGTTATTTAGCGTTTGAACAAGAAAATGAGTGTAGGCATCAGACATCCCGTGGCACAACTGACTTGTACTTTGCCTTTATTTGGCTGAACACGCAAATTGCCCAGAACTTGCAGAGAGCAAGGCTGGGGTATATTAAGCACCCACTTGTGTTGATGACAGAAAAGTGCCACAGACAACATATTTTTTACTGTTGTATTTGCAAAAAACAAGTCTATCTTGTAGCTGTGGCTATGCGTTCTCTAACACACACTCTAGCGCGAGATGGGATGTACCAACTTTTATAATCTCATAGTGATTTCAGCTGCATCCTTGAAAACTAATATTTTAAATTTCTGCTCCTGCAAGATGATGACATTTAAATGTACATAGACAAGCCAGTAATTTGGCCTGGGGTCCATGAAGCTCTTCCTTGTTTCAGTGACTCCTGAAATTTTCCATCCTTGTTTGAGTTGTAGTGCCCACTCTTTTAAGGATGGGGAGACAAAGCTGAACTTTGTAAGCTTCCGTATTTAGAATGGTTGATTTTTAATGACACCTACATCCTGCACATAAGAGGATATTTACATAGGTCAGAGATGAAAATGGATCATTTTTATCCATGCATATACTGGACATAAAACTGCCTCTTTCCTATCTTTGCCATAAACTGGTTTAGAGATGGAGAATATTAGATACAGTTTGTGTAGCAACACCATGTGGATTCTTAGTCCTCACTACCTTCCCGAACTTTACAGAGATTAAAAGCTAGTTGACCAGCTTTCAAAGCACTAATTTATTTTTTTTGTTTCCTATCTACTGTCTGAAATATCCCTTCACATTATAAACAGAAAGGTGTTTCGAAGCCTACCCTGAAATCATTACAAATTTTGATATATTTAGCAAAACACAATTATGAGTGAGAAATGCTGTAGTATTTCCGTATACTGTATCTTGTACTAAAATATTTGGTTTCAATATTTTGTGGAGTGTGCCTGCAAATGTATAAGATAACTATTTTAACAGAAAACTATTGAAGTTGGAAGGGAGTATCCACAAAATATCAAGCCTTTATCTATTTTGTGTACAGTTTTCTTTTTCAAATTAGACTTCTCTGGAAAAAAAAACCTGACAAGAATTTTATTGTACCCTTCTATTTTGTGGACAAAGAGATAACTGATTTTGAAAATCTTATAACTTCCATACACTAGATGCAAATAGATATTCCTGGTCTATTGGACATCTCTTGGACAGCGAAGACATCCAGAACCATATCTTTGAATACAGATAAGAACTGATTTCCCAGCAATGTGAGTAACAGGACAGCACAGATGCATCCTCAAAGATCTGAGCCTGACTTAGCCAGTGCCCTAGAAGTGGCAATACTGGCTTCTAAAATGTCCATAGCACAAGCTTAAGTCCTATATAGCCACTCAAAGCAGTGCTTTGTGCTGGCGGACAGCTAACACTGGCAATTACCTTTAAGCACCACCTTAGACACTGCCAAAAGCAAGACTGAAGCCAAGAGCAGGTGGGCAATTGCTGATTTAGCTAAATTGTCAAGCTGAGAGTATCAGTATTGAAACCATTAGATTGTTTTGATTGTCTGTTCTATCCCATGTCAAATTTAACAGGCTTGAGAGTGTGCTGTGAATGGAATACTGGGAGAATCTTGAGTCTAAGCTCTACTCCTCTTTCAGCCAACTAGCATTTAAAACTAATAGCCCCTTACTCAGGAACCTGGGCTGGTGTTGTATGCTGTTTACATATGGATTCAAAATCTTATGCGGTAAGAGAAACAGTGAATTTTTCTATTAGCTGAAGCAACAAAAACTAGAAAGAAAACCGGAATTATTTTCAAATTTAAAAATTAACGGGAAATTGAATCATTCCCCCGAAACTCTATTTTTAAAATTTCATATTTTTTCCTAACAAATCTGTCGTCATAGTGTTAGTAAACAATAAAATGTAATTAAATGCCCACAAGATTTGTTAGTAAAACAAAATGTCTTGCTCCAGAATTATAGCCATGCGGTTTGATTTAACACTTCAATATGCACATGCACGTCCTTTTACGTGCTGCCAAACCGAGCATGCATGCAGAATATCATATAATTACAACCACAGCATAGAATGAGGTAATCCTACCTCCACAAAAAAAAGAATCAACATTTTGGAGGTTTCATGATTAAGTTTATATGTTGAACATATATAACTTGTTCAACAGACTATGCAAATAGCTGTGTGGGGGCATGGGAGGGTAAGAGTCTTCCCAGTCCAGGTGGTTAACTCACAAATCGTGCAGCTAGTGGGTGGGACTTGGGGTGGGAACATGAACTTACGGTTATGCTCTCTTATGCCTTCAAGTTAGCTCGAGGTGAAGGGGGACCATGCTGTGTGGTTGCAGGGTATAAAGCAAAGACTGTGTGAGGATGAAATGTTCCCAGCAGGCAGCTGCTGGGAATATAAACTGCTGCTCCAATTGATCCTGTTACTGCAGAAGGATACTACACAGGCAGGATGTAAGGTCAGTGGAAAAAGGAAATAACAACATGTTTAAATTGGCGAGACATTTGCTGAAGAGAGGGATGTGTTCTCATCCTCCGCTTGTTGTCTCGTTTCTCAAGCAGGTTTAGGGAGGCAGTACAGTTCCCATTGGGTGCAAAAAAGTGATTCACATCACTCTCAGAGTATCAAACACTGGCCTAGGCTCTCTAATCAAAGTTTCTGGAAAATACCAAAAGTTATTTCATACCAATTGCAAAATATCTTAACAGGTTTGGGGGTTTTGTTTTGTTTCAAGTTATGAACACCCTTTAGGTGTAGGTGTTGGGTCATAAGTTGGACTCAATGATCTCAAAGGTCTTTTCCAACCTTATGATACTGTGATACTGTGATTTAAGAGATGTTTGGCACTATATATCCTTCTTGCTCTCACCGTTCATATGCTTCAAGAATAATACAGAGTTTTTGTTACAATAATCTTAATTTACTTAAAACAGTTACTAAATATGGGTTCCCAAGAACTGCAGTGAGCTTTCATTTATGATTTCTGTGCCAAAGGCAAGGCAAGAATAACATGATAGAAGTAAATTAGCATACTAATGTCAAGATACACAAATAGAGAGGGGAAAATTGCAAACAGCGCTAACAGCTTAGTGACATGAGCAAGCTATCTACTCAAAAGCACCTCCTTAGAACAGATGTTCCTCATGGTACACAATTCACAGAGGTCAAATTTTCCTCATTACATGTTTTCAACCACAAGGAGGGATCCTGGCTGCAGACCAGGCTGTAAGAACTCCAACTGCTTGCGTTTTCTGAACATATTTTGTTTTATGTAGAACAAATCACTATCCTCTAACACACACCCAGCATTTTCATGAAGGTATTTCAAACATTTAAGATGCTTGTGTGATGGAGGCACTCTCTTTAAAACAAACTAGATAACACCTCTCTTGCATTCTTTCCTCTCTCCTAGTTATTTCCTCGGCAGTTCTGCTTTGATTTTCCTTCAGGTGGGCACTGCCCCATTTTAACGCATATCGATGCTTTCTTTGGGCTGGGCTTAAGGTAGCTGACTGTCCCAATCTATATATTTAAATGGACAGTGAAATCAATGGCTTCCTAAGAGTTTTCTGCTTATTGCTCCCTTCTTTAATTCTCTCTTCATTTTTATGTGTCTCCTCCTGTGCCTCATGACCCCTTCTGTTTTACCTTTATTCTTACCTTGTTTGTCTTCAGTTCTAACACAAACTGTACCTTCACCCTAGATCATCTGCTTTTCTGGTTAGTTCAGTTTTGATCCTTTTTCACACTTAATTGGTTGCTCTGTTCTAAATGATCTTTGCACCATCATGACAGTGGAATGGCCCTGACAGGATGCTTATAAGAGGTGAAAGATTTATCTTGACAGAAAGTCTATTTCTTTGCCCCTCTTTCCTTCTCAATGGTTTTTGAAACATTTTATCATCTTAACAGCAACAAAAAAACCCACTGTGAAATCGTTGAACAGCAAGTCAAGGTCAATGTGATTGAGATGAAGATACAGCTGTAAAATTACCTCTTGGATTTCCTATTATAACATTTATTATTGGAACTAATTATTTTTATTTCCAAATGCTTCCATAAATCAAGAAAACAGCACTGACTAAAGCACCGTTATATACAGAAGCTATTTGCCAAGCTACTTGTTTAATGTTTCTGTTGTTCATAAGCAATTTATTGAGCATTTTGAATGCAAGTATTTCTAGTGTTTTAAGGAATATACAATTCAAGGTTTTAGGGCAAACTCTGGATTTTTCTGAACAGCTCTTGATATCCCAAATACAAAGGGAGCTACTAAATTTTATACCAAATAAAAGGTGTCAGAACACAGCCCAATAAATTGTGCTCACTGTTTGCCCTCCACAAAGTTATCACTGCTGACCCAATATAAACATACTCTATAACTGCCTTGTCAGAAAGTACATTTAAATTGTCCTGTTCATATGATTTGATTTTGAGAACAAAAGGCTGTCCATGTAAATTCCTGTCTTTGTTTAACATACATACACGCTACTCAACCATACTGGCACTTAGAGAGTGAAGCTATGCAGAAAACAAGAAACCTATTTTTTTTTTGAGCTTGCATCCTTTTCTTTATGAAATCTCTATGATTCCAATCTCCAAAATGAAAATAACATGGGCTAAGGTCTTTATCACATAGTCCAATGTTGTACACCACAAGCTGCTTTGAATCACGAGAGGCCAAATTCTAAACGTCTACATCCTCTCAGGGAGAATGCTGGCTGTGCTTCAGGTATGTCATATGATACATATGTGTCCAGCTCAGAAAAATCCCTGTAGAAATCTATAGGAGGTAAGGGAAATACAGAAAGAGAAGTAAACTTTTATGATACCAAGTCATCCACAAATGCTCATGTGAAAATTGACACTTGGCATTTCAGTGAATAATACACTTGCTTGCTATGCTTGAGACAACATAGGAGTCAAATTTTGCTTCCAAACTACAAAAGCTGGCATTATCTTTCCCTACCCCCTTCCTCAAGACAAGAGCACTAAATAGTTACAGTTGTCTTTCTCACACCACTGAAAACCCAGATTCTCAACTAGTGGGCACCAGTGGAAAAGATTCAGGCATTTAGTGACTGAGAAGTTGCCACAGTTTTTCTAGTCTAGTACTCAGCGTTGGAGCAGATGAGGACAGTGACTATTGGCTAGACTCTCAGTGCTCTGGATTTCTTGAGCATAGACTGACAAGCATTAAAGACTACTCACACCTTTCCCTTCCTGATGGGGATAACAACCTCTCCCTGATGGACGAACTCATCCAACAGTAGCCTTCAACACTGCAGTGAAACATCGGTGGTAGAAAGTTATTGTAAGGACTCCGAGTAGCAAAGACTGAAACTTAGCAGAGGACACGTTTTCTCCCCAGCAAGATATCAATGTGGTTTAACGAGAGCAGACAACTCATCATGAATGTTAGCAGTTTTATCTGCAAAATACTTTGAAATGTGAGGAGGGACACAAACCAACAGGGCTAAACCAATTCAAATTCATCACCATCCTATCCAAGGTTTCTGGTCTTTTCATTTTGTTAATTATTTTCTGTATTACTGAAACTTTGAATAAAATGTGCTTAGATTAATATTTTGTCCTTTAGATTTGAGTCTCCAGCAGGCAGCAAAATATATATGCTTTCTATATATTTTAAAAGTGGTGTTTAATCATAAAGGCAAAAATCAGTGAAAGACTTCATCCAAAGACACTTAAAAATTAGGAGTGATGCAGTTTGTCTATTGCTATGTATTTCTTTTTGAAAACCTGCCAATCCAAAATGACCCTTATTGCCCTTCCAAAACAAATGATAACCCCTAAATATCTGGCTTCTTGCTATACTCTGTCAAAATTATTTTTTTGCTTATCCTTATTTCCTTTTCTTAATTTAGAAGATGTTAAACATCATTAGTTAAGGACTGCAGGCATTGCTTGTCTGGTCTATGTGGAACACCAGGAAGTCGTATCACTGTGGGAATTGCACCAACACATGACAAAAAGAAAGTTCCTTGTGACCAATATCAAGTGCAATGTAAATGGCTTCCCACAGTCAGAGTTCAAAAAAACAAAACAATAAAGTTGCCTGGATAGTAGTACTATTTGTGTTGATATCTCTGCTGTACTACTGGCTCACTAGAAAGTGCCATGAGACTTGCCAGAGATAGATCATGGCTCGCTGACAGATCTGATAGGTAGTCACATCTGGCAACATACCCTAGAGGTGGCAGGTTGAAGAGAAGCAGACACTGTCTCCCTTTGCAGGAAGGAAAGCAGAAAAATTATTTCCTTTGCAGATGAGACTTAAAAGATAAAATCATGAGTGGGGAAGTTACAACTGATCTGTTCCTCTTTTGCCAGGCCCTGACCACAGTCACACTGCTATCAATGTACATCAGGAACAATTGTGTCCTGACAGAGATCAGATGTTTAAAACTGAGTTAAAAAGTTGGTGCTGCTCAGCTTACAACAGTAATGAAAACCTTTCCATGTAGCAGCAAAATAAGAGGTTTTGGTTGGAAGTCCATGTCGTCCAGTAACAGACTTCACCTTGCAAAACCTCTGTAATGGCCAACATCTCACACCGCACATCTTTGCCTGTCCTTCTTTAAGTATGAAATCATGTAGTAATATGCAGTAATTAAAGCAGCTGAAGAAGGTGCCTCAGGATCTTCAGCTTTACTGTGGAAAAATCTCCAGACCTTAGCTGTTTTTTTTAATTTAAATGCCATGAAAAGGCATACACCATGGATGCCTCGTAACAATAAATATTGTTTTACTATGACAATAAAAATATTCCAGACTTATGGAAAAAGATATATGAAAGATTTCTCTGTTTTCTCTATCCATTTATAAATGTGCATGGTTTCCTTCTGCATCATATCTAAATAACAGGCCATTTCACCCGAGGATCTTAGGCCATTTTAGAAATGTTAGGAGGTGGTACAAGTTGTGACTTCCATCTCTGCTTAAAAAGTTAATTGATAAAGACAGCAATGTTTTTTCAGGTCCCTCACCAAGCCTGCAGCTTGCCTATATGTTGCCACCTGTCCAGCTGTTGCTATTTTCACTTCTCACCATCTCTACACACTTGAAATTGGATGGAAGATTGGGCATAGCACCTGAGGTCTACTCTTCATACAACCCTAAATCCGTTTACCTCTACTCATGAGATTTTAGCCCTTCTTCATCTTGCCTAGAGACAAGGAACAATCTGATCCTGGTGACTTTACCATGACTATTAAAAAGCAAGTATTATTAACTGATTATAAACAGCTGTCTACCCTTGCTAGACCCCACAAACTTGTGCACAGCTTATTACTTGACCTTCAGGATTGCCATCGCTCAGCATTGGTAGCAAGGGACATGTTTATTAATGAAAAGCCTGTTCTCTGCATTAAAATACTTCCAAAGGAAGGAGTTATTCGGCTTCTCAACTGAAATGCTAACTCTTGGTCCTAGGACTTGTTTCTTATTTTCTTTCTACTAACTTCTGCTTTTTCTCCCCAAAGCACCTGTCTCCATGTTCCCTGCTCCCTTAGAAATAAGTTGTCAATCAAAGAACATATAAAATTAATTCTACAAAGAAAATAAATGAAGATAGCTCCCTCACAAGTCACTAGTAAACTGGGAATAATCCAAAACACAAGTAATATAAAAATCAAGTGATTTACTCTTGTTTCCTTTTATTCATTAAATTTCAAATCTGATAGTAGTAGTAGAGCCATTTTTTTCCAGAACTCCTAGTGAACTAATAAGAAATTTCATTAATGATGACTGTGGCTCATTATGTTGGATAACAGTCCAATGACTTACTCAAAGGAAAATGTTTTAAAGTGTAACATTAAATGACAACTCCATTAACTATGAAGAAATAGATATTTTAGTATCAGTATCAATTAAATTACTTAGCAGAGTATGGATGTTGTAGATAGTTGTTCTGTTCTTGATTCACACCAATGAAAGAGTCCGCTTTAAGCTTATCTTTATAATTTTCCCAGATACATAGATGCTTTATTTAAAAAAAGTTAAGCAATCTGAGGTTTAGTTTTGTTTCCAACAAAACCAAATCAAACCTTTCACTTAAAACAGAAGCAAAGTCAAATACATTATAATTCTGATTTGCTCTAAGAAGTAAAGAAAATGGTGGTAAATTTACATTCTTACAAATGACATGGATGATCAGGATTTTTTTCTCTGTTGCACATGCATGAGTAAACCCTGAACATCTGACAAACAATGACTATCTGAATAAATAAGATGCCAATTTTTAGTTACATATTGGAGGGTTTTTAGCTGACTTAAATATTTTGGTCATGCTATCAAAGACCCGAAGTAGTGCTGTGAGTTATGTGACTGACCAACATAACACCACTGGCATTACTAGCCGTTATCACATACACTAGAAAAATAATATCTTACTGCACAGTCCCTGCCCACTGCCCTGCTTTGCCACTGTGCTTAACTAAATGTGAAATAAGGGCTAAAGCCTACCACTACCTGGGCTGTCCTTTCACTGATTTGTTGGAAGTGGTGAACTTGCCTTTGACCTCAATATTATTTAAATTTTCATTGTAAGGTTGTTACTTATCTGATATTATCATAAAACATTGACTAAGCATATTTGGCACAAGAAATTTCTGGTGCATAGTTAAGCTTGATTTTGGTACAGACAGGTGTTAGAAATTGATTCAGAAGAAGAGATATATCAACAAAACCTAAACAATTAAATTAGAAGATGTAAAAAACGTACGAATGATGACTGTAAGTTCATTTATATGTGGCAATAAATATTCCTAGAATATTTTGCAAAGTATCTCTCTAGTTGTGAGCTTTCATCAGCACAGCAGAGCCAAAACATCTGAAAGAGAAAAGTGATAAGAATAAATTCTCAGCTGAATTCTGAACCGAGAAATCTTCACTTCTTTCTGCATCCCAGAGCAAGTGTACTCACTTGACAAAGCAGTTAGAAAAATTATTTCCTTCCTTGGACTTTTAGATAAGTTACGAAAACCAACCTGAAATGGTAATAGGAAAAACTACACTCTCCACGGAGTCTGCAAAACAACAACAACAGCAACGGCTATGAAATGGAGTACAAGCTGGAAAATATCAGCAAAAGAGTAATTAAACAATGTGTTTCATAGGCAGCATTATGTTTTACTGTATTTGTCTTGGGTAAGAATATCTATTCCTAAAAATAGTCTAAGCTTAGACTTCAATCTGATTTTAACATCTGGGAAAAATTAAATAATTAATAATTAAGCAAGCTGAAACCCAGGATGCAACACCAGTCATTTTTAAAATCTTGCTGAATAATATACAGATCATATAGACAGTATAAAGATTTTTCTTTGTTTTTTAATTCTAACAATAAATCAATTTTTTTTGCTATTTCCAGAGGTTAAAACTTGTGTGGTCAGTGAAAAGACCAGAAATCCTATTTGCAGCAGGAAAATGTAGCATTTTATTGTCATCAAGTTTTCCTGTTCAGCTGCCAGAAAGAAATTCAGAAAATATGAGTTCTCTCTTCTCTTAAAAATGAGACTCAATTTGACAGTTATTCTCTCCAAGTCAACCTCTGCCAGTCTCTCTCTACGTGTGTATTGAAATGCAACCCCATAGAACCTTCTTTGAAATGACACTGATCAGTAACTGACTATTAAACTGCTCTGAAACTTTTATGAAGTGCTGCCCGTAGCAGTCTTAAACTTCATGAACTTCACCTCTTCTTTTTTTTTTTCCTTCTAAGCTTTTGCTCGAATTCTACCAGCAGACCTAAAGAGAAATAGCATTTTATTCACCCTGACATCAAGCCATCGAAAGACCAGTCTGTGCTGTCTGCTTGCAGGCTGCATAAACATCTTTGTAAGCATCAAAGAATACTTGCCTGTGATGTATCAATCTTGGCAACTAAAGCAAAAACCTTTTCCCCCCAGCCAACAAGTAATATTTTTTTCTACATATATACTAAAACTAACAGCAGATGTTTAGTCATGAATTTTAATCAGAACTGCTGCAATTTCCCTGCAGAGCTCCAATAATACATTTATTCAGGCAGAGTTATCATGCTCTCTTCAGTTCACTCGTTCTTACTAACACGGGCGAGGTGCATTGAAGGTTCATGCAATAACCAAAAAGATCGGTCTACCCCTTCACCCTAGCTTTCAAATTAAGGTTTCACAGGGTGTTTCAGCAGAGAAAGGTGCCAGACATATTACAAATATCACCATACGTACGTACTCCCCTCAGCTCACCCAGTGAGCGATCGAAAGGATACCCCAACTTTCCACTCATCAAAGTGCACATAACACCTGCTGCCTCTGCCTTTCCTGGCATCCACCTATTCTGCAGCTTTTCCTGCCTCATACTTTCGCATTCTCCTCAGACATTTCGAAATTCAAACTGTTTACATTCTTACAGTCTTTTTGCAGGTTGAACTGGGGTAATCATCTTTGTAATATTTCATGGAATTGTCATATTTTTACATTTCCCAATACTGTAAAAATATTGCAGTGCTATCTGTAGAATATTTGATAACCTCAATTCACAAGAGGAACAAAGAGAAAAAAGACATAACAAGTAGAGCTCATTCTGGCACCACACCCAGTTAAGATATTTGCACTGGATTTTATAAATCCAGATTTCAATAACAGCAAGACCAGGGGCAATGCTTTCCTGAAAGGAGTAGCAAATTAATATTACCTGGTGCTATTACCTTCCAACTTCATTATTTCATTAGGTATTCTCACTGAACATTCCTAGTCACATTCAGCCCCTTGGGGCACCAAGAAACAGCAATACTTCAGCAAATATTCTCAGTGAAATGAGAGGCATCCATTAACTGTCCTCATCTTCACTACTGCTCAATGTCGACCCAAACAAACATGTTTAATAATTTGGCCATTACTCCCTAGAACACACTGGGTCCCATTTTAAAATGCATTTCTTCCTTACTGTGCACAACACTTCTTTCCCTGGATTTTTCCCAGCTCCTACTGAGTGTCTGTGAGTTACACAGTCTCCCCTACACCTTTGAAAAAAATAGGGCCTAAGAAGACCCAAGAACAAGGAAAAGAGTCTCATTTTCACTATCCTACACATTGCTCCTGATTTCTACTGTAAGAATAAAATGATTTTAGAGAATTTTACAAAGACTGAAAGAAACACAGGCGAGCCAAAGGCTTGATTTACGATTACCTGACTCCTTTGCCTAACAAACCTTGCCAAGAGCCATAGGGAATTCCAGTTTCTCAGAATAGAAATATCAAACAAGAACACAATAACTCTTCAAAAGACAGGATACTCAAATCTTCTGGGAAAACGTAGTAAAATAAAATGTTAAAAGCTAATACCAACCCTGTTTGTTTTGCTCCTGTGTTCCTCCCATTTCTTCAGAGGTTCCCACCCAGCCAGGCACACAGCAGACACTGCAAGACCTTTGGTTTACACTGCTCTTCCATCCCCCTACAACAAAGCATACTGCATGATACCCCTCCAATATATTGCTGGCAGATCCTTAAGTAACTCTTCAGCCCCTTGGGGACAGGGAGTACAAGTGCTTGCCCTTAAAGTAGTAACAGAGGGTACAGCCAATTCATGTTGGCTTGGTTGTCGGATATTTATATTTTAAAGGAAAATAGGATGTGAACCAGATACTGTCTCCTTGCTCCCTCACAGTGGGACACCTCCTGTGGTCGCTGTGACCATACAGCTGTGGGGTTTGGCACACAGCTCAGTGGAGGGGTGCAGCCTTCATGAAACGGATGGGCTACTAACAGAGAAAATTCCTTTTCTGTCAGCAACAGATCATACTCTGCCTCTTCCACTAGACACTTGCTCTCAATTTCGTGCCAGAGGTCTCCACTCCTTCAGCTCATCCATCCCCACACTGTACACTGTTTGCACGGCTGCGCTCTTAAGTGAAGTGAGAGGAAACTCTTCAGTGCAGAACAGAAACAAAATACCTGACAATTGCAGCAGAAACTGAGACCTCTTAATAGGCCACAAATCTCATGAACCTGTTACTTGAAAAAAATCCCTAAGCAAGCAGATATCTAACAGGCCTTTCCAAGGCCTTCAGCTTCATTTAGTGCAGCGGCAAAGAAATCACAGAGGAGAGGCAGTAGCTACAGTCACTTATCAGGCTGAGGACATGACTTTGTTTTGTGCCAGAGGGTGATTTCAAAAGCTCTGTAGTAAATGCAAGCTGATGTGGAACCAGAACTGTCACTCATCTGGAGGCAATGGTGACTCTGTATCTACAAAAACAACAGGAGGTATTCTTTGGGCGAATGGGTGTGCCAGAAGTAAGCAACTCCTGAGTGCCTCTAAGCTATTGAAATAAACTGTAAGATGCCCTCTCAGCCAAATGGGATTATACTGAGCAGCATCTGAGCTTCCTAGCCTGCTTTCTGGTTGCAAAAATGTCTTGCTCAAGTACAGCTTCAGCTCATCCTTCCTTCAGAAAATAATCTCTCCCAACCATTAAACCTTCTTAGAAGCAGTGATGCAGACACAAGTGGTAGGAGTTGGGAAGAGGTGTGGGTTTTCTCTGGGTGCTATTAAACTCACTGAAAGAAGATGGTGAAAGAATAAAAGCTGTGAGAAAACCAAGTAGTTTCCGTCCATCTCTGCTTGGCAGAGAGATACAGATAATTCATCCTAAAGTCTTAGACTCATTCCTGGCAATCCAAGCGTGCTCTTCACTCTCAAGCACTCAAGATTTGGAGGCTGGGGAAGGAAAACAACTTTAAAGAAATCCATTGTTGGTAACATAATTTCCATGTACTCTGCCATCAGCACTTTTTGGTAAGATAGTCATAAGAATAAATATATGAGCTGATCTCATGGGAAGAAACATAGACTTTTGGTATAAGCCTTTCTTAGAATAAAAGGAAATGAAAATATGTTTCAATGTGACTTTAATTCATAGCCACATCCAAAAAACAGCCATAAAAATACATTTCTCCTTTCATTCATTGAAAGCTTTACTGAGTACTGCAGGCTATTAAAGAAGTCTAGAGGCTTGTTATAATGGGTAGATGTTAGTTCTGTTGAACTGAAAGAATAAACTTCCAGTAAAGAGCAGAATTTGGCTCTATGAATATTCTTTCACAGTATAACCTGTCACTAAAATTCTACCTCTTACAGATATGATAAACTGGATTCCATTCTGATTTAGTACTTGTTTGATGAAATGTGATTCTCCTATTCTACACCTTCATTTATTTATTCACCCTATCTCCTCTTTCAATTATTTCATAAATGCCTATTTTAATCCATGTTGATATTTTTTTTTCATTCTGCATTTTTGTGGAGGTAAATCAGCACAGAGGGCTAAGTCATCATTATGAGTCTATTTAAATACCTTGACCCTGCCAAAAATCTGATAAAATTTGTATTCTGTACCCAGTTTTGTCTCTCTGCTCAGGAAGGACATTTAGAGTGTTAGGAGACTGATGTGAACTGTTTATTCATCTTGTAGTATAGCCCAGGTCAGCTGCTCAACTTGATAGCCATTAAAATAGCTATTCAAACATTGTATTTTTAAAATATTGTTAGAAATTTTAATTCAATTACATTGCGGTAGGAACACTACATTTTTTATATTTCTGGGGGAGTATTATATAAATGTTTTTAAATCAGTAATGTTCTCTGAAATGTAATCCAGCAAGCACAGGTTTTAAATCGAATGATGCATTCTTACTGTAACTTGGTCTGACCTACAGGGAATCTGGCGTTCTCAGACAGGAGACTTATGAATTTAGCCTTTCTATAGCAAATGCGTTTTCCCATTACAAAATCACAGCATGTATTTGATACAGTATTCACATATTTTGCAACAGTATATTTGAATGATATAAGTATATGCTTTCACAGTTTCCTCTACAAAGTAGGCAACTGCTCCATTTGGTAACTGTTACCATAACCTGCACATGAGTTTGCCTCAGCTCCTGCTACCTACTATGTAAAATTCAACACTCAGCAGCAGCTAAGTAAGTAGGTGTGGTCTTGAGCTGCGATCTTGATCTGTGAGTAATAATCCACTGTCCCTTTGATAACCCCATCCTAAAGGCAAGGAGGCATTGGGTACAGAGACCAAGTAACCCTGCTATCTGTCACAGTCTCTGTAACACGGGACTGATGGTAGAGGAAGACATTGAAGTGTCTGTCACGGCTTTCCAAGTCCAAACTGGGAAGTTTGGGATACAAACTTCTGACCTTAGTCTACTCCTCAAGAATGAAAAGGCCTTCCCTAAGGAAAAAGGGGAAGAACATGGAATACATACTGTCATCCTAAGGAAGTTTTCGATCTTACAAACTGTATAATAGGGGGTTTTCATCCTTTACAAAGGAAACAGAGAACAAAGAGACAGCTCTTCTGAAGATGAGAACAGATGACAGCTCTGAAGCAGAACGAAAGCTCACTTGATAGTCAATAGTGGCTCCGTTAATTGTCCTCTTTCAAATATCAGCACTCTCTAACTCTGATCTGAATAAAGTGACAGATCCACATCTGCCTTCTGACACCAAATACCACTTGAAAAGCGAACATTTCTCCTAATTAGGTGGGAGCAAATAAGAGAGAGAAAAAAACTTGTACAGCCTAAGTACACTCATGAGCATACTTAGCAAAACCAACTCTATTTCAAGTAATTCTTTGACATCTTTACAGCCTGTTGTATTCTTTATAAACACAGAGAAACCTCAGTCTACTTCATAATACTTTTATGCTACTGTCACAAATTCTATTCAGTTACTGCATAAGTTTTTAAAAATTCTATTTTCAAAAAGGAAAACCTAAAAATAATTCTGCTCACATATAATACCTCTTCAGGGTCATACTATTGTTTCTTATTATGTGTTATCAGTTTATTTTGGTTGGAGGATTGCAGTGTGCAGGATAGAGAGAAAGGTACTTCAGCTTTTTGTTCGAAGTGTTAAAAGGCTGGATTGTCCTGTAGTTCGTTTTAAGTAAGGAAATGGAAATATATTCCACCACAGTATCTCTGAATATGTTTTATGTTTGTTACAGTGATGGGGAAAATGGAGAAAACCTCAGCTTATGACCAGAAAGGGAAAGTCTTATGATTCCTTAATTTGTTAATGATCAATCCTTTTTCTTTGTTACATCATTTTTCAAAAAATCAGGAACAATTTCCTAAAAGTAGATTAAATGTTAAATACCAATGCATAATGTCTTCTCTAAATAAGCTATTTTTAAAAGAACACATTCACCAGTGTGAATAGATTGCAGTGAATAAATTGCGGCCCATTTAAGAGTTTAGTAGGCAGACTGAGATTTGTTGAAATATTTCAAACCACTGTTAAGATAATTTATATTCCTCAATGAGCTCAAGAAATGTTAACAAGATTCAAAGAAGTTACTAAATACAAGATATTTTTATGATACCATTTATTCAACAATCAAGAAATTCCATATCCTGCCAAAGGCTGATGATCCTGATCATGATCCAGTATCCTACAGATGCTTGTATATTAACTTTCACATGCTTCAAGGCAGCTTCTTCTCTGACTAAAATTATGCAAATTATTAAGGGCTTCCAGAGGAGATGGCACATACAAGGAGTCCTTTTTTAAACTTTCTAACTGTGTTCAAGCTAAAGAAAATAAATAGATCATTGAAATGACATCTTCAAGCACATTTTTTATCGATATCACACATTCAAGAAGAAACTGTTGTTCTTCAAACGTGTCGGAGATTTACAGAGATTTTGCAAACTGAAAAGGAGAATATATAAATATCTATATTTGCATGTGTGTTTGTATGTATTTAAAATATATTCTCTCTGAAATAGTTTAATGCTTGTAAAATATCTATTTTCCTCTCAAACACCATTAAATCTACAAATGCAATAGCACAATTACATATGCATCCTCCTATTTCACTTTAATGACCCACAAAGAAAACAATAACACTAAATACTAGAAGCTAAGAGCAAAACTTCTTGTGTGCAAATTTAGATCCTAAACTATGAAAAGGCAAGGAGGATATGATATGTGCACCTGTAGAAGAGTCATATTTCATTCATACTCCTGAGTTTAAATATACAAACATACATTACTACAATTACATAAACATTTAGTATAAAATCAAATGGCAACTAAAAAAGATATTACAAATTCAAGTAAAAACCTGCCAGATTTAGAGTTTCCCCCAGGACAGACTGTTTCTTACCCTGGGAGCAAGTTTGGGCTAAGTCCTGACCAGGGGAGACGGGAACATGGTTCAACAAAACCAAATCCTGGGAAGTGAATTAAAGTGAAATGATAATAAATAGTTAATGTGAATTAATGTATTAATTTTAAAGTAAATTGAAAATACTCGGTCATCTCTTTCAGTAAAATAACTATTGATTTGTGGCAAAGGTGTGTACAAATATAAAATGTATACAGCAATAAATCATACAAAAATGCCTCTCCAGAAATGGAAATGTAGAGAGAGTGAGAGGGATCGGGAAAAGGGGAAGACAGGCAGATTAAAAAAGGAGGAAATAGAGAATTAGTGGAAAAATGTAGTTTCACCTCCTCTATGGATCCTGCAATGAAAGACAACACTGATATCTTTGGGAAAGTGAGAACATTCATTTCAAATAGGAAGACTGTCTCCTTTATGCAATTTGGTGTTGGCTGATCACTCCCGTTCACTCTCCCTGGGCACCTCTCAGGGGGAGCCTTTTGTTGCATAAAATGTCACACGCTGCTTCCAGGTGAACATGTGCAGTTCATCTGAGGAGCTCTGGGTACCTCGAGCCCCTCACAAAATTACAATATTCAGTGTATGACCTGTCTTCACCATGCTTGCGCGAAGAATACGTTTTGCAGCCTTCATCCATTTTTTTCATCAAGAGCTGCATTTATCCAGACTTGGAAGTAATGGATGTCATAGTGTCACTAAATCTGCAGGGAACTGCTTTTGTTTATATCAGGAAGAAATTAACTTAGTTGATGGGAGAAATAATGTCATGATGTTTGTGATATGAAGAATAGCGTAATAAGTTAGAACGAAATCTAAGCTTTTTTAGAATCCACTCAATACTGAATTTTCAAAAGGAAAAAAGAATGACAGAGTTCTGAGATGAGGAAAAATACAACTGTCATTTTACCCTGTAGAAGAACTGGAAGTAGAGAGACTCTGGGCAAATCTTTTCAAATTCAAGTTGGAGAATGATCAGCCTACATATCTTCTTTGAAAAGAATTTTGCTCCTTCCTTTCCTTTCCTTTTTAGTATATAAATCATCTGGACTTAATTAACAAATAGGAAGCATTGGTCTTAAGCTTCTTTGTGCATTACCCTTACCACTCTGATTCCTGAATCCTAAAACAGGCAGGCAGGTAGGTAATTATTCTGTCCTGTTCTTCACAGGTGGGCCTGCACACATCGACCCAAATACGTTATGCACAGCAGCAGCAACAGAGAAAAAGCGGAAGGCTAGTACCAAACCTATCTCTTTCATCCAATAGATGTCCCTGAACAATATCTGTGGTTTGGATCCATATCAGTCCTCAGCTTGAAATTCACACTCTAGTGAATAAAACGTCAGAGTGAAATTAGCCTAGAAAGCCAAAGATATTTTTGGTTTGCAGCCAAAACTTTAAGAATAAAGAATTTTACACGATTTTCAGCAAAGTGAGCCCAAGTTTATTCTAAATATTTGTGAACCCTAATAACTCTTTTAATACCCAGGGTTACATTTGTCATGAAACACAAAAGCAGGCATGTTTTGCATGATTCATTAGCAAAAGTCTGACCTGGTCTCAAATACTACGTGGCAGGTCATGTAGCAGCGGTGAGAGTAAAAGACAAAAAGCGTCAAGATTCCACTGCGGTGTGGAGATCTCCTGTACTCGTCAGAGTTTCCTCACTTTTACAAACAAACTCAAATTTAATAGCAAATCTTTAAGTTCTGCTCTTTCCTTTATCTTCAATCACAACATCTTTTTAACTTCTCAGTTTCAGTACAACAAAAAATACTTACTCCTGGAAACCTCACAAGAAAATCTTATCTCTGGAGATTTCTAGATCAGCCTAAAAACTTCAGCATTTTAGAACATTTAGAGAAGCACCCTTCTCAAAACTGGATGGGCAGTTGACAGTTCTTGCAAGTTAGTCTTTATTATTTTTTTTCACAGATTTTTTTCTTGCTGTTGAATTTGGGAGTATTTCTCAGTCACATTTTGGGTGCTACACCAAAGTTGAAGATTAAAAGTTACTACTAGATCCAGTTGTTCAAAGTACTCACATTTAGGTATTACACTACCAAAATGTACCTTACATATGTAAGATATATGTAAGTGATTCATACAAAAATGCTGGCAGGAGTAATTTTAAACATTAATTTGTTACTATGATTTCTCTACCAGACCTTGAGAATTTCTCACAGTGTTGGTTAGTGGCATCTGAGTAGGCTGTAAGTCAATAAACATACTGTAGGATAAAAAATTATCAGAGATAACTGAGGCCGTATGACAGATGTTCATAGGTAGAATTTCCATCAACATTAATACTTTCCTTAGAGATAATTGTTAGGTTTTATTCAGTTTTGTTGCTGACAATAGTGATGTCTTTGCCTTTTGAGTGAATGTTTTTAATTGAAAAATGCAATGCCTTTCCAGTATTCAAAAGGTTCTTTCAAGAACTCTATTTGAAGGATTGCGATTCTCTAGTGATTAGATGTGGCATTGATGTCTCTCTAACAAAACTGACTACAGCACAGTACAGTGCTGGATTGCTTTATGTCTGAAATGCATGAATATTTATGTTATCCTGGTGTAGTAATAAAATTGTCTTTCAAGTCTTTTGACTGCACATCGGCCTCACTGAAAGTATTTGAAATCATGGGCCATTTTCAGACAAATTGTCAGAGAGCAGCTCCGAGTAAGCTTCGCGAAGAACTGGTAGCTGGATGTAGGTCAAATACACAAAGTAGTGCCTGAAGGATGACACAGAAGTGGCTTTGTTCCCTCTGACCAGGTAAGCAGTACGTTGGCGCTCTCCCATTCACATTTAGGATACGCAGGGAACGGTACATAGAAGTTTGAAGACAAAGTCGGAAATTAAAGTACTGTGGCCTTCAGGGAGAAAAATCTTTGTGATAGAAAGGAGAAGGAATTAGGCTATGACAATCTGGAAGCAGGGATACAGAATAGTAGTGTACATACCATTAGGTCTGTGACAGGGTCAATCCTTCAGGTTTCTGTGATTTGAAGAGCAATGTAGAAGTGTTACATCTGCTTGATACACAGCAAAATACCTCCACACCGACTCAGCCTGAAACCCAAGTGCCTTTGAATGCAATTGTCTAGCTCAAGGTATCTCTGCTATTGAGAGAGGGGAGTTAGACACCCAGTGAGCATAATTTGAGTGCAAAAACAGGGAAATACCCCCATTCAGCAGCACTCTGGAACAAACGTCTATTTCAGAGAATTAGGTATAAAATCTTCTACAGAATGAACGGATACACAATTCCAATCCAAATTTACACTAATGTTTCATACTAAATAAGAAACCATTTTATTTTTCTTTTCATAATAAGGTAAATCTTTCTGAAACTACCCTATGGAACACTATAAAATTGTAGAGCTATGTATCCTTGATACTGAATGAGTGATTAAAAATTATATCTGAAATATTTTAAGACTTTTAGAAGTGATCCTGATGTTTCATCTATCTCTATAAAATACAGTAATGAAAAAAACCATTGCCCTTTTAGAATAAAAATATTTTTATACACACATTGCTGTCACACAGACATTGCTTCTTTCTTCGGTTGTTTTCAGTTAGCACTCCTTCATGAGCTAGAGATGACTGCAGGCAGGGAGAGTTCCCAGACTGGTCACACCAAGCAAGGAAGGAAGGAGGCATTTATACAAAAAACAAGACATGAAAGAAAATAGATGATTGCTTAGATTATAATAAGCCCTAGTGTATGTAAGCTCAAATTACAGAAAGAAACATATTAGGAAGTAGTGTTTTTATCATAATTACAGGCTGAAAGTTTCCCAGTCTTTATCAGTTACCTGTATTGCTGTCTGGACCTATTGTCAGTCTGAGACCTTACATCCTCTCAGAGTCTTTGGCACCACCACAATGGCAGAGCACCCCACCCCATGCACAGAGAACTGCAGCAGACTGAAACGTATGTTTGAGTTTTTGCACAAAGGTTTGCTCCTCAAATACCAGGCTAAGCACTTGAATCAAGAAATTGTGCACTTCATGTAGGTGCTGCAGTAAAGCCCTTGAAATTAAGTGAAATTATTTTAAGGCAGTGTGAAAATGCTTCATTTTAACATGCAGAAAAAAAATCAGTACGTGTGAAAGAGGTAGCAACCAGCCCCGTATTAATCCCATCTGTGGCAGCTAGACCCTACCTTTGGTTCACATCACTCCATATTCCCTGACGACTGAGTCTCACTGCAGAGCCTATCGCACTACATGGACAAGGGAGGTTCAAGAGAGAGCACTTGAGGGGTTTCTGGCTGTCACAATCAATAAGGAAGTCAGAACTTCAAATATTTGCTGACCAGATGTTGCTGGAATTTGCTTGAATTTCATTGTTATAAACTGTTAGCACAGTTCTCCCACTCCTAACAATTTGCAAAACTTCAGGTATGAAGGGGAAGCACCCTGTGCAATTTATACTTTATAGATATTAAAACTGAAAAAATACTAATAAGTTGTAGCTAAAGAAGCGTGCCAACCCAGTGATTGCACTTGAAATCCAGTCTGTTACACTTAATACAGAGGAAACAAGAGGGCCTCATGGGAGATTTCTTTTGTGGGCTAATAGTACATCTAGGTTTTGTAGAGGTCAGAAAGTGAAAGTTAAAAGCAATGCCCTTGGAAAAATTCCATGGTTCATAAGGAAGTGTGTGTTGTGTTCCCCTGTTGCTCCTATTTTATTCTTTCTTTTTAGCCATCATCTCTGGCAGTAAAGCATCATATCTTTCCCTGCTCCTCTAGCATTTGTCACAAAGTCACACCTTCAAATCATTTGGCCCCTAAAAACATTCATTTTCTATCTACCTTTTCTCCTCTCTCCCCAGTCTCTCTAATTCTTCAAATAATCCTCTAGTTAATTCTTTATCTAACTCTTCTAAATTCAGTTAAGTGCAAGGATAGTTTCGTATACCTTGAGAACAGCAGTTGATGCCCCAAAATAATTTCTACAAGATGTAAAGGACAAACCTACTAACGTAATGAACTTCTGCAATCAAAGAGACAGGGAATAGGCTGTCTCTGGATATGTTTGGCTTTGGTTCATTGACACGTGGATTTATTTTTTCCATTTATGGTAGATTTATTACAGAAATGTATATTCTTGTTACCTAGATTTGTTGAGAGTACTTTTTACTTCACAAAAATCTCATTCTCATTGTCCAGAAGTAAGCTCTGTACTTCTTATGAAATCAACACATCTCAACAGGTATCATATTTGACACATTTGCAACCTGAATACTTCTCATAAATGCACACACATACACATACACACACATATATATAGGGGTTTTATTAAAAAAAATCTAAATATGCGGATTTTCCCTAGTTTCATCACAAGACACTTTGCTGGATTCTTCTGGTGAATTTTTTTCCCCAGCTTTGATTCTCATACATTTTTTTCCTAAATGCTTGAGGAGTCATCATTCAGCTCACATTTTGTCTGATTATCATACATACACAAAGTCAGGGCAAAAGTAAAAAAAATGCAAATTTAAACCTTAACTGTCTATAAACAAATGAAAGGACATAGTACATTACACAGCTTCAACTGCATGTTCAAAGGAAAAATCATTTTCATTTTTTTTCTGTTAAGCAGTTATTACTTCTAAGTGAATACTGGCTGTTGTGTTAACAGGAATGAATAACATAGTCCAGCAAAGTTAAAAGCTGGGGTGATGATTGTAGCTCACAAAGCACTATTGTAATTCAAACAACTCTTCTCATTAGCTCTCCTTGAAAATCTGTGAGCTTGTCCTACGGTACTTCAGAAACCATCTGTAGTTTCTTGCATATATCAGACATCTTAAATTTTGTGTAAGGCCTGCACTACACAGGAGCTCCTGTATAAATTGCATCTTCCCTCAGCATCAGCTTGCTCTTCCCTCGTCCCTCCATCACTATCTGAGCTGTTAGGACGGCTGCATGGTCAATTGTATAGGCAGCTGATAGAACTGAAGAAAAAACTTTCTTTTTTGATTCCTTCTCCAGTTTTTTCATGTTTCCTCCATGGTCATGTAAGTGCCTATTCCAGCTTAATGAAGGTGACAGGTGAGATGTGAACAGAGAACCAAGAAAGGGGCAGCAGAAGAAGCTTGAAATGCCTTGTCACGGTTCAATGATGCAGATTGTCCAAATTTTTCTTTCAAGGAGCAATAGTTGTGGGAAGTGTGTCAAACATGACATATCAAAAAATGAACTATAGTTTGCAGCTGGAGGTTGGTTTTTCGTAAGAGTTTGTATATTGCTCACTATGAATTGCTCACAACATTTCCCAAAGATCATTTCTAATCTAAATGAGAAATGTTACAGTCAACTGAGAAAGTTTAAATCTTGGGAAATTATGATGCTGTTATTTCTTTTAAAACTGAGTGTTTGTTATAGAGTCAGTTCTCCAGAAATGGCCTGAATTATAAACTTCTTGTCAGTTCTATTTATTGGCCCCAGATGGGTTCCAGTGCACTGAAGTAACATTTGACATGTTCAGATATGGCTATTTGGTGTTAAGCAGTCCTATTATTACAACGTGTAAAGAAACCATCAGGCCTTAGCTGCTTTGACAGAACACACCTAATGGGATCTGGAAACTTAATAAACAAAACAGTTGTGTTGGAAAAACTCCACCAATGAAGTCCTGGAGGCCATGCATGCAGCTTAGACAATTCAGAAAAAGAGAAGATAATGGCTCTGGCATTTGAGCTATATACAAATATTTAAATTGTAGAATAACTTGTAGATCTTTTAGTGCTGTTGCAAAATGAACATTCAGTTGGATGCAAATGGTGCTTTTTGCAAGCAATTCTCTGACTGCAGAAGGGGAAAAGGGAGTGGACAGTAGCACATCGTCGATAAAGAAAAGATGCCATTAGTAAGTCTTCACTGGTTGTGTGAATTCTGCGCTGAGGGTTGCCTGGCAGACAGGAAGGCAGACTCTTGGACAGGAGGGGCCTTTTGCATGTATTTTAAGTCAGTGGCTATAAAAAAGAATGTCAGTGGCTATTTTCCTAACTGACATCACATAAACCAAGGATGACCTTACTCTTCTTGAAATCCTCGAATACTATTTTTCAACACTTTTGAACAAGTTCTAAAGAATATCACTCACACAAAGGCTGATATTTTAAGGGGGCAACTATACACAAATGTAAACTCTTTAAAATCCCTTATTTGGCATTCAGGATGAGTCTATGCCATCATGAAGGCGCACCCACCTTTCTAACATAGGCACCGTCAAAGAAATGTGGAGATTTCACCAGATCCTGGCAAAACTAGTATGCTGCAATTTGAAATGTCCCCACGCAGTCCACATTTAGTTCTTTGTGTAGTAGAACTTCTAAAGAAAACAATTATGTACTAAGAGATAATTGCTTAAGATCAGCCTGGAGAATATTTCAACATTTTTTCAATATGGCCTTACTTAACAGAGAAGTCAGAAATCCAGTGTTTGTATACAAATTTAAGGCACATGAAGATTTCTTCTTCCACGTATGCTATTTCCTTTAATGCATCAGCATTTTTAAAAAATACCAAAACAAAGATATTTCTCTAAATTATGAACACTTAAAATTGCACATCCAAGTGAATTAACACTTATTAATAGATTAAATCTGATAATAATAATGCTGTTTTGAAGAATTAATGATGAGTCTTTCTTCAAGTTTTCAACTTCAATGCCTTAGATCCCTCAGCTCGTGAATTTGTACACTAATTTTCAGAAGTACTGATCATTTGAGTCTCTTATTGTGCAGCCCAAATACAGACTCCCATCAACACACTTCTAAGCTTTCTTTAGAAGTTACAAAGCCAATGAGAAAGCTGAATGTATGGAAATCTGACTAGAAGCTAACTCTGCCATTTTGAAGATCTCTCAATTTCCTTTTTACTTTGGCCAGAATTATAAAAGAAACATTCACAGGAATATTTTATAGGACTTTAATAGAAGTTTTAACATGCTTTCCAACTTTGTTGCAGAGGGAGAGCATGAGGAGGATATGGAAGAGGTCAACCAATACAGAGACGTCATGGAGACCTCATGCCAGTCTTGCAACAGGGACGAAGTCGGACAGTGGAGCAAGGTGGGTCAGGACTATACTGGGAGGCAAAAGGCAAATAATGTCAATAGTAGAACTGCTGTAATAGTGTGGAGGCCTGATCTTATGAGCGTCATTTGGCACAGTGGACTGTATCACAATGTACTTCCTATACCAGCTGCAGAAAAAGACTGTGCCACCTAGAAAGCCTAACTGCAAATTGCGAGTGGAAAAGAGGCTCTTCTGTAGTGGAGAATGACAAATTACAAAGAGAGCACACTTTGAGCCATTCAGAGAACTATGGTGTAGAGGTCCAGTGCCTCATCATAGAAATACCTGCTCAACTGTGTCGGAGGAGGCACAGGTGCATATTCCTGTAAAACTTGATTTTTAATTAGGGAAAATTATATATAATAAGCTGCTTTAACGTATGATTTGCCTTGTGTTTCTAGAACTGTTCCTAATACTAGGAGATTTATCTTATACAAAATTTAAAAGCAAAGAACATTTTAACTACCTTTTCAAATCCTCGAAGTCATGCAGGACAATAGAACATTGTATGTCTTTGAAAACATGTTGCTGATGCCTTTCTCAAGATAGAAGATGCCCTTCTCTCCTAGAGATAGAAATTTCACCTCTTGAAACAAGGTTAAAGTACTAAAGTAGGCTACTCAGAAAAAAAAAGAAAAATGCCTTTGTCTGTGAATTTTTTAACTTAGTTGAAGTCATGTGAAAAACAAACTAGAGAATTCCCCTACTCACAGAACAGAAATCAAACAATTTATCACAAAACATATCACAAATCAAGTTGTTCCTAACCGACTAAAAGACATCTTCAGTATCAGCCAACAAAGGATTTAGTATCTCTTTAAAATTCTCAAAAAAATGTTGGGTCACCCATAATTGTTTTCTTCTGTCTCCTTCATGGGCTATTGTTAACAGCTCTTACACAAGGTCTTATCTATTTTCAGTGTGGTGTTTCCTTAATAATAATGATGTACCGTGATGAAATAATATGAATGGCAGATGTCAAGATCATTGAAAATAGTGATATGTTACCATTCCCGAGAAAGAAAAGTGAAGTAGCTAGGGAGTTTAAAATCCAGCTAATTTTTATTTTAGCCAAGACCATTGAATTGGGATTGCTAGTTAAAGCACAAGTCAATACAGTTTGAGTAAAGCCCAGATTTTTTCACAGTTATTCAGAACTAAGAGGTGCTTCACACCACCACTAAACCTCTGTGATTATGTGAATAAGAAACACCAGGAAGAAGTGACAGAAAACAAACCTGGTCCTTAAACACGTAGCTTCTCACCAGATTTGTGTGCCAGATTCACTTACACAGTCACACAAATAACTCCGAGCTAAAGTTAATATCAGATGCTTTCACGAAGCAATATTCGAGCCTATTATTTTAATGTAAATATATTCATATAAACATTGATATTTAAAATAGGTAGCACACCTTCCCTCCTTTTCTAATATTTAAAGATTAAACAAAGCAAATGTCTGGTATTTTCCGCACTCCCAGATCTTGTGCTTTCAGAGATAATGTATTGTGCAGTCTTGTTCTTTTACCAGACACGGCAACTCGGTCATAACAAAAAAGCTGGGAACTCTATCAGGCTTTCTGAGCCAGAAATATTGCCAGCCATTACTAATAGTTGCGACAATACATTTCTAGCCCTGAAATAAAAATCTAAAAGCAATATTGCTGGTTTTTTCCATAAGGATAGACAAAATCAGAAATTAACAGAGTCTCTGGACCTTGCAAGTGGCACTTTTACCATACATGCTTGGGAAAAGAAAAGCTCCAAGGCAAATTGATAATGAAGGTCTCATCTCTGAAATACAACGTGTTTTACAATGCCTACCATCTTTCTTTTCTCATTAGCTATAGACTTGTCTTCCTGAACTGATTTGCTTCCCACCTCAACCCCCTCCATTCATTTCCCCATCCCGCCTCTTATCATCTTAATTTCCTTGTCCATGTGTCCCTATCCTTCCTCATTGTTTGTTTGCTTCCCAACTCTGTCACTCCCTTTCAACATACCAGTATTTAGTCTTTCCTTTGTCCTTTCTGAAGTTGTCCTAATTCCCTAGCTTTTATCTTTCAGAGGTATAACAATCCCCTCTCTCTTCCTCACTGATTACAGAGGGCCACTGCCCCAAACAAAGCGACAATAGGGGATCGCTCCTATGATCACAGAGCATACGGGGCTGGAAAGGTCTCACATCCATCCTTCTACTCACAGCAGGCTGAGATTAGATTCTGAGATTAATCTCTGAGATTCTGAGATTAATCGCTGAGATTAGATTAGGTTGCTCCAGGCTATGTTCAGTCACATCTGAAAAACTTCCAAGTTCAGAAGCCACACAGCCTCTCTGAACAATCTGCTCCACTGCCTCCCTCTCCTCAAGGGGAAAAGCATTTCCTTATATCTGCTCTGAAGCTCTCCTGTTTTAACTTGTGCCTGTTGTTTCGCATTCTCTTGCCATGCACTGCTGGCCCACCCCATGACATCCCCGTAGTCTGTGGGGGACTTCTGCCATATCCTCTGAAGCCACGTCTTCCCTGGGCTGGTCCCTCAGCCTTTCCTCACAGGGAAAGTCCTCCAGCCCTTTCCTTCCATCAGGGCCTTTTCCACAGAGTTGCTCCCAAGCAGGCAGTCTCCAGACTGTGCTGCTGAAAGGCGTTTGTGCATGCTAGGGGTAGGACTTGCCGTCTGTCCCTGCTGAATTTCACAAGGGCCCTGTCAATCCACCCTCTGGCCACGGTGGCGCAGGGCCACGCTGAGGCTGAGGACACTCTCAACAGGAGCAAGAGAAGCCAGGAGGGGAGAGCCGAAGCACCTTCAGGGCAAGCGTGGCAGCAGCCTGCCTAGGGGCTGAGCTCAACATTCAGCCTAGCATTTGGGATACAGAAATGGACAGAAGGCCAGACCTTTTTCTTGTAGACTCCTGTCAATCAAAGACTGCAACTCAAGAGACAAAGCCAAAATACTACTGCTCAGGCAGATAAGACAGCAGCAGGGCTGCGGCGTGCACTGCAGAATTTGTCAGTGCTGAGCGCTGACAGCGTTCAGACTACTTGAGACCCATTCAGACCTTCAAGAGGCAGGGAGTCAATTTGAATCATAGAATCACCTGGTTGGAAAAGACCTCTGAGATCATCAAGTCCAACTGTACCTGTCCCCTTACATGCCATTGCGCAGGGGGTCTACATGCTCTCTGGGAAGATACAGACAAAGCCGTGCAACCAAGTGAAGCCTTAGGGCCCAGCATGTGACAGAGATAAAAAGGATGCTGGGAACATTCAAAGTCTTGTGCAACTATCCAAATCTTTATCTGGTTTGAGATATTCATTTGGAGAAGACATCTGGAAACTGACGTCAGTGCCCTGTTCCCAATAAATTAGTAGCTAGGAAGGAAAAAAAAAACAAACTTGGTGGCTATTTTTTGATTGTGTGCTGTAAAAGCACCACTGACAGGTTCTAGGGAGATATTTTGGAACAAAGGCTCGTTCAGAGCCAGAAATTGCGTTAGCACAGATGTCCTGCTTGTGCATTTCCTATGTATGCACAGAGTCTCATCCCTTTCCAAATACAATAATGACTGGTTTGTACATTTTTTTTTTTTTGTAATCACAGATTTCAAAATACATACCATAAAGATGAGCAAGTCATGTAAACATCCCACTAGGTTCAACATTGAAAACATGAAAATAAAACAAATACAGACAATGGAATAATCATTCATGTCTTCAGTAACAATTTCAAGTACAATGTCATCTGCTCATGTCAAGGTAAGGTTAACTTGATCTTATGAGCAATTTGATCAAAGCTTCATCTACCAAAATGTTTGTGCGCATATTTATATCCAGCTTCCATATTTTGTTCATAGCTTTATGCAGTAATAAAGCCACTACTTAGTATTCTTATACAAGATACTCATAAAGGTTTTTAAGTGTTTTTGTAAAAATAGTATCCTAAATAGCTCAATTAAAAATCAAAACATTGACGTTCATATGGATGAGAACATCTAGAGTTACTTTAGCCTGTATTTTTTCAGAGTTTTGGGAAGGATGTAAAGTAACAAACTACACCCTAAAGACTATGGTCCCACTACCATATATAATTTAACAACTTAGATTTACATTTTCAGAGCCTACCCAGGCATATGTCTCTTTCTGAAAATAGGTTAAACACCTAAATTCCACCCAAATTTGGACTACCTCATCACCTCTATTTTAAAAGTTCTTGCAACTTTCTAAACTATTAACAGGCAGATTTTTCAAAAAGTTCGGGAAACCCAGCAAGCATCTAATCGCATTTTGAGAAGTGTTTCATTGGATCATCATCCAACACCCTTTTAAAACCCCACACTCTAGGGATACTTTTTAAAAAGATACAAAGACAAACCTGCCTGGGATTTGTCAGAAACTTACCCCTGAGCAAAACAACCTATTTCTGCCAACTCCTGAAGCAGTCTGGCTGTTGGTACAGTTGGATGAGAGGCACTACACAAAATGTTTACTAGTTTGATTCGGTTGGTCAAGGGCTCTATTTCAATGGAGCAGGCAAAAAAGTCTGCAGATCTGCCTAGAACTTTTTAATGGACCAGCAAGAAGCAGTGAAGTGCTCTGTCTAGTGCAACAGCCGTGACAAACATTTTACTGTGCTATGCAGATTGCATCCTTGGGAGTTTTTTCATTATTATTATTAATAATAATTATTATGAATTTGTTGTTGTTTTTGTTATTTCACTGTACTCATCAGAAGCAAGGCATTAAGTGATATGAAAGAAAAGGTGCTTGTAAGCAGCTGGGATCTCTATTTCCGTCCCAACTGAAGGAATCAAAGTCCAGCAAGGATAAATCACATAAAAGAAACTGCATTAGGAAGTTCAGAGAGGAGGGCAGTACGCTTCTCCATGGGAAAAAAGTCCTAAGTAGCATTAATTAACAAGACCTTAAAAGCTCCTGGCACTGCTATCCTGAGCTGCATTCCAAAGGCATTAGTCCTTCTGACTCACGTGAAGCCCTCAATGCAATCTCTTTTCCCCAGAATGGTGTGAAGTTATTTGAGGGTCTGTTCTTCTGTTTTCAATTGTTCTCTATTTCTGTAATAGCTAACTAATGAATAGCTTGCAAAAGCTCAGATGAAATTCAAAGCTCTTTCCAAGAGGCAGAATCTTCTCCCAAGAAAAGTCTGTGTTGCTTTTTTATAAATTATTCTGCAGTGGTAATTGCCCTATGAAGACTGAGCTGTATAGCACCACCAGCAGAAGTACTGGGGGCTCCCTAAAGCATTTCTTAGAGGAGTTTCCACTCCCCCCATCTATCTTAAAATATTCAGATAGCTTACCATCAGAGCTGGTTACATACCTCGCAATCCAAGTAGCTTTGGGATTCCCTATCAGCTGAAATAAGATGGATAGAAAAATCCTTTGCACAGAAGATTCTAGTGGCTTCCTGGGCCACCTGAGAAAATCAAAGCAGGACAATTGAGGGAAAAAAAGAAGCTGCCTCTTTGTTTTATTTCCCAGTCTTTTGGGAAGCCAAAGATTTTAGGAAATTATAACATTTTCATATAATGCTCTGCAACAACTTTCCTTGATGTTATATAGATCCTGGCTTACTATTGGATGCTCAGGGCTGAAAATAGCCATGTGTTGGAGATGCTGCTTGATCTCTTAAATATATCTTCATTTATGACTATGACAGAATATAGTACAAAATCCTTGCTGTCCCACATTATACTTCTACAAGAGATTAAAGACTTATTTTTTTCCAGAAAAGGGACTGCTCTGCATAGGAAAAGGTTGGGAGAGATGACATAAATAATAAATTAAGCTTAAAAGTACTTTCAACTTTTTCACAAGAAAAAGTGATTTAACGATGAACTTTGATAAGGCCCAAGGGTCCATGTGTGAGCTGGAATGAGGCTCCTGGGCCCATGGAGAGGGGCTGGTCAGGGCCTTAGGACTGTTAGAGTCCTCAGGGTTCTGCTAGTTTTCTCACAGCTTATGGTATTTCCATTTCAATTTAATAGCAATATTTCATTCCACTTTTAATATGTGTATTCAGTTGTTTATATTTGTTGGAATAATCAAGAAATTAAGCAGATTTTCAGCACCAGAAAATGGATCCTTAATTCAGAGCTAAGTAAATAAAAGCAATAAGAGGAGAAAAATGTCCTCTATTTCCTCTGGGAAGAGGAAACGGAAACAAAGGACACTCACATGACCTGAGGACTGGAGCAGTGGTCTCAGGAATATGATGTATCCCTCCATTTTAAATTTCCATTTTATCTGTGTTTCGTAAAGTACATAATAGCCATAGCCATAGCCATAGCCATAGCAAGGCTGACCTGACCTGAACTTTTACTGCACCCAGTTCTTCTTCCCTCCATAGCAAGGCAGAGTATGAGTGAACTGATGAAAACCTGGGGCATTTCAGTGATGCACAAAAAATCCGCATAAGGGAAAAATCTAAATTTGCAAATGTATGGTTTCCAGCTAAGTCTAGGAATAGATTGGATAGTATTTAGATTATGGCCATTCTGGACTTTACGCAAATTTTTTAAGTTAGGAGCAATTAGTCCTGCAGAAAGCACAAAGATACAACCTCAGAAATTCACTTGTTGGAAGTGGTTGCTTACCTAATTTTTCTGACTGGACAGAGAGAAATTTCCAGCAAAACATCACCATTCCTGAGAACAAACTGCAAGAAGAATGGGATTTTTCTCAATATATCAACTGAGTCACCTTGAAGGGAAATTGTTTGCATCACTTGCCACTTCATTTTTCCTCATAAAATGGCCTGGGTTAAAGCATCTCCATATGAAAGACATCTAATGCTGTCATTTTACAAAAGATTTTTGAGGTGTGTGTGGAGAGGGTGTTAGGTCTTGTGAACAACTCCAAAGTAATCCCCAACATCAATACTGATAGAACTATCTGCTTTTCCAGTTCAGATTTTGTCTAAGAATTCAAAATCTACCATTTGTTATTTTCCCTTTCAAAACTGAGTCTTGGGTAACAACAGAAAGGGTTCTATGCTCGTCGTGTCATATTGTTCTAGCTTTAGGTTTTTACCAGGACACACTGAAAAAGCTTGAACAGGTTATTTGTTAAAGACACATGCCATGAAGTTGCTGTAAACCAGATGCTGCTGTCAGTGTTATTTTTCTGTCTGTATCCTAACAATCTAAGAAGTAGAATTGCTGTCTAAAATTTGGCATTTATTTCTGCTAAAATTGTTATGAACAGATGCCTAATCCAAAGTTCAATTCAGTTTGAAATGACTTACTTGATTTTGAGATCAGACACAAAAACTTCCCTTAAAATGACTAAGCTTCTGGGCTTGCCTAAGAAGTTTTATCTCGTGAAGACTTTATAAAACAGTTTGACTAATAGCTTCAGTTGTTCCTCCCAGGATTCATCGCTTTGGTTTCTTTTGATCTTCTCAGTAATTTTGGCAGGTTTTCTCTCTTAGAATAATCAGATCTTTCCCTCACCCCTCAAAAGTCAGCAGTTTATTTTGCACATTCATTTTCACTTTTCTGTGGTGCATTTGCTGTAACATCTGATGCTTTGGTGCTCTCAGGCAGTGCTGTTGAAAACAATGACTTCAGCTGACACTGCACACAGATTTGAGGTTCGATCTCCATATTCACATGAGAAAAGATTTGGTAATAGATAGTTTTTTATATTAAATAACTCTCTTTATATATATATCCCCTCTTTTTCAGAAATTTGAAATCAATAAGAACCATTCAGGTGGGCAGAACCTGCCCTAGATCTGTAAAAGACTCCAGCTCAGTCTCCCTCTACCTAATTCAGGGAGCAGAGGACTTCTGTTTTCTATATCCTCATTTATCAATCACGACTCCTCAGCTGGAGAGATCTTCTCAAATGAACTAGTTTGAACATTTCTGTTAGCAGTTTCAGGCCAATTAAATGCATTTTCCAAATGAAAGTATTTTTAGCTGGAAATGCCAACTATCTATTACTGTTCATTTCATTAGTAGAATTTCCTAACCGTTCAGCAGATACATCTGAATCAGCAATTTACAAAGTCTCTTTGAAGAGCAACAAGAAATTTGCCGCCCAAGACAGGATATGTATTTGACATTTGCTCTCTTCACCTTGCTTTAGGAGGACTCCTTATTGTGAAATATATTAAAACCAAAATGCCTCATATCACCCCATGGTGCAGATAGACCATCACCATTTTCATCCAAGGAAGCTCAGTGTGTTGCCAGTAAATCTGTTTCCTGTCATCGTTCTGTCCTTTCGCGTGAGAGTAGCTCTGACCACTCCTGCCAGACACGACATGATTATTTCAGCTTTGGCAGGCTCTGTTTCAGTGCTGGTCAGGAAGCACGCTTCCTTGCATGCCACTGCACAGCTGCCTGACTCCTTGTTCACTGAGATCCTTTAAACCCATTTTTAAGTGTCCGTTGTCCCATTAGCTTCACTGGCTTGAAATTTTAAAGCTGTCTCAGTCCTCACACAAGTCCATGTTTAAGTGATTCATGAAGTCAGTAGTAAACTTTAATCTGAAAACCTGTCAAATGCACGGGATTGACTAATGTGACATAGCGGTTTAATCTGGCTCCACAAATGGTACACTCACGTATTTTAACAACTTGATCTGATTTATTATTGCAAACAGAATAAAGTCCAAAGTAGTACATATGAACTGTGTATGTGGATGTGTTGCAGGGTTTACAAGAGCTAGCCACACAAAGCAGGGAACAGTCAGGAGCCCTAAAAGTCAGCAGAGAGAGTTCAGAGATTAAAATGTAAATAATGATAGAGAACCATTCAGAATTTTTTCCCAAGCTACACAAAGAGCTGCAAATCAGAAGCAGATCATGCTAGTCAAGAAACTTAGATTTGCCTGAGTATATTCAGAAAAAATGAGGAGTTATCGGTGCATTACTAAATAAAATGACAAAATTAAGAAATGCCTTAAAGACAGGGTGGGGTGTACATGAGATTAGTATTCTGTGATCCAGTCATAGCATAAAATGACATTGAAATATTTCTATTCCAACAGCTCCTAATTGTATATGACTACTTAAGTAGTCTTTGTGCAATTAACAAGTCCAAGTACCTTACGTCTAAGAGCTTTAAAATGCTGATGAGTTCTCTATATTACTGTTGTTGATTGTCAGGACATCTTGACCATTGGGGAGCGTGAGAGGTCTGGAGGGATGCAATATGCTAGTATATAAAGGAGGTAAAAAAATACAAATGAGTAGACAATTTGTTACCGGTTTCTACTAGATTCTGGCAAGCGAAACATTTTTTTTTTAATAGGTTACATGAAATGTGATAGACGCACAGGAATAATAAAGGAAATCTAGGCCTGAAAGAAGGACTCTATATTAGCAGCAATTAATCAACTGGAAGCAATGAATCAGAAAAGCTATTTTGAGGCCACAACTACTGAATATCTGAATACAAGCTCCCAGTGTGATATTGCTAAAATATTTGATACATATGAAAGAAATATTGAGTAGGGATTCAGAGTTTCAGATCCTTTTGTTACATCTAAAAAAATCAATTAGTACTACAAAATTATGTTAATTAACTGGAAGTGGCTCTGAAGAGAAAGAATGCTTACAAGCTAAGGAAACTTTGAGAAAGACTCAAAAACACTTCTGAGTGAAGAAGCAGAGCATTTTGAGGAACAGTATGATCAGCATAAACCCCAGCAAAGGGAGCATAAAATCAGTAGTATGAAGGTCTGCAACTAAATACTGACAAAATCTCTGTGGCTGGACGTTTGGCAGGTGCGGGGTTTTTATTTCATTTTTGACAAGAGTATAATTAACTAAGAAAGAAACATACCATGATGCTTTCTGAACATTTTAAAATTAATTCTGGGCTAAAAAAAAAAGAAAAAAAGAATGAACACTGTAAATCTCATAACAAAATAACAAGAGGCAGATCTGTGAAATAAAAACCTGCAAATTAATACCAAAACAAAAATATGGGAACTAGACAACCTTATTTTTTCCCCTAAAAATCCCTTCAGAGCCAGACTCCATGTACAGAAAACCAGAAATCATATCCTTTGAAACAAGTCCCTAATATACTCAGGAAAACCTTTTTCCCAATTACTGAACAACTTTTTGACATGAAGCTCCCCAGCTAGCACCATAAATTGCAATATAAAATACCAAGAGCAGTCAAGCACTGAAAAGTTCAGATGAGAAGCTGTGGCTTCTGCCACAGCCTGGCTTTTTCTCAGGGCCTTGACACCATGCTCTTGAGCAAAACATGCAAACATACACATAGAGGGGTACGTCAGAGCCTCAAAATACCTGGCAAGACAGCCTCACTCATTATTTGTTCAGTGTTCAAAGATGCTAAGTTTTTGCTCAGGGCAGGCTGCCAACTGATTTAAACCAAGTTACACTACAGATGAGTTCAAGTGATATTTCCTGCTTGAAACACAATCATTTAAAAATAATAAATTTTTAAGACCACATTGCTGTAAATACCGTAAGTTAATGCATTTAATAGCTGAAAAGAACTGTCACCACCATACCATACAACCTTCTCCATGACAAGGCTCAAAATATTTTATTTTCAGTGCAATCATTTGCACCAAGCTACTTAGTACAAAGTACTCAGTTCTTTTTTAATGAGAACGCATTATTGTGCTAAGATTGATATTTTTTCATTATCTCTTGGATATACCTACAGGAAATAAAACCGCTGAAGCTGGTGGGACTTGTACAAGCATCCTATTCTCCTTTACACAACACATCACTACTTCTTGCCTGGGCTTTGTTCTGAATGGCCTCAAATGCTCAGAGCAAAACATGGGTTGAGATCAATGAAGGAGAGTTGATTTCCTGTCAGGAGGGCTCTGTACTGCTGCACACCTCACTGAGCACAAATTAATACTAAGAGATGTTAAAACTCCAGCTCAAGAAACCTATAGTTAGAGTTCTGAACTCATGTGCCTTATACCTGTAATTTGCATGTTTCATTAACATCAGATCACTTGTTGATGAAATATTTTCCTACTGATTACAGGATTACGCAACAAAGGTAGATAGAAGAGGGCAGAGCCATAGACAGCATACCTCAATTGCGTAGTGAAATGAGAGAAACAAAAAATAAGCCTCTCGGCTCTCGTGCCACCTTCTTTTTATCATTTTTGTCTCATTCTCTCAGTTTTATTGAAAATTTATGAATTTCCATACCATAATTCTCTCTGATTCATCACTAAATCCCATTTTCCTCTTCTACTTTAAAAAAGTTTATCAGTTTCATTTCCCTCTTGAAAGCTAGCCGCATTTATTTCTGACATGCTTGTACTTATTTTCCTGAAGTTGCCTGGTTGTCCTCATTTAATAGAAGCTGATCTTTCTACATTTTTCCTTTTTTAAATATCAACTCATTTACCTCAAAAACAATCACATGAGCACTCATTATTAATTGGACTGCAGAGGCATTAATGGATTTTATTCCTGTTAATAATATTTTTCCATTTTATTTCACCCACTTGAACAACAGCAGCACCCTGCAGTACAAATACTGAGCTAGAATTCTACAGAAACACTGTTTCATACTTTGATGCTTGTGTACAGCAGAACACTGCCTT
Source organism: Neomorphus geoffroyi (assembly GCA_033558235.1). Lineage (NCBI taxonomy): Eukaryota > Metazoa > Chordata > Aves > Cuculiformes > Neomorphidae > Neomorphus > Neomorphus geoffroyi. Next base: position 31,836,754 of record JAUMJM010000004.1, read on the forward strand.
TAATCATGTTGAAGGGAATCTTACCTTCTTGGTTTGCCCTCATGTTTTGAACTGAATGCACGTTCTCAGTTCTCCTGCAAAAGTTGAGTTCACAGCACCATAGAATGACTGAGGTGGGAAGTGAACCCAGAGGCCTTACACCTAACGGAAATTCAACCACTGAGCCCGCATAACCCTCTAGTCCTATACTTCTGATCAACCAGGGTCACTGAGACCCAGCTATCCTGGGTCCATATGTCCATGTGGCTTTTGAATATCTCCAGGGAGGGCAACTCCAGCACTTCTCTGGGCAACCTGTACCAGTGCTCGGTCACCCTCATAGTGAAAGTGTTTCTGAATTTCAGCTGGAACCTCCTGTATTTCAGTTTGTGCCCACTGTCTCTGGTCTGGCCACTGAACGCCTCTGAAAAAAAAGCCTGGCTTCATCTTCTTTGCATCTTTCCTTCAGATATTTATTTTATATCCATTGATGAGATCCCCGAATCGTCTTTTCTCCAGCCTGAACGCTCCTAGCTCTCTCAGCCTTTCATAGAATAATAGAATTGTTTGCTTGGAAAAGACCTCTGAGATGATTGAGTCCAATTGTACCTGTCCATTACTAAACCACATCCCTGAACACCTCGTCTACCTGTCTTTTAAACACCTCCAGGGATGGTGACTCAACCACTTCCCTGGGCAGCTGTTCCAGTGCCTTTCCTCATAGGAGAGATGTTTTAGTCCCTCAATCATCTTCATGGCTCTTTGCTGGACTCTCTTCAATATGTCAATGTCTCTCTTGTACTTGAGACCCCAGAACTGGACCCAGTACTCCAAGTGTGGCCGCCTCACCAGTGCTGAGTAGAGGGGAAGGTTCACCTGCCTTAACTTGCTGGCCGTACTTTGCTTAATAGAACCCAGGATACAAGTATCCTTCTTTGTGACAAGGATAGAGTGTTGGCTCACAGTCAATTTTGTATCCAACCTGGATCCCCAGGGCCTGTTCTGCGAAGGTGCTTTCCAGTCGAGTTGCTCCCAGCTTGTACTAGTGTGGGGTTTTTTTCCTGTCCCCATGCAGGACGTTGCACTTCTCCTCACCAAATTTCATGAGGTTCCTGCCAGCCCATTTCTCCAGCCTGTCGAGGTCCCTCTGGGTGGCAGCACCACCCTCTGGTGTATCAGCTACTCCGCCCTTTTGTGTCATCAGAAAACTTCCTGAGGGTGCACTCTCATGGGCCTCATTCAACACTGGGTCCACATTTTTTCTAGCTTTCCTTTAGTTACTTATGTACTTATAGAGGTCCTTCTTGTTGTCTTTGACATCTCTTGCCAGATTCTATTCCATTTGGTCTTCAGCTTTCCTAACAGCATCTCTACATGCTTGGGTAGAGTCTCTGTATTCTTTTCAGATTGCCTGTCCCTGCTTTTCTTCCTTATGCTTTCTTTTTGTGTTTAAGTTTATCCAGGAGCTCCTTGTTCATCCACATCGGTGTCCTGGCATTTTTGCCTAATTTCCTAATTATTGGGATGTACTGCTCTTGAGATTGGAAGAGGTGATTTTGAATACTAACCAGTTTTCTTCGGGCACTTTTTCCTTCAGGGTATTATCCCATGGGATTCTTCTGAGCATGTATTTGAAGAGGCCAAAGTCTGCTTTCCCAAAGTCCAGCACTGCAAGCTTGCATTTTGCCCTACTCCTTGCCCACAGGATCCTGAACTCCACCATCTCATGGTGCAGTCTTTGACCTTATCAATCCAAACAAAATCCTTCTTGTTATTGAGTATGAGGTCCACCACAACACCCTTTCCTCATTGGCTCCTCTATTGATTGGAAAGGAAGTTATCATTTATGTTTCCCAGAACCCTCCTGGATTGCTTATGGCGTTGTGTTGTCTGAGATCAGCGAAGTTCACCCTGTCTTTGGTTTTTCCTCGTTTTGATTTATAGAAGGGAACCACAAGTGTAGTGTTAATTCCCAGAAGTTTCAGGGGAGCCAGACAAATGGAAAGGGAAGTGCACAAAAGAGCCTTTTGTTTGCTGTTTAACACTCCATTTGTCAGGCACAACCCAAGAAGCAATAAGCAAAAACAATGGGCTTTCCAGTTCGCTTTGGTTTTGCCTCTTGCTTTTTTAAGTCCACACGTAAACGAATAAGACATTTTATACAGAATTAACAACAAACTTTGGTCTATATTCTAATTTTAAATATACTGAATGGTGTTCTACTCAGCCACAGAAGTAGTTCTCAGCCTCCCTTTTGGAACAATTTTAGAGAATTACGCTGTATCTTATGCTTGCTTCAGGAGTACTACACACCACCCTGATGTGCCTGGGATCAAACAGTCTACTGCAAAGCACTTTTACATTACCTATCATTGAAAAAGAAAAGAATATCTTACAAACAATTCAATCCCATGATTTGGGCAGCTACAAACAACATTCAATATTTAAATCCTCCAGAATCTGACACAGATCCTCTTCCTTCCAAAGCCTGTGACTGATATTAATGGCTAATTCTTACCTCTCAAGGAAGGAAATGAAATTTCAGTTGGCAATGCCATGTGAGTCAGAGATTTTAAACTCTCTTGTACAAAATAAATTGATGATGTCAGCTGAGATATTTTCACACAGGCAGTGCTATCTTTCCTCCTTTTCAGAACAAGGACTGATAGTTGTGTTGAGACTTAGCCCTTTGTCTTGTCCACGGATAACAGGCCTTTCTAAATAACATGCCTCTTGCTGTGTATGAATAGAGAATCAGTTCCAACGCATTGAAACATTTTCAGTAGAGATGTTGATGGACGTATTCCTGGAACACAGAAGAAACCAGAAAAACTCATTGCTTCCTACATAGGTAGGTACCAAAGAAGTCCATCAGCTGGATGCAAAAGGAAGGTGTGGAGAAACCACAAAGGGAAGAACAGGCATTTATTTAAGAAGGGAAATAAAGCGAGTGAGCTGACATCCTGAGAAAGAAGGGATAAGCAAGCTCAACAGCAGTGCTTTTGTCTTCCCTCATACCTTGCCTTTCCAAACAACACAGTTCTGCTTAGCAGAAATTTTCTTTATCCCTTCCTTCCTATCTGCTCCTTGCAATTTGATCCCCAGTACTTCCCATGCACCTTTTAATTTTAGCCCTCTTTTCTATTGCTCATCTTCCTCACCCCATTTCATTTGCTTCCCATAAATACTCATCCCTGCAAATTTCCCAGCAGCCCTGCAGGACTGCATATCTGCGAGATGCTCTGGTTTTGGGTGGTCTCACAGCCTCTGGAGAAAACTGCCTGCAGGCAGAAACAGCCTTCCATGAGCTTTATGCTCTCACTGACTGCGTTCCTGTCTCAGCTTTCCCAAGTCGTTCCCACAGGTTCACTTGGGAAGCATTTCTTATCTCATAGTTTCTATTTCCCCAGTTCCTTCCTTCCTGCAGAATATTTCTCTTGTCGTATCAATACCATGAAATATCTTAAGACTTGTTTTTCATGGATGTGCTGGTGCTACCCATGTTGCCTTATTTATTGTACCTGCTAGATGAAAAGCAAGACACACACAAGCAGACATCTTTCCTCAAATGCTGGTCAGCTCTTACGACACATAAGCCTCAGTGAGGCTGATCCCACCATGCTGACACTATAGGGAGGAAATCAGTGCCTTTGGGACCCTGGGTGTTTGTGGCCTGGTTTAAGGTCTTCATAATATGGAAATAAAACAGACAAGATTTAATAGGCAAAACAAGTGTGCTTTAAAGTCTTGCAACAGCTACTCTACCTCCTTTTCCACTGAGCTTTCTGTCACCTCCATAAAACCTTTGCAATGTATTCAAAGTGTGACTGCTTGATTGTTCATCGACTCCTACACAACGAACGTTTTCATTTCTGTATTAAAAAGGCATTATGCTTTTCCCTTGAACGCATCTCACCTAAAGGGATTTCACCAGTTTTAAAAAGAAAGGTACATATGTGACAACAGCCATTCTGCACTTTATAAAAGCCTTTACAGTATTGCTGACCTCAAGTTTTAAACTATCACATGCAAAACCTTAGAAGATATGATTTCAAAATAAAATTGATTTGTCATTCTTGTATCTGTCATTCTCATTTGTCTTCTTCTGAGCTCACAGGCTAGAGTAAAACCAAAGAGGGAAGATTTTTTTTTCACAGCAGCAGCAACAGAACGGGTTAGAGTCATTTTATTCCTAGGGACAAATTAGGTTCTCATGTATTCGCATAAGATCAGGAGATCATCAATTTAACTGAATGAAAAATAACAAGAACTAAGAACTCTGCCTTTTCCTGTTACTGCACAAGTTTTTGCTCTCTCCTACTTGCGTGTGAAGTACCTAATAAACCAAGAGGTGACTTTCATCACACTAGCAAAAACATTGTCTTTTTTATATTTAGGCAACTTGAATGCATGAGGAATCCCACCCCCCTCCCAAAGACTGCAGTGTTGCAGTGTCCCTTTTCCCTCTAGTTCTCCTCAAATCAATCTTAGAACCTCCTTACAATTTAAAAATATTGGCCTTTTTATCAAAAAGGCAAACTTCTCATAATGAAGTTTTTCTTTCCAAGTTTTTTTCCATAACTTTTCCACTCAGATGTTTTCACTGTCCTACCTCTCTAGAGGAAAAAAGGCTAGACAATTCTACTCCTAACGGTGCCACTATCAAGAGCTGCCCAACCATTGCCACCCAGGTATAATGGTGTACACACCTCATCTTGGTCCAAGATGACTCACATGTGCCAAGCTATTGCTGTTTCCATTTAAACACAATCATTATTTTGGACCTGCATGTTATTGACAAAAGCTTGCCCTACTATTAGTCAGGAACCAAGCTCCCCAGGGAACTCAGGAACTGTAAATCAGTTTATTGCAGCTTATCTGTTACTTACACCAGTTTTAGATTCCTTTGTTCAGGTCAAATATGTTCCAGTGGGCTTTTTTACATAGTTCAATTGATTTTGTGGCATACACCTCCCCCTCTAAAAAATAAAAAGCTATTGGAGGAAAAAGAGGCTTTGTTTCCTTAATTTCATGGGAACCCCTACAGCTTCCAGTTCCCAAGATACGATGGGAGTGTGACATTGCCATTGTTGTGTGTTAGTATTCTTACTGGAGTGTAAATCCCAAGGGACTAAATTCCCCTATTCCAGGGACCTGTAACAGCAGAGGAAATTGCCACTTTTATTCTCATTTCTTTCAAAAGCCCATCAGCACTATCGTAGCTACTGGAAAGGATCATTTCGACTTTTTCAGTATCTTTCCCTTTGGTATTGCAGGAGTAACGGTGAAACATTTTCTGTCGGTGTCGAATACCCTCCCCCATGATGAGGGACATAATATGAACAGACACAGACCTTTACCACCTCAGAAGATAAATAAGCGTTCTCAATCTTGTAGCTTTGGTCTTCTTACCCTGTATCAAAAGAAAACAAAGGCAAAAAAGTAGCTCATGTGGCTACTCATGACCAAAACAACAAACATTGCGGTGGCTTTGTTCCCTGCTGTGGCTGGTCCATTCATGATGATGACATTAAACTTGTGTTGTCAAGTCTGAGAAGAGGCTTTCTTATCTTCAAGTGTTGGCTTATTTCTTTGTAGTCTTTGCTTTCATTTTTGTTGATGACTCAGATGTTATTCCTTTAGTGGCGACACCTGTGTGCAATTTGAAGGGGTACATGCAGTGATCACTCATCAGAAATTAAGCTATTATTTGCTCATTTGCAGTTCAAAAAGTTTTTAAGTGACTTTACTTTTAGATAGGATTGAGTTTTAAGAAGTCAGAGTTTCATTATTAAGTGACCGAAAAAGCCATAACACTAAATTTGTAGAAATAGCAGAAGAAGCAATCAATTTCATCAATTGACAATAGCAATAGACCATTTAACTTCAATTTAGTTCTCCTCCCCAAATTCTTCAACTTTTAAAAAGAGAAAATAAAAAAATCACAAAGTTACTCATACTTAAGGCTCATGCTAAATGTTTCATTTTCGGGTAACTGAAGTAACAATTTCTCATTTTAGAAAACTATTTTTCAGCCTAGGAATGATTGTTTTCTAAACCAGATAACTAACGCTATGATTAGCCAAGTAACTCCCATCTAAAACACACAGCAAGTTTGCTCTTTCCAGTAAGCACATGCATTTCATGTGTTCTGAAATAGGTCTGTTCAATAAAACTAATGCAAGTCAAAGCCCTCAGATCTTAGCTGCCTTATCAAAATGGATGTGAATTTCCATCTTTCCACCCCCTCCACAACCTTTTCTTCAGACAGGTACAGACTAGTGACATGTGAGGCCACTGAATACCACAGATATTCCCTCACTACCTGACTGAATGACACCGGACAATAATTACTGTTTATAGCTATGCTTCCTAGCCCGAGACCACCTGCCCTTAGAGAGCGTTAGATGTTTTCTATCAGCTTTTCCACATCTCTTAGTCTCCTCAAATTGACAGGTTGAACTGATCTTTTTCACTTATCTTGTAAGTGTTTTTAATAAAAACCTGTTTGAGATATTCCATTATTTAATTTAGAAACCACAACAGTTTCACCTGTTTTGAGTAGTTTTAGGTAGATACTGAAACAACACTAATCTTAGTTTTCTGGAAATTTCCCAATATGTGGATGAAGTACAATTTAAGTCCTTCTTCATGAGCAACTAAACTGATGTTTAGATTATTCCATACACTTACTGTGCTCAGGATATTGCTCAAGCACGTGTAGGAATTATGCATAATTTACTCACCTAGGACACTGTGATGCTTCTCTCCCCCCAAAATGCTTTAGTATGCAGTGACCTACATTTTATATACTTCCTCTGTTCAGAGATAAACCTCCAGCTACACCAGTAAGGATGAAAGGTTTTCCTGACACTGTATTGACATTCTCTCTATCAGAAGGAACACCACATAATTACTTTTTCCATCTCACCTGAAAATGGAACCATTATTTGACTGAAGTACAAAAGGCTAGATGGCACTTGTCTCAGTTCCAGAAAAAGTTTCTGAAAAATAGAAGCATATAGTATTTTGAAAACACAAACTGCTTTGCAGCAAACCCTCAGATATGGCAATCTCCATTACAAATTCAAATATTCAGAATGCAGACTTCAAAACATTTGATCAAATAGTTTCATTAATTTCATTATATCTTAAAAAAACACACAGAAAGACACTACTTTGAACATTTAATTTCAGTAACAAACCTGAAGGCCTGATATACTTAGCATGTCCTCACCTCAAAAGTAACAACTCAAAGACAAGGAGGTGCTTTAACTAATACCTTTACACAGCAGCACTTAAGTATCTGATTTACCCCAGGAGATCTGGTTTTATTTAACTATTTTCACTAAAGCAGTACTAACTTCAAAGGAGTGATTCGGGTAGGTTAGCTGAATTAGCTCGTCAGTGCTTTTCAATGAGGAGCAATATGAAGAATTTACCAGCATGTGATAGTTAAAGAATTTCTTCTTGTTGTGCTTTCACAGCTCTAGCAAAGATTAAAAAAGCAGCAATGAAACACAACAATAAACTCCAATGCACTCATAGAAGTTTTCATCTATAAAAGTTACAAGTCCCATTTTGGGGACATAATCATTATTTAAGCTTTATTTTTCTTTTTTTTCTGGTTTTCAATTTTATTTTAAATTGAGTATTCATAAAAGGAATTTATAACAACTTTTATCTACTAAAACGAACTATGAGAAGATATTTCTTGTCTAAAATTATTCATCCAGTTATAAGTATGGCAAGTGCTAAAGTATAGGAGAGGAAACCAAGGAAGAAAAGAAGGAACAGAGGAAATTATGAAGGACCACAATATTATGCATGTTGAAACCAAAGAAAGCACCCATGCTGACAGTAGTGAATTAATAAAACTTACATGAGGCTCCTCTACCTCTAAAATGAGCAGGGTCACATGAAAAATAAGACATCTACTTATTGTAAATCAATTTAGAAATTTCCCTTTTTTAATAAGAAACATTTTCCTATGGCTATGAAAGGACTTCTCAGATTATATCAACTGGACCTTAAATAATGAGCCATCTGAAGTATCTAACTCCTACAAGTCCCTGCTCTGAGTCAATAAAACACATGCAATTCTTTTGAAATCATTGGCTATTTGTGTACATGGCACAGCTATAACTTTTCAGGATTTGCGATGGCTTAATTCAGACGTTAATCACGTAATAATTTCACAAATAATGTTGTCAAATAGTACCTAACCATGATTAGTAGCTAGTCCAAATTGAAGAAATCTTTGCCTATTTACATAAAGAAAACAAATAATTAAATATAAATTAAATACAAACGCGTATGTTTTAATATCACAACTCGTTCTCAGCAAAAGCCAATTTTCCTCATCCTCATCTAAAAAAGTTACACAAATATAAAACCTGTAGAGCGAAATATCACCAGCAAATGACTGTTTGTGTAAATAGCTGAGAAAAGCTTGATGGCAACAAAGAAAGGATAAATGGTGCATATAGAGTTGTTGCCAGTTGCTATACAGGTTTGACTAAACTTTGGTAAAGAAATGAAACTCCAGGAAGAGCCAAAAGGGTAGAAGATAAATGCTTTAAATAAAGTGTCACAAAACTGCAACAGGCATAAATTGTTTTGAGTCTGGGATTTCTGGCACATTTTAGAGGACCTCTTCTGAGAGTGTCACATGTAACTGATTTCAAAACTATGGGAGGGAAGCACATGCTCCCACTGGCAGGATGGCACATCAACTGCGTCCTGGAAAAATCTGAAACCTTCATGGTGAAGCCCATAGATTTTTTGCCAATTCTATCATTTCTTTTCTAAAAGCACAAAGTGGCAGAGGTAATCTAGCAGTTAAGTGAATCAGAGACCAGCACAGAGTACAAACTGTTCTGGTTTGAAGAGTTACATAAAGATTGGAAAGGGATATATTGGATATATTTCGTCTCTATTCATCCACCTTTTCCATTTCCTTCAGTGATTAAATTATTGCTTACTGCACACTGACACAAGAAAATGTGAGAAATTATAACTGCTTGTTAAGGGGCTGATGAACTTACATAGGCACCGAAGAGGCACACACAACTGCACTAGCTAAGTCACCAGCTGTAGAACTTGTCCCTTTCTGTAAGACTTTCATAACTTGATTTATCAGATACTCAGGGTTTCACCGGCTTGCAAGACTGGACTACAAGATCTGTTTTTTCGCATTCTGTTTTGTGGAAAAGGGACAGAAAGGCAGCTTATTTCCCTCTTTTTCCATTTCAAGGCTTTGATTCACTACGATGTAAACACAGAACAGCTTCATATACCCAAAAGATTACCAAATGCCAACGGATGAAGCAAGAAAGATCTGAATGGTCTGACTCACTAGGGACTTGCTGAGACCCTTGAGACCTAATCACGGGGAAATTAAACTACTCTTTATAAACATTTCCCTCTTGCATTAGTGAGAAAGGAGAAGCCAGCTGGCTTCCCATACATGCGATCAACAGGCTGGGTACACACGCTTGGTTATTTGTTCATTGACAGTACAGCACTAACAATGTAATGTGATGCAATTTATTTGCTTACTGTATTTATATATATATCCACTTATCCAGTGCATGGAGCTCTGAATTTTGTTCAAGGTACAAGGTAGCCATTGCAGGCTTAAAAGCATGAACTTTGCTTTAGCAAAGTTAAATTCTGGACTTAAAATGTGAATGCGGAAAATAGGAATTTTAGTTTTAATAGTCACTACAATTCTTGAATATATTTAGGGAATGTTTAGGAACTATAAATTAGAAAGCACAAAGAATTTGGTCAAGATTGCTTCCATTTTAAAATTAGGCTTCCATATTAAAAGCAGCTTCTAATACTTCTAATATGTCCATGCCTTTTTTTTTTTTTTTTTTCTGCCAGACTCATCAGGGAAGTTTCAAGCTGGTCAAATCCTTGAACAGGAGAGGATATGTCATTTCGACTAGACATACACTTTCATCCAAATAGAAAGTGGTACTCAGAAAACCAGGATTCCTCTTATGCCAATCCAATTCCTGTACTAGTCTGAAGTAGTAATGATCATCTAAGATGAGGATATACAGAAAATTTTCCATTCTCTTCAGTGAACAATTTGGATTGAGCCTAAATAAGAAGGTCTTAAAATAGTCTGATTTGAGTATGTCATGTGTACAGACATGTACAGACAGCTGGCTTCACATACTGCTGGGAGGCTAGTCAGATTTCCATCACAATGTAAAAGCTAAATCAAGTTGGAGCCGCTACAGACTCTAACCAAATCCTGAAACATCCACATTTACTGTAAATCCGGTTGTCACCTATGGCAAAGTAATGACTTCATAGTGTCACACTTTTACTGGAAAAAGGAAAAAGCGAAATAGGACTACAAGTGTAGTCACGTGAAATTGTGCCGCCCAGGAAGAACATGATGGAAACCTCTACAGATGCAGCTGGAAGTATGTGAGTTTGTGCTATAAGAAACTGAATTGGGTGCTTTCTTACACAACCTACTCCTCACGTAACATAGAATACATTGGTTTATTCTGTGAGTCTGAGCCAAATTATCAGAATGTGATTTGGTCTTTACATAGTCTTCTTTGTTCTTCATCTCCTATGAAATGAACTCAACTCAAAGACTTCTTGACGTCAGTTAATATTTTCTTTCACTAGATCTTCCAACACAATTTCACATTTTCATCTTCAGTTTTGCAAGGAGCTTCCTTTTAAAGAAAAAGAGGGAGACACAGAGCACATATCGCACGGCATTGCTTTGCTTCTAGCAGTAAAAACAATAACTGTAATTCACTGTCACACAGTGCAGTAGGAATATAGCCATTTCATTATTCTATATCAGGTGATGTCTGACTAAGAATTATTTTGCCCAGTCCATGATGGAAATGCTGTTTTAGTTCAGAAGACTTCGTTCTCGTTCACATCTTTCTTGAAACAGAACAACAGTGTGGCTGATCCTTATCTTTGCAGTATTTGTTTGAGAGAACAATGTCAATCTAACTTGGTTATACTGCAGGGAGCAATAAAAAAAGAAAGTAGTTGTTTGAGTCTGATAAGGGAGATATTATATTGAAATAATAGTTCTTTGGTTTGCTTACTTCCCTGCTAACTCCATTACGAAATAAAAAAACTTCCCCCTTGTGGTAAACTAGCACAGACTCCTGTGGGCAGCCCGCTGCCAACTGCAAGTCTGGCTTTTTGAAGAGATTAGAGTATCAGACATAGGGAAGAAATGAGTATTTTGTATAGGGTTTCAATCAAATGAGATGTTGTTATCGTTAGCCGTAGAAGAACTATACTTAAGGCACCGAATAAAGCTGAAATGATTCAATTCTACTGGAGGTTTAATCATTTTAGAGATAGTTTTCATACTGAGATAGGGGCCTTGTTTCTTTTCTACCTTTGTGTGAAAAGAAAACAAGTAAGTTTTTTATTAGCCTCTATAAGTATTGATTTCCTTTTCTTTTTTGACATGTTTCCTTACAGCCACAGAGCTGTCCTTTCCATTTTAATGAAACACATTGGAAATTTATTGTGGCAATGTCATTGTACCATTGCACACAAGAATTTTTTTGTGCTTTTATTCTGAACCTCTTGGGGTTTATAGATTAGTTATAAACACTTGTTTTGCAACCTTCATATTCCCTAAAGTGACTGAATAACTATGGGATACTCTCTGTGATTGTGTTGGAGTTAAGTGTATACAGAAAGTCTGGAAGGTTCACAACAGACACATATATGAGCATTTTTCCTATTTGGAACAGAAATTAACAGCTCTAGTACACTCAGGTTCAGAGGGATCATCTACATATCCAGAACCACGTATTAACCATGGGATAAAGTGTTTTTTTACAAACAAGTGCTTCAGTCATTTAAAAATACTTGTGTCACTTAGTTTAGAAGAACCTAAAGTAGAATTTGTCCCAGGATCACACAGTCATCATGAGACTTTTTAATAGTCTTCCTGCAAATTACTGAGCTAAGGCGTTACTTCATTTATATTGTAGGCTTCTATAAACTGCACTAATTCTTCTTTAATAATATCTTTAATATTGTTTTCCATTGCTTTTACATTGTTGCCATATGGTCACATACTCCATAATGAGATGACATGTAATACATTATTATTTCTATGATCTAATAGGCTTGATCTGGGTTTTTCTTGCTGCTCTTAACTTGGGCTCTTTCCATTGCTCTTCTTCTAACCTAACAATGTTCTTTATATGTGTATTTGCAATGATAATGCCATCACTTATACCTATACATTTGCAGCTCAACCAAACTTTCCCCACTCTTTACAGGTTGCTGAAACCTTTCCCTAGGAAACTTAATTCTAAAGCAGACAGCAATTTATGATAAGGGTACGTAGTTCCGTGGCCTCCTCATCTATTCTGACTTAATATCCATCCCTCTCATATTTTCAGGGAACAGACGAAACCACTTCTGAAAAAAAGAGTGTACCTTTAGCAGATTTGCTGATGACACAAAATGTGGAGGAGTAGCTAATACACTAGAAGGCTGTGTGAGACCTGGACAGGCTGGAGAGCTGGGCAGAGAAGAATCTAATGAAGTTGAACAAAGGCAAGTGTAGTGCCCTGCACCTCAGGAGGAATTACCCCATGTACCACCACAGGTTAGGGGTTGACCTCCTGGAAAGCAGCTCTGTGGAGAAGGACCTGGAAGTCCTATGGACAATAAGCTAAACTTGAGCCAGAAATGTGCCCTCATGGCCAAGAAGGCCAATGCTGTTCTGGGGTGCATTAAGAGTGGGGCCAGCAGGTCAAGGGGGGGTATCCTCCCACTCTACTCTTCCCTAGTGAGGCCACATCTGGAATATTGTGTCCGGTTCTGGGCTCATCAGTTCAAGACAAGGAACTACTGGCAGAGCCCAGAGGAGGGCCACGAAGATGTTTAGGGGACTGGAGCATCTCATGAGAAGAGACAGAGAACTGGGTTTTTTAAGCCTGAAGAAGAGAAGACTGAGAGGAGATCTTATCATTGCTGTCGTGGTTTAGCTCTGACTCAGCTAAATTTTCAGCAGCTAAAGTCATGCAGTTGTGCTCCGAAATTCCACTCCCTCACCCCCAGAGGAAAGGAAGAGGAGAGTAAGAGGAAAAAAGCTTGCAGATTAGACATTAAAGCTACAGCTTTAATGAAATGATAATAATAAAAATAGTAATAATGATTAAAATAATTAGACAATAATGAAATATGTACAAATATCTGAGATCACACCCCCACCCCGTCCCTCAATGACTATACATCACCATAAATGCTGTAGAGGAGACACAAGGGACTGAATGGATTCACAGCTAGGAGAGAGCTGAACTCCGGAACTGAATTCAGGGATGCATGGATCCAGGGTCAGAAACCATCAGACAAATGAGGTCCTCGCTGGATGTCGGCCATCACGGAAGAAAACGAGACCCTTGTGATCTCTCAGGTTTTATATCAAGTATTATGTATATGGGACAGAATTCTCTGTCAGTCAGTTTGGGGTCACCTGTCCTGTCTGTCCCTCTCTGCAGGTGTGGCCTTTTTTGCTAGCTTGAGAATGGCCTTGGTTACTAGAGGAATAAGTGTTAACAATGGCCTTTCTGCATATGAATGTTCCATGTAATCACTGCTAGGGAGAAACTGTCTGAAAAACCCGCAGTTACTTTAGACTAAGGCGGAGCCAGAGTCACTCCAATCAACTCAAACCATAACAAATGCTTATAAATATGCAAGAGGATGTGGGCAGACTCTTTGCAGTTGTCCCTGGTGACAGCACAATGGGCAACAGATGTAAACTGGATTACTGGATGTTCCATCTCATGTTGGAAGGAAAAATGTCCTTATTGAGGCTGCCCAGAGAGGCTGTGGAATCTCCTTCTCTGGAGGTATTCAAAACCTACCCGGCCACATTCAAGTGCAAACTGCTCTAGGTGAATCTGCTGTAGCAGAGAGGTTGGACTAGATATTCTCCAGAGGTCCCTTCCAACTCCTGTCATTCTGTGATTCTGAGATTCTGATATTCTGTGAAAACTGACCTGTAGATTATATAGTGGTATAGTAATGTCATGAGCAAAAAAACATTATACTGAAACATCTGAGAATCACTCAAATGAAAAAGAACCTGGACTTTTAATGACCGATACAATCAGATAATTTTATTCCTGTAATGGCTTGAAGTTACTAAAGCTTTAGATCTTTTTCCAAGCTTTACCCTGTAAAATGCTGAGTGTATTTAAGAAATGCCAAATAGTAGAATGTTATTTTAAAGTCAGATGAAAGTGAGACAGAATTAGACCGTCCAAGGAAAGTTTTGTGTTCCTTACATAACTCTCTGAATCCATACAGACAAGAGCAAAATACAGCTGTTCTCACTTGGTGGACCACCTTGGTAGACAGGCCTAGAAAATCAGAGCGTGGTCTTTGGGTAAGCAGAGGAGAAGACAAATGAATGTGAAACTTATTAGAAACACAGTCAGCAAGACTACATTGCCTGAAGTTTATTCATCAAATTGAAAGCTAACTAACTAAAAGAAGCTGAATTAGAATGTAAAGAGCGTGCCTGTGTTCCAGATGGAATGAAAACATTGGGAACAGTAGAACAGAGGAAAACTTTGCAAAGTTGAAAGATCAGTTGAAATATAAATGAACACTTGATGGAATGTGGTCCAGGTAATACAAGAACACCAGAGCAAGGCTCAAGATGCTTGATTCCACCATTAGCTTTAAAGTGCCCTAGTTTTAGGGATCACTGACTATCCAAACACTGAGAAGCCGACCAATTTAAAGTAATAGGAAATCACAGACCGCAGCACTTGATCCTGGACAGTCTCTCTTTGCTTATGGGAACAAAATATACCCAATTTACAGTTCTGACTTCATCTGACTATAATCACTTCCCTAGCTCTGCTTCATGTGACTCTTTCCCAAGAGATATATTCATTTATTTCCGAAAGGGTCTTGAGAGAAGCAAGAACATCAACAACAGTGCTACAAAGCAAAAAATCCACTTAGCTACCCAATCCAATACTCTACACTCTAATACTTTTCTCTTAACTGCTGCCAAGTTTACAACTTTCATATTCATGAAAAGAATGTTTCCCATCATAGCTACTCTGCGAGGAGCAAACATTATTTACGGTATAACTTCTACATTCAGAAAGAAAAAAAACAAAAGCATAATTCATCACCACTAAGATTTCCTTCAGGTTGCTCAGCTGAATCATTACTATTAGAACAGAATATTGGAGTAACTGATGAATCAAACTCCCAGCCTCTGGAGACTTCAGGTTTCTTGTGACCTGTGAAATGGCAGCCACTTACAAGATCACTGTAACAATCAATTTTTTGATCTTGGTTTCCCTATAATTTACAGCATGAAGAGATTTATAAGAAAGATCACAAGGAACTTTAGGAAAGTATAAATTTAATGGGAACTGAGGATCACGTAGGTTAGGTTATGTAAGCAAGCCTGTGACTAGCCAAAAAAAGGAAACTATTGTCACAATCCACTAAAAAAAAAATCCATTTTCTTAGAAGTTTTGAAAATTATGAAGAAAAAGTTTTAAAAGGAAGTCAATACCTGATCCACAATAATACAAGACTTGTGGTTTTGTAATGTTGTAAGTATGTTACCTTTCAAAACATTGTTTCACATAACAAAATATCAGCATAAATATCTTCAGGGATCTGGGAACCTGTTTAAGCCATCACAGTCCAGTGAGATAAATATTAAATCATCACAACTTTTGCTCAATAAAAATATGTGGGTTTTTAAATTGGAAAAAAATTAAGCCAGAAAATTCATGGAGTCATAGAAAGGTTTGGGTTAGAAGGACCCTCAAAGATCTAGTCCAATCCCCCTGCCACGTGCAGGGACACCTTGCACTAGATCCAGTTGCCCAAAAGCCCATTCAACGTGACTTTGAACACTTCCAATGATGGAGCATCCACAGCTTCTCTGGCAAACCTGTTCCAGGATCCAGCCACTCATAAAAAATATCTGTTCCTTATATCCAATCTAAATCTACTCTCTTGAAGTTTAAAACTGTTGCAGCTTGTCCTGTCACTACTCACCCTTGATAAGAGGTCTTCTCTGTCTTTCTTATAAGGCATCTTTATGTATCAAAGGGCCTCAATAAGGTCTCCCCTCTTTTTTTCTCCAGGCTGAACTGTCCCAACTGTCTCAGCCTTTCTTCACAGGAGAGGTGCTCCAGCCCTCTGATCATTTCGATGGATCTCCTCCAGACCCTCTCTAACAGGTCTTGAACAATCTTTCTTGAACAATCATCTGTACCAGGATAGTCCCAAGCACTGAGGCAACCAATCCCCTCTGAGCAAAACAAGCAGGAAAACATCAACTATTTATCCTCCAAGGTGGAACAATTAATAGCAAGTAAAGACCTAGGAAAGGATAAGGGGTACCAAATATCAAGCAGTGTTTTTTCGTGTGGAAAAATCTTCTATGTTTTACTCACACTATTTTTACTATTCACACTCTGTAAAATTTCCATTAGCATCAAACACAATTCCTTGTGAGAATAACAAGGGTAAGATGAGATCCCAAAGGGCTCCAAAATACTCTGAAAATACTTTTGATAAGCACTATGGGATGGTTCTGGCTGAACCAGTATAGAAAATAGAGAGGCAACTATTACAATAAGCACTTTCAGAGTTTTTAACTCAAAGTTAGGGCTTGATCAGTGATATTGCAATCATACAATCATTTCAAGTCTATTAAAAGATGATCTGGCAAGTTGTTAATAACTCTAGGTGCCAGACATGCCACCTTAAACAAATGCTTGTTCTTTTTAATACTTTAATTTTCATTAGAATGTAATTTACAAGTCCCACTGAAGTAATGGTCTGAATAACAAGCAGATGCAATTTCCCTTCACGGAAGTCCAGGACAGATGGGATGACAAAACCCTGAGCTGTTCAGTAAATTACCTACAGTGCAATATGCAATAATTCAATATACAATAATCAGCACACAAATCATTAATTGCTTATTTTACTTTTTGTGTGTGTGCAAATTTCCATCCTCTCACATTTTTGTTTGGCTAATGCATCATCTTGGTAAACAAATGTCTCAAAATTCTCGAGTATTTGTAACTGTGGCTTTCTTATAGACACATACATGTATACATACAGCACACCAGGACTCTAATTTCTGACTGTGGAATCAGTTGAGCATGATAAATGTCCTGTGACTACTTGAATTTTTCCTTTATATAAAAATAATTTTGAAAGAGTATTCAGGGATGTAATCAGATACATTCACAGAGCATCTAAGAGAATTTGTGTGCCTCTAATAACATCTGCTCACACGAGTGACTCCCACTGTCCAGACCTGTAAAGTCAGTAAAAAGTGGTAGACTCCCCTATCCAGATTATTTACCATGGGTATAAAACCTGAGTGACATCCTTAATGCTCTCTGTATTGACTGTATTGGTCGAGATCCAAGATATGGCTGCTTTTTGAGAGTGGATTGTCTTACTCTTCTGTGCTTAATCATTATATTACACATATTAAAGAAAAGTAGCTTTTAAAGTTATTCTGCAGATGGCAATATCCACTCACCTTTTAATGCCCTTCAACCACCAAAAAGGATAAAATTTCCACCTGGTATTTGAGGCTTCATTTGTGATGGCAATCAGAAGTCCTACTGGGATTATTAATGCTGAACCAAAAACAGCATTTCTTTTTGTCTTCCATGAATTTCAGAGATGGATCCAATTTTTACTTGTATAAATGTCATGGTTCTGGTATGATCCAGCCAAAGCTAGGTCGGTGGATCAAAACTTCCTTTGACTTCACTGGTGTGTGGATAGTTCCTGAAGTCATTTAAGAACGAGTCATGAAAGAACAGTACAACCTCACAGCAAGCTCAGCTCGAACAGCAACCAACTGAAGCCATTGAATGCACTGAAATTTAGTCTACAATAAACCAGCTTCCCAGGTCAGGAGGCTACATGTCACCCTAGGAGTACTGGCAGATTGCACTTTGATAGATGTGCACTTTAACTCGTTTGCTCTCTGGCTTCAGTTCAACTGAAACATTCCCAGGTCAACCAGGTGATTTGGCTTTACTGTTCTCAGTGTCATTAACCTACGAACACCAAGTGATATTTCTCCTGGAGATCGCTCTTAAGCTGCATATTGGTAATGCATCCTTCCACCCCGATTTGTAGTGGTTTATTGCATATAATGGGAATGGGACAGAAGCACCTCGTGATTGTCAGTAACCACAGGCATGTGGTAATAATAACCCCATGTGATGTTCTTTTGAGGCATGAAAATGTGTATAATAAGTTAACCCTAGTGTCCTGGTGTCAGAGAGCAAGGCAGCAGACCCTCACCCCTGCAGTACCCAGCCAGGTGAAGTGGCACAGCTGCAGACAGCAGGACACAGGGACAAGCCCAGGATGAGGTTTAGCCAGGAAGCCAGCCTGGCAGAAAGGACATCCCCAGACACAGTGTGGCAATGATGTGGCGCCGGCTGAGACCGAGGGCTGGGATTAAAGGATCCCCCAAACAAGCAGGGACTCCTCACGGCTCACTGCCACACAGCTCCATCCAAGAAGTCCTGTTCCAGCTCCATGGCCGGCCCTGGCAAGTCTGGTTGGGCACAGCTGTGACGTCTCCCAGGACAGAAAGACAAGCCCCCAGAGCCCCAGGAGGCAGGGGAGACAACACTGCTCACTTTCAGCTATTCATGTTCAGGTTACCTCAGTAGCAAAAAATTCTCCACAATAAAGGATTTTTTTGTAGCTTTTGTATGCTGACTTCACTATCTTCTCTTCTTTAAAAGTCTGCCTCCCAAAACCTTGCCATGCTTCTCTAAGAGGCCGAACTACACAGTTTTGCTGAGGGAATGGTGATGCCAATGCCTCAAGTGCTACCACAAGGCCAGAGTTTCCACAATGTCCATGCATCTTCTCCATGGTGGGGTAAACGAGAAGTAGCTCACGTCTCATAGTAGGAGTCTTTCTCCTAGCTGGACCAAAAAATTTTGGAAGGATATTCTAGAGAACATTTTACTCTTAATGTCCTACTTAGTTTTGATAAAGGATATTTACTGTCCGCGCTATCACTGAAATGCGAAACTTCACAGAAGACATACATAAAAAGATGACGCGGAAACCCTAGTGCATGAATCAAAAGTGGTAACAACCTACCATAAGTGGCAGATTGATTTTTTATATCAATAAATTGTGTTGCATAAGTGCAAAATAGATCCAACTTTTGTTGCATATTCACCAGACTGTATGGCTGGCCATTTGTAACTTCCACCAAATCCAGGCATCTATTACTCTGACTGTGTCCTTGAACACTGAAGAAAGTATTTCATTTGAGACACCATGACTTGTTTGGTTTATTTTGGTTTGTTTTTTTATTCCAAGGCTTGTTTTGTGGATAGCACACTACAGAAAGGGAAAAAGAAGTGAAGCATTCCATTTATAAGAAACATTTGGAACATTTTTCCCTCCAATTAAGTATCTCCATGAGCTTGAATAGCACATATTCTACAATGAAAATGCTGCTTCTATTTTTTGCCTGTGATCTGGGTGGTCCAATTTGTTAGTTTACTGACCTTTCTCTTCTGAACACTTTGATTTTAATAATAGCTTTGGGGCACAACAGAATAAGGGTACTACAAATTCATCCTACTTGTCGATGCTTATGTTATAAAACCTCTGTACAACATTTACTTTAATACATTTGGGAAATTTGGAAACCAAGGAAAACATCAGTGTTTAAATATTTTTGCATCAATTAATTTTACCAGTATAGTGAAAATTTAAATGAATTCTTACATTCATCATACGATTTTTGACACCACACTTGTTACAGCTGCTGTAAAACTTCCATTACATTTTACGTAAGCTAGAAATTTTATCATCATTTTTCTCAAGAAAATATGTGAATGTTTCTTTTTACTTCTCCTTGTATACACCTTTCTAACCTATCTAGAAGTCAAAATCAAGGGGGATAGATAGTATTTTCCATCTGCTACTATGTTTTTAATACCAGCAACATTTTAAAAGAACCTTAAATGCTGATTGGTATATTTCTGGAAGCCAAAATTTGTACATTTGTAGTCTGTATTGAGAGTGGAGAAATGAAGTATTGGAGCTAATGTTGGATTGACCTCCGTTTAAAGCCGTTGAGTTAAAATAAAGATTGACCTCTTTAAAGGAGGATGTTAAGACAGTCACACACTGAGATTCAAAAGGAAAGTTCTTATTCTTTGAATTCTCCAGTCTGCAAAGTACCTCCATCGTTGGACTCAAAGGCATTTGAGCCAAACAGGTGATGTACTGGAGGACCAGGAAGGATCAGATCCAGAAGTATATTTCTTTGGCTGTTCATGAGAAGAGAATGTAAAATGACTGCCAGAGGATATACTTCTCTACTTCCTACCATACTTCTGCCAGACTCTTCTTATCATACCATTGAGGTGATATTAATCTGCACATTTAATATCCAAAGGGGAAAACTTTAGAAAGAACTTTATGTCTCCAGTCAGCGAGCTTGTCCTCTTTGTTACTGCTCTGAGAGCAGAGTCCAACTCTGATCTCTTCTCATGAAGTACATTGAAAGAAAATTAATATTTTCATAACATAGATTATTTCTTTCCATAATCATACTTTCATGCTGAGTTAACACCAATCAAACTTTCATCTAAGTGCTCAGTGTCTACAACTTTAGATTCATCTGGGTTCTTTTTACCCACTTCTTTCTTTCTTTCTTTTCTTTCAGCTAGCCAATCACATACATTTTTTTTAAAAATAGAACTACTGTCAGCAGAAAATTATGACTCCCATATTTTGGTCTAAATGCACAAGTTCATTACAGATATAAAATCAATTATTACTATTATTGTTATTAACTATTTTTGATGCAGCAGAGCTTAACAGCTAAGCACTGATAAAAGAGATATTGTAATTCCCCCATGTAATTTCCACAGCTGCAGATACAGTCAGATAATTTGATTTGAAAGACGAAATGAATATTGACCATTTTCAGTGTGTATCTAACTGGCATTTTACAGACTGAGCAGCAGTACAATTGAAGGTATTACCACATTTACATACACAGGTTTCCAAGTAAATCTTGACCTTACAGTCTTTACTGGTCTAAAGACTCAGATCTCAGGCTAAAATCACATCATTTGGATTTCAGATTTCACTTCAAATCAACAGATGTTTCCGAGGCTAAAACTATAATACAATAGATAACACTAGGAGAATGTGAGCAGGGGTATTTCTGGAGGTGCTGTCGCTGCCCTTGGTGGCCAGGCACTGGGCACAGCTGCTGGGCAACCCTGTAAATTCATCTGTATGTCCAGACTAGGTAAATAAGGGCATTTATAACATAGACATCCCTTTGTATGTGGGGCACCAAAGATGAAAGAAAGGTTTTGGTTCCCTCTGTATGAAGTTTGCAGAGACACAGAGAGCATGCAGGATTTCCTCACCATTCCTTACCAATACAGCAGGGGACATTTGCTACTACCTTGCTTACAACAAGGTCTTCTTGGAAAGAAGTCCTGAATTATTTCATTTTCTTGACCATCTTTTCCCCTACATTTCAGTAGCTCTTTTTCTCCTTTGGCTTTCCTCATCATGATATCTTTTCTAAAAGAGATTGCAGCCCTCTCAGCCTTTGTCTTGCTTCCATTAGTCACCATCTTATTCTGTAAACTCTTTGCTGAAGCTGATACATCACAGAAATACACGGGGTTTTTTTTCTGAATGTGAAAAATCCTAGAACTCACAGCAATTAAGCAATGCCAACTAGCTGCACGGCAAGCCTGTCACATCTCTTCTGGCCTAAGCACTGCTTGGCATCAAACAATGTTCTAATTCTACGAAGGATTTTGAACCCGCTCTTTTCTTTATGTGTGAATCTCTGCCTATTTTCCTCTGAGACTCTGTTGTGATACAGAATTAATTTGCAATTACAAAACAAGCCAGATTCTTGGTCCCTGATGTGATTTCTTAGCAATGAAAACAGGCTTTGAGGGAAAGGTAGCAAGCTTCATGCAATAGAAAATAATCACAAAGTCTCACCAACATACAGTACAAGTTATAGCAGTTACCATTCTGGTACCCTATTAATGTATGCAGCTGTTAAGAACTGGACACTGGGTTGCTTTTTTCCTTGAAACACTAAAAATACATCTCCAGATTTAACCACTGAGGCTGCATTAAATTAGGAGTGTCATTCCTTATGCCAGGGGTGTTAAACTCACAGCTCCGCTCGTTCTTCTGCTCCTGCAGCATAACATGCATCACCCACACTGCACACGTGACCGGCGTTGGCAGGAGCGTAGAGGCAAGGAGCTCAGCGCTGCCGCCGGCTAGAAACAAGATGCCAGGCCAGATAAAACAAGGTGGAGGGCTGCATTTGGTCCATGAGCTGTGAGTTTCACACCCCTGCCTTATGCACTGTTTCAATACCTCTGCCCTTCTATCAAGTATATTTAAAAAATAGCGGAAGATCACATTTTGGATGGGGAAGACAGACAAAAAGAGATTAAATTTTCACATCCAAAGCATATAGCAGCAACAGAATCCTTCTTCCTCCCCCACAGCACAGAAGGAAAATCCACTCTTTCATTCTTTGAATGTTATATTTCTTAAACTCTTTAAAATCTTACACTAGATTTTATTTTCAAATTAAATAGAATCCATTTAAACATGGCATTTGTTTAAAGACCAAAGTATATGTCCAGTAGCAGGACGTTATCAAGGTGGCGGTTTCTTCTCCCTTTAGATCCAGGCCGATCTTAGGTAACTTGTTGATCGAGTGAACACAGTTTCAAACAAGCCAGAATCAGTCAAGAATTTGAACCAAATATAGCAATTAAATTGAAATGAGTATGTTTTTGAAAAAGTCAAAATTTTTGCTATGTGGTTTCCAAACTAAAGTTTTGAAACTTGGCTTTTGAAATTTAAATGAAAATGAGGATTAAAACAAAATTACACACAGAAAACAAAATTATTTGGTATTGGACACACAAAATGCTTAACCAAACAATCTTCTGGATCAAATGAATGTGTAGGGTTTTTTTATTCCATCATTAGCTTTGGTGGACCAAAACATTTTAAAGCAGAAAACAATAGTTAAGGAAAAAACTAAACCAAAATCCTTAATACATATCATTCTTTCATAAAGAGCAATTTTCTGCTAGCATCTAGAGAATGAGGAAACACTTTAGAAAATGAATAAATTTAACATTGAAGTAATGAAAAAACAAGCTGGTGCCCTCAATCTTTGTGAAAGGATGGGAGAACAAAGCAGTACAGCTACAGATGTCCTTTATTAATCCACATATAAAAAATTCTAGAAAAGGGGGCACTTCTAATTTGATTCAAGCCTGGAAATGCTTCTCATATACGCAGACCAAAACCTCAAACACTAGGCCAGAATCTTAAAAGACAAAATCTAACTAGCAGAGATATGAAACATCATTACATGGCTATTCAACCTGCACTTCATTTGTGTGCATAAGGTATGGAAAAAAATGAAGAGTTATTTCTAACAGGTATTACTCACTTATAATAGAAGAGCATTCAACTGAAAGGCATTTTAATAATTTTATTTGGGACATATAAACTTTACTTAAACTGTTACATAGGAATAGCTTTATAGAATAAGATTTCTGAGTAGAATATTTCCTCCTTCCTCCTGTGTCTGTTCCAACCTTTGATGTTCATACTTTAACTCCCCCACTCTTAAACGGATGAAAAACTATTTATGTACAAAATTATGCTCTGAAAGGCACCTCAATCAACATGACACCTTTATTTTTTTTAGTAGGATATCACTTGCACAAATTGAAGTAAGAGTGGGGAGTATACAGTGAACACAAGTCATCCAGAATAATGAAAGCTTCTTCATTAGTCCTTAGTATATTTATAATCAACCAATTTCCTCCCACATTTTGTGGCTTCATAAAATAAGACCTGTGTATCTTCCTAGAGTTTGTTTGTAAGCCATACAATTCCAAGTAGCTGTGCTTAAAGTCATTTTAAAAACTATTATAACATGGCATGATAATTTTCTTATGGGATAGTCACTGGACATATAAATTGTTCCTTTACCAGGACAATACTTCCAGTTCTTGATAATTATGTTTTCGACTAGCTTCCAGGAAAAGCTGTTGTTTGATTACATCCATGTTCAGTTCCTTTGCCAGTGATCTTCTATCCAAGTTACAAGGTTCACAGATGAAAACCTCAAGTGTCCTGCACAAAAACTCAAGAGATATCATCTCCTTTACAGTCACTGTTACACCATGCATACATACATACAGTTTGGCAAAATTTAGTTTACCAAACAGCTTTACTCATGATAAAGTGACTTTAACGCTTTTGCAACTAAGGGTTCCATTTGCCTGGGAATTCTCCTGTTTCTGGGAGTTGCCTGTGAATTCCATGATAATGAGGTCCAATGGAAGCGGAGAACATTGCAATAGCAACACCAAGGGCCAACCTCAGAAGCAGTGAGCTTCAGCGGCAGCAGCAGGCAGCTTTGTTCACAGGAATATTGTCTCTGCCTCAGTATCTCCCAGGTTTCATTTCAGCAGATCTGAAGTCTTTATGTCAAGTTTCTCTCTTTGTCCGCCTTTCTTAGTGTTTCTGGAAGAAGGAAACGAAGAAAGAGAAAGCCCAAAGGAAAAACTTAGACCAGGATATCACTTCTCTTGCTGCACCATACTACCAGTGTTATCATGGCACAAGTCAACATGACTGGGATCAAGATCAGAGTTATGAGAATTTCATCTGGTGGATCTTCCCAGTGAACCTTGTCTGAAGTACAGTTTGAAAAAAACTGTTTATGAATTCCAGTGATAAAGCCCTCTGCGAGAGGATTTGGCCAAAAACAGCTCGCATTGTTGGCTTCACGTTCTGTGCACTGGGTAAAGCTGTCATAATACCTAGGAGAAGAAGAAAATGAAAAGAAGTTTAAATAGAACACATATGCACACTACACACAGAGAAAGCTACATACGGTACCATATAGACTCTATAAGAGCTGGTCTATCACGTAGATACTCTGCTGAAGGACCTTAATTGAAGCTGTGGGTACCAAATACTACAGAGTGAGTCAGAACTGACTCATACATAAAACTGAGAGATTTCCTGTGAAAACCTGAGATCCTGGATGGACAGTGGTCAAAACCCTAGCTTTTGGGTGCTGTTGCTATAGCCAGTACCTCCTAATGACACAAGCAGAATTAGAACACCCTCAATAAAGACATCTATAGCATCTTTAAGAAACAGGCAAATGTGCCGAGAATAGGACGTTTTTAGCAGAATATGGATCATTCATGCCTCATCTGTCATTGGACATGATGTTGTGGTGAAAATGATGATGTGACCTTGGAATCAAGCCACAACATGCATTACTTTGTGAGGCAGTAAGAAGGTAATGGGAAAATAAAGACACAGAAAGTTAGCATTTGACAACCTTTATCTAGTTCCCACCTCCAGCAAATTCCCAACAGGAAAAAAAACCTACTCCTAATTACACATTTGCAATGCTCATGAAAGATTGGGAACTCCTTCTAATGCCTAACACTTGATTTCAACACAGCATGTGCTGAAATTTAGCTGTTATAAGGGATAACTTATATTATTTATGAGAATTGGCTACCTCTCAGGAAAAAAAAGAGGAAACAATAGGCATAAATGAGTAATAGGATGGGGTTTGTGGTTTTATCAGAAGCCAAATAAATTCAGGAAGCAAATGGAGTATGGTGGAGGAGATCGGAAATTAAGAAGACGAACAGTGTCTGGTCAGTACAGGAAAACAAGGCAAGAAATAAAGAAGTTGAGTTATTGTCTGTTGCATTTTTAAATATTTATTTCAGTTCTGCATGACTCAATAAGCTCATTTCAAAGCAAAACCAAAAATAGAAAGGAGAGAGCAAGGAACCACATGACACCTCAAAGGATAGTATCCCGTACTATTATCTGAACGCCCTACCCTCCCTTTCAGTAAGTATAAATACAGTAACTCCTGATGAATGACTCGTTCTGACATTTAGCACCACAGGGAACTAACGCTGACTTAATCCTCTGCTGTGAAATAGTGGAGGAGAGATATTCAGTGTTTGGGTCAAGACTGAAGTCCACTCTCTATTGCTTGTCTGTCAGGGGAAATGTCTGCCTGCCCATGCTACAAGCGCATAGGTTGAGAATACAGGCTGCAGAGCATCCACGTTCTTGGGGCTGTGTTCACAGAAGAAGAAAAAGTCTTCCAGAAATGCCCTTCTTAAACTTCCTCACAGTTCTCATTCTCAGGGAGTTTGAGCCGATTCTGCTTCATTAAAAAGCAAATACACTGCTCAATCTGAAAAATCCGTACCTAGACGCTCTGGCACGCAGCTGCACATATGCACTGTGTATGTATATTTTAAGCAGAGCAATTAGAACAGAAGCTTTTGTGGCAATGTCAGCAGCCGCTGGGAAACAACAGGAAATAAGCTAAAAATAAAATACAAATATTAGCTATTTTAATCATATCATTCTCCCATGAGACCCAGTAGCATCCATTCATTATGTCCTTGGACTAAATTAGAAGCTGAAGATGTCTAACTGAATATGGAAAAACAGTCCCAGACGACCTGAAGAATAACAGATTTAAAGGCATGCCTACAAAGTTTGACAGACTATAATGCAGAGACAGTGGAACTAGCATCCAGTAGCCCAGACAGGTCAGTGCTCTGTCTAACACAGACACCAGGCAGGTCTCCAGAGATCACTGGGCTCTGCTCCAGCCCTGCTTTGTGCCACACTCCAGTGAGCAAGCTTGTCCCATCAATGATAGCTTCAGATCCCCACTGCCACAGTCACCTCAATTTGCCCATCTGTTCATGCACAATAATAAAAGCAACAATAAATCTTGGTGACCTGAGCAGACTTCACATAAAAGTACCCCACACATTCTTTTTGATTGTTGTTGGTGGTGTTAAGACCCTACAGAAAGTTCAGTGTTCTTCCAAGAATTCTGGAGATTTCTTTCATAGATGTTAAATGGTGTAAACAAAAACATTTTCCACTGATTTTGCATTTCATATGCAACATACCTAGAAAAATCTGGTTAAATGTTGACAAAAGGTCAGACAAATATAATTAGGGAGTTATACTGTGTTTGAAAGACTGAATCTCTAAGAGCCAAAATAGGACAAAAATGTTGTCTTAATAGTCTGAATTTCTTATAATTGTCCCTTACTACTCTCTCTCTCTCAAAAAAAAGCTACCTGCAATATAACTGGTTTTCTACACAACTGTGAGAATGTAGATAAGAAAAAAATCTTAGCTATTTGAGAATTACATGTCTGCCAGTAAAGTTCAATTCACATAAATATTTATGTAATTTAGAGTTTATACACAGCACCAGAAAGTTTATGTTAAAAAAATAAACCTCCACATGACAGCTGACTCAGAAGGGATCAACTGGATCCTTATTACTGCAGCACGGGCACTTTGTAGTTATCAATTGGTTTGCAGGTTGTTGGGGTTTTTTTTAGAGGGGGATAGATGTCAATAGATATTTAATTCTAATTTGATTTTCCTACGCTTAATTATCTTAAGCGTTCTAGAATTCTCTTTATTAAAATCGTAAAGACTAGAGTAGGAAATCTTTTCATTCTGTATAACAAAATGCCTACCACAAAGATGCCCTGGCCTCTGAATGGAGGTACTTCAACACAAGCACATAAAAATTACACATTTTGTGTGAAGAAAGAACAAGACCTGACATTTTCCACTTACTCCCAGAGCAAGTAATTGTACTGCAGTACAGGAGCACAAGTTCCTTCTGGGATTACAAGGAGGTGTGGGAAGGTTATTATTCTCTGTGCTGGTCACATTTTCATCTCTTTCAGGCCAGCTACAAGGATCCTATTTAGTCAGTACTCAGAAAAGGTATATTCAATGGGAGCTAGGTCACAAGCTTTGCAATCAATGGGCTGAAAACTTAATGTACCTGTGAATTTCAACTCAGTTCAGTAAGCCAATTCCAAGAACAAAAAATAAACATAGTCAGAGTCCCAAAACTCGTAAACAGATATGTTTTCCCCTGACATGCCCAGGAGAATCATTGTCAATTTTATTGAGGAACTAACTACTTGGTCACACAGCACACCATTGAAAATATTCACCTTCAGAGAACATTAAAAATATTTAATTCCTCCTTGGAGAAATCTTTCAGCTGTAACACATTTGTCTTGAAACACAATTTTCAATACTCTAGAAAAATATTTCATTTCCGGAGCACAAACATTTTTTCTCCTGTATTTTATGTTTCTACTAAAACAGATGACAACAATTGTGTCGTTAGTTTTTGTAAAAACTGCAGAATATTTTATATTGTGAGTTATTTTACCCATGAGAAAACTTACTTATATTTTTTACCTATAACCAAGAATGTGGACAATAGTTATCAGGCCCACAGCCTTTTCCTCATCCATTAAACAGGTAACCTTGTCATAGAAGGAGATCAGATTGGTCTGGCAGGACCTGCCTTTGGTGAACCCGTGTTGGCTGGGCCTGATCACCCAGTTGTCCCGTGCGTGCTGTATGAAAGCACTCAAGATCTGCTCCATGACCTTCCCCGGTGCCGAGGTCAGACTGACAGGCCTGTAGTTTCCCGGATCCTCCCTGTGACCCTTCTTGTAAATAGGTGTAACATTTGCCAGTCTCCAGTCAAGCGGCACTTCCCCAGTCAGCCAGGGCTGCTGGGAGATGAGGGAAAGGGGTTTGGCGAGGACCTCTGCCAGCTCCCTTAATACCCTCGGGTGGATCCCATCTGGCCCCATAGACTTGTGTACATCTAATTGGCCAAGCAGGTCTCTAACCAAATCCTCCTGAATCGTTGGAGCTTCATTCTCGCTGTCTTCTGGCTCAGGGGGCTGAGTATCCCAAGAACATCTCACTTCACTGTTAAGGACCAAGGTAAAGAAGGCTTTAAGTACCTCTGCCTTGTCCTCATTCCTCATCACTGCTGTCCCTCCTGCATCCAGTAAAGGAGAGAGATTCCCCTTGTCCTCCTGTTGTTGTTAATATATTTGAAGAAGCATTTTTTTATTGTCATTCACCAAACTGGTCAGTTGGAGTTCTAGTTGGGCTTTAGCCCTTCTACTTTTCTCTCTACACAATCTCACCTCACCCTTGTAGTCCTCCTGGGATGCCTGTCCCCTCTTCCAAAGCTCATAAACTTTCCTCTTCCTCCTGAGATTGATATAAAGCTCTCTACTCAGCCAAACTGGTTTTCTTCCCCATCGACCCATTTTTACAGCACATGGGGATGGCCTGCTCTTGTGCCACAAGGATTTCCTTCGCGAGAAGCGTCCAGACCTCCTGGGCTCTTCTGTCAATTAGAACCACCTCCCAGTGAACTTTATCAAGCAGCCTTTTAAACAGTTCAAAGTTTGCCCTCTGGAAGCCCAAGGTGGCAGTTCTGCTGCTTACTCCTTACTCCTCCAAGAACTCAGAATTCGATCATCTTGTGATCACTGTGCCTCAGGTGTCCTCCAACAGTCACCTCTGCCACAAGGCCTTCTCTGTTCACAAACAGCAGAAACAGCAGATTCAGTGGGGCACCTTCTCGAGTCGGTTCACTCATCAGTTGTGTTAGGAAGTTGTCTTCCATACACTCAATCAACCTCCTAGACTGTTTCCTTTCTGCTGTGTTATACTTCCAGTAGACATGTGGAAGGTTGAAATCCCCCACAAGAACAACAGCCAGTGATCAGGAGGCTTCTCCCAGTTGCTTGTAGAAGAGCTCATCAGTTTGTTTGTCCTGGCTGGGAGGTCGATAACAGACTCCCACCACTGTATCTGGATTACTGCATGTTCCACTGATTTTAACCCGTAAGCACAGAGAGCAACACCACCGCCTCTCTTTCCTAGCTTATCCCGCCTGAAGAGTTTGTAGCCACCCATGGCAGTGCTCCAGTTGTGTGAGTCATCCCACCATGTTTCCGTGATGGCAATTATGTCGTAGTTTTCTTGCCTTGCGACAGCTTCCAGCTTCCCCATGCTGTGTTCATTGGTGTAAATGTACTTCAGCTGGGCTGTAGTTTCCATCTCATCCCTGAGTGGAACAGCCATAAGTCCTAGGTGACTTCTAGCTGTGGTTTGTAACCCACCAATAACCTCTGAATTCTATTGGCCACCTGGAGTGCTCTCCCCGACTTCCACTGAGGTGGCAGACCAGAGGCCCTCACTAGTGCACCGTCCCTTGTGATCTTAAGTGCCATTCCCACACTTCATTCTGTCAGGGCCAGTGTTGCTCCCACCCCCCTTCCAATCTAGTTTAAAACTTGGTTGATCAGCCCTACCAACTTCTTGGAAAGTGTCCTTTTGCCCTTTGGATACAAGTGTACCCCATTCTTTGCCAGCAGGCCTGACGTGTTGGCCAATCCGTTGTCGAAGAACCCAAAGTTTTGTTCTTTGCACCAAGTTCAGAGCCATGCACTTAATTCCTGGCTCTTCCCACTCTTTTCTTCACCATTCCCTATGAGAGAAGAGAAAACTACCTGCACACCTTCATCCTTTACCAGTCACCCAAAAGCTCTAAAGTCCTTTTTAATCACCTTAAGGTTCTAGTTGATTTTTCATTATTGCCTACCTGAAAGAGTAGTGGATAATAATCTGTGAATTTAACAAGATTTAGGAGTTTCCTTACCACTTCACCAATTGAGACCCCAGGTAGGCAGTGGACTTCCCTATGTAATGGGTCTGGTCTGCATATTGGACTTTTAGTTCCTTTCTGGAAGAAGTCCCCAGTGGCTGTGACCCTCCTCTTCTTCTTTACAGAAGCCGTTTTAATTGATGGCTTTGGGTTTCTTAACCTGGGGAACGTTCCCAGGCTGTGAGAATTGTCAACATTGGGGGTTGGCTCCACTTGCAGACTTTCATATCTATTCTGCAAGGGAACCTGCAGGGCCAAGTTTGAAACAGGGGAGACACTCTGGCTGTGACCAGTAGGAACCCACTGCCATTCTCCTCCATCTCCTAGATTACTCTCCTCAGTTGAGTGGATAGGGGATGGGGACTCCTCTGTCGCACAAGGTGTGTCTGCCTGTCAGAGCTGAGACAGGGAGCACAGAGCATGTCTAAGCCAATATTTACTGTGCAATTGCATGAACAATTAATTATGTCAGAATACATTACTTAATCATGAACTCATCAGGGACAAAGTCTAAAATGAAGAAGGCTGAACTTACCCAAAGACATTCTTTTTGAGCTAGTTTTCAAAGTACCAATGAAGAAATACATGCTATTGCAGTAACGAACATGAACTCTCCTGGAAGTTGCCAAATTGAGGTAAATCCTTTCACCACTTTGACGTAACAGATACTAAGCTGCTATGTTAACACACACATCAGACACTTCAAATTTCTGGCTTACGATTCCACATTATTTTATCATAAGAATAAGGTTCTTTCTGACTCACTGCTTTTAAATCACCACTGCTCAGTTTCTAATTTTGACTTGAATTGCAACTTGGATGACAGAACAGCTGATGGAGACTACACTTATGACTGCAGCTCATTTTTGCATAAGCTCCTGAGACATTGCAAAGTTGCTTGTTAACACGTTCCTTGGTAAACAGATGTCCTCGTGTTTGCAGTAGCAACCCTGCTATCTCAATTCAGAATGAGCTTCACTTGTAACAGTGCAAACAGGACGGAGGATCTGGTACTATTTTAGGAAGTCTGACGCCTGCTCTCTGCCCTGGTCCAACACCAGCAGCTATTGTAGTAACACTGACATTTGATGGAAAACAGAGAGAATGGCAAGGGGTAAAGCTGTGCGTTTGCTAGTCACTGAAAGTTGAAAGGAAGCAGAGTAATTTGTTAAACAGACTTTAGTGCAGTAAGCCAAAAAAAGACATATCCAATTCCCAAACCTTGAGAAGAAAGCTCAACCACAAAATAGTATTTAGAGACAAAATGAGACTGTATGTAGAGGAAGAAGAGGATTAAATAAGGACCTTTTTACTACATTGTACCTTTCATTGTAGAAAAAATATATTACAGCTAATAAAAATAAGAGTAATTCTGATGTATTTTCTCAGTTTTCCTCTTCTGTCTTGTGTGACACGTTGTTTGGGATATTTTTTTTTTGTTTAGAATTTTGTATTTAGTTTTATTTTGGGAGCAGAGCTTAAATGCATAATGTGTGTCTGGAGGGACATAAGCCCTTAGGAGATCTACAGCAATTGTTTAGAAACAGATTTTTTAAAATAGTGAAATCCCTAAACACAGTCAGTAAAAGCCCTTCCAATTATGCATGTTATTTGTAATTTCAGCTAAAATCATTCCAAAAGTGTTTGGGAATTCAGGTCACATAACAGAAAAGTAAAGGTGGTTTAACTTGGCACAGATGACAAGGTTTTTACATTTCTTCTCCTCCACAATACGCACTCTTCATGAATCAGTTTCTAAACCATCATGTTGTACAGCTCAACATCAGAGCACCACAAGGAACTGTGGCAGTTTGCCACGCAGATGCTTATGAAGAAGAGGTGTTGCCAATCCAATCTGCATGTGCTCATCAGTTAGACATCTCTGTTGCTTATTTGTTCCTCTGTAAAATGAGGCTAAAGCAGCATTGTCCAATCCCACAAAAAACATTGTGTAATCAAAGACAATATGGTCTCTGATGACTACGTTAATGGGGACCATACGTGTCACATACAAATAGCGTGCACCCAATTTAGTTGTCAAAAAACTTCCCATGTATATAACAATCCCTCTGTTATTTGATTGATTGTCCTGTAAGTGTTAAAATTAAGCCCATGGTAGCCGTATCTGTTTCTCAGTCCTGTTTGCTGTGCTGCTCAAACTGTAGGTAGCAGGTTAAGAAAAAGAAAAGAAAGCATTCTCTTTACAATTTCTTCTATAAAACAGCCAGATAAATGCAGCATATTTTCCATATCGCTTCACAACATCTGTATTCAAAAACACACATGTGTAAGTAACCCTGTGGTGACAGTGGGAGATAAGATACCACTGAAAAATGAACAAATAAAACCAGCATGGAAAACGCTATAGTTTTGGTTTCAAAGCCAGAGGGCAGTTATTAAATGCTAGCTAAAATACAGCAACTAATTTCAAAGTACGGAATGGAAACACAAAAAAGTCTGCAAGACTGCTATTTCAGACACTGACTTCTACATGCAAACAAACACAAAAGGATCACTAATGATGCCTATATGTCAATTAACACCTTTCATTCATTAATTTGCAAAGGAAGCAAACACCCTCATTGTTTTCTAGATGAGAAAACTCAATCATAATAGGGAATCACGATTTGCCCACAACAGGCAGAACTGAGAATAGAATAAGGGTCTCCTAGGCTTATGACCAGGCTCTAGGTACAACCCACATGGCTTACAAGGACTCTGATTCTTATCCTGCACCTAGGGTACTGAAAATAACCTTCTCTTTGTGAAATCTCCAGCGTTTGAGCTACACACACACCCACAGTATGATTTAATTTCTTAGGAAACCAGGTCAGAAAGTGGCCTGCTTTTTCAGGGAAAGCAGAGTTCCCAAAAACCTCTGTCTTTGGAGATTACTTGGACAAGAGAGCACCAGATCTGCCAGAACCTAACAGGGAGAAACAAAAGGATGCCCTGAACTTGTTTCTTTTCTGTTGTGACTGAAATACAGTCAGGAAGGGAACTGAACTCAGGGACAGAAAACAAAGCACAAACTTACAGCTGAGCAATTATCTCAGAAGATACACAAAATTGCAACAGCCTGAAGGAGATCCACCAGTAACAGACCCGAGCTGCTCATTTGCAAATAATATATGAACTCCCATCTTTAATTCACACTATAGAAGACACCCTGTACCTCAGTCCTGAGCACAATGCAAGAGGCTCTTCTCCCAAAGAGTAAGTTCTTTGATATAAATTCTGATTTCATTTATGTTACTGAAGACTGCAACACAGCTCCCAGGTTAAGGGGAACTCAGTTACCAACTAATTCTGCACAATTACCCACCTCATCTCTCCCTTCATTTCCACAATAAGCAAACCTTAGTGCATAGTCTAGATGAGACCCCTGACACATTTCAACAGAGCCCTGATAACAGGTTATCAGAAAAGAAAGCTTCTGGAGTGTTGTACGGCAAGTGAACCACATCACAATAACAGACACCAAACTGAGGTGGGACTCATTACATCTTGCTTTCATCTTGCTTCATTTCCCTGCAAATAAACCAAATTTGTATTTTCCACCCGATGATCAAATCTGTCTACATTCAACAAATGGCTTGTTGATTTTAAGTTCTGCACAGATGCAGAATTGATGCAAGGCTCACTGACAGAAATTTATGTTACATAAACCTGCATAACCTCACAACTTGAAATCATACTTTTGAAACAAGCTGCAAATCAGTCTGTAAAGGTGAGGAGGTAAAATGGATTTAAGAATTCTCAATACTTTTGTGACTACTTTAAACTTGATTTTGACACCTACTGTTTCTTCCCCCACAGTTTCTCATTAAAATGATGAACTCGTCAAAGTTCTTTGATATCTGGGAAAACGTACATTTCATAGCAAAAAAGAGTAAGTCAGGAAATAAATAATTCCTTTTAACAACAAACCAGACATTTGAGTTCAGCTCAGTCACACAAAAAGAAATCTCAATGTTCCCTATATACACAGAATCAGAAATGTTCTTAATAGATCAATAGCATTTACATGCCCTAAAGAGGCTAATCTTTCAGAATAAACTTGGGGCACCAGTTCCAGCCTTACATACAGAAAAATGCATGGACACTTGATAATAGTATCCTGCCTAGTGAGAGGCAAATTTTTGCTCCTGGCAATGCCTGTGCACAAGTTGTGCTGTCACCTATGGAATCTCATCACCATCCACTCATCTGTGACCACTCATCACCTCTCCAGGTACCGCAAAAAGGGAACATGGTCTTTGACAGAAGAACAGCAGGGTTTGTACTTGCTTATGGGTAGCTTCTTCTTTGGAGGACAAGGGAGGCAATTCAAGACAGTCAGCAAGTCGTGCCTGATCAACCTAGTGTCCTTCTATGATGGAATGACTGCATCAGTGGACAAGAGAAGAGCTACGGATATCACCTACCTGGACTTCTGCAAACCTTTGACAAGGCCCCCCACAACATTCTTTTCTCTAAAATAGAGAGATATGGATTTGATGGGTGATTGTTCAGTGAATAACGAATTAGTTGGATGGTCACATTCTGAGAGTAGTGGTCAACAGCTTTATGTCCAGATAGAGACTCATGATGAGGGGTGCCCCTCAGGGGTCCGTGCTGCCCCCTGGCATCAGTGCTGTTTAACATTTTCACTGATGACATAGTGAGATCAAGTGCACCCTGAGCAAGTTTGCAGATTACACCAAGCTGAGTGGTGCAGTTGTCACACCAGAGGGACGAGACGTCATCCAGAAAAATCCGCACAAGCTTGAGAAGTGGGCCTTTGTGAGGTTCAACAAGGCCAAGTGCAAAGTCCTGCACCTAGGTCAGGGCAATCCCCAGTATCAATACAGGTTGGGGGTGGATTTAGGGGTCCTGATGGATGAAAAGCTGGACATGAATTGGCAATGTGTGCTTGCAGCCCAGAAAGCTAACTGTATCCTGGGCTGCATCAAAAGCAGCATCACCAGCAGGTCAAGGGAAGTGACTCTGCCCTTCCGCTTCACTCTAGTAGTACTCGACCTGGAGTACTGCTTCCAGCTCTGGAGCCCTCAGCACAGGAATGACATGGATTTGTTGGAGCAGGGCCAGAGGGCAGCCACTAAAATGGTCAGAGGGCTGCAACATCTCTCCTGTGAGGAAAGGCTGACAGAGTTGGAATTGTTCAGCCTGGAGAAGAGAAGGCTCCAGGGAGACCTTATTGAGGTTTTCCAATGCTTAAAGGGGGCCTATAAGAAAGATTTAGACTGGAAATAAGGAATAATTTTTTTTAAGATGAGGGTGGTGAAACACTACTTTCTCCAAGTGCTATTGGCTTCTTTTTTCCCCACAATGCAGAACCAAGGTTTGCTTTTAGAAAGACATACTGTGCTGCTAGCTTTAAAGTAAGCAAACTGATGCATGGGAGCAGCTTAAAAGACAGAAATCTGCATGAGCAGCAGTAGAGTTTGCTGTTTGCCTGGGGCTCTGCTTAAAGCCAACTCTCTTGAATAACTCTCAACAGCAAAACAAATGCATATAAAACCACAGAGACACCTTTCCTAGCATTTTGGTCCCCAGTAAAACTCCTGCAAATTTGAAAAAAATGTGTGTTCCTTTTCATCAAACACTACAAAAATGAACTAGCCTCTAATCCTTTAAGAATTAATCCTACTATTAAGCCACACATATTGCTCCTACTATTTTCTACATTTCAAAATGTAGATTAAAATCTAGATGAATATGGATATTTAATGTCTTACTTGCAAACCAATGTGGGAGTGGTTACTGCTAAGTTGCAGCAATGTTCTGCTAAACTTACAGCTAACAAAATATAGTGTTCCCATAGGAACAGTATTCCTCCTCCAGCCAAATCACCGAACACAGTGAAAAATCCTCACCCTCAAATTCAGCAACAGGAAAAACAAAATTACAAATAAATCAGACCTAAAATGAAATTTCTCAAAGGTAATGTTTTACCGCTATTTAAATCATCACTTTTAGACCCAGATAAAAGAGGCAGTGTTCTAGTGGGAATGGCAGTAAAAATGCTTCCCTATAAACAGCCCACAATGTTGTCAAAAAACTCCTACTTTCAATACCACAAAGCAGCAAGGGATCAATCTATATTAATCTGGCTAAGCAGAAAGATAATTGTTTCTCACTAATCATTCCCTGGAAAGAACTTCAGCAACTCTTGCACAGGAATTTTCCCTGTAATTACAATTACAAAACATTAATCCATAACCTTTATTTCTATGGTAAATGAATCACAAATAAAAAGATGCTTTTTCATTTTGTAGATCAGTAAACCACTAAACCAATACAGTGCAATACAATTATACCATGGTACCTTTCAATTAGCCAGCCTGAATATTAGAAATGGTTTAGCCTTAACTACATGCAGCTCAGAAGAAACTCACGAGTCTTATTTTTGTAGATAGCTTTGCTCAACTCCATTCTCCTTTAGAGTGGACTCGGAATCTAACTGGTTTTAAAGGAAGGCAATTGAGCTGACATGACACTGCAGCTGGTGCTGGAGCTGGTGGATGTGTGGTCACATCCACCAGAAAACTCGTCTTCTGAAACTGAAAGCACAGGTCCCCACTTACATCAGAAGCAATAATTTGTATGAATTAGAAGAAAACTTGTTTGCTCTCAATTGAAAAATGTGGATCGCATTTGCAGAACTGTAGCAAATAATGAGCATCACAACTTTCTAGTAAACATATTTTTATGCTTCTGCCAAGTCATGTTTTCAGTACTACTTGCAAATGAAGAATAGCGAGACCAACATCATCCAGACAAGTGCTAAGTGCCCTTGTTGATCAAGTCCTATCCCATTTATATTCAAAGCCATATTGCTGTAAGTCAAATGAATGTCATAGCAACATTTGTACAAGATTACTGAGTTTCATTGTTCCAGGATTTCTATAGATCCTCCAGCTTCTTTCGAGAAAAACGAAGCTGAATGTAAATTAATCTAACAACCAAGGGAAAGGGGGCTTGACATATTCCTTGATACCTTCAAGTAAGCAAAGCCAGTGCTAATAAAATTAAAAGGACTCTGAACAACGTCTGTGAAGGCTATATTTTGAGTTCTTATTCTTGCAAAATAGTTGTTTTCCTTCTTGGATCATTCTGACTGCACAAATCACTATCTGTGTGTAGAAAACCTCAAGTTTCCAAATCAGCTGGTGACACTGCATCCTCAAATATCACCATCCCATTCACAAATGTGGTTTTACATTTGCCACTTATTTCCTGCTCAGCATTGCTCTTTACCTCCCAATGGAAATGTCATAACAGGTGACTGTGGACTTTCCATCCACAAATAGGCATTTGCTTGCAAACAGTCAGTAGAGAAAAAAAAAATAAAACTTAATGTGTTGAAAGCAGAAATTGTACAAAAACACAAGATAGCCTAGCAGCTCAGAAAATTTAATTGCATTAAACATCCTAAATGAAGATATCTTGATACAATGGCATTACACAGAATAATTCAATACTGTTTAGCAGTGATTCTTCCTTAAGAAAAACAAATAACACGCTTTCCCCCAAAATTAGCCTATCAATTCATATTAGAGTAGAATAAGTCTGAATGCTGGATTTTGTAAAAGCACTAAGTACTTCCAAAACTGTGTGACATAACATGGTTTCTGGGGAAAAGAAATCTTTCATAAGGACAGTTCTCTCAAAAAAATAATGTTGCTATATTTTGCTGTTCCTAGAATGGGAAAATTTTACCAGTAGAAAATAGCTTCAGGGCATGCAAGTAACAAATTTTCAGTTTAACAGCAAGGACATTACACATAATTGTTATTTTATTTGAGGTATCACATGCTGCAATTTTGTTAGACATGTCTAATTAAGGGGAACAACCAATAAATAGAACAATTTACAGAGAACAGAATTGCTACAGAAGCCTGTCCTCTCAACATAACATTTGACAGTTTCCAACCACCGAATACTTTTCAAAGGGAATAGGTAATGTATTTCTGCTTGGCAAAAAAACAGAAAAGCAATTCTGCCAGCAAACGAAACTCCCTTCAGAGAGCTCAAGGGACTGCTGCTAGAAAATAGCTTTTTGTTCACATCATCTACATGAGCTTCTCCTAGTTTGGGGATAAAAGCCTGTTTCCAGTGATGATTAATGTCCTCTTAAAAATTAAAAAGAAAAATAGTTCCATGTCAGTTGTCATTAGTTTTCCTGTCTTATTTGTTGGAGGGGTACATTTTCTTCAATCTTTTTCTCACCAACATCCTTGTATCTGTTATTGTTCTTCACATCCCTCATCAAATTGAGCTTCTGCTATGCCTTAGCTTTCCTGATCGCAGCCCTACACATCCTGGCAGCATCCCTATGCTGCCTTTGCATTGCCTTCTTACACCTCCATTCAACCCGGAGGTCCTTATTAAGCCATG
Source organism: Neomorphus geoffroyi (assembly GCA_033558235.1). Taxonomy (NCBI): domain Eukaryota; kingdom Metazoa; phylum Chordata; class Aves; order Cuculiformes; family Neomorphidae; genus Neomorphus; species Neomorphus geoffroyi. The sequence goes on from JAUMJM010000004.1 coordinate 31,875,848, forward strand.
CTGGACTCTCTTCCTTGCCAGATTTCTTACACACAGGAACTGAGACCTCTTGCACTCTAAAAAAAAAAGAAAGCCTCTAAAGATCTCCCAGATCTACTCTACTCCTTTATCCCTGAGAGGAGTTTTCCAGAGAATCCCAAACCTGTTGTGTAGTAAAAAAATGCATCACCAAAAAAAAAAGGAAGCCAGTCAAGAATTACACTCAAATACGCCACTGTCAGTGATGGATAAACATGCAATTAATATGCTAGTCTTGTATCTACCTAAGCTCAACTCCTTCCCTAAAGTATTACCATCAGAGTCACCACTGGATTGCATAATCATCCCTCCAGTCAGCTCAAGTGCAAATGCACTTGGGGCACACAGATATTCAGGTAAGTCACTAGCATCAGTCAATCCTGCTTTCTCCCAAACACATCAGTCACTTTGTTCATTCACCTTGTAAAGTTTGCTAAGTATAAAGACTTTTTCAACACCACCTTTCTTAAAATATTCCACCACTTCTTCCAAAACCAGATGCTCACCCAGCTTCAGTCCAATCCTCCAACACCTGGGGACGAGCCAGAGTCAGGAGGGAAGTCCCCAGCTCAGAGCTGCTCTGAGCTAGTCATTCACAGCACACTATCATCTCAGCAGCTCAAGGCTTGTCTTCTCATCCAGAGGAACCAAGCAGACACGCAAACAGAGAACATGTGGCTCTAAACCAGATCAGTATGACATCACTGGGCCTCCAGACAGCTATTTAAAATAGGCACCTGTGAACACAGTCATTTTTCTGACCAGCAGACAATGCTCATAGGGACAGAAATAACAGAAGAGCCCTCTTTATTCATTCCATCTTACATCTACAACTGCCTTGGATTCTATTTTCAAAAGAATATCAAAGTGTCATCTGCCAAGTGGAAGTTGTTGTTAGATTCCACTTAGTCTAAAGTAGTACAAGCCTTTTATAACACCACAGTATCTTTTCCTAAAGTGGAAACAAGACAGAAAAATATCTCATGGTAAGCAGTTGTGAAATCACAGATCAACCAGACTTACATTTTGAGAAACACCCAATGCAGCATGTGCACAGAGTGAAAAAGAAATGGAATAAAAAAACATATTAATCTGCTTCTAAGTTGAGCTTCCCATTCACTATAATTCCCATACCTCTCCTTACTTAATTTTATGAGCAAGCCAAGAATGTAGAGGGTTTTTTTGATTATTTATAGCAAATGGCTTTTATATACACCAATAAAATTTCTGTAACTGCAAAATCCATTTGCTTTGGGAAGAGAGTGGTAGTTGGTTTCGGTTCCAAGCAGATCATAAATAACGGGAGTCAAAAATCAGGTGACTAATTATAGATCTTAAACTTCAGATCACGTCTACTACTAGTTAATGAACAAGAAGGTTCTGCAGTTTTGACAAGGACAATTCAGCAGTGTCCTAAGCAGGTGCAAAAAATATCATGGCAGGAGATTTTGGATGATATTTAGTAAGACTGGTCGCAGATCAGAAGCAGGAGGACCCAGCATCCTGAGGGTGTCACCTGAGAGAGGCAGCTGGTTCTCTGCTTCTGACTGCTGAGATCACACAACTTCTTCTTTGGGCCTCCTAAGCTTTACCTTAATTTGAGGAAGATTAGTGTAATACGGCATATCATTTGTAAAAGATTACAAACCATTGCCATAAAACAGCTATTATATATAATTTTTAAGCACTAAGCACAAGTAGTGGTTTTACTTTTTGAGCCCTTGTCTAATTCCTCTTTGGATGATGAAAACACTGCCTTATTTTCACACTGATGGTAAAAGCCCTACTTTTTTCTGTGGACAGCAATAGTCAAAAGTAGAACCTTACATTTTTTACCTATTTTTTCTTAAGTAGTAACACTAAAATGTTACACCTGTAAACTACATGGCAACCTAGATATGGATTAGGTATCTACATTCCCCAGTAATATGGTGGAAAAATCCATGATAGATTATAGTGTATTTTGATAAATTATACATAACATAGACAATCTTAAGATCATACTGCTTCTTAAGGTACCTTTCTGCAAATAAAAATCAGACTCAGGGCCACAGTGGTACCTCCCAGTCTCACAGGATCCATAATGGAGGCAGATATGGAATCCAACTCTAGATGCCAGAATGCTCTTTTTAACATTTCCCTTGCCAAAACTTATGTTATGAACTGATATCTTAACATGAAAGGTACATTTTAGCAGACATTGAAGAGAAATGTAGAACATCAGTTTCATGAAATCTGAGAAGAATGGTGCTCTTAACTGTTCACCTATGCACTATGCCACGGCAACCTTTGTTCTTTCCAACCCTTAACACATTTAGCCCTTATCATAGGAAAAAGTCTTTAAATGTATAAAGCTGCTGTACTCATATGAGATCCAACACAAATAAAATGAGACTAATTCTATAGCTCAGGAACCAAGAGTGGGAGGAGAGGGACAAAGAGATGGTCACAGAACACGTTCTAACCTTTCACAGTGAGACAAGGCTCAATTCAAATCACTTCACCCAGTACGAGTGGACTTGTGTTCAAATACAGACACTTCCCTATCCCGTGTGCCAGCCCATATCACTTTGTCTGTGAAGCAGGTTTTAACTAATAACATCATTGTGTTTGAGCACCCTACTCAACAGACCTGGCTCCCTCTTCCCAAAAGATCAAGTTGCAGCTCAAAGGAACCCATTTTTTTTGCCAGTAAAAGATGTGAAAGCAAAAACTATGGAGATGCTCAAGAGCCTTTCAGAAAACGATCTGTGGAATTGCTTTGAACATTGGCAGCATCATATGCAGTTGTGTGTCAGCTCAGAAGGGAACTATTTTGAAGGTTATCATAGCTGATTTTCTTAATTTGTTAAATAAAAAGAGTTACAGGCACAGTCTTGGGGCTTTGTGTCAGACCTTATATTATTCTTCGTAAGTATTACAGTCATTTCATACATTTCCATCAAGTTTATCAGTGCAGCTGGTAACATATATATCTGTCCTTTGCAAATTATTCAATAGGCTGAAGAAGATGACTAATGTCTTTAAGAGTGCAGAACACTGCATTTGTTGTCTTGAATATACTTTCCAACATTGAATTATATACTGTTTCGGAAAGGTAAATAGAAATGCCAGAGCCTTGTCAATTAACCATGTAAAATACTTTTTTAGAAGTATCATTACTTTGCAAACTTCTGTAATTGAAACAAAACCCTGATCACAGAACAAATGAGTAACATTAATTCATACCTCGCAGTGCTGTCAACAGTTAACCACATGACTAATACCACATGTAGCTTGAAGCAAGAAAATCTATTCTTTTGCCTCTGCTAAGCTAAATTGGGTAATTATACATTCATGGTTGATCCATTTAGAAAACAAGAACCTACAATCTGTCCTGCAAACCAAAACAGAAGCACTACAAAAGTTTTTATTAAGTATTCATAAAACTTTTATCTTTTTGTGTTTTCACTGCCTCTAAAAATATACCATCCATATCAGCCTATCAGTTATGCCATATTATTTTACCACCAAGTAACTTTTAACAGAAATCTTATATATTGCTTATTTTTAAATACAATATTTAATAATAAGCTCTAAGGACATTGTTTTCTACTGCTGATCTTGCCACACTAAAACTCAAAGAGGGCATGAAAGGCATTGAAAAGACAAATCAGCTGACAGTGATGAGATTTAACAGCAGAGTGCTTTCTAACATCACCTCTATTTTGCATTATTTTTTGCCCATGGCCTTTATTAGGATTATTATATTCTTATTCTTGAACTACTTATTGTTTGACTTGGTAAAGTAACCACTGGTATATCGATCCCACCTTGTGGGTGCAGGCTACCAGCCATTAGTCTGATGCATCTACTGTGGTACACATCAATTTTACTGGCAGAAGCCTTGCTAAAATATTGTAACTGGCATCTTCTGGTGACCTTGACTTCTTGTTGAAAGCTCTTTCAGAAGTTTAAGAAGTAATCATCAATATTTGCATTGGTGACATTTTGGCAAATGTTAGATTTCAGCCTTTTATGAAACAATGACTCATGACACAACAGAGGTCAAAACTTGTTGAAAAAAGCACTAGAAAAACTGAAAGCTGATATTAAAAATTGAAGAGTTTTTATCTGTTAGTAATGAAAAGGTCAATTTTTTGGCTACTTAGTATCAGGCTCAGAACATCCCTAGTGCTCTTTTCTCACACTAGTAAGAACTTCATAGTTAATTTTGCAAATCTTTGCTAAACTGAAAGACCGGAAGGTCTGAGTTCTTAAAAATCTTGAAAATATGGAGAATGGGCTGCAAAAGCACACACTTTTGGCATGATACATTCATTCATCATCTTATCAATGGCAGACCCAGATTCTCCAGTAGTTCAAAAAAAAAACAAACCCACCAAACAGTGATGCTTAACAAAGAACAAATTCCAATCATCTCCCCATTCCTCAGCAATGGTATCCCTGACCTAAGACTTTAGTAGACTGTGGTTATCATGTGTTATTGTGTTCAGTTTTGGGCCCCTCACTATAAGAAGGACACTGAGGGCCTGGAGCATGTGCAGAGAAGGACAACGAGGCTGATGAGGGGCAGGAGAATAAGCCCTACAAGGAGCAGCTGAGGGAATTAGGGTTGTTGAGCCTGGAGAAGAGGAGGCTGAGGGGAGACCTCATCACTGCCTACGACTGCCTGAAAGGAGGTTGTGACGGGGTGGGTGCTGGGCTTCTCTCACAAGTGACAGTGACAGGACAAGAGGAAATGGCTGCAAGTTGTGCCAGGGGAGGTTTAGACAGGACATTAGGAAAAACTGCTTCACTAAAAGGGTGGTCAAGCATTGGCACAGCTGCCCAGGGAGGTGGTGGAGTCGCCATCCCTGGAGGTGTTTAAAAGGTCGTTAGATGAGTTTCTTAGGGACAGGGTTTAGTAGTGAGACAGCTACAGCTGGACTCTATCTCAGAGGTCTCCCAACCTTATGATTCTGTGATTCAATGATTCTACGGTATAAATAACAAAAACCATTGTTTTACTGCACCAAATGAGCTCTTTTCCGTTTCTCCTTATCCTGTTCATTCAGCCCATCTACTAGTTTGAAGGAAGGTCATCAATGCAAAGTTTTATTAGTAAAAAGCAAGATTTTTCAGTGTCTAAAATGAAAACCCAGAAGATCTTATCAGGAGAAATGCTGATAAGGCTTTGCTAGGTTGTAGCATAGCTATTTCTACAATATGATGCAGAACAAACTGATGGCTTTGCATTTATAAGCAAAATGGTATGTAGGTATTCACAGAATTCATAAGTGTCTGTGCCCTTATCATTAGAACTCAGAAATCATACTTAGAATAATTCATTAGAAAATTTATGTCCATGAATATTTTTCACCTCAGGTAAGGTCACTACAACAGACAAGTTTAGGAGTGCATTATCATAACTTTGCACTAAAGAGAGAAAAGATATTAGAAATTAGTGTCCAAAGCCATAAGTCTATTCAGTCCCTCATTTGGAATTATCAAATATAGATTTTATTTTTACAGCCATGAATTGTATTAAATGTCTTTCCCTCTCCTACATAGTAAAGTGGAAAAATTACAACTGCATTAAGTAACCATACTTCAGCCTCTGCATCTATCAGGAGGAAAGCAATTACGTGGTCACAGTGTATTCTTGTGGAATCCTGGTCTCTGAACTCAAACTAACGACTTTATTCACATTTATCAGGACATACTCGTATCTACACAATACAAAACAAATAAATCTCACATGCAAGTAATGGAGATTCACCTGAAATGCAGCTCCTCTTAGAGATACTCTAATACAGTCTCAATTCAGGGACAAGCTGTGTCTTTCCATTAACTTCTCAGCAATTTTGTGGCTAGAATTGCTGATCCCAAACAGCAGATGAATGCACACATTTTCAGCACAGCCCTATATCTGGCAATTTGGTCAGATATTATAAACTGTAGCATTCTTTTCTTTCCAATTTTTAAAATAATAGATAGCAAACATTGTTATTTCTGCAATGAAAAATTGCTATTGTCAGCTACCAGCGTGATGGCAACACAACTGCCCAAATATGACATTCTTTTCCATTTCTTTACTTGCTCACACCTAACTGATTTACACGCTGCTTTGCTTTTGGAAAAAAAAAAAAAGACATGAGTCACAGAAGGAGAAAAATAGGATCTTGGGGATAATTGGTACCACCCTGGTTTTGCCACTGCTACCCTGATCCCCATGAGTTCTTAAAGGGATTTTTAATACAAAATTACTTTAAGTTTTGATACTGGAAGAGGTGAAAGAAATACAAAGATACAAAGGATGAAATATCAGCATTATCTGCATTTCACTGAGTTTAATAAAAAAAAAAAACCAAACAGCACCTGTATCTGTATGGAGAATTACAAAGTGCTAGCATCTATCACAGCAGTCCCTGTTTTTCTATACTCCATCAAACACTCAACGATAAATAAATCACACTGACATGAGGCCACATTAAGTGTAGGCTTCTTCAGCCTTCCTTCACAGAGATATTAAGCCGACAAAGAAGATTTCCTTCTACAAAATCTAGGGTGACTTAACTGAGAGCAGTTACACCAGGCTAAATAAGGAATTTTGGTTCCTTTCCCCAGCAAATCTTCAGGGAAAAAAGAGAATTATTCTTCAGACACATACAGGATGTTGCTCAAAAACATTGCAAAGGATAATCTGGACAGCATGCAACAATACAGTGAGCTTTTCTTGTGCAAGATGATTTGTGATTTGCAGCATTTTACCAGGACTTTGTCCAAGATAAAGCATAACCAATGTACAAGTCCTGGGATATAAAACCTAACACAAACATGGACACACACGCCAACACAGTACAGCTTAGGAAGAGTGGGACTCCTTTTTATAAGTACTATTTTGGACCTAATATCACATGTGCTGGCCAATCAAAAGTTCAGCTCCAGGCAGCCCCAGTTTGCCTTTTGTGTGAGAAAATTACATGCAAAAATCCAGAACTGAGGATTTTCTTACACTGTTGAAAAAAGTGAACCAGAATTATCTACATTCTAACTGTGAGAGACTTTACAGTGGGAATGAATCAGCTCACACCAATCAGTGCCTCATTTTAGCTGCAAAACAAACCCAGTGGTTTGTCTGCGATTTTCACAGTACATTACTCTTCTACAGATGTTTTGAAATTAGCAGCTGGATGCAATCACCGATCGGCATCTAGATCAGACTTCCTGCAGTAGTCAATGGGGAAGCTGAAAAAACTCACACAACTGACCAAGAAAATTATTCCATTTGGAGGGATCTTACATACACAGTCAGCCAGCAGAAGTCATCAGGTCCAAGCTTTACGAAATGAGGTCATATAATTTGATCCTGGATTGTACCTGTTTCTTCCAGTTTGTTTTCCCATCGGAAAACATCATCTGGCTTTCTTTAATATTTTACTATGTTTCTTTTAAAACTAGACACTTCTATGATTAGTTTAGTTGGGCCAAATTGTAACAGGCAAAACTGCCGCTGACATTAAAAATTAGGAACGCCTTTAGGATTATTTCTCCAGATCACATCAAATTTGGCTCTAGTCATGCACATCTTTTTTTCCTTTTTTCAAATCTTCAGCATTTGTTCAACATGGGTGGAACTCCTTTGTCATTTTCAATGGGATTGAAGTCCACTGCTTCTGTTTATAAGATTCATTTTGATGTAAAGGGTTCTGGGAAAATTACATTGAGGCTGTTCAGAAAATAAAACAGTGGCTCAGTGTGGGCATGGGTCTTGGACCATAGAGCAGTGTTACACAGCCACCTCACAGCAAATTAGGGGCTCTCTGGGCCATGAAGACAGGCTTGATGAGGTAAAAAGAAATGTAGGAACTGCAGGAAGTCTGTTGCAACCAATTCTTTTGCTGAAACAGTGAAGCCCCGTCTCCTCCTTACATGCATTACTCTGCTAGAACTCTCTTCCAAAACACAAATTGGTAATCCTCTTGATTCACAGCTGGCAAACAGAATGATCAGCTGGGAGCTCGCAGGGTAGCAGGTACCCAAATTCATACACTTGTGAGGTGACTGTTGCAACAGTAATACTGGCTTGATATAACAGAATGCCTTCCATTGGAGCAGATGACACTTGACTAGATAAAAGACAAACAAATAAATCCTACATTACATCTATATATCCTATATAGATATCCTACATTATATATCCTACCGTATAATCACTGGAAACTAGAGTCAGGCAAACTGATAAGAAATAAGACATATTTTACTCTGACTGCAAGCAGTGAATTCTTTGGAACAATCTGTGCACAGATGCATTGGATTAATGTTAATTTGGTATCTTTTAAATAAGTTGATTTCTTCCTATAAGATACTCACTCTTACAGGGTTTATGATAGAGACTAGTGGGCAGATTGTGTAGTCTGTATTATCCAACAGAGCAGACCAGATGGCTGTAGTCATCTCTCTGGCTACAAATTTACTGAAATGCTGGTAAGTACACTCAAAATGCTAGTAAGTACACTCAAAAATGTTTGGAAAATGGGAATGCTAAAGACAGAGGAGATACCAGTGCTTGGGAGCAGGCCAAAAGTTTGATGAGCCACTGAGAACCATTTGGTCCCGTATTTCCATAGGGTTAGGGCTGGGAGGGACACAGAAGTTTTAGACACTGTTTGTTCTAGCTAAATTGTTTCCAGGATCTAGTTAGAAGTATTCAGAAAACCCTTTCATTAGCTAAGAATAGAAACTAATCTAACATAACTACAATAAGCAACATTTTTTTGGGTTCATGCAAGACAGCTCTGGATACTCCCATCTTCATCTGGTCTCTTGCTTAAGGAATTAGTCACACCTGGCTTCTTGACTACAGTCCCATGGTAACCAGATCAGAATTCATTGCACCAAGCATAGGGAAAAAGAATCTGGCCATTAATAAGGGGCTTAGGTTTGTGGACAGTAGTAGATGTTACATATTTAGCTCCCACTGCTAAATATAATATGGAAATATTGCATATATTATACATAATATAGTAGTAGATATGTGTTAGTATAAATACATATAAAATAACAGCAATATTACACACTAAGAATAAAAAGCTTTCTGTAATTACAGTCTTCCCGCAAACAAAAAGTCCATTTGGTTTTGTTAACTCTCCATAGCTTTCACCCATACTTCAGTCTCTGCTTTACCATAATTTCCTGTCATTTAAACCACTCAGTCACATTTCCATCTTCAGGGCTCTATCTGAATAGCCTAAAAGTATCAACAAAACTGAACAGCTGACTCCCTCTTCTTTTGTCAATGAATATCTCCAGCTGTTCCATTGTTCAAGAAAGAACCACTGAAACCCATCAGGTCTGAATAATTTAAAACCCCTCTTGGATCCTTCATCATATTTATTTCAAATACATTTGGTCAATCTAACCCAAAATATTTGTATTTCTGTATGAATCTTCACAGGAAAAGTGTGAAAACTAATAGGGAAACTTTTTTTTTTATAATGCTTGCGTAAAGCCTCACCTGAATTTTTACAATTTATATGTGATCATTATACATTTCCAGCAAGACCAAGATCAGCCATAGAGGCTAAAACTCTTGTATTGGTTTCCAGTAGCAGCTGACACACATGAGAAAGCACCATCTGCTTAAAATCAGTCAAAATGCTGCTTTTTAAATAACACAAGTTTGTTAAGAATAAAGTTGAGAAATAAGTCATGTAGCTGTCAGGAAGTCTTGCAGCATAATTAAGTTACAGCAAATTGAAATCACTGAAATGTCCCTCACAACTGTTTGGCCAAACAGTGAAACAAAGCAAATAATTGCTATTTACAGCCCCATAAACAAGAACAGCCATTTACCATGAAGAGCTAAAACCCTTCCATAAACCAAAAAATTTAGAAAAGACGCATATTTCCACCAACTATTTCGTTTTGATGTAAGACACAGTGCCAAATATTGCAATATCTTCATAAGTGTAAAGAGCCATGCAGAAATTCCTGAATAAAGGAACTGTTTCCTTTAAACAAAACTCCCAGTTTTAACTCACTGTCTGACCCAGGCTGACTAATTTTCTGCTTGAGGCTAAATGTAGAATCAGGGTAAACTAATCCCACCAGGTTTAAATATCTGAATTTTAAGTGACCATGGTTAGAAATACTGTTTTTTCAATAACTTGTCAGAATATTGGAATATTCTTGAAGAAAGAATATTGGAAAAATCTTGAAGAAATCTTAGCACAAGTCTTGAAAAACTGCCTGCTTCTTCACCTACATCAACAAAAGCAGAGTCTAATATTTTGAATCCTATAGGTACCTTTCTCTGCTGTTAACAGTCCCATCAGTTGAGGACACATCAATATGAACAAAATATCAGCAAAGAACTCAGCTTTGTGATTATAATACAATTGTAAAGAAGATCAAATGGAGCAAAATTACAGTGCTTTCTTTAAAATAATTTAAAGAACTTGCAATTAGATGAGTTTTACAATTAAAATTATCATACAGCTATTTGTTAAATGAATTTAGCAGTAGCTGCATTGCAAAGCTTTTTTCTTCTGTATACACACACTTCGTCAGATTTGAATCCACTGCAAGCTAGAAAAGGGCTTACTTCCTCTTGCTCTTCCCCTGAACTGAAGAGAGCTGTGCAAGTGCATTTTTCACTCCAAAAATATGAGTTTTAAGAATATACTTTTTAAAAGACTGCAATGTTGCAAAGCCATTTGCAAAGCATGCAAATACAAGTGCCAAGAAGGAATAGCATCTAAATTGTTAACACACTGTCAGATTATGAAACTTGATCAACTGGTAGGACTTCTAAACACAGGTGGCAGCAGTAAGAAAACATGAGGAACTGCTGCAACACAGCACAGCAGTCTAACAATTCATTATCTATGATTTCTACCGGTGATCAACTATCTAAAATCCTGTACAAGGTGACTGCAAAATCTTGCATCACATAATGTTGTACTAAATAGGAGACGAGACCAAAGATTCCATGGGGCTAAATGACACTGCCAACAGATGTAGCGACAGGTAGCTTGTGGCTTCCCTGCCTCAGAAGTAGTCTCCAAAACAGCACCAGGGCACTTTGAAATCCAGGAAGATGCTGTGCTTTCGGCTGGCTCATACCCCACCAGAGGCTCATTTACTCGAGTCTCATTTTCTGAAGTGCTGAACACCTGCAGTTTCCTCTGATTTCAGTTGGTGTAGAGGGTACTCAGCACTTCCGAAAACCAAGCGTTATGCATGAGCTGACATGCTCTGAAGAAGCAGATGCTCGAAAAAGCCAAAAATGCCACCAATTACACATGCCCTACAAGTTTTCTCCTGAGCAGAGGCTGAAGTGTGCAGCTTTATAGAGAGATGTTTAATACCTCCAGCAACTATGGAACAGGAATAGAAATAAGAAAATATCAGTGCCACCCTCGCCACTGTCAAGTCTTGCAGTATTTTAGATATCAAAACAAAATGGGTGCTGTTCACTTTCTCCATGCTACCCTATGCAGGTAAAGAAATAATCTGAAGCAGGTTCAATAGCACAAATCATTTTACATTTGGAAAGTATGATTTCACCTAAGAGGTGGATTTCTGAAACAATATATGAGGAAATGTTCCAGTCACCTTACTGAAAAAAAGGAAATCAGCGGAGGGAACCACATTGCTGCCAACAGAAAAAACATAATGAGGTGATTTTAAAAGCGTATTACTTTAGTGGTTTCACAGACAAAAAAAATTACTTCAATAACATTTGCCTAAAATACACAGAAATATAGATTAAATACAACCTCAATTGTCTGAGGTAAAAACAATAGCACCTACTATTCATTAGCCTATCAGTTAGTTTTCACTAAAGTTGTCTATTTCACAACCATTCACTCTGAGTTAAGAGCTGGGTCTCTGTGCACATGTGGCCATACTGCAAAAACTTAAGAGCTTAGCCTTCTGCAAGTGGCAACCATATACAGGAGGATTTCGATTTATCTGGAACACAAGCAACTTACATGTGTTAGGGATATATTAGGGATGTAGTATTACATTGTTCTTGTCATTTGTGATCCTTTTTTTAAAGGGCAAATGCAATTATAAAGTGACAACTATCAAAACCAAATCTAACTCTTACATGATGAATTCTGTCAGGTTGCACCACTTTTTAGAGTCCACTTTCTTCATCACCTCTTCAAAAAATTTTCCACAGGCAGGCAACTTTTCTAACAGGAGAGATTCATTGCAGAGATTAGTCTGTTGACGTGCACCTAGATAAAATCAGAAAGCACCCTTAAACCTCAAATATTGAAATAGAAGAAGAAAGAACACATCACTCAAACTCCTTCACGTAATTCTGCTTGCCACTTACATTGTTGTAAACCTAACATTCAACTTCCTAAACAATTTTAGTAAATAGATAAAATATACCTTTATGCAAATGTATTACAAATATAACAGTATAAAATACTACAGGCTACCATATATAGTATCTTCCTTTAGAGCTAGCATAGAGGAGCCCAGACACTTTTCTGATCTTACTTAGCCTCTACTCATACTAATTTACTACTGCCCGTCCGCAGCTTTAGTCAAAAGCTGCCTGGAGTTGCTGATCATGTGCAGAAAGCGCTACTCAAGCTTACATAGATGCATCCCATTCAACTACATGACTGTAAATGTACTTCAGCATCAAAAAGGGATTAAATTCCCACAGTCACTGTTAAGCTTTCTCTTTAGTATATCAACTATAGGAACTATCTACCACTATCAGATGTTGATGTACAGCATACAGCTACTTGCAAAGAAAGAGTTAACATTGACTTGAGCAAGCCTGTATCTTTTTCAACCTGTAATGGCAACTCCGCATTATTTAGAATCAAAGTCAAAGGTTTTTCTCATTCAGCCCGTGCCTGCCTTGGAATACAAAGATAGTATTATATTTTGATATTTCTTAGAAAATTAAAATTCTGGGAAAAAAAAAATCTATTCAAACTATTTTGATCAGGTTGAAATTTTTTGTTTTGATTTGAGAGAGAGACATCTGACCAAAACAATACTTTGCTTTCACATACTTTCCAAGAGCAGCAAGCCCATAACTGGACAGCCTATGCCACACCTGAGATCCCAAGTCTACTATTTTACACAGACCACAAACATCTCCAGGAGTACAGCTGAGTCATCGGGACCTGACCCCAACTCTTCCATCATGTCTCATTGTCAGAGCTTTTAGAGCTAATACTAAGCCTTCATCCATGTTAGAAAAACGGGAGACCTATAATTAATCACCAATGATCGAAACAGTGAAAGTTATGAAACAGGGGCAGCATTATTTTGTCCTTGGGAAGTTAACATGATAGCGTGGAACCTGCCTATTCAAGTATTCCCATCAGTTCACCTGGCAGGTGCAGCAGTTATAAGTTATAGTTTCCACGATTAGATCTGCCAATGAACACTAAAGCTGGGCAGAATTCAAACTCAGATAAGAAAATTGCCCAGCTGGATACTGTAATCCTGCATTGATGCTTTGACAAAGCTGCTTTTGCTGACAGGGCATTCTAAACAGCCAGCTATCGCCTGACTTAGAACCCTGTAAATCCAACAAAATACAAATTTCTCTTCCATTACATCATGTTTACAGCAGCCCCTTCCCAGCAGGGTGTTTAAACAGATTTTACATGGCCTTGGTGGTTTTTTTGGTTTGCTCTCTTTAGAACTTCAGTATTTTGAAGGGTTATAGAGAAAGTTCTGATAGTGTCATTTGACAGAAACAATCTGACAACACAGGCCTTTCTGTCTAATGGGGTTCAAAATTATAACTCATTTTACCACCACTACTGAGATGGATTTTCACAAAACACTACAACACTGTCTGTTCATACAGTCAATGGACAAGATCAGCTGTAAAAAATGCATGACAGTTGAATAATTGAAATAAAATAGGATGAAAGCACTTCTCAAATGGCTGACGTTAACCAAACAGAAATAGATATTTGAATTTCAGAAGTAAAGCTCACCTGTGAATCCAAGCGTCATTAGACCATTAACTATGGGAGGGGAAAAGAAAAAAAGAGAGATTAATTAGATACCTCCACAATGTTACACAAAAGAATTAGTGCCGATACAAGCAAACTTGAGCATAAGTTCTGTTTCAATAGAAACTCATTATGCTTATTCAAATATTAGTTTCAGTTTTACTAAAGGGTGTTTCTGAATAGAAAAGTGAACACTTAGAGAATATTATGCTTTTAAATTCCTTTTTATTTGTCCTTTAAATGGCTGAGTCACACAGACTTGTTATGGGTCTGTCTACGCCACTCTTTCCTGTAGCTTCCAACATTAAGGATTAGAGACAGGGAAATTTTTATTTCAAGTTTCTTGAGGGTGAAAAACTTGGAGAAGATAACACATTTGCTCAATATGCTGGTGAGCTGCACACTCTAAGTTGTAGAGCAAAAAAAAAATCCTTTTGCCATTAAAATGAAGCAAGCACAGAATCATAAACTGATACTGTATTCATTTAGAAATGTAATACTGTGTTTCATGGTCTCCACCTTCTGCACAGTGAAGTAATACATTTTGAAAAATGTGTTCAAAACCTATAAGCCTCTCATGCAGACGTTACGCTAAGATAGGTGTGTCAGAAGAGCATCCAAATGGAAAAACAGACTATGCCAACGGGAGTCCTCTGATCAGTCATCTGCAGTACATCCAGATAGATAAAATTAACAGAAGCCCACTGTGAGCCAGCAGTGTGCACAAGTGGCCAAGAAGGCCAGTGGTATCCTGGCCTGCATCAGGAATAGTGCTGCCAGCAGGACTACAGCAGGAAGCCATCATCCCCTTATACTCGGCACTGGTCAGGCCACACCTTGAGTCCAGTGTCCAGTTCTGGGCCCTCAGTTTGAGAAAGATGTCGAGATGCTGGAGTGTGTCCAGAGGAAAGCAACGAGGATGGTGAAGGGGCTGGAGCACAAGCCCTGCGAAAAGCAACTGAGGGAGCTGGGGTTGTTTAGCCTGGAGAAGAAGAGGCTCAGAGACCTTATTGCTCTCTACAGCTACCTGAAAGGAGGTTGTAGTCAGGCAGGGGCTGGTCTCTTCTCTCAGGCAACCGGTGACAGAAGAGGAGGACAGGGTCTCAAACTTCGTCAGGGGAGGTTTAGGCCTGATATTAGGAAAAAATTCTTGACTGAAAGGGTGATTGGCCATTGGAATGTGCTGCCTGGGGAGGTGATGGAGTCACCATCCCTGGAGGTGTTTAAGAGGAGATTGGATGAGGCACTTAGTGCCATGGTTTAGATGACGAGAAGGTGTTGGTGTTGGGTCATAGGTTGGACTCGATCTCAAAGGTCTTTTCCAGCCTTGTGATACTGTGTGTTTGCACAGCTCCAGTCACATTAAGGATTTTGCAAATATAGCTATGACAGATGTAGCTTCAATTATTTTGATGTCCCACTGAAAAAAAAAAACCTGCTGACAAAACTCTATAGTGTTAACCTTGCATCAGAAATGAAATTACAGATTGATCCCTCCTGCTCCTTGTTTATAACCTAGGTATCACTCCAGTAAAATGAATCAAGATATACACAGCAGAATATTAATCCAAATCATATCAACCTAGACTGTGCATTCACTGAGATATGCCAACCTCTTGACTGAGTTAAATGCAAATTGTTGCATATAAAAATCTGAGAATAATTCAGATCCTTTTAAGGAATATATTTTTCTCCCAGACAAGCACTAATTTCTGTCTTAGTTAATAACAAGCCAGAATGTACTGGAATTGTGAAGAGCAGGAATCCATGTATCAGAAAATCGCATTGCATCCAAACACACAGATCTGAAAGTCCATTATACACTCTGATGGCTATATCTCTTTCACAAAGAGAGTACTTTTCTTTTCAGGCTATTAGCTGCTATACTAGTAAATATACTTGGGTCCCTTTAATCCGTACTTGAAAATGTGTCTTATCAACTGCATAAAACTGATGATGAAATTAAAAGCGTGCACTTTACGACAAAGCCAAACCCATCCATTCTGAGGAAACAGTCTAGACATACATAGGTGCTCTAGATGCTCCACTTGAGCACCACAGACTGCACCTCCAAATCTTACTCTGTCATTTCCCATCAGTGACCTCTAGATATTTCATAATTATTGCTGCAGTAATCCTCATGAGACCAGAGTGAGGCAAATAAATCAGGATTTACTTTACAATGAGAGAGAACCAGTATAAGAAAGCATGTCCATGATTAACAGACAAGCAGTCGAGTGACTACCCCAGCTGCAAACACTCAAGTATCAAATCAAGGCTCATAGGTTTGTGCTCACACAGAGAAATACGCTTTTTGCATTTTCTGATCTCCTTATAACAAAGTAACAGAGGATGTTTTGCACCTCTCCTCAACCAAACGAGTACAGATACCTTCAGAGAAGGATCAAACAACAATCCAGAGCACCATGTGCTATCATACCTCTCCCTCTTTGTTTTCTTTACTCCCAAATATTCAGCTCATAACAAAGATTTAATCAGAAGACTACAACTTGTTGGCCATGATAGTTTACACAAAAACTATGACCTTTCCAGAAGCCCTTTTAAGAAGGGGCAGGTTCAGCTTATTTCTGAAAGGCTGATGCCATCACATCTCATTATAAGATAAACGAAGGAAGCAAATTGGGTCACAGTGTTGGAAGATGATCCCAAAATAAACAGTTGCCATTACACTTCAACATGTACCGGCATTTTAGGGAGGGAAAAGAACATTCAGTTTAACCGTACCAGTTGCCTGCAGGTTACATCATGGTAACAATGGACCACAGCAATGGCCTTTAACTTCTGTTTTCTTCATAGACTCTAGCAGCATGTATGATAACCTCTAACATCAGTAGAATCAGATGCAAAATGACCAATCAGATTGCAGCTGGAGCAAGAGGTGAAGGAAAGCACCTTTGCATGAAAGATACAGAAAAATAGGTTTGAAGAGTATTTGGAAAGAAAAATAAAATATGAGCAACTAGGATGAAGTAATAGAAAATAAGAAAACAGAGGGGAAAAAACAAGGTTTTATTCACAAGTTCAAAATCTTGTATATGAAAACAAGGAAAATCTGATCCTCGACCTTCACAGCAGCCTCTTATTATCTACTCTCCTTTTGTAAACAGACATTTTTAATGAGATCCACAGCAATATGTAAATTTGCTATTGGGATACATCAGAGGATAACGCCCTATAATTTTTCAAATATATAAATTTCTTGGTTTCTATCAAATGAAAAACTATTTCTCAATGTTTACTTTTTACTAAATTTATTATTCACTGGTATTTTTTACCAGAGGCTTAAAGTAGCACAGAAAATCTTTGTATTGCAACTATAATACTTGATAAATCTGAAGCAGCATATGAATTGCTGTGTGTTCTTCCTACTGCATGTTCCTCCAAACACTTTGTAAAAATATATTTGAAAACCTTGTCTAAGTACATAAGAGGGAAATGTTAGAATATCATTTACCTTTGCCTGAATATTTCTTCATGATACTGCAGTTACTGACAGGAGACCAAGATTTCTGAGCAGCTCCCACACTTTCTCAGAATACAGATATCAATAATTCTTGTTTTATCTGATCACTGTATGCAGTCGCTCAACAGCAATAACAGCAGTGTAATCCTACACATATTCTTTGAAATCTGTGATGTCTGATTCAAAATCATATTTTCATCCATCATAATTTTCATAAGGAAAAAGAACATATAATTACCTCAACTTAAAGCTATATTTCATAAAGTTGGGTTCATAATGGTTGGGCCCAGAGAGCTGTGGTGAATGGAGAAAGTTCCAGTTCAGGTGGCCCACTCTCAGAGAGAAAGCTGACATGAATGATCATACTGTTTCAAGTCTAGAGGCTGTTATGAAAGTACAGAAAAGGAAAATAATGGTATTAGTATGAAAATTGAAGTCCTAGCAGTCAATTTTTAAATAATGCTCAGTACAATATATGTGGCTCACCAGGTCACCTCTTGTTCTTTG
This sequence comes from Neomorphus geoffroyi, assembly GCA_033558235.1. Taxonomy (NCBI): domain Eukaryota; kingdom Metazoa; phylum Chordata; class Aves; order Cuculiformes; family Neomorphidae; genus Neomorphus; species Neomorphus geoffroyi. The sequence continues at coordinate 31,893,851 of JAUMJM010000004.1, forward strand.
CTACTAACTGTCCCTTTGACACCTTTATAAGTGGAGTGGGACTGGGACTTGGAGGGGCACATGGGGACAGGACACAAGAACAACATCACAACATGTGAAAGCAGTCGGGGAAATGAGGCAACTGAAGTTCACAAGGCTGAGCAATGACAGGAACTGAACACAAAAGAAGGATGCCGGGAATAGACAGAAGCTTGATAAATATAGCACTTGAAAGTAGTGTTACACTTTTATTCAAAATTGGCCTAGAAAAATACATGCCTCGGCATGTGGAGAGGCAGGAGTAAGGTAAACCTGTTGGCAGGGTGGATTGATCTGTCCTTATGTCCAAGAAGTTATCTAGAGCATCAGCACAACACAAGTCAGCTTTGCATTATCCCCTTTAAATATCTCTTTATATTCTCTTTAAAACAATTTTTTTTTCCCTTGTGTCAACTCCATGAAAGGCATATATTAGCCATGGAAATTGAATATTCAAAATTAAAATTGCAGTTCAATGCTGTACTTTATCCCAGTTTGAAGCATTAGGTTATTGCTTTTGAATTGGTAAGGTAATTTCAGACAGTTAACAACTTGGGACATTAGAGTTGTATCCCTGCAGAGCAAGAAAAACATGAAAGGAAGAAATTTAAGCTTTTCCATTTCATCGGTACAAATCAACGGGGAACATTATTGAGGGAATCAGCTGTTCAGTCTCATGTTGGTTCAGAGTTCCCCAGCTTTCCAGTGACTGCAAAGAATGTGACAATTATTCTGAACTCATACTTCAATTGGGAATTTCTTAGAGGAGGAACACAAATGACTGTCCTTCACAGTCCTTTGTGAAGTTCTTAAATTATTGCTGACAACATATAAATAATGCTTCACAATTTCCGAACTGCCTATGTCTACCTCCAGAGGTGTTGGATGGGGTTTCTGCTACTTTGCTTGAAACTAGTATGATTTAATTTTTTAAATATATAACCAGTATTTTAAATTAAATATTCATTTGTTTACTAATTTATGAAATAAACTATACCAGTTCAACGACAGACTTAGGAAGGGGATTAATTAGCAATCAACCAAATGCTAAGATCTTACAATGGAAGTTGTGTGACTCAACCTGAAATACCACATAGTGTTTTCTTCACCTCTTTCCTGTGCCAATTATGTTTTTGATGAAGCACTGTATAACTGAAATATAAAAAGTTTTTTTATAGCCACTGACTCTCAAGACAGTAGATGAACTAAATATTCCAACAGGAGAACTGATTGCTTGAAGTAAATGCTCTTCACGTTCTTTTACAAGAGTGATACAGACAACTGTGACAGAAATCCCAACTCAAGTTCCATCCTTCCAGAGAGTGAAACTGAAGAGGGGTACCTTTGTTTCTAAAGAAGAAAAACTGTTTAAAGATGACACTAAGCAACAACATGGGGACCACAATCTGATTTAATGTGTCTGGAAGACAGCTCCAAAGGACTGCAGTCCTCAGGAGGTGCCACAGCATACAGCCAGTGCAGATGACCAGAACAACTTTCCTAACAAATTCAAATCCACTGAATTCACTTCTGTGCATGTTCCCTGGGACATCAAGAAAATATCATTGTTCAGAATGTATCTACAGATCTTCCAAAGGCTTCATGCTCCTTGTTTTCATCTAACTTCTGCCTGTGAGATCTGCTCTTCTGGGTCTTGGGATACAATGGTGTTTACGCAGATCTCTAAATCAATCAGATCATAGCTCTTAATAATTTATGATTATGCATAAATACACTTCCAGCATGAGGAAGTAAAACTCTTTTTCATCTCAAAAACATCTGCACTTCTTCAGGTTCATTATAGCCTTGTGAGGTATCACTACTGCAAACTCCATTTTACATCAGCTATGGAAATAAAGACAGAATTAGTTAGCAATTTGTCCAAGTCACAAGCAGGAACCAGTATCACGTTGAGTACATCATTATCCAGCAGTGGACCCGTGCCAGGGCCTTTGTCTCACCACTACCTCCTTCTCTCAGAAAATGTTACCAAAGAAACTGAAGAAACTGATGATCTCACTGTCTAAAAGACAATTGTAAAATGCGTCTGCTGTGCAGTTTATGGGAAAGGTACATCAATAAATGAGGCAGCACAGTTCAGATTTATTCCCTTCAAAAGGCCAGGCAGCTAGCAGTTACTGTGGAAGGTCCCCATGAGAACTGTGACAGCCCCTGAAGCTGGCCTTCGGCATCATGACCTCAGTCTGACACTATACCACCCCATCACCTGAAAGCACATACTTGATTTAACAGGTGCTCATTATTCTAACCCAGCTACTTGTCATTAGTCAAACAAGTGATGTGATATAGGGCTTCCCTATAATAAGGAAAAATAAGGTCAGCACAATACTGACTTTTCTATACACCTATCCACCTGTGAATGAGTGTGAGACACCAGTCCCCTGAGGCAAATAAGGACTCTAATTTGCTCCTGTAGAGTAGTCTGAAAGTGAAGCAAGGCTACTTTTTTTTTTTTTCTTTTTTTCTTTTTTTAAATAACAGGAAGGGGAAATGACCCACTAAGGGTCACAGCACACACCCTCCCAAGGAAGCATTTAAAACCATGGGATACTTGAAGACATTAAAAGCTGCTTCTTCCCTTGACAGGCAGAATATTTAAATCAAGACATTGCCACCATAGAAGGCCAGGGGTAATGTGGGGTTTTTGCTGGTTTGGGTTTTTGTTTTTTACTCTTGTCTGACCAGACAACGAAAATCCCCACATTCTTTTGATGCTGCGTGTACTCCTCTCACATATTCCTAATGTTGTTGCATACTGTGTCAGGGCATTACATCAACATCATTTCAGTGAAGTCATGTTTTCAGTGCATTTGGAGCCTACCATGAAATAATAAGCTGGCCTGAGCATTAAAATGTTGCTTTTCTTCAGTAGCCTAGCTTGCCTACCAGCTCTCCAGAGTTCTGGTTATTCAACTGCATGATCACAGAATATTTTAAATGGCACATTGCCATGAAAAACTCACAAAAGCAATAAAGCACTAACAAAATCTCAAAGCTTCACGTCCACTTGTACTGCTATGTATTTACCTGCTCACAGAAGGTGTGTTCTTCACAACAGGATCATTGCTCCAAGGAATAAACACTGAAAACACATCTTTGCCAACCCAGCATGACAGCATGATTCCTGCACATTTTCATTTTCCCTGGATGGATACCTACATAGGAAACCGCACAGCAGCAGACTCTGGTATAGGAAATCACTTAGGCCAATCCTGGAGCTAATAATTACTCTCAGTGGATCTGAGGAGCAGAACTGAACCCCAGAGAATCACAATTTCTGAGTTATACCCTTGGAAATTTCTTTCATGTTGGTATTTTTAAAAATTTAAGAAGAGGGTAGTATGTCTGACCTTGTTTTCTTAAACAGTCTAAGACCAAATGGCATTTCAGCAACAGCAGATCAGCAGCATTTACATTTGCACAGGAAAGAGACTTTGCTAGGAATATGCCAGTTAAGAAGAATGGAAAGACAATAAAAGTAAACAATGTACAGAAAAATGCTGAACGATATTTCTTTCTGAGCTAAGAAAAATGGTAGGTAGTGAAGAAATCATTCATCACTGTTTGTGGAGATGGGTTGGAACAGTCAACATGACCAACCCTGGAGAGCAGGCTCCTGAGAAGTTCTTCAGACCTGCATGTTTTTGAGCTCTAGGATAGTTGATGCGTAGCCCTGGAGTTCACTGCTGCACAGCCACCCTCACTGCAGTCACCATCCAAACGTTCTCCACAGAGGCTTTTTTTTCAAGCTTTCACCCTATAAATAACAAAATGCTCAATAATTTAAGAATTAATCAAAAGGTCCTTTTGGGGGTTCCACAAATAAATATCTTCATAAAGCCAGCTGCAAAAAATTTATACCCCTGCTATTCAAAAAAACCACCAGAGCTAAGTGTATTGTTGTGTCACTGACTCCTCATCTAACACTTCTCTTTTTTAACTGGGACTTTAATTAGTGGCATTAGAACTGGCTGCTTAGTTTTGCCTAAAACCAACATCATTGCATTGCTTGGGAGCTTTTATTACTGCTCTTCACTTATGCCCTGAAAATGAGAATAAGCATGAGTGCTTCAACTCATGCTTCCTTAGAGAAAGAAGGAGCACTCTGTACACCTCCAGTCACTTTGTTGGGTATTCAGACCTTTCAGCTCAAAAAATGGGAACTAAAATCAAAGCATAGACATAAGCTGACCAGCATTGGTTATTCTCTATTGATCTACAGAACATAAGGTTTTGTTTTGGCCAAACACTGTCAGTGAAGCTGTAAAACAGGTTATTCAGATCTGTCTGCTTTCACAGAAATGTTCTCCTTGGGGCTGAAATTTCCATGGTTTTGCTCCCACATTCATGTGAGCTTTTTTCCCTCCAAAGTCAGAGGAAAATCATCCTCAGGATTCTTGAGTGATGCAAAAAATCAGCAGAAAAGGGAGTAAAGAAGAATAAGGACTTCCCGCCCTCTCATTTTGCAAATGTATCCACAAATCTTTTCCTCAAATTTACAAGCATCTTTATTTTAAAAGACTATGGATTAATACACTCAAGGCCAGAAGGAACCCCTCAGATTATCCAGATCTACCTTACCTGTAACACAAAGTAAAGTACATCTTTAAATAATCTCTGCACCACACCAATAACTTCTACTCAAACGACAGGATATTCTGCATAAATATTTCCAGTGTAGATTTCAAGATTGCAAGTGATGGAGATTCTCCCACTTCCTACATAAGGCATTTATTTTGGATTGTTTCTGCCAACAGTTTTCATTTGGCAAGGTCTTTAATAATTCACTGCATGATAAAGTATGAAGTAGTTGGGAGGAAAAGAAAACCCAAATATATCTAAGCATATCCAACATACAACAGCTATTATCTTCAGCAAACTGATACAGGATCAATCATCTTTACAGTGTTGCAACACATATTCCACCTGGTCCATACTGCCCCACCACAACAGTACAAAAAAAGAGGAGTTGGAATTCTTTAATTAAAACTTACTGAAAATCCCAGGCTTAAAATGTTACATTACAGAGAGATGTCTTACCCCATTATTAAAACTATTTAATTAAATACAAGTAAATATTTTTTTTCCAAAAATCTTAAAACGCAAGCAGACATGAAAACACAAGTATTTTGAGAAACTTAATTTTCCTTTGACCTTTCCTCCACATTGCTCTGATCTTCTTGGTGTTTCTGGTTAGAGCTAGTTAAAGAGAAGGTGGATGAGTGGTTATTCCAGCAACACTACCTCTACTGCATTCTGCATCACTAAATGTCTTACGGCAGAACACTTCCCACCCCAAACTTATCCCTGGAAACACATTCGGCAGCAACAATAATTAATGGCAAAGGTTGACTTGCCTGAATGCAAATCCAGCCTGAGTCTATCAGTCAAAAATAAGGAAGGAGATTTCCATGATTTTAATACGATGCAGTAAGTTCTAACTTTGAGGTTTTTTGATGGCATTTAGCTTATTAAAAAAAAACCTACATATTGATCTGCTTTTTCTAAAAATAAAATAGCAGATTATACACATACTTTAAGACAGATGATGATTCTGTGGAAATATTAGCTTTGAGCACCTCCACATTGAAAAGGCAAAACAAATTTATTTTTCCTATTTGACTTGAACACGTAAGCTTAATGCTACATCACGGTGAGTGCACATCACATGTTGTTAAATATATTTAACAACATCTCTTCTAATACTAAATCAGACAAGATATGTTCTTGATACATGGGGATCTTTCAAGAGTAAAGTTGGAATAGCTCATGAACTCAAGAGGCATGGAAGGACAGCATCACACTTGAGTGACTCGCCAAAAACAAACATGAAGGCCTTTGCGCCACCACATCAGTAGGAAATCCTCCTCACAGTCTTGAATATATTCTTCTGTGTACAGAGGAAGAGCAAAAGCAAGGACTACAGACCAAAGTTAAAGGCCAAGAGCTTAAGTCTTAGAAGAAACCTGGACTTCATGTCCTATTGATGAACATTTGAATGGCTTCTTGAGGTGGATTGTTCTTGGCTGGACACCAGGTGCCCACCAAGCTGTTCTATCGTTTCCACTCCTCAGTAGGACAGGGGGACAAAAAAAAATTGACAAATGTCCATATATTGAGATAAGGACAAGATCACTCAGCAATTACTTTCATGGACAAAACACACTTGACTCAATGAAATTAACTTACTGCCAATCAACCAGAGAAGGATAATGAGAAATTAAACCAAATCTTAAAACACCTTCCCCCCACCCCTCCCTTCTTCCCAGGCTCAAATTCACTTTTGATTTCTCTATCTCCTCCACCACAACAGCACAGGGAAATAGGGAATGGGGGTTGCAGTCAACTGATTACACATTTTTCCTGCCAATCCTTCCTCCTAAGGGAGATGACTCCTCACACTCTTCCCCTGTTTCAGTGTGGGGTCCCTCCCACAGGAGACAGTCCTCCACAAACTTCTCAAACATGAGACCTTCCCCCAGACTGCAGTTCTTTACAACTGCTCCACTGTGGGTCCTTTCCACAAGGTGCAGTCCTTCAGGAGCACACTGCTTCAGCACGTGTTCAGTGTCTTCCTTCCTCGCTGACCTTGGTGTCTGCAGAGTTGTTTCTCTCACACATTCTCACTCCTCTCTCCGATCGCAGTTACACAGGGGTTTTTTCACCTTCTTGAATGTGTAACCACAGAGGTGCTACCACCATCATTGGCTTGGCCTTGGCTATCAGCAGGTCTGTCTAGAAGCACCAGCTCTACTGGACATGGGGGAAGCTTCTGGCAGCTTCTCACAGAAACCCTCTGCTACCAAAATCTTGACACACAAACCTAATGTACTTCTACAGGGTACTATTTCTGTCCCAGTCTCTATGGCTCTGAATTCTCCCTTTCTACTGAAGGCAGGAGGGCCATGTAGACCAAGACTAGCACACTGTTAAATCCCGAGCTTTGAGACAACAAAAATGCAAGAATATTTTAGATTAGAGTCTTTAGCATCAATCTCTCAGCAAATAGAAGGATGCAAAAGAAATCTGTCACTTCCAACACCTGGAAACAAAACTCTGAGCTTCCGTAAGAAGTGACAGTCAATACTGGCCAATATGAATTACCAGCCAATACGAATTACTGGCCAGTATGAATTACAGTATTTCCTCTCACAACCACAGAATTTTTCCCCAGATCACGCTCTTCAAAATAAGGGCAAACCAGTCATATTTATTAAGCTGTGAGAGTAATGACACAAATGCTTTACTGTAGGGGTGCGGTGCTTCTGCACAGTCCTTTGCTCAGCCTAATCTGGTTAGATGTGAACAAGATGTGCTTCTGTCAGCCCAGTGCTGTGCTGGGGCCACAGCAGTACCTACCAGATTGTCCTCTTTAGATGAGAATCACCCTGTCTTGGAGCACAGGTGGAGCAAGGGACATTCCATCTGCAAAAGGCCATAAAGCAACCTTCACAGACAAAAATCTACTTCCTGGGTGATAAATTGAGGCCACCAGCTGTTATGCAGACCTGTCCCTTGTTCAAGTTAATATGGTAGGTCATGTCAAGCGGCTTTCAAGACAAAAGTTCCTTCAGAACATTTCTAACAGCATCAACGTACTTTCTATAATGCCTTTACAGAGGAACAAAACAAAGCTACCTCCTCTTTTCAGACCAACTTCAGTGAAGCCAGCACATGAACAGAGATCAAGCCTAAAAACTTGTGGAAAAGAGGGCTTTGTCCTATACTGCTTTCCTTCTTTCTTTCTTCATACTCACCTATCTTCCAAATGACACAAAAGTTCTTCAGGCAGCTTTTTAGGTTATTCTACATATGCAGACACATTAAAACAACTTCATTATTGACCAGTTTACTTCAATGCAAGCCTGCTGTAAAGAGACTCTTATTTTACAAAAAAAAAGCACAGGCTGTTTTCATAAAACCCAAAACCAAACACATACACAATTCTACCCTGAAATAAGATGGCTTGTGTGACAGCTGTTGCCAAAATAAAAAGGATTCATTATGTTTGTGGAAATTAATCTCTTCATGAGCCCTAAATGAGAACACAGTTTGCTTTCTTCACACCTCTCTCTCAAGCACTAATTTCAATAGCAAAGAGAGATAGTAGCAAATGTTATTTTATAAAGGGCCCTCTCACTTTATTTCTTTCCTTGGTAGCAGAAACTGGAATTTGAGTCATTTGCCTCCAATCCAAGCCATGAATCATCTCTGTTATCAGTAAAGAGGTGAAAGAAACTGAGATAAAGTGTACAAAACCCACTGGTGCTGCAATGTTTAAATACAACCTAACAGGTGGGAAAAAACCTCCCAGAGTTCCTTTTAAGCTCAAGACCCTCTCTTTAAAATAGCGTGTCTGTATCTGTACCTGTAGCAATACATGTCTATCTCAGTATATATTACTAGCTTCAGTTCACAGCCTCAGACAATTTGCTTTGCAGTTTTGGCTAAAACAAATCTAAACATTAATGCCTCAGATCTCAAAGGTACTTAAAAGCCTAACTACTGCATAGGTAGTAAAATCCTACTAATTTAAGAGCAAGAGTTTACCAGCTAAATGGTTTCCAGGTTTGGGTCTCATTGGTGTAAATCAGATTCAGAAAGCCCATTTTCTCCTTTCTCACTTTCAATCTGGAGTTACCTTTAAACACTGAGTGGCATTCCTCCTGGCTGCTGGGACTAACCCGCTGGAGATGGTATTTGATGCTCTGTACTACCACCTGCAGTCTGCTTTCAGTCACCACAGACAACCAAAGTCGGATGGGAAATAAGTGCGGTCGCCCTGCCAAGTGCAGGTAGTATGAACCGGTCTGCTGTTGTCCATGTAGATCTCAAGGAAAGGGCAACACCTTCCCGAGAAAGGGATCATAAGACACAGAAAGGGTGAAGGATGGCAGGAAGGATGTCTGGATCCAACAAAGTTGGAATAGAGGTTGCATTTACACTTGGTGCTTTGCTTTCAGGATAGATGTTGATGGGGTCCGTTGACTTCCTTCCTGTTTGCCTGGTGTTGGAAATTGTGTCTTTAGAAAATGAAGTGTTGTTGTTAAAACTCTCTGGTCTGTCTCAAAATCAGATGTTCTTCCTCGCAAAGCTTCATTTGTTTCACACCCCCACCCACCTGGGTCTATTCAATTCAGGACTTCCACAACGCTTTTCCCTTTCTTCATTCCACCCTTTGCAGCTGCAGAACAGCACGATACATTCAGAAGAAAATAACAGGAAAAAAAATATTTGGTATTCAAACTTTAACCCAATAAAGTTGTTTCTCATTTGGTTTTTTTCCCCCTTGTAATAATCCAAGAGTTACAGATGACATGTTCCACCAAGGGGAGTTCAGGATCTTACAGAACCCAGCTTTTAATAGATAGCTTTTTCATGATTGTTTGTAGGGTGAGATAGTCTTTAAAATAAAAAGTAAGAATTGAAGTCTGGAGCCAGGCTCTGTTCCCAGCTTTCCAGCTGTCTGGTTGTTCACCTCTGGTCAAAATGCTACACTTTTCTGACCGCTGTGAAGCAGGATTATGAAATGTGAACAACTACGGACAGTCTTTGAAATCTGGATAGGAAAACTGATTCCTCTAGAATTTTAAAACAATATCCAGCTTTACTCTCATAGCATCTTTCAGCTTATATGCAAAAAACACCATCAAACCATAGGTGATATGTAGAGGATGAAGGAGCAAATGTTTGGACAGGGATGCTGAAACAGCAACTACTTGTGTAAAAAATCTACTTAGTCTGTTAAAAGTTGTGGTTAAGCTCTTTAGTTTCTCCTTGCCTCAGTTTCCATACACAGAACAGGAATAAAAGAATCTGGTATTATGATAAATACATCGTTATTTCTGAGGCACTTAGATCTTCCAGTAAGTAGATGCTTTCCAAGTAGACACTCCAAGTATCTACAGTTCTGCCAAGCAAAGAACAGAGGATTTTGCTTGACAGCTGGCATTTTCAGCTCCGCACCTCTCGCCATTCTGCAATTCAGCAGGGAAACAGTACCGATGATGTGCCTGTGTACCAGGTACCTCCGTTCATACATTCCTTCACTCCCAATAAACACGCACGCACACCCTCTACAGCAAATCCTTCTACAATTATCAAGCTCCCAGAAACACTGCCTTTTTGCCATCTTCGTTAAGGAGGGACAACACGGATGGTTCTATAGAATGATAATGTTTGAAGAGACCCACACAGAAGGATATGCAGAAAGCAGCAGTCTGAGGTTATAGAAGTATGGTCCCCGTCCCCACCCAGACAGGCTTCCCACTGGATTTAGTGAGAGTCAACACTGACGAATTCTGGCAAGAGGATAACAATAATGACAACCTTAATGAGAGAGGTCGCTGCTTAATCAAAAGAAGCCACTAGGATAAAGGGAAAAAAGTACATTCAATTCAAGTAAAAATCTCTCCAAAATAATTTATATTAAAAGTGTGTTTGCATTATTCAAAGAACAGCTTTAGTTTTCTACCACTAAGGCTCTCCTTATTAGAAATCTCAATTTCACATCATAAAACTTTCAGAGTGTCTCAACTATAAAATTAGTCTAATTTTCTTAGTTCTTGGTTATGCCTATCCTTTCCAATTCCAAGCAAAAGTAATGCTTTGTTGGTTAAAAGACATCCTTAAAATCATTTATTGGTGTTGTTCTATTAGGAAAGTAACTAGCACAATCAAAAAGGTCTAGCACAATTGATTTTATCTGTGTCTGTCTGATGAAAAAGGTCTTTCCGCAGCTTTCTCAGCTACAGGGTCATTGTCCCTCACTCCACTCATTCTCTGAAAATAAATCTCCAGTGAGCAGTTTTGTTTTTAAAAATCACAGTAACATCAGAATGTCTCCCCATGCAAAAAGATTACTGACTGGTTCTGTAAGTTTGAGACTGCAAAATCTTTCATGTGTCAAGATAGGTATTGGCCATTTTTTTACTACTTTTCAGCTGGGAAATAACGGAAAAAAAAATCTGAGCATTTAGGGTGAGGTTTTCACAGATCTCAAGCCACAGAGAATCAGAAAATGTATGCACTTGACACGACATTCTTTTGACAGACCAGGTGAAGACACCACCACTGAACACGGTCGGTACAACTATCCATTTATTTATGGGTCTTTTCATAGAAAGATGCCTAGTGTTTACCAGCTTAACAAAGGGAAGGGGCATGAAGTTACCAAACAAAGTTATAAAGTCCTCAGATAAACCTTCTAAATGTACCAGGCCTGATTTTTTTTCTCCCCTTGTCTGCGACTCGTGGGGAATGAACTACATCTCTGAGTTTACTGTTGAGCCAAGAAGATCAGAACTGAATTCTCCCAGCAGCCTTCGACCTGACTGCAACCCATTAAACCCAGGAGTCGTAGAACAAGCTGTCAGGGAAAAAAACCACAGTTTTTCCAGCAGTAGAGTTACTCTGGTATCAAGTGATTAAGAGAGATCCGCACTTCTACAGCTGCCGGGTTGTAACGCAACCGCTCTAACGGGAATCAATCAGCCCCTCGCCTGCAGCACAAGCCCGTTCCCGAACGGCCAAACCCGCCTTCCCAGCCTCGCGTCTGGGGTCCCAGGCAGAAAATCTGACTGACGCTAAAAGTTGGCGTGCTCGCTTTCTGCGGGGGCGGCGGGCTGCGAGCCCCACGCCGTGTTTCGGGGGTCCCTGCCGACGCGGGATGACAGCGTGCGGGCTGCGGGACGCCGCGCCCGGCCCCGCGTCGCCGGAACGCTCCTGCCGTGAAGCTGCTGCTCCCGCGGGACGGAGCGCTCTGCAGGGAAAGCAGCCCGGGTGGCTCCACAGAGAGAACGCAGTCACACAACGGTTCGGGTCATCCAGTCCCAGCCCCTCTGCAACGTTCCAAGAGCTCCACACAGAAAGACACACAGGCTACACCCACCCGCGTGGCTCTGCCTGCCCCCCAGGGCGGGCCCGCAAAGCACCCGCAGCGAAAATCCCCCCCCCTCCTCAAGGGATGCTCTCGCAACACGCGGCGGGGAGTCCGCATCTCTGCCGAACTTCACCTCCGCGCACCGGCGGAAAGTGCTGCCCGTGGGGGCCGGGATGCTCGACCGGCGTCCCCTCCATCCCCCGCGACCGGGACCCGCCGGGCACCCCCGCCACTCACCCCACAGCAGCAGGACCGGGAGCTGCCGCCGGCGGCCGCCGGGTGCCTCCATCCCGGCGCGCGCGGCAGCGAGGGGGACGGGGCCCGCATGGGGCGGCCGCACCGCAGCCGCGCGGGCACCGGGGAGGCTCCTATTCAAGCCTCGGCGCCCGCGGGAGAGGCGCAGCTTCCCCGCCCCCGGGGGCTCCCGCGGCCGGCGTGGAGGCGGACCCCACGGCCGGGTGGGGCGGGGCGGGGCGGGGCGAGGCGGGCGGCTGCACCGGGGGGCGCGGCTGCCACGGAGGGAGGGGGGTGCGGGGAAAGCGCTGCTTTGGGTGTCAGCGCGTGTGCGGGGGTGTGGGGGGGTGTGAATGGGCACCTGCGTGCGCCTGTGTATGTCCGTGTGTCTGTGTGTGAATGGGGGTGTATGTGCGTCTGTGTGTGTGTCTGTGTGTCCGTGTGTCTGTGTCTGCGTGTCTCTGTGTGTGCATCGGCACATGCACGCATCTGTGTGTGTATCTGTGTTTGTGTGTGAATTGGCATGTGTGTGTGTGTCTGTGTGGGAATGGGCGTGAGCGTGTGTGTGTGAGTGTGAATGGGCATGTGTGTGTCAATGAGGGGGTGTCAGGGTGTCTGCGTGTGCATGGGCCTCTGTGAGTGTCTGTGTATCTGCGTGTCTGTGTGTGTGAATGGAACTCATTGCAGTTTACTCCTTCCTCACAAGGGAAGGAGGAGGAGGAGCAGGAGCTGATCTGGTCTTTCTGATGACCGATGACAGGACCCGAGGGAATGGCAGAAGCTGTGCCAGGGGAGGGTTAAGTTGGATGTTAAGAAGAGCTTCTTCACCCAGCGGGTGGTCGAGCACTGGAACAGCTCCCTGGGAAGCAGTCACAGCACCAAGCCTGACAATATTCAAGAAGCATTTGAACAATGCACTTAAACATACGGTGGGAATGATGAGACTGTCCTATGCAGGGACAGGAGCTGGACTCCATGATCCTTATGGGTCCCTTCCAGCTCAGGTTATTCTGTGATCCGGTGTGATTCTGTGATGTGCGTGCACACAAGAGCAGCCATGCCTCCAAAAGCCCCAGCAAGAAGGATGCCTCTTCAGACCCGCGGGGCCAGGTGGGCGTTTTGGGGGGAAGGACTCTCTCCCCCAATAGGAATCTTCTTGTCCCAAGTGTTTGAGGGGTTCAGGGAACACCTGACCTGGGAGCCAGAGCAGCCTCTCCTCTCCTACCATAACACCCTGGCAGTAGGGATGAAGGCATAAGAGGCTGGAGGGCCACCTGTGTTAGTGCACCTGCAGCCTTTGCAGTTCAGCTTGCACGGCAGTGACATGTTAGAACACTTGATATTTATGAAGAAATATTACAATATTTATGAAGATGGGCAATGAGCTATCCTAACCCTCCACACCACCAGAGCAAGGCAGCCAGGAGCTCTAAGAAAATGTTTAATGTATTTTTGTGTTGCCATTTCATCTCTGCATGACTCTGTTCAAAGAATGGTACAGCTCCTCATTTTCATCAATATTTAAAGACTCTGTTCCTGGAGCTCTCTCTAGGAAATTAGCATCTCCAGCAAGAAAAAACAGTCTGAGAAAGTGCTAAAGAAGCCTATTCTTAGCTAAAAAGAATTGTTCTGCTCAGTAATAAAGAGCCAGTTTCTAGGGTACATGGACACTCCACCTCAATAACTGCCTTTCAGCATAACATTAAATTCCTGTCATTGTTGAAGGTCAAATGTACGATGAAACTTTAAATTTCAAAATATTTTCATGCCATGAACAAGAATCAGTCAGGTTGTTTCTATTGACTTCATACACACTTGCATAGCTCAGGGCTTCCAAAGAGTTTTGGAGAGCAGGACCCAAACACGTGCAGAATTAAGCATTGCACACGTCTCTAAAACCAAACTACTCAATACACAAACTTTGTCTGATTTATCGTGTTATCTAGGCTGAAGGAAATTGAAAACTTGGGTAAACACAGTGAAGGCTGGGAATCCATAGTGTTGAAATAGCTCTGCAGACATTTAAGTCGGTCTTGTTATAATGAACTTCCTACCATTTGTGTGCCACTTTTTTCTATTAGCTGAAAGCAAATCTTGAAAAATACCATAAACCACAAAAACCTCCCCATATCTCAGGGAGATTATCCTTCAGCAGAGGGGCTGCCACTTTTGCTTTGTAAGGAGTATTTGCAAGCTGCCCTTGCCAGAAAGAACCACAATGGAGTGACAATGTGAAGGCGTGCACACTGCAGACTTGCTAGATCATCCTTCCTGACAGTAAGATCTTGATTCCCCTTGTGAAATCTGTTACTGGCAACATCTGAAGTTACAATTAGTGTTTTCAACACTTTGGACTGATCTTCAGGAGGGGTAGGATGTGTTGTGCTTTATATGGAATATTATACATTAAACAATATTCAGTACATTATACAATACACTGTACACAGGCAACTTTTTTTGTCACATAGGATATGGAGATCATGCTAACAATTTTTCTTTATATCTTTTGTATTTGTTTTCTCACCTGTTTCAGATGCGAAACTGGCAAATTGTAAAAGTTAATGTTACTGCTTCAACTACCAAAGTTCAGCAAGCCCTTCCAATTTTATGCTTGCAGCAGGTGGTATGAAGGTGCAAATAGCATCTCTGAGGCAGAACAATGGCTAAAGTTTATGGGTAAAAGTACTGTTGTGTTGAATCACAAGCCAGCTATGCTAGGCGATGTCTTCAGCAACATGATCTAAAATAAGTAAGTCTGATTCACAAGTGTATCTAAACAAAACGGTCACAGCATTAAAACCACCAGCAAGAGGCAACTTTGGCTGTTGGAAGGTTTTCATTAAGACTGCCTCTCCCCCTCTGTTGTAGTAATACCGATACATTTACTTCAGAAAGGCTGTGAACCTTTTTATTCTGCAAATCTGTCTTAGTAACACCATGTCTCTATACCAGCAGCAGAAATCTGATTCACCTTCGAATAATGCTGTAAATGCCCTTTGTTGTGCAAAGCTCTGAATCCCACCCCTGACAATATGCAGTAACAATAATCCTAAAATCATAGACTGTTGTGATTTCCAAACATAAAGCCACCAGAGATCACACTAACCCCTTTTCAGTTACCCTGCATTGACATTATTTCAGGTATTGTTTTAGAATACTGAAATCTGCTGATGAGCCACTGACTGAAATGACAGCAATAGGTAGGTAGGTAGTTGTTTCAATATGGAAAGTTCCCAAGGAGTCTGAGATGAGAAGAGTGGGAAAGAGTCAAGCCATCTAGGACAGATATTATCGTGAGTGCTGGAGTGTTACAGGGCAGCACGAGAGAAGGTGATAAACTCTTCTGCTCCAGAAGTTAAACTGATCCAACAGAAACTAAAAAAAATAAATAAAATAAATGACTAAAAATCTGAGGACATAACGCTCCAGAAAGCAAAAGTGGCTTTCCTTGCCACCTCCAGTATTGGCCCAGATAAAGCAGCCACTTGCCCACATGGAGAGAGCTTGCCCAGTGTTGGGTGGAAAGTTTTCTTCTCCTCTCCCTAGCACAGCAATTTTTTATAAAAGATACATCAAGATTTTAAGACCACATTTTAATGGGATTGCTTGCTGGAGTGAGGTTTGAAAAAGTAGGTTCAGTTCATCTGTGTTTTTAAACTAAAGTAGGTCACCTTGCCCATTCAGTGCCCCTAGCAGCATGCCTTTCCTCCTCCAGAAATTAAAAAAATTAAAAGGCTTCTGCAGGTTATTAAAATAATTTCCTCCTTTACATTCTGCATGAGTAATTCCACAGAAATACTTTCTCCTGTCTTTTTAACGTCAATATAGGAAATGTACAAACGTGTTAAAAAAGAATAGTTAAAAAAATGGCTTTTTCCTGTGACTTAAAGGCCACACTGTGGTATACTGACTGCACATAAAAGCCAAATTGATTTTAAGTCAGTCAGATTTGAAGAGCCAAAACTCTCTATGACTGTTACCTGAACCAAAGAGGGAGAAAAAAAGGACATTTTGTATGCGATCTTCATTTTTTACATAAGAGCAGATGTGGATTAGGAAAGTGCACAGATACTTTGCCAGCCTTCTAAAATCGCATTTTTTAAGCCATGTGCAAGTGTGCTCTTTGATTTCAGCAGGGTTCCCATGTTCAGAGCAGAGCATCAAAGCAGAGTGTACATGTTTAAAACTGCACTCCATTTCAGAGGTGCTGAGCTGTGAGTGTTCAACACTTCTAAGACCATTTTATTTTGCATCCCTAGCTATGACATGACAGCTTTTCCACCGGCACAACGTGTGGGTTTTCTTTGAAAGAATCAGAGCATTCTATTACTTTGTTTCCATATGAGTTTCTAGGATGGAAAACTTGACAAGAGGAGTAAGCACAAATCTGTAAGAGCTGGGATGTCTCACTGATTCCCAGTTTTTTTTCTCTTATCAAAAGGAGCCTCCCAAGGCTGCATGTCGTACATGTCATGATCCTCTCTTCTTGTTACATGCAGCTATTCTTCTTTTGCACATGAGGCAGAAGTTTCAGTGTAACAAAAAGTCTTCGTAATTTGGCTCGGGCATGGCAAAACCATCATGCCTTCATTTTAATGTAAACATTAGCAAAATTCTTGCAATGCTCTATTCCTTCTAGACTAAATTAAGCCAAAGTTAATTTGTGGGGTTCTAAACACTTCACTGCAAATCTGTTCTAGAGGTCCTGAATTTTTACTCAGAGAATGCTTTTATTTTCTCCTGACAGGCTGCCTGAGCAGCTTGAGAAATGTCAGCAGGGAATATGAAGGCTGTCTCCACACGTGGTTGTGGCTCTGAGAAATAACTCAGCTTGGGGGGAGAACAGTACAACAAGAGAGATGGAAACATACACATATCTTTTTCTTTTTAGAAACAACAATGCTGTTAACAATTTCTCTTTATATGAAATCTTACAGAGCTGAAGTCTGAAATCTTACAGGATTGAGTTATCAATAGCCTTGCAGCCATCTGAGGGAATATTCAAGCATCATTTTGCATTCAGCTGACTCTGCAAAGATTAGTGAAGCGGCACCAACCTAAACCTCAGTGTTTGCCACAGAAAGCAGCAAAGCCTATTTGAGTTCAGTTTAAGACCAGGATTTATGACTCCACAGGCTGACTCTATTTAGTGCAATTATGAACCAGCCAGCACCTCTTTAGCATGAAACCAGACACATTGTCCTTTTTAGGCTCGTGAAAGATTGGCTTTAGGGCTGAGCAAGACAGATCCTAAGACACTTCTTACATGGGAAATATCATAACTTTCCATTCCATGGAGAAATGCAGCACTATATAAAATGGAAAATATTGCCATAGTAAATAAAAGGTCATTTGAAGGTACAAAATGAATGCAATACTCTAGTTCTCCTTCTAAAGTAAAAAAGAAAATTCAAAAAAACCCACGGTTTTATTAAGGCTGAGTTCAACTTGCTATTACATTCACCTTGTTAGGTTTCTGTCCTAATAGATCATCCTACTTTAATCCCGTTATCTTTACAGCCCTGGGCAACCCCAGTTCACGCGCAGATCCCTTACACCTCTTCCCACAGACACATCCCACAGCATTCGCTACAAATTATGTAAAATGTGAACCGTGGCACAAAGATTGCCTCAGCCTTTTACTTATCCACTTTCCCTTGTGACATAACGGCAACGAGCTCCAGCTTCTGCTATTTGAGGACAAGACTCAGAGAGCTTCCCCAGTGTCGTACACTCGCTTTACAAGTACTGCCTCCCTCTCCCCTGATTGAGAAGCAATGCACAGCAAACACTTTTGCTTCTAAATGGGAAATACAGAGAAAATTTGTTGGCAGTGTGCCTAAAGCCCACCACTGATCATCACTGCCACCGAAAAAGGGAAAGGGAGGAAAAAAAGGCATGTCAGAGACACATCATTGCTCGTGTTTTCCATCACTGTCATAGATCTTTCCAGGGATCTCAAATGTATCCATTCATAAGGGGTTTTTCACCCTTTGAGCACATACTGTCATAAG
The DNA here is from genome assembly GCA_033558235.1 of Neomorphus geoffroyi. NCBI lineage: Eukaryota > Metazoa > Chordata > Aves > Cuculiformes > Neomorphidae > Neomorphus > Neomorphus geoffroyi. Next base: position 31,912,019 of record JAUMJM010000004.1, read on the forward strand.
CCTGACGATTCTCTACAACTGACTGCAATAAAGGAGACCAATTATTTCCCTCCCTCACATAGCAATGAAAATACTGTTTGCATTTATGAGTGCACCAATTCAAGGTTCAAGCTAGTTTACTGCACTTACAGAATTCAGCATCTGCTCAGGTTCTGCTGACCTCAAACAGCAGAGAGCTTCTCGTTGTGCCAAGTGAGCATAGCTCTCGTTTGAGAAAATGACACATCTCAAACATCTGGAGCAGCACAAAAATAAGAACAGGACGTGGGTGGGAGCAGAGAGCTGAAGATTTGTCTTGGTAGTACTTGCTTCCTTCAACTCTACATCAAACAGCAGCATATGCTGCTGAAACGAGTGTACTCAATCTCCTCTCTAAGAATTAATCTACATTCTTGAGAAAACCAAAGTATGTGCTTACGGATTAGTTAACATGAAATAATACCTATCCCCAAATACAAGTATGGAAGAAGGGAAAGAAGATTCTCTTTCCAAAATTTCACCATTCATGAAGGTTTTATTCTTCATCATTATCTTTAATAGAATATCTAGCCTTTCATATTTAATTGATTTGCTGTAAAAATCTCTCACTGTGTTTAAATTTAGTAGTATAATATTATTGCATCTGATGGAAGTATCAGTGAAATCTTACACAGGATCTCTTCATGCCATTGCTCCTTTTTGTTTTCAACTTAGAAAAGATCAGAAACAACAAAATAAGATAGAATACTCCCCTAACAAGTTAAATTTACCGGACATTAAAGTGTTCTATGGAAAGGAAGTGAACAACTAATACAGATGAGCATGAATCCTTTAAATAACTTAGATTAACTGACATAGGCAGCTATTTTGTTGGTAGATATAGAAGTAAAATATTCCAAAGGTGAGCTACGTTTACCATTGTCTCCTGAGACTTCTAAATGAGAGGAAGGATATGAGTAAGTGGATGACAGTCACAGCAGGTGGTGTACCACCAGCACACATGCACATTCACTGTCTCCATCAACCATATCAGCTGGTTGATTTGTCAGTTGCAGCTCAATGATTTCAGTTGGAAATTCCTGCTTGATGTTGGCAAGGGATATTTGAAGCAAGTCCAGCATAAAAGGTACAGCCCTGCACTAGGGCAAGTGAGGAGTATCAGAAAACATGAGCTCTCCCTTGGTCAAAAAGCTAAACCAAGACTTAAAGTTTGCGAAGTCAAACATTCACAAAGTGGTGTTTTTGTGGTGCTGTTGCAAGTGTGTTGGTTACCTCAGTCATCCATCAGAGGTTGAAAAATATGCGAGTTTAAAAGGCATCCTCAAACAAAGTAACCCCAAATAAAAATATAGTTGTACTTCCCCAAAAGTGCTTGAAGCTTATGTTTGAGTAGAGGGTGAAGTATAAATATTTAACCAAAAACATATACCTGTGCAGACCATAAATTGGGCAACTACTTTTAAAAGAGTATTACCCCAAAATATTTTTAATTTGCTCTGTCTTGTACACGCGTCCCAATTCTTCCTCTTTCAGAAAAATCTCTGCTTATTTTTTTGTCTGCTCTTCAGAACATTGCTGTTGTAATACTGAATAAAATAAACGTCTACAGTTGACCTTGTGAGGAAAGCTGTTTTCATGGGTTGAGACAGCAGTTTAATGTCTTAAAAAAATAAATATCCTTTAACAGATTTCTTTTATTATAACCTGGCTTCCTTTCCTGGAAAAAAAAAAAATAACAAAAATATCAAAATACTCTGAACAACATTTCTTTCATTTGTCTGCTTTGCTGAGTATGAAATCAGCATTTTGGTTAGTGCTGTGACAGTTTGTGAGATAGGCTCAGAAAGCCTGAGGGTGAGACTGTTCCGCAGGTGAACACTTCCATGGGTTTACATTAAATTGGTCTGTGTAAGAGATCCTCACAGATGTTTCCTGAAAAAAAAAAAAACCATATAGATTCACTTTTACCATTAGTTCATTCTGGAACCTAGCAAATATTCATTAATTGATAGAAAGGATTCCATTAAACTAAATTTCAAGAGACGCTGATACAGAAAAATGTGTTGTCCAAACAGTAACCAAGAAGACTCAAGAAGAGAAGAATTAATATCATCCAGAGATCATATTAATTGATTTTCTTAATCAAGGAAATCCTTTGAATTATCTTGACCAAATAAGAGAAAGTAATTATCAGCCCGGAGTTTATATGGGTCATAGGGGACAGGATGCCAAACTCTACCAGTGAGAGACACCTTGTGGTAGCAGCTTAAACTGCCACTCCTGCAGTCACCTGCAAAGGAACAGCAGAAGAATGAATGATTTATGATGATTAATAATAGCTTAGGAAACCATCCTTTTTAATAATACACATAACAACAGCACGAATCTGATATAAAAGCAGCAATTTCTGTTTCCAAAACACTGCCTACAAATTTAAGCTCATCTTTAAGCTCACAAATCAAAGCATTGATGTTTTTCACACCTCCTTCTTCCCTGCCTGACGCGTTCTTTGAAACTTCTTGTCTTCATTTACAAGATCCTTCAAAGCTCTCCTCTCCTCTGCCTTTTGCCAGCATTTTTGTGTGCTTACATTGCCCCTAGACCTCTCTAATCCCCAAACAAATACAGAATATGAAGGAAAAGGAGGCTCCCCCAATTTTAAGGGCCACAAGGGCCCACGCCTACAGAGGTCGCTGGGGCTTTGATGTGAGATGTAGTATCATGATGTGCACAAGCTGCTTTATGAGGACTCCTCACCTCCTTCTGCTCTACTCTGCTGTTCCCACAGTGGGAGGCCAGGCAGCAGGCACGCCCAGAAGGGTGGCAGGTGAAGGTGTCCTGCCCCTGCAATTAGGAAAGCAGCTGCATTGCTCCAAAGTTGGCCCCTAAGCAGAGCAGAGAAGCTGTCCTGTGTTCCTCTGCGTGTGCTCAGAGATGCCTTGGAACAGCAAGCTCAGGTAGGTCATTTCTCTAAACCAGACAAAGGTCAGTGAAGAAAATAGAGCGTTTTGTTCTTTGCAGGGTTTCCTGATTATTCGCATGTGGCTGAAAATCAACACCAATCAAGGGACTTTTCATTAGAGTGTGTGAGGTGCCTCTAGCTCTGCGAAGGAAAAAATAACACTCGTTTACATTTTCTTCCAGAACTACCACACTAGCTAAACGTGTAGCCTCTCCTTTGCCTAGTTTTATCAAAATGGTCTTGGTATAGATAGTTTAATCTTAAGGACATGGGAAAATGAGAGGGTAACTTCAATCAGTTTCACAGAAACAGGCTCAAGGGCAAGAACACCTGCTTTTGTACTGGCAGCTCTGACAGGCTGAATCTCAGGCTTAATTGAAACCAGTTTGGCAGGAACTAAAACACAGATTAAAACCCCAAAACTTGAAGAATCTTAAAATTTAATTCTCAAAGCATAAAAAAATGTGACTGAATAATTTCTTTTATGCGTATTTTCTTTTTCTATTAAACGAGTATTTCTGAACACAAAAAGCATCAACACAAGCTGTAGTTCAATAACATCAGCGGCAAAGCATCTGGTTGAACAGCATGTTGCTTCTACTCTTCTATCTCACGTTCCGCATGGTAGTGCTCCCAGGTAAAGACCATTAACACCACTAACATAAAATCCTCTGACTCATTTCATTTAATAGCTTGGAATAAATGTCCATCATCTTCCTGAACTGCAATGCTAAAACCTCATGCATTTTTCCACCCACATTTCTCATTGCTACAGGCAAAAACATAATAAGTACCTTTTTTTTAAAATTTCAGCTCCCTCTACTGTGCAAAAATTTTTTAAAAAAGAAGGTTAGTGTTTTATTATCCAAAATAGGGTAGGAGTGAAAAGGTTTAGACCAAAAGTAAAGTAAGAAAATACACAAAATTATTTTCTTGTTTTCCCCTGTGTTGAGAAACTCAGTTTTGAGATTGTTCTATGCTGATATCTGGCAATCGTACACCTGATCTTAAATTACCCTAAAGCACGGCATCCCAATAGAACAGGAGTGTCAAACTCACGGCTCCCACCATTCTCCTGCTCCTGCAGTGTGACATGCATCACCCACGCTGCACACACGACTGGCGTGCTGGCAGGAGCGTAGGGGCAAGGAGCTCAGTGCTGCTGCCAGGTAGAAACAAGGTGCTGGGGCGGATAAAACAAGGTGGAGGGCGGGATTCTGCCCGCGGACTATGAGTTTGACACCTCTGCAATAGAAGAATTGGCCAAGCCTCACTACAGCCTCCATATACTCCTGTAAATGCTCAGTCAGATGCACTGGGTGTCAGTACTTAGGGAAATTCATGCAGAGTCATGGGGTGATGGGGCCACATCAATTTGCTTCGATACACACATTGTGTCTGTGAACAGCTGCCTCTATATAGATGTCACAGTTTAGCCTTGACACAGCTAAATTTTTGGCTAAACTCATGCAGTTGGACTCTCAAATTCCAGTCCCCAATCCCAGGGGACAGGAGAGGAAAATGAGAGGAAAGAGGCTTGTGCATTGGAAACTAAAGCTACAGCTTTAATGAAATTACGATAATAATAGTAATAATGATTAAAATAATAAGCAAGTGATGAAAAGATGTACAAATATCTGACATTGCACCCTCACCCCACCCCTTGATGACTATATGTCACCACAACTGCTGTCGAGCAGACACGAGGGAATGGGTCCACAGCTAGAAGAGAGCTGAACTCAGGGACGCATGGATCTGGGATCAGGAGTGATCAGACAAATGAGGTCCTCAGTGGACGTCGGCCATCGCAGAAGAAAAGGAGACCCTTGTGATCTCTTAATTTTTATACTGAGTATGATGTATATGGGATGGAATCCTCTGTTGGCCAGGTTGGGGTCACCTGTCCTGTCCGCCCCTCCCTGCAGGTGCGGCCATTTTTTGCCAGACCGAGGGTGGCCTTGGTTACTAAAGGAATAAGCATAAATACTGGCCTCTCTGCACACCAGTGTTCATACCATGTTATCACAGCTAGAGAGAAACTGTCTGAAAAACATGCAGTTAGTTTTTCAGAAAACGCAGTTACTTTAGACTAAGGCCGAGCCAGAGTCAGAAGCACCCCAATTAACTCAAACCATAACAGTAGACCATCATGAAATACCAAACAACTACAGGAAAAATAAAACCCAAAACACCTCTAACACCAATGAAGCTTATAATTTTGCTTCATTAGGATCAAGTTAGCAGATACTCAAAATAAACATAAAAATAATGAGAAGCATAACCAAGGTTGTCTTTCAGTCTGTAAAAGCTCCTAAAAAGAAAGAGCTCTAACAAGTTTAACCAATTCTGAGTCTTCGATCTCAGGCCCAAGAGAAACCTTCAGACCAATGAAGAAGATGATAGAAAAAGAAAAGGCAGTGTCTCAGGACATGATTTGCCACAGTACACAGCAGAGGCATTAGGAGAAAGAGACCACTTCTGATTGAAAGCATCTAATCTACAAATGACTAGGAAGGGGAAAAAAAACCCAAAACCAAAGCAAAATACCATCTTCTTTTCATTATGAATTCCCAGAGCAGACATATGCCTTTAAATGCACAAATAAATATTCTCAGTTCTGGAATTTAAAATAACTCAACGTTGGGAATGTGGTGGAGATTTGCTCCTCTTCATCCAAAGAGACATAATTCACTTATGCTCTGGATGGGCAATGGTGCTCCACTTCCAATCTTGTCATACTCCATTACATAAAGTCTCCACATCCTACCTTGAGATTAGTACTATCTTTAGGATTATTTTGTAAAAATTCCTTGGATAAAATTAAGCAGTATCAAAGCAGTTGTTCCTTAGACAGCAAACCATTTTTAATCTCAGGACCTGGATTAATGATGGGGAACATGCTGGGTGCTATGAAAAGTCTTTTAAAGAACAATGCAATCATCAGGCTTAGTCAACACAGGTGTTCACAAAGGGAAAATCCTATCTAACTAATCTGATATCCTTCTACTATATGGCCACCTGCCTGGTGAGTGAAGGGGTGGTAGTGGATGTGATTTTTCTGAGTTTTAGTAAGACTTTTGGTACTGTCCCTCACAACCTGTCCAGCAGTGAGATGAGCAGGTACAAGGTGAAGAACTGGCTGAAGGACAGGACTCAAAGGGTTGCGGGCCACATCTGACAGGCAACCAGTCACCCGTGCTGTTCCTCAGGTCTCAGTTCTATGGCCAGTTCTATTCAATATTTGTATCAATGATCTGGATGCAGGAGTTGAATGCACTCTTAAGAAGTTTGCTAATGGTACAAAACAGAGAGGTGCTGCTGACTCTTTTGAGCAACAAGAGGGATCTGGATAGATTGGAGCACTGGGCAATCATCAGTGGCATGAAACTGAACTGGATTCTGCACCTCAGACAGAATAATGCTAGGCACAGAGTGCCCGGAATAACTGGGAGAGGAGTGACTGGAGAACAGCACTGCAGAAAGGAGTCCGGGGATGCTGGCTGACAGGAGGCTCAACAGCCGTCAGCAATGAGCCCTGGCAGCCAGGAGGAAAAACCACATGCTGGGGGTGTATTAAACACAGCACAACCAGACAGTCAAAACAGATTATCCCACTGTATTTAGCTCTGGTGCAGTCTCAGTTTGAGTACTGTGTGTGGTTCTAGGCCCCACAATTTCAAAACGATGTTAAGGCACATGAACGCCCTCCTCTGGGAGGGCAACACAGGTGGGGAAAGGGCTGGCAGGCATGTGCTCGAAGAAGCAGTTAAGGACTCCGGGTTTGTTTACTTTGGAGAAAAGGAGGCTTAGGGGTGACCTCACTGCTCTCTACAGCTTCCCGAGGAGAGCAAGAAGGAGAGGGAGGTGCTGATACCTTCTCCCTGGGATCCAGTGCCAGGATGTGTGGGAATGGCTCTGAGCTGCATCCATTGGGGAGGTTCAGTCTTGACAAGAGGAAACATTTCTTTACAGAGAGGGTGGTCAAATGCTGGAACAGGTTTCCTGGAGAGGTGATTGATGCCCCTATGCCTGCCAGTGCTTAAGAGACATTTGGACAATGCCCTTAAAGCCATGCTTCAACTTTTCTTCAGCTCTGAAGTGGTCAGGCAGTTGGAATAGATGTTTGTTGCAGGGTCCTTCCAGCTCAGCTCTTCTAGTCCAGTCTAGTCTCGTCTACGCTGTTCTGTGATGTTCTGATGTATTTTCCTTTCCAAACTGTTATTGTAGAGCTGAACAAATAATAAAGGTGGAAGAGAGAGAGACAAAATTAATGTCCTGCTGCAAGAAATTACATTCCCAAATAAAGACTCTCCCACAAGCATTTCCACATCCCTGTTTGCTGACGAACATTACTTATACCATTGCTTTAGAACTGAAAATCCAAAACATCTGCATTGAATTCATTAAAATGCAAGAACTGTGCAGAGAGCATTTATAGGCTGGGAAAGGTATTTACCTAATAAAGAGTTTCATGAAAAACCATCTCTTCAGTATTTTAACGTTGGATATATTCATATCTACAATGAAATCACAGAGAGAAATATGGCAACATGGAGATATCAAAGCAAACAGCAATTGAAAATTCCCATCTGTAAACAACATGAAAACAGAAGAAACAGGCAGACTTACAGCTTTTTAAAACACAGTAAGGCATTAGTAATGACAGGAACAACACTAATGTTGAAATACTTTTAAATAACCAAATGCATCCTCTGGAGTTTCTTTTTCCCGTTATCCCTATTCCAGCTCAGGTAAAGTCCATCAGGTACTCTTTTTGAACTGACCTCAGCACAGACATTAGTGAAGAAAGATCCAGAACTGCAAGATGACCTGATGCAAACCTATTCTCTGTCCCTTCGACATGTCTACACCACTGCACCACTCGTACATCCCCCAGCAGACAACCTGCCCTCCTCCTTCTCTGCCCCTCCATGTGTTTTTTTCCCTCGTACTCCAGAAGGGTTCACCAGACTCTCCACTGCTGTCAGATCCATCTAACTAAAGACTTTTTATCACACCCAGCTCTCCCTCTCTCTCTGAGAGCACCCAACTCTGTCCCAACTTCTGAATTTTGACATGCCACTGAGAGAAAAAGGGAGCATTCCCAGTGTTTGCAGGAACATCCCGAGACAGTTGTTGGCAAGGTATCTTTCAAGGCTCTTTATGAACTTATGAAGCTTTATGAATTCATAAATATTCATAATTCATAAACCTATGAATTATCAATTCTGGAGATAAATAATAGAGAGAAAACTGCACATGGTGTGAGGGCCTACTGAAGCTTCTTTTCCCTCCTGGGGTCTTTGTTGCCAAAGAAATTGATCATTGTCTTACTTGGCACTTCTAGATGCTTTCTCATATCATCGAGGATCTCAAATCACGATACAGGTACTATTTTTTTGTTCCTGTTGGGGGACTCGTCAATTTAATTTGACAATTACTTACTATGACCTGCAATCCAGTCTCCACAGAGAATGGCAGGAGTGTTAAGCAAATGTGTTCCTCTACTCTGCCAGGTAGGTATAAAGGTATTAAAGACAAAATTTGCAGTGGAAGAGAATTTTTCGGATTCATCACAATTGACAAAGTTTTAAACAGAGGCCCGGGGAAAAAAACTAATATTGGTAACAAAACAGATGACAGAGATTTAAATAAAATGAGTAGAAAGAGGCAGACATGAAATCACGACTATAGGGTAAAGGTCAAGAAAGAACATTTTTAAACTAATTGGAAAAGAAAGGAATTTTTGCAGTTCTTACAAATTTATAGTACAATATGCAGATAGCACTAAAGAGAACAAATGGTTGAGTGTGAAGAAGATAAGGTAGGGAGCTATCAAGCTACTGTATAATTTTCTAATACAAGTAACTAACACCTTTGTATCTTTTGATATTTAAAAATAGATGAAACATTGAAAAATACTAAGTAGGAAATGATGCTACAATAGTCTGAGGGAACTCAACTAGGTGACTTCCATTTTTGTTTTATAATATGCACTTTAACAAAAGCTAAGATTATTTTAAATAAGGAGTCTGACAGGAAGAATATAAAAGATACTGAAGATGAAAGCCAAGAGGTCCAGAGCTTGAAGAAAAGATCTGCATAGAGTAAAGAAAAAAAATCATGCAACCTGTGGAAGAAAGAAAAGGTATTAAAAGGAGAAGAGTGAAGAGAAAGCTATTGTATGTGGTTTATAAATCAATATAACGGAGACAAGAGATTCAATGTAAAATTGATCAATTTTCAAAACTTACAAAAGCAAGGTTAACCAATGATAACAAACTAAATGAAAAAAAAATAGAAAAAAAAAAAGAAACTAAGAAACCCAGAATAATTTTGGAATGTCGCTGGGAGTTTTGGGGTTCTGGTCACTGACTGAAATTGAGCTGTCAATAATTTTTAGGTCAAACACGAGTTTTAGCATTTCAATGTTAGTAAATTACTAGGAAAAAATTAGGGACTTCTATCTTTAATTTTTACTTTTTAATTCCTGTGTTTATTGGTGAATATGCACTTTTGGACAAAAATGTGTCTTAGGAATTAGTTTTCAAATGGAGTTTTGATTTTGGTAAAAACACGTTTTCCAACAAGGAGCAAGGCACACAGAGAATAAATAATGGTAATTAACCAATGAATGACATTATTTGGAGCAACAAAGCGTAAAGAAGCAAAAGTTCTTCTATGCACGAATAGGTCTCTCCATCTATGGTCGGCTTCCTTCATCTGCTAGACAGTAAGGTTCATTCAGCACGTTTTTCTAGTCAAGTGATGTCCACAGGTCTTGTACCTATGGACATACAGTTGGACTTGATGATCTCGGAGGTCTCTTCCAGCCTTAGGATTCTATGATTCTATGCAGCAGAAAAGTTTGAAAAGGTTCAGAAAGCTGAGAAGTAAACATAACCTATCAGCAAATCTAATAAAAAGAAACAAACCAAACATAATTACAAAGGAATTTAAGAAACAGGAAATTCACTTAGTCTGCATGACAAGAAAAGAAATAATCGTATCACAGAAAACAAACATCATTGTTCCCCTTGATGAGCCTGGAGGTCCAACCAATACTTAATTTCAGTAACCAAAGGAGAGTTGTCAAGATGGTGAATGCCAGAACCATTCAATACTACTCAGTACAAAATTTTTATCAAATCTGTTTCAAACTCTAAAAGAATGCTAGAAAGTAATAGAGTAATCAGTCTGTAGAGCATCAGAAAACAAAACTGCAAGGATCCAGATCCTGAACCATTACTCTGGGGTACAGGGGTCCCTGTACCCTGAAATATTAATAGTACATACACAATTATCAGAAAGCTTGACACTGAAAAATCTAATGGATTTCCAGGTCTGAAAAGAATATGTTGAGAGAGGAATACAACAAACGGATACAACAAATTCAAGCTTTTGGCTCTGAAAATTCCTGTTACAGTCAGGGCTATGGTTCCCTTAAAAAAAGAAGAAAAGTGAAAATAAAATTAAAAAATAAAAAAACTAACCAAGTCTATAATCTAAAGCAGAAGAAATGTTGCAAGTGTTTTTTGATCTTATTTATACATAGATTCCAGCTCCTTCAAAAGACTTTAAATAAATACAGTGACTGAACTTCAAATTAATATTATATTACTCAATTTAGTATGACAACCATTTTTCTGGCAGATGAACTCACCAGAAGGTCACAAAGTTAGCCTTGAGTCAAATCATTGGTAAATCATTTACCAGTGAAGATGCAAACAGCCTTCCTTCTCAACATCTTCAGAATCCCAGAGTGCAGTTCCCAGAGTAATCTCTACTTTTAGTGCAAAAACATGATCAGCACAGGGCCAATGACAACTGAGTTTTTCACTCAACATGGCCATCTTACAGCCTTCCTCAGCAAAATCTTCCCTGCCTCCCTTAGTTAAAAATAAAACAACACTTTTTTTTTCACTTGGGAACCAAGAGATTTTATGTCCCTGTGGGAAACTGATGTTCTAAAAATTCACTTATCTAATATTTGAATTACCACAAAGTTGTCTAAGTTATGGTTTCCCATTCACTGCCAGCATCAATCTTGGAGCACTCGGCAACGCTTACCCAACATTTGCCATCTTGCCCAAACACTTTGGCCTGTCCTCTCAAGACCTAAATGTTGTATTTGCATTGGTACTATGATGGGAGAAGCAGATAATTAAACATGTGGCTCAGTGGAACCAGGAATATTTTCTATTAAATATTAGGGAAAGGCTTAAGGCAGAGACTGCTGGCAATATCGGCTTAACAGAGACACCCAATAAACATTTGCTGCACCCAACAGACGTTGGCTTCACCCAAGCACAGTATGGAAAAGGTGTTCTAGGGCAACATCTCAGAAGTCCTTTTCCTCTTGATGGAAAGTCCTTGCTATGATAGCTCTGAAAACATGGTTTACAACAGAGTCTGACTGAAGAGCTGCTTTGTTGTTACAGAGCTGGGCCTCGGTCTACATCCTGAACATCATTAAGAACCAAATAAATAAGCCCAGCAGGCAGAAAAAACCCATATGTTTAACAGAGGGACCTCTAGGCTTTTGCTACAGGAAAGAAAGCGCAGTAGCACTTCAGAAACTTGCCAAAGGCTTGCAAGTAAAAACACTTGAGTGCAGATTTACTTGTTTATTCTAAATGAGAAAGATGTTTTTCACTTACTAGAAACAAGCAAATAACAAAATACCCTGAGATATTTATATGATTCCAAATGAAAAGGGAAGTGTATTAATAAATAATTATTAGACTCACCTGCAGGGTCTGATTCAAACAGCTTTACCATCAAAGAAGTAACTTACCACCCCCTTCTTCCTCTGCTTTACTCTCACCATAGGTATCAAATACATTTAATAACACATTTCAGACTTGCCATTGATACTGCATAAAGCAAACCTTGGCATAAAACAAATCAAAGGAAGCAGTTATTATTTTGCCCTTCAGAATTATTAGCCCCCTTGTGGAAGCAGAAAAGCAGATGGAGCACATTCTTTCTTGGTTACCTCGGAAGAGTTCAGACTTCCCTCTTGAAATGAGAACTGCTAAAGAGTTTTGTTTTGTCACAGGTACATCCAGGGAAAAACATTGAGGAAGGACTCAGCTCTGATCAACTCTGATCAGCTGATAAACACTGTTGCATTCCAAAGACATCCTCACATTCACATTTTCAAACATTGTTTTAAAATGCCCACGCTGACTGGTATGACAGTCTTACCTCATGCACCTTTCTAACCTATTTCTTGAAAATTATTTGCTTAAATACAGTCTGGCTGCCAGTATGGGCAGAGCAGGTTGCCAAAATCACATGCACCACTCATAGTACTAACGTATCTCTAAAGAACACTTATCTTGTCTCCTTCCTTCTTCCCTCTGTAAAATTCTGTAACTGCTTAAAAAGAAAACCATACAAGGGGAACCACACAAGACAGAAGTTTCTTTCTATGATACAATAAAATCGTGGTGCTGGAATCTAGAGGTGATTTAATTCTCTCTGGTACTCAAAGGCAAGAACCACAATATTTATAGCATATTTGTGAAAAACTTCCAAAAATGAAGGCTTCAAAACCTCTTTCAAAATTTCAATATTCCCATCACAAAGGTGCTTTTTTTTTTCCAAATCTAACCTGAATTTCCTTTTGTTGCAGTCTACAGTGATTAATTCCTGTGCTGTCCATTGCTGACAAGGAGAAAAGGCTGGGAAACAGCCAGAAGCTGTAGCTACATCTAGTGCTAATGATCTGTTAAAAGACCTTACAAAGAGCTCACTGATATATTACAGAAAATTAAATCCTAGTATGTCAATATTGCAGCTCTGAAAACTATATCTAATCCATTATTGAGGTGATATATATTGGGCATTATAGCAGTGTCAGACATTTTGGGGTACTGGTGTTGACAACTTTTCTAGACATGGAGGAACTAACCTCAGTGTAAAAAGAAGCTAATAAAGACAACAACAAGAGAAGTAGAAAGCCCGAGATGTGATACATGATTGTATACAGTACTCTTTTTTTTAGAAATGGAGATGGACACTTAAATCTGGGTTGGAAGTTAAAACTCATAAAAATTTAGAAGAAATTGGTTCCAGCTCTTATTTTTGTGGGAAATTTAGTCCCCTACATAGATGTCCACAAAAGGAAAGCCAACACAGTCTCTCGCAGTCATACATGAGCTTGCTCTGCCCATGTTCCAAGGCAATCAAGATGCCATGAGACTACAGTAAGGGTGGCACTTAGCCCATATCTGCCTAAACCCATGATGTATATAATCACAAAATCAAGGCCAGCAAACTGGCTCAGGGAATCTACGGTCCCTTGGCTTCATTTTCTAAATGGCCTCAGAACACAAAACATATGGGGTCAAGCATTACAGAAGCACTGGCTGAGAAAGTACCGAAGTAACTGGAAAAAAATGTGATGAGAATGCAGAAATTACATAGCCTGGCTGAAAATTCTGCAATAAAGAATAAGCTTGCCTTAAGACACAAGAATAAACACACACACACTAAGAACCCAGGAAAGTATAATAAAAAACTTAGATGCAGCTCAGTTACTATCATATTCATTGTTTTCTCTATTATTTATAGTTTTAATAGAAAAGTAGCATGACAATCGCCATCTGCACATCATTTGCTGTGGTAAAAGATGGGTTTATTACAACAAGATAAGTAATACAATTACTTCAAACAAGAAAAAAACACTTTCAGCATGGAACTGTTACAGTGCAGCACAAGTTATTAGCTGTCACTCAGGCGATCTTAACAACAGATATCACTAATCTGTGAATCGGGAGGCTAAACACAGCATATTATCACACCCATACAAAATAATAGGAATTATTTTCAAAACAAAAGCACACCATATTTGTATATGAACAGTATAGCCAAAGACTTGTAGGAGTGTGTATATTTATGAATATATGCCTAGGGTTTATATAAACCAGATTTTTACTAGCATAGTAGGGTGGAAAGACTAAAGAGAGGAGTTAAAAGAAAAAAAAAAAGAGCAAACAAAAACTAAACCCCTGTTTCTGGCAAAGGAATAATTTTGGATGGATATATTAAACACTGTACTCCCTTCAGGCACCTGCCCCATAGAAAAGCCAATAAAATTTTCTCCATCATTTGCTGTAAGGCTCCCTGTTTTCACAGTTCCCTTGACACACCTGTAGACCCTTGCAGACCTCATGCTTCTCCGCCCCATTGTTCCTCATCTCTACTGTCATCTCCTCAGCTTTGAGCCCAGGTTTTACCCTTGTGGTTTTCTCTTTCGCCTTTCTTTAAACAAGTTCTGGTCATCATTCTTTTTCAATATCCTGACTTTTAACTCCATTTTTACTAGGAAACAGATTCTACATGCAAGAAAATGTGCAAGCTTTTGACTTTATCTCTAGGAGACATTCCTAAGGCCACCCAGCTTTTTGTTACCTCTCTTCTTGAGTGCCAGAAGGTGGTGCTCTTGTTACTCAAGGAAGCTTTTTGTTAGTTTTACTGTGGCTTTGATAGTGCTGAGGAAAATCACACTGCTCTGGACTTAGTCTGCTAATATCATGAAGTATTCTGTACGCTTCCGTATTCACCTGTAGGTGAATGCACAGCAGTGCAATTTTCAATAAAAAGGTGCAGAGCATCTCTAATTTCTGAAACTCAGTCAAATGTGGTTATTCCTGACTGAATTTTATGAGTACAGAAGTAATGCGTACCTGTTTACTATCAAGAGGAACAGAATTAAGATTATTAAAACTTTTGAGAGCACGAGAGCACAAGCCTGACAAAAGACTGAAATGTTACTGCAAAAATATGTTACTGCAAAAAACAGTGGCAAGAAATAGGTGCCTAGGGGAAGATAAAGTCAGGTTAGCATACATTTTCCATGGAATACGTCACCGTTCCTACCACTTGGCACACTGTGGATTAAAAATGTTCATAAAATATTTCCTGATTCAAATATAGCACAAAAACTTCCTGTGGGAAATGTGAGTGAAAGACTATTTGCTGTAATGTGTTACAACCACAGATGGGTGGCAACTGCGTTAGAACAGCGTGGAGCTTCCAGTGATTTTTCACTGGAAAACCTTGAAAGGGTTCTTGAATACAAAGAAAGGTTTTTAGGTTTCTTAAGGAATGGTGAAGTCTCTTTGTCTGGACATTGGATTTTCTAGATTTAAAAATTATCCTTATAAAACTGAACAGTAGGAAACAAATGCTTATAATCCAGGTCCTTCAGTGTTTGCCTAAAGTTCAGAGATGTGAATCTGCAGAGATAACCACTTCCTGTATTTTACAGAGATGAAAGAAACATTTTTCATAAAACAAGAGAGGCTGGCAGCCCCAGATCAGCACATGTCCCGGTGAGAATGAAAGCATGTGCCAAACACATGCAAGTCTTGTCATCTCTTGTCCTGGCTATTGATTTGTGCAGGTTTGGGTCAAAGGAAAAGGGAAAGAAAATGGCAATAAAGAGAAGAAACAAGGAAAAAAGAGACACAGACTTACACTTGGCTCTGAAATGAATCTTTGAAAGAGGATTATTTTGGACATAACTGGGGGAACACATCCAGAGGAACAACGAATCAAAAGACTTGACTTTACCCTAGGGTTCAGGACTCCGCACATTCCTTTTAAAAGTTACAGTTTAAATTGTCAAACTCAAACAACTAGATTTTATCCTTGTTCACCTGCAAGACCATACAATTTTGTCCAACCCCTCATATCAAAAGGGATAACTCTTTCTAGTCATCCTTAAAGGATAAAACTAGATATTCCTAAGATTGTATTTTAGAGCAACAAAAGAGACTATAGGTCTAATTGTCAAATATCGTGATATTTTCAAATGTCTCCCATTTTAGATGGATAAATGGTGTCATCTAAATTGAATGGTGCAGTGAGCTACTTTGTTTGCTTATATACAGCCCCTTGGTATATTCAGTTATGACTCTGGCGTTAGGTTTATTTATGTGTCTACTTCAGGTAGCATAATCTTACACTTTTTTTTAGTGAACTGTGTACACTAGGAATTTTTAAAAACACAAACAGTAAATTAAAGTAATTAATATTTTCAGTTCAGCTGATGTGTCTGGATTTACTCTCAAGAACAGAGCAACAGCAGCAGCTCACTACAAGTCCAAAACAGTACAAATATTCAGATTTCAGTCATGACGCTGGCTGCAATACGCCCTCTCATTGACACACAGTCCCCTTTGGCACCCGTAGGCAGAATTTTTGAGGCCAAGGAGGTATATATATGACCTCTCTCATGACTTCTGCCTTAGATTTGGCCAGAGGAAGTTAAGAACAGGATATAAAAATAAACACACTGTGGACTGCACTTAATAAACAATTGTCTTCTTTCTTCTCACTCCACCCAGAAACCCGAGAAATAAAAATAAAAGTATTTGTCTAAAAGTACAAATAAACTTGAATGCAAAGATAACTAAACTCAACACACGTATACAAGCATCTCTAGGTTCATCTTTTCACTCTTTTTGAAATAACAGTTTCTTAAGGATAGTGCAGTGCAAACCCAGTAAATTATTGTAACTGAGCAGGAACCAACTGATAGCTTCGTAAGCCTAACATTTTACTATTACCTTTAAATGGAGCTAAAAAAATGCTATCTAGGAAATGCACAGATGTCTTAATGTTTATCTCTGCCCTCATCAAGAATTTCTTCACTGGTCTTCAGTGGTCAGGGATTGGCACAGCTGCCCAGGGAGGTGGTGCAGTCGCCATCCCTGGAGGTGTTCAAAAGACGGGTAGATGAGTTCCTTAGTCATATGGTTTGGTAGGGAGAAAGGCACGGTTGGACTCGGTGATCTGAAAGGTCTCTTCCAACCTTATGATTCTATGATTCTATGAGAGTACAATGATACTTCTGAAAAACAAGTTAGTAAGACAGACATTGCATGGAATAGCAAGCAGAACGGGGATCTCACCCCTCTGATGGACTCCTGCTTCCTCCTGGAAGTAGACAGAGCATCTGCAATCTAACTGTGTTGGTGAGCTCCTGGCCTCATGGAAAACATGTCCTAACAGCAGATGTCTGGTGTCACGGCACCATCCTCTGACATTTCACCTAGACCAGAGCCCAGGGGAACGGAGACATCAAAGGATCCTGAGCAAGGGCACAGGTAATGACAACAAAGTATTATCCTTGTGCTCCACTTTCAAAAACTAGTCCACTCCCAAATTTTGATCAGCTGCAACATGTTTCCTTCTTAAATTGCATTACAAATAAATGTTTTCTTTCTTTAAAGCAGACAGATCACACACTTTGGTTCAAAAATTACCACCACCAACCCCATCAACACATGTGGCAGTGGGGTAGGACTCAATATACCTGAGGAGCTGGCTCCTGAGAAGTTTCTTATTTTCACTGGCGTTTGAATATTTCAAGCAGAGGAGTTGTGCCACCAACAGCAGGGAGGATAAGGCTTTCTGGCAAGTAAAAGCAGAACACCCAGGAGAACAAAGACTCCCCAGTCATCTCCACATGGACACCAGAAGCTGAATTCAGACGCTGAAATCAGTGTCTAGTTCTCACCGCTAAAAAAGTTGGCTTACGCTGACCAATATGATGGAAAAATTAAATATAATAAACAATAGAAAATTCCTAGTACAAGGACAAAATAAAACTTCCAGTACCTGATGGTTCTCTAAAACCAATTTTTTTGTTCTTTCATATGTTTCTCCTCTTACTTTTATTTCTGGTATCTGGAATATGTAAGCATATTTATGGACAGCTTTTTCTGTCTGTCCTAACTCTGAGGCTTAAAAAAATAATAAAAACATACTTTAAAATGTAATAAAATCATTATTCTAAAAATATTAAATCCAAACCGGGAAAGAGCTAAAGGTATACAGGGCAAGAAAACACAGTAATGAAAAAAGTATTAACTATGTTCTTCGTTGTTCTGTTCATTGTCTTCTGTGTTGTGTCTTACATGAAGGAGTCAGCCTATATTCAGAACCATTCATGTGAAAACCTATTAATTTTAAATGCTAATGTTGTCATTGACAACTAATGTGCACCAAGTCCTGCTTCTCCAAACACAGGAAGAAAGCAGATTATTTCTTCAGGAGTTTCACTTAGTGCTAGCCTGATCCTATGGATCGATTGCTGTCTGGCATCCTGAGTTCACGAGGTGCACACCTGAACCACATCTTCCAGCTCTGTTTCTTTCCAGCACAATCCAACTCGCATGCTTTGAGACTGCTCTACAATAAGAACTGAGCTGCAATAAGGGGAGACAGTCAGGAGATTGGCTTAAAAAAAAGCATGAGCTCTACACTTGAACTAAAACACAAATGCAGATGCACCCAAAATAACCAGGGACGGCAAACTCTTGCTACTTCATCAGTTTAAGTATAACTTCTTTAGGCTGTGCAGACTCAGACAGAACAGAATGTTTTTCAAAACCCTCCATCTTCCACTCTTTCAGATTTTACTCACAACCTCTTCTGTAAGTTTTGGTATGAAAACCAGTATCTTAGTGCATCTGCCTGTTCAGTTAAGGAACGTTCTGCTATATTGAAGTAGGAACTGCCCCTATTTGCAGATGAACTGAGCACTCCTGGCATACTCTTTAGATTTTGAGCCATCAGTCTGGGCTTCTGAGGTAACAGGCCGCATGAATTGCAGGGGACTGAATATTGCCATGGAGATAAATCGATTCAAAACAGTAAAAGCTGCAACAGAAGCCCAAACCACATCAAACTTGAGGAAAGACTAGACATGTGCGCATCAGCCAGATCACTAGCAAAGATATTAAACAGGACTGAAACCACGACTGACCCTGGGGTACACCGCTAGTTTCTGACCTCCAACTGGACTTCATGACACTGATCACCACTCTTTGGACCTGGCTATTCAGCCAGTTTTCAATGCACCTCACTGCCTGCTCATCCAGCCCCTACAGCAACAGCTTCTCTATGAGGCTCTTATGGGAGACAGTGTCAAAGGTCTTACTGAATCCAGGCAGACACCAGCAGCTGCTCAGCCCTCATGTACCCAGCCAGTCTGTTCATCACGGATGTTTATCAAAATCATCAAGCATGTCTTCTCCTTGCTGAAGCCATGCTGACTATTTCTGACAATTTACTTGTCTTTTACGTTCCTAGAAATTATTTCAAGGATTAGTTGCTCCATCGCTTAGATAGAAGGAAGGCTTGCCTTTCTTGAAAACCAGAGGGACATTTGCTTTCTTCCAATCTTTGGGCACCTCTCCCAGTTGCCACGATTGAGCAATTATTCAGCCTGGCCTTGCAATTACACCAGCCAGCTCCCTTGGCACCCATGTGTGCATCCCATCAGGCCAATGCTCTTATGTATGTCCAGTTTGCTTAAGTATTCCCTGATTGGATTCTCTTCCACCAAGTGCACATCCTCTGTGCTCCTGTCTCCCGGTGCATGGGATCTGGGGTTCCTGAAGGCAGGACTTGCTAATAAGGACCGAGGCAAAGAAAATATTGAGTACCTCAGCTTTTTCCCTGTCCTGTCTAACAGGTCCCCCATCTTACTGAGCAATGGGCTCACCTTTTCTCTTGTCATCCTTTTGTCACCTGTGAAGCCCTTCTTGTTGTCTTTGACATACCTGGCCAGATCCAATTCCATATGAGCTTTAGTTTCCCTAATTTCATCCTTGGATTCTTAGGCAACGTTTCTGCATTCGTTCCAAGTTACCCATCCCTCCTTCCACCCTTAGTATGCTTCATTTTTGTGTTTGAGTTGAGTTAGGAGCTCCTTATTCCTCTACACAAGTCTCTTGGCATATTTGCCTGACTTCATATTCACTGGGATGGAGCTTGCTTGGGTTTGGAGGAGACAATTCTTGAATATTAACCAGCTTTCTTATCCCCCCTTCTTCCCAGAGCCTTATGCCATGGGACTTTCCCAGGCAGATCGCTGAGAGGCTAAACTATGCTCTCCTGAAATCCAGAGTTGCGAGCTTACTTTTTACCCTCCTCCTTTCCCTCAAGATCTTGAACTCCACCTTCTCATTATGTAGATCTCTATTAACCTTGAGTTATAACTTACATTTTTCCATGTTATATTTTTATCAAATGTTTTTTAGCTTTTCTTTATAATGTAGAATATATCTTTTAAGTTATTATTTTTTCAAGTTGAGGGCAGTTTTTTAATTGTACCTATATTGGAAGGATTTTTTTCACAGACAATAAAAAATCAATTGCGTGTGCAATGGAATTAATCATTTGATAAATACATATTCAAAAAATGTAATACTACACTATTGACTTATTATATGATCCTATGTCTGTTTTATAAAAATCCAGCACATCACCTAAAGAGAAGTAATTTCATAAACTTATTTGTTTTTAAAAGAGAATTCCAGTGACATGAAAAGAAAACAATAATGAAAAATATGCTTCACTTTCTCTGAAAAACAAATAAATACCACCTAGACATTGCAACAACTTCTATTTGCTTTTGTAACACAAAGCAGAGTGAGGACATACATATAATTTCCTGCTCTTTCATAAAAGTAAATATTCTGTAACTCATGATCTTCAACATATAAAAGCACAAATACAAAAGGGAGTTATATCTGTTTTATTAACTCAGGTTTGGGGTTTTTTTTCACAATCCAGAAAAATAATTCCATTTTAAACAAAACCAGTGAAACATAGCCTCTTATTTATGTCATTTTCATAGCAGTTTTGGAGGGGAGAAGTAGAACTGTGGAACACTGCAGTTCTACAGGTATTACTTTACAGTGTTGTGTATTTAAGCTCTTCCCTCACAAAGACACTTATATAATTTCAGTGTAGGATAAAGGCAATTTTACATCACTGAGATAGTTGTCATAATAGTTTAAAGTTTCTCAGAACTGTAGGAGAAACCATCGGCAAATGCTCACTTACATCACTGGGATAATTGTTATAATAGTTTAATGTTTCTTAGAATTGTAGGCAAAACTCTCTGCAAATGCTTGAAAGATTGAAGACACATGAATGAAGCATAGCAGGACAGAAAAGGAGAACAAAGCACTGGAAACAAAGAAATAAAAAGTGATAGTATCAATATCTACCTTTTTTAAAAAACTAATTAAATATCTGAAAACACAAGAGTGCAGAAAAGATGATTCTTTGACTGGAGAAATGATTGGAGTTGATTTATCAAGACAGAATGGTAAAAAGATTCATATTATTTTCAGTAATATTTTTGTCTCCAGAATAAAATATAGTAATCTAAATAGACTGAAAAGTGCAGTCCCTTCTGGCAGCATTAGTTGCAGATGCCCCATTTTCTTTCTTTCAGTCCTAAGAAGCAACTTTTTTCCTTCTAAAGCCCACTGAGAATCAGAAATGAACCTGATCGAAGTCCTACCTGTTCCGTAGGAGGGAAGACACATTCTTGTTCATGCCATAGAGTTCCATTTGCTTAAGTGGTTGGAGAGATGACAGACAACCCTTTTGGCTACACCCTAATTAGCACTTCTGATACTTTGAAGAGTAAATCTGCCAGCACCTTCCACTATTTCCAAGTAGAAATGTAATTACGATTTTAGTCGTGTCAAGTTGGATAACCCTACTTTAATAATAGACATCATTAACCTTTCTGCATTTTTGATATGGAAACAAAGAAACCATTTTTACTTTTGTAAAGCACTGTGAAGCACAGAGGAAGGTGCTAAATAATACATATTATTAAATTATTTATTTTACCACAGCCATTGAATTCTTACTGAATAGGTCTCCCTTTATGACTGCCCGTGAATTTAATGCAATGTTTACATGCAAGAACAAGAAACTGCTCTTGTAAAGAACCTATGCTACAAATCATAAAAAAGCTTCTTCCAAAGAGCAGTTTTAGTTTTATTAAATGAATACTACAAGTGATTAGATATTGAGGTTTACAAATTAAATAGAAATAAATGTCGAGGGCTATTGCTGTCCTCTAAAGAGCTAGATTAAAATAAATTATCTGAAACAAGTATTCTGAATTTAAAACAGTTTTAAGAGTCAGTCTTATGGATATAAATATCATACATAGCCGAAACTTACAGTTTTCATTGCACAGGAGAAAAGCAACTGTTGAAAAAATATGAAAATAGAAGTGTTTTATTACTGCATAACACATATATACACAGAGACATTCCTTTCTTCATGTCTGAAGGCAGCTAGCTGGTTTAAGTCAGTCATAGTTCGTTGACAAGTGCCATCTGTTGGTGATTTTATAATATACCAACATGCTGAATTTTACACACTGAAACTTTCTTTGGCCTGGTTAGAGCACAGACTCACCAAAACTGAATTTCGCGTTATGATACCACCCTATATACCACTTTCACTCAAAACATCATCCTTTTCTCTCACCTTTGTTCACACACTAGCTCATGAGTCACTGGAAGTGTGTGGTATTCCTCAAGAGAAATGAAAGTTCTGCAACCTCGTGGCTGAGTTCAGTTCATTTTCAGGATTGGAGTAGTAAAGAAAGGATATTATAATAATTAACAAAAGTTGGATTTTCCTTCTTAGCAGAAACCTCAGATGGTACTTTCTATCAAATTAACTAAGAGAGCAACTCAGGAAAACTAGCAGTGTCTTGTTTTTTTTCATGTTGTCATTTCTCAGTGTAAGCAGGGACATATTTACTGTAAATAAAAATACAAAAGGTTTTGGAACCTTTGCTATTGATTATCTACATTTTCTACAATTGAGAACCCTTCCTCCTCTCTTGGGAAGTTTAATCCACATCAACCGTGATGCCAAAGCATAGACTAAATTGTTCAACATAAATATGGCTGTGGACCATATTAATAAGCCCCATGTTCTCCTGAAAGCAGCAGGACCCAAAGAACAAAAATAAAATAAAAATTAATGGCCATTCACAATGCTACTATGATTTTTAGAGTCTTTAGGAAGCAGGGTAGCAAAGCAGGAGGTGATAACCAAAAGTAGGTGTTTATGTTGTATCCCCTGGTTACTCCAAGCCTATGGACCCTGCAAAAGGACAGAACATCTGGAATTGTATTCATTTACACAGCCTAAGGATTCAGCCCAATTGCTCAGCTCTCACATGGCCCTAGTTAATGTTATTAAATGCTTCTGTAAGACTATCAAGACCCACATCAACTTAAAGATGGAATAAAAGCCAGGTCAAACAGAACTAATGGTCACTCTTAAAGAATATTATTTAAACTTTCACTTAAGCCCCTGATGTCAAGGTTAGAAATGTCAAGTAAAGGATTCTCAGGCAGACTGAAAACAGCAGCAGTTCACACACTAGCAGTGGATTTACTCCTGGTGTGACCTGTTGGGTAAGAAGGAGAGTGTATGCAACTCTTATATCAGTTTGCCTTTGCCTATCTTTGTCATTTTCTTTTGCCAGGCAAGTAATGAATTCTCATATTTGCCTTACTTTCCCTAACCCAATTCCTTACATTCCTGGGCTTGTAGATGCAAATATCATCTTACAATAGCTCTTTTTATCAAAACAGTTCCCGAAGATGACTCTCTCTCAACATTCATTTTATTGCTCCAAATCGCACCCATGCAAGTATGTAAGTACTATAGCAAGAACTTCCCTTCTATGCACACACAATCTTTCGAAGCAATTTTGACTTTGAAATAGTTTAATCACTGAATGTATAAATCTGTTGCCAGATTATAAAACACATTACCTCATGGCATTACATGTCATGTGTTACATAGGTCTTCCTTATACAGATGATCTAAAACCACATTCTTTTCCTAAAAGAAAAAAAATCACCCATTTTTATACCTGCCACTTCCTGTTTCCCCTACAACAACCCCGTGCAGCGTTACAGGCTTGGGGAGGAGTGGCTGGAGAGATACCTGGCAGAGAAGGACCTGGGGGTATTGGCTGACAGTGGCTGAACATGAGCCAGCAGTGGCCCAGGTGGCCAAGAGGGCCAATGGCACCTTGGTCTGTGTCAGACACAGCATGGCCAGCAGGACCAGGGAGGTGATTGTGCCCCTGTGCTCAGCACTGGTGAGGCTGCACCTCGAGTGCTGGGTTCAGTTTTGGGCCCCTCACTCCAAGAAGGACATTGAGGGGCTGGAGCGTGTGCAGAGAAGGGCAATGAGGCTGGGGAGGGGCTGGAGAACAAGTGCTACAAGGGGTGGCTGAGGGAACTGGGGTTGTTTAGCCTGGAGAAGAGGAGGCTGAGGGGAGACCTCATCACTGTCTACAACTGCCTGAAAGGAGGTTGTGACGGGGTGGGTGCTGGGCTTTTCTCACAAGTGACAGCGATAGGATGAGAGGAAATGGCCGCAAGTTGCACCAGGGGAGGTTTTGACTGGACATTAGGAAGAATTTCTTCACTGAAAGGGTGGTCAGGGATTGGAACAGCTGCCCAGGGAGGTGGTGAAGTCGCCATCCCTGGAGGTGTTTAAAAGATGGGTGGATGAGTTCCTTAGGGACAGGGTTTACTAGGGAGACAGGCATGGTTGGACTCGATGATCTCAGAGGTCTCTTCCAACCTTATGATTCTATGAGTCTATGATTCTATGATACATTATCCAATTCATCCATCAAGCCCTCCTGATCATTTCTGTTATGATTGAACTATCAGAATATACTCCATTAGGTTCAGTTTATCTTTATTCTACCATGTCATAGTTTTATTTAACTGGTTTAACTATTTAGCTGTTGAAAACAGCTTTAGCAGAAAACCTTGATTATTGCAATTGCTTGACATTTTCAGTTCAAAGAGAGCCTGTCAGTGCTTTTAAATGCCGTCAGCATAACACAATTTCAACTTTATTTCAGTTTTTACATTACTAGGTCAAATACAATTACTTCCACTATATGTTATATAGATATTTTTGAAATCTAAAGCACATATACTTTCACACAGTTCTTCTGGAGGCCAAGTTATAATCGCATGATGCCAAATTGGACAGAATTATTCCTTAGTGTTTTACACATGAGTTATTTCCAATTATTTCCTGTTAAGTGCATTGTTGTTTCCATGAGCTAGAATTGTGCTGAATGTTCTAAAAAGATAAATATTCAACCTTTGTAAATATAAAAAATTCCCAAACAAGACAGTAAAAGTGAAGGATAAGCCATTTTCTTAAAACATTTGTGTCATTTCAGCTACTTCAGATGGATAAAGTAGGGAAATGATAGCCAGAAATTCGAATTATAAAAATACCCAAGAGTGAAATTCAGTTTACCAAGGTAAATAGATACAATTAGTTTAATGATTATGATTAATTTCAATGGGAAAATCACAAATAATCTGACCTCCTTGCCCTCCTATGATATGAAGCATATCTGCCTTTTCTAGCTTCAACATTCGCTAGCCTGAATTTCATATGCTACTTTCCTTTGTTACAGATTTGCATTACTAATATGCAAAGCAACACTACACAGTTCCAAACCGTAAAGAAAAAGGTGATACACTCTACAATACCTATAAATGGAAAATGACTGATTTTGCTACAGCCTGCACTCATATGCAGCTCCTCATCCTTCTCTCTGGTTTGTTCCGTGCCAATACTGCACTGTGCCTCGCATTTGAGAAAGATATTCCTGCTTGAGATGCTAATATATGGTTTGAACTCAGCTGACTGTTCTGGAATTTAAAAGCAGCAAAGCCTCAAAGTGTCACTCAAGTCCACAAAGGGTCCTATTTGGATGGGGCATGGCACAGCCTGGAAGTTTTTAATGACAATACTAACACAGATGATTGAGTCTGCCTCTGTTCCTGGCTCACCTGCCAAAATAATGAGCTCTTCCAAAGCAATCAGGTGAGGTGAGGCTGGCACTCCCTGACGGGAGGAGGCAGGCAGGATTGTGAAGAAAGAACTATTATTATCCATAGTCAGAGGGTTAGAAGGTAAAAATAAAGGAGATGAGGCATGTCAGGACCTTTCTTGCTTTTCAAAGTGTAAATGTCCACAATTTTCAAGCCTAGTTGTGACTGTATTTTAGACATGCTCTCCCTTAATTCTTGCTCAGCTACTACAATCCACCTGAGAAGATTAACCACAAATAGGTAACAGTTGAAACTCACTGAATGAGGTGACAGACTAATATTTCTTATGGGAAAATTTCTAGGCATAAAAATGTTTTCATCACCTGTATTCACATACAGGTAAACTCTGGCTGAAATCTGTAGAATTAGAGGGTCACCCTTACTGTACTTCACTGGCAAGAGCCTCTGAAAAGGGAGAAGTAGAAATCACCAGAGCAACATTCACAATAAATGCATCATATGATTATGCAAGCTTTCAGAGGAAAATTCAAACTTGCTTTTTCTTCCAGTAGCTTTTAGCTGCACCATAGTGATGTTGGGTAAGGACAAATTGCAGAAGCCTAGCCAAGGCTGGCTTGTTTCTCAATAGCTTCCTCACTGCTGGTACATAAACCAGTGAGCTTGAGTATGTCCATATGGGCTGAAATGGCAGCTCTGGATAACAGGGAGGGTATTCTTATGGAAATAATGTAACTCTTAGTTCAGCAAACTGTACATGATCTCCACCATTTTGCTTTCACATCTTCTACTAACAAAAAAATGGGTTCTTTTGAGTTTGGTGAATAGGATGGGTGCTCCAAGAAATGGAAATTATTAGAGAAAAACAAATAGTGAGAAAAGACGGAGAGCTTTACTAGTTTTAGCTAGAAAATATCCTCATAAAAACAGCTACAGGAACAGCCTCATGTTTGTAGCCTCTGTAAGACTGTAGAAGCTACAAGCTCTTCTAAGAAAAATAAAGCTACTAGAATTAATTTGCTATGGGTTGCCATAGAATGACTTTTAAATGAAAACAAAGTTGCTAAGCATTTTCATATTTTTCTTTCAAAACAAACAGGTACAGAAAAACTGTTAATAAAAAGAAACAAATTTCAAGATAATTTCAGGTGTTATAGTAACAAAATATTATTTTCTCTCTTTCTCTTGATGACAGTGCAAAAATCATAAACGTTAAAGAGCTAATACTGATAAAAATAATAGCAAATATTTTGTGATACAAAAGAGAGCTGGTCTACACTGATACACCAGTACATTGGTAACTACATTAGTAACTATACCAGTATTCCTGAAGTAGTTAATTATGCCATAGGCAAATGTGGTGGTTTTGGCACTATATCTGACTTTCTAGAAAAGAAATCAAGTTATGTGATATGACTTTGTTGGGCTATTAAGGCGTAAATGCAGCAAAGCCTCCAAGCAACTACATTACCTTTTTAAGCAGGAAGCCTTTCACAGCAAACCTCTGAAAGTCAACATACTTGAAACAGTCGGGAAATCTGCTATTCTCATCAAAAATGGTAACCCATCTGTTAGTTATACCATCGGGCTTTGCAGAAAGCTGGAGCTTCAAAAGCCAGTCACAATTTGGAAGACTAACTTCAACTTCTTCCAACTTGCAAAGTCTACTCTGAAGAGTAGATGAAGTTGACTTGAGCTCTTTGTCTAGCACTGGAAAACTGACTTCTAAGATCCTGTTCCAAGACTTCAAAATCACACCCATAGCTGACTCTTTTCAATAAACTTACTGAACACGAAATGAACAGATCGGTTGCCAATTAGAACTTCATGGCTTAGAGGGTGAGCCATTTCTTAGAGCTCACAAAGAACAAAGATGTGCTTTCTGAAAAATTCTTCTCAATATTGTTATAATCTTGTGTCATAGATTTAATCACACAATGTGCACTTTTTACCTAGGACAGTGACTAGTCACATGTAACCCCTCAGTGAGAGCTGTATTAAAAAAAATATTATTAATATATCTGAAATATTTCACTTAATAAAAAATAACCTTTTTTCCTCTCCTCTGAAATTCCTGTAGCATTCATTCAATAGAATATTTACATTCCTTGTTTAGCTATTTACATTAGGCACCTGGCCACAGAGTTACCTTTAGGCATAGGTAAAGCACCCTGCAGCTGAGGGAAGGCTTTGGAGGAGCAAAACGATGGGTTTTATGCAGCATAGAAACACTGATGGGGTTGAACCACCCACAGCAAAAACAAGAACAACCTTCTACAAACACAATGCGTTTTATACAGACCCCCCAAAACTGGATTTCATATAACTCACTGTCCCCTTTTCTGCTTCTCCGTGCTTTCACACATATATAATACAGGTGACATGGAAAACTGCATGTGTAGAGATTGATCCTGCTGTAGGAAATGACTCTTCTGCCAGCAGACAGGTATTCATGTTGCTGACAGCAACCATTTTACTTGTTTAAAGAACTTTTCCTGTCTCAATTTGGATAATACACAATGGAAAGGCACATTTGTTCTTTAAATAATTTCAAAATTTTGAAAGTACAGATGTTTGCAAAAGTTCTCGTTTTTACAAGTGCAACCACTCAAACATTGTCTCTACTATTATCAGACATTATTACGAATATTAAATAACCAACTGAACTACTGAAAAATTAATAAAAGCAAAAGCTTGCCAATCTGTTTTCTAAGGAAACATTAGGACCTCTGCCTTTGAGAATGTCTCATCTGATGAACTATCATAAAATTCTTTTGACGAAAGACATTTCCTAGGGAGACAATGAGCAAAAAAAGACAAGTATTCACAAGAGAAAAACAGAAACCAAAACGAGCCATGGGATATTCTTTTCTAGCTACAGTTTGCCCAGAAATTCCCAGAGGAAAACCCAGAGCATCATCCCTGCTTTACAGCTAGTGGAGAGTAGCGGGCTGCTCAGTCATTTTGTGATGGCACACCGCCCCCTTGCAACCTCTCAGAGCAGCTTCAGCTGCAGACCTCACGAGTCACTTTGTGCCCAGCAGTCTTCATGGTCACCATGCCAGGTTATTAATCGCAGTCACATCAAAGTTGTTGCAAATCACAATTTAACGTAAGTATCCACTAGTAATAAAAAGCTTAGCAAGCCATATTCCACCTGTGAGCAAAGCTAGGCTTTGGCTGGCTGCGGAATAGGCTGCTGGGGTTGGGGTTTCCTGAAATGAGTTTTATATTTCTTCCCTCACTCCATTTTGCCAGCAGAAGCACCACGAAGCAAACCCCCAGTATTGCTCATCTCCTTGCCTGAGGTGTGGGACATCCCAGGTAAAGCACTCTGTTATTTGGATAACGGAAAGAAAAAGAAGGACTTACATCCATGCAATCAGCTCAAAATCAGCTCCCTTCACTTCTCAAGCTTCAGGACACAGTGGAGCTCCTGCATTGCCACCTGTCCTGCCCCTAAAATGAACCTGGAGTCCCACCATAGCAGGGCCACAGGGGAAGCAACGGCCTCCTTTCCCACGTGCTCAGTGCTTCTCACATTACTGTATCTGGGCTGCCTTGCACTAACGGATCCCTCCATTTTCTCTCAGGAGATACGCCACAAAGTGCCTTCTTAGCATCCTTCTCTTCCTCAACCACTGCGTCCCCCCTCACCTACCATTTGGATGCTGTGCAAAGCCAGTGCTCCTCCCTTTTTACAAGGCAATAAGCGGTTCTCGCTTTTTCCTTTTCCCGAGAGGTGATCCCATCCCTCAACTGGCTTGTCTGCACTGCAGGGGACCTTGGATGAAAGAAGTCCCAATAGAAGGAAGAAGAGTTATGCAGTGTCCTCTTTACCTTGACAGTCACCGGAGCTGCAAGGACAAACTGCACACTTTCCAATCCCCATTCAGGAAAGAAATGGGATGTAAAAAGCAACAATCAAGCAATTACTTACCAGGAAGAGTATTTTGAGCTCTGGTGTCTTGGAGTGTATTTTCTAAGGGACAGCTAGAACCCTTTGGGGCTATCACAAGGGAGTCCAAGGAAGTAAGGAAATACCTAGAAACACAATAAGTGTGTTTCTCCATAGCTATCAGAGTATAATACAGAGAAAATTTTCTGGTCCAGTCAGATAAATTTGGAGGGCAGAAATTTGCATGCAATGGCACAGCCACATGGCAACTACAGATACAGACCTATGAGGACATTAAAAGAGGTACCAAAGTTCTGCAATTTTTCCAGCTATAGTAGCCAAAAAGAGATTAAAAATTGCAGAGTTCACTAACAAACAGATTTTCATGTGGCATCCATACTGTTTCTGAAACTTATTAATGAAAAAAATAGCACAATTTGTGACATAAATCTATGGAAGTGCTTATGCCTTTAGTTTAAACATCTCCTCAGACTGGACCACAGAACAGCTGCACAATCATGTAGCAAGTGCTTTCTCTGGATTTCAAGATCACAAATTCAGGAAGTAGCCTTTTCAAGCTTCTTGGGAGCTCAGCACAACTTCTGTACACCTGTGAAAACCCTAGGTGAGTGTAACACTATTGAAGATGGAGAGTTCTCTTCCATTAGAGATGCCTAGGCCCTCTAAAATAATTTTCAAGTTACTGAAGTTCTGGGAAGAGATGAGAGTTGAGAGAAAATGGCCCTGCATTACTAATGAGCAGCATGTTGACCCAGGCCTTCTCAAAGTCAGCATCCAGCAGCACTGACTGTATCTTTGTCTTATTGATAACCAGCTGATACTTTACAAATCTGTATACATGAATCTTAATTTATAGTCTGACAGAAGAATTGCCTTGACAAGATGGGCATACACTTCCAGATGTTCCAAATACAGGCAATATATTATGCAGGACACTAGAGTCCTATTTATGGTTTGTAGCTCAAGGGGAGGAAAACGTGTTAAGAGAGTTGATGTTAATCCCACTGTCTAAAAGGGCTAAATCAGGCATAGCCATAATGGAAACCATACAATGGATTACAAGACAGTGAAGATATTATTTGGATGATCAAAGACTAATTGCAAGGGAAGAGACCAGGACACCTCTCCAGTGCAAAAGTTAAGGGATCTCTTAGCTAGAAAGACAGTGAGCACAGGTCGCTGATCTGTGTACAGTACTGGGCATCTCACTTGGCTTTCATTTGCTGCAGTGAAGAAAATGGCACTGAGCTACATGCAGGATAGTGGCACTGAGCCACACAAGCCTAACACTCACTCGTTTAAACAGGGACAGCCACATCAGTCGCCAGGGCACGGTTTTGTCAGAAGCAGATACATCTATTAATCAATTTACCTATCAGAACTTTGTTCCTCTCAGACTCTAAATGGGCAACTGCAACTAACACTACTACATTCCTCTGTTTCACATGTCAAATAACAGGCTTGTTAACTGCACATATCTGTCACCGATGGTGACCCATGGTTTCATACTTTCAGAGCTCGTTTGCTCTCTGTTATGTATGGAGCAGAAATGACATGTAAGTTTCTCATATCAGACATGCTGCAAGGAACCTGTGCCATTCACTTTTTCCATGCATCTAACCTACAAATGATCCTGTACTCAGTTATCTGTCCTGGGCTCTGTTCCACTTTCCTTCTACTGAGAGACCCTCCTGGCAAAAGAGGGGTTTCCTGTTATTAACTCATGTAAAGAATGAGTACTTGGCAAAATGTCGCAATGCTTTTACCAGTAGTGCTTAGTTCAGAGGATTTGCAACTACATGCAGTCATCCCCACGGGTAAGCAAGCGTTTAGAGAGCAGGAAGGAATCTCCTGGAAAAGCTGCACAGCTAACACACTCTTCCCAGTGCCTGGTGTATTTCATAATTGCATTGAGCCTACACCCCAGCTGGTCTATTATGAATTACACTGCCGATTGGTGTGCAATTCACAACGTGCTGTGCTATATTGTGTTATCCCAACCTAGGAAGGCAGGCACAGCACCTTGGGTCTGAAAGCAGACCAGACCATGGGATCTTTTGCCAAGACTCTGTTTGCCTAGTGGGATGTGCCTAGGATCTGGGCTATCAATACTGTAACTACCCCACACAATGAACCTACAATTTAGCAAATCTCTCAGCCAGATGATCAGGCTGTCTTTGGCTGAACGGGGATTACAGGGATTCTGCCTTGCAAGCTTTCCTCCAGCAGTTCAAAGCAAAAATAATAACCAAACATCCCTGTATTTGCACTATTTGCTGTCTAGCTGGATGTTGGTGCTTGACACCTTTGTCTGCCTAGCAAATCTACTGATCTCATTTTTCAACTTGGTTAACTTATATAGACATAAAACACATTAATCGTAAAACCTATGCTTCACAAAAGTGTTTAATCCTGTATTTCGCATTCTAACAGACAAAAGCAATACTCATACCACTTCCCCATTTCACATGCCTATTTTTTCTGCAAGTTTTTTAACCTGTTTTCACAGCCTAGATAATGTTAGTCATGAAGTACTGGGCCCAACAGAACTCCTCTATCTTGGCAGGTGGATAATCTCCAACCTAAATCAGAATAAAATGGATTACAATAGCCACTATTTATCTGAAAAATTCTAATGACAAAGGCAGTAAACATTTCACAAACCAACACAATATCCAAATCAAGAGTTGTGTTAACCAGTCAGTTGTGTTAACCAACCAACTCTAAATAAAAACTTTCCATACTCTTAATTTTTGCCATTCAGAATCCTGAGTGTACAATTTGATTATATGCTACCACCAAATTACTATGTTAATCAAAGTCATCATCAAAACAAGTTCTGTCTTTTTTTAGACATGAAAAAAACAGAGAGGATCAAGATCAAGATCTTGACAGGACCAAGACAGCTTTAACCTTGTTGGCTTAGACCAGGTCTCACTTGATTGTAGTGGTAGTTAAAAATATTTTATAGTATCAGCCACTGCATTTTCAGAATAACTTTTTTGGCAGCTGAGTTGATGGAAGGTAGTGACTCCCACTTAGCAATATAGAACAAGACAAGTTTTTAATGCTTTTTCCCAACCTATTTGCTGCAGATCACTTAAAAATACCAAATGGCAACCCAGATGTTTCATGAGTCTTTCAGAAGAATACACTGTCTTCTCAGTCCCCTATAATCACGATTTTCATATTTTAAGCTTGTACTTCAAGGTCTTGAAGATAGTTGCTTATCACAAACTACTGCCACCACTTTAGAGTATGACTACTGTGCACTGAATTTAACAGTGTTTTATGCTTACAAACTAGCTTTTAAAGGGTCAGCAATTTTTCTTAAAACAAAATAATTGTTTCCTGAACCTATGAACAGCTGTGATTTGTCCACGTATGTGTCCAAACTGGCAATGTGAGCATGAAAAGGCCAGGTTTTAGTGCTGCCTTATTACATCTTGGATGTTCAACAGATAAGCATTTGAATCATCATCACTTGAAACCACTCTGATACATTTCTCTACAGTCACCATCAGTAAGCAAAGCAGAGAAATGTGATTATTACCAAAAAAGAAAAGTGCTATAGCTATGTTGGGAAGGGGAAAAGGGAAGAATCAACCATGACAAGGCCTGCTTATGTTTGTGGGTTTGTCGATGAACACATGGCAATACATATGGAAAAACCCAACTCAGTGAATTACAACCTTGTTAAATGACTCCACCTTCACCACAGCTTTTTAGAAATACATAAAGTTAAGCATAAGACACTCAGGCAGGCACCTACATGCACCCTTACTCTGCTGAAGAACCTGTTTGTTCAGCCTTGAGAGAAAAAGGCCTAGGCCTTATTATCATGTACCAGTACATAAAGAGTTGTCTCCAAGAGGATGAAGAGTCCTTTTTTACAAGGAGTCACATGGAAAAGACAAGGGGTAACGGGTACAAGTTGTTCCTGCGGAGATTCCGATTGGTTTCTAGAAAAAATATTTTTCAACAGTTAAACATTGCAATAATCTCCCCAGGAAAGTGGTGGATTCCTCTACACTGGACAATTTCAAAATTCAGCTTGACAAGGTGCTGGGCCATCTCATTTAAACTATGTATCACCTAAAAAGGTTGTACCCTAGAGGTACCTTCCAACCTGGCATTCTATGATTCATTACAGGCAGACAATAAATTACTCAAGAGCAACTAACTCAGTCTAAACTGACAATAAAAATTCCGAGAAAGACTCCTTTTGGAGTTTTAGAAAAGCATGCTTTATTTCAGCTCTGGATGCATGAGGGAATGATTTTCATCAATCATGCATAACAAAACAAGTGTTGGTTACAGAATATACTTCCCACTCACATGTATATGTATAAATTTTGCCAGAAATCTTATGCATATTCTATTATTTTCCAAGGACTAATTTTAATGTTATTATAAACATCACAAAAGCCAAATCTATTGCTAATTGGAGCCAGCCTTCTGTCTGACCTTGCATTTTAGGTAGGGAAAGACTGCAAATAGAGGTGATTATAGAAGAAGACACATCTGTTAAGCAAATACCATACTTAGTATAAGACATTATCATTTCTCAAAGAACAGCGTCTGGAGAAACACTGTTTGAAAAAAATGTTCTATAAAGAAAACACAGTATCAGAGGGACATTCTGTCTAATTTCAAAAAAATACAGTTACTTAGATGAAACTTAACTGAAGTTAGAAAACTAATTCTATAGAAAAATAATTCTGCTTTAGCTTAAAGCAAAATAGTCAACTTTTTGCAGTCGCAACTACTTCTTGTATCACCTTCCAACCTGCCATTCTATGATTCATTATAGGCAGACTTGCTGTGCCTGCACTCCTGAGCCCCGTGCGAGCCCTAGGGGAGCCCCCAAGCCCAAGCATGCTGCCAAACAGCCCCAGGAAAAGGCAAAAAGCTATTTAAGAGCAACTTCTGGAATCCCCAACATATAATGATCTGGAACTGTTGGTCCAGAAGAGAGATACGAAGATGTTCAGAGGGCTGGAGCACCTCTGCTATACAGACAGGCTGAGAAAGTTGAGGTTGTTCAGCACAGAGAAGGCTCTGGGGAGATCTTATAGAGGCCTGGAGGGGCTACAGGAAAGCTGGGGAGGGGCTTTTTACAAGGTCAAGTAGTGACACGACAAGGGGGAATGGCTTTAAATTGGAAGGGGAAAGATTTAATTAGACATTAGGAAGACATTTTTCACTATGAGGGTGGTGAGACACTGGCACAGGTTGCCCAGGGAAGCTGTGGATGCCCCCTCCCTGTAAGTGTTCAAGGCCAGGTTGGATGCGGCCTTGAGCAGCCTGGGCTGGTGGGAGCTGTCCCTGCCCATAGCAGGGGGAGATGGAACTGGATGGGCTTTAGGGTCCCTCCCAATCTAAACCATTCTGTGATTCTGTGATTGGAACTCTGGGGTCTCCTCTGCCTGCCTCGCTCCCTTCTCCCCGGATGCCTGGCTGGCAGTGACCCCCGCTCCACCCCTGCGCGAAGGCCGCCAACGCCACGCCCCTAGCCACCATGCCCCACCCCGGCCACAACACCACGCCCCCGCGCTAGGGAAGCCCCACCCCAGCCTGTGCACGCGGCCCGCCCTCATAGGCCGCCGTCGCCCCTGGCTCCTCCCCCATCCCGCCCCCGCCCCCTCCCTCGTGGCCATCCCGCCTATCTCGAAGGGCGATGTGGCCCCCTGCCCTTGGGTGGGAGGGGGACGCGGGAGCGGAAGCTCCGCCTCCCTCCTGCCTGGCCACCTCCCCGCCGCGGCAGGGCGGCTGCGCCTGAATCGCGTGGCAGCCGGCGGTTGGTGGCGCTGGGACAGCCAATGGGGCAGCGGCACCTCAGAGCAGGCGTCTGATTTTACGCTGGGAGGCGCGGCCCCCTGCTCCGCTCTGCTCGATCTCGCTCCCCTACCGCCACGGCGCAGAGGCGGCAGCTGGGTGGGCGCTGAGAACGCCGCGCTCCGGCCCCTCGGGAGGCGCACCCGGGGGTCTCGCGCAGCGGAGCGGCTTCGGAGAGGCACGCGAGGCGATTGGCAGCCGAGACGCAGCGTGCAGCTGGGCCGTAGCCAATCAGGGGTCGCGGCGTGCGCAGGGGGCACGGCGGCCCGGAGCGCGGGCGGGCGGGTGTGCGGAGCGGAGCCGCAGCGGGATGAGGCCAAGTGGGCTGTGGGTGCTGGTGCTGCTCCTGGGGCTGGCCCAGATCGCCCTCCTAGCGCGGAGCGCGGCGGCCGAAGAGGACGGCGACGGCGGTGAGAGCGGAGGGGAGCTGGCGGGCGAGTGCGGGGGGGGCTGCGGGGGTAGCGTAGGAGAGGCGGGAGCGTGGGGCCCGGCGCGGATGGCGAGGGGGAGGGTCGGGCCCTGGCGGGACTCGGATGGCCGCTCCCCACAGGGCCCCGGGCCGGCCCGGCGGGGCCCGTGCGCTGAGCCTCCGCCGTTGAGGGCTCTGGGGTCGCAGGGAGCCGGCTGGTAACGGTGCCGTGCATTTCGCCTTCGCTCTGCCTTGCCTCTTCTAAACACGGATTTAAAAGATAGCAGGTAGTCATGTTGGCAATTACTGACTCTTAAATTACCAGTAAATATGCGGTCTGGCAGAACACTCTTATCCTTACCCTGCAGTTTAGGGGTCCGGTGCGTTCCGTGTGTTTCAAACTGAGCGTTTCTTCTTTTTTTCCCAGAAGGCAGGCGTGGTGTTGCAACTTTCTTGGTGCGTCTTCCCATTGTTTTCATATATTGGAAATGGGAAGATTTAGATTAGACATTCGGTGAAAATTCTTCGCGATAAGAGTGGTGACGCGCTGGCACAGGTTGCCCAGGGAAGCTGTGGATTCCCCCTCCCTGAAGTGTTCAGGGCTAGGCTGGATGGGACCTTGAGCAGCCTGGGCTAGTGGGAGGTGTCCCTGCCCATGGCAGTGGGTATGGAACTGGGTGGTCTTTGAGATCCTTTCCAACACAGACCATTCTGTGATTCTATTTCAATGATACGTATCTTCTTTTCAAAATTAGCTGAAACAAAGCTGCTCAGACCCAGTTTACAACCTGTATGTAGGAGGCAGGCATTTGAAGTTGCAGGTTTTCTGGTTTTAAGTGTCTTTCATGTGGATTTTGAGAAATCCTACATCTTTCATAGTTTCTACATTAATATTGCTGTATAGTATATATTAGAGGGCTTTCAGAGAGACTGGATTATGGATGACCTTCTGAACTCCTGTCCTGCGAATTTTTGCTTGGTGAACAGGCACTGAAACTTCAAGAGATGAATTTATGTCCAGGTACCTTCTCTGTGTGACCAACAGTGGCACCTGTAGGATAAAGATCAGAAGATGTTTTTAATAGGATATAATATATGCACTAAGGAGATACCTGTATTTCAGCTTAAAATTAAAGAGAAGGAGCTTCAGAGGAAGATTCTGTATTATGTCTGTTTCTTTGCTTTTAGCTGGGACGCTTGATTGTTATCGCTTTGTAATGAGTACAAAGCCCAGTACTGGATTCCCCTACTACCTTCACATTATGAAATAACACCTGTCATGTTACACCATAGCCTGGGTCATGTAGCTGATAGCAGCAGCTCAGCTTCTTGTGGGCCAGACTGTCATCAGTGTTTCCCATACATGCTGTTGTGAGTATATGAGTTATCAGATTCAAAGATGCACAGTAGTAGAAGTATTTTATCCTCTGTCCAAGCTGAACAGTTATCCTTGTGCAACTTGAATCATTTTCCTATTACTATTGTGTGTCTCAAATTTGTATGTAAATAATGAATTAGGCTTTACTAAGACTTTATTTTAAAAATGTATGTAGTTAGGGATTTCCATTTTTGCCCTTGACATGCAGATCTGTTTGAAGTGTAACAAATTTACGTTGCAGCAAGCTGGTAAATTTATTGTTCAGAAGATGAAAAAACTCGATGAGATCAGGCTTGTTGCACGGTTTGGTTTTGGAAGTGAGGTTTGACTAGGTCAGTGAGGTAAATATGATTGCAGCAAGGTTAGCCTAGATCATAATAACCATTACACCCTTTTGCATCCTGATGAAGGAAAAGCAGTGATGTAGAGGTTCCACTACAGAAAAGACTGAGGAAGGCTGCTCTCATAAAAAGCTTTTGAATGCCCTTGCAACAGATTACAAGTCTTGACTTCTGTGTTTCTGAAAACTGAGCTCAAGAGGAAAATTTCAGGCTGTATCCACAAGTCAACATGAGCCAGCAATGTGCGCTTGCAGCCTAGAAAGCTAACTGGATCCTGGGCTGCATTGGAAGAGTGACCAGTGGGCTGAGAGAGGTGATTCTGCCGCTCTGCTCTGCTCTCAGGAGTCCTCACGTAGAGTATGGTGTTCATTTCTGGAGTCCTCAGCATGGGAAGGGCATGAATCTGTCCCAAGGAGGACCAAAAAGTCTGTCAGAGGGCTGGAGCACCTCCCCTATGAGGACAGGGTGAGAGTGTTGGGCTTCTTCAGCCTAGAGAAGGCTCCAGAGGAACTTTATAGGAGCCTTCCAGCCCTTAAAGGGGGTCTACAGGAATTCTGGGTAGGGGCTTTTTATCAAGGAGTGCAGTGATAGGACATGGGTTAAGAGTTTGAAGTTGAAATAGTCAAGATTTAGATTAGATATTGGGAAGAATTTGGCAGGTTTTAGCCACAGCTATCACTTGTTGGTTTGGCCACCTGTTTAGAGAGTAACTTTAAGAAACAAAGACACTTCCATTTAGGTGAAGCTGTTTATTTTCATGAGCTGTCTTATGCAAAAATTTCTTACGTACTTCTGCCATTTCTGTTGTCAGTTAGACTTATGTATCTTTTCTGTTCAGCTTGTAAATCATTAATGCAAAGGAAAGTTTCTTGCTCTTACTAAAACAAGTCCCACTTACCTCTCCCAGACTCAGTCAGGTCCCTGAGGCAGGCCTTTCAATCCCAACACTAAAGGGGACATTAGAAGTAGTTATGATAACCCTAGATGTTGGTGAAGGTGGGAACTACAGAAGATGAGTTTAAGGACCAATTATAAAGGGGTTAACTTTGTTTTTAAATGTACACCCTCCATAAGCCAGTTGTGAAAAGCTGAAGCCTTGCTGTTAGGTGCTACTGTCCTGCCTCCTTCTCCAAGGAGGAGGAAGTGGGTGTCCGCAGTGTCCACAAAAATTTGTCACTGTCGAGGAAGTATTATGTTGTCTGGCTATACAGAGGCTTGCAGTGAAAGATACAAATTTATTTCAGTGATGGGTGTTAGATCTCCTGGTAACATTTTCCACTCCTGCAGGAGGTTTTTGTAGGTGATGCTTTGTTCTAGGTTTTCTAAACCATGAGTCTGTGCCACAGTAGCTGCAGTGGTCTTTTTCTGTCCTGAGGCAGGTAGTTGGCACAATAACCAGGAATGAGCTGCAGCCTTGTGGTTAGTTTTGGAGATACGTGAGCAGACTTAGCAGGCTAGGTTTGCTCAAATTCCTGTGTGTCATGAAAACTCAAGTCTGAAGTGATTTGCTTGGGAAAGCAATGGGCATTGAGCATCTTGCTGGATATTCAGGCACAGATTAACCATGAACACCCTGGGGTGAAACCGCCTCAGAACTGCTGGGCACACATGTAAGCAGAAGTTTTGACTGCTGAACCCTCCTGAGAACGCTTTCTTTTTTTTTGGCCAGTGCAGTCCTGTAGGTGCATGACTGCCATAGATTGACTTCAAGGCTGTTTGACAGTTCAGCCTTTTCACTGCAAATGCTCAGAGGCAACAACACAGGAGGCATTGTGTGCTTGCAAAATAGTGCTTTTAGCTGCTTCATAGATCAGATGAAATACTAGTAGTTGTTAAAGAAACTTAATCTAGGTGACTACTGTTGTGGGATAAATGAACTCCTGTGATCTTTCTTCTCATCAGCTTTAGCATTTTGGTGGTGTGTAAAGTTGAGTTCTAATTAAAATTAATGCATTTTCTCCAGGAGCACTCTTTTTTTTTTTTTTTTTCTGAGAGCATATAATCTTTTATAATAACTTTTTCAAACAGGAAAAATGGCTATTGCAATTTAATGGCATCATTTTGTCCACAGTGAGCTTGTTCCTATGGTTTGTTGTTGGTCTAAGAATAGCAGAGTTTGGTTTTAGCACTTTTTCATACCTGGATGCTACATGTTTACCATTCTTAACTTTAAAATTCCAAGTAAAATCAGTGTATTTTCAGAATTCTTGTCCTGAGTAAGTAATTTACATGTACATGATTTACTGTCCTACTGTGGTAACTCCTTTTGGCTTAGTCAAAAGCTAATTACAGTTAAGTAGAGAATAGTTTTGAGCAAGAAACTTTAATCTTTTTCTGCTGTGTATTTTTGTTTGGTTGTGGTTTTTTCTAATCCTGGAACTCTCTGTGGCTGTAAGGACCTTAGGTTCATTGTTGCGCAGTTTTCATTTGGGATGAGATATTTTCATTACTTTTTCTATGACTGAAATTCCTTTAAAGTCATTCAGGAAGGTCAGCTTGTCTCAAATAATAGCAGCTAAAAAAAAAAGTTTAAGGGAACATGTGAAAGATATGGTATTAAAGAAACCATCTCAAATTCCAAGCCAACAAAGCTTGAAGCAGTTGTAATGCCATGGCTTCAGATTCCATGTGCTGACCTTCCTTCAGCAGTTTTGGTCGTCTTAAATCAAAGGCCTGACCAAAAATTCTTCAAAAGAAGTTTTTAATCCATTTATTTTAGAGTACCTTGCATCTGCCCAAGTGCATAGTAGAGGGTTTTCACAGGACTCTTGTGATAGTCACTTATTTGATTTTACAGTCACTCTGCAATGTGGTGCCAATCCAGAGCATAGTTATGCTCCTGTGGGTGGAAAGCCTTTTTGATGAATTGCAGACGTAAATGATCACTGTAACTCAAAGCAAGATGTATTGAGGTGGCAGGGGTGGAATTGAGCAGTCAGGAACAGAAGCATAATTTTGAAGTGCTGCCTCTAAACCACCTTGGTAATAGTAAAATGATGGCATTTGAGTTTATAGCAAGCCTTTCTGATTATTAGACTTTCAGAGAAGCAGAGCATAGCGGTTGTGTTGCTACAGATGTAGTGAGTAAGGGTTAGGAAGAAATCATTGGGGATGGATAACATCTGCTTTTTTGGTACAAGACACCCGATTTTTCCAAACACAAGTTGCTGCACTTGAACAGCTATTTTGCTGCATGATGTAGGGTTTCTGTTTGAATTCGCTGTGCCTTTCTTGACCAACAAGACTTGGTTCTTTTTCCACATTTCAATAAAATACCTAACACCTTGGTAGCAGTTGTTGCATAGGTCTGTGTGCATTAGTTCTTGTTTTGTCTATTTTGTTACTTTGCTGTGAAGTGCAAAATACTGATATCGTTAGCTGGTATAGTGTGGACAAAAATTAAATAGTCAAACATTAGAGTCCAAACCCTTCACAAACTGAGGTAGCTGTCATTGCGTGTGGAACAGGAACTAACTGATGTTGATACTTTATTTTTTTTTAACGACAGGATATACTTAATCCATCTTTAACGTTATAGTCTTATTTTAATGCTAAACTTGACACAATCTAATCCCTGTTGTGTTCTTACTCTTTATTTTCCAGAATCTGTTACAAAAGAAGCTGACTATGACAGTGATGATGATGATGATGACGATGACGACGACGACGATGATGATGATGATGATTCTGAAGTTAAAGAAGAAAATGGTGTATTAATCTTGAATGATGCAAACTTTGACACCTTTACTGCAGACAAGGACACTGTGCTGCTGGAGTTCTATGCACCATGGTGAGTTCACAGCCTGCAGTACTTCCTTAGGTGCAGGGTGGAGTGGGTGTTGAGGGGCTTCTCTGACAGGACACAACTGAGCTTGGATTGCAGTTTTAAAGATGATATACAGGTGGCTTGCCTGCAGAAGGAGCACTGGACTCTGCAGTAGTCCAGGGCAGGAGATGGTTCTGGTAGTGTGGAGTTACCTTTTCCCTGCGCATGTGCCATGTGACAAACAGCATGTTTTTCCTCATGTGAGTCATGCTAAGGGGTCCCATGCCAAGGGAACCACAGCCCTGGTTCCATCCCTGTTCCATGCCTGTTGGAGACCAGAGCTGGTCTTAGTGAGCCCCAAAAGAGTTATGCAATGTGGTCTCACATCCTGCCATCAAGTCTTTGTGCTGGCCCACTGAGTACCTATGCACTAGTTCATCTAGATGGAGAAATGAAGGAGGCTTCACTAGCAGAGCAATTGCTAGGAGGTTTTCCTTCTCATCTTCATATCTCTGTCCTTGCCAGAAGAGTGTGATATGAGTAAAGACATAACTCGTTCATATTAACAATTTTAACAGTGCCTCAATGAAAATACCGTCGGCATACCAAGGTACACAGTAACACTAGTGTGCTCAGGGGAGCTGCAATAGATTTACCTGCATATGACTGAGACAGAATTTAGGCCAAAATGTATCTTCTCTTCCATTTTTATGGACAAAGATAATGGGGATAGTTAGTGGGTAAAAACGAACAGAATGTATTTGCAGTCATGTTGCTGAGTTAGTGTTGCAGCATGAACCTCTTTTCCTTTGTGGCTTAGTGATTTAAAGGTTTACTCATTTGTCCTTTTTTAGTCTTTGAATAGAGGGGGAAATATGATCTTCTTTGAGGTGGAGTTGCATTTAATTCATGCTACTCTGATTACAGAGAATCCCATCCTTGCTTGACTGTAGGTGTTTCTGCAGCTGTAGTTTGCCTGTGTGAAAACTGAATGTGAAGCTTAATTTAACCAAGCAGAAAGATGCATGGTCATCACAAAATAACACCTCTTTCCTTTTTTCTGCTCCCGCTCCTGCCAGCTGAGAGGCTAAGGAATATGTGCTGCACAATACTTTTCCTCTTCTTTCTTCATTTTCCTGGTTTCATCTATAGCTTGTCCAGCTATATCCAGCTTTTCTTACACTGATATCCTCTGTCCTGCCAGCTTTTGCAACAGGACAGAGCTCTTCCCAAAGAGCTCTGGTGTGGCCGGAGAGAGAGCAGGTGCTGCAATAGTGTAAGATTTCCTCAGACCCAACTTAACTTCTGGTTCATATTTCTCTTTAGTTCAGTTTAGGGTGCTGGGTAGAGAAGATGAATGTAGATTAAGGAGAAGCTGAAGTGTAAGTCAGAGACCATGTTGATGGGGTAGGGAGGAAGGAGAAGCACAGTACAAAGCTTGCAGTTTTGTTGTAAAGGCAATTGTGTTTGAGGGGTTTTTTTATCATAGCTTTAGAAAACACAGGGAAATGTAGTGCTTTTTGAATGAAGGGGAAAAAAAGCCAAACACACAAAGAACCGTAAATGGTTGGGATTTGAACAAACAGCACATTAGTTAGTTTCTCTTTCTCCATCATCTGAAGACACAGCAAGACAAACATTCTTATGTTGAGGTTGTGAACATCTGTCAGAGGGTGTCCTGGAAATGCAGAGTAGCTAAATACCCCTGTGGGTCTGTCATGCTTCATGTGTCTACTTGTGTCTTCCTCTGACAGGTGTGGGCATTGCAAACAGTTTGCTCCAGAATATGAAAAGATAGCCAAAACTCTGAAGGAAAATGACCCTCCTATCCCAGTTGCCAAAATAGACGCTACTGCAGCGACTTCACTAGCAAGTCGTTTTGATGTCAGTGGCTACCCAACCATCAAAATCCTGAAAAAAGGCCAACCTGTTGACTATGATGGTTCTCGGACAGAAGATGGTAAGCACCAGCCATTGCAGTTCTCTGTAACAAAGCAGGGAAGCATATGCTCTTGATTCTTAATGTGTCTGTTTTGGAAGGACTTTGGTCCCAAGTTACTTAAGCAAAATAGTGTTAGGAAGGCTGTAATTTTGCCTTTATTGGCTGCACAGAGGACAATTTTGCAGGTAGCGGGTAGTGCTGTCACTGATGGAAGGTTTCTAGAAATATGACTTGACTAGAAGAGGGGGTAGTCTCATGCTTGCTGAAGGATCAGCTAATAAGAAACATCTGGTCTGTATACTGCTTGTATATAAAACAACTTGTTTCTTACTTAATGAATGTGTCCAACTTCAGTCAGAGGGGAAAAAGTACTTTTTCTGCCTGGATTGAGGTGGAATTCAAATGCTACAGTGCTGCAAAGTACAGATCCTTGCTCTACATAAATAAGATGGTCTGTGGAGTGGAGAGACTATTAAAGATCCTCTTGGCAATACCAACAATGAGACAAAGCATGAAGGAGGTTGATTAAGAAAATGTTCTCATGTAAGCTTGACTATGTTTGATTCAAGACCATGCTTCTCACTCTGATTTTAATTTCTTAATACCAAGTCTTGCATTTGATATACTACTGTTATGGCAATGTAAACTTGCTAATTGAGCTATTCAACTGTATTTCAGAAATTGTGGCCAAAGTCAAGGAGGTTTCTGACCCCAATTGGACCCCTCCACCAGAAGTGACCTTGGTATTGACACAGGATAATTTTGACGATGTTGTGAATGGTGCTGACATAATCTTGGTGGAGTTCTATGCTCCATGGTAAGCATGAAGGCAGTTACCTGTACTTTCCTAGCTGAACTGAACGTGCGTGGTGAATGTGTTTTCTGTTGTTTTGCCTCCTCTGAAGAGGTTTGCCTTGTGCAGATGTGCGTAGCTCTGATGTACCTTAGTTCTAATCTGGACATGGGATAGCATCTTGAATTGCTTCAAGTCTAGATTGGATCTGTGTCTCGGCAAGAGGTGGTCTCCAGAGCATCACTTTAGAGTCTCCACATTTACTAATTTGGGAACACATTGAGAGATACTGAAAACCAAAAGGAGTTAGTTGGTCCTTAATTTTAAAATGGCCTCTAAAAATGAAACTACCTATAGTAATGTGGGGCCAGACACAGAGGCAAGCTTCAGGTTGGAGAGGGAAGTCATCTTAGATCAAAGTGTCCTCTATAGACTGAATAACCCCTTTTCTACTTTCTCCATTCTGGAACAATTTACTCTTCCACTTCAGAGGTAGAAGGCCTCTAAGTGGCAGGACTTGTGGCTTGTTAACTCTTAACTCTCCTTCCATAGGTGTGGACACTGCAAAAGGCTTGCTCCAGAATACGAGAAGGCTGCCCAGGAGCTCAGCAAGCACACACCTCCTATTCCCCTGGCTAAGGTTGATGCCACTGCTGAAACTGAGCTTGCAAAGAAGTTTGATGTTACTGGCTACCCAACTCTGAAAATATTCCGCAAGGGCAAACCTTATGACTACAATGGTCCACGGGAAAAATATGGTATTGCAACTTTTTTTTTTTTGTGCTGAGGGCTTGACCACAAATGTTTTGACGTCTATAGGACTTGCAAACTTGTTAACATCATAGCAATGGTGGTTGGGGAAACTTGAAAAACTGTGCTTTCATACCTATGTAGGGCAGCAGTATAAATTTGTCTCTAATCTTTGTAACATCATATGGCAGTATTATAAGCTTGCTTTA
The DNA here is from genome assembly GCA_033558235.1 of Neomorphus geoffroyi. Lineage (NCBI taxonomy): Eukaryota > Metazoa > Chordata > Aves > Cuculiformes > Neomorphidae > Neomorphus > Neomorphus geoffroyi. The sequence goes on from JAUMJM010000004.1 coordinate 31,957,005, forward strand.
TTATGAAGTAAGCTAAACACACATGATGAAGAAGTGGAAGTATGAATAAATGGGCAGCCTTTAATTGCACGGGAATGTGCTGTAAGGCTGGAAAAGTGGTCAATATTAGGTTTTAATAAGAGGGAAGACTTAAGGCTGTCCAAGTAGAACTTTGGCTCATAGCAGCATCAGGAGGCAGTAAAGCGTCTGGAATTTCAGAAAGGAGGGTTACTTGAAAGATCAGCTGATATCCATAGAACTCATGCTTGGTCACGTCTTATGAAGCCACCCAGAAAGAGAATATCTAGAACTGCAGCTTTGAAAACTTGAATTGAGATCTGGATTATTTGGTCTTTTGGTTATTGTGGGAAGCCTGCACAGAAAGAAAGGCATCTGTGGAAAATGTGGTATTAAACAATGTTGTAGAGGGGATGCCTGAAACTTACAGTTCAATAAATGTTCTAACAGCTTCCTGGGGGCGGGTTTGTCTCACAGGTATTGTTGACTACATGATTGAACAGGCTGGTCCTCCGTCCAAACAGATTCAGGCTACCAAGCAGGTACAGGAATTTCTGAAGGATGGGGATGATGTCATCATCATTGGTGTCTTCAGTGGAGAGAATGACAAAGCCTATCAGCTCTATCAGGAAGCAGGTAAAAACTTTTAAATGTATGTTTTGTTGAGCTTCTGCCCAGGACTGCTCTCCCAGGAAGGGAGAGATCCTTTATTTCTGTTCCTAGTTTAGTGGAAGAGGCTGGAGAGGAATATAAGGAAGGAGATTGAAGGCTGATCTGCTTATACTTAAGAGAAAATCTCACACCAGATTTTGAGGCTGTCACTGAAATATCAGCCAGTTACTGGAGAACACCTCCTTTTGGTATCGTGCCCCCCAAAACTTGTGAACTAGAGAGGAACAAATCACAGCTTGTTAGGGCCATGCTAGCTTTGTCATCTGCTACTGTTTGTTTCTTATCTGACAGATCCAGAGGCTGGGCTCTCTCTCTGCCTGGAGAAAGAATCATTACCCATCTCTGGATCAGTTAACTAGACCATTCCTGACAGTGTTAATTTTAAACCCCCACTTGGTCGTGACACATCGACAATCCTGTTAATGATATTTGCTACCACACAGAAGAGGCTAAGCACCTGGAAGTGCTCAGTACCTTTAATCAATCCCTGTATCTGGCACAATTGAACCACTTGCAGCCACTCTTGGTTTCAGCCAGAGCCTTGAGAGCAGTGTACACCATTCTTCTCCTCCTGGCTGTGTGTGCTCCTGGGGCTGCCATTGGATTAGGAACTGATTTGGTTGTATCCAGCCTGGCAAGATACGGAACTGTTACCCAGGCTGCCCCAAAGCAAGTAAATTCACTAGATGAGCTTGGGAGTTCCTTTCCAGCTCTACCTTCTGTCATCTGGGGGGAGCCAAGAGGCTGGAGTCTGGTATGCAGTGAAACAGCTATTTGTGGGTTTGGAAGCTGTTCAAGGTTTTTGAATGTGTAGAATAACTCACTTAGATGGGTTGTTGAACGGCATTTAAATAATGGTACTCAAATTGCATGTATTTTTGCATGCTTCTAACCCCTGGATGAGAGCTGTTCTCTGAGACTCTGGGTTGTTCCATATCCCATTGAGAATTGAAAGAGAGTTGCCTTGCAGTGCCGTCTCAAGATTTGTTGGAGGCTGTCAGTTCACTTCTTGGTGACTTTTCCTTCTCTCTGACCTTAATTTTTCAGCTAATGGTTTAAGAGAAGATTACAAGTTCCACCACACCTTCAGCAATGAGATTACAAAACTATTGAAAGTATCTCCAGGAAAACTGGTGGTCATGCAGCCAGAAAAATTTCAGTCGAAGCATGAGGCCAAGATGCATGTTTTGGATCTTAAAGTGAGTAGCTGGTCCAAAGCTAGAAAGTCTGTGCACAGATTGAAGCTTCTCTCTTTGTAAATACCAGCAGTTGGCATCTTCCTGTTGGAAATACTCCACTGGATATTTGGGATAAACTTGTTTGTCCCTTGATATTGTAGTGCTATATTCAAGAAAGCTTTATGAAATTAACTTGGAAATTACATATTCAACTAATAATTTACCATTACAATATTCAGTTTACGGATAGAATACTAAATTAGTGCTCAAGGATTTGAAGAATGTGACAGCATCATTTATAACATGCCCCCCTCTTTCATGCATGCATCAATACTAGTTTTCAGTAGTGTTTAACAGAAATGCCACTTACATCTATTTATCTGAACTTTTTTCCCAACTTTTTTTTACGCAGGAATCGACAGATGGATCAGATATTAAAGAGCATGTGCTAAAACATACTTTGCCTCTAGTTGGTCATCGCAAGCCTTCCAATGATGCTAAAAGATATGCTAAGCGTCCCCTAGTAGTTGTCTATTATACTGTAGACTTCAGTTTCGACTATCGTGTTGGTAAGTTAGCCAAGATTACAATTTCTCCACTTTGGGAGGAAGCAGGCAGTAAGTAACTAGAAATCACTAATCCTGTTTATTGTATTCTGTTTTTTCAGCCACACAGTACTGGAGAGACAAAGTCCTAGAAGTGGCCAAAGACTTCCCTGAATATGTGTTTGCAGTTTCTGATGAGGAAGATTATTCTTCTGAAATAAAAGATTTAGGCCTGCTTGAGAGTGGAGAGGATGTCAATGTTGCCATTCTGGATGAGGGTGGCAAGAAATATGCCATGGAGCCAGAAGAGTTTGACTCTGATGTACTCAAGGAATTTGTGCTAGCATTCAAAAAAGGTACAGTTTCTAAAAGAGGGTTCTTTAAGCCATTTGATTTTCCATTGTCCTCCAAGAGATTTTCCTGAGGCAGTGGCTGTGGTGAAGTCAGATGCAGCCTCACAGTGCTCTGTGGCTTAAAGCTTTTGGATGTTTCTTCTTTTGGTTTTTTTTCTCTCAGTTCCTTAGCATTGCTTGGACTGTGCCATGGCATCTGGCTGTGTTGTAACACTATGTTTAGCAAGCCTAAAATGCTCTTGCAGTTTTGAGGTGCAAGTTGATCATTCATATTTGTTACTAGTATAATAAATCACTGTCGACTACATTGTGGATTGACAGCCATAAAAAGAGGGAGAAATGTTCTAGTGAACTGTGAAACAAATCATTGCCTGTGTTTCACAAGGTTAGTGTGCTAAAACATTACCAGCAAGTTAGGCTGTTTCACACAGAGTTCAGTTCATTTACTCGTGCAATGGTTTTCCCTGGTGGGAGGATGTACTTTGTCCTTTCTTCTTTGGGGAGACTGTAAGAATTGCTTTTCCTGTGTTCTAACAATGATGTGTGTTTTGCTTCCTTCTAGGGAAACTGAAGCCAATTGTGAAGTCCCAGCCAGTACCAAAAAATAATAAAGGGCCTGTGAAAGTGGTAGTGGGTAAAACTTTTGATGCCATAGTGATGGATCCAAAGAAGGATGTTCTTATAGAATTCTATGCCCCATGGTGTGGACACTGCAAGAAACTAGAACCAATATATACTGAGCTAGGTAAAAAATACAAGAATGAGAAAAACCTAGTCATAGCCAAGATGGATGCTACTGCCAACGACGTAACGAGTGACCGCTATAAGGTGGAGGGATTCCCCACTATTTACTTTGCTCCAAGGGACAAGAAGAACAACCCTATTAAATTTGAAGGCGGGGACAGAGATTTAGAGCATTTGAGCAAATTTATAGAGGAGCATGCCACAAAACTCTCCAGAACAAAAGAAGAGCTTTAGATAGGATGAGGGTGGTGAAGAAAAATTGTTTGTACATTGTAGTTAAAAGCAAGTTACTGACAAAACTTGTGAGAGAAGAATTAAGCAGTTTGAACAAGGAAATTCTTGAGCAGTAAAGAAATTGCATTATCTTTTTTATATGGCAGAAAAGTTTTTCTGGACACTGAACTTCTCTGATATGAATGTCATACTTTAGTTATGGTTTTGATCTTTGGAGAAAAATACATCCTTTATTTTTTTTGTGAGTATCTTGACCTTGATTATTTGATTCTAATGCAACTGTTTTTTAAGTTAAAAGAAATTACCAAAAAGAAAGAACCAGATCCCTCTGCCAGATCTATTTTGTCGTCTTTGTTGATGTGGTTACTGGGGGGAGCAGTGTTTTGAGCCAGTCGCTCCTCTGTTATATTTCTGTATACTTATTTATGTGACTATATCACTGTGTTCATTTCTGAGGATGAGAATGAGTTTTCTAAAGTGTGGACGAATTATTCAGTCCTATTGAGATAAGGCACAGTGACTTGGTATCTAAATGTACTTTAGACTTGTCTGCTTTTTCTTTGTGCCCCTCTATAGAGAGGGTGATGCTAAAATAGCAAGTTTTTCTAGTTTTCCCTCTCTTTGCTACTTCATATTGACCCGTTTATATCTTAGTCTTCCTAAGTATGTTTTGCAGTAATTGGAGTGTGGCAGAAAGCATCTAGTGGGTGGTAATGCTTGCATTCTGATCAGATCTGTGCGCTACTGTAGTCTTTCCTTTTGTAGAGAGGAAAGTTTGGTAGTGATTGTTCTTTGAATCAACAGACTGAGACTTCCTGATAGACTTTATTCCTGTGGCAGCTACTGCAGGTATAAAGGATGATCACATCTGCTGTGTGCTCTACTTGGTAGTATGACATTTAAAAGTGGATTTTGGTCTTGAATGTCCCAGTTTAGGTGTGTCCATAAATTGCTGTGCCATGTTGGAGTGGCAGACCTATATACTCCAGAAGGCACTGTCTGCCTCTTCTCCAGGCTGCGATGCTGTGGTTTCTCTTGAGCGTCGCTTAGGCAGTTCTGATACATACTTCATTTCATGGGTAGTGCTTCTCTCCTTGTAGCACTATTCTGTCTTGTAAAAGACCAGTCTCATCAGTCTTCCTTTGGTATTTCCTTGTCTCCTTATTTTTCTACTTTTTGCAGGGTGTGGAAATCTAAAACCACCACTGAATCTTTTTTTTCTTCTGGTGAGATGCTGTCTTGTGTTTAGCCAGGGTAAATCCGTGTCCAGGAGGTGGCTGTTAAGGTATAGTCCAAGGACCCAAAGGGCCTGCAAGGAGGTGCATAATCCTTATTCTTTTCTACTGCACTTTGCATCTCTGCTGAAGGGGTGTGCATCCTTCGTGCCTTAACAGGGGACTGTTCCTCACTAACTGTTAACAGCCTACACAGCAAAGCGTGACTATTGGATTAATCTTGCATAGGTTTATGAGTCTGCGTGGTGGCTTTCTATTAAATACCAGTTTAGCTGAAGGTAGTGAACGAAGCTCACCAGCAGATTGAGTGAAGGGGGCAGTATCAGATAGGTACAGGTATCTGTTAAGCTTAGGCAACATTTCACTTGTAACACTCTTACCAAGTGTACTGTCTTCTCATTACTTGCTATTTGCAGCTTTTCTGTAGAGCCTTCAAAGGCTATGATCTATAATAAATGTGTGCAGGCAAAAGGACTGAGATCAGACTTAGCTGAGTAAAGGTGACTTTTTTTTTTTTCTTAGCTTTAGAAAGGTTACAGAAGCAAACTGACAAGTTCTGTCCTGTCTCTCAGTTGAGATCAACTCAGTTCTTCAAAGAAGTCAGTACAGATTTTAAATCAATTTTTAAGCATAGTTCAGTTTCTGTCCCCAAGTAAATAACCCACTTAATATCTCAGGGAACTAAACTGCTCCTGATTTAGTTGCAGGCATATAGGGTTTTATTCCAAAACAGATGATGTCTAACCAACAGGAGGACGTGAATAAATATGGAACATGTACAAGGGAGGAAGAAAAGATCCTTAATGGTGGTGAGGACTCCAGTCAGGGCTGAAAGCTCCATTCTTCTTGGGACAATAATTGTTAAAGTTGAGTACAGAAGTTTCTCACCTCTGTTCTTGCAGGTGCTAACTTGCTAACATTGTCATTGCCAGTGCTGTACTGTTTCTGTAGACTTCCTCCTCCTAGCAGGAGCTGACACCACTCTGGGTTGAAAATGGCCTCTCTGGCTTGCTGGGGAGCCCTGGTGGCAATAAAGTGCATACAGCACAGAGGAGTGTGCAAAGTGTGCTTGCACAGTGCTCTTGCCATCTTTCTCTTCTTGCCTCCACAGGTGGAGGCAGCCTGGCACACAGTTACTTAAGGGCTGAGCACAAAGACCTGCATTTTGGTTTGGAGCAGCAATGCACAAGTCAGAGCAATATAAGGAAGAGGAAAGCAATAGTTACAGTATTGTTAAGTTAATTTCTTGACAACTGTGAGCTGCAAGGGCAGGCAGCATCAACCCAAGCAGGTTGTGGGTTTAGGTTATGAGCAGGAAAAGGAATAAGGAATGATCTGGCCTTATACTGGTGTTAAGCCATATTTCCAGCAAGTCCTTGGCTGTGCCACACACCTTGGCATCTGCACCTCCTAATTGGTATATTTATTTTGATCACTTCTCACCAAGATGATGGTATTGTTGACTCTCAACTTTGGACAAAGTCATACTGGGAAACAAACTAATTTCCTTAGCTCCAGTATCCTACTCCCTGCTGTGTGCACCGTCAGCATCACATTGGCTTTCTGTGGAACTCACTGGGATGACATTGTTAGGTCTGTTATCTTTCTGTAAAAAGAGAAAGCTCTTTACCTGAAAAGTGATATTAATGATTGATGCCTTTTAAGGGAAACAGGTGATACCATCTTTTGGAATTTCTCAGATATATTATGCATGTCTGATTTTCCTTTCTTGCTGCGTTAGGATGCTTTCCTAAACACCCAAAACTCCATTAAAGTAATACCTAAGTACTGCTGGTTAACATTGGTGTTCCCTTCTTACAGAAGAAGAAGAAAAAAATGCATGCAGTGTAGAAAAACAAGGGAGCTCCCCTCCCTTGCTCTTACCCACAGCTGCAGGAGCATATGGCATCCTGCCTTATAGTTCCAGGTGGAAGAAAGCCTGCAGTATATACTTCGGCATAGGACCGATTTGTGTAGTAATAACAGTGCCCAGGTAGGCTCCAAGGACCCTGGCCTGGGGTAAGTATCTCCCACACACATCCTCTAGAAAACAAACATTTTAGTGTAAACTGCAGTACATCTTTAAGCAGTCAGACTTGAGACTTCTTCAGGGCCGCTTCCTTTCCCTGAAGGTGAAGTAGTAAGTCTAGCACAGACAGTGCTCCTTGAGGAGTGAGTTTCTGTACTGTGTGCATGGGACATTCAAGGTGACAGTAAATACTAGCCTAGGATGTTGATACTGCATTAAGTCTTAGCTCTTTTTGATGCTGGAAGAGATTGGTAACAGGAGAGGGACATGTCTCAGCAATCGAAGTTATTACTTGGCTTCTACTTGTAACAGTTTTGAAGTATAAAATTGTTTATTATGGTGATGCCCGAGTATGGCCCAAGATTTGGCTGGTAGCAAGTAAGCAAGACACTGCAGAGCTGGAGACTGCTCCACAAAGTTTGTCTGTCCTCTTCTACATGAGGCTGTGTGAGGAGATGGGCTTCTGAGAAGTCGAGTGTGAATAGGAATGTATGATAAGGGTTAGAGTTTTTTCAGAAAGTCGCATTAATTGTAGTGGTCAGACTTGCGTCCTTCCTTTTGTGGTAGGCAAGAGAAGCCACTGCAAACTGTTTTCAAAAAGGCTTTTTGCTCACGGTCTGCATTGGAAGTAGACAAGGATCAAAGGATTGCATATTGCAGTCTGTATGCTTAGCCCTTGATGTGGGATAATGAGAACATCAGGCTCTGTCTAAACAAGCATGTAATCCACTTAGTCAAACTGGTACAGAGTCTTGTATCTTTTAAGCAATTCGGCTTTGATTTGATGTGCTTAAGTTGCAGAACTTCCCTTTTCAGTGCAGAGCAGGGATCTGTGAGCGACTCTAATTGAAGGCACTGAAAATCCCGTAGCATGTTGCCTCAGTTGACAAGTGTTTCTGGGACTTCAGCTAGTAGTACTGTATGGCTTGAAGTATTGGAGGTGTGGCAGGAATCACTGTGCTGACAACAGGGGAGGGCTCCCAATTATCAGCTACAAAGGGCTCCCCCTCTTTTCCTATCTGGACCCATGTGACCAAGGGTAGATTGCATGAAGCCATGCAGCCATAGGCAGGAGAAACTTTCTCCTGACATGTGACCTGTCTTGACATCTGTGCTCAGAATCCCACAGAGCTCACAAGTCAGCTTGTTTTCTTTCAAGTTCTTTGGAGGTTACTTGGTGCTGAAGCCTGTTCTTTTAGACACAGTGGTTCATGCTCTCGGAGGCTACAGGCTGATCTCACACTAACATCAGTGCTGGAGTTTGTGCCATGAACGGCTGGATTTATATGAAGCCATTGTGCTGTTACTGACCCTTTGTAACATCTGCACCATTCCTGAATGTCTGGACAAGCTCCGTAACAGCAAATACAGCATGAAATCTAAATGATCGTGTCTGCAGTGAGATTCCTTGAATGTGGAAGTATTTGGATCTGGAAGGGCATGGCCGTTCTCCAGTTCAGTTTCCACATATAGTGAGGAAGAGATTTTCTCTGAGTTAACATGAATCCTTACATTAGAAAGATGGAAATGTCAGTTTCAGAAATGCTTTTTGTTCAAGTCCCAAGCTATGTGTGTGGCTTGACTAACAAAACAGTAAAGGAGATAAAACTATATATAATCTAGTCATGCAAAAAACCCTTTGTTACAATCAGTAACCTAATCCTCCCATGAATTTCCATATGCTAGGGGTTTGTATAGCCAGTTGTTTCTTCACAGTGAAAGCTGATGGTTGTCAGTCTGCTCTTGATTAATGCCCTCCCACTTGTTTTGTGTAAGTTACAGTAGCCTTCTGAAATTCAGTACGTTTTGCCTTACAATAGGGTAAAATTGTTCTGTAAATTGCTGCTCAGATTGATAGAAACAGTAAAAGAAAATACAGGAGCAGGTGGGCTCAGAAAAATGCAAATGATAACTCAAATCTTCACAAAGTACAAGAAATCAAGGCTCTATAGGACCATACTCACATGTTCTGATTGGTTTACATATGAGGCCACAAGTTTTCAGCTGTTTACTTTCCATATTCAGCCTAATAACTTGTATTTAACCTATGTACCTGTTTCCAAAAAAATCCCCAAACCTATGCACCACAACCAAGGGTCTCTAACTGCTAAGTGCTGAAGCTACACAAATATTAATTTCTAAACCCCAGAATGTGTTTGGGAAATGTACCACTTTCAACAGACATGCTCCTGCTTTGACATTTGCATTCACTTGCTGTATGAAATATTTCATGTTAGGTTTGCTAATACCTTTGGAGAGTGGATTTTCATCATGTGTTTTAATGTGGGATTTAGTTCTTTTGCGCTTAGAGTTGGTTTTGCTCTTTTACAGTCTCAAGATGATTTAACAACTAAAGGATAGCCAGTAAAACTCCATAAGGGCCTAGTGTCCGGGGGTAGAGCTGTTTTCAAGATTATTTCACCTCACCTGAAGGAGCAGTAAGAGAGCGCCTTACTACAGCAGATACAAATTGATAAGAGCTGTTTGTTGGTGTGCTAGCCAATCCATTGAAATGTAAGTGGCCTTACTAATCTGCCTGCCTCTATTTTTCTGAGAGATCACCCTTAATGTTCAATTTGAACAAACCAGCCAGTCTTCCAAAAGTCTGATTTTAAATAAAAAAGGTCGTGTTTTTCTTTGTTATTCCTTATTTCACTTCAAAGATACATTGCAAGTATTAATGCAATCCTTGAAGCACTCACAGCGATGGGTATAAGGACAACTCTTCTATGTATTGGAAGCTGTCTAAAACAATGGGTAAGGATAAAGAAGTCTTTGATCAGTGATGGGACAACAGCTTCAGTGGTACAAGCAATTCCGTGTTTTATTGGGATTTTTCTCCTAAAAGTGCAGCTTGTTTTGCTGAGAATTGTAGCCATGGTCAACCTTGATCAGATGTACAGTGGTTAAACACTTCGGCCTAAAGGGGTCATGTTGAACTATGGATACATAAGGAACAAGTCATCCTCTGGGCTGTGAAACACTGCACTTTGAAAGACCAAATCTATCTCATTGGTGGAAAACATACGGCTTGGAAAGGAAAGAGGGAATTAGGATAATGTGTGAAGGTCGCTACATCTATGAAACCATGAATAAGCACCACTACCTCTTATAGAATCATAGACTCATAAGGTTGGAAGAGACCTCTGAGATCAGAGGTCAACCATGCCTGTCTCCCTACTAAACCATATCCCTAAGAAACTCATCCACCCATTTTTTAAACATCTCCAGGGATGGTGACTCCATCACCTCACTAGGCAGCTGTTCCAATCCCTGACCACCCTTTCAGTGAAGAAATTCTTTCTAATGTCCAGTCCAAACCTCCCCTGGCACAATTTGTGGCCATTTCCTCTCATTGTATTACTTGTCACTTGTGAGAAGAGCCCAGCACCCACCCTGTCACACCCTCCTTCCAGGCAGTTGTAAACAGTGATGAGACCTCCCCTCAGCCTCCTCTAAGCTACCCTGATTCCCTCAGTCTCTCCTCATAAGACTTATTCTCTGGATGCACTCCAGCCCCTCAATGTCCTTCTTGTAGTGAAGGGCCCAAAACTGAACCCAGCACTCGAGGTGTGGCCTCACCAATGCTGAACACTGGCACAATCACTTCCCTGCTCCTGCTGGGCACACAGTGTCTGACACAGGCCAAGATGCCACTGGCCCTCATGGCAACCTGGGCCACTGCTGGCTCATGTTCAGCCACTGTCAGCCAATACCCCCAGGTCCTTCTCTGGCAGGCAGCTCTCCAGCCACTCTTTCCCCAAGTCTGTAACGCTGCATGGGATTATTGTGTCCCAAATGGAGGATTTACAGGTATTACAGGTGATAACCTGTATACGGCACTAGCAAATACAGTTCGATAACTATATCAGTGCAAGAAAATCTGGTAAAACATTTAGTCTGAGAAATGCATCGGGTCAGACATAGAATAAACGGAACAGTGAAGATATTCTAGAGGGAACTGTAGATCTCATGTTACTGCTCAAGAAGAAAAAAAGTGGCACAACACTGGTTTGATTTGAAACCTTCCTCTTATCACTTTTCATCTTATCACTAGCTGAAATCAGCGTCTAATTTATACTACACATGCTTGATGGTGATAGAAGAATGAATGAGCATTGCCTGACTCGAGAAATGTTTCTCTTACCAGGCAAAGAAACCAATGGCTACATTTAGTTGCTTCATTGACTTTGACTTCAGATGGTCCATCAGATGCATTCAAAAATATACTGCTGGACTGATTTGTTTGCTTGCAGGGAGAAATGCTTATTGTGTGGTTCTCTGCTGTCTAGCACGTTTCCTTTCTCCTAGGTCACATTTTCTTTCTTCTCTATTATTAAACTGGATTCAGTGTTAAGCTTTCAGAATACGAAAGATATATCCAGCATTATGAAGGTAACAAAGTTTTCCTTATCCCAAGTAATAATTTATTAAATCCAGTAAAAGACTTGGTACCTAGGTGACTGATCCCTGCAGCGAAATGTAAAGTCTGAGGTTCGGTAACTGGGATGCACCTACAGGGGGAAAATCCTCATGGATGGGGAGAATTAAGCACCTTGCGCAGGTGGTGAGTAAGGAGCAATCAAATTCCAACCAGCAGGAAAGGTTTCTGAAAGCTACCTCTCTTTCAGGCTTAGGCAGATTTCTTGAGGTCAGGGGAACGTTCTTGCAATCTGTTGTGATCCTCGGCACGAAACTCCATCTGGAAAGCAGGTGACTGACATGCTCCATCAAAGAATTTCTCTTCAAGCAGGAGGTGTGACCCTCCACGTTTTTATAACAGTGGTGATAGCACGTGCCCAAGGACATGTCCTTCCTAAAAGGGCTGAAATATGCATCTCTTGATACGGTGCCCTATCTCCCCATCTCAGACTGTCCCTTCTGCTGCACCGCTTTAGACAAATGAAAATCTGTTTTCTTTCTCTAACTCAACACAAGTTTACTTGATAGCTGAGGGAGAGGACTGGCTGACTGATCTTGGTTCCTAGGGCAGGCGGGCCCTTCTCACCCAGTGCTTGGATCTAGAGCTGTGTTACCCTGCAACAAGGCTGCCCAAGACAGCACGGACAGAGACTGTGACTCAATTGCTCGACTTGGTGCATGGGGCTGCTGCTCCCAGCCTAACCCGACTGTGTGGCTGCGCAGGACGCTGCAGCGCACATCTCATCCCTGCATGGGCAACAAAGAAAGCCAGAGAAAGGGTGGTTTGAGAATTACCTCTCTGTGCTTCTTTCTTTGGGTAAAATACTTCTAATTTTAAGGCCTTTAAAGGAAAGAGTTAGGGATGAGGCAAAGAAGTACAGAGCTGAGGGCAAGAAAAAGATAGGAAAACATGGATGGAAGAGAAGAAAGCACTAGTAAGAAAAGGAACAAAGGGAGAGATGAAAAACGAAGAGAGGAAAAACAAAGAGTGACAGTGATGGAATGCAGCATTTAATAAGGTGTCTCTTCTTATTTCAACTTCCAAAGACAAGATTTTTTTTTTTTTCCCAAAAAGAAAGAAATGTAACTTTCTGGTTTGGTTTGGGTTTTTTCCTTGGTAAATCTGCATTATTTCTTTATTGCATTAAAATACAAGTCCATTCTTTATGTACTAATTTTGCACCTCCTTCACTTATATGCCAAAACTATTGATACCTTTAACTTCCAGCTGCCCACCCCTAGTGATGTGAAATACACCAACAGACTAAGTGCTTCAGTGCACCCTGTAACTCCCTTTAAATGACCAGGTATACTTTGAAAAGTGATGTCCTTTTAACGCTTCACAAAAATACTTTACAATACTTGCACTAAACTGCATGTATTCATAAACGTGTTTTTATTCATAAAGAAGTAGGAGCTAGATTTCAAAAACAAGTTAACTATTTCAGATAGATCCATTTTACTCAGAAATCCTTTATTTTTTCTGAGGAAGAACAGACACATCTCTGCCCATTACTTCAAAATTTTTTAAAAAAGAAAATGTTACATCTCTAGTTGTCTGTGCTGTCCACCCTTCCTTGAGACCACCCTTAGCTTGCAAATGGACTGAATTCCTCAATTCCTGAGGCTTTCCTGAGGTGCCTGCATTTCCTGAGCTCAGATTTTGGATTATCCACCAACCTTTCCTTAGCACAAAACCTCACAATTTCTCCTAACGTATGCAAAGCTGATATGATGTTGAGTTTCCCCGTGAGCTCTAAATCCTCACAATTTCGCACTCGTTAAACCCCTTACTTGCAGCAGAGCCAGGTTTAGCACTGGCACTCTGCTGTTAATTTGCTTCCTGCCTGTTTCCCCACTTGCAGCCCTGGAAAATGCATGCAAAAGCCAGCAAGCATTTTAGTTCGTGCACCCAGGTAAATGCAGGCCAGAAGTGCATGCGGCCTTTGTGTCTGAGCACTTCTCTATCCTTTCTGTCACCCTGGTCCTTGGACAGGCAGGAGTGGTGCTGGCCGCTGCGCCATGCTCAGCCGTGCTGATGCAGTTCAGAACCGTAAGGTGCAGTTATGCTTTATGCAGCAAGTTCTATCTCAAAGGGTCACCTCTGCCAGGAGCACCCTGCTGTGCTTTTGGCATCTCACCCGAGTAATCTAAACTAGCAGATTACGCTCTGCGCTTTGGTGGCTGCAGGCAGCAACGGGCAAACCGAACCGCCGAGAGTTTGGCTGGGGAGTCATAAATTTAAAAGTGCCTTTTAGTCCTTTCCCTTGCACTAAGTCACACTGGGAGACTGTGAGCGATGGATGGAAAAACTGCGGCGGGGTCTGGTCGAGGCGCAAAAGACCAGTCAAGTGCAGTAGTGGGAAGGGGGGAAAGAGAGAACGAGGAGATCAATCTGTAACTGACTGTGAACAATCAATTGAGATACCCCACTACCTTCGGACCAGCCGACAAACTGTTACCGCCGTAAAGGTATTTATACTCTCTGATTCAAGTATCTCTCAAGGTATGGCGAGTGAGGGTTGGTATCCCTTGCTTGCTCCTAGCAATTTCTTCACGTTTTTAATCCCGCAGCGCGATGAAAGCCAGATCGCAAAGAAAGGCCCTTAAATAAGGCAGCGTTGTTGCCGTCTTCTCTCTCCGGGTGGCCGCGCGGAACTCTGGGAAAGCAACTATGCAAATAAGGAGCCCCTGCCGCCGCGACCACGGCCCCTCCCCAGGGCGGGCAGGTGGGCGGGGATTGAAAGGCTCAGGCCACGCCCCCTTCTTTCCCGCCCCCGAGGCGCGGCACTGGGAGGCGGTGAGAAGGCGAGAATCTCACAGAATCGTTTAGGTTGGAGAACACCTTTAAGATGGTCGACTCCACCTGTGAACTTAACACTGCCCAGTTCACCACTAAACCATCTCCCCAGCTCTGTGTCTTCTAAGTATCTCCAGGGACCGTGACTCAACCACCTGCCTGGGCAGCCTCTGCCAGTGCTTGGCAACCCTTTCAGCGATATAATTCTAGAATCTAACATCTAATACCCGGTTTAAACCTCCCCTGGCACAACTTGAGACCATTTCCCGTCCCGTTTTCTTGTTTTGTGTGCATTTAATAGATGGAAGGGCAAAAAGAATTCCACTTCTGCCAGCTAAGGGACAAGAGATGTCTGTCTGGAAGAAAGGAGATCCTAGGCACCCCGATGGAGAGAAGCTCTGCAGTTTTCCAAACAGATATTTCATAAAAATGCCTGTGTACATCCTTCAGTTATGGGAAGAGCTCCCTTCGGCACTGACCAGTACTAAAAATGTGTATGAGCACAGGATGAGAGAGTCAGGGTTGTTCAGCCTGGACAAGGCTCTGGGGAGACTTCACAGCAGCCTTCCAGTACCTGAAGGAGCTACAGGAAAGCTGGGGAGGGACTTTTTACAAGGGCAAGTAGTGATAGGACAAGGGGAATGGTTTTAAATCAGAAGGGGAAAAATTTAATTAGACAGTAGGAAGAAATTCTTCACTATGAGGGTGGTGAGGCCCTGGCACGGGTTGCCCAGGGAAGCTGTGGATGCCCCCTCCCTGTAAGTGTTCAAGGCTGGATGGGGTGTTGAGCAGCCTGGGCTGGTGGGAGGTGTCCCTGCCCATGGCAGGGCGGGTGAGACTGGATGTCCTTTAGGATCCCTTCCAACTCAAACCTTTCTGTAAGATCACCCCAACCTGCACAAGCAAGCTGTCAGATCTGCTCAGCTGCAGAACAGGACCTCAGGTCTGAGAGCTTCCCTTCAGTGTATTTTTCTGCTTCTTCTGCATGTAAAAACCACAGATATCAATAAGTACTGATTAGTATAGTTTGTTTTCCTCTGGGCCTTTCTCTCCTTTCTCACGAGGGCTGCTTTTGCCATGGGAGTTCAGCCCATGTCTTCTGTCTAGGGGAACTTGAATAGACACGGCTGTGTTATGTCCTTCTGTAATAAGTGGAAGCAACTGGTAGTTAATATCTCTAATTGCTACCTTTTTGCTTCCCCAAAGACCTGTGATTATTGAAGGAAGCTGGGTTTTCCTGGGCTTGGAGAGATTCTTTCAGATTTTTCTCTAAAAGTATACAGATACTCCATTGGCTGTTAGGTCTGTCTGGTGTAATTCCTCATTGGAAGCCTTTTCCTAACTGAGTTTGCCAAATGCTTCCTAGGTCAGTCTCTCTTCAAACTCTTGAAAGTTTTCTTTGGATGCCAATGTATGTTCTGGGGAAAATCTCTCCTGGTTAAAGGATGGGCAGGAGTACATACAATTTTATCCCTGTGGTCCTGCTCCGGTGAGTGTGTACGGAGATGTAACAGTCCAAGCTGTGCTCTGGTGTGTGTATAGCAAGATGTAACATGCCCAAGCTGCAAGTTATTTTAGGGCTTATTGCATGAAAGAGACAAATATTGGGTTAAGTTCCTAGTACAAGTGCAGGAGAAGGCTATCTCATCCATTGCTATATTTCCATACTGTCTCCTCCTTGTCCCTTCCCAGAGCCACGATGATGGGTGCTCTTTTCCTCCTGTGGCATAGCAAGCTGCCACTACAATTGCTACAGTGCTTCCACCAGAAGCTGCCTCCATGTCTGATAGAGCCAGTGCCAGCTGGCTCCAAGACAGACCCACCACTGGCCACAGCTGAGCCCACCAGCAATGGTAGTAACACCTCTGCAAAAACATACTTAAGAAGGGAAAAACACTCTATGCACTGGCAGCCAGAGAGAGGAGTGAGAGTATGTGAAAGAAAGAACTCAGCAGACACCAAGGTCAGTGAAGAAGGAGGAGGAGGCACTCCAGGTGCCAGAGCAGAGATTCCCCTGCAGCCTGTGACGCAGACCATGGTGAGGCAGGCTGTCTCCCTGCAGCCTGTGGAGGTTAGCAGCGGAGCAGAGACAGCATGTGATGAACTGATCACAGCCCCCGTTCCTCCTGCACTGCTGCAGGGGAGAAGATAGAGAATATTGGGAGTAAAAGTCAAGCTCTGGGAAAAGGGAGAGGTGGGAGGAAGGTATTCTCTGGGGGTTTTGGTTTTGTTTCTCAGTATGTTGTTCTGGTTTGATTGGTGTTAAATTAGATTGATTTTTTTCCCCAAGTCAAGTCTGTTTTTCTTATGACACTAATTGATGACTGATCTCTCTCTGCCCTTATCTCAACCCACAAAATTTCATCATAATTTTCTCTCCCCCATTCAGCTGAGGGAGGAAGTGACAGAGTGACTTTCATGGGCACCTGGTGACCAACCAGGGTGAACCCAACACAGACATTCATTGTGGCTACAGAAACTGTCATTAAAAATTGATCAATTACAGATTGATTTATGTTATCTGTAGTACTTTGTTTCTCTGAAACTTCTTTTTTTTTCCCCAAGGGAATGTTTCACTGTACTGTAGCTGTTTTGTTCCAGCTAGCATGTCCAATAGGTTTTCATTTGGTTTCATTTCTGTATTTGCTGATAATTAGGTCCATACCTTCAGTAAGTGTAAATAAAATATTGTTTCATTAACACCAATCACTGCTTGCTGTTATTTACATTGAAAAAGCAGCCGTATGTCTCAACAAAACCCTCTGACAGACAACAGTGCAAACAACAGGTAAGAGACGCTTGCCTGCAAGCTCCTTAAGGCAGAGATTTGATGTGTTCTGGTTTACATTAGATACAGTCCCTGAAGTATTCACAGGGCCAGTATGGTGACAAGGAATGATACACTCTTACTGCCATGCATTCTTAAAGGATATCTCCTGTAGATGCTTAACCTGCCATTGTTTCACATTGGTGTGGAACGACTTGGTAAATTATAGATACTTATTTTCAAAGCAACAGAGAATATTATTTTCTGTAACACTGTTAGAGGCACTTCCTTCTGAGGCCAAGTAAGACTTGGTTTCCCCATACTCAAGGTTTCAGTCCTAAGAGAGGTAACTTTTATCTTTGTGAAAATATTTTATGTTGTCTGGGGTGGAAAAAAAAAGGTATCTTGAATTGAATGTCTTCTTCCTTTTTCTTGCATAGTTTTCATAGAATCCAGAATTTAGGAAGACTCTCCATTGGGAATTAATTAAAATTACTTTATTTAATCTCTGCGGACTATAAGTATTTGTATATTCAGAATTTTCTAACACCTTTCCCTAGGGACTGCTTGCAGAAGAAGTAGCTCAGTTTTTTCAGTGGAGGTAATGATGTTACACATTTGCAATTATTATTTCTTACACTAAGCATCTAAGCTAATACTTCAGTTTAAACAACGAAACCTTGTGTTTAGTAGGGATTTATCTACTGATCTAGCAACTGCAAAGCCAGCCAAGAGATATAATCAGCAGAGGTGACTGACACATTCTTAGTGGTCTCCCAAATACTTAAAGTCAGAAAGCCCTAACGTTTGAAAATTAGAAGTTTAAATTTTAATTCCCCCCCTCAATTCACTACAGCTTGTTTTATGAAGGAAATGTTTTGAGGCTGATCTTTTCCTCCATTTCTAGTGACAGCATACATGCAGCCTTTTCTGTTTACAGTGATTACCTTTTCTTCTGTTCAAAATTTGTGACTTTCAAGATATTTTTGGGAAACAGAAGGATGAACTCTACATTCAGGACGCACAAACTAACCCAGCTTTTGTACAGTCCTCCCAGGCGGGAGTGAAGCTTATTCACTGCTTGTGTTTGAAAGGCAGGGAGGTTGTTAAGGCTTTTTAAAACAATGGTATGTCTTCAGAGATTTTGCTGAACTGAGTCACAGTGGGGACAAGCACTGGGTTTACACAGATGGAAGAATATTTAACTTTCACCCCTCAACGTTTCTGAGTTCGAAAAAAGGCTTCGATGACTGGGAGAGGTAAAATACATGGACATTGGGGGTGGGGATGTGTTTTAAGCTGCTTGCACCAAATAGGAAAAGACATCAGAAACTTGCACTCTCATAGCAGTAACTCTTAAGAAATGAGACTGTATATTGCCTTCACAGCCTGTAAAGTTCAGTGTTTTAAGCAATTAAAGAGGATGCAATGGAAAGAATTACAGGCAATGACAAAAAGAGAATAACCAATGTGCTATTTTTGCTCAGAGATCCCTATTCAACCCTGGCAGCTGGCACAGGTGCATCTGAATGGCTCCCTCCGATTGGAGTGACATGCTGGGAGAGGTGACAGGGATGTATTGCACACTGAAATGAAAGAGATGATTGACCCCGCATGTCACAACTGCAGGGGCCCTAGGGAGGCTTCCGCTTGGTCTCGCTCATTTAAGAGGCTTTCTTTAAAAATCAGTATGCTTGCCCAGAGGATGCAGCAAGTGGGAGAGAGAAGTGGTTAGAAAACAGAATCAGGATTGAATTTCCAAAGAGGGAAAAGGAAGAGAAAACTCCCTGTGAAAGCAGAGCAGACTAGAATCATATGCTATAAAATAATAAAAAATATATTACTTCCTCTGAATAATGCAGGCATCTTTCCTCACACACAGGATACTGCCTAAGTTTTAATAAATATTTCTGCAGTATCACAGGTGTTAAATAGTGCTTTGCAGAATAGTGGGTCGGGTCAGACACAGCCTCCCTCACCACAGCCATGGCAGCGCTGATGCTGTGCCAAAGCCAAAGCACAACGCCACCAGCCCCACAGGCTGAGGGCAGAGGCTCTGGGGAAGGGCCCTTGGGTGGCGTGCTGTCCTGAGCACTGTGCAAACCATACCCTGGGATGGTGAGTTCCTAGGAGGCGACTGAAAGCTGGGATAAGGTGGGGAAAAGAAAATGGCATCAAGGCTTGGCTGCAGAAGAGCAACTGGAGGCTGTCAGCAGGACTGGCAGGCTGATGGCACGAGCAGGTGGTGTGGTGGCAAAAAAGGTGACATCCAAAAAGAAGGAGATGCTTGCTGCACCTCAGAGAGGCACTTCACTTGCCTCTGGCTCCCAGCTGGCTCCTTGCAGCACCACATGTGGGGCTTGACCAGGGGAGACTGATGCCTGTAGCATGAGCCCGTTAGGCTGAGGCAGGTGGGGAGCCTGGCTTGTGGCCAGGGAGGGGGTTTCCCCAAAGTGTTTGTAACCCCTCCTTCCCCCTAGAAAAGGTGCAATATTCAGTTTGGAGCTGCCTTCATAATTTGTGCCCAGCTGGCACAACACCTGTGAGGACTCCTGTTGTGCAAGGGCCGATGTTGCAGTGTTGAGCAAACAGGTGACCTCCCTGCTGGGCTCCCCTCAGGCACAGCTATCCAGCAGCAGCTTGGTGGAGGTACTCCAACAACTGACACTCGGCTCCCAGCCTTATCCCTGAGAACTAGCCCTTCGGATTTGCATGGGCCACATCCCTTTGGGAGGGAGGGGAGGGCTTTCGAGTGGAGAAGTTTTGGAGGCCCCACAGTGAAGGCAGAGCTGAGTATTTCAAACCACCACACCCGCTGTGGGGCTGGGAAAGGTAGCACAAGTATTATCACATTGATTAACAGTGCTAAGTTAAATATTAATATGTGGCAAAGGAGAGTTACTAGAAGGCTATCTTTGGCCTTCATTGTGAAAAGATTTCACACTCCTGGAGAACAGACAGCAAAATACCTGTAGGGGGGAAATCGGGTTACGGTAAAGAAAATCCTGAAGTGGGAAATATATATACACATTAGATTTCAATCTATGACAACATGTAGGTTTTTACTGGTATATTCATGTCATTTGAGTTTATGGAAAGATATGTGGTTCCTGATTTCCAGAGCTGTGCCTGCAGAGCTGATGGTGCAGTCAGACTGTTCGAGCACAAGTGGGCTCTCATTGCCTCTGCATGTTCAGCCCGCAGACACAGTGAGAGATTGGGGATACAGTGTGGGGAAGGTGACAGGAGTACACAGTGCAACTTTGCCTCTGCAGCTCAGTCTATAAAAGGAACACTATGTATTTGTGGGGCTGTAGATGTAGCTGAATGGAAGGCAGTGGGAAAAAAACCCAAGGAGTAAGGGAAAAGAAAGATAACCAGGAACAACAGCATGTTAGCTAAAAGGCTTCAATAATTGCACAATAAATGCAGATTTCAAATAGATGAGGAATGCTGATATAAAGAACCTACAGGAAAATGAATCTGTAATGTCTGGGGATACACTCCTCTCAGTACTATTAACATCTCACAGCTGACTTAAAAAAATTCCAACACATAACCCCCAGTCTAGAAAGAGGGGGCTGAAGTGGCTCAAGTCTATGAGTCTCAAGCAGCCACCTGTGGGAAGCAATCATCAAATATTTGAGAACCATGACTACCAAAAACTAAATACCTTCCTGCATAAAATGAAGGCCTCCACTTTGCTCACTTGCTGTATGCTGATAAATGGCACGTTTGCTTAAAGCACCTAGAGCAGAAGTCCTTATGTCCTTTATGCTTAAGGCTTAGGAAGCAATCACTTATTTTTTGCTGTTTATCCTTTTGACTATTATTCCATTTCATTAATCTGTGAAAAAAAATGCTTGATATATTAGAAATCAAAACCACATAATTAAAGCAAGATCTCAGGTAACTTGACTACTCTTTCCTTCTTTATCACCAGAAAGTCACTCTTTCAACAGCCATTGCAGAAGCGCCTTTGAAGCAGAGAGCTTGCGTTGTTAACAATGGTAAAAATCAAGGAAGTAGCAGGCATTGGCTCCTCAAAAAGCCTGGGGAAGAAAGCAGAGTCCATGAGGGATTAAAGACTAAAGCATATATCCTTGACTCAATGCTCATTTTTCCAGAAAATCAGAGGCTAATGAAAAAAAGCTGTCAGTTTACAAATTAAAGGGAACAAGACTCACAAAAATGTTAAAGTCACTAAAGCACTTGAAAAGAGCAGAAGTAGGATCAGGAATGTTGAATTATACATGTGTAGTGTGAGATATTCCTGAACCCAGCTGCATCCCTGCTTTCTCCTGCCCGTTGAAGATCTATTCTAATGTTATTTCTATAATGTTTGATTGGAAATGATATTTAAAAATATGCACAACTTCAGCTGCAAAAGACCAGTCAAGTGCAGCAGTGGGAGTGGAGAAAGAACAAAGAAATCTGTAACTGACTGTGATCAATTAATTATAAATACCACTGCCATCGGACCAGCCGAATTCATGTGGGCACAGAAAGTTATTTATAGCTCTGGAAGCAGCACACATTAAGGTTATGATGGCAGAACTGGTAGCCTAGATTTGCAAAACCAAATTGCTGTCTTTTTCTCTTTAAAAAAAAATGCAGCTGTAGGTCTCTTAAAACCCAATGTGTAATGTATTTCCTGTGGACCTTTTCCTTTGAACACGCACGGACACCGTTGCAGGATGGGTAAGGGATATGCAAATGTCCAGCCTCGACCCAGAGCTTGAAAACGGCCGGAGGGGCGCTGTTGTCTCGTTCTTTTTTAAATAGCGAAGCAGGCATTACAGGTCATGTCTGACAGGAGAATTAACCCGTTCTCAGATCATCTTTAGCAAGGGAAATGTGCAGGATTTACGTGAGTAGTCCTGCACTGAACATAGTGCTCTGCTCCCGCGTTTCTGCACCTGCAGCCCTCCAGAGGCAGATGGGCAGGTCCATCTATACTAATATGTTCTTTCAGTTATGTCTGCTGCAGCTTATAACACCACAAATGCCTTTCTCTGTTTGGGAGAGGCTGCTGAAGCCTTAGATCCGTGCTCCAAAGCACATCAGTGCTCCAGATGAGGAGATGGAGAGTCCAGTAGCAAATGGGCATGGATGGGATCTGTATCTCCACAGTCACTAAAAAACTGTTCTCGCAAAACAGAACTTTCCATTTAGGGTTAAAATAAATACAAAAAAAAGTCTCTTTTTTTTTATCATTTTTTTTTCCCTGATAATATTCAAGCCAAAGCGCATCACAGAAAAAATGCACCCAAAAGGTAGAGTTTCAGTGAAACACACTGCTTTCAAATGAAACCCAGAAGAAACTTCCTCCTGCCCCAACCCCTCCTACACCCACCTGCCCCTCAGCAGTGCTGGGACAACATCTTGTGCAGCAAAACCCTGCACCTCTGGGAAAATCATAGAATCATAGAATCATAAGGTTGGAAGAGACCTCTGAGATCACCGAGTCCAACCTTGCCTGTCTCCCTACTAAACCGTGTTCCTAAGGAACACATCCACCCATCTTTTAAACACCTGTAGAGATCCTGACTCCACCACCTCCCTGGGCAGCTGTGCCAATCCCTGACCACCCTTTCAGTGAAGAAATTCTTCCTGATGTCCAGTCTAAACCTCCCCTGACGCAACTTGCGGCCATTAAAACACAGCCTTTGTTTTCAGAACCGAAAAAAACCCCATGTAATATGCGGACAGCCCTGCTTAGTGCAGATAAGATCAGCCCCACAGTTTAGAGTGTAGGTCTCCAAAAGAGCACTATTGCATGGTCAATGAACCACAGCACTGGGGCTGGAGTTCTGCCCTCCGAACTCAGCATCTCACTCACTGCTGTTTTGTTGTTTTGCTGTTCTTGTCACCGTACCCTCTCTGGTCACCCAGCAAGGGAGACCGTGAGCAGTTGTGCAGCTTGTTCTGCTGACTTAAGTCTAAGCTCCTGAGGTCACTCTTCTCCATGAATTCCTGGTTGCCTGGTCCCACCCTCTCCCTTGTACCAACAAAGTAATGGAGGAAAGTGATACAGTGGCAAATAACACTTCAAGTGTTACCTTTTCCACCCAGTGAGCTCACTGTGCAATTGCACAAGGGCGTGGAGGAAACAAGGGAAGGGTAGAAATTGACTTGGAAAATCTTCAGGAGCCTGACTTAAGATCGTCTTTAAACAGCTGTGTGTGTAGTAGCTCAGTGTCTCATCTGAGGTGAAGAGGAGGTTAAATATTCCTAAAGAGGCCAAATAGCACTCCTACTGATTTCAGAGAAATAGGCTTGACATATTCTGGAGGTTTAGTTCAGCTTGATGTTTGTGATCTATCAGCCTGCTTTCAGCCATAAAAATGAAAATGTAGATATTCCTTGCTCTGAATCAAGCAGGCTGCCAGAATAGATAATGGAATTATTTTCTAAAACTTGGAATATTGTCTCAATTTCAAATTTGGCCTGTTTGGCCAAAATTGCCCCCTTTATTTATATCACTACCTTGGAACCAAACAAAAATGTTTCAATTTTATTATAGAGGAATACTGGTATCCTGATGGCACCACAATTAACAGACTAATTTCTTCAGAACAGTGCTGCTTGTTATGACACAAGTAGGAGCACTGAAGCAATGCCTCTTTCGTGGGAAAGTAACATCCAGCCAGCATCAAGAGCCAGATCTCTTGTCTTTGGGCTTCTTCCTCAAAGTCAGAAACTTTTTATTTTTCTTGATTTGATGACATCATAAGTGGTTTTTGCCCTCCTGCAGAGTTCTTTTGGCTACATAAACCTACTGAGCAGAAAGGGAGGCAAGAAAAAGAGCAGTTCATTTGCACATGTTTTACATCAGTAATATTGTATGCAGGCTTTCAGTCAAATGAGTTCCTGATCTAACAACACTAGGTTGGGCTATGTCGCAGTTGGAACCCATTTAACTTGCTACATCTTCAAAATCCATTTTGTTGTGGAATGTGTTTCCTTCAGAAATCTGCAAAATTGCCCCACTCTCAGCTGTCTCTCAGTGCTTCTGTGTCATTGCTCCAGCAGGTGAATATGCATTGGAAGTTCACCCTTAAAAGGGATTGTATATTTTCCTTGAGTTTTCATACTCATATTTTTACATATATTTTTTCTACAACAGGGCCCTACTTACTTTCATAGATGTATCTTTTACCTATTGCAGAGATTTTTCAATGGATGACAGGATTAGACTGGTGAGAATAATCCCATATCATGGCAAAGAACCAAAATATTTGTAAACCCTAGCAGACAATGGGAACCTTGGTCCTGCCTGTAGGAAGACATCAAGACTGGTCCCATGCTCCTTACTCCTAGCTTCATCTTTGCCCTTGTTTCACCCTCTTCTGCATGGACCTCAGATTCAGTATTATTTTAATTCTCTAATTAGATACACTGCAGCATGAACTGGAGTTCAACTCTATGTCACCTTTTTCAATATATATGCAATAGTACGGGAACCTCGCTGTCTGTTCCAGAGGACCTCATCTACAGTGGAGACCCACTTTCAATGTAATAAGGTTTTTCACAAGAGCTCAAGAGGATTTCTTTACATAGCTTGGGCTAATTTGTTTGTTGCTAATTTGTTTGTTGCATTTGTTTGTTGCTAATTGGACACTGCATGTCCAATTAGCCCTGTTAAGCTTAATGTTTTCTTCTCTTTCATCATACACTGAGTGTTTACCTGTGTCCTGCAGACTTAACCTACAACCAAAATATTTGACATGTTAAGAGGGAGACTTAATGTTCCTACAGAAATATTAATGATTACTTACATATGGTTACTTTTAATTAATTCTGACTGAAAAAGGTGACAGATTCTACAGTGCGCTTCAAACACTGTGTGTTACACAGCGTTTCAAAATGTAGTGTTAGGGATGGGGCTATAGGCATTCACCAAAACCACCAAATTACCTCATTTCACACTTCAACGTGTACTGTAAAAAAATTAACAAGAGTACTTGCGGAATGGAAGCCAACACATGATATGACAAGCGTATTCACATCTTTAAAACTGCCAACGTAAAGAATAAGAGGTGTTTCTTTCCATTGTGTAGGAATGAAAAAATAATTAATGTTAGTCAAAGCATTCTCCTCAAGAAAAATAACTTCCCCTTGGGAGGAAATATTTTATCAATATTGCTGATCTTAGCAAACAGTAATATAGCTCACATCTCAGGCAAGAATTTTATTTATTAGGAAACTGATTCAAAGCACTGAGAATTAAAACTTCCTTTATTTCCACATAGCCTCAATCTATAGAAAGAAAATATAGAAGTCTGGAGCCAACAAATGACCTTTCCATGTCAACTAATCTGGCAACAGGGTTGCAGTGGGTGGAGATAAGTTCCTAAATACATCTCTTTACTCCTTTACCTTATATTTCCTGAGAGCAACATATGGTTTGTATTTTATAATGTTTTCCTGAACATCCCTGGACTCACACAGTTCTAAAAAATGTCACAATGGTGACTGACAATCAGTAGTAAAAAGTGTTTGGTGATGCAAATTTCCCACTGATGGCTGAGCTTCCTGGTCAAAATCACCCAACTAAGCATGACAGTAGGGCATTCATTTTTTTTGAAATAACTTCTTTTTATTCTGTGTATCATGCCAGCAAGTTCTCTAATTCATTACAGACTTGCAAGTGTCCACTGAAGACAAAGTGATGTCATAAGTCTAACTAAATTTCTCACTAGCCTATACTGTTTCTGCTCTCTTCCCAGAAGTTTTGATAAATCCATAATCCACATTATCAGAATTATCAGAAATTATGTGTACCAGCAGAACAACTGCTCAGCTTTCCGTTTGGTTTATTTTGTCTATAAGGGCAGGTTATTTCAGAGTTTGAAGGAGTGATCAGACAGGGACATGATGCAGTTGGAGAGAGGATCTTTGTTATTTCACCTGAGGAAACTATGAATCGGCAGTAATGTGTTTGGAAATTTGAACAGAAATATAATTTTTCAAGCATTTCCAGACACAGGAAAAGAAGTTTTTCTAGTTTCTTACTTTCTTGTTTAAGGGTACAACATTATTTAGTATGTTGAATCAGCTAAATGTTAAAATTTATCAATAATACTTAATAATAATAATACTTAATAATAATAATACTTAATAATAATAATTACACAGATTTCCCACCTCTGAGAGCAAGAGATCACGATTAAAATCTTCAAAGACTTGTAATGTCCATGGTTATTATATTCCTTGAAAATAATCTGCTCAGAGATTAAAGCTAATTTTATTTGCTCCTGTTCAGACAACTCTAGGAAAAGTCACCTGAAAACTGATTCCTATAAATTTCAGACAAGAATACTATCTTACCATTTATTTTGTTTGAACAGCCCTGACCATCTCCACTCACAAATTTTTATTTCAGTTTAAATTTCCTACCAATCAATCTCTTGCAAGTCTCTTTACTTCTTCTTTCTAATCTGACTTGTTCTTCCAAAGTAGAATTGATATTGCAATTTCCTAATTTATGATGACATGTCATTTTGTTCAGGAACCCATGGATGCTGAAATGTTAATATAGTAGGAATTTTATGGCTGTATAAGTTGATATATCAATTACATTCATAATTTCAAACATCTGTATTGAACAGCTTTTGATAGGCCTGATCAGAGGATAAGAATTTGTCGTGGTGAGAACAAGGATTTAAATATAAAAATACAAATCATAGCCATGGATGCCAATACAATCGTGTTCCAAAATATCTCTGTCCCAACTAATAGAGATTTAAGGTTGCCATTGAGAAGTGCTTAGCATATCATGGTTTTAACTTAGTGTTTCAAATAATCTTCACTATGACTACTTAGCCCTTAGCTGGCCTTCAAGTAAAAAAAAATAAAATAAGGGATGCCTCTTTGCGTAAGATTTTATTTACACTATGTATTTTTATTAAGGTTACAACCTTTTACTATACAGTCATTTTATGAGTGTATGGAAGCAATTAAATGCTTTACCGCAAAGGGCTGCTTAGTCAAATCTCAGTAACAGTGTCGGCTGAAGTCCTGATCTAGCAAAATATTTAAATATTGGCAGTACAAAAAGCATGCAGTTATTTCTTTTGATTTTGAAAATATTGTATGTGAGAGCTTATTGCTGAATCAAGGCAATGCAATGTTTCATCTATGCTGGTTATCTAGACAGATGTTTTCCTGCAAAGGCTTTGGCACACTGCACGTTTGTGCTTCAAGTGGAAACCAGTCCTGCTCTTGCTCTTTTCTCAGTAACCTTCCCCAGAACTATAGTGTTAGAAAAGGCTACAGCTTAAAAAGACAAAAATGTGGATAACTCAGTCCTTGATAAGCAAGAGTGGAGTGACTCCTGGCTTTTGTATGCCTATATGTCTCTGCAAAAGTGGATGTCAACGATTTGTTGAGTGGTTTTAAAGCAAACAAAAAACAAATTTAACTCTTATTACCTCTTCCCTCTCCTCTCCTCTGCAACATAAGTTTAATGTTGACATCCAAAATAAGGCATTTGATATTAAAGAACAGCTACTTTTTACACTTCAAAAATGTGCTATGGAATATGAAAGCAGGTTTATTCGAAAGACTGCAGTGCACTAAGAAGGAAAGATTCTAAATTTGGAAAGATGTTCATGTTTTTTGTAATAAAGGGAAAATAATAACCAGTACGTTATCCTTAAGATAAGTGCTTCATTTTTTTTTATTCTAAAATGTCAGTCAAGGCTAATGAGGAATTTTTGCTTCAGCTGAAGGTCCTCTGAGGGAGATGAAGTTATGTGATCCTTGAGAATGTACTGTAATAAGGCATTGGATAGCACTGGGCAAGCACATATACACATATTACTGCATATATTCAAGTGTAAGTAATGTTCGTGTTGCTGTAACAGTCAGGAATGACCTAAGGGAGGCAGGTTTAGATTCAGTTTTCATTTCTAGTAATGTAGGTTGTTATCCAAGTTCTAGCCAGAGATTTTCATTCCGAAGATTTTCATTATAGGGTTTCTCTCCTCGTATTGTAAACTTTTTTTAAGATCAGTTACATTAAAACCAGTTCCTTCTGAGTTTTGATTCAAACCACAGTATTTAAGTAGGTTTCAACATAAAAATCCCATATGTTTGTGGTTGTCTTCTCCTCTCATCAAAAATAGGATTCCTTTTTATTGAAAGTGTTGGATTCTTGCCTGTAAGAACATATTTTATTGCATTTGTTCAAGCTGAGTAAATACCTGGAAACACAGCTTTAACATGATCGAGTACAATAGTAACATTTTCCTATCTCTGCTATCTACCTGGTAGTTTAAAGTTCATATAGAAACTAGTGAGAACACCTTACGTAGAGCCATTAAGACTGGTTTGCTTGTGTTCATGTAATTTAGTTCAGTAAAAGGCTTAAACTGCCTTAAGTGGTTACAACATGGGCTCATGGTTGGTTTAGATTGACGCTGGTTAGAATACTTCAACTTTTTAATACCGACAAATCATGCTGCAGGGAACAGCCCCACTGTCCTCCTCAACGTAATAAATATATGGTGAGATGCAGTTTGTGAAGCATATCCCAGCTGGAAGGAATTACCTTTCCCACCATTTCAGAGCCATGATCTCTGCTGTCTTGCACTGCTATCGCAAGAAAAAAACCTTTTGAGATATTGTATACGTTTCAGACTAGTAACTATGAAGAAATTTTCCTTTATGCATTTCTACTCCATTTCTCCCTCTATCTAACAAATGCTACCTGGCACTCCACTGCTGTGGGGGGAGCCAGGTTAATCAAATAAGTATACTCAGCCCATTTTACTGACAGTTTTTCCTGCTGAGTTGGGAGTTTTTTCTAATTTTACAGAGTGGCCCCTGAATCATCTTGAGTTCCACAGAAAAACCTAATGCCCTGTAGTAGAAATTCTCAAACTAAGAATGACTGGAAAAATCAAAATATATCTGAGGAGTGAAAGATTTTCAGAAACAAGAAAAGCTTTTCTCACAGGTCTGCAGAGAAGGCTGGTCTTGTATGATAACTCATAACCAAGGCCAATAATCAAAAGATTCTACAGAAGCATGCAAGAACCTCTAATTAAGAAGATTTTTCTAATTGTCCTTGGCTTTTTGTTGTTGTATAAAAGATATTCCTCTGTGCAAGATCATTTCCCACATAAATGCCACATCAATATTGTACCCCTGATATATTGTGGCAATAGTTTGCACAACTTACCAATGTCTGAAGTAAAATATGGTTTGTTTCTGTATCTTGATTACCTTTCCTTAATTTTAATATGACTAAGTGTAAGCAGGCTCCCAAATTGACTTCTTCTGTGCTATAATGTTACGTTCCTATTTCATAACTCCATCTATTAATCTCTTTTCTCTAAACAGGCCCACAAATCTTTTACTTTCCCTATCTGTGTTGTTTTGTTCTGTTTTTATTCAGGCTCCACAGATGAATTCTAAGCTACTTTTGTGGAAAGGATTTAACTTTTTGTTTGCCATGAAACATGTTAATTTCCTTTTTTATAGGTCCTAATGATTCATCCATATGCTTAGTTCCTTCCTGCCAATGGAGTAGACACTTCCACTGATGTATCTGCTTCATGACTTGGGTTTCCTATTTTGTTAGGTGCATTTTTTTCAAGAACAGTGTGTGTGTGATTCCTTTTGGCTTTCACTGGGTCATCCTGTCTGCAGTGGTGTTTGTAGGCCATTCCTAAGACCATAATCAAATAGGTCACTGTGAAGACATCATTTGGGTTTTTGTACAATTTTAACTTCCGACGTGGTCATGCTTTGAAGTCTTATAATACCAGGCACAGTATCTCCTTAGTTTGCTCAGTCTTGCTCAGACTGGGACCCCAGGCAGTGAACCACTCACTTGGTACACCTGAGCATCAATAAGGATGCTTACCCTTGGTCTGTCTTCTTAGCTTGCTGCTTGAAAAATTTAATGAGATAAAAACAAAGTAATTAATTTACCTTTCTGAGTATGAGTGAAGAGGAATTTAAGTCCAACCGGTAAATTCATGATCACTGTCAGTATGACTAAAACTTGGCCAGAGGGGCGGGCCTGAGTCCTGAGACTTCCAGAAAAGCAGTCAGATGAAGAAAGGGCCAGTATTTGTGTGGTATTTTTGTTTGTCTTAGAAATTACACAGAGCAGCTGTGATGGTTTGACCCTAGAAATGTTATCTACCTTACAAGCTAGATCAGAGTAACATAAATATTATAAACAAATCTAAAGCATGGTTTTAGGGCAGACACTAGAAACTCTTCTGTAGGGTGAAAACCTAAATAAACCCTCCATTTTCATTTCAGTAGTCCTGCCCTAGCAGACCTTTTCTCAGCAGCAGATACACAGAGCCAGAGAACACATGGCAGCAGATGACAAAGTGGATAATTTGTCATCACAAACATATTGGGAAAGCAATGTATTTACAATAATTTCTGTTAGACAAGAATATTTTTTGCTGACTGCTCCTTGTGGATGGAATTCACATGCCCTGCTCTAATTTTCACTGAGGTTTAATACTGAGGTCTTGTCCCAGTGAACCTAACCCATCACCTTTTTTACCACATGGGTAGTAGAACTTACAGTGTCCTCTTTCTAATATCTATCCCATATAACAGACCCATACCCTCATTACCCTCAATGTCAGGGAAAATTGGATCAAAGGAAAGGGAATTTTTTACACACTCAAACAAAAATCTGACATAACGGTTAAATCGGTCAGCTTGTATTTCTGCAGGTGCATCTTTCTTTTCTGACTTCAGTTCAAGACTATGATTTAAATTGTTGTTCAGCTTTAAGTGACTTTTTTTTTCTAGTCACTTTGCAAAGGTAGAGAAATCAGTTTGTGGTCTTAAGAAAACCATCTCTAAAAATAATCGTACAGATGTGGCCAGCCCTACAGAATATCCTTCTTGAAGGCTAATAAGTCTTACTAGACAGCAATGCTTCCGCAAGTCCTACATCCTTCCCTACCTTTCACCATCTCCCGTCTGGGGTGGAACTTGCTTTTTTCTACTGCAGTATTTCCTTTCCAATTCTCCTTGGTTTTTTAGAAGTAAGGGTCTTTGTTTTCCTGCTTCTATTTTATTCTCTGCAGGTGAGGTAGCACTGACCACCTAAATCTTACCCAGGTGCACGCACTGTTTTTTCCTGTTGCCTTTTATCTAAAGCCATCAGCAGTACCATTTTGTATTCAGATGAGTGAAACATAAAATTTGTACTTCAAAGCAAATAATAAAATACTGGTGAAGTAAAAAAATTATCAGGATGCTGACAACTAATCTTAATAAGAATCTAAGCTTTAGGGAAAAAAAAAAATAGTTACATGTAACAAATGGCAGAGGATATTAAAAACCCAAGTCTTTGCAGGGTATTATGCTACATTACCCGCTTACAGATAACACTGTCATTGATTGACTTCAGTGGAATTAATCTACGTGCTCAAGTGAAGCATGCAGTCAGCTTCATAGGTCCAAATCTGTCAATAGAGATATTTGGTTTCCCCTTCCACTGGAGTGCAGAGCTTCTGCTGTGATATCTGGCAGTGGCTTAGCTGCGGACAGCAGCACTGTAAAATCACTTAAGAACCTTTTGAAATGTCCAGGAAAATTGTATGGATCAGACAACTAGAGTTAATCACTAGAACCATTAATCACATAGATTTATCATCTCTATTTTTAGGTATTCTCCTTTGCTAACTATTATGGGCCAAGTATCAAGAATTACAGCTTTATTACTTTTGACAAAAAAATGACAGAAATGTGGAAATTCAGTGCTCCTTACACCCTGTGTAGAACAATGATTCACTTTTGTTTCAGAGGCAAACGTGTCACATACTGAACTATGTCCTGGAAAAGTTATGCTGGGCAGTGAGAACTGACAGTCACAACCCTAAGAGTTTATCTGAGGAGATACAGGGCCACTCTCTCTGCAGACTAATAGATGTGGCCAACAGCCGTCAACCTGTTAGGAAACACAGGTGCCCAAAAAGCATTGAAAAGACCCATCAAGGTTAGCAGTGGGGTGGAATATGGAAAGGTTAGTTTAACTAATGGTGGTAATTTCTGTTAACCCACTACCATCGGACCAACCACTACCAAAGGGGCTTTGGCTTTTATATAAATCTCTTAAATCACTGTTCTACCCTAATTAGGATGATTTATTTAACTAATCCGAACAAAGACAATGATCAATGTACAGTATGTACTTTGTATCATGAGCACTAGTAAACACTCGCTGTCCCCTTGCCACATTTCTTTGGAAGTTTAGGTGGCAGAAAGAGTTTTTGGATAGCAACAAATTTGCATGATGGGAAATATAAGCAAATGACTGAGCTGTAAACCCTTTGTGCTATGAAAACATTATTTGAGCTCGGTGACTGTCAAGAGAGAGTTGTGTTTAGTCACTGAATTAAAAATAATACTGGGTGCTTTGAAACTGGTGTGGAAAGACAGGTTTGTGGGGATTGTTCTACTTTTTGAGCACTTCTGCGTATAATTAGGAAACAAACCTGCTCCACAAGCCTGTTGATAAAATACAGCAGATGGCAGTAATGTACAAAGGAAACAGGATCTTTTGCTTGTCTCAGGATTACTCTGAGCCCACAGACTTCACCCTTCCTCACACTGACTGGCCGGCCTAGAGGTGCTGAATGTCCCCACTTGACTGGGTTTCGACCCACTTTCGTCTATTTGTCAGCAAGTGTCTTAAATCAAGAATTAGACTGAAAATTCAAAGCTGAATGCCTTTACAAGTTCAAAAGAACCTCACTGAGATGCTGTCAACATAAATAAATAACCTGGAAAGATATAGCTGCTGATATTAAGATACACCTTATTTGGAATAAGAATGTCATCCTGACTTCATTTTAGCTGTATTTTTAAAGCGCCTGTGCCAGCAATTAAAAGGGTGAACCAGATAAATCCAATTTTGTGGCTTTTAAAAAGCAATATTTCATGGATTCATGCCTATTTGAAAAAAAAGTAGAGCAGTACAAATCTCCTGAATGCTATTGGTCACAGGATTTCCACATATTTCCTGCCAAAACTACAAAACCTTCCAGTTAAAATAGGGGACATATTATTGAGTATTAAGTATTATTGACAAGTTTTAAGAGATGATGATATAATTTTTAGCATTCCAAGAATATTTGACTGAAAATGAAGAGGAAAAACATTCCTCTGTTTGATGCTGCTTGGAAGACCTTTAGGAAGGAGGTCTCCCAGGTCCTTCCCGCTCCTGGCTTCCATGATGCTCCTGCTCATTCTCTTTCCTGCCAGATTAAGAACTCTGGGCTCCAGCTCACAGCCTGTGGAGTTCGTGCTGGAGCGGTGTAAGACCCAGCTTTACATTACAAACAGATCTGGAAGAATTAGATGAACGGTGCTGCATCTGATTTTCAGCCACTGCTGGAATACGTAACCCAAGACCAGTGATACTCTGCATTGGCCTGTCAGGCTGCGACCTGTGACAAGGGGTTTGCGGCCGCCCTAGTGATTTCGGGGGGTGCTGGGAGCCAGCATTGCCAGAAGTGATGAGCTGCAGGGTGGTTTGGACATGAGTTGTCAGAAATCATGAATTATAGGCTTATGTATGCTCAGATTTCAGCCACCTCCTATGACATCTTTTGTTCTTTGTGGTTTATTTGTTTAAAAAGTACACTGTAACATGATTTCCATTTGGAAAGAAGCAAGACTATTTTCTGTCAATATTGTGATGGATGTAAAGGAATATTTCTGACTGTAAAATAAATTAATTGAACTTATGTAACACCTTGTCTTCTTAGCTGTTTTCAGCATGAATATCTAAGCATTTATGTAAAATCATCCATGGGCTCCATGGTAGCTACAACTGCAGCTCTTTAGCCTTTAAAAGGAAGATGTTATTACACTATATGTGTCAAACAAACACAGAGAAGATATGAAGATTATTAGCATAACCTCAATTATCTTGGTTAGGTCCTTAACATAAAATTTAATCTTCCCATTTTCCCGAACCAACGAGGCATATACAGTATGATCTGTTGCTGCTGGCAGAAGGTTTAGGTACACCTGTGTTAAGAGAAAATGTTCTTCCTGTATTTTGTGGATTTTAGTTTCAAGCTATGCATGTCATTTTACTTTAGTGTCTTTTTATGGCCTATTTTTTATTTTTATGAGGAGTATTACATGATGCTTTCTCAAAACCCCAAACCAATTATCTTGAAAGAGGTATCTGAGTCAAATTCATAATCTGAGTACTCTCAGTTTTTTGAAAAAAATTCTAAATTTAGGTTATCCTTTGCACATGCTAAAGCAGAAATTATCTGACAGTGGTAAACTATTGCAGAGCCGGTTCTTCGGGTCATTCTCTGTGTAAGAAATAAGGCAGTGCTCAATTTCTGCTCTGCAGATGAACACAAATATATTGCAAAGAATAATTACAAGAAATAGTGACTCAAAGAGGGGAGGATATATTCTCTTAAAAATAGCAAAATACCAAATTTTCTAAAAAAAGAAACAATAAATGCCAAAAATGAAAAAATAAACATTAATTATGATCCTAGAGCTATATATTCTTATATATAGAAGTATCTATTCCTGCTCTGTAGGAAGCAGGAAAAGATAATAAACAGTTGGAAATGCATTGGATTACAAGAGTTTGTTTTATGGGCGCAAGAGGTATGCATTATACAGGAATTTTGTCTGTTGATTTTATAACTGGTTTAACTGTTTTACTTTAAAATATGGCATATACTACTCATACAGGCTTAAACAGAATATTAATTAGAAGGGACAGTTAAGCCTGAATTTACATCAAGATGTTGAGTAGCCTCTGGGAGCCATTTATAATTAGCATTTGAATGTATAAGTAGATATTAATTGAAAGCTACCCAAAGAACTGTAGAAAAAGCTATAGTTTTGAGTGTGAAGGGGGTTGGATTTTATATGATTGCATTTACTCATGTAACACATTTGGATAAACATGTTTTTTCTTGGCTCTCAGGTGCCTTGAACCCACCCCAAGCAGGTTTTCTCAATGACTGGGGTTTTTTCTCAGTCAAAAAAGATGGCTAAGATTTTCTTGACCTCAGGATGCTGGATGGCCTTTTCACAAATCCTCCACTGAGAGCAGCTGTGTATGAGCCGCGTGGTACTCGAGCAACACGTTTAAATAGTGTTCTGCTGACTGCACCCCAAGAAGACCACAGCGTGAATGCCCAAAAGGAGCCTTACGTTATCTCTGTCCCTGTTGTCACGTGGCATTGCTTACTGTGGCCTGACCGTGGCCTGGGAACTCGCTTTGCTTCACACACTGCCATTGGTAGGAAAAGAATTAGAATTTAAATTGTAATTTCATTAGAGATTCACAAGTCTCAGTAAAACCCAGCTGAGTCTCCATCAGCTGTGCAGTTCTGCAGTGCTTTCATGTAGTTAAGGGACTAGTTTTGTGAGCAGTACAAGCATGTAAAATCAGAGAGAGAAGAGATACATCAGGTACTAAAAGACCATCTTTTGCAATCTTGAAAACACTGACTTAAAATCTTTCATATGGTCTAAATACCAATATGTTATACATATAGTGTTCTAAAAATAATCTTTTCATTATGAATATAAACATTTTCACTGCAGCTTTTTGTGAAAGTATTATTTTTCCGAGTAAAAACCTGTTTCCAAATCAATGTTTTTACACAGTGGTTTTGCCTGCACTAACAAACCTCAAACTAGAAAATAACGCTGTTATTAATTTAATCCATTGTCATTATTACCGTTGCACATCTTGGAGTAATTTGTTGTATAAGTTAAAAATACTACTTAATCCAGAAGGATTAAAAGTCACTATTTGATTTTCCTGCCTAAAGAATTAAAACAAAGCTTACATCAAGCCAATGTGAATATTCGCATTTTGACATCTAATTAAAGTTTACTTTGATAAGAACATATTATTGAAAGTAAACAACAGTAAAAAGCAGGAAAAAAATTTAGTGCAGTGAGCTGTGTTTTACGAAAGCCTGCATCATCAGTGCTCTCTGATCACAAATAAAGATACAGAGGTGTAAAACTGTGAAGTGCTCCAAATGCTGCAATATGGCTGGGAAAGCGAAAACAAACCCAAAGCCTCCTGACTCGTGTCCATCTCGGCTGTTGTGTCACCAATGCAGTACAGCACCAGGAAAGGATATGTAGGCTTCGCAATTCCATGAGTGGATTCTAATAGGAAGTAAAAGTGAGAGTGCTGGTACTTATTTTCTTTATGGTTGGTAGGTGAGCTGGTAGTTTTCATAAACCTCACCAGCCCCTTGCAGGAGAGGTTTGATATACACAGACGTATTAACAACTAAAGAAAATGAGACCAAAAGCAAGAGGAAAAAGAGGGAAAATGATAACACCGCTATACCCCACAAAATAATCCCCCAAGGACTCTAACACTACTAAATTGCCATATTTAGGACAGAGGTCTTAAAGGTTATTTTCTAGCTCATGGGGTCCAACATTATGGTTATCACAAGCACTAGATCCTGTAATATACGCTATGCTATCTGGGTCCATAACTCTATTTACAACCTACGTTACATCTCAATGCCTTCCCTTCCCCGTCCTGTGCATCCCTCTCCTTTTCTCTGGTTTTCACTCATTTATACTCAAAATTTTATATTTCTTTCTTCTTTTCCATACTGTGTTCCCATCTAGGGAACAGAGAGGCAGAGAAATCCCTCCCTCCCCTGCTTTCTTCTCTCTTTGGTCCTCAGTCCTTATCAGCTTCACCAGGGCAGCCCTATTTCAGAGAAAGCCCTGCTGTAGGCAGAATATTTAACTCTTTAATGTATTCAAGGAATATCAGAGTTACTTAAAAATGCTGCAACAAAATGAAACACTGGAAACTCCCAGCTACCTGATTAATTCTTAAATGTCTACCTATATTAGGCAAAATTTATCTCAGGTGGCCCTGCTTTTACATCTTGGAGCTGAAATGATGTCTCTACTATCTGTGGGCTCTCCAGACTAGGGGTAATTTCACATTTACCTTAGAAAAGAGGTATTATGACTTATTAAATGAATGAATTTACTGCTAATGTAAGTAAGTAGAATTTTATTCCATCAATTAAAGATAGACTTTATATAAAATTTATTTGCATTCATATTAAATTAGAAACAGGGCTGCTAGTGTATTTATTATTATAAAAATAAAACATGTATGTGTATTTGTACCACTGTTTTGATAATTTTACATATAATTGACCTGTTTCCATCATCAGTTACACCAACAATACACTATCAGCATTCTTGCGTATGTACAGAAGCCCAAGTACATCTTTTAGCCTAGAAAAGTAGCTGTGTCTATCGTATTTTGGCTCTTTCCAGCTGATTTCCTTCCAAGTTGTGGATGATTTTATGTCTTAGTAAATGCCTATGGATAAAGAAAATTTTCAATAACTTACTTGGAGACAAAGAATCCTCCAGCAGGGAAGTTTGTTGTCAATCTACCTCCAGGCTAAAAGTCCTAACATGAATGTCAAAACTCCAGAAGGCATGGACACATATAAACATGCTTTCTTCTGTCTTCACCTATGATAATACATTTCCCAGATGTAAACTTTCCTCTATGCATTTCCCTTTCCATGAAATTTTTTCTTGGGATCTATTACACAACAAATTTGCCAAAGTTTGGGGCCTTTCAGTAGGTAGAGATTGACAAAACACACTCATAAAGTCTAGTGATAAATGTCCTTTTCTACCTATAAAACTGTGAAGGAAAAGAACACTAGAAATAAACTTTGCCTTATAATTTTCCATCTTGTATTGAAAAATCTTGCTACTTCCAACTGAAATACCTGAAAAAGGTTTAAGATTACATTTTGGTAGAACAATCTTATGTACGTGCATATGTTCTGCATCCGTTTTAAAGGTGTAACTTCAACAATTGAGCTATTTCACACAGGTGTAACCCACAGGAGAACTGAATGCTATAGCAAACGTGGCACCTGTTCAGCAAAGCACTTAAGCCTACACTGAACAGACTTTGCTAGGTAAGGACCTGTAATTTTAAGACATCATAAATTATGCTTTTACACACTTTCATTAATAGATACTGGTATACAAAAACTCAACTTCTGCTAAAAACCAACCTCTCTTTAACATGAAGATCCAAGTTTTGATATTGTTCCCTGATCCCCTACAAATGCACATCTTTCCTCTCGTCTCCTGTTCAATTTGGAACCAGCAGAGATTTAGAGCAGGTCTCAGCATCTGGAGCCCAAAGTCTGGGCATATGAGTAAGCTACGGTGGCTCTGTCAATCAAGGAGGTAAAGACAAACATATTTGATTCTATTTGAAATAGTAAATACTTCTTTCATCTTTTGACAAAATCTGACAGTATATAATTGTTTTTAATCAGCTGCACAGCAAATGTTGCTGTAATTTTTCTTTACAGCATACACGCTTCCTAAAATATCAGAAAGGTTGACCAGTTGTACTGCAAGCATCTTGAACCCCTTTCTGGTTTATTATACATTTCATTGCATATTTTGAATATGTATACAATACGTGGTAATGAGATAATAGGTGTTGGTTCCTTGTCGGCTGTTTCAGACCATAATATAATCACATAACTGTAGTCTTGAAGCATCTCACTTAATTGTTAGGCCTGAACTGCAGTTCTCAAGAGCCAATCGTAAGGATGCTCAGGCATGACAGAAAGGATAATGTCTGGATTCATCTATGCATGGGGGAAAAGCTTAAGTAAAACACAATGGAAAACAAAATCAGGGAGAAGTAGCTGAAACCCACTGATTAGAAAGGGTAATATTTCAATAAAATAAGAACTCAGTGAAAGCATCAGTAATTCTAAAACTGTATCATCCTTATGAAATTGTAGAATGAAGTACTCCGTGAGAACATAATGTAATCTGACAAAATCACAGCTTTCAAAAGTTTAGACCAGACTGGTATTTGTCACTTTTACTTCTTCTTAATGATAGATGTTGCTTCTCTCTGTTCTTCCCCTGGTATCAAACAGTCTGTGTGGGATTTGCAGAGGTACGATAAGCCTGCCAGGGAACAGGTCTAACAGTCCAAAACCACCTGAAATTATTACTATATAAAGTGAAATTGTGAAATGGTGAATTACTAAAAATAATTTTCTTCTTAACTCAGAAGACATTATTGTGTGCCATCCAAAACTCTTAAATGAATTTATTTTCATTTAAACAGGTGTAGGTATTAGAACACAACACTTAGCCTGGAGCACTCGAGTGAAATAAAGATACACAATATTCTTACAGTATAAAAATTCCTATGAAGTATCAAGGAAGACAGATGATTTACAATGGATATATTATGTTTGTTAGTTTCCAAATTTTGACATTTCAGCATGCTGATCTCCTTTAAAAAACAAGGCATTTGGAAACAATCCAGAAAATTACTACTATTGTTCTATTTACACAACACCAAGGTCTTACTGAAGAAAAGCAGATACCAATGGAGTGTTAAATTTTGAAAGGTGTTGAACTAAACTGCTACAACTATTATGGCTTTCCAGTAATAAGGCAGGTGCTCAGTCCTTTCCAGAGTTTGTCTTGGTATCTTTGGCTTACACATGTACTGCTTTCTCTTTAAAAAAAAAAACCCAAAGGTCCTGTAATTAGAAATAAGCTGCACCTTTCATTTCTTGATGAAAATTATTTCCATTAATGGTAAAATACAAAGTATCCATGCTTACGGATACTGTTATTGACATTAAGGAAAGAAAAAAATGCATGATTTTTGGTTCTTTGCAGTGTTAACATTTTGGCCTAATCCATTTTAGATCTCTGGCAATAATTATTTCCTACATTAGAACACTGGCATCTTCTGAGGTATGATCACATCTCCCTGTCACATGCAACGCTAAATGAGTTTAAAGTCAGCCTGTGATTCCATGGTACCATGAACTTCCATGTAAGAGTTACAGCAGAGATGGATAAAAACCACAATGGCCATGTAATTTGAAGCACTGACTCAATATAAACTCTCTCAGATGTTTCGCGTGGGTTTACAACCTCAGATGAAGAATTTTGCAGTGGCAGGCTTTAGTGCCAGAGCAGGTGCTCTCTCTCTCTCTCTCTGAGCTACTCTGATCTGGAGATGCCTTACGGAGCCTGCGTTTTACCGTGGCTGATGCAAAGACTGCATGGAAAACACACCATCCAGACAAATACATCCT
This sequence comes from Neomorphus geoffroyi, assembly GCA_033558235.1. Taxonomy (NCBI): domain Eukaryota; kingdom Metazoa; phylum Chordata; class Aves; order Cuculiformes; family Neomorphidae; genus Neomorphus; species Neomorphus geoffroyi. Next base: position 31,997,140 of record JAUMJM010000004.1, read on the forward strand.
CTAAGTAAGGCAACAGCAACACAAACACTGGCCCCTTCATCTGGATTGAACACGTGCTCGTGTGACCTTACAGTCAATGTGACAGCGACAGCTGAGGAACCACTGCTTAACAAAAAACATACTCAGTTCAACAGCTGCATTTCTGAAGATAAGATTGCAATCTTTAGTGTTTGCGAGTCTTTGTGCTGTCTCTATTGAAAGACTGCAGCACTATGAAAAAAGTTACTTACTTTACATGTAGAGGGGCAAAAATAAGGCAAAACCCCCACAACTTTCTTCAGTGAAATTTTGCAGAAACAATATTTATCTGTCCTCCCTGGCTTTCACTCATTATGACAAACAGACTTTTAATGTAAAAGAGAAATGGAAGAAAACTCCTGTAAACCTGCAGACTTTTTTCTGTAGGCCTGCAATATCTTTATATTGTCCATCTAATGTGGCAGGTACTCCTAAAGAAGCCACAGAAGGGCTAACTCTCCACTTTCACACTAGTATTTGGTATGGTATATATATTAATCATTTTGCATGGCCCTAGGACCATTCTTCAAACCAGTGCCAAAGCAGTCTCTACTGATGGCAAGATCATTGTCAATATTTCAGCTATTCGATAATTGGGACTAAATCCTCTTCCGATCTCCTCCTCTCTTACTCTATGGATAGCACATGCATAGGCTTTGTTTTTCTTCTCTTCAAGTAAGTATGAATTCTAGATGTTCTTTCTCAGTGAAGACAATATTAAAAAAGGGACAGATTTCTGAAATGAAAATTTTATGGTAGTAGACAAACTAGTGTATTCCATAATCTACATGCATTATGAAAAAGAATTTACTCCTTTCCACACACATCATGTTTTGAAACATATAGTTGAATAAAACTTTAGGAATTATAGCATGATGCATAAACAGGAAATAAAGTGCAGTCGTATCAATTCTTACATTGCTCATCCCATGGGATATGGTCAGGGTTCATAAACATTTTTATTGCCTTTGGTTATGGACAATGAATTATGAATGGCCAAACAGCAGCTACTTAAGCTCTCCACTTACTTCTACAAGCTGTGCTTTTTCTTTTTTCAGCACCCACTGGAGACTTACCTAAGAAGTTTTGGACTAGCTGTTAATTTGAAACATTCATATTTTCAAGGCAAGCTTATTGCAAGTTAGATTGTAAACCCAGCTCTAACACATAAGACTTTTTCTACTAAACAGATCAAAATTATGTATTTCTTGGCAGACCTGACTTCAAATAGAAGACATGACTGTAACTAGGTTTTGGGGGCAGCAGCACAGTGTTTATCCTTCTAATATAAATTAGGGATTTTCTGCACATGCTATTTCTCTTGGTTCTTTCAGTAAAATCTAATATCCAGTATTAAACACATAATAATAATAAATAGTGCAAGTTAGATATTTCCTCCCTTAAAAAATTAAACAAAACTAGGGAACATCTTTTTATGACTATACAACAGACAAAACCAGTTCCAGTCAAATTCTTCATATATTCAGCAGTGTACAATATTAGTGATCAATCGTATTATAAAAATGCTTCAGAAAGATTGTTAATCACTTAACTAAGGTCCCAAATTTTACTTATGTATTGCTGTGTCTGAAAAAATGTTCAGATAATATAATTAATTGCCAAATGTCACACATTATTTAAGAGAGAGCATGCTAATTAATAGAGATCTTTCAGCAGTCCTTAGAAAGTTATACCTTTTGAAGCTCCTTCAGCAGAAAGATGCTGGGAATTCTCTCTAGGTTAGTAACTTTCTGGATGTTGTTCACTTTGGGCTAACGAATAGAAGGTAATTTTAAAATAAAATCCTACAGGATAGAATTGTTCTCTAATTCACTAATGCAGGATGTTGGCAACGACAGAAGGCAAATATTAAGCTTCTACAGCAACATTACTTTGGTCACAATGTACATCTGGTTTATTTTACAGTACACATTAACCAGCAAAAGTACAGCAATCAATGTATTCAGTTAATTTTATTACTGAGTTTTACCTCACTATTATGCAAGGGTCTAATTATATTTTTCCAAACAAGTGTAGGTAGTTTAGTTGGTTTGTTCCAGATGTTAGTGCCTTATTCTCAAACTTTGTGAGGCTTCTGTAGTTTGACAGATGGGTCATAAACCGAAATAAATATAACAAGGAAAGCAGGATGAGAAAGACTCTCTGTATTCAGTGTGGCAGAACTGACATAAAAAGGTTAATTTTGCATTTCCTGACTTTTTACATTTTAACAAGGTAACTGTATGCATGCACGAATGCAGCGCTTCATTTATTTATTTTTGCATTTAATTTCCTAAGTTTGGTGGTTTTTAAAAAAAGGAGGAGAGCAAATGAAAACATGAAGCCTCCTGTTTAGGCAGCCTAATGATGTTGTTTTGATGCTTTTGATGTGGTATTCTCTGTATGCTGGATAAAGCACACAGGGATAAGTGTTTCTCAGCTGTGTGGTTTAGAAGAGCCCTCTGAACCACTACTGTGCATCGAATACAGCTTGAATCTCAGGATTAACCAAGTTTCTTTTCAACTGCCTTCTTACAGTTTCTCAGGAAACACTGTATATACTATAAATAATTTAGCTACAGCTCTGAGAATGTGTAAAATTTACTCAAAGTATGAGTCTGAAGCTGTTCATGCTGAACATTCCTGCAGCACTGTACAAACTGTTTTTAAAGATGCAGCTTCTGTAGGAGTTTTCTGTTCCCTTGTGTCTATACACAGAGAATGGCAGCAAAAGCTGGTGAAATAAGTTTGGATATTCATAATGTGTATCAATAAGCAGCTGTCAAATGGCAGCAGTTCTTTATTATTGATCCTCTCTATCTTCACACTAATGTGAACTTCTCAAACTGAGAAAGACACTTTGTGAAAGAGGCACCATAAAAGAGCACGTGATATGCAAAGCATATGCACGTGACTTGCACACTCTGAGGAACCACGAGAAGAATTCTGAATCGGTTAGAGGAAGTATAGGCTAAGAAGCTGGAAAAGTACAGCACTTCCAGCTGCACTTTTGTGCACAGGATAATGACCCTGTGCACAAAAGTATTCATGAGGGTTTGCTTCTGTGCAGGCATTGCTATAAGGCCAAAGATCAAATATAAAATGAATCATTCAGATTTTGATTTGGTTTTGTCTATGAGTCTAGTTTAAGAAACAGAGTGCAGTCAGAGAGCTGCATGCAGAGGATGCTCTTCAGTTAAGCTCCATGATCCATGGCAGCTGTCAAGCCACAGCCAGGCTGTGACCTTTTGAAGATCTGCAAGAATTACATGCAGACAAGAATTTGCTAGCTGTATGCTGTAGGTAACGTGGCACACTGCCCTTTCTTATCTGAAAAGTTGATCCAGCTGTGGGCAAGGTTTCTCTCTCCGTGTATTTGGCCACCCAAAACAAATATGACATGATTTAACTCCTACATCTCTTCCAATTCCGTATTTCAAAATTGCATTCAAATCTTCCAATACAGAAGGTACTTTGAAAATATTTTAAAAATTTCACAAATATGAATGTCGGTGACAACTTACTATGGAAAGTTTCCTGATATCCTGAGATGATAAAGCCTCCTTTTCTCTAGGCATTAAAAGCACTTTATAAACATTCATTAATCTGATTCTCATTTTGAAAGTGTGAGAATTAGGCATATCGAAGTACAGTTGCAAAAACCTGCAAAGCAAATCAAAGGAAATCACCTCTGTTTCCTCTTCCTGGACCATCTACACCCACACCTCAAATTTCCAGCAATTAATTTTAAAGTAAAGAATTAGACTGAAATAACTCCCAAACCTTCTTCTTTGAAACACAGTATGTCTCATACAAACATTGTGCAGCCTTCTGTATTCGGTAGCACTGTTTGGAATTGGTAGTTGAAGACTCAGTGTCTCAAAAGAACATCAGCCAGTTTTCAGCTCTTCATAGAAAGGCTGCTAACAGTAGACTTAGATAGGAACACGTGTTTTAAGAGATTGATTAGATCTTTTTCGTCTAGCAACTGCTTTAAAACATAGACTGATAATTCTCAGTTCTCTATTAAAAATATTTCCATTTAAAATGTTTTCAATAAATTTTGCCTTTACTTAACCCACAAAAATCCCCCAAATGTTACTCCATGTAAAGCTAGTCACATGCTTTAAGGCATCCAAACCAAGACCATATACACTCAGAAAGATGACAGCATATAGAACATCAGCATTTTGCTAAATCATATTTTGTTTGCCAAATCACGTCCTTGTTTGGAGCACTGTCATCCCAGACCTGGGGGATATAAAAAGCAAAGTATTCCTGCTTTTCAAAGAATGGCAAAATGTAGTCAGATCATAAGATATATAAAAAAAATACTGCCAGCTGCTCAATTTACTGAAACATTCTGAGAGAGTGCAATGCAGATGAGAGGGCAGATTTTGGCTTGGATTCAGGAAATATCTTCTACTGGAACAACCAGCCGACATGCAAGAAAAAGCCTGAAAAACTGTAGGATTAATTAGGTAATTTAAATATGTTTATCATAACCTCAACTTTCAAATTCTGAATAATTTACAATACGTAAAGGCATTGCCCAGATCAGGTCAAGACATTAGAGTTATTGAAATGCTGATAGCTACTAATGTTTGATATATTTTCTTCAACCTTTCCTACTACTGAAAGTTTGGAAGTCACCTTTTTTTTTAATGTGTTTGTTTGTTTGGGTTTTTTTGAGAAAAAGTGTAGGGTAACTAAGGCCAGTGAGTCTTCAGAAAATAACCAAACAAATCCATAGGAGGAAGTTTTCCAAGATTCTAGACTATTTCTTTATATCCACACATCACACCTATCATTTGATTGGATTTTAGCAGCACAGTGTTGACTCCTATTCTCTCAATTGCACGCAGCTATGAAAAGAGAAGTGACACTAGAATAAGATATATATATGACATAATAGAATAAGGTTTTATTCTGCTTGTGTTTGTGCTGTTTGAAGGAATATGCTTTTAGGGTGCCAAAATTATTGCTAGCCTTGTTAACTCCTTTGGAAGCAAAACGGCTGACATAAGGACAGCCAAATCTGTTCCTTTGTGGAAGTTTAATAAGACAGAAAATAATTTCATTGTCAGATAATGCTTCAGTTTATATCACACAATTAGATTTGTGAAACTACAAACAGATTTGGTAACGTCACTTACAACAATAATTCTGGAAGCGGTAATAGTGTACCTTTCAGCTCCCTGATTTCAGTGGGCTGAAAGCAACCTGCTGCGGAATAGCTGATTTCCCAATCCAGAGTTACACATGTGCAACCAAAACTAGACTTTGGCAGGTTATCATTCAGAGTTTTTAACTTGTCTCCAAACTAGATGACAAGTTTAGCTCTCATCTACATGTATTACTATTCCAAACACTTGGCTCATTTGTCTAATCAAATGATGGAAAGACCACAGAAATGTATGGCAGCAACCCTGTCCCCACTCATTCACAGAAACGTAATCACCCTGCCATTCACTCATGCATAGAAATGGTCACAAAAGCAAACAATGCCATGCTCACTCATACACTTAATTAGCCAGTCACTGTTTCACTTACTTGGTTGACTCAGTCCTTCATACCTACAGACTCTCATCTTACTTTCCCAGTAAGTAATGTCAATTAAAATTCACTTAAGACCCACATAGATTAAGAAATCAGAATTATACTCTCACTAGCAGATACTGAACTTCATGAAACAATCCTTCAGTGTGACTTGGGAGCATTTTAAGGTCTTAAGTGGAAATTTAGTGCTGCAGGAGCCTTTCCTAGCCTTCTCTTTTTCTCCTTTTTACCTCACTTGCTTTGAAATCTAAAGATGGAATTTTGCCCTTGGTGTTATTTATTTAAGTAAGCACTACTGAGAGCAAAATGTGGCCTTTTGCACATAAATTATAGACAATATTTGAACACTTATGTTGTTGTCAGCAATCTATACTTCGTTAAGTGTTTCTCAGCGTTACTCAGTGCAGACACTCTTTTATTTCAAAATTTTCTTGGCTAAAGTCCAGTTCCCTTAATTTCTCTTCATTTTATGTCTCACGTCCAGCATGATGGCTTCAGAGAGGAAAGTGATATGTAACATTCTAAAACTCTTAAACCAATGACCTTTATTTATTCAATAATATAAGTTTGATACAAATTTAAATTGGTGATTCTTTCCATTATGTATCTGACAGGCATATTTAGCTGGCGCCTAAAACATAATGTTGTCTGCTCATCTCATGAACAAGTCTTGCATCACTGTGTGACAGACCTTAATGTAGGGGTCTGTCTGTATTTGTACATGCACATAGATCACTGCAATGGTGATATTCTCTGTCAGAAAGAAAAAAATCCTCTTATCCTCTGGTTTTACAAATAGAATATTATTTTGACAGTACTAGCTTTCTCTGACCAGCAGTAGAGTGGTTTTTGGTTTTACCATTTTGATCTTTGGAAATACGTATACAGTAAAGAACCGTGTGTTTGGTAAAAAGACTGCCAAATAACTAGAAATAATTACAGCTAAGAAGTAAAGTCACTGCCATAATGTCACAGTAGTGAATGGGGATGTGTAATTATTTTTTTTTAAATTTGCATTCATTTGTGAATGTTTTCATAGAGGCTAAGACTGGAAAACTAAAAGCCCGGGGTACTGGAAGGCTTTGCCTTCTGTTGATCGGGAATAGCATCTCAACTCACTGACTTCTCCACAAACATGCAAATAAGGAAGAGGAAGGGGGAAGCAACATGGTATGGTCCTGAATTTAACAGAAGCTTTTTGCAATCCATGTCCAAGGGATGAAATTTGGAATACACTATCATTTGAAAAAGCTCCTGATAAACAAGAAAGACTGACACAACCCAGAAGCATACACAAATATTATAAATATTTTGTACTTTGTGAACAATATCTTACTTTTATTACTGGCATTAGATGGAGTTTATTGAATGCATGGGTGAATATCATTATCTTTCTACTTTCACTGTAAAGCCTTTACCGTACACATTCTTAAACTAACTTTTTCAACAATATAAATTACTAGTCCCGGCAAGATTTAACAGATTATCAAATTCACTTTCAAAATGTAAGTATTCCCAGTCTTCTCCAAGAAAAGTGAAAAGACTGGGAATTTTTTTTCAATGTAATCATGTTTACCTTTATGAATTTGCTAACTTTGAGTATGTCAGATCATGTGCACACATAACATAGTACGCGTTATTATCTTGTCAAAAAAAGGTAGGTAGTTAGGGCCAGTGTGACTACAGATACCTCCTAATATTTCAGATGTTAGGATTAGGTAATTCTAGGTCAGGATAGGACTGTACAAAGGAAGAGCTGAAAATGCGCATACCGTGAATATAGACAGAATGAGGAGAGGTAAATGATACTAAGAATGGAAGCCTATGCATGGCAAATTCACACACAGATGGAAGGGTGGTTACATTCGGAGGTAATACTTTTGAGAGGTGAAATGATGGACAGAGGGAAAGAGATTTTACAACTGCATTTACTTTTGCAAACAGTCTGACTTATCACTACATGTATATTTGCGTTTTACTGTCTGAGCAAGTACCTTCTGCAGCTGAACAAGATTTGGTTCTACTCAGTGAACTAAATGCAGGTCAGGTAAATAACAGAAAAGAAAAGGTAAAACAAGCAGACAAGGATGGGAAAGTATTCTTCTTGCAACTTAAGAAGGTTCTGTGACCACAAAATAAACAAAAGGAGATTCTTTAAATTGAAATCATTACCTATAGATAGTTTTTAAAATCAAATTAATTTCTAATTGAAGCCAGGGGCAGTCAGTCCCTTTCACAAATTTATACGGATGCTTACACACAGTGAGATTTATCTTTGCATGTAAAAATGTTGATAAAAAAATCACTTAAACTGCTTCTGAGTTTTTCTTTCAACAACAATTTCTTCTTAGCCAAAACCCCACTATTCTGTCTTTGATCTGGAGCCACAGTCTCAGTTAATTTTTTGAGTCACTCTCACTTCCACCTTTATCTGTTTTCTATCCCCTTCCCTCAATAAAATCTCTTTGAACACAATATGACAGAGCTGCGGTGGCCCAGCATGATGAAAACATTTATACTTAGTGTAAAATACATTGCATACCTTTATCGCGATACATGAAGCAAACACTCTGTGAAAGGCCAGGTATCTTTGTTTCTTGCAGATATAGGGGATCTGATGCTTTTGCAGAGCTAAGAACCACCTGCATGTGTTACCGTTCACAGCATCTGAGGCAGACAGCCCCTAAATGGCACAGAAATCCCTGCATTCTCCTGACAAACATTAATCATGTTTAGCAGTGTACTTACTCTTATATGTGTTTTCATGCATGCAGTCTATTTAATTTTTATGGTGCTCTGGTGTTCAATAATACATCTACACTTGCTGCTTTACAGCTTTTGAAACCTGACTGCATTCACCTCCCAACCTTATGTGAAGTTCCAGGTACTGGGTCTTGTAATAAATGATGACCACGTGTCTGGTTACAAGACAGGGAAAAAGTCTACAGCAGGAAGAAGTTCTGCTGGCAGGGGCCCTTTGAGCACGGTGCTCCTTTCGGAGCATGCCTTCAGCTGCGGGACTGCGCTGCTGTCCCGCCAGACCCCAGGCCCTGTGCCTTCAAGCCCCAGACCAGCCAAGGCCACGGCACTGCACTGCAAGTGCAAGAGAAGCAGGGCAGGGCAGAGCAAAAGCTGCGAGTGCAATACATGAGACCTAGCAGGTCTGCAAAACACGCTGTGTATGTTGGGTCTTGCAGTGACTTGGCTCCTTGTTCTCTCAATCCACTGTGTCCAAAGTTAGGTTGGCTGATTATCTGACTACTAAATTCAATTCTTCAGAGAAGCAGATGGCAAATGGGAAAAAAAGAGGTCAGAAAGGGGGTGTGAAACAGGACATAAGGTTGCATTTCTTTCAGGGAATTTCACCACTAAGTACCACTAAGATATTAACGCAAATACGTTTGAAACCACAATTGATCTCAAAAACCAGGCAAATCACAAAACACAGTCATTAACTGTTTTAAAAAAGTTAACAGAAAAGGACTGCTTTTTTATAATAATGTAACAAGAGGCCAACTCTTAAAAAGGGTATGTGCTGACTTCTGTGTAATCATTGCAGTGTGTTAGTTACAGTTTAATGCTATTACAGATTTACTGGTATAGGCTGTACATACATTTCCATGTATCAACATTTTGTAAAATCTTACCAAATTCACATGGACTAAAATGCAGAATTTAAGCCACACAACAAGCTAAGGTATCAGGAAAAGTACACATGGGTATTTGGAATTGAATGAGCAGTATATGGAAAAACCAGCAGTATATGCCAAAACCAGACCCAGAATGTTTTTTTTTTTTTCTAAAAAAATGATTCTTAAACAAACAAACAAAACAAAGACCACGCTCCTGAACAGCCTGCTGGAGGAAATATTATTTGCAGTGCTACAGGTTCTGCTTGTAGGGGTCGGTATTTCTGTATTCAAATGGCATTTTTTCAAAGGGTGAAAAGAGGCACATAAGTACAACCCAATGCAAGTAATCATAGTTAGAAATATTCCGTGATGCTGTTAAACAATTATTTTTACACCTACTTGATGTCAGTGATCTAGCACTGACAAATCCTTATTCTACTATTTTAGTTATATACACAACATGAACATATGTGTTTCATTCACATGTTGGGAACATGGAAAAAGCTCTTCTACGATGTTTTAGTTATAAAAAAAAATGCAAAAGCTTTCAAGAATTCCAGAAGGGTCTAAATGAAATCTGATACTTTCTTCTTGAGTTTGATTTTATTTTCATTGCCATGTACTACATAAACCTTTCTTCAATGTTAGCTACTTTTCTCAGAAGCACTATTACAGGCTGCCATCAGTATTTACTCCTTTCAGAATGACTCCTCAAGCCACCAGATTTTGCAATTCTCTCAAAAATTTTTATACTATTTTTGTCTAGTCTGAATGCCTATGCATGAAGAGATCCCAGTTCAAATAGGTGTTCTTTAGACATGAAAACACAGCAGAAACAGAAAAACATTTGAGTGGTTTACTCAGTGAAAACAGAAAATCTGTATGGAGCTTGTTGCAACATTAAACCACCATGTGCAGAAAAAACCCAGCTGCTAAAATTCTCCTGGTTGTTTGAGACAGTCTGAACGACTAATCAGAAAATCGGCACCTAATGGAGTTCCTTGCTGAGGAGTTCATTGCTTTAAAGAGCCAGGAATGGAGCTTTGGTGGAAAGGTTGTTTTGAAACAGTGCAAAGGTGAAAGCGTAACTCCATTCAAAACGTGTTTAATTTTCTAGTAAGCACTAGTTTCAGGTATAGCAGATGAATAATCTTCTGTGCAACAGAGAAAAACAAAGCAATCTGTGCTTTGGTCTTGTTCACAGGGTAGGTTCTACAACGCAGACTTTTCCACCTTGTGGCCAATTGTACCTCTTATATTCAGTTACCCTATGCTTATTTAGCAATGATTATTTGTACTTGCTGACTAAAACCAGATCCCATGAAGTGCAACTCTAAATTACAGAATCCGAGGGACTGAGTAGCCATTTTGGTGTGGCAGCCATCTTGGGGCAGAATAGATGCAAAGAGCTGAGTTTCCAGAAATTACTAATATTTTGCAAATGGGATAATTTTAAGATAACCTTTCCAATTGTCAGCCACTCCACTAGAATTAGAAGAAGGGTATGGCAATCTAGCACAGTACGACATGTAACTGTAATAGGAAATAACTCCTGCTGCCCATATTTTGCTCTTATCTCACAAACCCCCAGAGATTTAAAAATAAGCTAATATTAGAAGCCCCTTTCCAAGGCCATGAGGTAAATCAAGAAAACACTGTACAGGAATGCCTGCTGTTAAGATGTCATTGAAAGTTTAAGAAGTGGTGAAGTTTGGCAATTTTAAGTACTTACATATAGAAAGATGATAAAAGCACACAAGCACATCACCTTTAAGTAGAACACTGAGTCTCATTTGACACATAAACCAATTGCATGATTTGGGAATGAGGTTGCGTTTGCGATTTATTTCCCTCACAAGAGACTTCCATCACTCAGGACCTCATTACAGTGGCTGCTGATCATTTTTGGAGCTTTGATCCTGAAGATATACCAAGGTATATACAAGGTATATACAAGGGAGAGGGAAGTAGATACTTGGTAAGGAAGGATGACCGGAATAAATTGTGGAAGGAAGGATGCAGCTCGTACTCCAGTGCACCTTGGAAACCGTGTTCAATGTGGGACATGCAGGAAAGACCTATGGTCACAACTAAGGCCAAAGTACCCAATAGGAAACTTATCTTCATGTTTTATTTTTCACTGTTGAACACAAAGAAAGGCTAGAGTGACCGAAGAGTGGGATGACAGCAGACTAAAAAGAGCATCAGTCATCAAGGTTCAAACCTCGGCAACAGGACTGATGAGTGTGGCTCACAGATTAGAAACAAGGGAAAACGATAGCAACCTTAGAGCCTGCAGACAGCACACAACAAGCAACACGACCCAAGCCTGGTGTGGCACGGGCACCGCTCTGCTGCTGTGATTTATCACCACCCCCACGACAGGGCAGGGTTTTGACAGCCAAGAAACCACTCGAGGCGGAGAAAACCAAGACGAACGGCACGATGCGCGGGAAAAGACAGGGCAGATGCCGGTAAAGTTTGGGTAAGTAAAGGTCAAAGGGCACGACACGAAGGCGAAGAACGCAACTCTGGAAAGTGACTCAGCTGCGCGACATCCGCCCGGGCCACGCAGGCTGGGGGTGTGGGGCGTGCGGGCTGGCGGCCCGGGACTGGGGGTGTCGGCGCGGGGTGGGGACGGGGGTACGGGCTTAGAGGGGCTGTGGGGCGCGGGCTCTTTCGATGCGGCGCCCGCTTGGGCAGCCACAGGCGAGGGGCGGTGGCGGCTGGGGTTGCGGGAGGTGGGGAGGGAGAGGGGGGAGCCTCTCGCACGGGGCCGCCCCCCCTCCCGCGCGCGCGCGCGGCGGCGGGACCGTTAAAAAGCCGTTACGGGCTCCCGCTTTCGAAGTGATTCAAACTGGGCAGCGCCGAGTGGCGCGGCCCCTCCCCAAAAGGCGCCGCTCTCCCTTTTCCCGGTACCCGCCAAATCCTCTCGCCTCCCCCGTTCCACGTGAGGCGGCGGAGAGTGTCCGGCCTCTCTGGCCCCGGTGAAGGCAGGGGGGTGGGGGTACGCGCAGGGAAGAGGGGGAAGAACGGGGAGGTAGTGGAAAGAGCAGACCCCCACTTCCCCGCTGGCAGCGCGAGAACAAAGAGCTCTCCCGCCCCTCCCTCCTTCTCCCCCTCCCCCCCCGCACGTGGGGCGCGAGCTGCCGCCCTTCGCCCCGCCCCTCGGCGCCCCTGATTGGCCCGCGGACCCCGGCCCGTGTCCGTCCAATGGAGGCGGCGCGCGGCGCCCGCCAATGAGCGCGATGCCGATTGGGCCGCCGGGTTTGGCGCTCGGTCCGGGAGGGTGAATCCGGCAGCCGGAGGCTGAGGGGAGGGAGAAGCGAGCGGCGCGGAGCTGGAGCGGGCGGCAGCGGCGCCAGGCCGGGGCGGGGGGGCGGGTGAGTGAGCGAGTGAGCGGCACCACGCGGGCCCGAGCGCCGGGAGCGGGTATTTATAACCGGCTCGCTTTGTAATGGAGGAGAAGGGGAGGGGGCGGGAGGAAAAGAGGGAGGGGGGGGGGCGCCGGCTCCCGGGGGAGCAGCCGCCTCCCGTCCCCCCTTCCCGCTGGCGCGGCCGGCGGCGAGGCAGGCGCGCTCCCGGCCGGTGACAGCTGGAGAGGGAGAGACATGGAGTCTGAAGTGCCCTTTGTCTAAGTTGGTTCCGTACAGCCCCGCCGGCGCTGCCCGTGCCGACCCCCGCGTGGCCCGGCGCTGGGGGCGGGCTCGGCGTGCCCCGCTCCGCGGGCCGAGGGGCGCCGGGAGAGGGAGGATGGGGACGACCCGGCTGTTTCCTTCCCCTCCTCCCCGTGGCTGCGGCGGCGGCTCCAGGCGCGGTTTGACTGAGGAGGCAGAGGGGAGGGAGTTCCGTGAGTGCCTGTCGCACGCCGGGGTAGCTCTGGCTGTGCCCGGCAGAGAAGCCCGCCTACCCCCGGCGGGGAGAGCTGCACCAAGCTCTCCCCTCGCCGAGACGGGCTGCCGGGGGCTCGGGCAGGTCCCCCCTGGTGCCCTCAGCCTCCCGGAAGCCGGAGCCAGGCGGGGAGGCTGTGCGCGCCCCGGGCCGCCCGCCCGCCCGCTGTCCGAGACACCCGCCTGCAGCGGGATTCGCCGCCCTCCGGGCTCCCTTGCCTGGCACTGGGGGGGTGGTCCCGCTCCAGGGAGGGAGCTGGAGAGGGCAAGGGGGTAAATCAGACCGGCGGGGGATCCGGCGGGCTTCCTAATCGTGAAGGGCACCGCGCGTTCCTGGTCCTCCCGAGCGCCGTTCAGAAAGTTCATAGGGAGCTGGAAATTCTGGGTTTGGGGTCTGATTATCGCCGAGGGCGGGCGTACAGAGCGCTCTCTAGAACGAGGATATCTGGGGAGGTGTGAAGGAGGGTACTGGGCAGAGCTGTTCCCGAGTGATGGATGTAGGATTGGATAATGATGAAGAAATTGGTGTGTTGTGGCATACCGCATACGTATTTATATTAATAGGTGCCCGTGGTGATTCAGAAATTGTTATTGGCACACAAAAGAACAACAGTCTGTGTATAGGCGCAGCACGAATGGGATAATAAACTTGTACAGTGCTCGAAATACTTATTTTTAACTTAGAAAGCACTACCCTTCTGGGAGCTAGAGAAAAGTTGTTTGTTTGTTTTTTTTTTTTTTAACCTATGGAGATGGAAGTTCAGATTCTTGTTTTTTCTGTAGCAGTTTGAATAGGTTTGTTTAATTGTTTCAGAATAGGTTTGTCTTTGTTTAAGTCCAGCAAATGTAGTTTCAGCTATTACAAGTTTGTTTCTTGATAATGCAGATTTCAGTGAAGAATTTTACCAGCAGTTTTAGTGTCATCTTCACTTCTAAATTGGGATTTCCTCATAGATTGGTTCATCTTTTTTAGAGGTTTGGCACATTCATATTCTTTGTGATTTATAAAAATTAAAAAGTCATTCTTTGTTTGTCCCCAGTGTCTATATCAAATTGAGAGTCCGGGGAATGTTTATTTGTGGTAACAATAAAGCATCTTCAGAAGGGTGAGTATTATTTGTACATAGTGTATTATAACTACACTCACTTTAGATTATTAAAGTGTGAATAGTTAAGATCAACAGTCTTTCAGAAAGCATGTATACAGTGTTATAGGAGATGTGACTCGAAAGTTTTTTGCGACGTGAAGTGTTTTTAGCTTTGAGAGCTAGTGCTTTATCGAGTACTGTTACATCATTACAGTCCTTGTTGTGGAATTTTCCTTATCAAAAAAAGAAAAAGAGAAGAAAAATATATTTTTTTTTTTAATCCTCCCTCTCTACATGAGGAATAAAAGTAACAATTTCAGTTAAACAACCTGTGGAGAAATCTGTGACAGTAAAATGTTCCATGAGATGCCAACAGCTATTTTTGTCTGGAACTTTGGAAGAATTCAAGATTCTAATTTAGGATAAAAAAATTGGAAAAAAATAGTTTTTTAAGAATTTTTTAAAATATGTGATTTCACCCTGAAAAATTACATACATTGAAAATCTGCATCGTCAAAAGGTTACAAGTGCCTTTGGTTGGTTTAAAATGAGCTGAAGTAGTGGTGTGTAATCTTAGGCCAGAGACGTGAAGTTTATGCTCAGTGTTTTTGTTTTGTTTCTTGCTTGCTGTGTTTTTTGCCTCTCTTGCTAGAGTTGCCAACAAGTTGAAATATGGTGATTTTTGTTGAGGATATGCGTTCAAATGGATTGTTGTTTGTTCTGTAACATTGCAACGTTCATACGTGAAATGTAAATATATTCCTGCGCTTCTGCTTACCTACAAAGAAACTTTGGCTTAACAGGAAGGGAATTTTTCTTGCGCGTTATTGAGTACACTGCACCCTGTACATGTATAATATAGTTAAACTTAACTACCACTTTTTGTACAAGAGTTTGTCAGAATAAGCTACATCTAGCACATAGTGCACTCCAACAATGTTCTCAGAAAAGCTGGTGCACTGTAAAATTCTTCTTGAAATTAGTAAAAAAAAATCTTTCTTCTCACCATTTACAAGAAGATTCAGCTTCTTTAGCTGTATGTATCATGTATACATTTTAATAAACTCACAGCTATAATGTTAAAATTGGACAACAAATTTGAACAGCAGCCCTATATTCATGTGATTGAACAGTGAGAGTTATTTTTAAAAATGACTGCAATACTATCAAAAGGCATATTTAATGTTTGCTTTACATTGTATTTCATCAAAAGTTTTGTGGAAAACTTCAGTGTTGGTTGTAATATGCATCTATAAGTAGTAACTCTAGGATTACAGAACTTCCATCTTAGCTGACCTGAGGAGAAGTATCTGTGAAACTTAAGGGGGAATACAGTTTTCCACAGAAGGGATGCTGAAAATCTCAGAACAGGACCTGGCCTTTAGTAAGCAAGGAATTTTACAGTCAAGTAGGTCATCCTTACAGAATTATCTATCTAAGCAAAACTGAGTTTAACAGATCTCTAAAAAAGTGGAGGAAATGAACTTTGTACTGTAAATAGGGTTCTTAATGATTTGATGAGGTGTTTGAATAATACTTACATTAGGAAACAAGACCCCTGTTAACAGAAGCTCTAGGACAAGTAACAGGAGGTTTATGGTAATGTTATAGCTGCTACCAGCCTTATTGTTCTTACTGTTAGCAAGGTGAAGGAGAGCAGTGCTCAGCTCATTTGAAATGGTGTCTGATTGAAGACAGAATCTGTACTGTCTGTATCTATACATGTGTATGACTTGTACAAATGTTCTAGACTGGCTAAGTCAGTTTTTAAATGGATGAGTTAACTACTGACATGGTTTAAGGGGTAACTTAGGTTAAGCGGCTGTGTCTGAGAGAAGCAAGGTGAGACAAAAAAAATCTTGTATAAAATGGATGCAAAACAGAAAGGTGTTTCACAGGGGAACATAAAAACATTGGTTACAAGTTAGCAGAGTGCTTGGGTTTGTTTTTCAGCTCTGAGAGCTAAGAGTTTTGTTGAGCAAAAGATTAAAAGAAAAACAATGAATAGAAGTATTAAATAGTTATCTCTTCTCACAGAGATCAGTTAAAGGCTTTGGGGTGATGCTGTGTATGTCTATTTATGCATGAGGTGAAACTTGAAGAGTGAAATTTATTGGAGAAGGAGTAGGTTCCATTGAGCTTCTGTAACTGCTAATAGCAGTTAGTTTGATTGTTACAGGCTTTTTCTCGTTATGTGCCTAGATTTCCACTAAGATGTGTCAGACGTTGGACCTGAGGTCTGGATCCTCAGCAAAAGTGAGGAAACTAGATCCAATGTTTTAGATAGAATATGTGTTCTGAATTAAAAAGATAAAGTAATGGTAGTAAACATGAATAGAGGCAACTCTTAAGAAGAGTGAAAGGTAAAATGTGCACATAACATTGACACATTGAGCTTCTTTTTAAAGTAGTAAAAAAAGAAAGGAATTCTTAAATATATAATTCGTTATTTAACCACAGACTTATAAGTTGGTTGTAATTTTAAAAAATATTGGGAGAGAAGAGGATGCCTGTTAATGTCTGCTGTGTCCAGAAAAATGTAAACAAACAAACACACACACACGACCCAGATTACCGTGAGTCAAGCCCTTATTTTAGAAATCCTTTGGCTACCTGGCTGAAGGTAGGATTTTTCAGTAATTGTGCCTCTGCTCAATTTGTGAAAAATACCTTTGTCTTGGAATGATTTGTAATGCACACTGTCCTTCTTTTCTAATCATAAAATCAGTAGTACTTTTAAGGTGAAAAGGCCATCTGGAAATCTAGATAGATACTTTGCAAGTTCTGGGTGCTGTGGATAAAAATAACGATGTAATGATGTGTGTGGATCAGCGTAGTATTGTCATTTGCTTGAAAATGGGATGTAGTTTTACCAAAGCTTCTAATTTGGATATATATGGTTTCATTACAAAATGAGGTAAAACTGATGCCTTACTGTGTGCCTTCCTTGATATGCAATTGCAGAAGAACTTCAGAATTTGCTATTAGTTTTCCTTTTTTATGTATGCACGTGATGCCTGCTTAGATGATGTTTTATGTGTAAGTATGCAAGCAAAGTAGTGCAAATTGCAGTCTACATCCTGGTCTTTTTAAGATGTGAACTGAAAATATTTACAGTAGGTATGATTTCTTTATACTTTTAAATTATTTTTTAATCTAGAACCAGGCCTATTTCCCTTGTCAGTTTTTGTTGTATCTGGCTTCTTCCCATTCTGCCTTTTACGTGGTTGGTTCAGTTTTTCCTGCCACGCGTTCTCTTTTTTACAGCCTGCATGTTCGATTTAAATCCCAAAGCCATCAGATATAATATAAAGAAACAAAGTATTTGAGAGGAAGGAAACTCAAACCTTATGACTCTCATAATTTTATTTTATTTTATTTTTTTTATGTGAGCTGGATTCCTTTCCATGTTTCTTAGCGTGAGATGTTCTGGCAAGCTTTATATTTTTGGTGTGTAATTGTCCCATTTCATTTTTCACTAGTAAGATAAAAGATTCTAGAGATGGAATTCAGTTTGCTGTTTCTGTCAGAAATCAAGCAGATGTGTGTTACAGATGCTTGATTTACCTGTAAAACTACTGTGGCACATGGATTAAAGTCATTAAGTTGTTATTGTCTTTTTTTAATGATGCAACGTATAACCAGGGACAAGATAAAATCTGTCCTTTGTGATAACTTCTTCCAGCTAGACGTCCACTAGTTTGTGCCATGCTTCTAGTGAGTATTTACTACTAATGTGTTTAGTGTTAATTTAAATCCACTGTTTAACTATTGGAAGAAGAGATTGACATATATTGTTTTATTCTTAAAATATTTTAAGCATTACTGGTGTTCAGTCCATCGTTACTTTGAAAATAGGAGACCTAATTGGTCCCAAAGCCTTACTATTTGTAATTCTCTTCCACAGCCTAAGGGAGCTGCTTTTTTTTTACTAGAGGGTGGTGGAATTCTTGGGGTTTGTTGTGTTGTTGTTTGGTGGTTTGTTTTTTTTTTTTTGTTTGGTTTGTTTTTTTTTTTTTTTAACTTGTTTTGTTTTTCAGATAGACTGTTTCATTAATTTTCTCCATTAAATCAAGCTTCTGGAAAAATAGTTTGTCTGTTTTTTGTCTTCATAAGCTATGTTTAATCTGATGTCCTAATGGATTAATTCCTATACACCTTATAGAACAGGGATGCCATACATTAGACCCAGTTATTTTGAGGACTTTAAAATGAGAGTTCTGTAAATAACTCCTATAGTTGCTTTCACCATTTGAAGCTCATTTTGGAATTTTTCAGACAATCGGCAAATACCAGTTCAGCTCCAGAGTTTGCCAGACTGTTCTACAATAAATTCTGCATGCATGGAAATGTAATGTCTTTAAAAGTTTAGGCTACTTGCCTGTGCAGGGAAAGAAATATGGAATAACTAGTGAACTGCTTAATTATGGTGTGGCAGGATTTTTCCAGTATGGAATGTAGGTTGCTTTTGTGTGTGTGGATTGAAGAACTTGTGGCTATTTTAGAGTTTTTAAAGTAAAAAAGGTGTGCCCACAAAACAAGTTTGGGTGGAAGAGTCAGTGCACTTCAAATTTATACCCTAAATTATTTTGCCTGTGGAGACATGCCTTAAGTGTTCCCAGCAAGTGTTATTTTTTCTGCCAGATTTATCCAGGTTATCAAAAGCTAACTTTTAAGAGATGGAGGTGTTAGGCAACAGAGGTTATTTGGAATGTGCGTGGGAGTCATTTAACTCCTCTGGGCATCTGTGAATGAGCGTAAACAGAGAAATTCAGAGGTATGTATCTGAACGACTCAAAAAATGAAGTTCAGATTTTATGTATAAAACTTAACTTTCTCCTGACAGATAGCCAGGCTTGGTGTTATGTAAGAAATGCAAGGTGATTTTAATGGTGACTTGTAAAAAGCATGATCAAGATTGAGCTTGAAAGTTTTTTTATTGCTGTTCTGTTTGGAATTTTAAAATGTTTTATTTGGGTTTTTTTGACTCAAATAGTCTTACACATGCAAATATAGTTTAAAGTATTTATACATGCAGATATTCAAGTAAGAAGTAAATAGTTGTATTACCTGCTGCACAGTTTTGCTGACGTTACCCAAACTCAAGTGCGGTGTTGGGTTTTTTCAGTTAGTGCCAATTTTTATTTGATCTTTACTATAAAATATTGGTTATGATCTCCCTATTTTCTCCTTTCCCATTTCCTCACCCATGTGGGTGAGTACTTGAACTTATTATTTTTAATTTCAAATGAGGATTTTTCTAAAAGTATCAAATGTTGAAATGTTCTGGCAGCAAGCAATAATACAGGGAATTAGGAAAATTTTTCCTTCAGATGGTTACTCTTACTGCTTACATGGTATTCAGTTATTTCATATCTGTTTTTTTTTTTTCTGTAATCCTGAAGTTGTAGGGATACAGAGAAAGAACTTAATTTTTTAAGGGAAGAATACCTTTGAAAATTGCAGGCTTGTGTATATAGTCTGATTGAACACTCTAGTAAGGATTTATCTTTTTAGAGGTGTCCTACAACAAGTTATGCCACATTAATTTTGTTTTGTTTTGCTCTTATTTGTTTAAAGAAATGTATTTGAAATCTGATTATTTGTATTGAAATCAAAAAGTCAAAAGAATTCCAAAGGCAGTGTACTATTACGAAAAAGAAGCCATCAAACTGATGTTCTCTGTTGGATCTTTCTCAGTACTTAATGTTTAATCACTCTATAGTTAGTGCCAAAAACTTTCTAAATGAATGGGGGTTTTGTCACGACTAGGTGAGTTCTTGCTTTTTTTTTTTTTCCTTTTTTTTATTAATTAAATTTTTGAAGCAGTTTGATTGAAATGATTTTAGATATTAGGAACCACAGGCAATTTTGGGTACATGTTTTGGGAGATCTGGGTTCATAAACTGAGCTGCAAAGTTTTTAATATGCTGGCAGATAGTGAGGAGGATGTTGAATACCTGGTAGTTGCTTTTCTTTGATAGTTAAAAATACTAATGTAAAAACAGGGAGAAAAATACAGATTCCTTGTGTTTTTCCATGAAGGATAAGGGAGTGAAGGAACATTTCCTTCTCTTTAATATCCAAGAGCTGCTTGACTCCTCATTCTCCCCTTTCTTTCCTCCTTGTTCTTGGTAAGGAGTTGCAGTTTTTACTATCTACCTGATCAGTTTATAAATGTTAGTAGAAATTTCTGAAAAGAAAGCATTAAACTTATGTATGTGAATGAACTCTTAGGGGAGCAAGCAAAACATGAAATACGGTGGGAGGAAAACTAATTTTTTTTTTTAATCTGATGGGGTGCATGATTGAATAAAATGTGAGTTCTGTGAGCCCTAGAGCTGAGTGGTTTCCTCATCCTGTGTGTCAGTAACTGAACTGCTCTGATTTACTGTGCGAGGTGAGCATTTCAAATAATAAGCAGTATGAGTTTCAGTATGAATTGAGCACATGCAGAAATTGATCTGCAGGTTTAAGCATTTAATACTCTCACAAGGAGCTGAAAATTGAATGTCTAAGGCCATAGTTCAGTGTCTTTAGGTGGAGACAGAGTGGCTGTATGCTCACTTTTCTTCAGTCAAAAGTAGCAAAGTATTTTTAGCCAGAGGACTTCCTCACTTCTGTCAGTGTCTGGCTGCAAAATGCTTATGCTGTCAAGAGGGAAATGATAGCACAGGTGCAGGAACAAGTGGCAGGTGAAAGTGCTGCTTCTTGTCACGATGCCAGCTCAGGGTGATCCTTGGAAGTCAAAGCTATCTGGTCCTTCATACAGTTTTTGTCTGGTGTGTTTGGGCAGTAATGAGAAACTGTGTTTGAAGAAATTCATTTAACTGTGAAAACCAGACTGGAAACAGTAATTGATAAACGAAGGCAGATGTTATGATCAAGGCAATCGGAAGTCAGGAACTAATTATGGGCAGGGAAAAGGACTTCTACCACATCTGGAAATTGGTCTGACGGTTGAAATACCTAATATCTAAGATAAGAGCATTCCCTAGCAACATCTAGGGCTACAGGGCAGGATTGTAGCTACTGGGAAGTAGTGTATGTAGAACCATAGAATTGTTAGGGTTGGAAGGGACTTCAAAGATCATATAGTACTAACTCCCCCTGCTATGGGCAGGGACACTTCCCTCTAGGCTGCTCAGGGCCCCTTCCAACCTGGCCTTGAAATTATGTTATGTACTGGAGCAGACAGCCGGTGTGGCCATGGGTCTTCTGAATTGTGGTTAGCTGCAATGGTACTGCTTGGATAGGGATCTGCTTCTGTCTGTTGATGCATCAGTGTTTGCAGCCCTAAGAGGTGTTTCTCCCTAGTAATTGCTTTTGTTTTTCACGACTTTCCTGATTTATTTTTTTTTTATCAAATGTGAGTTCACCTGCAGCTTTTCATAATGACAGAGTCCTTTGTGAATCTGTTGCAGAAAACATAACGTAGTGATCTGTTAACCATGTCACATTCGATTTGTCTGCCGTTTTCATCAAAAGTTACTGTAGAGAAGTATGCAGAAGGATGCATCAGCCTTGTTATCATAGAAAAGCTAAAAATCAGGGAAACTTCTGATTATATTGATTAGAAGACATTGCCTGTTTTAATAATTTAGTAACCACTTCACCTAGTATTAGTTAAGGAAATAATATTACAAATAAAAATATAGTCATTACAATTAATAAGTTAGTTTGGTAGTAGTACTCTACAAATAAGTAGTTTGATGGTATTAAGTATGCCATGAAACCATAATTTTAATTCACTGATTGCTGTTCATACAGATGTAAGAGAAAAGGATGTGTGCAGTTTTGTTTGATAGGCATTTTGATGATCAAAGTAATGTGATGTCCAAGTGCAAATTTGCCACAAAGTAATTTTCTTTTTTCAAGCCTCTTTGAAAGAAGCTGAAATTTTACCTGAAAAGATAGAGGAAACATATCAGTAATCTTGAATATCCTGAAATATTGATTAGAAGGTGTTAACTTCAGGAGCTGCTGGAGTAGTAACAAGGGGAGTTGTGCTTGGCAAGAAATAATTGAGGGGGTACATCTCTGAAGTTGTGGGGAAGCAGGTTATAGAGTAATTGCTTATTATGAACGTGTGCCACTTGACTTGCTTGTGTATATCTTTAGAGTGTATTTAGATTTATTTAAAAATGTAAAAAAGTGAAATTGACTTGGGGTGGGTGGTGGGAGAGAACAACCAACCATGTAATATTCCAGGGTAGAGATCAGGCTGCTGATCTTAAGTACACCAAGTGCAAGGTAAGGCTGTAGTCACTTAAAAGGCAAAGTAAAAGGTCTGAGAAGAGTGACGCTTCAAAGGTACAAAGTTTGGGCTATAAGAGAAGCAGAACCCTATTAGAATAAGATAACAACTAATTTGAAAAAAACAGCCCTTTTGTGTATTTTTTTATTTTAAATGTAATGGTAATTTTATGGAGAGTGTGTAGCACATTTGTAATTAGTGAAGAGTTTTCTGATCGGTCTTTTTACATTTTGATTTCTAAGAGGGAGAACTGATGGCTGACTGTACTGTTAAGTAGAGAAGGCCTCTTTCAAATGAACAAACACACAAAATAGTAGGAAAGAGTATGTGAACTAACTAGTTCATTGTGGTGTTGAAGGAGACTGTAACATAACAAATGTTTCTACTCATTAGAACAATCAGTGATTACACACCAAACTGAAGAGTTTAGTCTGATTAAGCTGGTAAGCATTTTAATTCAGAAATTATTTTCCCCTTAATAGTAGTGTTGTTTTCCGGATTGTACCTGTAGCTGATTGAAATACCAAGAGTTGTAGAATGCTATTTTCATTTTCTGAAATATTAAACTGGAATTTTAAAGGCAAGCATACTCCCTAACGTCAGCTTTAAAAATAGCGTAGTCCTTGGTTTTGAGATGGCAGGCCCAGTTCAGCGTGGAATTGTCTTTTCCAGACCACTATTTCCAAGAATGGAGATTGTAGCACCTCTCTGCTTAGTGCATTCCTATACTGGACTGGAAACAGTGCGAAGAGTTTTCTCCATATATTGAAATCTCTTGCTGAGTCTTGTCTGTTGGCTCTTATATTTTCATTTAGCCTAGATTAGCATCTCTTAGTAAAAGGGCTAGAGTGGTGCTTAGCTTATGTGATCGTCCAGGTTTAGCTCTGATTTGTGTGAAAGCACGCTGTTCAGGGAATTAATTCTTTTATGTATTGGTTGAATCCAATTTTAATAAGGACCAGAAATAGGCAAAAAAGCATGACACATGTTTTAAAGACTCTGTTTAGGAGTTTGAGAGACTACATGTAGTATTCTTAAATAATTTTAAGAATAAATAGAACATACCTAGAAGCCTTAGGCTTGTACTAATAATAGGAAGTGGAAAATAACCGTTGGCTTGAATATGTGCAATTGGTTGTGAATTGCTGTAGTGGGATGTATGAAGCAGAACTGAATTTTACACATGTACACTAGCTTTTTGTTTGTTACAGGCATCTTCTATGTTTGCCTTGCACTAGCAACTAATGTAGGCAAATTACAAATATTGTTTTGCCACTCACTACATCTCTTCAATCTTTAGTTGATCTAGAGGTAGCAGGAAACAGGCTGCACCAACTCATTTGATTGTGCAAAGTTTTGTAAAGAAAAAAAATTACAGTGTGAATAGTATATTTTGCATGGTTCTAAAGTGCAGAAAAGATCTGATGTGATGTAGCTGGTCACCTCAGTCAAATTCATCTTATTTGCCACATAAATTCTAACTGAGATGCTAAAGTAGTGTAGACAGACAATGAAGAAAAGAAAGGTATGGCATTTTTATGATCCCATTTCCATCCCTGGTCTAGTTGAGAAGTATGCTTGATTGTAGTTGTCAGCTTCCAAAACCAAATAGGTAAATGAATGTGCTGCATAGTTTTCATCAAGTTGAAATGTTGTTCAAAGTTAAATTGTTAGCTAATTGTTAACACACTAGTAACTTCTGATTATGTCAGGGTGCACTGGCCCTGAGCTTGACAACTCTGTTCTAGTGGATGCAAAAACTGTTTAAGTTGTTGGTACATGGCAACTCCCACAATATTGTAGTGACGGGCTGCTACTAGTTTTGAAGGGGTTCCACTAACTGAAATGTATTTTAGTGTTGCAAATAGAAATTGCAAATAACAAACTGTATCACAATAATAGGAACTTAATTGTGATGAGTCTACTCCTAATAAAAATGTGCTTTTTTTGCAGCAGCAGACCTTCTGCTTTTGGCACTGGAAAGCCTACAGCCGTCATCGGTCTGTGTTGGTGTTACGGCTGACAGTAAAATGTCTTAATTGTGGTTCTTACCCACACTGCAACTGAAACACAGGCCTTCAATTCTACTTGCAAGCCAGGCATTTTATGTTGAGAGGGAGAAAGAGGAAGTATTCTAAGATTTGGACGCTTGCTTTCACTTGGACAGAACTCCTCAGCATTGGTACATCTGAGGCTGTTAATGGTGGTTCTCCTTACGCCAAATTTGTTAAAATTAATAGTTTTGTCTTTGAAAATAGTTTGTATAACTGTTTATGTCTCTTAAGTAATGAAGAACATTCTTGCGGAACATGGAACCTCTTTAGAGTTGATTATGGGTGTTTGATCAAACTACACCATCCATAACTACTGAAGCCTGTCCGTGTGAGGGAGGACAGATGAGCTGTTTGGAGTTACTGCGTAGGTAGGTTCATGATCTGGTCAATTGCTTTTAGATATTGCCAAACAGAGCCCAACAGAGGTTAAGCCTTGGTAGGTCAATATGAGCCTGTTGGCATTTATCTGTCCAAAGAGTGACACACTGGCATGGATGGCTTAGTAAATTTTTCCTATTTCTGGTTGTTGAGAATAATTTTTCTGTACTGGTAAAACTGAGTGGCAGAGAGACAAGGTAGCTTTACACACACTTTTGTTAAAGCCAGAACTGCTGCCCTGTCTAATTTCATTTTTTTGCCTCTTGCTCCTGCTTCAGTATTGCCCCCTCTCTTCACATGTGTTGATTCAAGAATTCATGTGGCTGCTGAACAAACCGGCTCATGGAGTTGATTTTGTTGAAAAATTGTGTTTAAAAACTAAGTGTGTTTATTTGCTAGGCTGTTCAGAGAGATTTTTTTTTTTTCCCTGACCTAGTTTGATTAACAGAATCATAAGCACTTAAGCTCTCACAGTAGAGAAGACTGAATAAAGGTGGAAGTCAGTGACCAGGGGCCACTGACAGCAGACAGATCATGTCTTTTCCAAGTAAAACTGACACCAAATCACATTTGAGGAAAGTAGTTGAACTGCTGGTAGCATTTGATATAAGTTTTATCTCTAAATTTAAACATCCTTTATTCCATATGCTGAAGTTCTATATCATTAACATGATGTAAATTTTAAAGCATAGATAAGTATTTTTAGGTATTTCTTGATTAAAAATAGGTTGATCTGCACTGTAAACTTAAAATACCACATTTCTGCAATATAGAATAGTGAAAACCACTACAGATTACTCTCATATATTTCTCTGTGACTATATAAAGAGTAAATGTGCTGTAGTTGGTTTTGTAGTGAAATATTAATAAACTATGTTCATCTTTATGTTGTATTTCGGAGCTAGAGATTTTTGTTAGTCGGTCTGGTTTGGTGTCTGAAAGAACCAAGCTAATTGTGGCCTTGAGAACACTTTTCTTCCCAAGGGAATGAGAGTATGCTATTCACATAGATAAGTTTGAAAGAAAATCATGTAATCATGTTTTATTTTGTTTCAGAAAATCCATGAAGTAGAGGAGCAAGCAAAAAAAAAAAATTTTAGGCAAGTGTCTGCTGATAGCACAAGTGAAAATCCTTTTGAGGTGCCAGGAGTGTCATTCTTCCCCTTGGTCTACACTGTGTAACTTAATGTGGAAATAGCAGCTCTGAAATGACAACGTGAACAAATTTTCTTACTTAGCTCAAGGTGGTAATAATTGTTTCTTGACCATAGGTTTTTTTTTCATTGATCTCTCAGTGCTGTTAACAAAAGTTTGGTATAAATGAATGAGGCACATCTGGCAGATGACACCATTAATTCATAATTAACTTTGAAGTCAGGTGGTTTTTTTGGTTTTTTTTTTGAAGTCTCGCAATACTGATATGTTTCATTGATTATTTTCAGGACCTTGTTTATTGAAATGAGTCTACTGGAAACTGCTTACTTTGGACAAGTTCATGAACCTAAAGACAAAACAAGACAATACTCTCTACTAAGTAGAGCACTAAAAGTAAATTTCCAAGAATTTGAGTAACATAGCCAAAAAATACTTAGCTGCAACAATCCTCTCCTTGTATCATGCTGTATAAAATCCTGTAACATAAAATATCACTTGATTTTTTTTTTATGAAGTGATTTATGCATTGAGTTTTTTTGATACTTGAAATCTATTAGATTTTTTTTGTTTTCTAGCAAGTATTGATTTTTTTTGCAGGCTTATGGAATATCTTTTTGATCTCTTCTTTTGCTAGAATTTTGCTTATTAGTTGAACATGAAAGTTATCCTAAATCCTACTGCCTGGGCAAAAACTTTTTTAGTTTGGGGAAAAGCATAGAAGGGTGTTGTAGGGGGGTGGTTTTTTTTTTTTGGTTTGTTTGTTTGTTTTTTTAACTAAAATCCAGGTTTTTAGATGCTTGAAGTCAGTGATGACTTCAGGTAGAGTTGAATATATAATAATTTGTGCATTACTGAGATTGTGTATACTGGGGCTGAGAGACCTGTGTGCTGTCTGGATCTGATAACAGCTTACGATTAAACAGCATGCCTGCCACTCCAGAGCAAACTGATGTATAAAACCAGTGCCCATTTGTGGTGTAATTGCTTGTGCCAGTTTTTCCCTAGTGTTGGTCTGAGTTTCTAACAAGTACTTCCTGCTTCATAGTTCATCAAAACTGATCTGTGTTTCAAAATAACAACAATCACAAAACTGAGCTTTTATTTATTGTTTGGCAGTTGAATCCAACTTAACACACATCCCTTCGAGAAGGGTCGCTGTAGCTCAGTAGACAATACTTGGGGTCAGAATAAAGAGCTGGGAAAGGTGGGATGATTGTAAGATACCTTTGCTGCTGAAGAAATTACTTGAATGAGCACCTTGATCATGAGTCTAAGTTTAGGGTATCTGAAATGACATTTTGTAAAGCCAGCTCAGATGCATGCTTTGAGTTTATCAGTGCATCCAATGCAGAGAACTTAGTGGAAATATGTCACCTTTCACCTGTTGACATACCAGTGGTGAGGTAGAAGAGATTGAGAAGCAGTGTGATGTAGTTCATTGAGCAGCGCCATGCTATTAAATCTATTCCTTTAGAGCTCAAGGTTCTGAGAAGCAAATGTGAAAACATTCACATTTGACTTTATGGGAAGTAGAAGTAGTGCCTCTGCCATGCTCCATCTGAATTATTTTATTCCTTCGTTACCCTTTCACTACTCTAGGCAACAAACCCTATGGTTACTTATTTTATTGTTCAGTTTGCATCAAATGATACATGCAGTTTCTCTCGTGGATTTTATATTCTCCCTTATTCCCACCTCCAGCATTGAAACTGCTGTTTAAGAGTTCTCTTAACTGTAGTATTGTATCAGTGTATGCATATATTTAAAGTATATGAATAACCTTCACAAAGAAAAAGAACTGAGAAGTTATACTGCACACCACATGTTTTAATTCATAAATATCTGAACTGAAATCCTGAGTAGAGGGAAGATAATGTAATATTGTTACAGTCTAAAGCACTATGTAATATTAAGCACAATTAGAAACTAGCATTCTTCTAAAAGGGCAGACTCCCTCACTTGTTCTCCCATGCTTTTCAGTCTGAAAATTTTCTTTTTTTTTCCTGAAGTCTGGCACGGTAGCTATAGGAGCTTAAATATAGTCTTTGACAGCAGTATAGTTGCTTGAATAGACTGCTTAATTTAGAGAATTATCTGTGTGCTTGTCTGTCACTGATGGATATTGCCAAAATTATCGAAGAAAAATAGGATATCTTTGAATAAGGCTATTTCTGTGTTCTGTAGGCAAAACAGGAACAGTTTGAGCTGAAATTTTTCAGCACTTTGTTTCTTGTTGTGAATTCTAGATGTGTACACTTTGGCTACTGGAAGTAAGTATTGGCTGATTTAAGCTTATAGGCATGAAGCTTCTTTAAAATTTTTAGTAAAGAGCGAGGATCTTTTACATAACTTCATTATGAAATGCCCAGTACAGTTTATTTAAAACACAAACGTATATGCTCTAGGGCACTGCCACTTTTTGTTGTTTTTTTGTTTCCAGCCATGCAAGTATGAGTAGAAACTGAAAATACCTGTGTGTTTGCTTTTATTTTCTTGCAGAGTTTTTTAAAAATTAATGTTTAGGTAATTTTAGTATTTCTCACTCCTAATAATGTAGTTTAAACTCGTTATTGGTCAAAAAGAGGTTTTAGTTCAGTTATTTTTCTTGTATTTGATGGTGATCTGTTTAGAATTACATTGGTCTGTCCTCTCATAATTAACATCCATTTCTACCCATGCACTTATGCCCATGCACAGCATTACCTGCTCTATAGCTCAGGGAATTAGATAGCTGTAATGTTACAAGTAATGGAAAAATATGGATGGTATGAAAACTGGCGAGCAGAGTGTAGCAACACTGAACTGTTTGCATGGGATGGGCAGTGTGAGGTCACTTAAGTTCTGCAGTGCTGTGCTCCAGAAGGACTGGCTGGGTTAAGAGCAGCTTTAGACTCAAGGTGTTAAGTGTTTACATCAAGTGTAGCTCATGCATCTCCTTGCTTGCCATAGCGGTGAGGTGGCTACCCAGTCTGGGATGAGTCTGTCTGAGGCCGTACCAGCTTGGCAGTAGAGTCCCTTGGGCTGTGTTACCACACTTTCCAGTGTTCCCTATTCTGCCAAGAGGATACAGGGATTTATGGCAAGATTTCCCTCTTTATTGTGATACTAGGTAAGATCTGGCAAGGTTATCTTAGGTTTTGCATGAAAGTCATTGTGTGCTTTGGGAGATGAGGTTTCTCTAGAAACACTCTAACTGCTTTAGAGTTGTGCTTGCTTTCTTGTATCTATTTTTGAGATGAGATAATTTGCCCATAAGTAACTGAGCTGACTGCTACTTTGTTTCTTTCATTTGGTTAAACATTGTCAGGACTGGGATCTTCAGCAGCTAGATGGTTTCTGTAGGCTCTTTGAATGAAGAGTATGAAAAAAATGGGAAAGACAAAGATTTTGAAACAATAGAAACAGCTAGCAGGGGAAATGGGGACAGAGAAGAGGGACATGGCCTGGGGGCCCTTGGATTCAGATCATTGCACTAAGACAATCCAGTATCATGTTTTTATTTTTTAAATTAAAACTGTTTAAGGTTATGCTGTCTTCTTGAAACAGGCTTAACTATTTTTCGACAAATGGGATTTAGCTTGTACCACTTGTACTACTGCAGAGAATATTCTGAAACTTTTCATATGAAATTGACTAGTTCTGTCAAATTGATCTTAAAATTCAGAATCACAGAATGGTAGGTACCGGAAGGGACCTCTGGGGATCATCTGGACCACTCCCTCTGCAAAAGCAGGTTCACCTATAGCAGGCTGTACAGGAACTCATCCAGGCAGGTTTTGAATATCTCCAGAGGAGGAGACTCCACAGCCTCCCTGGGCAGCCTATTCTACTACTCCATCACCCTCACAGTAAAGAAGTTTTCCCTCATGTTGAGGTGGAACTTCCTTTGTTCCAGTTTGTGCCCAATGCCCGTTGTCCTGTCACTGGACGCTGTTGAGAAGAGTCTGGCCCCATCCTCTTGACATCTGCCTCTTAGATATTTATAAGCATTGATGAGATCCCCTCTGTCTTCTCTTCTCCAGGCTAAACAGACCTAGGTCTCTCAGCCTCTCCTCCTAAAAGAGCATTCCCCTGATCATCTTCCTGGCCCTCTGCTGGACTCTCTCCAGTAGTGCCTCATCTTTCTAGAACTGATGAGCCCAGAACCGTACACAATATTCCAGATGTGGCCTCACTAGGGAAGAGTAGAGTGGGAGGATACCCTCCCTTGACCTGCTGGCCCCACTCTTAATGCACCCCAGAACAGCATTGGCCTTCTTGGCCGTGAGGGCACATTGCTGGCTCAAGTTTAGCTTATTGTCCATAGGACTTCCAGGTCCTTCTTCACAGAGCTGTTTTCCAGGAGGTCAACCCCTAACCTGTGTTGGTGCCTGAAGTTTTTCTTCCCAAGGTGCAGGACTCTGCACTTGCCTTTGTTAAACTTCATTAGGTTCCTCTCTACCCAGCTTTCTAGGCTGTCCCGGTCTCCCTGCATGACAGCACAGGCTTCTGGTGTATCGGCCAGTCCTTCAAATGCTGTATCATTAGCAAACTTGCTGAGGGTATGCTTTCCTCTCATCGAGGTCATTGGTGAATGTGTTGAACAAGACTGGGCTCAGTCCTGCCCCCTGGGGAACACCACTATCTTGTTTTACTCTGCAATCCTAGCTACAAATCTTGTGCAGCATAATTTAATAAAAATGTATTGGATTTTTTTCTTATTTAGGAGTTTGTTACATCTCAAAGTACTTATGAAGGTGAAGAGCAGAAGTGGTGGAAGAAAATGATTTGGGAAAGATTTTTGTTAGGCTGAGGTACTAGTGCAGTAGTAGGCTTGAATACAGCATTTCAGATTTTGTTTCTTAAATGTAGAGTTTTGGAGCAACCTTTGAATTGCCTTTAGAAGTTGTCAGTGGCATTTGGGTAAAGTCCTAATGTGAAGATGATGGATCAGTTGCACTGTGAGAATTAACTCTGCTGTGGATACACTCTTCTTTCCCTGCCCTTTGCCTGGTTTTGTTTTCCCCCATGCTTTTTTCTGAGATTAGGGACAGGAAAGCAAACGCCTCTTACCACAGCACGTCTTAACAAAGTAATTCTACTTTGGTTTTCAGCTGTCCAGTAACATACAAATGTGGTTCACTTGGTTTGAAAAACTGCTGGTCAAAAGCCAGAATTTGTTAATAAATTTTCAGGGATTTTCATAATTAATATTTTTCAAACATGCATCTAGGACACTTTCTTATCGTTTTTCTGTAACGTATACATTTATGTGCTTCCTTTGTGCTTAATGCTTTTTGTCTTACTGTGGACTTGCCATTTGAGATGCTGTTTCTAACTTGTTTATACATATTTGACCTTATGCACTATGTATATCCCACTGACTGTTGCACATTAGCGTTATTACTTTATCTAGAAGGACATATTCTTTCTGTAACTTCACATAAGCAACAATACATTTTTTCACTTTCTATGATTTATTTGATGCCTAGAACATTACATTGTTGTCTATGTTGTGCCCCAGGTACTGGCTTGAAACTAGTGCAAGTGGAGAGCATTCTTGTGAGTCCTGTTTGTTTTCATATGGATGACCTGCATGTTCATAAGTTACACTGTTTTAAAAGGAAGTGTTTATCTTGTGAAGTGTTATTTTTCTTACCATTTTTATACAACAGATAACCATGTTCACTACTGAAAAACTGAATAGATTGGATTTGTTTATTTGGTAGGGTCTCAGGTCTTAAATCCTTGTTTGTGGGGGTCTTCTGGGGGCTGTATCTCAGCTCTATGAAAGAAAGATGGGAATTCTGTTGGGTTATGTTTGGGTTGTTGGTTTTCATGCAATTATGTGATTTCCATATAGATCTGGTTTAATAAGCAGTGCTTATCTGGCAATTTAATTTTAGTTAAGAAAGCTTTTTTTTTTAAGCCTGAGCCATTCTGCAGGAAAGCAGAATAAGAAGGGCTGTAGTTGATGCAGTATTAGAGTAAGTAAACATAATCTGTGGTTTGTTTTTGTTTTGGTTTTTTTTTTTTTTTTATGGGATATGTTACTTCAGTATTGTCAGCTGAATTCTCATTTATCTTTTGAATTCATTTGTACTTTTCCTGACTTTTGGCTGAACCATAACTGAAGTGACTTTGATGTTCTGTATTACTTACAAATTAAGATTCTGTCTTTGTTATTTATTGATACTTACTCCTTGTCTAATTTATTTCCAGGTAATGCGATGTTTTTCCTTATCTTTGCTTTGCTTAGTTTAGCATATAATTCAATGAATTTTCTGTACTTCATAATGCCTTTATGCTGTTTTCTAATCAATATTGTAATACACTTTGAATCACTGATTGTCTTTACCATGCTCTAACATGAATGCTCCAGGAATTATTTTTAAACTACTTTATTTTTTTTTTTGTCTCTTGTAACCACCGTGGCAAATGAGATACAGGTGAATTCTGCTTACTGCATTGAGGCGTGGAGGCAAAACAATTGTGTTTGACACTTTGCTCCAGATTTACCTCCCCATGGTGGTTATCAATCCTCTGTCTCTGTAGTGAATTGTTTTGGGATTATGTGAAACTTATTGCCTTTTTTCCTCAAAAGATACTTCGCTTGATTTGGGTGTGAAATTCTGCCATTTATTTGTTTGATTTGTTTTCATTCTAAATCTAAATACCCAACAATTTTTCTTACACAAAATTTGATGTGGTGTCCTGCATAAAAATGGGTGCCAGGCTCTCATAGAATATTGTCTTTTGTTCAAGGTAAATGCGTTCAGTGTAAATGAAGGTGTAATATTGACAGTAAACAGGTTCTGTATGGATTCTCCCTCAATCATCAAAGTCTGACAGAACTCAAATTCAGTGCGTACAAAACTGTTGAAAATAGAGTTCTGCCTACAGCAGCAAAGAGCTTTCACTAACTTGGATAAAGCTCTACTCACAACTGTTGGGAGAGCTGTGTTGTGGGCAGGGCAGGCAGCACTGTGCATTCACCTCCAGCCTGAAGCAGACAGCTTTGTTCATGGTCGTCTACCTTTATAGTTAGAAGGACTGGAATTGTTTCTGCTCAAATTGATTATGCTTATTTGAGAATGTATTAACCCTGGGCAAATGGATATTTCAGCCTTTCGGTTCATGATGGCTATTGTGGATTATTGTATTTTGAGCAGTGATATGCTGTAAGTTGTCACAGTGCAACTTTTGAGAGGAAGCCAGTCTTTGATGTAGTGGTTTTGTTTCAGGATGCTATCAAACTAGTCGTTGCCAGCATAGTTGCAACATACGGTCCTTTATTTTGATAAATGCCAAGCAGATTGGCATGTTCTAGTAATGAATTTGGATTATAATGTAAAAATACAACTTCATTGCTAACATAAAAATGAAGCACTTGGTACTAGGAAGGTGTTCTGTAAAAGTGGAATCAGTGTCCTGTTTGCAATCAGTGGGACATTTTGAGTTTCAGCAGAATACTTGAGAAAAGAGCAAGGTCTCCTATTCTGACTGTTTCAAAACTTTGTCTGAATTTCTCGAATGGTTAGACATTTGAGTGACTGGGTAGGAGGACTGTACCTGGGATACCTCTCTGCACTTGAAATCAGTGGCAGAAGCCTGTTCTAGGGGGTGGTGTCTTACTGTCTCCTGCGAAGAGGGAAAGATTGATCTGCCATGAACATAGCTGTCGAAGTTAATTTACAAGACTGTTAGAAAGGATTCTGGTGTGTATCTTGGCAGTGGGAATCTTAATGCATTAGGTACCTTCCTGTAAAGTGGCATTAGAGTGCTTGAAACAAATGTGAATGGTCTCACTGATTTGTTATTAAAATTCCTGTTTTCTGGTGCCTGACACTTAACCCTGTTTGGGTTTTTTTTGTTGGATTGGGATGGTATTGCAAGTGTCTGATTGAAAGGAATTAAATGGATAGGTATTAAAGAAATGTCTCTGTCCTACCTAACTTCACTCTTCCTCTGTAAGCAGCCGTGTCACATTTGGTAGTATTAACATGATATTTTCTTTTGTAGGATAATCATGGGTCAAACCGGAAAAAAATCTGAGAAAGGTCCAATTTGTTGGCGAAAACGTGTGAAATCAGAATATATGAGATTGAGGCAGCTCAAGAGGTTCCGACGTGCGGATGAAGTAAAGGTATATCATCTTATGGTTCTATTGCTTAAAAAACAGTAGAAAATGTGTTTTCTTCTGAAGCATAAGTTATTGCAGGTTTTAACAGCAGGATAACTATTTTATTAAATACTTTGTTATCATACTGAAAACTTTTCCTAACTCTATGATATCAGCAGGTCTGATACATTTATGTCATTGAATCATTGAATTCTTAGTATCAGAAGAGACTAGAAAGCCAGTATGGTAACTTCCTTAGCCACGTACTCTTTCTAATTCCATTCAGAATTTAATTGTGTACTAAACCTCTCTGTCTCTATACATGAGAACATGGTTTGAGTCAAAGGGATAATGAACTATATTGAGCCTCAGTGACATTTAAACAAAATTTGGATGGGTGAGTTTTGAACAGTTTTTTTATCTTGTCTGGTTTTATTTATTTATTTTTTTTTAAGCAAATGTTAAAATGACTTCAGATGCTAGCAAGTGAATTTAGGGTCTTTGATTTATTTGTAACATTTACAATTGTGATTAATTTCTAGAGTATGTTTAATTCTAATCGTCAGAAGATACTGGAAAGAACTGAAATCTTAAATCAAGAATGGAAACAGCGTAGGATACAGCCTGTTCACATCATGACTTCTGTGAGCTCATTGCGCGGGACCAGGGAGGTTGGTTAATATGAGTTGTGGTAATTCCACTTAAAAGGTTGTTAGCATGTTTTTGTTTTGTTACTGGAAAGTTGGCTGTTCTTTATTCTTTTTTCCAGGATGACATGACTTGGCAGCAAAGTATTTTTCATATGAGTCTCTTAAAGAATATATTTGTTATTTATGTCTGTCATACAACTCCTGGAAACCAATACATAGCAGACTACCTAGCTTTGAATGGAACACAAAAGTGAAACTTCTTTATTTCTGACAATATTTGGATTGTACCTCAGCATCCTTTAATCAAACTGATTTGGCTCACTGAGTTCAATCTTGCTGCTTTTGGAGTTGGCCCTCAGTGATACAAATGAGTAGTTACTTCAATTCTTACTGAGTTAAAGCATGTGAAAGTCATGAACATATCCACTTGACAAAGTTTTCTTTATATTTAATTAAAAGTCATTCAATCACAGAGGTTTTAAAAGGAGTTAGTTGAGTTTATGCACTCTGGTGTTGCACAAGCAAACTGGAAGCTAAGTTTGTGAAAAACATGTCCATGATGGTGGTACAATTTGAGCACCTAAACTGGCTTTCACATTCGTAGCTCGAACAGTGGTCTGAGCCTACTCCAACTTGCTGTATTCAGCCCAGGTTAATTTGTCTTTTTTCAGTTGCTCATTAGGCACTTCTACAAACTAAGCTAGTTTGAAGATGTTTCATGTGTAATAATCTGACAAGCTAACCCTTTTCAGTAGGATGAAAATAAAAAGACTTTGCCGTGAATAGGCTAAAAAACCCCCCCCAAACCAAAACACTTTCTCCTTAAGGAAATTTGTCAGATTTTCCTTTTCCTAAAATACTGGGAAGCTGGGGGAGTGTTTGTCACAGAGGTGCATTTGTGGTGCATGCATGTTCAAATGCAAACAGGCAAGGACCTTTGCATGAGTGCTTTCTTTTAAACATGATTAAATATGCAATTACTCATGTATAGCTCTATAATTATTATATGGCATTGTAGGAGCAGAACTTCTGATAATAATTGACACAGATACACATCCAATTTTCACTTTTTTTTTGTTGGTAAGACATCATTCTTCACCATTCTTCTTTCTTTTCTCTTTTTTTTTGGTTTTGTTTTTTTTTTTTTTTTTTTTTAAGCTTGATTCACTATTCTTTTATGTTAATTTCCTGCCTCAATTGATTTCCTGTCTGAATTGATAGAGTACACTAATTACTGCATTCAAATCCAGTCTCTGTCTCATGAATCAGAACCCTAATGCTTGATTTCAGATTGCCGTAATTTATAGTAAGATATGTGGGACAAAGCAGTGGTGGGGATTTTAAAAGATTACTTTAAAATCTTTTTTCTTAATATGCTGAATTTCTTCAGAGTTGCATAGCACACTGGCTAGAAGTGTAGTAACCCTATAGAGAAGTTTTATGAGAGCCTTCATGTGTTTGGCAAAGACTGCAGTGTGTTGCTGGTGACTTAGGTTCTCTCTGATGTCTAGGCCAGTCAGCATCAGCCAGAGACCATAACATGCCCTGGGCTAGGCTAATAAACATCAAGCTGAGTTCCATACCAAAACAACAGGTCAACATAACTGAGACTCAGTACCGAACACTTTGAGTTGTTTTGACATAGCTCATTTGTTAGCCTGAGACTTCTAATTCCTAAGACAAAAGTAATTATTTCTTTACTTTTGTATTTTTCTTTACAAATACATGAAAAACTTGCTAGACGGCTGCTAGCTAGAAAACTAAAGATTAACCTGAAATGGGAATAAAGCAGTAGTATGGGACAGTGTCTTGGGTATTGATAAACGCAGCAGAAATGTTTTCATTTGCTGCAGATTAAAAAAAAAAAAAAAAATCTGGCTTGTGTCATTCTACAAGGGTAATGTCTCTGTATATTGTTTGTTACATTACTTTGTGTATTTCTTTAGAAATGTGAAGCTCTGTTCATCTTTCCCTTCTGGAAAGGAGAAAGATCTTTTGTCTCCACTTCCTTTTTTGCTTTCAGGTAGCTATGATAGCTGTTCTAAACCCTTTTTTTATCTGCTTCCAAATCCTCTTTGTTCTACTTTCTCTGTTCTTGTCTGCTTTCGTTAAACTTTCAGAGTTCTTCATGCTGATGTCTATGTATCTGAGAAAAGTTGATCTGTGTCTGTTAACTGTTGAATACATGCAAGAATAACCCAGAAATTGTCTGTTTTTCTGTGGCATGTTTAACTTGAGGAGGCCACAAATTTCTGAATCTCATAGGAAAAAGTCTTGTAGCTGAAAAACTCATTGACATGTCCGGAGTTGCATATTAAGAGTTAATTTTCATTTTTCCATGGTAAGCAGTGAGCATAATCAAAGGTTTGAGGTTAGGATTAAACAGACAACAATGGAGAATCAGAGCAGGAATTAACAAGATATATGGAGGATTTATTTCCATATGATGTCTTGCTGGCATTAAAGTAATTTTTATTTTTTTAATATAAATAATACATGATTTCTGCATTGATCTGAAGCCAGGGGAATTCAATTGCTTCTCTGATGGCTTGAGTGAATACTCAAATGTCAGTGTAGCAGCAACAGGTCCTAAATCTGTTTTGACATACCAAACAGAATTTGTATTGTCGGTCGAACAGTCTGAGTAAAATACTGTCGCAACCACTTATATGAAGTGGGGAAAACCCCCCATGATCTATTTCAAAGGTATTGACATAAAAATAATTCTTGCGTCTTTTTTTCCTGCTAAACATATTCTTACGATTTTGCTCAATCTGATGCATTTTTCAAAGGCTGATGTGGCTAATTTTGACAGACACTTTGTATTTTTTACATTGTAGAGTGTTCTTCTGTGATTTTTTTTTTTTTTTTCTTTCCCCTTTTGTTTCTGATGTTGCTGTGTGTTGTAACCTCTTATTTCAGTGCTCTGTTACCAGTGACATAGACTTCCCAAAACAAGTCATCCCATTGAAGACTCTCAATGCGGTTGCTTCTGTGCCTATAATGTATTCTTGGTCTCCCCTTCAACAGAATTTTATGGTAAGCTTGAAATACTGACAGGAGAAAAGGGAGGGGTTAATTTTACAAGTAAACCAGTAAAAATCTGTTGCCAGTTACTCTGCCTGTCTCTTTACTATTGGTAATAAGGCAATAATAATCAGAAACAGGCTTTTCCAAATAAAATGAAGTAACTTTGCACTAAAACTAAACTTCTGTCCTCAACGAACCAAAGTATCTCTAAAACGCTGCTGTAAGGAGACCCTAAGTTTATTGAATTCAGATGAACAACCGTCTTGTATAGCATTTTAAAAAAATGTACCTTTATTTCAAACCATACAATTAGTGTAATGAGAAATCTTTTCTGAGGGTTGTGAATGCCTTGCATGAGACAATTGACCAGTGTGCCTGTAGCAAAACAGTAGTCCTTATGGATTATAAAGAACTTCATCCTGAAATAGTTTCCTCCCGTAATGATCGTTCTTATATAGCAATTGAGTATAGCCTTTGCTTCTGATTAGCTTCACTACACAGAAACCACAATCTTAGATTTTTGATGTAAATATTGTACTTATTTGAAAACCGTAGCTTATTACAAATCTTTGTTGCATCATTTTGTGTATGATCACCTTTGCTGACTGGTGGTTGTGATAATAATCGTAGGAAAGTGATTTAAATGACCAGTTTTAGCACCATGTGTACAGAGTTCCTCCCCAGTTTTCTACTTGCTTTCAGTTCATCAGTGTTTGGATATTTTGTGTGGCTGCAGAATCATGATCAGCAAGAAAGATAATGTTTTTCTTTAAAAATAGAAGGTGGTTCTGTAGTATTGAAAGATACAGCTGAGTAGCAAGGTCCCTAAATTCCACTGATAAAACATCACAGTATTAATGCGTTTAGTCTATATACAGACAAAAAAAAAAGACACTGGAGTTCAGATTAAAATTGAGGCATGTTTCTGTGCTTGCTGTTTAGACAACTTGAATTTAGAGTCTCTTTATATCATGATTTCTTATCTCTGGCAAAGCAATGAAGGAGGTGTTTCCACTGCACATTACTTATGGGAGAGAACTGAGAAAGGGAGAATTAACTGAACAAGCGCAAGCCGCCCTAAGCTAGATAGCTTCACGTGTTTCAATAGTATAAGTTCTGTGGAAACACCCTCCTAACCTTGAGCTAGCATCAATATCTTGAACCAGTCACCACTAGTGCAAAAATTGTTGAACAGAGGTGGGGGGGGTTGTTTTATTTTATCTAGTTGACAGTAAATGTGCTAAAGCAGTGAAGCGGGTTAGCAAGCTCTGATAGCTAGACACTTGTAGCTTGTGAAAATGGTCAATTGAACCCCAAATTTTAAAAATGTTCAATTATAACTGTTGTTACTAGGTAGAGGATGAAACTGTTTTACATAACATTCCTTATATGGGAGATGAAGTGCTTGACCAGGATGGTACTTTTATTGAAGAACTGATCAAGAACTATGATGGGAAAGTGCATGGAGACAGAGGTGAGCCCAGACACTCAGGTATACTAATTACTTCTTCCTACATAAATAATTGTTGTCTATGTTGCTTGTTAAGCCCTGATGCTTGTTTCTTGCAGTAGTATCTCTAAAATCCCTACATTATGTAAACATTGGGTATAACAAAGTTTGTTATTTAAGTATATTGCTTTGTGTGTTTATAAGACTGCACAGTGTTAAAGAAGTAGTATGGAGAAATTAAATGCATTGGCTTTTTTCCTAGGCCATACTGTGATTCGTCATAATGCCTAGGTGCAACTTGGAGTTCTTGGTCTTCAATTTTATTCTCTGAGCTTTGGGATATAATAGTGTAGTGTCCCTATGTGTGTCCTGCCTAACAGAAAGTGGCAGAAGTAGTATGCAAAATTCTGATAATGCCAACACTTGCAAATGCGATTTGATAGAATAACCTTTTGTCGGTTTTTGGTGTGTTTCCTTTAAGGAAATTATTAGCTGTTTGAAAACCTCCTTTCTATAAATCAGCTTATAGAGTAAAGTTGTATCCTTCTGTTGATTCACTATAAATATTTACCTGTGTGTTCTTAGGTGTAGTTTACCTCTTATTCTGTGTGACAACTAGACTACATGCAATGTGGTCTGACAGTTTGCTGAAGTCCTGATCAGTGAAGCAGCAACCTTTTACTTTCTCTGTGTGCCCACTCAGAACTGGGTTATGCAAGCCTGAACTTTATCATTGTAAAGGTTTCTGACTACTCTGCTTACACCTTCACAGAAACATTACCCATCCCCCCCTACACCCAAATGGGGAATCATTTCTTAAAATTGATTACATTTCTGTTAACGCTGGAGTGAGTCCATTTTTGAGTACATCGTGTGCCACTCATGAAGCTTAACCCTGAGATTCAATAATAAATTTTACTCGGCAATACACGGGTCTTGTTAATGTCCTCAGGATAGCTGGTTCCTTTGTGTTTCATGAGGAACATGAAATATTTTAAGAGGTTTTGCCTTTGGATATTTTTACAGATTTACTGATTGCTGATATCCTTGTCAGAGAACTGATTAAGTCAAAATGCTGACATTACTAGCAAATGTCTTCTATTATTGATTTAATTTATTTATAATGAGTCTAGCTTTAAAATTAATCTTGTTTCACTGTCTTGAGTCCCAAATTTATGATGTCAATTACTATTATTATGGGTCCTTCAAAACGATATATCTAAAGTAGAAAGATGGGTTTTTAGTCTCCCAATAACTAGTATTATTGTGTGACTGTAATTAAATGTAAATGCTGTGAAAATCTGTAATCCAGAGACATTCCCATGCAGGAGCCAGAATTGTAAACTAGGTCTGTAATTGCACTTCTGGGAGAGAAATTCATACTGAGCTGTGTGTGTATATATTAAGAGTTCTGTTTAATACATCCAAATGAAGTACTTGCCTGTTTTCATTGTCTGCTATTAGTTTCCTTCAAGTTATAGCTTGACATCCAACCTCAGTCCAGGTTCAAAAGGATGGCGATAAGCACTACAGTCCCACGCGGTTCACAGTTATTTTTGGAAAAATAATGGCAGTCTCTGTCAACATTATGATTTTCTCTCTGTGGAAATACCTCTTGTCTGTCTGTGCTGCCTTTCAGTTGAATTTTCCATAAAAAACTGTATTCTTTTTTTTGCTGGTGGAGTCTGTAGTGGGGAAGTGGATGCTATGGAACTACCAACCAAAATGGAGATTACCAAGCTGTCCAAGGACAGCTTCATAGACCGTTTGCATGCATTTCCAGGCTGGCTTAACCCAACCATGTTAGAATTGGGATTCCGGCATAAAATCTCTTAAGTAGTCTAGCCTAATAAATATTTTTTTTCTTCCAAGGAAGAGATATTTATTTATATCTACTGGTATGAAGCACAGGAAGTCAGGAAAAATTTCAATAGAAAAATTTTTCAGTCAGAAAAATTTCAACAAGTTTACTTCTACCCTTCCCAGATGTCATTATAAGAAATAAATAATGAGTATTTTTAACTCTTCTTCGTTCATACTTTGAAACTAAGAGGTGAAAACCACAAAATTGTTTTTTATAAATTACAGCATTTGCTGTAATTTAATTCAAGTGTAGGGGGGAATTAAAAATGCTTTATAAATATTTTGCGCTTTTCTGTTCACTCCCAACTTTGCTGAATTTCAGAATGTGGATTTATCAATGATGAAATATTTGTTGAGCTGGTCAATGCACTTGGTCAATATAGTGATGATGAAGATGATGATGATGGAGATGAGAATCCTGATGAAAGACATGACAAGCAAAAAGATCGGGAATGTAACAGGATGGGTATGTCTGTCTGCAGACTTAAAAATTAAAACCAACCCCCCCTTTTTTCTAATCACTCAATAAGTTTATTCAAACCTTTCTAGTGATAGTTTTCAGGTCTAAGGTAGCATCATTTTCTTCACAATTTCTTTTGCCGTTTAGTTCAAGAGTTTAACAGAGAATAATTTGAAAGGTGCTTTTGCCAATTTTTTTTTTTCTGCATTCTGAGACAAATGCACCAAAAATCAGTTGGGTATCTGTCTAATACATGCTTTGCTACTCCTCATGAAATAAAATATCCTGAAGTAGGGAGAGTTCTGAATTGCCATCTCCATCTGCTGGTGAAATAATGGTTTCTCTAAATTGTACTAGTAGAGTTCTCTCATCAGGGAAGATCCCTTAATACAATTTAAGTTGTCTGTAATTCAGAAATAAAAAACTTTGCTTCTTTTTTTATTAGTATTTTGACAAAGTCTCCCTTTCTTTGAACACCTCCTAGAAGTATCAAAGGAGCAGAAATATATTTTTTTGTTTTCAAAATTTTTTGCTTCTTTGACAGATAAAGAAAGCCACCCACCTCGGAGATTTCCTTCTGACAAAATATTTGAAGCCATTTCCTCAATGTTTCCAGACAAGGGTACAGCAGAAGAATTGAAAGAGAAGTAAGAATGTGTTTCTTAGGATATATTGCTCTGTTACTTTATGAAGAAGAGATTCCTTGACTTGGTTAAATATTTGTTGATTAGGAATAGTCCCCCTGGCAAGGTTCTGTGGCAGTTGTGTAACTTCAAGTGATACTTGAAAGGGATCAGCTGTTCCTACCAAATGAGCTAAATGAGGTTTTTATTAGCCTTCCTTTCAAACTACTGAAAAGTGTATGCTTGCATGTGTCTAATGTATGTTGGTTTTTTGAGGTGGTAAAATAACAACTTCTGTTGGGGGGAAAAAAAAAAAAAATCTCCTTTTTGGAGTTAGTGAGTAATAGTGAGTAATATATTACGAGAAGAATATGGTCCACAAAATAAATGTATTCTTTCCTAGCCAGTTTTATATTTGTATTAATGAGTGTTTAATTAATGACTTGTCGTTTCACTGACAGATTGACCTTGCTAGCTGCGACATACTTTGAGTTTTTTTTTTTTTAATTTGTCACTGAAAATGGAGTGGTACTGGAATAAAAAACTATATTTTTATTATACTGAATAATACTTCCGTTTTTTTTTTAAGATACAAAGAACTCACAGAACAGCAACTTCCTGGAGCTCTTCCTCCTGAATGCACACCAAACATAGATGGACCAAATGCTAAATCTGTTCAGAGGGAGCAAAGCCTGCACTCTTTTCACACACTGTTCTGTAGACGCTGTTTTAAATATGATTGCTTCTTACATCGTAAGTACAAATATAATGTGTTTCTATATCTCTTCTTTATTTTCAAGTCAGGAAATTTGTCATAACATGCAATACAGAAGGAAGGAAAGAGAAGAAAAAATAAAAGCAGTAATATTGCTAAAGTTTATGAAAACAACTTGTCCATGTTGATGTTTTGCAGTTAACTATACCTCAAAAAACTGAATACACCTGTTTGGGGTAGTTTGTTATCATTTTTGCATTTAGGAGTTTGTCTAGAATTCCTTGCTTGGACCAACCTGTAATGTTACTACTTTTTTTTTTTTTTATAGTCTTCAACAAAATTACATTGTTTTCTGCTACTGTTACACTTTCTCAGATTGTGCGTGGAGAGTGGAATATATTTCTCCATAGAAGTACCTGGTTGTTCATCAGACTTATTTGTTTTCCAGCAGGGAGAAAAATATCCATGAACAGTTTTATCTTTTGTACTCTCAGGTTATTTTATAGCCCCTTTACTTGTACCTGTAATTTGCAGAAAAATATTTCAGACAGTTGAGTTCTAGAAACTGATATCTATTT
Organism: Neomorphus geoffroyi; assembly: GCA_033558235.1. NCBI lineage: Eukaryota > Metazoa > Chordata > Aves > Cuculiformes > Neomorphidae > Neomorphus > Neomorphus geoffroyi. The sequence continues at coordinate 32,040,641 of JAUMJM010000004.1, forward strand.
CGCTTTCATGTTGCCCCATTCTTTTGTGGGAAGGATTTAACAAGAGCATTAGCAATGATGTTAGTTTCCATTTGCAAAGTGTGAAAAGTGAGAGAGATTCTGAAGTGCTATTTGAGAGGATTCTTTCTCTAAGAATAGTCTCAGATGTAAAGGGGAACCTAAGAGTCAAATATAAAGTGGTTTCAACTTTTAGTTGAATATTATGATGCCCTTTATTTCAAATTAATTTTCCCTTTTGACTTAACTGTTCATTTGCATGTCCCACTGTGAGTGTGCATGCATGTTCATTTGGAAATCTCTGTGCTTCATCAGCAGCACCTCATCCACCACACATGCAATCTGCCTGCGTTTGTACTTCACACTGAAGGCTTTACACAGTGCTACTGCTTTTTAGTATTCCTTAGTTGCCTTTCAGTTTGCAGAAGTACTGGAGTGTGTCTCGGATGGCAGGGGGAAGCTGTTCTTGTCCCTAGTTTCTTTAGTACTTGCAGCTTTTAGTGTGAGGTCTGTTAGTTTCAGTTTCTCCTTGCATTCTGTTGATAGGCCTTGTTTGAAAATACACAGGAAGAAGCTCTTTTGAATAATGCTTAAGAATAGTAAGTTTATGAAGGCATAGATGCTGCCTTGTCCAGCCAGCATCAATAGGGTGTATTCTGTGAAGCTGTAGGTTTTATATAGAACTATCTTAGTTGCCTGGGTGACTCATTCCAAGAAGTGCTGTTTGTAGCCTTAGTCTGTAGGACAGGGAAGTGAAGCTGCATGCTGCCTCTTGGCAAATTCATTTGTCTGGCAGTGGTTTTATGAGTTCTTGACACTCCCAGTAGTCTATAGCAAGGAGACTGAGTGCCAGTCTAGTTTTACTTCTTCAAAAGGATTTTGGTTTTTAAATTAAGAAGAAAGTCTTATCCAGACATAGTGAGAACAAACTTTTTCCAGTTGCACCTGAGAATGTTTTAGGTGCTTTTGCAGCAATGACTTTAGGCCATTTTTCTCACTGATTTTTATAAACTTGTAGGAGTTTTCCAGTAAAGATATGGGCCCCTCTAAAATAAAAACATATTTAATTACTTAGTTTATATAGATTTGCCTTTCATAGTCATTTTTGCAAATTGTTAGAAGTAGAACTGAAGGGATCCACAGGTGACATGCTGATACCTACTACTCTGTGAAGCCTGGTATTACCAGTCCACAGTATTGAGGCATCAACTCTGAGAAACTTCTTTTTCTCTTAGTGTTGTAAAGGACGAGTTCATAGCGTTGTTCATTTTGATGTGTTCCCAAGTGCCGGATTCAGCCAATGACAAAGTCCAAAGTCCTGTCATCGATTGGCTGAAGGACCTCACTTCTCACACTAGCAATGTCCTTTAAGCAGAAAGCATTGTGCTCTCTTTCTCTGTGTTCATAACCTTTAGGTGGAAGACAAGGTATTCTTGCCAAAAGATTGCTCAAGTTCTTGTTGCTGGTGATTTTTGATAAGTCCCTTGAACAAATCAGAGCTCTCTCCAAAGTGGTGGGTGTCTGAGGCTTCCTTTGAACCATGCCTCATTCTGAAAAAGGATGAAACTTAAAGTAGTCCCTTCAGGTTTTTAGAGCCATAGAAGGAGGAAGGAAGAATAACACTTCCACATGGAACATTGAAGATGTACCTTTGTGTCAAGACTGACTATGGAATTACCAGTTATGATAATGCTCTTCCTGACAGCTTATGCCGTACGTGTGTTGTCACTGATAAAAATTTATTTTATAGTCAATCTATAAGAAATCTCTTGAAGCATGATTTACACATTCACTAGCCTTCAGACTGGACACTGAATGTAGTAAACTGATATTTCAGTCACAATTCTTTGAAGACACACCCAAATCACACCTGTACAATGACTAGTTGCTGCTTTGGATGCATTGCTTCCTTCTGCTTTTGTCTGTAGTAACACCAAAGGAAGAGGATTGTTTTCTGTCTGTGTCTGTCTGTCTGCTTGTCTGTCTAGACCTAGGAATTTGTCTGTTAGAGAGTCAGTTCGCTTTCCATGGAGTTTTAAGACAATTGGTCAAAATCCACCAGATTCATTGCTGGGAATACATAACTCATCAAAAAAAAAAAAAATACTACTCTGGTTATTGGAAGGCTACACTAGCAATTTTCAGTGTCTACAACAATATAATAGTTTAACTTTTTTAAGAAGTTGATAACATTTCTGTTAGCGCCCTAATCAGTTACCTCTGTGTTCTGCTTTGTGCAATTGCCAGGCTCTCCAGGATGTCCTGGCCGATGACATATTTTTATGAATTACTTTGGTAATATGGTGGGCTGCAGTGATCAGATTTGTATTTTGAAAGGCACAAATCTATGGATAAGGCATAGAGATTAAAAAGCAATACAGGAAATCTATTAGGTCTGGGTTTAATTTTTGTAATTCCCTCTCATAGATCCCATTTTTGTTAAGATTAGCCTTATTTTATAGAGTTTAACATTTTTGTTCTAGAAAAATTGAGTTAAATATTAGAAAAGTTATCATTAGATCTTTGTGTCAAGTCTCCTTGACGACCTGGCAATCCCTTTATGTGCAGGTGATGACATTACTGAAAAAACTTGTATCGACTTCATTTGCTGACAGCAAGGAATTATGCCTAAATGTCTGGACTAAGAAAGAATTTAGAAGAAGGAAAAATATCAGGTAGGGAGAATTTCCCAAATAGCTTGACTGTAAAGCAAATGTACATTTCAGGCTAAACTGTTGCCTGTGTACTTTCACATGAAAAATATGAGAATTGAACCTGTTGGGGATGAGATAGGTAACAAATCTTAAAGACAGAAAACATGCTTACGGAAGCAGGTTTAGAATTAACTTTCTTAAGGAAATTATTGAAGAAATATGGAGTTTAGTTATTTAGGAAATTCTGCAAAATCATATTTGATTTTTTGAAAAAAAAAAAAAAAAAAAATTACTACAAGAGTCGTAATACAGCTATACAAACAGTTTTATTCTTGTCCTGGATCCTTTATTTGTAACAAGCCTCCCCAAAAAACATCTTGCAACCGCGGTGGTAGATTCTGACTGTAGTTGTCAGTGCTGTATATGTTGGGTGCTTTTGAAATAGTGGAATACAAGATATGATTCTAATATTAAGTATTAGATGTGGTGTATTTTTGAGGTCTCACTGGTTTAAAAGTCAAACATTGGTTTTTCTTGTTTCACTGCATTACAAACTAAACATTTCTTCATTGTCTAAAGTAAAACATTTTTTAAAAAAAATAAACACTCATTTTAGGACCTGCACAAATGAACTTGAGAGAAATGTTTGTGTCTGCAAGTGGTGTAAAAAGAATAGTTTTGATTTATGCACATTGCAGCAGTTTGATATGGAAAGATGGCCTGAAAATGTTTGTTGCAAAATTGTTTTTGTTATAATATAAAGAGGAGGTAAAACAGTTCCGTGAATAAAATCTCATTGTTTCTTAAAAGCTGGAAAAAGGTGGAATAACCTGATGTTAAATTGTGAGGTTTCTTTATTTTACCTACAGAACGTATGAACAATTCAAGGATATGTCAAACATGAAGTAACGTACCACACAAGTTTTTAACTGGAACGTGGGAGGAGAAAGAGTGCTAATAGCAACAATATACATAAATTATATTCCTACACTTGTTTGTAAATAATTTTTACATATCTGTATGTCCATATGTGAAAAATCAGTTATTTTCTGTTTCCAGATTTATAAAATGTGATGCATTTCTTTGGATGCAACATTTAATTAATGATGCTTCCATGTTGCTTAAACCTTTTTAAGAAAGCCTTAGAAGAATACATTGCTTCCCTAAAGTTCCCATGTGCTGTTGTCATTAATATGGTGTAACATTGTAGAATTTATGATTTGATTTCCAGCACACCTTCCCTTATGGAAGGGGAGCATGAAGTGATGGTTCCAAGACACAGTGGTTTCATCAGAGAAGCTCTCTTAAGAAGTACTCATCATTGGTCACCCTTCCCACTGGTATCAAAACAAGTGCTTGTGGAGCTATGCTGCAAACCAGATCACTGAAATGGGATTTGCTTTTAAAAACTTTGTGAAGACATGTGGGAGCTCTGCCTGCATTCTTTGAAAGGGAAGGAATTGCATTTAAAAAGTTCAGTCTTGAAAGTGGACTGTTAGAGAGATGCTTTATGCACAGTCTAGAAATCAGATGAATAGGAATGCCTGTGGTGGTGGCTTAGTGAAGGAGAAGGATGTGTGTGATATTGGTACAGAAAAGCCCTTACGGATTAGTATGGGTAAGAGGGTGAGGGATTTCTTCTTTCAGTTTGAGTGCATTTCTCCATTTTTATTCCTTACAGTTGTGCATGCACATTTAGGGGGAAAAGTGTTTATTGTTATCTATATATCTATATATAAAAGCTAAAAAAAGAATCATTACTTGAGCATGGAGGAATTTCTTAAAAAAAGAATTACAGAAACCTAAGGATGGTATTTCAAAAAGCTTCTAATATAATTTGGAAATGTGAGCATGTAAGTTCTGGTAAGAGTCTAGCTACAGGTTTTCCAGATATCCGTTAAGTAAAGGATACAGAAGAGTTCCCAAGACTTCCAGCAAAAATAGCTTTCAAAATGTCCTGCTGGGAGGCAGGGATTGCATGGAGGCAGAGTTGGTAGATATGAGCTAGAAAACTCTGCCATCCTTTTGTAACAGTACTCACGTTGCATCTGTAGTGTTGCCAGTTTTGCCCTGTTCTGAGTCACCATTCTTCTACTGATAAAGAGTCTGTCAGATACACAGGCAGACACCTCTCTGCAAGTTGCAGGCTTGACTGTGGTGGTTTTGATCCTTGGTGACTGTGCAATCCTAACTTATTTTTACCCTGCAGATGGGATACGAGACTGAACTTGTATCACCTGTCAACTTAGTTGGAGTGCTGGTAAACTAGTAAAGTAAAAATGCTTTATGTGTCCTCACTAACAAAAATGAAAAGTGGGTCCATCACCTTTGCAAAGCGAGTGGGTTTGGATTTTTTTTGACAAGGTAGAAATTCAGCACTTGAATCTTACAGATTGAGAAGTGATCATGCATTAAGAGAAGTCTTGAATAATTCTGTTTAACATGGTAACAGAAGTAAATTCTTTTCTGTTTGGGAAGTGAGATATAGCAAGTGTTCCTTGATACATGAAACAAATGTCATAATTGTCTTCACTGATGTAAATGGGCACATACAGAGTAGCCACGTGCTATCTCTGTATATGTAAGTGGTAAGTCAAATGTCACTAGAGAGCGTTTGTTTTATGATTTTTTTCCATTTGTTATCACTTTAGTTCTGTTTTTTAGTAGAGTCTTGCTAAACCTTGTGTTTTGGATACTGTTGGAGGTTAGATATTTAATGTATTTTTTTATGTTAAAACTCACGAATGTGATGTTTTGATTTAACAGCATTCCACGCAACTCCTAATACTTACAAACGAAAGAATACAGAAACGGCATTAGATAATAAGCCTTGTGGACCGCACTGTTATCAACATCTGGTAAGATAGTTTAGTATGTTAGGATTCGCTAAGTGCTAGTGCTAACCGCAGCACAGCATGCTACATGTAGTGTGAGGTTGTGCTGGATCAGTGAGTGCATACATTTATGAACAATTTGCAGTGAAGTGTTATCTTCAGTTTATGCAAAAGAAGAGTTAACTTCAATGATGAAATGAAAATCTAAGTAGTAGCCTGAGATATTTGCAGGGAAGAAAGCTGATTACCTCCTAGTAATGTGTTACTGTCCCATGTAGTAAAGAAGCCGGTCTTACAGACTTGGCTCTCTCAAGTTATATCACTACTGAAAAGTATAAAGGTGCTTAGTTTGTGAAGGCAGATTCCAGTATTTGTACTGTTAAGAAGCAATGTGATGGAAATTAATGAGTTGAAATCCTTAGTAATATAATTTCAAATCTCTCTCATGTCCTCTAAATTTTTAGTATGAAGACCTATGTAATTTTCCAACCTAAAAACTCAGTATGCATTGTTTTGCCCTTTTCCACTAGAAAAGAATTACCAGCAATTGCATTTTTAAAAATGCAGAATGCATATTGTTGAAGTGCCATGTTAAAGAAGACTTCTTGTATTTTGAAGGCTATTCTCTGTTGGAAATTCTGGTTTTTTTGTTTGTTTTTTTTTTTGTCATCTAGGAAAACAGAAATTTACTACTGAATTATTTTTCACTTGACAGCCAAAATGGAAGTGGATATGAAATATTGACAGAAGTACTTTTTAAATATAGACTTTATTTTTTTTTTTCCATGATAGCATCAAAAGTATTGATGTTCATCGTTAGAGTGCATTTAACTAGAATGTGTGCATGTGATTAATTTGTAGAATAATGCGAAGTTTTACAGTATGCAAGTAGAACATGTTCTTCCCCAACCTCTGACCACAGGTAAAAACACTTTTTAATTCTTGTACTGAAAACTGTAACGTTTTCTGTTCAGGAAGGTGCAAAGGAGTTTGCAGCTGCCTTGACTGCTGAGCGTATAAAGACACCACCAAAGCGCCCAGGTGGCCGCCGAAGGGGAAGACTTCCGAACAACACCAGCAGACCCAGCACACCGACAATAAATGTATTAGAGTCAAAAGACACAGATAGTGATAGAGAAGCTGGAACTGAAACTGGAGGAGAAAACAATGATAAAGAAGAAGAAGAAAAGAAAGATGAAACATCCAGTTCCTCTGGTAAGGGTAGTCAGTGCTTCTTTATTGAATTAGTTGCAGTGCTTTAGAGAATGACAAATCCAAGTTAAGGCACGTGATCCTAGAAATCATTTATTTCGAAGGTTACGGAACTGAGTGAAAAGAGAGTAATAATATGAGTTTAATCAAATAGAACCCTCTGAGAAAATTTCCAGATTGTCTTGATTTATGTGTAGAGGTGACATTGTGTAATTGTTCAATAGCTTCTGTTATGTAATTTTTAATTTCTTTGAGGTGTGTGAAAAGTGCTGGTTTATTGTGGCGCTTTGATTAGGAAACAACAACAACAAAAACTGGGATATTTTTAACTACAATTAATAACTTGACATTTTTAAGGGCTATGTAAAATTTCTGACGCATAGCCTTACATTGACCCATACCCTCAATTATTGCAGAAGCAAATTCCAGGTGTCAAACACCAATAAAGATGAAGCCAAATATTGAGCCTCCGGAGAATGTGGAATGGAGTGGTGCAGAAGCCTCAATGTTTAGAGTTCTTATTGGCACCTACTATGACAACTTCTGTGCAATTGCCAGACTGATTGGGACCAAAACATGCAGGCAGGTAAGAAGAGAAGCTACTTCCTAAGTATCATAGTTACTTAGAAAATGAGCAGCTTTCTGCTAATGAGAGATTTATTGTGGATGTGTTGTGGTATCTCTTGTTAGGTGTATGAGTTTAGAGTAAAGGAATCCAGTATTATTGCTCCCGTCCCTGCTGAAGATGTTGATACTCCTCCCAGAAAGAAGAAAAGGAAACACAGGTAAATCTGTTACTAAATAACGTTAGCATAAAAATAAATTTGAGATACAGGAAATCGTAACAGAAAGTATTTTGGAGGAAAAGTCATGCAGCTCTTCTCCTTTCGCTTCCAAAACCAAAATTTGCAGCAATAAAACAAAATGATGTTTTGGTTTCAGATACAGATCTTAGTGCATTGGAATGTATAACCTTCTGCTTCACTTCCCCTCTCTTCTTTTTAAACTCTTGAACAGACAGATTCTTGTTAGCATATTCTTACAGATGTATTGTTGCAAGTAGTCGAACTGTTTAAGTTTAGATTATAGATACTCTAAACAGCTTAACATTCAAGATATTGTGGTATAGTTTTGTTTACAGCAATAAATATTAAATTACAAGTGTTAAAATGGGATTCAATAATGATTACATGGTGTTTTGTAAATGAAAACTCATGGTTTTTTAATGATTAAGTATATGACATTAAGATTCAAATGATAGGTAAGCAAAAGTAGTGTAGCAAACTAGTAGGATTACCTTTTTTCTTTGAGACTATTCTTTTGTAGCACCCCAGTCTAGTTATCAACTAAAACTTCAACTAAAGAACCGGCTTATTTGAAGTGAAGCTGCAATGAAGAACAAAGTGAAGCTTTTTGCTGGAGCCACAGAGGCCATCTGATACAATTTCAACAGAAATTGTTAACTTGGTGGCTACTGCCTGTCACTGAGATGCGTTTTTCTTTGAGAATCCTGAGGTTTGAAAAATGCAACTCTGCGTTGATTATTTTTATTCCCAGGAATGAGAACAAGGGAGATATTAATTTGACTGAAAATTAGTGAGAATATTTCTTTCTGCAAGCAATAAGTACACGTTTTTCCCATAAAGTTTCCTATTTTTTTCTCCCTTTAACTTTCCTTATTTTCCTCTACATTTGTTCTTTCAGTTCTCTTCAATGCTGCTTGCTTCTGTCTTAGCTTGTCCTAAGTATCTTTTATTTCCAGGCTCAGTGAAAATCCTGATACTGGCTCAAAGATTGTTGGTATAGAGTAGAATGTTTCAGCTTAATAGCACAGAGGCAGTCAATGTAAGCTAGGAAAAGATTTGGTGAGCATCTGGAAGAGGTTCTGTTCTCAACGGTAACTATTAATTCAATGCTCTTAGCACAGTATCCAAGTTTTGGGGCACCTGGTGGTTTTTGCTGTTTAACTCTGGAGTTATTAGCCGTAGTGCAAGTTTAGAATATGCAGTTGGGAATTAGCTTGTTTTCAGATTCTTGCGAATCGCTATAAAAATGATAGCGGTACTTCTGTTTGAAAAGAGCAGCTAAAAGGCTTATATTTATTTTGAAGGTAAAATTGGTGGTACAGTTACCAAGTTGACATTGTTTTGGAGGAGTTTTGAGACTCTTTTGCTTTTGGGGCTGTTTTATTTTTCCAAATAAATAAAAGCACATACCATTACATGAGGTTTCTTGATGTTTTATTCTTTATCAATTGCCAGTATACAAATTTTATGTTAGTAATTTAGTTTTAAAATGCCTTTTAATACTTTTAACTATCATTTAAGAAAGGGAGATTTTTTTTTAATCTGATTCTATGAAATATGTGGCAATCAAATTATCTCTGTTCTTACATGTGCAGTAGCCTTATAAAAAAGGGAAACCTTTTAGCCCACCTACATACTTCTGTCATCTGAGCACCTGTTAAAGATGTCGTGCAACTGACAATTGGGAAATCCACTTGGAAGTCTTTCTGTTTCTTATGTTTCTTTGAGTTGTGTTTACTCACTCCTAGAGTAAATCCCTTCCTAGAGCAAGGAAGGTCCCCGTGTCCTGTATGCACTTTTCCATTGCAAGGCGTTTATTGGTCTGCAGGTTTTTCACAAGTGTGGTAGACAGCCTTTGAGTGAAAGCATCATTCAGTGAAGAGAAAAGCAGCAGCAGAAGGCTGCGTTTAGAGGCCTCTTGTAACTGATTTGATAGCAGATTTTCTTACAAAACTTCATCTATTTCCCATGCAATCTTGGTGCTCGTATAGACATACTGACCAACTGGCTGGCAAGGCTGCATCCCTCTTGGATAGTAAAGGATGTTCTCTCCCTGTGGGTACTTTGCATACAAGCTAGCAGAAAAACCTAAGAAACAATCTAAACAAAGAAAGAATTCAGAAAAGCGTGAGCATATGCCAGAGGGAGAATACTTCAGTACTGTTCATTCCTTTACATTTATGTTTTTCTTCCACTGCTGGGAGCCAAATTGTATTTGCTTTACTAATCAGTAATTCTTCCTCTGTATTGGTAAGGATGTTTTATTGATTTTAGGGCCATATAATGTGGCTACTTGATTTTTTTTTTTTTTTCCCCTCCCTCATCCCTGTATTTGGATGTGAATTTACTTAGTAAACTTTATTTGAAAGTATTTTCTTTTTAACTGTTTTCTGATTTTCTTCCTGCCGTGCCAACTGCTGTTCACAGTGTACGTTGGAGTAGCTTACCTGGATCTGCCTAGAGTTCAAGGTGCCTTTTTATGGGGATTTAAAGTCTCTCTATTATCAGGCAAAAGGTGCAGCTGAAGCTTTGGCACAGATATTCTTATGTGCTGAATCTTAGAGCATTGGGGAGGCTTTGGGTAAGATATGATTTAGAAGATGGAAAAGATGTCTTTGGGTGATTCCAGAAAATCAAACACTGCAAAAACTTAACTACATAGTGGCAGGAAGATCTGTCAGGGGAGGATTAGACTGGATATTAGGAAGAGGTTCTTCACCCAGCAGGTGGTGGAGCACTGGAACAGCTCCCCAGGGAAGCAGTCATGGCACTGAGTCTGCCAGCATTCAAGAAGCATTTGGACAATGCCCTCAGACACACAGTTTGAATGTTGTGAGTGTCCTGTGTAGGGATAGGAGTTGGACTCAGCGATCCTTTTGAATCCATTCCAACTCGGGTAATTCTATGATTCTATGATATGTTGATGTAATTGGCATGTATTTTTACATTTTCAGTCCTGTTGCTGGTGACAGAATATCCCTGTGCAGAGAAAGAAATGCTAGTGTAGCTTTTTCCAAAGAATGCCTTTCTACCACCTGATATAGTTGATTCTGGTGCCTCCTAAAACCAGTGGCAAAACCTAGTATATTGTTAGCACAGAACAATGTTTGACAGTGTCTGTTATCATGCTTCTGGAAACACTAGTTTACTAAGCTGGCTATCCTGCAAATTTCAGCAGCCAGATGTACAAGTCTACTTGCTTGCTTGGATATATGCCATGAAGTTTCCAATTTGCCTTTTATTTTTAATGAAGCTTCGAGTTGAGTGCTTTCTCAGCTTTCTTTTCCTCACCTTTGCTTCCTGATGCCTGAGACTGTATCTTGCTTTTTGTTTCTGGTTGAAATAGCAGATTATAGGGCAGATAGATAAATTTGACCCCATTTAGTATGGTACTCATTCAGACTTCAGCTTTGCGTACTAGTTGGGGGAACTTGCAGTTCTCCTGGCAGTTTTTGAAAGTTACAAGCCAATGAATGTACTGTTTGATTGTGCTAACCAAACCTCCTGTTGCATTGGTTGGTGTTGGCATCTTGCTTCATGTTGTCTTCTCTCATTCTCCACAATTTGTGCTCATGCTGTGTGTCTCCATCTCCTTTCTTACCAAGCTCTCTTCTTCCTGTGATGCCAGTTGAGGCCTTTGCCACTGTGACTGCCATATTTAATTTTCTATCCATTTTGAGTTATTAGTATTAATGCTTTTTTGATGGTGGCGATCTTTGTCATGTTCGTGTGATCTTTGTCCATACTGTCTATACTTTCCCATAGAAACCAAAAAGTCTCAGGTGGCAACTATTTAGCAAGTAGCATTTTACTTTTAAAGTATTTAAAGTACGCTAATCACATGGTGTTTTAAGAAGTCTGTCCACAGAAGGCTTTTAAGGGTTTGGTATGCTAGTGGGTCCTTATTATCCTGGGTTGAGACACAAGTTTCTGTGAAAGAATTCTTCGAAAATATGGTATAATTTACATTTGCCAAATACCAGCCAGACAAAAAAGAAAAGTAGTTTGATGTGTATTAGAATAACTTAGGTCAAAATTGCACTCTTTTCAGTTATATGGGAACTGTTGTCTTACAAAGAGTCAGTGTCTCATAGGTCATAAATATGTTGATAGCCATTTTTTTTTTTTTTTTTTTTTTTTTTTTTTTTTTTTTTTGAGTAAGTCACTCAATATAGGAATATCATCTATTTATTGCAGTGTTCTAACACTGATGGCCTTCAGGTTTGTGTCCTCTCCTCCCCCCCCAAGCACAGTTACTTGGACAAGTCTGCCTCTGGGGGTTTTTAACTTGTTTGGGTTCCTTCAAATTTGGCTGTTGGGCACCTAACATTAAGTCTAGTATTAAAGCTTTGAGGGCAATTGCATAGAGAATCTTGTTTACCTAAAGCTGTTGTGTGATATCATGCTTTTATGAAAGACGTAGCAGTTAAAAATTCCTATTCAATATAGTTACAGCAGGAGATATTTTTTTCAGAGTGCCAACTTCTGACTGTTGCATTTACTGAAAGGCAGAATGGCTTTCTGTGAATTTTGAGTACGTGTTCACAAGTATTTTGGACTGCTAAACAAATCTGCACAGAAAGTAAAGTTGCGAGGTGCCTCTAGCAGTGTATTATGTGGCCAGGGAATGAGGCTTCTCCCATATTATTTTAATGTTGCTCTACAACATACTAAGAAAATCCAAGAAATTTAAATTTTGAAAAACCTTGTTGTGGTTTCACCCTGCAGCCAGCAGCAAAGAAGCAGGAGGAACCTAGATGGGAACTAAGAACCAGGCAACCACTCACCCCTCTCCTGTCCCAGATGGAGTTAGGGGGATAATTAAAAAAAAAAAAAAAAAAAAAAGAAAAGAAAAAAAGGGCAAGATTATGGGTCATGATAAGGATGGAAAGGGATCATTCACAAATTATTGTCTTGGGCAAAATAGACTTGACTTGGGGTGGTGGGGAGGAAATCAATCTAACTTATTACCAATCAAATCAGAACAACATACTGAGAAACAAAACCAAATGCCCAAAACCCACCTTCCCCCCACCCCTCTCTATCCAAGCTTGACTTCTACTGCTGGTATTCTTTCTATGGCTCTCGGTGCAGGTGGACAGGGAATGGGGGTTGCAATCAGTCCATCGCACGTTGTCTCTGCCAATCCCTTCTCCTTTGGGGGAGGACTCCACCCTCTTCCCTTGCTCCAGTGTGGGGTCCCTCCCATGGGAGACAGTTTTTCATAAACTTCTTCAATGTGGGTCCTTCCCATGGGCTGCAGTCCTCTGTGACCTGCTTCAGCACTGGTTTCCACGTGCTCCTGGCCTTTGGAAGCCTCCGTCTGCTCCAGCATAGTCTTCCACAGGCTGCAGGTGAACAACCATTGAGACTTCTGGGCTGCAGGGGAACAGCCTGCTTGGCCATAATGGAGGGGAATCTCTGCTCAGGTGTCTGGAGCACCTCCCTCCCTGTCTTTCTTCACTGACCTTCATGTTCTCTGCAGTGCAGTTTTTCTCAAGTCTGGTGTCTGCGTAGTCATTTCTCTTGCATCTGGTGCATGCAGGTCAGTTTCTCCCACGTCTTGCTTCTCTCTCTCCACTGCTGCACCGGGCTGGCCCAACCAGTCCGCTGAGCCCTGGCAGCCCAGACTCAGGGTGGGAGGGAAGGCCCATGCGTGTTCCCTCTCTCTGCCAATGCTACCTCCTAACTGTTTATTCCCCTCTTGTTAAATATATTATTATAGAGGTGTTGTCACCATTGCTGATGGACTCAACCTCGGCACTGAAGCTTCTGCAGTAGAACACCTCCCTCCACCCCCCCACTACTAATACCTTGCCACACAACCCAACGCAATGCTTAATCTATACTTTTTATTATGTTTGTTTACTTACAATCGAGTGCTAGCTGAAATGCATAGAATGGAAGAAAAACAGAAACATTTATTTCTCCTTAATATTAAGACTACTGAAATTTAAGTCTGGTTTTCCTTTTAGTATCTAAGGTCCAGACAGATCTGTTTTTGCTCAATTGTGTCAGACGCATCTATTCATGGAACAGTAGACATTTCCTGCCCAAAGAGCTTGCAATCTGAAATGGATACAAAATAAAAGAAGTAATTGAAGAGCTTTAAAGTATAGTGAGTTATGTTATAACTAAAAGCATGTTTTCCTTAAAAACAAACAAACAAACAAAAGCCAACAAGCCAACACCACACTAGAAAAACATAACTTCTTGCTTAGCTAAAGCTAAGGGAGAAAGAGGTTGCTGAAGGAAAACTGTAAGGACACAAGACAAGGGTGTACAGAGTTTGAAGGAGAAGCGAAAAGGCTTAGCGGAGTACCGCCAGTCAGAACAAAGTGGGGAAAAGTCTGTGCAACCAGAAGAAATACTTGAGATCGCATCAGTGTTGCTGTGCCAGACGGAGATGGTCTCTTGTTGTCATACTTGGAGCTCAGCAGATGAAGGGTAATACCTGGCTGTGATCTGTTTGGAGGCTGCCAGTGTGGTGCTGGGGCTGAGTCCTATAAAGCAAACAGTTGATAGACCTTCACTCTGCTATTTAGACAAGTCCCTCCATATCTACCAATTCCATATCCTTCCTTCTGCTGCTGCTTCTTCCTGCTAGGAGCTCCAGCAGCCTCTTCTTTGCATGTTTTCCTTCAAGACCATCTGAATTCAAGCATCTCTGTAGCCTGGGTGGTCTGTGTGGGGGCTGCTCATCTGTACAATCCTGGGAGTAGAGGAATGGAGTGGGGAGGAAGGGTGGAGCAGCCTGCAGAGTCTTGATCTTGTCATCTCCAAGAGATTGGGACAGGATGGTTCTGCTGCTACCACTGCTGCCTCGTATGCAGTTAGTTGACGTTCATGCTACCAGGAATGTTACCATTAAGTTAAGCATGGGTGTGAGATGCAGCTACCTTTCCCAGCCCACTGCAGGAGGAGTCCCTGTCAACCTTTTTGTGTTTGTTTTGTGTTTTTGCAGGTTGTGGGCTGCTCATTGCAGAAAGATACAGCTGAAAAAGGGTTAGCATCTTTCCATTCAATTTATGTCCTGAACTTTTAAGATCCTGTTATTGCTTCTTTGGTTTTGTGTTGTGGGGTTTTGGGTTGTTTTTAGTGTTAGGCCATTACGTACATTCCATGGGGAGGTAGAGTACAGAGGGAATTAAAAAAAAAAAAAAAAGGTGCTTTTTACACGTACTGTAGGGGTAAAATGTATTGTTTGGTTATGCAACTCTGTATAAGTTAGTAAAAAGGGAAGGGAAAAAGGGAATTTACACTCTTTTCAGTATGGCCTCATTGAAGTACAGGTAAAAATGGTATTAATGATAGGAGCTGCAGTAAAAAGCAGCATTAGTTTTTTAAGAAACCCAAGTATTTTAAAAAGAGTTATCTGAATTTGTTGAGAGTGGTTGGGATGCGTAGCAACATAAATAGTTAATTTTTTTGTCTCTCTTTTTTTTTTTTTTTTTTTTTTTTTTGATAATTGGTAACTTGAGCATTTTCACAAATACCTGCAAACCCAACACAAGCTCAGAAGTATTGACAGTAAATATAATTTACATAGTACCAAATTCTCCTAGCTGCTCTATAGGTAAAGCTCCTGTAGTCCCTTCTTGCCTATAGGATGCTAGCATTGTCTGTGTTGGAAAACTGGCTTGGGAAAGCACAGTGGTATAATGACCAGGTGTTCTTTTGCCAGTGTGTCTGTTTGAAAGTTGACCGTTGCTCCAGAGTAAAAATTACTTTGGTTAGCTGAGCAAATTTACTTTGCTTAGTGTCAGTGTCACTGTAGATACTCACGCAGGAAATTATACCATTGTAGTTTCATTTTTCAGTTTTCCACAGTAAACAGTTTTCAGCTCTGAATATCTGAAACAGCTGTGTAATGGGAAGAATGAAGTGCTGTAGGAAGCAGGCAAAGAATGGTGACACAGCACCCAACTAACGTTACAGCACTGGTTTGGTGTCTTTTGGTCATTGTAGGTTTGGGATTTTTTTGTTCTTCTGGGGGGAGGGGGTTCTTAGTTAAATGACTGAAAGGGAATTTCTACTTTAAAGAGTGAACGGAACTGCATATTGTTTGTTTGCACCTTTCAACTTTACAAATGTTGCTGTTTTCATCCAGATGGGTCATCAAATCATGTTTACAACTATCAGCCATGTGATCATCCACGTCAGCCTTGCGATAGCTCGTGCCCATGTGTAATTGCTCAAAACTTCTGTGAGAAATTTTGTCAGTGCAGCTCAGAATGTAAGTAAAACATTTAAAAGCTATCTATAAATTTCTTTCACTGCCCCAACTCTGTACCCACAGTCTGTCTGTACTGCAGGGCTTGTGTCAAACAGTGTGAGAAGGGAGCACACGTTCGGTTTATTTTGGCCCTCTTAATTAGCTGTTGAATGAAGTCAAAACCAGTCTTCAGACTTAAAACTGAGAAGAATTAAAGTAAAATCATTTACAGTACTTCCAAATGTCCTATACAGATATCACCACCTATGGGGTTTTTTAATACGCTATAATCTGCACTGCCTTAATTTGACAATGTACTTTTTTCACATTTGCCTGTTTTGTTTTCCATACATTCCTTTGTAGGCCAAAACAGGTTTCCTGGATGTCGTTGTAAAGCACAATGCAACACTAAGCAGTGTCCATGTTACCTGGCTGTACGCGAATGCGATCCTGACCTCTGTTTAACGTGTGGAGCAGCTGACCACTGGGACAGCAAAAATGTTTCCTGCAAAAACTGCAGCATTCAGAGAGGATCCAAAAAAGTATGTACATGCTTATTGCCTTCATTTTGAGGTATCTGTATATTTTCATGACAGAGAATGGAATTTCTTTGCCTTTATGCTGTCAAACAGTAACAGAAAGACACATAAAATCAGAAAGGGAGGTAACTGTCGTGTGTTGGCTTGCTTATGTGCTGCTGTTAAGCTCTATACAATTTGTGGTGTAGCAGTTAGTGTTGTTGTGTAACACTGCAGCAGAATACCTCCTTTTCCCCACTCAGGCTCTGCTTGTAATTAGGCTGCTGTTTAAAAGTGATAGCTCATCAGTCTTTCCCTGGAACAGCATAAGGAAGTTTGACTCAGAGATAGTGGCTATTTCTTTCTTCAGTTATTGATTCTAATGCACAAACTTGTAAACAGTCTACCAAAGATATCTCCAAAGCCTTTCTCAGCTCTGATAAATAACTAACTAAACAAATAAATAAACTAAGACTTATTTACCTCTTCTCACAAACTAGTTCAGTCAAATACCAAACTAATCAGTGGTAGTGTCCTGTCTGCAGACCTTTCTAATTTGAAGTCCTTGCTGTGTATGTTTTTAAAACAATTAAAACAAACAATTTAAACAATTAAAAACAAAAAAAAAACCCCAAACAAAAAAAAAACCCAAATAAACCCCAGATCCAAGCTAGGCATGTCTAAGCTTTTTGTTCTTTTCTCTCCCACAGCACTTGCTTTTGGCACCTTCAGATGTGGCAGGTTGGGGAATTTTCATCAAAGATCCTGTACAGAAGAATGAATTCATCTCTGAATACTGTGGTGAGGTAAGGATGGAGAACACTGGTTAACTGAGCTTAACTGGGGAAGTTGTGTATTGGCCAGGGACCAAGAGTTTCTCTAACTTGGTATCATGTTTAGACAGAGAGGTGTGATTGACTACCCAGCTACTGCTGTCAGAGGCTCCGAGCCCAGGAGCCAGGTGGTTGAAATGTCAAAAAAATTGACATAGGTTCTTGTGAGAATGAGAGGCTGGAATGTCATTTTTGTCTTAGGTGTAACTTCGTGTCAAGCGTGCCTGTAACTTTTGTGCAAAATCATTTAGTATAGTGCTAAAATTCAGTGGGCACTTCCACTGAATTATATTCTGTAGTAATCAAACCCAGAATCAGATACACAGTCTTGATTTTGAGATGAGAAGCAATTATTGCTTTCCTTCTGCTCTGAAAGATCTTAGTTATGCTAAGAGCAAATTATGATTGATAAGTGCAGAATGTTTGCTGAAAACAGTACTTTGTTTGGGAGTATTTTCAGTCCCAGAGAATACTCTCATTTTTCTTTCTGAATGCCTAGAGTTTTTGACCTTAAGCTGCTATGGTTACAAAAGGGAAGAGGTGGTCTCTTACAAGTACTGTTTCTTTCAGATTATTTCTCAGGATGAGGCAGACAGAAGAGGAAAAGTATATGACAAATACATGTGCAGCTTTCTGTTTAACTTGAATAATGGTACGTATGGCCTAGTCAGCACCCCTGCAGCATAAATAGAATATGCATGCTCACCATTTCAGCCCTGTTCTTCTGCAGGCAGAAGGTAACAGAGACATTTTTTTCTTCTGTACATCTTTTCCTAGCAACATGTGGGTTCTTAATAGTGATAGTGGTTTTGTTTTGTCCTAAATACTAGTCAAGTCAGTATTGATGGAGCCTATTGCACATGGCAACTATAGCTGAGTAGAAATAGAATTTCACTGAGTAAAATTACATGCAAGAATTAAGTAGCCTAAAGGATATAAAAGGCTTGTTTAGGTATTGTGTGTGATTTAAATTAGCAGTAAGTTCTGATGGTAATTTTGTGTCGGGGATAAAAACCCACTCACAGAAATGTGGCATGTGGCTACTGCCACTTGAAGAGGAAAACAGAGACTGCAGTGTGTCAAGTGTGAAATAAGAGGAAATATTTGAAAGGAGGCAATAAAGCTGCTTTGTGCCAGTGTTGACTTAGCATATTTACAGAGCTTGTCTTGTGGAATAAAGGTAGAGAAGCTTCAAATTTGAAACAAAGGTTGTGCTACTGTGGCAGGAGATAAATGTGAGGCAGCAGGAATATTTTGGGACTTGCAGAACAATAAAGCTCTCATAGGATGGTGTACCTGCTCTTCCAAGTGGGAAGCTGAGCAGTTATTTTTTTTTTCCAGCTGATAAAAACCAATCTAACTAGGCATTAAACACAAAAATTTGCGTGTAGGTGACCTATCCATCATTTGTGGTGTCATTTGGTTTTTTCCTCCCCCCTAGATTTTGTGGTTGATGCAACACGCAAGGGCAACAAAATTAGATTTGCAAACCATTCAGTAAATCCAAACTGCTATGCAAAAGGTAAGTTTCAAACTTATTTGCTTTTAGCAATGTATAAAATGTTGTGGGATACTTAGAACATATTTCATAATATTTGCATTAACCTAAGTTTAAATTTCTTTTAAACAGTTATGATGGTTAATGGTGATCACAGAATAGGAATATTTGCTAAAAGAGCCATTCAGACTGGTGAAGAACTGTTCTTTGACTATAGGTTGGTAGATGAATTTTCTGCTTTCTTCCTATTATAGACTGGATTAGCTTGTATTTTGCCCAGGTCACAATTAATTACTGTGCCTGCCTCCAAACCTCAGGTCTCAGCAGCTGAGAAGCAGTCCCTGTACATTTTATCAGATACCATAAGTTAGACTGACTGGAGCGAAGCACCTGGTTAAGAGCCTTGCAAACTTGAACAGATGCTTGTATGGGGACAGCTCTGCATGGCTTTTCCGGGCAGACTCGTGTATTTAAACTTTCTCTGCTAGGGTTCCCTAGGTGTGGGTTGTCTATACCATCATTCAGCAATGGGCAAGAAGTATTTGGGTGTTAATTACATAGAGGTGCTCTCCAAGATTGGGTTCATACTTTCCTCTGAAATCATCTCACTTAAAGTTAACTAAGTTGTCAGCTGACAATACTCTTAAGTCAATCTTTACAAATACAGTTGCTTTCCACTGGCTAAAATCAACCTCAGCGTTGTGAAATTCAAGGTGAAAAATCACAGAATTTTAGCATTTTGTTTTTTCCTCTTGGTCAAACTCCTCTAAAACCGGTTTGGAGTGGTCAGCATTGCTCTGCATCTGCAAGTTCACACAAGGAAGGAAGGCCACAGCTAGTGAGGGAGTGGTGGGAAATCTGAGAGTATTCCAGGCTGTGGGGCTGTGCCGATGTCAGAACAAGAAAGCTGACATGTTCAGTGTTACTGCTTTTTAATTTTGGTTTTATTTTCTTAATTTTCAGATATAGTCAAGCTGATGCCCTTAAGTATGTGGGCATTGAAAGAGAAATGGAAATCCCTTGACACCAGCTACCTCTTCTTTTAAACAAACAGCTGCCTTATCTTCAGGAATTTCTAGTACTGTGGGCAATTTTAGAAAAAATAAAAATGATGCAATTTGAGATTCTGTATTTGCAAAGTACTGTAACAGTAATTTATAGTAACAAATTTAAAAAAACCAACTTTTTATTGCCTTCTTACCAGCTGCAAAGTGTTTTTGTACCTATGAACTTTTGCAATAATGTGGTGTGGTACATTTTTCAACCTTGAATAAAGGATACTTGAACTTCTTCATTTTTACTGGAACTGAGTTGGAATTTTGTGTCAGTCAGCTCAGGAAGCAATGTGAATACTTACTTTCAACTTCTGAGCAAAGGCAACTCCATGTCTGCTTCTATTACTGTTAATTCAGGTCACATGAATCTTGATGTGATGGTAAAAACAGCATAGGAGACAGCAGTTGGGCTGAGTGTTGGAACTTCAGCAGAGAGCACCTATGTAAAGTAGTCATGGTCTTGCAGGTTTCACACCTCCTTGCATAAAGCTTCATTCATGTTCTCTCAGGTGATGGCTGCAACTTGGACACTTCTACAACCTCATCACAGGATCAGCTGCATTTAAGATTTTTCCAGCTTTTTTCTATTTTTGCTAAGTGCCTCAGCCCTTAACGCTAACACGGGCTCCATCCAGCAGCAGTAGGTGCATTTCATGGGAAATGTCTTCCCTCTCCCCAAAAAACAAAATTCTCAAAATGAATGCAGAACAGCTGTGACTTCTGGGACAAATTCTACTTTCAAGACAACAGATAAAAGCAAACCTTGTACCATACAGTTATGGCCACCCAGCTGCCCAAGCAGGTGCTGTGAATCTTTCCACTCTGTTCACTCAGTGTGGAAATAACTGATGAGGACCCACTTGCATCCTTTGATAAAGGAACCAGCCATGATACTCCAAAAAACTAGAGCCCTCACCTGCTGCTTCTCTGAAGCAACAAACAATAATGAATGCAACAGTAATTGCACATAAATTTCTCTTCTGCATCTGTTGTTTATCTGTAAGCAACCACTATTTTGCTTCCCACAAATCTTTATATATGTTTTTATCCAAAGATTGCAGCTCCTTGTCTGTTTGGGTCTTAAACAGGGCTACCACATTTATTTCTGATTTGCCAGCTGAATGAGAACTCCGCAGCTCAACAGAATGTGATGCTCCAGCCAAAAGCATCTGGGCTGGGGAGGGCAGGCACAGGGCCCCAGTAGTGAATAAACCCATTTCAAAAAATCCTGTGAATAATTGCTGCACATGTTCTGCACTGAGGAGGCTCCCCCTCCCTGTTCAGCAAAAGCCAAAGCCATGCAGCTCCAAGACTCTCAAGTGCCATCGTGCTCCATGGTGGCCCCAGTAAGAACTAAGAATTAATAAACCCTGAGCTTACTCATGGGGGGGGGGGGAAATAAAAGTACACAATGCAAAACTGAACTTCTGTTTGCAGCCTGGGCAATCGAGGTGTGCTCAGTTACACTTAAAAACATTTTAATTCCTATCACAGGTTGCATTTAATGGGAATTAACCCTTAGGAATACACTCAGTTTTTCTGTTCTAGTCAAAGAGGGCAGCATTTAGGCAGGTGGGATGCACTTTAGTTTGTTCAGTGCGTTCTATCTCCATTTCAGGTGACCAAGTATTGCAATGTATATTCTAAGTATTTTCTGTTCTGCACATCTTGTGATCGCAACTTTCTTTTCACAGCACAGGCATTTCCTCCTCAAAACACAGTAACTTGCAGATGACACTTTCTTCAGCAAAGAACAAAATGTGCTTTAAACTCACCAGCAACCAAGGAAAAGGAGGAAAGGCAAAACAAATTTATATAGCTTTCATAACCATTATACCTTTTATTTACATTTAGAAAGATAAGTCATGAAACTTAAAACAATAAAACCAAATGCAACTTGTACAGAAATCTTTTAATTTTGTTTTATTTATCACACATTAAAAAATGAAACACACTATACAAATGGTTTTTCATAGCAGATTACACATGGGTCCATTCAGACTCGCTCTCAAAGTGCTGCCAACATTTAATGCTGCCTGTGACAGCAGCTGTTTATCATATAGCCAATGTATTGATTTAAATGCAGTAGCATGCAACCCTTAAAGGAGAAGGGTTTGATTCCTTTCTGTTCTTAAATTAGGTTAAATGGCATTGGTGTCCATATTTACATACTTGAAATGTATCAATCCTGAGCAGTTCTGATGTAAATCTGAGACTGGCTGATGGGAGTCCTGGTCTCAGTTATTAAAAAGGGAGGTCCAAATGGCAGCAGGGTGGCTGCTATGAAGTTCTGTTGCTTTCATTCTTTCCATCACATACCTATTTGCCAAGTGTCACACAGTCAGGTAATTGCTAATAAAAATGTTAAGCCAAGTAACTGTAGGTATCCTTCTCGCCATCTACACGTTCCAAGTACTCCTTCTCAATCAGAATGTCGATGCATTTCTGTGGGATAAACAAATGTAAGCAATGTGACACTGGCTGAAAAGCCTTCTCTGTGGTCACTACAAACTTTGAACAATTTGGACCATGGAATTTCATGTCAAGTAGAGAACAGGAGTAGACAAAGGGCAATTCATGCTCCTGTTTCAGACCACATCCAAGCAGAGGACCTCACTTATCCACTAAACTGAATTAAGCTTACTTGATGCCATTCCAGGACAGCAACTGGGAGATCAACTGATCATCAGTAATGCTGATCAACTTCATCATGAGACAGCAAATACAGAGTTAAACCGAGATGCAGAGTGCTTTTGTAACATTACCAAAGCCAGCAGTGCAGTAACTCACTGCCTGTTCATGACTGGGTGCATCTCTTTCAGCATTGGTGCCACTTTATGCAACTGCTCTCCACCGCCTGGCGTTTGCCCCATCTGCTCCCTTGGGTGCAGGTGCAAAACCACCGGTGAGACCAGCAAACAAACTAATGACAACAAACACACACAATGCCCCCCTCCCAACCTTTTTATTCTAGGAGAGATGAGGAAGCTGTTCTATTGAGCTGGCCCAGGAGCAGTGCTACTCCCACAACTGAGCAGGAACAAGAGGTAAGCCTGGAGCAGAGGCTGCTGTCAACAGGCACTGATGTCAAAAGATGCAATCAAGCTGCTATTTTACCACTGCCAACAGTAAGAATAATGCATGTTACCGTAACAGAAACGCAAGAGTTCCAGTTAAAATACTTCCAACTTTTTTACAACTCCAAATATCTGTCCTTCCCCATCCCATCTCCTCAGTTTCCCTTTCTGATTCAGAAGCACACGTTTTCTTTCTATACAAATATCCTCCTCACCTCCTGGGACAGGTTCAGAGATGCAGTTCTCACGTACCTTAATTACTGGAACTCGTGGCTTGAACCTTGAGGACAGCTGTGTTAGCACTTCTCCAAGCAGTTGCTGGTGTTTTAGAACCTTCCTCATTTTCATGATTCTCACAATAGCAGCCTGCACAGCAAAGTCAGAAAGTTGTGCTTACGAGCAAACTACCCGTTCCTCTGGATTAAGCGGTTTCACTTCTGTAGCAGATCATGTCTGCTAGTGCTGGAGCATCGCCAGAGCGAATCTGAGTAGCAGGTGGGGAGAAGGGTGCCTACCAACGTCAATTACTCATGCAGACTTCATGAACTCAGATTCTACTTGGCACACAGCTACCAGAAGTGGGTTTGACACATGAACGTTTTGAACTATTCTATAGTTGGTCACAAAAGTACCAAATGATGAAAAGAGCAACATGGAAGTAACCAACACGGCAGAAAGCCTTTCTGTATTTAAACTTACTGTGGCACTCCCTCAGTCACACAGTTGTATTTCCCTCCTCTGCCCCTTTGCTTCTCAAGTGAATTCCAAATTAACTGATAGAAAAACACTTCAGTTCATACTACTGAGGTGTTACTAGTTTTCACCCAGGACAGATCTGGTGAGTCTGTGCATCCATGGAACTCAACCACTCACCAACATGATGTTAGACTCCCATCGCTTTTAAGCGCGTGGTAAGTACATTTTTAGCTCCAGCACAGTGCACTGCAATGGTGTGTTGTCTTTTAGCAAAAACTGACATTGTCATTCTAAGTTCATAGCACAGCAACAAGTCACCTGAATCAGTAGCTTCCTATCTTCTTCTATATTTTTGTGTGTAGTTTCTTGCTCCTGCTTCTGTTCAGTCTTCATTGGCACATTGATGTTTACCCTTAATTTTTTGCTGTAAAGGAAAACAGAAGTTAATAAACAATTATTCTGTTTAAAAACCAAAGAAACAAATCACCCCCTGCCCTCCCCAAACAAAAAACTCAATTCCAAAATAAAAGCTACACCACCACAACTACTTTACAATAAAAGGGACTTTGGCACTTCTGAAAATTTTAGACAATCTTCTTCAAGTTAAAAGAAGATAAATAAAAACAAAAAAACCCCACAATCAACCAAAAAAATGAAATACCTTTTTGGTGGTTAGTTGTGACTTAATGACTCCAATCTAGTAATCTGTTAGGTCAAACTGGTGCTGTACAATTACACTGTCTTTGAAACATTTCTATGCTTAGTAAGAAGCTCCCAGTCAGTGAAAGGGACAAAAAGTCAGTGGAAACAGAATCGCCTTCCCATTTTGCAGACTGGATTCTGACCATATTGTGGAGAAATCCATTTGTTCTGTAAAACTGAATTCTGTCTTTCTTTCACATGCTCCCTAGTCACCGCAGGTGTGCTCTCAAGGCAAGGTGCTGTGTCACAACTGGGGAAAAAGCCTCAGCACCATGGCACCAGAGAGCATGGGGCAGTGCTCAGCCTGCCAGCTGCCCCAGGGAATCAGCATTCCCTGGAGAGGGCATGTGTTATTTATTTAGCATAAGTCTTGTGTGTCACAAATCAGGAGCCACTAGGATGCACAGTGCAGCAATGCTGAGCTGTTTCCATCCCTCCGGTAACGTAACTGACCATAAATCTTCAAACCCTTAATTACTGGTCAAGGAGGGGAGAAAGCAGATAAAGAGTGAAGTAGAAGGAAAGGTTTAAACATTTTAAATGTTTCTTTTGCTTATGATCTCATCTTCACAAAGTACTGAGCTCCTCACTGAATTTACCTGCGCTTACATCTATGTTCTGGTAAGCTTCTGGTCACTGAACTTCTGGTGACCTTTTCTGGTCACTGAACGCTACTGTAACCTTGTAAAATCCAATATATTTTGCTGAGTGTATGCAAGGCACGCACCCTGGTAAAAACCAGCACAATTTCTTACCAGAAATAAGTTATGCAAGAATTAGATGAGAAACAAGGAACAAAGAAAGGACACAAAACCATGTTCAGGCCTTGACAGACTTAATGACGAAGTCCAAGTCAGATGGCTGAAACCTTCCCTATCCCCCCTACCAGCCAATGATCTCCTTTAAAGCTAGGACACTGGATCTATTTGAGCCAGCACCTGAACCCTGGAGCTTTCACTCCTGGTGTATTCGGTTTTACCCCAATTTTGAAAGCGGTGAAGGAGCATTATCACACGAGTGATGTATGCGGCTGAAGTGTTTCCTTACTTTTTATAACCAAGATACAGTTTTATTAAGGTATCTGGTTTTAACTCCACCTCATCAACATTTGCATTTTCATCTTCCAAAACCTGCAAGAAAAAAATAAAATAGATAAATATTCATTAAACTCATTCTGTTGAATGTTAAGCAGGTTGTAAAAAAGCGAGAGTACTTACAAGCAACTTTGATTTCAACAGTATCTGTAGAACTTGTGCCAAGATATCCTACAAAATCACAGAAAATATTATCAGTGCAGACAGCGAGCACCTCTCCCTCACTTAATATACTTCAACAAGAATACACAGATTCAGACTAAGAACTAGTGAATGCAGAACATTGCAAAAATGGGGGGGAGGAGGGGGAGAAAGAGTAAAAATGTAGTTTGCAGAAATAAAATGTAATGAGGATGTTAGGACATATTCCTCTTGTGCTCAGTCAAATGACATCAAATTCTTTAGAAAGACTAATACCAAACAACAGGTCTTTCCAGTTGTTGTATTGGAAGCTATTTTGCAAGTAGATTTATAAGATTTCCTTTTTCCCCAAATAATATAGATATTTTGGCAAACTTGAACCTCAGAAAGGAAGCACCCTCTGCTTTCTGATGAACATATTTCTGTTCTCTTGCTTACACCAAGGGACCTGTTCTGGCTACGGGCACCGCGCAGTCACCCTGACAGCTACGCTACTGCCAATCTTCTGTGTAGGCTCGCAAAGCTGCTATTTTACCACAGCAGAAGCCTTCTGGGTTTCACATAGTTAGTTTTTCAGCTGTAAAGAGTTTTATTCTAGTTCAATCATAATGTAAAATAAATATTTGGCCCAAATATCTATTTTATAAGTTTATAAAATACATAACTATCAGCAAACAAGCATCTATAATAAATGGCAACCCTGCAAGACTTCAGAGCCTGCTGTAAAGCAGCAGCAGTAACTTTCTAGATATGCATTTCTAACGGTAAATATTTCACTGACTAGGAATTGCTGAACTTTCCAGAAGTCTCGGCAGACTTAATCAAAGCTACTAGAAAAGGACAGAGCTGCCAAATAAACTGTGGACCATAAAGAATTTGGAAAGGAAAGGAGGGAACTTTTTTGACAAAAAAGAGTGAGCCAATGAAACTGCAGGTTTTACTGTGCTCATGTATGTAAGTCCTGAGATGTAAAGAACAGATGCACAAGGAAATCATTTAAGGAAATTGCTGTTTTTCCTAGAATGTTGTTTTTTAATATTAAAGTATACGTAGTGAAACACTGAAAACTTACTACCAGAGCTCAGTGGGAAGCTAGGCAATTCACTCTAGTCATGACCAGGGTTATGCACACACTAAGATTCATCACAAAACCAGGCAGCTGTGATTACAGGCAAGTAAACTAGACAAGTAAGTTGATGAAGAACAGAACACATCGGTCTCCTCCAGGAGAGAAACCGACTCTGGCTTCAAGCATGTCTAATTCCAATTTCTTATGAAAGCAGGAAGAGCCTGAAGACCAAAAAGCTTGTTCACAAGACTGCTAAAACGTGCAAAGTCACTACCATTTTTATTTGAGTACTGTCCGTCAGCTGCTGCACAGTGTAGGCATCTTCCGTGTTGTACTGCAGTAAAATCGCCATCTGGAATGTGGATGCCTAGCAGACCCCCCCCCAAAAAAGATAAGAGGAGAGGAGGGAAATCAGAAAATGAGAATGAAATAACAAATGTACTTTCTGAATTAGAACAGCCTGAAATTTGTGAGTTAAACACATATACCAGAATATCTGGACAACAGAGAATAGTCAGCTAGTGCTTATCATTACACAATACACAAAAAGCTGATGTTCCTTATACAACCAGAACTCTACCTTCCAGCATTATGTAAACATAAACCCTCAGATTATGATCATTTAGCTGGAGACACTTCATCACATCTTCTGTTATGGTGTCAAAGCCTTATCTTTCTACTTGCTAATATGATTTTTAACTCTTTTCCCCTGTCAGTCTCCTACTCTTACCCATTTAATCTTCATCGAAAACTACACAGACTACCGAATTCATCGTCACAGCCCTTCCAACTCCAGGAGATCAATGAAATCGAATTTATAAACAAAGCAGCTTTCAGTGGCTTATTCAAGTCTGTCACCAGAGGGTTAACATATGTTGACAACAAGTTTAAAGCCCGAGATTATCTTGTTTCTTCTCACTGTTGTGAACTTCTCTGTCTACTTTTTGAGAGAAAGCAGACGTGAAAGCATAAGAAACTTGAGATCTTATGCAAAGGATATGCAGTTGTCTCACACAACCCAGTTCAACACCTGTTTAAACCACAAGTAACATATTCCCCTTTCTATGTCAATTTTCTTTCAAACATGCACCTTAAGTGTCATTACAGTAAATAAATCAAAATTAGTAAGGGTTGTATTAGTCTCCAACAACCATCTGGGGATGGCTAACCTTTATGTTCACTTCAGTCACACACGTATCTGTAGCTATTGGGTCTTGCATTTGTGCTTTGCTTTATTTAAAGCCATTAGCATCATTCACAGGAGTCAAGCTAATGAATGCACATGAGCTTCAAATAGCTAAACACATGTGTGTGCATATGAAGGTGCTATTTAAGGAACTGAATGATTTAAACCAGTTAATTGTGATACATCATTACATGCTATCAAAGAATATTTTGATATCCAAATACAGCTCGATTAATTGTATTATCTAATAAAATGAGTCTGTGTGTGGCACAGGTTTTCCACTACTTTATTATCTACATACTTCACTTTCAACACGTTTATCTGCACAACAGTCTTCAAGTAAGGAAAAGCAATTATCTCCAAATGAGAAGTAAAGAAGATGAGCAGCTCATCCAGATAACATAAGTGCAGTGGAGCAGACTGTGAACACCTCTTGAATGATCAGCTGCATCCTGTTCTCTGAATGCAATCATCACTGAGTGTTTCTGCTGACACATTATCCTTACCTGTAATGTGTATCTATTTTTGAAACAGTTGGTAACCAGTTCCCCTTTGGACAGCTGATACAACCATGTTAATTTTCTTCCACTATGACGACTGGCATAAAATGCAGTAAATCTCTGGTAGCTCCGTTCTAACTATAAAACCAACAACAACAAATAAAGAATATTATTTGCCTTCATTTACCCTTACTAGAACATGATCTGGAACCAACAAAGGAGAAACAAATCTCATCACCTTCGACTGCCACGGTGTCTGAGTAAGACAAACAGAAATCTCAAGTATTCAAAATTCTTCAGCCTGGATGAAAATTTCCCCTTGTTAAAAGTTTCTGCTTTAAAGTACCACAATACAAACCTAAGCAAGCGCTGAAGTTTCTTTTTTGATATATTAAAGCAAGGCTAGAAAGGCAATTTCTTTTAACTTCCTTCATCCAGCAGGTAACAGCAGTTACTTATCTCACGTTCAGTATTCATGTCTTGCCTACTCTGGATAAGCACTCAAGAGCAAACTAATGATTACAATATCTAAAGATTTGATTGAACAGAGCTGAAGCAATGGCAAGAAAAAGTTTCTTAAATAAAAGTATACACAGAAAAATACACAAAGATTTGCTTCAATTATTGCTGGATGTTTTGAAGAAAGATTCACTAACCACGGTCTTGTCACAGGAGAAAACAGTTAGATATTTCACACAGCTCTCTCCTAGCTTACTCACTTATCTGGTTCCAATTATCCTCCAGCCAAATAGGCAAACACCAGACACACCTCCACTCCTTTCTGACACACAAAAACACAGGAGACACCAGCCTTGTAAACCAAATTTCTCACGTGATCATTCCACGTTCAGATGACTAAAGTGCAAGTGCCTCACCTCAGATGGCAGAGCAAACGTGCAGGACTGCTGGAACGGCCACGATCCAGAACTCAGCACCTGGATGCTGAAATCCACTGGAAGAGAGGTGAGTGCACGTCAAGAGGCTAAGCTGCATCATCCCCCTTGCTCCCACTCTCTCTTTAAAACACCCAGTTCCATTTCTAACACAAACAAGAAATGGTTCTGCCTTGCTCAAGCTAACGTGGTGAAATATCATTTAACAATATATATTTTTTTATTTCAGACCATAACTCAAATGAATTAACATGAGATGTTGCTGCAGTTGGACAGCTTTGGATTTACTGTGACAGTGACTCTATTTTCCTCCATTTGTAGAATTTAGCTCCCTGTTTCTATCTCCACAATGGATTTCTCTTTTAACATCCAAGCGTAAGAATTGTAAACATTAATTTTCATGTAACTAAAACTCATCACTCCATGCTAAACAACTGCAAGAACAAACATTTCACATTTACACTTGTAAGGCATTTTAGGCAAGGCAGTATGAATAACATGACAACTAAGTAAAATATAATCCTGATAATAAACAACTCTAAATGTAATCCAACAAATAATTATCAATTCTTTGAAGAATTTGTTTCAACATGCTTCAATGAAAAAGTATTTCTTCATAAAAAAAAGTGATAGGGCTGTCCAGCAACCTAAAACACATCTTTTTTTCCTTCAAGCTCTTGTACAAGTATGAACTTAAGCCATGTTGCTCAAAATCAAAACTGTTTAAAATAAAAATATCTTTCTAATTCAAATAAGAGACAAGACAGGATTCAACTTAATTTAATTACATACCTAAACATGAGCTGCAAAATCACGAGGAGGCTACCCATAACAGAAGACAAAGTGCTATTAGAAGACAAAGTACAGACCTAAACGACTAATTTAAAAGTGCTAGCTACTGTGGTCAAAGTAACACTAACTTCTGAGGGTATGATGTCTAAATCAAACATTTCCCTCAGTTAGCTCTGTAGAAATAAGAGGAATCTAAACTACTCAACAGTAACTTAGGTAAATGTGTTACTTACAATCTAATGGTTCTGAGTTGGTCAGGTGCTTTTTAAATTGCTCATTCAAGTCCTTGCTTACACCAATATCTTGGAACATCCGCTGCAGCTTGGAGGTATACTCAAACCCACAAGCTTGCTGTATTTTAAAAGCACAGATAAGTCAGCAAGACACATTTTTGACATTGGAGAATAAGAACACAGTATCAGAGGCTATTTTCTTAAAAGACGACATACATAGTTCAGCATTTCCCTTACTCAAAACACAGGTGTCAGCTACACATGCTGTTTAACTGCCATCAAAAACTGCAGAAAATTTGGAATAAAAATGAAGCAAAGTACACAATGAAACAGTATTAGAAAAAAAAGTATTAGATCATACTTTGCTTGACCCTGAATGAACAAGGGTTAATGAAACTAAGCAACTTTTCAGCAGTCATTCCTTTGGATAATTATATCCATGTTATTTATTTGGTTAAGAATAATAAAGCCGAACTCCACCTTAACTCCCTTGGCCAGACATGCACTATAAGCTGCTAGAAGGTTAAAAAAGAAGACACAAGTTGTGTATTTTTCTATTGTACATGAAATAATGAAACAAAAGGACATTCATGAATGCTTTCTAAGGCAGCCCGAAGACTTACGAAATGGTAGATCGTGAGACGGTCACAGAATACTCACTTTTAGTTTCGAAATCATGCTCGCCTCAGCATCATCACTGGCACTGTTCTGATGTACGAGTCTTTTTGCCAGCATTTTAGCATAAAATTTTTGAAATACATCTTTATCCTCAATGTACTTGAAGACAACCATCTGGGAAAGCCAAGATAATTTGTAAGAAAAAAAAAAAAAAAAAAAAAGACTTAAGCATTTGTCTTGAAAAAGCTGTATAAGTATCTACTTCATTTGCACTTCAACCTTTAAGGGCTTTTAAGGGTTCGGGGCATGGAGGTAAGTGGTGGTGTGTGTTTTAAGTGTGGATACTGTCTTAAACACATTAACTGTATGTTATACATGTACAGCCTTATATATTAACAAATAGGTAGTCCGTATACATGATTATATAAAAAGATACATACTTTCTCCAATATATTTTATGTGTGTATAAAATTGAAGCAAAAGCATAAATTCCATTTAGCCACTTTAAATCTGCTGTTAAAGGTGGGGGTTTTGTAATAAAAAACAATGAACAAGCCACACAGATGACAATTATTACTGATATGCTAAACAATTACATCAAACATACAAAATGCAAAGCTTTCTTTACACTGAACCATGTGACACCTGAAGAGAACTGTATTTATAGACATCTTACCACTTGATTGAGTGTATCTTCCAATTCTGCTTCTTCTGGATTCTTTGAGCTGCAATTTAAGTAGTTCACTTTAAATAAGTCCCAAAACTACTGAATGAAAACAACACATGGATGTATATGGACATTTCATAAATAAAGGAACACAGACTGAGTAGTTTCGGGATCAAAGAATTAAGAGAGGAAACAGCGTAATGAAATGAACTCTTCTATTTACTGTTCCACATGTAATTAATTCTGCACTATGCTATTTTTAAACAAGAACACAGTTGAAGTCCTGCACCATGAATTGTTTGCATCTTCAGGATTTAGAAGCGGTTTTGCTGCCTTTTTTCTACTGCTATCTTCATTTCTTATCTTAGACAGTACAGTGTCTTTCTCCATATCATGCTTGTCCAGCAGGCACACTTCAGATCTACCCTATAGAAAGCTGGTGTTTGTAAAGGGGAAAATAAATCCTTTTGCTGATGAAAGGGATGGGGGATGGAAGAGTGAGCAAGTTCTTCCAGTTCTTCTGGTTTTCTTCTGGTCGATTGGTGGTGGTTTATTTTCCTCCTTCAAAACAGCTAGAAAATTTGCCAGTGATAAAACAGACACCAATCCAGTACGAACTGCACTGATACCAACTCAATGTAAGGGCCATTTGAAGCAAAATAACTTTTTTTATGAACCACATTATGAACCACAAGAGGTTAGAAAGCAGATTTTTCCTCCTCAATTTCTGTCCAGAAGGAAGATGATAGAGGAAACAAGACTAAGAAAGCAAGAGTATTACTGGAAAAAGGGAATGTGTATATAACACAACTCGCATTTTTTTTGATAGAAACTCCAAAAAACCTAAAAACTCCTTTTCTGTTTGATAAAAAAAAAAAAAAAGATAACTTATAGTAAACTAAGTAAAGAAAGTTCTTAGATCTTTTATTATTTCCCCCCTCTTATTTAAAAAAGAAAAGCAAGCTACATATAATCTTTAGGAACAGTCCTAGTGAAATTTTTGTATTCAGAATTTGGTATACTTAATTTTTCTTGAAACATTAATTTTTTTCCTGTTGACACAAAAATTCATATGCAGAAACTTTTTAAAACAAAAGCCAACCTGAAAAAATAATTTGTCTTTGAGGACATACCTTTTCTTTAGTAAAGAGTCACAGTATCGTGCCAGTAGCTCTGGGGATTTACTGGATGATTGAGCCATTTTTGTCACTGCATTATTATTTATAAATCGACCACAAGCCTATAAATCACAAAAGACAGTGAAATATTGGGAGAAAAAACAAGACATTTTTGAATAGAAAAAAAAAGTTCACCATACACCACTATGTACACTTACTTTGTCTAGTGCAGCCACAAAGCCAGCATCATTGTTGAATGCAGACATGACTAAAGCATTATATTTCTTATGGACATCCAACACTGTCTGTACATACATTTTTGGATCCTGCAATAAAGAGAGCTTGGTTTTTTGCAACTTGTTGACTTTCTGCTTCCTCCAAAACAGAGCTACTGACTGGTCTAAGCAAGTTTTTTTTTTATGGGGAAAGTATAGAGAGCATTAGAAATATTTTAAAGGTAAAATAAGATCCAGACTAGCTTAGGCCCAATGCCCAGGGCTGACTAACATTAGCACAAGCTTTTATTGACAGTAATCACGAGCGCAGAGCGTACTATATGATATGATATAATATAATAGAAATGACGACAAACCCACTTACTCAACCACTGCAAATATTTCCAAGAAGGACATTTTCAATAACATAAGCGCAATTTGAATCAGACCTGAGAGACCTGGACAATGCTAAGAAGAAACCCTTGAAATTAATCTGTAGTAAGAACCTAACAGGTGTGTCACCAATAGGTTCAACTTAATACCTTGGTTGCTGTTGACAGTTTGTAAAAATTATCCGCTCAAAACTCAGCAGCAGCCAAATGCCAGCAAATGTTTATGGCACTCACAGATTGATTCCCATGTGCAATTACTGACCTCTACATCTCAATAAAGATGGAGTGGAGTCAGAGTAGAAACAATGAAGATCAACAAAAGCACCAGGAGACAGGGCAGATACTATACAACAAAAAAGGCTACAATTCTTCCAATTTCGAGATAAAAAGTTTGAATGGGCGTATGACTAAGGTTTACAAAATCAGGAGGACGACTGGAAAAGATGAACAATCACCAAAAGTTAAATTTTATAACTAAGGGGTACTTGAAGAAAGTGCCAGGAAACAAGTTTAAGACAGATAAATTAAAGAACATCTTCACATATCAGGCAGTAGACTTCTGGCACTCGCTGCCACAGGAGGTTGCTGAAGTAGGTTCAAGAATGAATCAGACAAACTCATGACTCATAGACAACAGGTCCATTAACAAAAACTAAAAGGACTGGGCACGGAGGTACTCCTGTAACATTCCTATCCTTAATCTTCTGGATGCAGGCAACAGATGGCAAGAGATAGCCAGGGTTGTATCAGGATAATGAAAAAAATTTCCTGTTGCCACTGAAGACATCGGCTACATGGACCACTGATCTGACGTTTGAGATAAAGAACTGAAATCACTGAGAACCTCCCAGACGAGAAATTCAAGCAGACTTGAAAGAATTCAGAAATGTATCTACTGATTACAAGGACTCAAAATCACATAAGCAAGGGCATTAAAAGCAGTAATCTTCTGATTGAAGAGCATTTTCATTAATATAGTTAATATTTCATTAATATAGTCTAGAACGCAACTCATTCCACAGTACAAATCTAAAATAGGCCACCTGAGTCAAGCGGGTATGACTGTTTCTCTTCACTGACTACAGAGAAACCAAGAAGCATTTGCCCAGCTGATTTCTCTTTAGGCAGGATAGAAATAAACAAAGTTAGGCAGAAGCAATCCTACCCAAGTGTAGTAGAGGGACGATAACGCAATGATGAATAGTGACACGGTGGAGTGAAGGATACTGGAAGAGTATCAGGCAAGAATGTTCCCAAGGGAGACAGGCAGAGATATTGTTATGAAAATGAAGAACAAATGTGTGGAAAAAGAAAAGGAACAAAAGAAACAAGAAGTGCAGTGATCAGGAGTTCTGTAAATGTTCTGTAAATCTCAGGCTGCCTCCCTCTCAAACATGTGTTAATTCCTGGAGAAAAAGCTTTCATTTTTCTGGGAAATTCTTCAAGGTTTAAGTACAGAGAAACTCAAGAATGATGACCACTAGGAGGATGTGCAAAAATGGAGTATATTGGATTTTAAAATTAAGGTGACATCTACAAATGAAGCTGAAGATTCCTTAACTTCACAATTTGTAAGAGATCAACATTGCCTAAAAGCTACACACTTAAAACTATAGAAGTTAACAGACACTACACACATGTAAAACATTTTAATCTGTACTAAAACCTGAAGTTTTACTCTTCTGTGTGCAGTCATTACTAATTCCTGCTTTAATGATTACTGGTGTGAAACTATTTCAACAATATCTGAGGCCAATAAATGATTAAAATGAACTCTGTCAAAAGTCAAAGTTAAATCTCATTTTAAATAAAATTTACCAGAATTTATATTCTACCCTAACATTGCTTTGTGCAATGTTTCTTTCTTTTTATGCTAGAAAACGTCAAACTGTCTGTAGACAAAAAGGTTAGCAAATGGTCTATATGAGATTCAAATCTAATCAACACAAAATTAAGTCTGAGATTACAGTTATGGGATAAAATTAAGAAATCAAATGAAATGGCTAAATAACCATAGTGCTGCAGAAGACCTGACCTGACCTGCTCCTTACATTGTGCATTCTCCCAGCAGTTTCAGTTTACTATTCCTCTTACATTTCTCATGCTTTTCCAAATACAATAAAACCATTCCCCTAAACCCAACAGAAACTTTCTCCACACAGTCCTATCCAAGTCAGAAGTCTAAGATGATGAAATAAAATAAGAGTCCACCAGAGACAATGTTCCTTGAAACAGTGAACTTTCAGGTGTATTTCCAAGCACAGGATGTTGCATTTGCACAGCCAGCTTTCCAAGCTGTGTGACATTCTTGCAGAGAGCAAAAACGTAGAAGAAAAAGCTACCCCAAAACTGAGAGAGTAGCAATAGCGTGATGTGACTGCTGTTTTAATTCTACTGTAAACATTTGAGAATCTCCTAGACCTCAAATTAAATTACTGAGAGGGAAAACATATCAAACTGGAAATTGTAATCAGGAAGCATTCATTGACTGTCCTCTAATGTAAAAGCAGTAGGAACTACACACGGGCTTATTTTGATGAGATACTTGCATTTAGAGCAGCTTCACCACATTTCTCAATTGCAGCTAGACCCTGATTGTGAATATGGGTTTCCAAAAGTTTTTTCAGCTCTCCAAGGCCATCCTGGATTCGAGATACAAGGTTATACATGCGTCCCAAGTCTGGAAAAAAAAAAAAAAAAGAAAAACAGGAAAGCCAACAACTCCCATTGGAACTAGCTGACTCCAATTTCTCAAATTTATAAGTTGCCAATAGTAGTTTAACATCCATCAACAAAAACATATGTGCAATCGCTCCTGTAAGAAGCCAGAAAACTCCAGCTATAGCAAATCTTTCCATTAACTTGGACTAGTTAAAGAAAAAACAATCTGTTAAATATTAAGATCTTTCTATCTTCACAATGCTACATAAATCTCAAGAAAAAAACAAGACAAAATATACAAATGTATTTAAAACTAGAAATCAGAAGAGGTGCAGTGATTTAAAACCCTCTTATTTAAATGAAGTTTTGAAGCGTTACCATGAATTAGAACTGTCATTAGTGTTACTGCTGGCTAAGAGCACAACATTCTCCGGCTGACCACTGTCTTTTGAATCTTAGTATGTACAGGCCAATTCTCAGGGACCTAACACCACCCCGTAGCCTTTTGTATATTAACACTTCTACTCGCAGAAGCAGTGGTAACGTCATCATTGGAAATCAAAGGCAAAATGTTAGGTATTGATATGATCTAAGAGGACAAACTGAAACATCATAAACCAGATTTCCTCCACTAATGCACTGTCAATAAAGCCATCTCTTAAAGTTTAAGTAACTGATTATTAGTAGAAATAATTGTATTGCAGGGAAAGAAGTTTCTGAAAAGCATTAACATAGAACAAAGCTAACGGTAAAACAAAGCTAAAAATAAATTGGAAGTCATTTCATATATGTTAAAGCCTCATAATAAAATCTCCTCAGTTTTCAGCCAAGACTTTCGAAAATCAACTAGAAAGTCTAATACGAACTTTGTTTTTGTTATTCATTTTCAACAGAGCAGATGCTTTGTACTTTCTGAATGCACAACACTTTTTTTTAATATGGCCATAAACCAGGTACACAAACCCATGAGCTTCTTGTAATCCTGCCCGAACAGGCAGTCAAGTGAAAAAGTAAACAGATTCGTTACTGTAAACTAATGAGAATATTTCACCTTGTTGAATCCAACTTAAAGTTGTCAGCTGCATCTAGAGCTTCTGAACCATAAGTGCTTATGAGCAATTTATTTTGATCTGAGGATTATTAGATTAAATAAAAGAGCAATCAAGCATCTGTATCGCTACCTAACTCCCAAACACAACACAGAGCCTGACACATTAAATAGTTAAGTGGTGACACCTCTATTCACACCCATTTCTGTATAATACTTCCCATTCTTTAGAACTTTGGCAAGCTTAAACTTCTGGATTTGAAAAGCAAACATTTTTTTTTTTTCTGTAAAACACATTTGTGACCCAATATTGAACTTCTCTAACAACATAAAAATGCTGTTATTTTACCCACAGAATTTTAGAAAAAAAAAAAGTAGGAAAATATGCTCTGCATAGGCCCAATAAACTGTTGCTAAGACCTCCCCACAAATAAGGGTCGACAGGTTGGTCTATCAGGATGTCTATTTGGTGAAATGCAGAAGCAATGCTACAAAGCCTCAAGGAACAATAAAATGGCAATTCCATCTAAACCATTATAGCCTGCTCCCAATAAACAAATATTTCCCACAGGTATCATACTGATTTGGATAGGTGACATGTGACAAATATGCCCCACAACCTTAAAAGTAGTTGCACAACACAATTAAAAAGTTACAGAACAACAGGAGTGGCCTGTAATGTGAAGTACATTAAGCATATCCTAAGGAAAGACCTCAAAACCAGCATACTTTCCAGGGAAAAGCAGTAAATATATTAAATTGAGAACAAGATTTTAAGTTTAGGACAGTCTACAATAAGCTATTTTTGATATATTACAAATTTGCAAGTGAACTGATTATAGCAGTTAAAGAATGAATTATCAAAGAATCTTTCAACATGAATTGTTTCTAATCTTGAGGCTTCATGAAATGTAAAAAGGACCAGGGAACTACTGTAATTTGCACAAGTGAAGCTTGATAAGAGAAAAGGAAATTTTTTGAAAGAGAAGAAAAGAGATGAAGCATTTTAAAATGTCCAATTAATCTCAGAAATAACCTAAATGAAAGTAAAACCACAGACATGTAACAAGGCTGTGCCCAATACACAAGACAGTCATTTTCCTTTTTTAATCATTACTATGGTGACTATTAAAGGCTCACATAACCCATGAAATGATAAAGGGAAAAAAAAAAATAACCTGGGAAGGCCTCCTGAGCCCAGAAAAATTTCCTTGTCTACTACTACTCCTAATATTAGAATACATTTCTATTATTTTAGTAGTCAGCATCCATCTATATCAAAATGTCTTCCAATTACAGAGTAAATACATTTATTTGCAAATATAAACAACACTTGACTCATAAGTACAGGATAAAAATCTTCTATCTGCATTCGAAACAGGTAACTTCTGACCTACTAATCACGCTGAACTGCCCTTTTCTGTTTTGAAGCATCTCTTAGTTATCAACACGATGATTACAATAATTATTCACGGTTGCTCTTTTAAGGTTGATATATCAAGAGACAGAGTCATAGCTGCAATTCACTACCCTCAAACCAACAATGTCATCAACAGTAACTTAATCGTATGTCTTAAATCCTGTCACTTTCTTGAAAGCAGTATTTCGGCTATAGAAATTTACCTTGACTTCCTATATAGAATTAATTAATAACCACAAATGGAAAAATCAGAATCATCATTCATCCTATCATCTGCATGTTGCACAGAAACAATTTAACCCTGGTTTTGACTATTATTCTATGCTAAGCACTAATTCCTGAAAAAAAAAAAAATCATAAAAACCCCAATTAAAGATTACTCATTGATAGTCTGTACTTTTAAGAGGAACCGCTGAAGAAGTCTGTGTTCTCCATGAAATTATAAACTCTATCAGTGGAACTTAAGAATTTTCACAGCTAAAATTAACTCATCAATTAATAATTTCCACCCTTGTGCTCTACAGGCAGTTTCAGATATTTTATGTACCATATTTTAGAAGTTATGTGCTTCTATCCCTCGTTTAATATTTCCTATACATACTTGTAGACAGCCTGGATTTTAGAATTTCACTGTTGACTCAAAGATCCATGGATTAAACTGAAACAGCTGGTAAGACTACTGGCCTGTTTTTCGCCTCACATGTCTCTCATGCAAGCTTCAGCTCCTGCTGGAAGGATGGCTCAAGTGCTCTTGAAGCTCTTCCGGCCTTTGAGAAATCAAAATTAGTGGTGTTTTGCCTTAATATCTGGGATCAGATATTAGGATAGGTTCCTTGAGGCAACATCCTCAGCCCCCTCTATTTAATCAAAAGCTGCTTGTCAATTTAGTGTCTATCTTCTCTTTTAATCTAATTCCTGTACAAGTCATTTAGCCATCACCAGAATTTATATTATTCACAAATCGTTAGGGAGGAGCTCTAAGCCTAAAACCAATGACAAATCTCCTACCTTCATTTTTGTCAGCATCCAACAAATTCTGAAACTCTGTATGAAATATCTCCAGGTGTTTTTCAATAAGTACTTGCTCACATTTTCGTGCTAACTCATCTTGTGTGCTCTCATGGAGATACACCTGAACTCTACGCTGTTCCTCAAGAAGGCGAGCTTCAGCCTAGAGAACAGAGATAAACATGAAACCTGCATGGAAGGCAGAGCAGAAATCCAACAGCAGAAAGCAAATGACTAGTTAGTAACTTCATCTAGAAAACAAAAATAAAATCAAACCTCTCATTAATGTAGTGTTACGGTCCACCTACTTAAGCAATTACTTTTCTGGGAATCATACTGTGACCCCCCCAATACCTATGGAATCAATGTTCATGTTAATGATTACATTATATACTTTTTAAGTGGGGGAGAATAACAGCAAAATTATCTTCCCATTGCTTCCCAATAAAAAGTTTACAGATGGAAATCTGCTGTCAGAAAAACAGAAAGCTGCTTACGTGGAATCATGGAATGCTGGCAGTTTTAGCATCAATCAGCTCTCCAGTTACAGAGGTAGTTTTAAGACAAACATGAATATATTTCATACCTCCACAAAAGCAAAAAGTGGAAAAGTACTATCTAACAGTATAGCCCTGACAAATTTATTTGAATGTTCTCACCTACATTGTTTCACAGAAAAGCTTCCCAATAATCTAGAATCATTTAAGTTATACCAGCATTTAATTTGGCATGTGAAATGCTACATATGCATATCTTCCTGGCAAACCAAAATTCTAAATGTCACTTGAGGAACTGTACTTCATGTCAGAATGTAAAACTGAAGTCGTTTATATAACAATTACCTCTGTTTTGTTTGCAAAAGTGTTAAAGATTTGCTCAACAAGCCATCTGTACTTGCAACACACTGTCAGGGATAAAGTACATATGTTCCCTTATCAGTCCAAATTATTTAAATTAATAACATCATCAAGCAAAGGAGTTAAATTATTGCATTTTCGTAGTATTTCTGAATATTGATTAGGCATGAAAGATACTATTGACAATAAAAACAAAGAACAATTTTACTGCAAGTACACTGCATCGTACACAGGCTTTAAATAATCTCTGCCATTGTTAGCTTCACTCATTTCTCCAGTAATTTTGCACATGGCTCTTGTGAAATGGTCCTGGATTGCTGTTGCCTAGAGTTAAACCACTACAGGTCAAAATATGGGGGGAAAAAAAAACAAACCAAAAACCCAAACAACAGTTTGGGAAGAGATATAAGCTCATGTCTCAGAGTACATGCCAGTTTC
This sequence comes from Neomorphus geoffroyi, assembly GCA_033558235.1. NCBI lineage: Eukaryota > Metazoa > Chordata > Aves > Cuculiformes > Neomorphidae > Neomorphus > Neomorphus geoffroyi. Next base: position 32,081,088 of record JAUMJM010000004.1, read on the forward strand.
TTACCAGTGACAAGTAACAATGACTTCCTTAATGACAAAAAATAGCAGCAAATATTTCTGATGAATGCTGGAAACTGGAATCATTAGTATGACAACTGATCTTACATTTAACCAATTCTGTATTTCTGTACTTCAAGAAATTCTGCCATTCCTAATGCTGCTTATTAAAATATCCTTAGAACTTCAATTTTAATGTTAAACGTCACAGAATGACAGAATGCCCTGAGTTGGAAGGGACCACAAGAATCATCAAGTCCAACTCTCCTTTACAAAAATGAACATTCACTCTGACTTCAGCTTTGTTTACACTCTCTCACTTTGTGTTCTTATAATCCCATCTTCCTTTTAAACTCATATTTCAGAAACAAGGGGAAAATAATTTACCCAACAGTAACTTTGGCTGTTCTAACGATAAAGACCAGAAGTTCAGTTTGAGACTCTACTTCAAGCCACAATGTTAAATACTGACCTTTTTCCCTATAGCATATCAGGCCATGCCAGGTTTACTCACGAGTTCTGGCCTGAGAGGAAAAATCCACAATCCTTCTAAGCTCAGTAAGTCTGCCTGTATAACTACACACACATATACTAACTCTAATTCAGATTTCATTGAGTATTCTACAAGAAACAACCAGGATTCTACTATATCATGGTAACGCTGATGTTATGCTGGTGCGCACTAAAGGCACTCCAACAGGTTTCTTTTTATTTTTATTTTGCAATGCTATAATATCTATTCCCAATTAGAACTCGATGCACAGTGCTGCAGTGAGAAAGCTGAAGTGTACTAATAGCAGATTACTTGGTTCATGGTTCATACTTCCAACAGAGGACTTTCAAGACCTTCTTACCTCAAGCGCATCATGTGACTACTGGACAACTTGCAGCTTTTCATATCAGTTTCATTTAAGGTGTTTTGGAACAGTAAAGAATCCTAATTCTAGCAATACCTGAGTAATAATTATAGGGAGTACAACTCTTTTCCAGGAATTTAAGTGGCATTTAAGATTACAATACCAAACTGAACTCAATTAAGAAATATACAAAACTGTTTAGACACATTTAAGTAAAAAATGTTAAGAATTCCTTACGCATAATGAAGGCAAAACTGAAGGACAAACTGAATTTTAATTTAATAGTTTTTAAAATGTGCACAACTTCTATTTATCTCTCCAGCAGAGCATGCAGACTAGAGAAATCAATTTGTTCCACTGAATTAGGTAAAAAGTTTCAATTAATGTTTCCCTTTTCTGTTAGGTCACCTCCCTTAGTTTGTATCATTTTGCAAGCTCCAATCATATTTACTGTAGTGTCTAATAAATATCTTCAGTTTCATCAGGTAAATTGCAAGAAATGAGTCAGGAGAACAAAGTTTTTTGTTCAGCTTGACTTCAATTTATGCACATTACCTGTAAGCAGATGCCAAGACAACCCAAATACCACTATATGAAGTTGAGCAGAGACTTAAGACACACTTTTACTGCAGATTTCCCCTGCCTTCTGCTAGCTTTATACGTGTTTTCAGCTTCAACATCAGCTTCAAGTGCAGCGACTTGTTCTGTGGATTTCTGAAATCTTAAAGACTGTTTGGGGTTCTAACAAATTCTTTCTAATTGTCACTAATCTCCAGTTCTTGAAATAGCAATGACCTTCAGACAGCTTTTTACTGCCTTGTACCAGAGACCTGGTTGAGAAAGTCACTCGGATGATGAATGACAAATTCCCTTACTCTCTTTTACATATAGTTTAAGATGAATGTAAAGACAAGAAATTGAAATAGAAATAGCGAAAAACATGAATTTGGCAACAAAAAAGTAAATACAGGTATGTCTGGGGACTAATGAGCAACTACCCAAAGCACTCAAAGCAGGATCTGTTCTATTTTATCATTTGTAGGACTTCTGCTTCCCCTTTACTCAACTTTTTTGGGGGAGTAAATCATTGACTTTAATGCCAAGACTCAGACAGGATGAGTTCTGTGGCAAAAAGTTACACAAAAGAAACAAAGATATTGCAGGGACGGATGTGTATCTCCTCATCACATAATCAAAAAGCTCTTCTTTTTTAAATTCAACTGGGAAAAAACAAGCAGCAATTCAGAAAGTGAGGAATCGTGCTGAGAAAAACCATATAAAGCAGCACTTTTCCAAGATGACCTCTCTATTTCACATTCAGTAAGACCGACCCAATAACCAGGCTAGAAATAGTCAATGTTTATCCAGCTTGCTCTTATTTGCCCTGTCCGGGATCCTCCAAACCAAAGGCTATTTAAAATTTAAATCTGGCCTCTGTTGATCAGAAGTATTGTGTAGGGTTCATCACATTAAAACAGTCTGAGATAATTAAAGCTAATTAATGATCTACTTGCTTGGCAAGCTTGCTTAGGAAGAAATTTTAATAAACGTGCCAACACAGTTCTTTCTATAGGAACAGTAAACTTGAAGGTCTATAGAAGAATGACTATTTTGGTGTGCTGAAGTCTAACAAAATCTGAATCTATTTTAACATTCTCTTCTGTTTTGCCCATTGAGAAAGTTTCAAACTTTCTTTGACTTAAAATACACCAAGGACTCAAACTTCAGACCAAATAAACACAGAAGCAAATCATTACAGGGAAAAAGAGCTAATTGTTTCTGTAAAATCATCACCATTTTAAGAAACTGGTAATAAAAGCCAAGAATTTATACATTTTTACCTCTAAAAAATGTACGTATCCAGAAAATAATCACAAAACTTCTTAAATAACTTACCTTCTTCATGTACTCTGTAACTGGATTCTGTTGCAAGAATTCAGTACTTTCTCGTGTGTAAAATCTCTCTGTATCAGCAAGAAACTGAGATTCAAAGGATTCTTTATAGACAGTTAGTGTGGGTCCTTTTGCAAATGCATCATCTTCATTCAGCCCTAGCTCCACTACAAAAAAAAAAAAAAGAGCAATTATTGGCAAAATTGTCTTTTAGGAAGTGATCTCTTGCAAGTAAGCAGGTACTTCGAATTCAAATGAAGGTAATCATTTGGGACAGTTATAAGCACCACATTTTAAAACTTTTAAAAGCATACGTTTATTTTGCATTTAAGAAATTATGCAGCATATGACCTTACTCACGTAAATCACATTTTTTGATACATTACTAAATGGTGACAGGATTTGGAAAACTTCACTATCTCAAAAGCTAGTCCGAGTTCCCCTTCCATTTCTTCCTCCTAAAGTCCCAGATTAGACATACATGTGTTTTTTTAATTAATGAAACTAGTCATCAATCAGCATGGCAGAACTCTCACCTTCATGCAAATGGGAAAAAACAATCCCACTTGCTCTGTAAACTACATCCCACTTGCAGATTTAGCTCCTAAATAACTGAGTAGCAGACAATGAACACTCTTGTCTATCAGTTGTGCTTTCAAGCTTACAAACATGGTATAATCAACTGAAATTATGTCAAGTTTCTATACAAAGATGAAGTTAAACAATATATAAACACATCTATTTTAGTGGAAAAATATTTCTTGATCATCCAAGGAGGTAGGATATTACTTTTGGGCCCTGATAGGGGATATATATTTATTTTTTAAGACAGTAATAAAACCTTAAAGAAATCTCATTTACCATATGATTGTACAACTCCACTGATCAGTCTTGTATTGATAGTTTCACCGTTTCTTTCCTTTTCAATCAATTTCAACACAGCATTTGTTACCTTAGAAAACAGGGATTAAAATTAAATCAAGCACAGAGAAAGCAAGTGGCAGGTCAAGCACAGTGTTTAATCAGGAGTGTATTCTTAGATTCAAGACAAGTCAAGGCTCTTTGAACAAAATTTAAGGACTCCTGCATACACGAAGTTTCTATAGACAGAGTATGCTACACCTTTACATTCTACAATGTAATTACAATCCAATTAGTGGAGAGGTGTAAAAGGGGGGGGGTGTGTGTTTGTTTTTTGTTTTGATTTTTTTTTTTAAAAGTATATTTCAAAAAGCACCTTCTAAACCAAAATTCTGCTTAGCTTATACCTGAAACACAAGAAAACTTTGCAGTAAGGGCTGACCTGTATGTACTTTACATAAAGAAAGCTATCAGCTCAGGCTGATAAATAATGCGTTGAAACTATTACTCCTTTCAACTGAAATCTAGCTAATATCTTCATAACATAACACAGTCTTTTCATCATGAAGTACTAGTAAACAAGACTGAAATTAAAAAACATCTTGTTTTACATTGTGCTGATTCATTGGTTAAAAATATATTTGGTTGACTTGAATCAACGTAAATCTAGAGATTCATAGTAACATTACAAAGGACCAAAATCCCAGGCCTGTCACTGTCTTCTCACACAATCTTGACTCTCAAACCTTAAGACATGATCATCAGGCTGTACTCCTGCCTGGCTCAAAAACAGCTAAAGTCGTTACTGTCTTTAAGACCAGCCCCCTTCACTTTTTTTTTTTAACAAAAAAAAAAAAAAAAAAAAAAAAAAAAAAAAAAGCAGCCAAGGGTGTTCTCAGCAAAGAGGTAACAGAAAAGTCTTGGTATCAACATTCAACTGCACACAGACATAAAAAGGCCTATTCCCCCAAAATATTTCTCTTTTTTAACATCACAGAGGAGAAGCAGAAGGCTCCCTTTTATTTTCTGGGTCAACACTTGCCCCCTCCCTCCCCAAATTCTCCTTGGAACAGTTACTAACAACATATAAAACTATCAATTAATACTACAGTTTCTATCTATATAGATAGATATGTCTATACCTGCTTATTTAATGGCCTGAATAAGCAATCTCTCCAGGTCACCAAGGCAAGCTAGAAGGAAGGAAGATAAAAGATAGAATAAAGAAAATGTTTATATACATACACATATACACGTAGGATAACTCCTTTAGGAAACCTGCTACAAGTATGCTAAATAATCAGAATGGTTTTTATTGTTATATTTGGCACACCCATTTCTCATACAAGACTGTTTCACGATAAAAGTACTATCTGCTTTATTACTAACTGAACCTAAGATGTCCCCTTTTCTACAGTGATCAACTGCCTGCTCTAAAAGTGAATAAATGCTTCTAGTTACTTTCATAACATAGGCTTTTATTGTTGGCAGTTTTCAGCCCGAAACAATCCCTTAGCATTACAGTAGTGAAGTTAAGAGGGAGGGACATAAGGATACCAACTGTTTTTCTACCATATGCAAAGTTCTTTTAGCAAAGCAGTAAAATAACACATCACTTATTAATGCTTCACCAGCAAGGACAATAATTACCCTTTATTTAAAAAAAACAACTTGCTTTGAGTTATCTGAGATACAGAACTTCTGGTGTATTCCTCCCTCATTTATATTACTTCACATCACAGAAAAAGCAAGAGCAGAGATCAATCTTTCCAAACAGTACCAAAAATAACTTATATTACAAACCAAACGTTGACTGAATCTTAGCAGCTTGGATGCTAAAAAAATTGTAGAGATGTATTGAAATCAACAGAAAAAATGCAGTTTACTTCTCCATTCTATGTTTGAAATACTTGACTGAATTCTAAGTGGAATGACAACGCCATGCTGATGCACACAGACAGCAGTACAAGCAACAAATATTACGAAACAGACAACCCTCGACAGCTTAATATTGGTAGCCCCAATACATACAAGGCAGACTGAATATCTCACAGGTTTAGACTCTGGGGTGGGAGTATGGGAAGGGGGGAGATTTGCACTTTGTCCACTTCATCAAAATTTCCATATGTAAAATGATAATGCAATCACAACAGATGGAATGGACAAGTCACTCACTTGAAAAAGCTACTTACCGAATAAATTTCATAAATTCCTTTACGACCTTCATCGCACTCACGACGAACCCAATGTCGATTGAGGTAGGCACATATCCCATTCAATACTTTGCTTGAAAACCGATAATCTTCCCACTGTTGAGTGTAGAATTTCAGCACACTCTCATCCATCAAATCTTCACCATCCTGGAAAAATATAAGTTTGCCAGTACTGTTGGCTAATCTTAAGGTACAACCAAGATATACAAGGGTGAAAAAATTGACTGTAATAAATCTACACCATGCAATGTATTTATAGAAAACATAAGAGCTAATACATTTACTTCTATATTAATAAAGCACAAGGCCAGTATGAGATTTAGAAATTAGAACACTGGTAAAAAAAAAAAGCACAGCATAGACAAAGCTCCAGAAGACACTCCCATCCCCTTGGGGGAGCAAGAGGGCACCATATCAGAAACAGACAGCGACACTGATGAATGCACTAGATAAAATATACCATTTATCATGACTATCTCCATAAAATACACCAGCCACTCCCATTGCTGCTACCTGGGGAGCTGAAACAAGTTAGTGCGGGTAGGATCTTCTCTAGGTAGTAAATGGAACCCCACATTCTTGGAAATGGGTATAGCATCATACTTGTTCTTGTTAACAAAGAAAAGCTGATCAAGTTGCAACATATAGAAGTTCAAGTATCTTTCCAAACTGGAACGCTATCACTTGAATGGTCAAGAGAACAAAACCAGGAATGCATTCTGTTTAAGACCTCAGGCACCCTTATGCACCTTCATAAATTAATTACATGGTAGACTCAATAAGACATTAAGAATTCTTCTGTGATAGCTCTAAAATCCCCAAAGTTAAAAGCACAGTTCCTTTCCAAAAATAACTAGGAACCATTCTCTTACAAAGCAGTCTTTTAGTAGATTATTTATTCAATTAATGGCTACCATCGGGCACTTTCAACATTAGAGGCAACCACATTTTCAGGACTGCCAATAAGCTGGTTTAATTGGTTAGAGAGTCTATCTATTCTTGTTCAAGACAGAACAGCTGAAGATGACACATGAAGTTGCTTCTATAAAACACCAAAACACCACTGTGGCTCAAAGAGGAAAAGCAGCTAATAAGTACCCTTAGCAATTGATCTATGCCTGAGGTAAAGCCTACACAACTTTCTAACAGCTAATCGAGACAAAAGGAAATTTCAGGATCATTCAATTTACTCCCAGCAGCTTCACACACCTCTAGGTTTGTGGATAGAAGCTATTCTTAACCCAGCCCCTACTGCTGCAAGAAATGCAGATAGCTCTAATGTCCCATCTTACCTTAAGGAGATTTGTCAAGTAGTTCTTCAGAAATTCTTTTAGCCTTTTGTACAATTCCAAGCCAACAAACTGAGCACCTCCAGGTGTCTGGCCCTTTTTCGATTTAGAAGGAGGTACTCCTGCTCCCCGTGCTTGATTAGACTGGTGTACGCTAGTACAGTAGTTATAAACATGACTGACAGGAGGGTTAAGGAATATGTTACATGCCAGAGGCAGACATTAAAAATACAATGAAAAACAATGTTAAATTCAATAAGCTATTTTTACATGACCATAAATGACTTAACCAGAATACATTACAAGATACATTAGCGTACGCAAAATCAAACCAAATCTAAGAAAATGAAGTAATTTTCAGCAGAATTATCTGCAGCAGAATGCGTCACAAGTGCACTGCAAATACTGATGTCAACATTAAATTCACTTTACTTAACAAGACCACCAAGAAAATAAAGCAGTGGAATTTGCTGATAAGTTTACTTTCAAGCTTTAAAAGGAATTTATTTGATGTATTACATTGGCCTTCCACAAATACATAAGCTCCCATTTGAACAGGAAGAAATTTCAACCCTAGCCTTAAGCAACATTTAGTAGTTGGATAATATCTTTGCTTTCTTTCAAACACATTCCTTTATAAAAGATTTGGCCATTTAACACTGGCACACAGAACACAAACCTAGAAAGCAGTAATGGCGAGACACACACAAATGCACATCATAAGAGAACTTCATTATGAGATTCACCAAACCACAATTCTAGGCTACAAGTATAATCCCAATATTTAAGTATGCTGCAACACTATTTTTTCCCCTCATGCTAATACAGCCTGGAAGACTCGCTGTTATCTGTAAATAAAACTTTTCAAGAAAACATTCTGGTTTCTGATCTAAAACATTCAAATATTCAGAATAAGTGGAAGTCACACTGCTTGAAATGCTTCAAATAAGAAACCACCCTGAAAGAAACTAGACTCCACAAATGAGGAAAATAAACTAGCTCAGTAGCACTCAAATTCAACTGATCCAACAAGAAAAATTACCCTAATGACTCCCCCAGCAAAAGATTACCCAACAGGAATGAAGCTACTGAGCACTCACACTTCTACTGATACACTTCTACGCATAGTCTGAGGGTAGCCTTTTGAGTCACATCTCTTTTTAAAGAGCAGCCAGAAGCCTAATTTGCTTTTAACTTGTATTCTAACTAATGGACTAAGCTTTTAACCGTTAGACAGGCTTCCTCCACAGTATGCCTTATATGAGGAAACATACGCATTACTGAGATTTGCCTTTTCTCTTATTGTGCTGGTCTTTCTGAAGGGAAAAAGACATAAGCACAACTGAATACCAAGGGAATTATAAACCTCAAATATATCATGCATTACAGTCATTATGAACAGACTTGCTCCTAGTATTTAAACAGTAAAGCTCAAGCAGAAAAAAAAGGAAATATCCAGTAACTCCCCTGCAATTTCTTAAAAAAAACCGCCAAAAAAACCAAAAAAAAAAACCAAAACCAAAACTTCACAGACAAACCATATCCTGAAACTGTGTTTAAGGATTGGAATATCCTGTGTGCCACCAGCAAAAATGCTCATGGCCTTTGTGCCAAACTGAAAAGAAAGCCTGCTCATGGTCTATACTCATGTACAGGCAATACCTTGGAGATACTGCAGGTTCAGTTCCAGACCAACACAATGAAGTGACTCACACGAAGCTTTTGGTTTCTCAGTGCACGTAGAAGTTGTTTACAAGATACTGTAGCCTCTTAAGTGTGCAAAAGCATTATGTTTAAAAAGACAATGTACATATCTTAATCAAAAAAATAATTGCTAAAAAATGGTACGATAAAACCCACAGTATTTGCAAAGTACAATAAAGTGCAATAAAATGAGGTATATCTGTACGTGCTTAGAAAGTCATCCCATCCTATCCTAAAGAGTAATGCTTTTTTCCTAAGATTACCTCTTTTTCAAAACAGTACACATTGTTTCTTACCAGTTACCTCATCCAGGTGCCAAATAATCAGATTTCCCACAACATCAACCAATAATATGAAACACCCATTTGGGCTTAGCAACTGAACTTATCAGCCTCTTATCTCTATCAGCCACGTATTTCCCCAGACACTAACAATTTCTTCCAGCTCCTAGCTCGTTCTTTGTTCAGCTTTCTCATTGCTGTCCTTACTTTTACCATCTACACTTCAATTTCAGAATTCCCTGAAACACACAGCACAATAATGCTTCTTTAGATACAAAACTTTCCTTCTTTTCACAAACAACAAAAGCAGGTCTTATCTCACAGTTTAACTTCAAAATATTTAAAAGTCTTCTGAATCATGTATGGAAAGCTTCTCCATCACCATACAAGGAATTTAGAGCTGATTCATAAATACCTAGTTGGCAATCTTGCCTCTTTCTTCCCCTAACTCTCCTATCTCCAGTGGTTTTGAGTAAGCCTAAAAATATGAGGATTGTCCAGATGGCAGGTAATTCTTTCAGATTTTGTGAATAGTGCCTGATGACTATTCTTTCTGTTCTTCTCCAGGAATAATCACAACAGTCTTCAGAAAAATAAAAGACCAAGGTTAGCAGACAGAAGTGTTTTTCTAACCCTACACGTTTCACTATTAAAATCAGGATTCCCTGTAAAACTAACACTGAGAGAGACTGAAATCTTTTGTCCATGCCTGACAGTACTCAGAGCTGGAGTAAAGATATACCAGTAATGCCTGTCTTGTCTTGTTATTCTGGCTTGAGTCTTGCTAGCCAAAGTGCCCAAGACAGCACTTTTGAAATACTCCAGTTTAGTCACTCTATGCGAGTCAAACTGAAGTTAGCTTGCCTGTGCAGAAGATAGTCTGTAAGTGTAAATAACTCTGACATATTATACATAAAAGAATACTCTCTCACACATTGTTTAAAATCTGTGTCTCCATCTGCTAAAGCCAACCACTGACAAAAAGACTGACATATTCAAAACAAAATCCGACTTGTGCTACTTCCAACGAAGTACATGACAGTCCATTTGAGAATCACAAGAGGAACGCTATGAAAAGAATTCCTGGTTGCAGAAGGTAAACTAATCCCCTCAACTGCTCAACTGCTTCGCACTTTGGAAGCCATACACATACCCAAACAGCTATTAGGAAACACTTCTGTGCGGTTTTGAGAAATTCTGCATAGCAATTTGCATACTACAACCAGCAGCAAAGTTAATTCAGCAACTGAAGAGTTTGCACCACAGTGAAGCTGCACTGTTCCTCAAGCTTCTGGCTGCTGAACTTCAGATTTGGCCCAGCAAACAGACAAGCCATCTGCAGGAGAAACAGATGAAGATCAATCTCCTCTAAGTTCCACTACTTCCTTAACAGTGACAGAAATGACATTTAATTATTTAAATTAAAATTTGAGGTAGAAGACTGCAAGGAAGTTTAGAAATTGATTCAGCATTTTGCTGTTTAAGACGAAAAAAATCTTCAGAATTTTACTTTCCTCTGAAACTCTTCAAAAGGGGACACAAGAAGCAGCCAAAGACAAATTCATTTTACCACTTTTGTCTTCAATATAATTTACACTGCTTTTGACAACCTTGACTCTGTTTCTAAAGTTGGACAGTGCAAACGAAAAACAATTCCCATGCTGCTCTGCCAGAATGAATTTATGGCCTTGCTGGAGATCACTTCCAAGGAAAGAAAAGGTCTTGACACACAACCCACCTGGAGGGTTTACTTCCACCTGTTTTTCCAGTAGCATGGGAGTTCGTGCAGGCGACCAGTGAGTTGGACTGGGGAAGTAACTGCCGCTAAAACTAACAATTATCTCTGTTCCCAGATCCTTTGCTGAGTAGATCTGAACTCCTGTTCTACAGAGAAGTGAAACAGATGCTTTCAGTAGCAGTGCATATACTTTTGAGCAAATACATCATCAAAACACAAGCTTGGGTGTACCACAATCACCTCTGATCTACCCTCCATCCCAGAAGAGTACCAAAAATACTCCACACAGGATCTTTTCCCTCCAGGAGTAAATGCAAACAGAAATTATGTGAGACAAGTATCGGTTTTGTAATTCAACACACAACAGGAAAACACTCAGATTTTACACTGCTAGGTGCAAATTACTCAGTTTCACATGAGCCCCTAATCTTAATTTTTTAAAAAGAAAACAGTTCTACTGAGGTAATAACCGCTTCTGCTTTCAAGCAGCACAGCTATGTTCCCATAGCTTTTCCAATTTGCTATGAAAAATTAACATAACTGGAATAAGTTTGCTTGAGGAACAGGTATGTAAAATTAAAAGGAACTGAAAGGGAAGCAGAATTAATACAATGCAGCACAAAACTATAGGGCTTAGAGAAATGACCACAAAGCTTCTGAAAAGGAGGAACCAAGCATGACAACAACAAAAGCTGAATAACTCTCTAATCAAAATTTCTCTCTCATTACTTCTGGTCTCATCACACTAAAGATCACTTTTAGGCATAAATTTGCTATTTCACAGATCTTAAGCAGTAATTAACTCTAGGCTGAGTGCTCTGTCACCTCAACAGCTGGCCTAGAGAAACAAATTGAGATTAATTTGACTTTTGACAAAAATTCATATTTTCCCAATTACACCAAAGCTATGCAAGAAAAACACATAGAAAGCACTGATAGGCAAACTGCTAGGAAAGATTATGGAAGCTTTGTATTCTTGTAAAAACATTTCCAATACAAGCAATATAGCTTACTATGAGAGATCAACTTTACATATTTTCTTTGAAATTATTAAAGCCATTTGAACTCCTCTGTACAAACTTAACAAAACCACCTAACGCATCAGTAAAGCTGCTAAGAGAAGTAGACATGCCTACATGATATCAAGATTTCACAAGCCAAACAGACAAAGGAATTTTGCACAAGTTGTTGAAATTATAAAGTTGCCAAAAAGCATTCACTTTTCAGAACAGGTGCTTTAGACACCCACTTCAGCTTTATGAGAAGCAGCAGTAAAACAATAAACCCAGAAACTTTCATTCTTTTCAGGGAGGTATCAGCAAGGGCATAAAAGTATGTCCAGTTCATCACACAAAGCAGTTCAAAGAAAATAAAAAAAGACCATCCTGCCTCCAATCCCACACATTCTCTATTTGTATTTCAATGATAAGTTACACATTTAAATCTTTATGTTAGATACAATTGCACTGTTAAACCATTCCCATTTTATTTAGAGACGGTCTTGGGCACAGACTGAACAAGCTACAATGGCACCAGCCACACAGCTGCTATGAAAATCCAGGCATAACTGAGCTCAGACACCTTTCTGCAAGTCTGAGATTGGAGAAACTTTCAGCAAAAGCCATGTGAAGACTAACAGATAACTTCTTGTTTCCCTCTTCATGGCATAAACAGAAAAAGAATCACTGGGAAGCACTGACTTACGAGGAAAATACAATTTTTGAAAGCCATACGATACACAAAGTGTACAGTCTTTATGCCAGGAAGTGCAAGAACCACCTATTAAGTTTCAAGTTCTTTGCATTGACAGAAGTTGGTTTCGTACAGAATATTCTTGGTTACTATAAAAAGCAAGTAGAACAGCAAGTGATCATTGTGGAGAACAACATAAAACAAGGAACCAATGGCATTAATATAAACATATTCTGTATTCTCTCAAACTGAAGCAGTCCTTTTTTTTTTTTAAATGTGCACAAAAACATACAATTACACCTACCTTTCCACTCAAGGAAAAGTGTATTATGTAACCTTTGAACATGTAAACAAATACATTTATTTCTACCTTCACATTCCACAAAAGCAGGAACTGGCACATGAGAAGCACTATGAAATATAATCTAGAATAGAAACTGGATTAATATGAGCAGACAGCAGGGGCTGCTTTGATGGATCCATAGTGACCTTAAACAATCTGACATTAAAGTGAAAGGATATCTTACAGTGAGATAATCTCAAGAGAAAGTGGAACAATTTCTGAGGTTTAAGAAGTGCATGCCCTAACACCTGTTATCTTTTCTGTACATAGAAAGCATAATAACTTGTTCAGAGACAAAGAAGAAAACAACAAAATAACAAAGAAATCCCCAGAAGACAAACTTCCAAAGCAACATACCCTGCTGCCTGGTAACAACAGATTCATGTGATCAGAAAATAAAAGATTCTCACAGTTTTAATATACAACTGCTAGTCTAAAATCCTACTAAAATCCAGGAAACTCAACTGAAATCCACTAAGACAACGATTGTAACAGAAGCAACTACAAAAGCCCTCAAACAGACATCATGGTTTTACTTGGACAACGTATACTATTTGTGCTGAATCTACCCACAGGCAAAGAAATGTTAAATGTATTTATGCATACAGATTTTTAACATACAGATTATCCTGAATCATCTGGTGTTTTTAAAATCTAAGCACACTACGCTTAATTGTTTAATGTTTAACACAGTCTTTTTCTTTATCACTTGCTAATATCCAAGAAAAAAAAAAATCCCAGCTTAAAAACCAGATTACAGTAATCTTTTCTGATGTGGAATCACTTACATTTGGTCTGATGGATAACCGGCAACTATCACTTAATTAAAATAAGTTAACAAAATTCAATCAAAATAGCCAAATTCAGAAACAATAGAAGACTTTTCATAAAATAATGAAGTGTGACAGAACCTAACCTCAAAATAATTAAAGCAATTACTTTTGAAAATAATTTCTGCAGCTAATATTAGAGTAATATAAGAAATAAATTTGTAAAATCCAATTTACAGGTGTAAGATGATCAAATTTTTAGTTATAGTAAATTCTGTCATTTTACTTCAAAGTGTCAGGTAAGAGCTATAATTATGCCAAATACAGCTACTAAAATATATTATATGAACTGTTAAAATTAACAGTATGATTTTTATATACGCAACATTAGTAAGACTTTGAAATCTAATGTGGACATTGCAGGTGCACATTTTGGTAAGAACCACCACATCTTTCATTGTACTGCATAGTTGTCTTCTTATGAATGAAAAGATGTGTATAAAACCCTTATTTTTTTATGTATTAATGGTACTTGGAATCTTTAAACAGTATTAGTTTTCTCAGTTGAATTTCTTTAAATATTGTAACTGGACAAAGAGTTTCCTCTATTCCATATGGGCATAAATTAACTACCCTGTCTAAAAAATGTCCTTAAAAACACTTCCCAGATTATGTTTTGTAAATCAAGACATTGAAAGCATGATTTTACACCAAAAAGTAATTTTGACATTTCAAATAAAAACATACATATGAAATGAAAGTACATCACTAAGCTTTCCATTCACCAATCACATCTGCAAACTGAGAAGCTGATGTGAGCTTGGAAGAAGGAAATAGTTACTCAGCTTTATGTGCAAGTCACTATGAAAAATGATAGTTTAATATAGTGCAAGAAAGTTTTCTGGTAGTCTAACACCTAGTTTGAGAATCTACTTAAGACACATAAAACAAGAGCAATAAAATCCTTTCCTCCTCTCCACTGCAGAACTTAAATCCAAATGTATGCAAATCCCAATTCATCCTATTTCACCATGAGGCCTAAGGAAAATAAACTGCAGACTCACCATATGATTAGTCTGAAAAACAGGCAATTATGTTCTGCAAAAAAAGAAAAAAGAAAACTTTCACAAGATGTATGAATACTTTATCATCATCAAATGGAGTTTTAAGAAGAGGTGGCCATAAAGACGAGTGACTTATAGAAATACAAATATAAGCAAGCTGAGTAAAAGTAATCGTAGCAAAGTCATGGGTCTTCCAACAACAACTCAAACCAGAGGCTTGCAACTTGCTACATGCAAGCAAAGTTCTCTCTCGGACTTGCTTCTTTCCTCCAAATGGAGTAAATGCCACCCAGAGATATTCTGTATACGTTGATACTACATTTTCATTACTCCTTAACTAATTACAACAAATGGGCCTCCTTTTTTGTTTTTGCAAAACAGTGGCTTGAATGCTTTTCCCCTTGCATAAAGAAGAGCAAATTACTTCTGAGTGAACCATCTTCGCCAATGCAGTGTACTGAAACTTGCTATTGTCATCCTGAGTTCCACAAGCGACTCCTCGCTGACTTTATCGCTGCTCTAACATTGACTTTTGCAATCTAGTCCTGGAGCTAACAGCCTCCAAACTCATTGCTACTAAAGTAAAAATAGGGTAAAATAGTCCTTATTTCACAACATTAGTAATGCCGATACGCCCATTATTCCTAGAAATCTAGTTAATCTAGTCTGCATGAAATCAATGCTTGGCATGTAATTCTACGCCAGCTTGCAATACAACCTTTCACAAGATGTTTGTTACTATTGCAGCAGCCACCAGGCCCTTCACTACTAGAAATCACTTAATTAGCAGCAGAAAAGTATCCAGCTAAAAGACTTCAAAGATCTCACACATGGGAAAAAAAAAACCCAAACCAAACCATACAACAACAACCACAAAAAAAAAAAAGTCACATCTTCCCCAGCAAACACCATTCTAAAGGAATTATCTTCCTATATTGAATTCTCAATAGCAAACAAAGAACATACCTCAGCAAATAATTAACTGTACATTAGTACATTGATCTTCATTATCTTGTAAGGAGTGGTAAATAAAAATATCACAACTTAAATAAAAGACTGCTTTTCTGGTTAGGTGCCTTGGTATAGCTGGCAGGGCAAAAGAAATCACAAAAGTCTATGCAGTACTGAAAAACATTTGAGGATCATCTGATTTGAAAGAAAACACTCCACACTCAGAAGCACAAAATAATCTAAATTAGAAAAAGTAAGGATGAGGATATTGAGAACCACCATTTAGAAACAAGATTTCTTGATTATTAATCTCTTCAGTATTCTCAGATCTACAAAACCCCTGGAATAATCAACCTCTTTCTTCTGCTGGAATGAGGGGAAAAATATCCCACTCTCAGATCTAGCCTATACTCAGAGACTGAATCTAGTGTCTCACAAAGAGACCCTCTGAACAAAGAAAATGAGTAGAGGTAGGACAGAGGTCCAAACAGTCCTATCTGCATAACTCCTCCAATTCTTTCCCAGATTCATTTGAACAAGGCACAACAAAAATTTCCAGATCTCCAACCAATTTTGGTTGAAAATTTGATACTAGCTACAGGACTTACAGCAGGTTTGCTTGTATGCACAGTTCTCCTGCTCTTAAAAATTAGAGAGATGAAATGCAATCCATCTCTGAAGCAATGCCTTGACAAAGGAAAAAAAAAAAAAAAAAGGAAAAAAAAGGGAAAAAAAGGGGAAAAAGGACAAAAGAGGATGAGGCAATGACTACTCTCCATCACGCAATACTTCCAAACTGCTCTCACATACAGCATCCTTGCAAGCAGGGCTGGTCTTCAGATAATTACAGCTGCAGCTGAAACTCATCTGCATTTGTTTTGCCTTCCAAACCAAGCTGTTTGATAGACAAAGCTTCCCCCAAAATACAAGTCCATGAATCTACTACATTTGCTGGAGGCAAAGATTAAACAAACGTGGTACAGATACTGCATCTGAAAGAGAAGCACAACTTTCGAACATGTGCACTTGGTAAGTGTAATATCTTCATTGTAGATTAAAAATTCTTAGCCGAATCAGTGTCAAATATCCAGAGTTATCAGACTATTAAATTAATCCACAAATGGAGGTCAACCACCAAAATTACCCACTAAATTAACTCACTTAAAGTAACAAAAATCATTCTTAATTTTGGATCCAACAACTCCCTGAAGCAGCAACAAGAAGGAAATTAGTAGTGTATCCCTTTTGCAGCTTCATCCCAAGAATATTTGAGAACATAAGAAGGAGAGGAAAAAAGCAAGTGCTTTAACATCACTACTATAATAAGCACTTTGTCTTCAGCTGCTCTGCTTGACAGACCTCACAAACAGGAATACATTAAAGGCACTCAAAAGAGAAAACTCAAGAGGTTCTATGTGTCAGATTTGTATCAAACATTGAACTTCTGCAAACATACAGTCAAGAACAGTTCTGACCCTAAACTGTTAATTCATCTTCCCATCACCAATAAAGAACTATCCTAGAAACACTCTGGGGTTTTCCCACTCCCACAGTAGCATGGATTCTGCAGGCACAGATAAGGTTACACAGGGACTCTTGAGATTACATGTATAGAAAACAAATTTTTCTATCTCCTTAGGAAGTCCAGAGAACTACAGAATTAACTGCTTTATAGCCTTCAATCTCCTCTTCCTTTTATAAAATCTCTGTCCTTTCAAAAAAATTAGCAAGGGATAAAATTCAATATGCAATTCAAAATCAGTGCCAACAAAAGTTTTAGATGTTCATTTATGTACCAGGACAATAACCTTTATTAAAAAAAAAAAACCTGCTAAAAATGGATAAATAGCAGAACTACTTAAGATAGGAAATGTATGCCGTCACAATTCTTCATCATGTCTACATGCTTTGCTGCACCACCATCATCTTAAGAAATGCCTACTCTACTGAGCAATACAAGGTTGCAAGGGTAGCACCAAACAACAGGTTTCAGAGGTAGTTCCTCATCAAATCCATTTACATGCCACTTTATAGGTGGAATACAAAAGAAGGATTTATCACATTACAAAGGGAAGTCCTAAAGTCAAGCATCAAAGCTATAAAACAGCAAGAGCCACATTTCTCCTTCAAATTAGCAATAAAAGATCCTTACGCACTACCCAACAGAAACAAGTTTCCTACAACCTTCCAAATAGGAATTCAGCACACACATACAAGGACGAATACAACCTCCTGCCTTCCAGCATCTTTTAACAATTCCCAAAATGGGGAGATACTGGAAAATTGCAATAGCTCTCTGCTGAAAGTCACGAATTCAAGAGAAATCCATTGTGTTCATCCTCACTCCAGGTGGAAAACTATAAAACCAACTCAGAGTAAAGTACTACTCTGAGGTTGAAATGAGAAAAATTTTCCAGGTAACCAGACATTACTACCAATAAGACCTGCAGCATAATACCAGAGACTAGCATATAAAGGAAAAAGAATTTCTGTTATATTTCAGTGTATTGTGGACTCAAAATTAGATTAATAAAATCACTTAAAACATCTGCTCTGTCACAGGTAATTGTAATCCAACCGGAAATTCAGAGGTAGCCATAACCACGAAGACACTTTTCCGGACAAGAGTAGTTCCTGCTTATTTGCCAGTAAGATTAAATAGAAAAGATTAATCATAAAAATAAAAATATATTCTTAAAAGCCACTAGAGTCAAACAGTTAGGAAGCAATTTTGAGTTTAGGAAAAAAAAAACTAGCTCTAAACTACTAACAGTGAAAGTATTAACTGGTTTAGGCATTAGGATACGTGTAGAGTTCCATATATCTGGATTTTGCCATACTTTGTCTGGTGTAAACCTGTTGAATTCCAGCTCTTAGGTCATCCCATATCTGGTCAAGACCAATCTGTTTAAGTCCATGTGGATTCTGACTCCTATTAGATGACATTTTGTATTTCCTTTAAAGTCTTCCAGTGCAGCAGGCTAAGATCTGGTTATTCCTCCATCAGAATCACAAGTCAAGTAACATTCTAAACTCAGTTGCAGCAACCAGAGACACTCTCTACACACAAGGACTAATGTTTTCCAGAAAAATAACCTGCAAAAAGAAAAGAAAATATATACATTAGAGGACGGTCCAAATACATTCACACTAAAAAAAAAACAAAAAAGATACAAAATTAATTTGATTGAAACTTTTTCATTTACACATACAAGAAATCCGTGGTGAGATCTGAAATACCAGAACCAAAGAACATAATTTTGTAATTCAGTAATCCACTACAAAATGTGAATTTTAGTGTTCAGATCTGCTCAAAGCCTGTAGGTACTGTTGTTAACGCTGCTGTCAACAAAACCCTAATGCTAATATGAAAACCTAACAGTAAAAGTCTTTAAAAGCAGCAGACACTATCCTACTAATGTTTCCTCCACATACAAAGTAAAACTAGTTATTTCCAAACAGCTCAGGGTTCTGTCTTCAGTCATTGCTTAACAGGCACCTTGATGGATATCCAACATTAACCAAAAGATACTAAAAATAATTATTTCTCTTTAGTTATCAGAAACTCTTCCAGACCTGAGATTCTATTATAGGTAACCTGAAAGTCTAAGGTATTTTGAGAGCAGAGAAATTTTCTATCTAGTAAGCACATGCATACACTAATTTCTTTGCTAAGTGAATGAACACCAGCAAGAGAACATCCAGCCAATAATGGTGGGAAGAAAGAACAACTAATGGAGCACACAAAATAAAGTTTGCATGAATTGTGAATGAAAGAATATAAAACTTCAGAAAATGCATACTCCCATGCACCAAGTTTGGGAGGCAGTGAAAATACAGTTATCAATTAATCAGTCTCATGAAATCGGATTAGGATAAGAGTCACCTGGAAAGAATCACTGAGAATATCAAGCAGAGAAGATCCATTTTCACACAAGTCCTTAAAATACTTTGCAATCTGAACATCTCAACTACCATAGCAACAAAATTAAGATACTCCAAAATGACAAAGGAGGGAACACATTTTAAAAAATGAACTGACAGCACTGCAATAAATGAGAACCAACTTACTATTACTGCAGTCTTTCCATACGTAAAAGAGGCTTCTAAGAAAGACAGAGAAAGATCTTTTACTAAAGACTACACTAACAGGACACAGGATGACAGTTTTAAATAGAAAGAAGGCAGATTTAGACTGGATATAAGAAGAGAATTTTTACAATGAGGGAGGTAAGACACTGGGAGCCAGTAGCCCAGAAATTTCCCTACCCTCCAAGGCTTCAAGGCCAGGTTCAATGGGGCTTTGAGCTACCTAGTCTAGTGAAAGACACCCCAGTCCAAGGCAGACAGGTTGTAGTAGATGATCTTTCAAGGTCCCTTTCAGCCTCAACCATTCTGTGATTCCGTACCCTGAAGTATTCAAAACAGTGAAACACCTGCTGACTTTTTACCATGCTTCTATAGACAAGAATACAGCCTTATGATTAATCAGCCCTGTAATGCAGCCTGCTGGCCAAGGCTTACATGAACCTTTCCGTAATTTCAAGGAGAGTTGAGGTCTAGACCTGATAAACCCTACTGTTTTTGAACTTTGAGCACTAGAAAATAAAGATATTCCCTCAGGATCTACAGTATAAGTGCTTTGTCAGAGCCACTCCTAGGCTGGCATACGTTCCATTCCAGACTTCACAGTGTTTTAAATATCTTCTGTTACACCCTCCCTGACCACCATCCCCCTCACCCAAATTATTTCTAGGACTTCTCTTCTGTTTTCTCTCTTCAACTCTAAGAAGACTGGCTAAGATAAAAAAAAAAAAAAAAAAAGTTGAAGAAATTTCAAGTCAATGATTCTGTCTTACCACAGTAACACAGAAGTTACCACTCCTCATATTTCTTTGCTATCCATAACCCATAAAACCTAAGCTCTAAGTAAAAACACTGAGAAGTACTTTTATTATGTCAATCTGAGAAACAAATACTCATTTCAATCCGACATTAACTGCTTCTGTAGCTAATTTTTCTTTCTATATGAGCAACTTAGAAGATTAGGTGGAAAACCAAGAATTCAACCAATATATATATTACCAAACATACACTTAAAATTTAACCTTGCCTTTCTGTTTCTATAATTACAGCAGAGTGGCTATTAAAAGACACACTGGAATAATGCACCACCATGCTGAAGAGTAATACAGAACATACCTTGCTTGTACTTCATTAATTTCTGAAAATCGAACCTGCTGCAATACTAATGACGATGGACTTCTGCAACTGAGCAATGAAAGCCCAAAAGAACAAAGGTCCAAACTGGCCATTTGCCTCTACTGTGAGAAACACGCTGTGCAGGTTACACACCCACAGTCTTGGACTATGATCCTACGTCAGCATTGAAATATAATGCAAGAAAACTTGTTCGGTGTCTACAATGCAGGAGAGAAGAATATTTTTGGTTCCTTAAATTGGATACTATTTGAACTCTCCACGCTCTCAGCAAGAAAAGACACGGTTACAAATCTAAAACTCTACTATGACTGCATTTATCTGTATTAATCTATTATTAATCTGCAAAAAGCAAGCAGCCTAGAACTCGTGTGAATTTAGTAACAATATTTTTGGCGTAACTTAGAGAAAATACACTGCTATATAAAAGTTCATAACAGAAGCCAAATGTCTTGCTCGCTAACAGAACGCATAATAACCACTACAACAGTTCACAACTGGGCCATGGTCCTTTCCCAGACAGCCCATAGGGCTGTTACTCAGACATCTTTCCAGACACCAGTAGGAGGCAGCCTCCCTTCCATTGCAAGCCTGCAGTCACTGGCTGCCCAGTAGCCGTGGCATTTTCCCCTCTATGACGATGGAAATACTTAACTTTTTTCTCTGACTCCTAGTTTTTATGTACCCTGGTGCATCAAATACTACCTTTCCCCACTATCATTTAAACTCAAGGTCTTCCTCATTCACACTGTACTAATTTTCCCTTCCCCTAAAGTAACCCCCATATTTGTCAGGATGGAGTCACTAAAAACAATGCCATAAGAAAGAATAAAATTTTGATTTTTATTTTCTCATGCAGTTCACTATATAGAAATACCTATTCTTTATAAAAAATAAATTCCACTATATTTGAAAACATCACCTTGTTATCCCTTGGCTGGCTTCCAATTTAAATTTCACAATTAAAGACATGAATACAGAATGACAGCATCATGTCACTAACTTCCTAGACTCAAATAATTCACTTGTTCCAGTTAGTCAGTAGTTAACATCATTAGAAAATAAAGTAATAGGTGAGTAATACTATTAATATTTTTTGTGGATTTATTCATGTGTAGTAAAACAGAAAGGCAATTATTAATATATTACCCTAACAAGAAAAAGGTTACACTACATAAGAATATTTTAACTACAAAAGTATACTTATGAAAGCAACCATTTGTACTTAGCAGTTAAATTGCACTATGGTTTTACATGTACGGAGAGGTGGGGCAAAACAAGGCTGTGTTAGTCAGCACAGTTGTTATTATACACAAACACTCAGGGAAAATATTAAAGTCTATTTCATGTGAAAAATCTAAGTGTAGTTTTCAACATTGTTTTTGTGATTCATGCACAGAAAAGCTCTCCTAGGCAAATCATTCTGGAAGGTCAAATCTGGTCCATGGTAGTTAAACTGCATCTCTTTACCCAGACAATGGAGAGATGGAGAAAAGAGAGCTCAGAAGACTATCATTTCTTACTACCCAGGCTGTGTGCAACTGCCAAGATGAAGGTGCCCCCTCAAGAACCATTTGCTACGTGTGAATTAAAACCTCAACATTAGGTCATAACCTTTACATGAGGGAGGTCCCTCACCTTCTGAAGTGCTGTTGGCAGGACTACACACAAGTCAGTCTTGAAGTGACCACTGCCGTTCTTTCTCAGCCAAACAGACCAAACTTGCTGGCGAGCTGCTTCATGGACAGGACCACCTGCCCAAGTGACAGCATCCCTTCTGTAGCTCTGGACCAGAGAACCCAGACTTCATCATATCTTCAGGACTGGCTATGTTTACATGAGAAAAAAATTACTCCTGCAGTTTCCAGCCAATGTATATGCAAGTTGATGTAGTGGTATGACACTGTACAGCGCCATCCTATCTTCCAACTCTGCCTTCAAGCACTGCAATTAAAACACTGTCAAACAGAACTGTCATTTCAGCCCATGCCAGTTGTTAAAAGGAGGTAATATTTCTGTCAAAACTTTAGAACAATGGCCTTGAAGTACAGAAGGAAATGCTATTCCCTCCTTTTCATTACTGAGGGGGGGGATGTGACATGACATCACATTGGAAAACAGCGGGTTTGGTTTTCCTGATAGTCTAATAATAAAGGGTGGTACTTCTAGATATCCTCTCTGTGGAAAATGATGTGTATGCCTATTGAGGCCTAGAAGGAAATCTGAAAGTTAACCCTACTTTTATCTAAAAAGCATAATAAACCCCACTCAATTTACAGTATATCAAGCCATCTGCTGCAGTGACTACCTGAATTGTAAGTCCTAACACAACATAACTTTCAGCTTCACAGCTCCAAGGCCTATGCATCACCTGTTGTTCTCCTACAACCACTTATTTCTAAACTACAGATTTCAATATAGCTTACTTCTATAATCACAAATATCAAGTTGACAGCTTCTTGGCCCAGTAAGAACTTGCAGGTCCAGAGCAAGGCTTTCCAGCTGACCCAAGGGCCCAGATAGTATTTTTTAAACACATAGTAGAGATGCACAGGACCTAGACTTTGTAATTTCCAAGTATTTTTATCCCTTGTCCGATTTCAAACCTAAGAATATTCTTGCTGCACCTAACAGTGCAAATTAAGGTGATCAGATTTAATCATACTAAATCCATACACATCAGGGAAGAAAAGCAAGTTTCACTATTAAGCTATAGTGAAATGAATGCCATTAAAAAGAAGTTCAAAGTATTATGAGGTTTACGAAGTTCACAAGCATGTATTAAGAGTCAGAATTTCACGTCTGTACACTGCCTGGAAACCTTTTTCTAAAACTGAATGCAAGTTTCCCAGTAACAAAATACAGTTCAAGTTGACTTGGACACTAGCTACCGTTCAACATTTTTGTAAAAACTGGTGCAGTCACCATACTCACAGAAATGGCCATTACAAGAAAAAGCATCAGCACTCTGTGCTAAAAAGATAAAGCACAATAACTGTTTAATCTTTGGCTTCAAAAGACATGAAAAAGTATAATGTGTGTAATCAAAATCTGGAGAATCTGCCTATAGCAGGTATTTCCACTGTGCTGCATCAAATTGAAACTACAAGTATTGTTAACAAATGGTTGCTCCAGGAATCACAGCAATACCAGAACAGAAATGTGAATCTTCTTCCCCTATCAAAAATATTTAAGAGACAAATTATGCAAATTACAATGTTCAGTTCCTCTGTGTTATTACAAAATAATTACTTACATATAGTGTGAAAAGCTTTAACTCATCCTATTTTCAAGATACTTAAATTCAGTTACTCTCATTAGAAGAAAAAGGCACATGTATACATGCATACACTCCTCCCTTTTGAAAATAGTCTTTACTTGGTAAAAGTATTCTGTGCAACAATTTTTTTTTAATAGTAGCTTAAAGTAGAGGCAAGTAGGTTCAATTTGCAAGTAGTTTAATACCAAGTTGTGTGAATTTGGTGTAAAGTTTGAGCAGCAGTTACTTTACTTCCCTAGCAATACCTTCCTTCAGGGCTCTAGTATTTCTTCCACATCCTCTCTATATATTACAACTGTGACCAACTATATCTAAAGCACTACAAGGAATACACCCCTTCATGTGCCAATTACACAGTTGCCAGCTGAACAATAACAAAAAAACTACAAAAAATAAACCCTTCACACTTCTGAATTCACCTTTACTTTCATATTTAAATAATATATGGAAGTAACTTGGAATTGCATGTTTTATACCTTTATTTACTTAAATTATGTGTGATCATGTTCACTAAAAGCCTTTTTAACTGACATGGTTTTGATTTGCATGCCTGATTACAAGTATTTTTCCAAAACATAAACAACAGTTCCTCAGAAGAGCACCAAGCAAGTTTGACTGTATCATTTATTCACTTCTCTGCCCAATTCTTTTATTAGTTCAATACTCTTCCTTCACTTCTTGATTTCAGCTTTACCCTTGTCTTCCTTGACCAAACAATTCCTGCAACTTTTGACAGGGATGTCAGCACAGTAACGCAATAGCTAACACAAAACAAACCCCCCACATATGTGCTACCTAATGAGCAGAGGCTAGGCTTACACCAGTCAAGGTTTGCTGATGTATCTATACATGCCAACTCTCCCTTTCACGCTTGCAACTGAAGTAAACTTTGGTCAATATTAACGATGTTGCCAACAAAAAAAGTTTTCACAGTAGTCTTAACTGCATCAACATAAACTTTCCAAATAATGTAAGATGGTATACCTTTAACACTACTATACAGGTAAAACTTTCCAGGTTTTGCTTGCTAATCTTTAAGAGGATTCATTTTTTGCCATTCAAGTAACCCTTACGTAAAAAGTTCGTAAACTACTCCTAAACTGAAATGTCCCTTCTCACCCAAGGTCTCATGTTTTCATGTGCTACAAGCATTGTGCAGACCCTACAGTGGTTTTTAACTGTGCCTGTGTAATACACTTCACAGCGTCTTAAAACACTGATTAAGCTTTGTTCTTGCACCTTGGAAAAAGAAAGGTTGCAGACTAGGAAAAAAGCAACACTGTGTGCAGTTAAAATCAAGTCAAGTCAGGAGCAAACCAAGGAGGAGGAAGAAAGGTTTACATAAGACAAAGGGCCTTGAGTACTTCCATTCTTTGCCTCACTTAAATCATAGATTGATAAAACTTGCATTATAAAAGAAAACAAACAAAACAAACCCTGACATCTGAAAACAAATGCACATAAGCCTTGAAAACAATGCATGTGAAGATGCATTTCTTGAACCAGCTAGGAAGATGCAGAAATGGAAAGTGAGGGAGAAGTCATGAAAACTCAACATGCCAAGCAGAAGACAAAACAATACACCTTGTTTTCCAAGACAGACAGGAAAAAAAGGAAAAAAAAAAAAGACAATAGCGAGAAGTCATTTCAAATGCAATTTAGCAAGAACAAACACAGAAAACTGGAAACACTGAAATACTTAGGGCCAGTTTAAAGATGACAGTGACACTACAAGGACTATTCTTGCATATAACTGCTTTTCTAAGAAGCTCTTATCCTAAAAAATCCAACTTTATAAACTAGAACACTATGATCCTACTGATCTCCACCAAGAAAATCTTGGTATAACCTTACAGTCCATTTCAGACACAGCATGATCTCTACCAGAACCCACATGGCAAGTCTCTGGGTCTTGACATAAATTCCTTTCCATTATAACAGCATTTATTGCACCACAATATACACTTTCATGGGTATATTTCTAACACCTGTCAGACATGAACAGGGATTTTCACCTGTAATGTTACCATATGAAGTTTTCCCACGCTCTTGAAAGCTGGATATTCCTATCATTAAAAAGTTCTAATGTTAACATGCATAAAACAAATTGGGCTGGAATGTCTTTCCAATAGCTTGCTATTTTTTACAGTATCTTACATATTGCTACTTTTGCAAGAGCTCAATTGAGCATAGCAATGCAGTTTGCCACTTCAAATTATACATGAAGATTGCAGTCACATTCATTCATCTTGCAAACAGTCCAACATTTTCAGATGGTCAACTATACCACAAGATCGTAGTTTAAATACTGAAGAGCTTTGTCCTGCACTCACCTTTATGCTAACATTTCATTCAGAAGCAATAAGGGCAGAGACTATCACATAGCAAATACACTCTACAAATCAAGGACTGTTGCATTCATTTCCTGCATGTGACAAAATCACCACTCTGTGAAAGCTGCCCATCTATCTTTTTTTTGTTCTGCACGAAATCAGTATCATTTTCAGAAAGTTTTTAATCAGTGTTGACTTCCAATGATTGCAACAGGTGTGCCTGGTATAGAAGTCAAACAATTTAATTTGATTTTGTAAAAGTTAAAATTGACACACATTCTTAACAGCCACACTTAAATCCCACTTCTTGTTGATTTCAGTTGCACCATAAAGTTTTAAGGCTAAGCTTGCATTAGAATCTAACAGAATCCATTTAATTAATTTCATTAAGCATATACATTTTGATTTTATACTACTCCTATCAGTGACAGCACTCTAGCAAAGGCACGCTTTCAGAGATAACAGAAGTCTTCCAAAGACACCTCTGAAAAATGCTCAGTAAAGGAAGTCTGTTTTCTTATACAGAAATTGTAAAAAAGTTTTCAACTGTAGAGTGAAAAGCTCCTCCTTTGGCTATCCAGAAGCAAGCAGAGCATTTGCCCTTGACATTACCATCAGGAAAACCAAGATGGAAAGACTAGCAGCTACCAAAATAAGAACTATTTTCTATTAACCTTATTTTCTCCTCAATTCAGTCCTCCAAACTTTGGATAAAACTTCTAGGTGATAGTCTCCACTGCTTTAAGGCAGGAGGAGCCTGCAAATTTACATATGAAATTAAGTTTAAATTACAGAGCAAAAGAGGGTGAACAAAGGTCACACCAGCAGCCTTACTTCTGAACTCTAATCCACATTAAGATATTGTCCAACCTTAAAGACATAGAACAACAAAATCCAAGTTACATCAGATGCAAATTAAATATACAAACAAGAAATTGCTGAGTTCAGCCATGGCTGAAATTGCATTCCTCACAACCCAAATTCTTGTAGCTCCCTGCTTTAAATGTAAAAAATTAACTTTTGTCTACCATATATATTAATGAATCAAATACATCTGGGTCCCAGTAGTAAAACTATCAGTATTGCCATGAAAATAAAAGATAAGGGGCATGTCTGTGTCTTCAAAAGATAAGTTACATTACCAGACCAGAATGAGAAGCTGCTCACATTGCTACAGATTTAAATTGTATTTGATCCTTTATTAGTACTGTTGTCAGGCAGTGCTTCATATCTGCTAGACCAAGCTACAGCAGTGAAATCTTCTGACTCCAAAACCAAAATAATCAAAAAGGAAAGGAAAGGAGATTACATTAATTTTTCCTGAGTTTTGGGAAGAACACTACATCAAATTTATATCATTTATTCAAGAATCACAGAACCATAGAATGGTTTCAGTTGGAAGGGACCTTTAAAGATCATCTAATCCACCTCTTCTGCCATGTGATTGCTCAGACTCCCATACAACCTGGCCTTGAATGCCTCCACGGACAGGGCACTGACAGCTTCTCTGGGAACCTAACCCAGTGTCTCACTACCTGTACTGTAAGAAATTTCGTATTTATGTCCAATCTAAATCTACCCTCTTTCAGTTTAAAACCACTGTCTCTCTCAGTAGTGTCCCTGGTAAAAAGTCCCCCTCCACCTTTCTTGTAAGTCTCCTTTATATATTGAAAGGCCTCAATAAGGTCTCCCCAGAGCCTTCCCTTCTCCAGGCTGAAGAACCCCAACTCTTTCAGCCTGCCTTTATGGGAGACGTGCTCCAGCCTTCTGATCACTTTAATGGCCTTCCTCTGGACCTACTTGAATAGGTCCATGTTTTTCTTGTGCTGGGGGCCCCAGAGGTGGATGCAGTGCTCCAAGTAGGGTCTCACCACATTGGAGGAGAAGGGTAGAATCACCTCCCTCGACCTGCTGGTCATGCTTCTTTTTTCAAGTCCAGCATACAACTGGCAAAAATGCAAAGCAACTATGAGAATCAAGTACGAGAGATCTCAACTCTGGCAAAAATTTACATATGACTTTATACCAGTTTCGTGATGTGCAAAATGGAATTAATATTTTTCTATTTTCACAGTAGCCTTCATTCATTTTTTTCAAGGTTCACATACAAAGAGGGATATGAAAAACTGTTACAATAAATAAAGTGAAATGTAATAAATGTCTGGTTTATTTAAAAAAAATATTTCATTTTGACTTGTATACTTTATAAGAAGAGGTGAGGTATCAAACTGATGCAGTTCACTACTGTGGCATCAGAGCTTCTGGAGTTAAAAGGTAAACTGTCAGAAAATTACTCTCCAAGACACACAATATGTCCTGAAACACTGCTTTTCCCAGCAGCTGTACTGCAACAGTTCCCTGATTAAACCGCATATAACTACTGCTGCTGGATAATGCAATGACTGTTTAAACCTTGATAGTGTTTCACCTCTATAGTTATGTTAAAGACTACAAGTTACAGCACCACAGCAGGGCACATCAGCTCAAGACAATTTTATTACCAAGTCATGTAATTATGTCTGTAACAGGTCTGAACTACATTGTTGTAAAATGACCAACAGTCAATCCATAGTCATTTTTTCACAGATAAATTTTCAACTCTTAAGATAAAATAGCACGTTACTTATATAAACAAGCTTAACAGCTTTCTATAATTTTCCAACCATTACATTTTCTTGCCTTTTCTATACTGAAAATTCTCCGTGGGACACCTAGCCCATTTTCTTTTTGATGCATGCACAGAGACCCTGTTGGACAGCATGGAAAGTACAGCAGGAACATTGATGCAGCCACTTTAGACTCAAATTCTGCCTTTGGCAAGTTAGAATATCCTCCTTGAAAGGTGTAATACACAACATTGGTATCCACCCGTAACATACTGGCAATCCCTTACAACCCCCTCACTTCACATTCATGATAGAAATTTTTGATGCTGAGAGTGGTACAAGTGCAAGTGGGACGGACATTTTCAAAGCTGTCTGATCCACCAGGAATATTTATTTTCAAAAAAAAAAAAAACCAAACCCCAACAATCTTCAATGACAAGAGACAAGACCCCAGGTATATTCAATTCACGCAACCGCTGACACCCAGGATGTGACCCATCATTAAGCTGGGCCCTAATGATATAATTGTGACTACACAAAACTAGGTGCTAATTGAGAAACGCAATAGATGAAGGGCAGTACTCAGACACCTGAACATATAAAATGTAAGAAAACACTTCTTAAGCCGAATATCTAATTTTCTCAAAAGATTCAGTTATTTTCATAACAATACAGCTAGAATGCAAGACCTTATGCTAACACTAAGAATAAGCTAAATTTAAAAATGCTATTCCCAAATCAGTATTCAATAAGGGTGTGCATCAACTTAGCTTAAATTCATTTATTTACAACGCAATTTTCTAATCCTAACAGTCTAAGTAACAGGCTCAAGTTATAAGGCAAGTACCAACCAGCGTAAAAACGACTAAGGTGGAAGAAAAATCATTTAGTTAAACCAGTACAACTCTTTTGTCAGCCTAGAAGTAGAGCACATAGGCATAGTTTAGGCACCTAAACTAAGAAATTGTTCTTTACATGATCTCTGTATAGGGAGCAGAAGAAGTTTTCACCAGAGAGGTAATGCAAATCAGAAGTCTAGTGTAGTCGCTCTGAGCTGTTGAGTTACTAGGATCTGCGTATACTCAGCTGAGAAAATAAGAAGCTTTTAATGTCAGCTACCCAATCTGGATCCTAGAGTTACATGTATAAATTACTCCTGGGATCTAATATGTTCCCCACAGCTTCATGGGAC
This sequence comes from Neomorphus geoffroyi, assembly GCA_033558235.1. Lineage (NCBI taxonomy): Eukaryota > Metazoa > Chordata > Aves > Cuculiformes > Neomorphidae > Neomorphus > Neomorphus geoffroyi. Next base: position 32,111,372 of record JAUMJM010000004.1, read on the forward strand.
AACTGTGTCCAGCGTTTCAGTTGCTCCTCAAACACATGGTGAGGATATGATTGTGAAATATAAGCAACCTGAAAAACAAAAACAACTAAGAAAGATGTAAAATAATAAGTTGGCCAACAAATACTGAGAAATAAAAAGTCACAAAGCAAGGGAAAGAGGGAAAGACTTCTTTCCAGTACAGTTACCAGCAGAAACACAAAACATTAGTGCAACACAGACAGCAAACCACGATATTGTAGCAGTCCACCATGAGCATGTCTGGAGTAAAAACCACGTACCATGGTACCTATGAAGTATCTCACTACTTCTCCAAAGAGGATGCATTCCAAACACACTGTTTCAACTAAGCATCAATTCATAATACGGTATTTCAAGCAATATTTGGTGTAACTTAAATGACATGGCCACTAGATATTTCTGCTACCCACGGATCATTCCTCCTAGTACTGCCAAAAGGATTTCCAAGACAGACTTTTTTTTTCCCCCAAAACTAGTACCAGGGTACATGTGTGCATTAGAGGGTAGACATATGAACATATACTGGGAGAAAGGTTGTTGAGGAAGTCAGTAACAAAGCAAAAGAAAACAAAATACAGCAAAACAACTAAGTAATTTATATCCCCTTAGTGCTAACTGACAAGTATATTGATAACCTAGGGTTATATTCCTTGCTACTCAAAGGCACAGCTGGAGAATTTGAGTACAAAGCAGGGGAGTCTACAAAAGGAAGGAGTATGTGGAAAGGAAGGGCGTATGTGGAAAGATTATTACTTGAGATCATAAGGAAGATTTTAATGACAGGAAAATAAGAACAGAAGGGGAAAAAAACCCCATAGTTAAAGAAATAGTTACTGGGAAAAAGAAAATTGAAAGGGGAAAGCTAATAGGGGGATAATGACAGTGACAGAATATTATGAATATAATGAAGAGGAAAAAAGGATAGAAAAAAAGATCCCAGTAAAGACACAGTCTTTTGTAGCAAAGTTACTGGGAAATAAATGAGGTGATTATTTGCATGGAAAAAAACTGAAAGACTAGTCTTTTGGATGGAGGCAATAAACGCACAGACAGATAAAAGGTTACAGGGGGCACCTTCTCTGGTAATGCCACAACAGTCTGGGGCAGCCAGGGGAAGCCTGGTGTGCAGTCCTTGGCAATGAGAGAAACCTGGAGAAGGTGACAAGAGGGAGCTGCCGGAAACATCCCTCAGCAGCCAGGATGGCACTGGGGACATGGGGGAATTCTCTAGGCACAACCAAGCAGCTCCCCGACAGACCTGAGCGTCACCGGGGCTCTGGGGACAGCTGGGATACAACAGGGTGCAAGGAGGAGGCACGGAGAGGGGCAGGAACGGAAGAAGGCAGGCGAACCCCCAAAACCAGTGACCAGTGTGGTTATGGACAAAAGCTGATGGGGGTGAGGAGCACACAGGCCGGGGATGGGCAGGGCCAGGGACGGGAGGTGGGCAGAGCGCGGCTGCGGCAGGACGGGCCCGGGGTCCAAGAGGAAAAGCAGGGGCAGCACCAAGGCCATGAGGGGGCCCCGGGGCAGGGCAGGGCAGGGCGGCGACAGGGAAGGCCAGGCCAGGCCGGGCGGGCAGACCCGGGGTGCCGACGCACCCCGAGTGCGCAGCCGGCGCCCCCCTGCTCCGCCCCAGCTCCGGGCAGCAGCTCCCGCCGCCTCCCCAGCCTCGGAGCCAGGTGCGCGCCGGGAGAAGAAAGGAAGGCGGGCGGGCCCGGCCTCCCCTTCCCCCGCTCCCTACGGCGCCACTTGGCGCCGGGTCCCGCTCCGTCAGCCCCGCGCGGCCTCCCCCACCGGCTCCTCCCGTGCTCGGCGCGGCCCGGGCCTCGCTGCGACACAGCGGCGCGGCCTCCCCGCACTCACCAGCATCGCGCGTCCCGCAGAGTCAGAGCGCGTCCGTCCGCCCGCCCCTTCCGCCTCCGCCAGACCCGGATCTGCCGCCACCTCCTCCCCCCGCCCGGCCCCAGCGAGGCCCGGAGAGCGCCCAGGCCCCGCCCCTCGCTGGACGCCCCGCCTGGCGAGGCCTCCGCGGAGCGGCGGGAAGGAACGGGGGGGCACTCGGGGCAGGCGGCGCGGAGGCGTGAGGGAGGTGGGCGCGTGAGGCTTCTCGCGCCTCCCTTCCCTTAACGGCGGGCGAGGGGCACTGCGGGGGGAGAAGGGGCAAAGGAAGAGAGAAGGGGGAAGGGGACGGGGGAAGGGGAAGAGAGAACGGGGAAGAGAGAACGGGGAAGGGGGAGAGGAGGCGGGAAGAGGGAGAGGGAAGTGGAAGGGGAAAGGGAAAGGTGAGGGAGAGGAGGGGGAGAAAACTGCCGCTGGCCGCAGCGTGGGCTGAGCCCTACCCGCCTTCGCGGCAGCTCCCGCCCCCGGGAGAGGCGCAGGGCAGCGGCCCTGGCGGCGACCGTGGGGACTGGGCGCCCTGCCGGCAGGGGTGAGGGGGGTCTGTGGCCGCCACTGCCGGGAGTGGTCATCGCTCCCGCCCACGGCAAAGTCAGTGCAGTGCCAGGAGCGCCGTGGGGTGTGTGTCAGGATGACACCCGTGGCAGGGAGTTGGAACTGGATACTGTTTAAGGTCCCTTCCAGCCCAAAAGATTCCGTGACACCATTAGACGTGTGAGGCTTTTCTCCATCTGTAACTAAGCCGCCGCTTTTGTGTTCATGAGAAACACGGATTTCTTGTGTGTCCTGGACGTACTGAGCTGCACCATGGTATGGATGGTACAGCTGTTCACCAGCAGCTGGGCTTGGTCAAGCATGAGTTAAACTAAGCTGCAAGGCCCTTTGAGTTATTCATATCAAGAGTCCTTACCTCAAAGTAAACATGTTATTGGAAACTTTGGTGGTGGTTAAAGTGCAGCTGTAATAACAACATAGAAATCTTTCTGTAGTTGTGAATTTCAGATTAATAAGAAAACTAATTGGAAAACTACATCGCAGAGAGAACAGTAGAAACTGAAAGGAAGGGTTATTGTTCAGCTGTGAGCTGGTTGGGAGATGTGTGGCGGTATTTTGCCTGAATGATTTAGGAATATGTTGTTACACGAACCTGTTTGCAATCTATGAACAAATCTGAGCAAAAATACCTAGTTTAGGTAACTTTAATTTGTGATAATAAAATATAAACTTCCTAGTGTATTTGCATGGCCATTATGTGGGTTCTCTACAACTGCCTCAAAGGAGGCTGTGGTGAGGTGGGTGCTGGCCTCTTCTCCCATGAAACAAGTGATAGGATGAGAGGAAACGGCCTCACGTTGCGCCAGGACATGTTTAGATTGGATGTCAGAAAAAAATTTCTTTACTGCAAGAGTGGTCAAGTGTTGGAACAAGCTGCCTAGGGAAGTGGTGGAGACTCCTTCCCTAGAGGTGTTGAAAAAACATGTAGACATGGCACTTCGTGATGTGGTTTAGTAGGTATGGTGGTGTTGGGCTGACAGTTGGATGATCTTACAGGTCTTCTCCAACCTTAATGATTCTGTGATTCTATGATTCCATGGATTACATGTGGGGTGGTTAATTTTTCTTCTTAACGTTATGAAATGGGTGATGCAAAATCATACTGAAATTTAGATAGGCTTCAAAAAAAGTGATGTCTTGGAGTCCATCCCATCATATTTATTCCTGAGGACTGTGGAAGTACGTTCCTGGAGCTGTGCTGCAAAGGAAAGTAATGGGGTTTGCATATCCTTGTTATTGTGCTGTACCAAAGTTCTCTGCACTGTAGTCTCACAAACCACTCAGATTTTCCCTGCCAAGATGAAGCTGGATTCGTGTCTGAATTATACCAGGAGACATTTAAAGCAAATCAAACAAGTCATAAAAAGTACTTATCCTTTACATTAGTGTGAAGAGTTCAACCCAGAAAATGCAGCAGCTTCATAGGAAAGGAAAGAGAAAAGGGGAAGCAATAAAAAAGAAACAGAAGATTTCTTTGCTTTACGAAGTGCTTCACTTGCACCGTGGTTCCACCAGCTCTACATCATTTTTGAAAACTGGCCTTCTCAAAGCTGATGGTCCTTAGTCACTTAAGTGCCTGAAAAATTATTTCCCTGTATAATAATGCCTTACCATGACACAGCCGACTGAAATGGATACAAGCAAAGGCATTGACACAGCACTTCGAATGGAAAAGCTGAGCACCTGAGGAACTAGTTTAATGTGGAGCAGGGACAATGTCTCGGTCAGTTGGGTGGCATTGCAACGCTTGTATTAATTTTGCCTATGTAGACATGATTTACAAATACCATTCCTAGGCATGACTCAAATTCTGGCTTGCTAACATACGTGAGTTGTACTCGAGGAGAGTTTGTGTTAGTCATCCTGGACGCTGCATCAGCGTGGCCAGTTCTGCATAGTGTGTTAAAACTGGGCTGAATGAGGGCAAACGAAGTAGTCTGTGGGAGACAGGAACCAAATCCAAAGGAGAGTGGATTGATGATAAAAAAATAAGAACTGATTTTTCAGTCTTAGAAAGTAAGTTTCACTGCTGTATTTTACAGCAGTTGTATTTACACAGAGGTGAAGCCATTGTTGTTTTAAAATCCTAAAAGAAGTGCACAATAGAGCCATGGATAAGCAAGAAAAGTGGAAGAGAAATGACAGGAAGGGAAGAAAATACGGGAAGAACAAAGGTCTGAATTAACACCATTGTGCACTGCACTGGGTTTTTAGGCTTTTGTGATTAATGGCAGTACAAGCTTGAGATCTGCCAGTTTGGAGTGTTGGTTTCTTTTGCTTTTTCTTTTCCCCTGGGGTTGCATTATGATTTGTGTACACTTTGAAAAAGGGAAGGCACTGTTCATTTATGGTGGTGATAGCTCTGCTGGTACTCTGAAAAGATAGGCCATGAAAAAATCCTCACTAGACTATTTAGACGTGGTGCATTACACCACTCATTCATATGTCCATTGAAAGAATTCCAGTATCAGGATAATTGGTCACAGAATTAAAATGGAATTAAATGCCAAAATAAATATTACTAGATTATTTAACCACTAATGCATTTTAAGTTGTCCAATGGAATTGACATACTTTGCATAAAAAGACAGAAACTTCCCCTAGAGATTGAGACAGTCAGAATTTCATTACAATCTTCATGAGAGAAATCCATTCTGTTTTTACTGAAGTGATTTTGCAGTGCTGCTTAGAGGGGCCTGTTTTGAAAGTAATTTGCAGGTTTTGCACTTGTTGCATCAGCAATGAATCAGCACACATCAAGCAAGAAAATTAACATGACAGTGCTGCGAGTAGGAAGCTCTGTTAGCAAAGGGGAAAAGCCTGAGTCATTCAAAGACAGAGGTGAAGTGTCTGCTAGTTTATTACTACTGTCAGGAGTCTGAAGGGGTGGGGAGGGATACTTTCCATGCTAGTTATATATACATTGATTGTCTGAAAACAGTAGTTGTATCACTCCCTAAATACAGGCAGGAGAACAGGCTAAGGGTAAATGATAACCAGATTTTTTTGCCACATTCTTATCAAATTTGAGTTCCATTATGCTGCCAGTGCATCAGTGATTCAGGCTGGCAAAACATATGAACAAAAAATACTCCAAAGCAGAGAGAGAGAGGCAATATGGCAAAAATTTTAACCAAACAAGATGTCAGATCTGCTTTTTGGAATTTACTGTCTCGGTAAGATATGCAAAAGTAGTGAAATGGGATCAAACACACCACATGATGGTGTCTTACATAAACTTCAGGCAGCTTGGATGTAAACAAATATTTCTTTGGTTATGGTACTGAACCAAAGGAAAATAAAAGAAAGCACACCACTGTATTAGACTCCAGCTTGTAAATAATAGTTCTGAAGAACTAAATAAAGAAAATAAGAAAATTCCTGTATGGCTATCCCGAATGCAGAGTTCTCTGAGATGCTGAGATTGTTACTACTGTTCATGGAGAACGTATGATGAGAGGACAGATAACAGCAGTGAGGTCACTGCTGTACTTGTATCTGTCTTAAAACTTAGTGTAAAGACTGTGCTACAGAGGTTCCCAAGTGTAGCCATACCTTGTAATCAGCAGTAGGGTACTTAATATTTTGAAATCCTTCAGTTACACTCAGTGGGCTCACAAAATGAGAATGACTTGTGAAAGTTGCACTCAAAGACCTCTTCCAAAACTATTCTAGATAACAAAGTTTTGCTCTACAACATCTGTTAAAGTACAGGTGTTAGACTGACTAATGTGCTTTTCACCAACTTGTACATTTATTTGAGGAATTATAGCAGAGTTTTAAACTTACAGTACACACTGTAACTAAATATAACTACCAAATGTTTTCAGTCCTCAGTGTGCTTAACCACTTTGTATATGAAGTAGAACTCTGATTTGCACATCTGACTTTTCTTAAAGGTATGGGAATGTGAACTAGTATTATTTTCATCCACATTACTTAGTCGCATGCTTATTTATAAGTATGCAGCTCATCAGTGAAAGCCATGAACAGAGACCACTATTTGCTTTCTGCTAGAAATATTCTTCGGATGCTGTATGGACTAAGAAAACGTTAATATGGTTTGCTTGGGGCAATAATATAATAGAGCTGCAAAAATAAGTTATTCCTGGATAATTTGGCCTTCAGAATACATCTAGATACAGAAAGTCACCGGATATGTACAGCTTTGACTAACAATGTTGCGCTGTGGAAGATGTAGGAAAATGGTACTCTGAGAGGAAGGGCTGTGAAACTAAAATTATTTTGTTAAATAGAATCTGTTAAATTTAAAAGACATTATCAGAATATACAAACTGGATGAAGCAGGGAAGGAGGAGATTTAGGGAGCTACCAGTTTGAAAAAATCACTCGAGCAGGCATAGTGCTAAGCTGCAGCTGTCTTCCCTTGCTTGAGAAATCTCACAGTTTGAGTGTTTTTTCCTAAACGTATTTGGAGGGTTTGCGTTGTTTGTTTTTTTCTACAAGAATGTGCTAGATAGACACAGCCTGATAGAGTTAGGGATTTCATGATGTGAAGGTGAGCGTGCCAGCATCTGCTTTTAAGCCTGTGGGTTTTAGTCAAATTTGATGTTGGCATGTTATGATATTTTTCTTCTTTGAGAAAAGGAACTCCCTGAGCACCAGTGAGGATGTTATCACATTCCTGTCTCGGACAGCCTGAGTAGTGTATCTCAAATGCTCAAGACCCCTAGATAAAGAATTGCCGTAGTCCAAAAGCAATTTTAGTTGTGCACAGGAGCAGGCAGCACCAACAACTCAGACTCGCACACCTGAATCTGTCATGAGGAAGGGCAGATATCCGGGAGCCTGTTTTGCACTTGTTTTCAACCAGTTGTTGTTAGTGCAGGGCACTTTCTTTACATTCTTTCTTCTTTGAGTACTGATGAAACCTCCTCAGAAATTTAACAGAACCAAATGCATTTAGACTTGCTCTCAAATCCATTTTTGGAACCTAAAAGCCAAAATTTCACAAGTAATATTTTTACATACTATGGCTATAGCTGAGAGGTGCCCTCAGCTCTGGAATATTTTGTATAGGGAAGCAAGCTGTATGCTAATATGATGGATTTAAACTGAAGTGACTGTATATATGTTGTGCACCTCTCACACACATTAATTCTAATCTATGCCTGAGTGAAAAAATTGAGGTTCAGGAAAAGGTGATCAGTCAAACTTCTAGGAAGGTTGTGTGATGTATGTTAAGTGCAAGAATTTTCTTGCTACAAGTCAGAACAACATGTTTGAGGTTTATCTTGCAAGCTGCTAAAGAGGCACAGAGTTTTCTGGATGCTCTGCATTTACACAGGACTCCTTAGTGCGTGGATTTTTTTCGTCTTCCTTCATAGCCAGAATATTGGGTACTCGGTCATACATCCTCAAGTCTCAATGGCAGATACTGTTCCCAAATATCTGAGAGATTCAGAGGCAAACTTTCAGTCCTTTTGTGTGTCAAGAGCATGTACCAGAAGAGATTTTCTATGCATCTCATGCATTCTTGTAAGATGGATTATCGCAGTGATATTCTTCTACCTCCAAGAAACGGCTTGAAATGTTTTCCTACTAGTTTTGTCCTTAAAAAGATCTTTCTAAACTTTCTTTTGTATCTGGTGTCATCAAACTTGCCCCTTGAAGCCAATGAAAACTATTCTCTATTCCCTGTGAAACAGGGGAACGTTTTGCCCATTACTTAACCAAACTGCTTTCTCAGAAGTCTCATTCTCTCTAGGCTCTTTGAGGATTTTGTATTTGAATCTGGCATTAACCAGTTCAAGGCAGACTGCTTTGAATTACCTCTTTCTGGTGAAATTCTCGCGAGTACTATTCTTTTCTGGGAGGAGGTCTCTGTGTATAATTGTTTTCAGAAATTGTTACAGATCATGGCAGATGGAATTTTTCACAGCTTTTTTCCAGCTGAAAGAACTCTCTATGTCCTTCTTTCCTCTCCTTTTCTGTCCCACTTCCCCTCCTAATTCTTTGGTTTGTTTAACACAAAGCATTTCATTTGACCTGAAAGGAAAGTTTGCCTACAAGTACTAGAAACTGAGTTCTGTTTTCTTCCCTATCAGAGTAAGACCGTTGTCCTCATTTTTTTAACTTTCTCTGAAGGCATCTGTAAACTTGCCTCACTTAGCAGGAAAATGCTCTTCCCATGAGCACTGGGCTTTCTTTGTACTCGCATGAGCCTTACTGTGCTTTGCAGAAGTGAATGAAAAAGAGTGGGGAGCTATTATTCCAATCAGCTGAGAGGTGGGATTTCCTGCATGTAGGTTCAAATTTGCTAATAGTTTGAGATTACTAAGATAAAGTTAATATTTTCAGCTAATGCTTTTGTCAAAAAACACAAGGATTTTCATGAATGCTAAGAGAAAGCGGTGTTGGGAAGGCTGACATAAAGAATACACACTGGCTGTAATCTTTATTATTCATATGCATTACCTCTCCAAAACCGCAAAGTATCGGTTCTTGTGTTTTTCAGTTTCCATGCCTAATATCAGGTAGCGAGTCTCAAAACAAATCAAAACAGAGATTAAGTCGAATCAGCTGTTTCTGTGCTGGTTTGTTGGTCTTAATGGGTAGCATCAAATCTGCCAATTTTTAGTCCCTTTGACAGCATACACTCAAGGAAGCAGTACAATGCCTAACCATTCCTGTATGATACTGTATTGCAGTTGCGTGGCTGTATTGATCATCTCTTGCTTTTTCTAGCAGATCCATTTTCCACAATGTCTCAGTCAAGAATGTTGGGCTAAGCTCATAAGTGATCCCCATTTTAGGGCTTTATTCCTGCTTTTGAGATGAGCACTGTTTGTTCCTTAGCTCTGAGTACCTCTGTTGCTTGCACTAGTGATAGAAAGCAGGTGTGGGTTTGCCTTTGCTGTTCTTGCAGATACAGGAAATATAAAACAAAGTATTTGGGAGAGGGATACATGGTTGTATAGAGTGAACATAATGTAAAGAGGCTACCTATTTCTACAGCTTTTCTGTTGCATGGTAAATTTGAGTTTCAGGATTGTTCATCATTGCTAATAAATCAGTCTTGGTCTCACTGTCTGTCCTGAATGTTTGTGTAAACTAACTGAAAGGAGAGATCAGCTGTGCTTCCAAATTCAAAGATACCTAAAGGAGTCTATCGGTGAAAGATGATACTCCAATGCTCTGAGGCTTCTTGTGCTGTGAACATTTGCCAGAAGGTAAAAAACATTTTGCAGAGATCACATTCTTCTTCACAGCAAAGACAAAGCTCTGCATGTGGAAGACAGGCAGTGTCAGATCCATGTATTGAATAAAAAGGCAGTCTACAAATGCTGCACAAGTGTGGTAACTTTTGGTTAATCTGCTGTTGCTTTTATAGGTACAGGGCGATGTTAGCACTGCCAAGCCCTCTTACCAGCTGTATCACCAAGAATGGCACAGGACAGTACTCTCCTCAAGATTTCTGGTTTTGCTCTTCTCTGCCAGGTGTCTGTCACCTGGTCTGATTGCTTCAGAGGTTTGCACCAGAGTGAATTCCAGCATGAGAAAAGAAAGAGTTAGAAGGGACCTACAACAATCATCTAGTCCAACTGGCTGACTACTTCTAATAGTTCTAATTTCAAGGTAGGATGTAGAGACTGATTGTAACATAGTATGACAAGATCGAAAGTGGAGCACTATTGCCTGCCCACAGCAAAGACAAATTATGTCTTTTTGGATGAAAGTGGAGCACATCTCCACCTGTTCCCAACTTTAAGGTATTTTAAATCCCAGAACTGAGAATATTTGTTTGCATGTCTAAAGGCACGTTTGCTGTAGTGGTTTTAGTTTTAGTTTTGTTCTTTTGTTTTTTCCCAATCATTTGTAGATTAGATGCTTTCAGTCAGAAGTGGTCTCTTTCTCCTAATGCTTCTGCTGTGTACTGTGGCAAATCACGTCCTGGGATACCTCTTCTTTTTCCATCATCCTCTTCACTGGGCTGAAGGTTTCTCTTGAGCCTGAGATCCAACACTCAGAAATGGTTTAACTTGTTAGAGCTCTTTCATTATAGGGGTTTTTACACACTAAAAGACAACTTTGGTTATGCTTCTCATTACTTTTATATTTATTTTGAGTGTCAGCTAACCTGCTCCTGATGAAACAGAACTATAAGCTTTATCGATTCTTAGTAGATGTGTTCCTTGTTTTTCCTTCTGCAGTGATTTGGTATTTTGTGATGATATGTAGACAGGCAGCTGTTCTCACACACAATGTGTATATTGAAGCAGATTGGTGTTCTGTGTGAGCATTTTTCATACTGGAACACTGATTTTCAGGTTTAAATTGTGAAATTGTTTCTACTTGAAGAGAGGAGAATAAGGAAAAGAATTCTCACAGGAGCACACTTTTCCTGCAAGTCCCAGGTCAGCTTTTCACACTCAGCAGATTCAAAACAAGAGTTTATACTTCCTGCATGCTTACTTAGGCTGAAACTTTAGACCTTCCAAGGCTCACTTTTCTTGGTTTGACCCTTCTTAGATGGTTTACAGAACACATTCTCCTGTAGGGGAGTTAGTTTCTCTCTGATCAGTATTGGCTTTACCCATCGTAGGCAGAATTCCTCTAAGTGGGAAGGTCTAATAAGAAGCATCAGAAGAGATTGGTCATAATATATTTAAATGCTGGTTTTCTTTCAGTGCCATGGTACTTCAGAGTTTATGTGCTTAAAGCCTGTGGTTTAGGTCTTTCTGTAGAGTTTTTTGGTGGAGGAATATAGGCAGAAGAAATATTGTATCCCAACTTCTCATAGGCTTGACAGATAAAACCAGTGAATTGTAACAGTCACAAAGGGGTTTATTTGTAGTAATTTAATGCATTATCTGCATATATCAATGCATGGCATCAATGTAACACAAATGCTGGCAGGAATGCTAAGAAGAGAGGTGGTTTATGTGGTCAGGAAAACAAATGATACCTGAAAAGCCATCTGAAATGTAGCCTTTGCTGCAGAAACCTCTACAAGTCCCTGCTTTTGATATTCATGGTGTGTCTGTGGGTAACTATGACAGCGACAGGAACTCTTAGCAGCTCCTGGGGTGTTACAATCTGTGAAGACTGCTCTTTCTGTAAAGAGACTGTTGGTTCAGGGCTGATACTGAGGTTCATGAAAAGACATGCAAGCCAAAAGGCACCAGTCCTTTGCCTGGCAGAGCAAAATGCGTCAGTACTGCCCTTTACCAAGCACCCTAAGAAAGAAGAGATTTCAATGCATTGCCTCCTTTCCCCCACAACCTGCCTCTTCTCCTTTCTTAGGGAGGTCACTAATTTCTTGATCCCTTATTTCTAGACCTCACCCTTCCCTTTCAGTACCAACTCAGCACATTGCATGAATCAGTAACCAGCTGTCCCTTCCCAATTTCTTCTGTTTCCTGCCTGTATTTATGCGTGGCTCTTGCAAGAGTGTTGCTGCTGCAGTTCCCTGTAGCTTTGTCTTTGTCCTGGCTGCAGCTCTGCTGCTTCTTACTGGTGTCCTCAGCACTTGCCCTCCATTGGACTTAGCAGTGTTGCTGTGGTGTGAGTGTTTGTTTGCACTAACCAAGAAGGGGAGTATACATATAGACATAGATACAGGTATAGATATAGGTATAGGCCTACTTATAGATGTAGCCTGTGCTTGTGAGCATGCGTGTATTATTTTTTTTTGTTGTGTTTTTTAAAAGGTGATTACGCTCATTTTGTACCAGGAGTGGGCAGAGGCAGCAGCATTTTCTGCTGCTGTTTTCAATGTGTATAATGATGTTTTGCCTAAAAGAACAGTTTGTTCAGACAGACACAAACATTTCCTCATTTCAGATAGGAACCCAGCTGGGGCTGTCTTCTGCAGCCTACAGCAACATCTCCAATAGCAAACTTGGTGGCTGTTCTGGTTTGAGCTAAAGTTTGAGCCCTGATAACATGGGAAGATGGTATGCAGAAAGGCCATTGCTTATACTTATTCCTATAGAAACCAAGGCCATCCTCAAGCTGGTGGAATGCTGTAAGTAGAAGGGGTGAAAAAGGGTCTCAACTGCAGACAGGACAGGTGACCCCAAACTGTCCAACAGTATTCCATTCCACATACTTCATGCTTGGTATAAAACTGAAGGATCACGACGGTCAAGCTTTCTTCTTTGATTGCTGGTGTACAGTTAAGGACCTTGTCTTTCTTCTTGCCCTCTGATCCTGGATCCATACATTCCTGAATCCAGATCCTGAGTCCAGCTCCCTCCTGCCACTGAGTCCAGCCTGGAACAGGAGAAGGAAATGGGGACCAGAACTTCTCGCATTTAGCTGCCGATTCAGTCCTGGTGGGGGCTAAACTGTAACTGTAGCTTTTGCCTTTTCCCCCATAGACCATTCAGGAAATGAACCTGAATAGGCTCCCAGGGTGGGCTCCAAGGGAGGGCCCTGAAGGTTGCTTCTTGTCCTCTGTAGCACTGCACACAATCTCTTGCCAGGGCTCGTCTCTGCTCTTTAAGCTGGCTTCTTGCCTCATGCTCTTGCATCTTGCTAGGGTCTCTTGCCTGTTGCAAGCCTGTAGTGGGAGTGAGCTCTGCTCTTCCCTTGGCACCATTTCCCAAGGTGTTCTTGCTTATGCAAAATAGCATGTGCTTGGAAGAGCTTGAGGCTTGCTGCACTATCCAGAGCTGTGGCTTTTCGTCTGTCTCTGTATGCATTATAAGCGCTGGGCAGGCACAAGAGTGCTTTTCATGCGTCACTGCCAAGAAACACAGTGACAGGGCAGGTTTTGGAAGGTAAAAACTGTGCTTGACATCAATTTGTGCCACACTTTGGAAAATACTCCATGCTACCGCACACCTCTTCTCCTCCTTCTCCTCCTTCTTTTGTGTGTGGTCAGTACTGATGCACATTCTCACTCTTTAGGAAACAGGGACTGCTTTGGCTGTATTCCTGCTGTTACTTTCCATGGCTGTGTGGCTTTCCTTTGTCAGACTGCATGAGATGATTTTTCAGGCTAAATCGAAAAATGCATCAGAATTCACATGCACATGTGAGCATTTGCTCTGAAACAGATTCAGAAAAAACAAATCCTGTTTCCACTTGTAACCTTTGTGATATGTGTCCTTGAAAGTATTTTGGAGCTGAAACCCTCCTGGCATTCCAGGCAAATAAGTGTCTTATTCAATCTTGTGGGGACTGGCAAAGCACTACTTCAGTGATGGTCTGAGCTGTGCTTGAACAATATGGTAGCAAATATGCTTCTTTGGTATCAGCAGAAACCAGAATATTGCTAAACTAAATGTTGAGAAGTATTATAGCTGGTACCCAGTACTTGAAAACATGATGCTTGGTCTCTAGATTCTTAAGGTCTAGTGCAGTCAAAACCTTGAGATAATTTGCCATTTTGAGGTAAAGAATAGTCAGTAAATGTCCAAAAATATGGTTTGGGTGATGTTGTTTAGATCAGATAGGTTTTAGAAATTTGCATAATGAGACAGCTGTCAGAATGCCTTAATGTTCCTTTCCCAGAAGACTGAGAAAACCTGATGTATTTTTATAGCTAGGAGATCTATTCTGTTGGCTAATAACAACTACCTTCACACCGTGGTGAGAAAAAAGTGGTAGACTTACAGTCAGTAGAACAAGTAATCTGTTTTACCCTAGCTCTCTGGTGGTATTTCATAGCCAAGTACTAAACCCAGATAGTAACAGATGATCTGCATTTTTTTTCTTTAAAAGGAAGCTAATTTACAAGTTGTCTCAGTCAAGTCAATTATGAAGGAATTAAAATTGCTGTTGCTAAAATAGACCAAGTACACTGTGTTATTTGTGACTGATGCTTTTAGTTATTTGTTATTATGGTTTGCTTTTTTTTGTCCAGCGATTTACAATGGGTCTCCCATATATTATTGCAAATTAGTCTGCTTTGCTGGGTAACAAATACTTTTATCTCTTCACTAAACAAAAGACTACATAAAATAAAAATAGTAATATTAGTATGTGAAAAACTTAATGCTCCAAAAAGCCATTATAAGTATACTTGAGCAATAATTACAGCAACAATGCCTCTGTTCCTTAAATTTGTCGTAGAAATTGTGATAGAACGAATCTTGATTAAAATCTGGGACAGTTTAGAATGTCATCTACTTAAAGACATTACCAAACCATATCTGCCCCCTTTAGAAATAAACACACAAAAACACCCCCAGAAGCTGAAAATGTGTTCATTTTCCTCTGTTTTCATATATTGATATCTAGAAATGAGGTATTCCCACTTAATTATGATTATTATTAGTCCACCTGTCTGTGTGAACCACATGACTTCGGTTATACACTATGGCAAGACAGCAAGAGCTACATATATTGTTCCAGATGCTGTATCCCGGTTAAATGCTATGCCACTATATGCACCCATTGGTACCACACAGATCAGTTTTCTGTCCTTGGTAGCTTTATTTTTTCTACTGAAGACACAAAATAGCATAAACTTTAATCCTTTGACACAGGCTTGTTTGTGTGCTTATGTTTATTATCATGGCAATGTTGTTAAATCAGAGTATCAGACTGATGGTCAAAAAGTACACTGCCCCCACCTCTGCACCATTTAAGGCTATCTGTCAAGATCGTGCTATGCTAGTAGGGAAAATAATGTTAAATAGAGCAAGCGATTCCCAAGGCAACTAATCCCTAAGGAACAACATATGGAAACATTTGAAAATAATTCTGATGATGTTCAAGTCAGCAAATCACACAGATATGTTGTGCACCCTCACAGTATACACAGTCTGAATGGTTAATTCACTGCCTGTAAAGTTGTAGACTGGATACACATCAGGTGCTAGACTTGACACATTTTTTATCAATTCTTAGCACTAAATATGATGCTGATTTTTCCTTTTGTTTCCATGCCATGTGAGATGACATGATAAAACTGAGTTTACCAAGACGGTCTAGACAATGTATGCTGGGCTTACTGCTCAGGCTTGCTTTTGATCTTGCTATGTTCAAGAAAGCACTTGAAATAAAGCAGATGAAAGCCCATGTCTGATGGATTGTCACTTATAGGGCACATAAGTGAATAAAATGCTAAGTGCAACTTAGTTTTCCACATGGACAGTCTTGATTTTGCTGAATATTTAACATAATCATGGTCACTGTCTGACAATATCTGATGCATCACTGTAGACAAGCTCCATCACAAAAGAGGTTCTGTGTACACAAGCTGGTCAGCTGGTGCAAACATGCTTGCTTTAGATGCTAAATACTGCTGCTTTTTGGTACAAATGTGAAAAACTTCCTATTTGATTTAAAGCATCCTAAATGGCGTTATTTAATACTGGAAATGCAACTGAGATCTGTTTTCAGCAGCAGTAGACTACTGCTCTTTGCTTCCTAGTAGAATACAACCTATTCCAGAAATTTCCAGAAAAGCAATTGTCCAAATCAAGAAAGTACACACAGAGATATTTTTAGGTTCTGATGTGAACCTACATTCTAACGCCTCATTTTCTGGAGGTACAGTTGTACATTCCTCTGAGTTTCAAAATGAAACAATTTTTAGTAAGAAATGAACATCATGAGGAGGAACTACAAGTTGATATTTGTTAAACTGATCTCTAATGAGACAAATTTTCATTTGCTCTTTCAGCAACTCAATCACTATCATTAAAGTCTCTCTTAATTCAGAAATGTGAACTATTCTCAGTTTAATTCTGCTGAAATAAACAGTAATAATATCCTGACCTCTAACAGAGTAATTCATAAATCAGTTTAAGAATTGTTTTTCAAAGCAATACTCACCTGCCTTCTAAAAAGCATATAAAGTCGAGTGATTCCCATTTTGTAATGACCTCTCAATTTTTATGGATTTAAGGAGCTTCATGAAACTAATTATTTTTGCTGTAACTGCCCCATCTTAGCCTCATTCTTGCTTGTTAAGACTTTGAGAATTTAATTAAAAGTAGGAGTTAAAGACCTTTACAGATTTTCCCCTATTAAGTTTGGACAACCATTTTTGTGAATCATTAAAAATGAACTGAATTAGAGAAGCTGGTGACCTGGCTGCTTCACATTGAGAAGGCTGGTCAGAAGGCTTGTGAGATCTTCTTCAAGGACTTGTGGTGGCTGTTGTTGTTGCTAGCTGTCCTTGACATTTATGCCCTTCACACTCCAGACACCAGCAATGAGTCTCATTAAATTCTTGCTTAATAAAAGCAGTGCTGTAAATGTAGTGGTGCTGGGATGGGAGGAGGTGGTGGGCAGGGGCTGAGCTCTGGCTGCAGCACCCCACAATGAGGCAACAAGTGATGCGCATGTGCATTGAGGTGCATGGGGAAAAACTGGGGCCCCTGCCTTCTCTGTCACTCCTGTAAGCTGATTATCAGGATTTTTTCACCAAATCAGACATTAATGCACCGATGTTGCTCCATTGGTAGGCAGTGGTGCCCAGAATGGATGGTATCTCTGCTTCCAAAGGTAGAGAAGTGATTGAAGGAGAAGAAGACGAAAGGAAAGAGAAAAGGTTCCACTAAAGAACCTTTCAATAATGGGATCTTCTATTTCAGTATAGCTGAAGGTTTGTGAAATGTCCTGCTTTTAACCTGGAAACATACTGTATAGCACAGCACAACTTCTCAGAGATGCGTTAGGCGTATTGCTCTGTGTTTGTGCAGCTACATAAATGTAGACTGGATTTTAGGGGTGGTGAGCAAATGTGAATTTCTATGTGACCTGTAGTTATTCAACACTGAAGGCACTTTATTAAGGTGCCTAATATTTATGTCTCCAAGTTTGAAAATATGTTCCTTTAAAAAAAAAAAAAGTAGAAGCTTTGTAAGATTATTCTTCCATGACTTTATGATGAATGTAGTCTTTGGTTGCAGTGTGCTTCTTGCAGCTGGTTGCTTTGTCTCTTTATTTCTGAGTGTTGCTCTTGGAAAGTGCGAACTTCTACAAAGCAAATTTTTGCAACAGCTCATGTTGGATTGAAAAGACTTTGACTTCTGTTAGGTGTGCGTGCCAGAGAAAAACTGATCAACGAAGGAGTCAAATGCATAGTGCCTGTAGCACGTGTGCTCTGAATTTCTATAAAGTGTAAAATACCAGAAGTCTTTACAAAAATGTTGACTAACAGAAAGAAATGAGCTGGTCAGATCGAAACTACTGACTTACCAAAAGAGCAGGAAGCCCACACCAGTTACCACTAAACAGGCATATTATTGATCCTGTTTATTTGATGAGACACTCACTAGAGAGGATCTAATAACCTTCCAGGGATAATTTTGTGCAATTCTCTTCACAGTGCATCCATGTTGTAGGGAGAAACTGTTTTAGTAAGTGAAATGGTAAAAGACCCTGGAAGGCAAAGTAGCTTATCTTTTATATCTAAAGATGAAGTCAAGTACATAGGGAGATTTACCCAAAGCACATAGGTTCTTAGCCCCTCTGGCTTTAAACAGAGGTTAGGTATGTACGTGCTGCTTAAAATACTACCTGAATTTTGATTTGTGAGTTGAAATAATAAATTCCTTTTCAAAAGCCTGCATGAGCTGATTCCCTCCCTCTTATTTCCTTATTAACTCCACAAGATTTGCTCTGGTTAAAAATATAGAAACCTTCAATATTGAAAGCATTTGGGAAAATAAGGTGAGTCAGAGGAGAAATGTATTAAGTTCATGAACAAGCTATGTACTGGTAGATGGAGACATCGCGGAGAATGGTACAAGTTGAAGTGACACATAATTGTCTCCTCGCCTGAACCATAACATGCTCCCAGCCAGATGGGGTCGGGCAGGGAGCTGGTATTTAAAATCACAGGCCTTTTAATATTGAATGTAGCCACAGGATCTGCTTACTAGCTCTATGTTTAATTGTTGGTGCAAAGCAAACATTTATGAACTTAAACACCCCAGGCTACACAGAGATTACTAGATGCAGAAATGCAATGTGAGGGGGACTCGGCTCCTGTGTGAATTGAGATTGTTCTCCATTCAGCAGCTGTCAGTGAGCCAGCCAAGTTTTCTGACCCCTGTTTTAGCCAGCGGGTACTGGGTGTTTAAGGGAAACAACTGCCAGCAAAAGTTGAGTGTAGGTGGAGTATGGAGGAATAGCTTGGACAGGTGCCTTAACTTCAAGGTACTAAAAAGAAGTGATGTAAATCCTAACCCTGCCCAGCAGGGAACCTGCTCAGTGAAATCCTGCAACTCTCCTACCCCATTTTAGCTTTGAGAAATGGGATCAAAGCCAGGAATGGGAAGAGCATTTCCTCTGAAGTACAGGATGGATATTATTGGACAGTGAATCTACACCTACTTTTCCTTTTCATGAGTGGCTTGAAGCCTTCTCCACTTGGTTATGAACTCTGTCCCTAGAGCTGGACTTGGCACAGTCAGACAAGAAAACAGTGCCACCTGCACAGCTGTTAAACTTGCCCAGGGAAGGACTTCTCTTTGAAACAGAAGCAGCTGAAAAATTATAGTCTTGCCTCAGAAAAATACTAAGTTTCTGCATTAATAATAATCTTCATAGGTATTAAGGAGTGAGAATTTTAGCTATGAAAACCAAAAGCCATTACAGCTAAATTGTGTAAGAAATCATGTCCTTTTGAAATAAAGACTGATGTCTGTCTTTGTAAGTTCCTCAGCCCTTTCATTTCTATCACTAAAAAACAATGAAAGTTGCCATATACATTTTTCCCCTTCTCTCCATTTTCTTTTATCTTTCTTTAATACTACCTTTTTTTATGTGTTCAAATGTTGCAGCTTTTTTTGCAGGTATTAATCCTAAACATTTTAAAAGGCTAAATAACATTTCCTATTTTAAAAAAACCCAACAAATCAAAACAAAAAAAACCAACAAAAAGACCCCCCAGCAAAACTGTTTCTGAACATTTCTCATTGATATTTTTCATTCCTAAACATTTCTTCTCTGGCATTTTTTTTCCCCTTATGGAATTTGGTATTAAACCTTTTGCACTTTTGCTTGCTCATATTTCTCTTTTCCAGTTATCAGCTTCTTTCTTTTTCCTGCCTCTTATCCTCCCAAACTTCCTTTACATCTGTCTTCTGTCTCTTTCATCCAATGAGCTTTATTTTTGAGAATTGTGAATGATACCACTCAGAGAACATGGCACAAAATGTTCAGCTTAACTTCAAACACTGAAACACAATCCATGGAACAGGAAAAAGAGGAAATATCATTGGTCTGAAGGCTAGGCCCAAGGGATAGTTTTGATTGATCAAAAATTATTTGATCTTGGAGAATCTTAAAGGGAAGATAAGCATTACACAAAATGTAATTGATGTGCTTATTGATGCCTTTGGTGAATCGTGTTAATACCCATAGCTGCATCTACAGTTAAACACACACACACACAAAATCATGTTCCTGGACTTAGAATTGATATTCATTTAGCCTCTATATGCTTAAGTAAGAAGTTACAAACAAGGTTTACAAAGCTGAATTTCTAATTGCACTCAGCTATACCTCAATTTCATAACCTAAAAGAAAAACAGCAGGCTCATTTCCAGAGATACTGAGAACCTGTAGTCTTTGCAGAGCTTTAAATGCAGCAACCAAACTCAATGGCTGCAAAGGATGGGGACTTTGCACCCCCAGAGGCAGATCAGAATACGCAGAGACAATAAAACACACACTCAGAAAAAGGACTTTTTTTTTACCTCACAAGCAGCGTGGGGCTCCCTGATGATGACCAAGTAGAGGTTTACAACAGCTGGGAGATGTTCATGGCATCACCGAACAAGGCCCATGGGGAGTAACATATGTTAGCTTTTATGTATTAAGTGTGTGTGTGATTGATGTACGTAAGCAGTGGATTGGTCTATTTACTGTGTGTGTATTTCTATGACTGATGAACGGTGAAGTCTGTGGCGTGATATTGTTTACATTCTAGTTGCTGGCTAAAGCAAATAATGTTCTTTTGCAGCATGTTTTGGTACAAGAGTGCAGGAAGCCTCAACAATGTCCATCGCCCAGTCTCGTTGTGATACTTCTGCAGTAGCCCATACAATGGCTTTGACAAACAGACCAACTTTATAAGAGTAGCTAAAATTAGGCAATCAGTTTCGAAATATTATTCTGCAAGAACTTGCTACAAGTTGCATAGAAGACCCAGGAGAGCCATCGTTCACACCTGGGATTTCCAGCCTTCAAGTCTGTTCATCAATCATGGATCATTCTTGGGATCTGAATTACATCTAGTGCAGTGGCACTATGGGTAGCTTTACGAGATACAAACAGGCAAATAATTTTAAATGTGACATGCCCAAATTTTCAGAGGCTGCCTCCATTGTAAGCTCTGTTTCAGTTTGCATTCCTGCAGAGGTACCATTACAGAAGCTGAGGTAATGTGGCAGAGGCCTGTTTTCAGTTTAGCTCGGTATCATCTGAAAGCTAGATGAAATCTATGCATACTCAATTAGCTCTTTTGTCATTGCCTATATCTAGCACCAATAACACCTTCAAATTCCTTCCCAGATCTCAACAACGTGGTGAAAAGACTATGTCGGTTTAGGAATGGCAGAAGTTGGGTGTTGGCTTGGGCTGTAGCCAAAATCCAGTGTTGAATCTTCTTGCTGTCCTGGTGCTGGACAGCTCTTCAGCTGTCCAGCTGTCCACTTCAGTGGTGTCCAACATCAGCAGGATGGCTGCCTGGGTAGGAGTGAGTGGCAGCAGCACTCAAAGACTGGGCAGTGTGGGAGCAGGAAGGCTCACTGAGCTCTCTGCAGCCTCAGGAGAAGAGATGTCAGCTGGGCAGAGGCTGCCCAGGGAGGTGGTGGAGTTGCCATCCCTGGAGGTGTTTAAAAGATGAGTTTCTTAGCAGCATGTTTTAGTGGGGAGACAGGTATGGTTGGACTTGATGATCTGAGAGGTCTTTCCCAACCTGATGATTCTATGATCTTTCCAGCGTTCTGCAAGGACCTAGGTAAAGCCTACCAGAGAGGAGGAGTGTGAGAGGCAGGCGAGTTCATCTCCAAGGTTGTGATCTTGCTGCTCAGTGATGACGTGTTTGTTAAACTGTAGCAGACGTAGAGTGGACAGCAGAAGCAAGTACAACCTAAGATGATTAAATTGTCCTGGAGGATTGGGATTGCAAGAGGTGAGAGTGGAAAAAAAGATTAACATTTCAGAATAACACCCTCTTAATTTGAAGCAGCTTTCTAGTCAGATTCACTGTAGAGCAGGAAGAACATATTTACTGCTTGAAATTAGCTTAAATCAATTCAAGTAATACTTAGAAAATACTACAGAAAAATGCTCAAAGAAATTGAATTATTCACCCACAAGATACTGGTCTGTTTTTTTCTTTTACAATGTTTGCTGCATTTGCTGAGATTTAGTAATGGAAAATTGTTAGAGTAAGCTGTATGTGATCGGTGAACTATGAGGATAAACCTTATACCTGCACTGGGGTGGTTGTTTTTTTCTTGCTGCAGTATTTTGTAATGACCCAAGTATCCCAGACAGGGCAGATGCCAGGGATGCTATCATGACTAGGCAATGCAGGGCAGGCTGTGATTGCCAGCCTCCCACTGCAGCGCCAAATACTGTGCTGGCAAGGGATGAATCAAACCTGAACTCCTTCGGCCAGCACTCTGCTCCAGGAAAGTACAAGACAGCAGGATGAACTCAGGGAAGAGTGATTTGATTACCACTCTAAGGCTTGGCAGGATTAAACATTTTGGGTTTGGCTTTACTCCCTCTCTTTGGAATAGTACAAGTAGAAATAAAAGTAATGTTACAAATACAAATAAAAGTTAACACAGAAATACCAAGATACCAATGTTTTTACACACACACACACACACACACACACACGTTTTATATGATTTTTCATTAGCATTTTTTCCCCATGAAGACATGCTCCAGCTACTGGGAAGGCCACAGCTGGCTTCTTCAAAACACAAGCTCAGACTGGGGCCAGATGGGATCCACCCGAGGGTATTAAGGGAACTGGCAGAGGTTCTCACCAAACCCCTTTCCCTCATCTACCAGCAGTCCTGGCTGACTGGGGAAGTGCTGCTTGACTGGAGAGAGACTGGTGAATGTTACACCCATTTACAAGAAGGGTCGAAGGGAAGATCTGGGGAACTACAGACCTGTCAGTCTGACCTCAGTACTGGGAAAGGTCATGGAGCAGATTGTCTTGAGTGCTATCATACAGCACGCGGGACAACTGGGTGATCAGGCCCAGTCAACATGGGTTCACCAAAGGCAGGTCCTGCCAGACCAATCTGATCTCCTTCTATGACAAGGTTACCCGTTTAATGGACGAGGAAAAGGCTGTGGATGTGGTGTACTTGGACTTCAATAAAGCCTTTGACACCATTTCTCACAGCATTCTGCTGGAGAAACTGGCTGCCATCGGCATGGACAGGCACAGCCTCTGCTGGGTTAAAAACTGTCTGGATGGCCGGGCCCAAAGGGTTGTGGGGAATGGAAGTAAATCCAGTTGGAGACCGGTCACGAGTGGTGTTCCCCAGGGTTCAGTGCTGGGTTCAGTCTCGTTTAACATCTTTATCAATGATCTCAATGAAGGCATTGAGTGCACCCTCAGCAAGTTTGCAAATGACACCAAGCTGGGTGCAAGCGTGGATCTGCTTAAAGGAAGGGAGGCTTTGCAGAGGGATCTGGACAGGCTGGATCAATGGGCTGAGACCAACGGGATGAGGTTCAACAAGGGACATTTGGGACACAACAACCCCATGCAGTGATACAGGCTTGGGGAGAAGTGGTTGGAGAGCTGCTTGGCAGAGAAGGACCTGGGGGTGTTGTCTGACAGCGGCTGAACATGAGTCAGCAGTGGCCCAGGTGGCCAAGAGGGCCAATGGCATCTTGGCCTGTGTCAGGCACAGCATGGCCAGCAGGAGCAGGGAGGTGATTGTGCCCCTGTGCTCAGCACTGGTGAGGCTGCACCTTGAGTGCTGGGTTCAGTTTTGGGCCCCTCACTCCAAGAAGGACATTGAGGGGCTGGAGTGCGTCGAGACAAGGGCAATGAGGCTGGTGAGGGAGCTGGAGAACAAGTGCTATGAGGAGAGACTGAGGGAACTGGGGTTGTTTAGCTTAGAGAAGAGGAGGCTGAGGGGAGACCTCATCACTGTCTACAACTGACTGAAAGGAGGTTGTGACAAGGTGGGTGCTGGGCTTTTCTCACAAGTGACAGTGATAGTACGAGAGGAAATGGCTGCAAGTTGCGCCAGGGGAGGTTTAGTTTGGAGACTAGAAAGAATTTCTTTCCTGAAAGAGTGGTCAAGGATTGGAACAGGCTGCCCAGGGGGGTGGTGGAGTCATCATGTCTGCAGGTGTTTAAAAAATGGGTGGATAAGTTTCTTAGGGACAGGGTTTAGTAAGGGGACAGGTACAGTTGGACTCGGTGATCTCAGAGGTCTCTTCCAACCTAGTGATTCTATGATTCTATGATTGATCTGTTCTTGGCTGTTTCCACACAGATGTTAACATTTCAATGAGCTCATGTTCTAAAAAGTCTGCAAAAAAACCCTTCCCTTCCCTTCCCTTCCCTTCCCTTCCCTTCCCTTCCCTTCCCTTCCCTTCCCTTCCCTTCCCTTCCCTTCCCTTCCCTTCCCTTCCCTTCCCTTCCCTTCCCTTCCCTTCCCTTCCCTTCCCTTCCCTTCCCTTCCCTTCCCTTCCCTTCCCTTCCCTTCCCTTCCCTTCCCTTCCCTTCCCTTCCCTTCCCTTCCCTTCCCTTCCCTTCCCTTCCCTTCCCTTCCCTTCCCTTCCCTTCCCTTCCCTTCCCTTCCCTTCCCTTCCCACACTCATGAACCAGAGAACAAATGAGTGCTTAAACAATTTAAATAAATGCCAGGTTAAAATTCAGCTAGCATTTTCATGGAAATGTTTTTTAAAGAATTCAATGAAACTATCATGTTGTCTTGCCAAGTAATAATTCAGTTCGGTTCTTCTCAGTATGGAAAAATCTATTGGACATACACATGTCTCCCCACGCTTCTGAAAAAAATAAACAAAAACCTAAAAATAGGGAAATCTTGCACTACCCTCGATCTCTCTACTAAAAAAAAATGATTTTTCATGTTTACCACACAAAGACTTTGAAATACATTTGGCTAGTAAATAATACAGCTTATTCATCTAGTCTATTAAACAAGTCAGGTAAGTACAGTCCTTAATGTACTGTGAGTGCACCACAAGGTGTTAAAAGAAATAAAAAGGCCCCAATTTGAGTAAAGCGAAAGCTCTTGTGGGTCACATTGTGCATCACGGAGCCTTCTATTCCTTAGGATTTTTTCAGGTGCTCTAGACATTGCTGTGTTCATATTTCAATTGCTTTTGGGAACAGAAAACAAACCTGTTAGTTTTAATTATTTTGCAGTTTATTTGTTCCAGAATCACTGCTTCTTAAGTTTATGCCTGCATAGTAATCAATTAAAAAAAAATGCAAGAACTTTTAATATATTGATTTTTCTGCTAGCGAAATATTTTGGAACATAAAATGTTGTTATCTTTTAAAACAAAACCAAACCTGTCATCCTCAGTATCATCATTTTAAAGAGAAGTCATTCATGCAACCTGAAGATCATTTGCTGTTGACTTCAACACCTTAAACCAGGTGGAGATCCTCTGTGATGCACAACTGGGTACCAGCAATCTTATTTCTTTGTCTCACTTTCCAGACAGTGATGCAGGAAGAGGAGTACTGTAAATGTTCTAGTAAAAATAACAGACTAAAAGTTTTCCTGTTGGCATAGAGATAGGAATTAATCAGAGTCACTACACTTAAAATGCTGTCAAAAAGTGTGCCTTGTTAAAAAATCCCAAGCCAGTGCTCCATTAAAGCAGCATGGATTGCTTAGGAATAGTTTTCAGTCTCCATACTTCATGTTTGCTTGTTATTTTATTTCAGTCGTAATTTAAAATACAGACCCTAGGAGATGTAAGTACTTAGTTTGGGTGTGTGTCCAGCCTCAGGACAAAGAAGGTACCAGGTTCTTCAGTGGGGATATTCTATTCCTGGCTGTGAGCAGGACCAACTCCACAGATGTCCCTTCATCATCTCCTCCTGAAATCACTTCTGTCTAGAGACTTGTCTCTTAAAACTGAGGCAGATATAAAAGGTCTTTTTCCACCTCATAAGTTCACGTTCCTTCTTATCAGGAAAAACTTGCCTTTGATTTTATACTAAGATGCAGGCTTTTTTTCCCTGGTTATGCAGAATGATGAATTCTTAGCAATAGGTTCAAGTAAAATTGAAATAAAAAATGCATCTTTCAGTAGTGCTCCTGAATTGTTTCTTAGGCTGCTGTGTATAATAAAAACAAATTGTCAATAATATTTAAAAAATAAATGTAAATGTTACATATAGGACCATTCCAGATGCAGGACAAGACTCCAGTATTTTTCACAGAGACAAGGATGTCCACACATATGTATTTATCCATTACAATTTTTTTCAAAGTATTTTGCAGTCCATATGTCAAGAAATAACAGAAGATGAATACAAAGATGACTGGTAGTGAAAGGCAAACCTGGGCTGACTTCCAGCTCTCCGATAGCAAGCTGTCAATCAGATGCAAATAACATATCCTTATTTGGCAACATGCATGTCCGTAGAGAAAAGTAGGAGACTCTGTGGTTTAATTTCCTCAGAGCAGAATCTCTGTGGAGTTCTACTCGGTCTACCTAAATCCACCTTAGGCAAGTACAGAGTAAGATGAGATTTATATTTTTTTTAATTTTTATTGTATTGCAGGGGGCTGTTCTAGAAGTATGTTATTAAATTTCTTCTATTGTGATTAAAAGAATAACAAAGTCTTTCCTCTTCTTGGATTAATTCATTGGTCTGGCCACAGGTAGCAAGAATTTCTGCTAGCCCTGCGAGTTCTCTGAACAGAAATATTTGCCTTCAGAATGAAGCAGCATCAGTGCCAGGTGCTCGCAGCTCATTGTGTGCTGCAGGGACAGGCAGAAAATCCAGCCCATGAGCCATTCTACAACCCTCTTCCATCTTTTTTAACTTCACTGACATGAGCTAGAGGCTTTCCAATACACCCAAATACATGATGATCTCTTTTTGGCTGCAGCTGTCTGGAAGAAATGAACAGTTTTCTCAAACCAACAGGAAGATTCTCTGAGTGGAATGCAGGGCTGTGTGAGACATCAGGGGGATTTTGCTGATGTCTCGTTCTTGTGTTGGCATCTCATTGTCACTTCATCACATCATGCTATGTTTACTTGTAGTTTATAGATGCATACAGAGCAACAACCCCTACGACTACCTTAGCACAGGACCGTGCCAAGTGTGTGGCTGGCTCTATAATGAGAAACAGATTGGATCAGGAGCAGCTTAAGCATAGCCTGGTTTAAATGAAGCAATAGGACTGATGCAAAGTACTTGCCTAAGATATTCCTAACAACTTTAAAAATAAAACTCGGCTATGCTAAGAAAACCAAAAGCCTGTGATTAATCTTTTTAACCTGGTCAAGACTTACCTGCACTGGAACTTCTGCCAGGGCAAAAGCTTATTTTGGTGGTGTGTAATGGGAATATTGCAGTCTCCAGAACAGCATCCTACAAGGTGGTTTTTACATTGCTGGGGAAGGTGATGTAGTCCTTTTGCTTAGGAGACCAGCCGCTTGTAAGTAATTGGCTGAAATTCCTAATTCTCAGTCCAAATTTTGTATATGTGTATTTTAATGTGCATATGTTCACACATTTGCTTGAAGGAAGGGAGGCTCTGCAGAGGGATCTGGACAGGCTGGATCCATGGGCTGAGACCAATGGGGTGAGGTTCAACAAGGCCAAGTGCAGAGTCCTCCATCTGGGTCACAACAACCCCATGCAGCGATACAGGCTTGGGGAAGAGTGGCTGGAGAGCTGCCTGGCAGAGAAGGACTTGGGGGTGTTGGAGGTTTGGTTTGGACATTAGGAAGAATTTCTTTCCTGAAAGGGTGGTCAGGGATTGGAACAGCTGCCCAGGGAGGAGGTGGTGGAGTCACCATCCCTGGAGGTGTTTAAAAGAAGGGTAGATGAGTTCCTTAGGGACATGGTTTAGGAGGGAGACAGGCACGGTTGGACTCAGTGATCTCGGGGGTCTCTTCCAACCTTATGTTTCTATGATTCTATGATTCTATATGTATATACCTATATGTGAGCGATATAGCAGACACAGAAGCACACAGTGTATACACATACAAAAGCATTTACAAAGAAAAATAATTTTAGTTCTAACCAAAATATTTAAGCCATTTTACAGATGGAAATAGACATCCTCTGCTTTAGTCACATATCAGACTTACAGGGATATTTTCTTTGATATCTAGCGTAATCTCCACCCACTACACACCCTGCCCTTTCCAGCTCCCGGTAGTTAGGACATCATCTAGCAAGAGAGCATCTTACCTGGCTTGTCAGTTTAACAGATTAACTAGGGAATACACGTATGATGCAAGGCCTCCCTCAGTTGTATTACGCTGGCAGGATTTGGTGTGTCTGGGCAAACCTGGTATATCAAGTCCTGCAAGCAGTAGGCCCTGCCCTTTGGCTTCTGATGGGATTTGGGGCCAAATGTGCTGCCGAGCAACTCCATGATATTGCGGTGTAAGCATCTGTACAATTTAAGAGCAAGAACCAAGCCGATGACAGAACTTCACAGGTCATAACTTGGGCATTGGTGGAGATTAGGTGTTCTGTAGATTAGCTCAAAGTTGTCCAAGTGCCAGGAGTGCCTCCTACGTAAACTAGAAACCCTTCTGTAAAAATACTGCACAACTGCTTGTTTGCTTTCAGTAGCTCTTTATCATCAACCATAGGCTAATGTGACTTATTAATCCCACCACACATTAGACAAATAGCCGTCAGATCATGGTTTAAATACCATGGTATTTGCCCAGAGGGTTCTCTCATGCATAATATATGAAGTTTAAATAAAGGCTGCACATTGTTCACAACCTTTTATGAATTTTCTTTGAATTGTTTGAACAGTAACAACAGCCTTATTCCTTCTACACCAGCCCATCCTGGTGGTAGTGGTGAATTAATTTAACAAAAGCTATAGTTTCTAAATTAATATGTGGTCTTTCCCCCTGGTAACTGCTCAATAATTCATTTTTTGACTACATCCACATAGTACAGCAAAATATTTAGTTCATGAGATGACAACAGTATCTCATGAGTCTTGCACAAATACAGTCTAAACTTGCATAACTTGAAATAAATTAGAGACTTTGGAAATTTGGTATTGCAGAATAACTGCATTACAGATTAAAAACAAAATAATAAAAGTATCTGTACAGATGCAGACATTAAGTTCAACCTCAAATCCCACCCACTTCTATCTATATTCCATAGTGTCCTAGGTCAGCTCACCAGTGGTGATGCTACTTGTAATGCAACATATAAGTTCAGGATGACTGTAAAGCTTTGATACACTGACATTATTAAATTATCATAGTTATTAAATTGTTACATGCTCTTATGAAGGCTGATGCATATTTACTTTTTGCCATGTGTAAGGATGTGTTTTTATTAACTCTCAGTCCTATATACTTAGCCAAGGATTCTGAACTCTAATTGCATTCTTATGCTTTTTGTTGTTAATAGCCATGCTCCAAATAAAAATAAGCCCTCAGCTACACCCAAACACCTTTGCTCTCTGTGTTAGGTTTGCACACATCCTGGCTGAACCTGTGCTTGGGCTATTGCTTGCAGTTTTACTGAGGAGCCACCAGAGAAAGTCACTTTGCCATTAGAAGCAATAAATGTGCTTGAACAGACTCCAGGAGCAGAATGGTTACCGAGAACCTCATTTCACATGGTAAAATGCAGGATAAATCCACAGTTTCAGACATTTTTAGTGTTGCTGTAATTTGTTCTCACTGCTTTGCTTACGTAAAGCAGCCATTGCAACCAGATCAACCAATTGAGGAATCCCATTACATACGGAAGCGAGGAGCTGTGCATTTCCATATCACTTGGTTAAATCATGCCCCAATTGCTCTCACAAGCCACCTGCCATGGCTCTCATCTACTGCAACTGCTTTGCTCTGCAACCTTGCTTGGTTGAAACAAAATTCATTTAAAGTTGAACCAAGACTGCAGCTTGGTAGCTCTGTGCATGCCAAGTGCATAGAACATAACATCTCTTTTCCGTAGCCATTGGAGCATTTGGGGATTTGCTTGGCTGCTGTTTAATTTAGCCCAAGTTTCTCTAATTACTGGAGAGAAGAGGTAATAAGCATATTTTTTGTTTGGTGACCTGCTCGGTGAGATGGATTTGAAACTCAGCTTCCCTGTGCTGGAGGTGGGAGCAGAGCAGGGTGGGGGCTGAGGCGGCACTGCAAGTATTTGATACCATTCCTTTCTGCAAAGGAAGGTGACGGCTGGGGAGGATAAATAAGGTATTTCCTTAAAGCTTCCTAATACAGCAGTGGTTTAGAAGATTTAGTGATGAACACAAGAAAAAAAAAAAACAAAGGAAGGGGGCTCGGCACATGCTCGACCTGACTGTTTGTGATGCTGTGAATGTGAAGATTCAGTGGCTCAGGCACCAGTGTACAAGCACAGTCAAGAGTGCAAATATTTAGTGTCACGCTGGGGATATCACCCAGGATGGGGAAGGCTTGTTTTGGGACAGCTCTGGAGTGTAGGGTGGGTGATTTTATAACTCCCTCCAAAATGTCATGTGGATGTGCCCTAGGACTTGACTGCTACTGTTAACCAGTTTATTTATGTTAGTAGCCAGCTTAGGTATATATGCACGGCCCTGAGGGTAAAAGGAGCATAGGAAGGATAAAGGTAGGAAGAGGAGAACTGGAAGTAACAGAATATAACTGAGAAGAGGGTTTTTTTGTGAATTTATGGTTTCAAAAAACTTTATTGTTGATGTGTAAAAGAGAAGGTTTCCCATCACACTGTTGCTGTTTGTTTCCTCTCACTTGCTGGGAGCCTTTTTCCCGTAGCCCCTCAAAAGGCTCCAGTCTTTGTATTCTGCCTGCACTAATTTATATCAACTGCCTCGGACATTTCTACTTTTCATGTACTTTACTTTTCATTTAACTTTCTAGAGCAACAAAACTCATTGCCTTAAAGCTTAGCACAACGTAACTCCCAGGTCTCTCAGAAAAATTTAAAACGGCAATTGTCAGGAAAACATTATATAAAAGCAACTCAGATTGGATTATGTTTTGTGTTTTACTCAACAGAAGTTCATACTGATGGGTATATTATTCAACAGCAGTATTTTACAACAGGAAAGAACCTTTTGGCTTAATGATAAATGAAATGGTGTTACATTGCTTATAAATACAAATTACCTAGTCTTACAGGATATTAAATGATGTTAAACATTAGTATTACCATAAAAGACAGTCTGTCAGCCTTTCCTAAAAATAATCTGTGTGTTGCGACCATCTTGTATTTTCCATCCCTGAGTACCTGTCTTCCTGACTTTTTGACTCACCTTGGGATCCTCTGTCTTTGGTGAGAAACTTGCTATTTCTTACCAGTTTGTACTGTTCCCCTGAAGTTTTCTACCTGTCAAGGCTTCCAATAGTCTTCTACCCAGGCCTTCTCTTCCATCCTAATGACTCCCCTGCTTGCTAGTTTTGAGCTCCGTAAGATTTTTTGTTGTGGCCTGGCACAAAAGCATTGACAGAGGTAAAGACTAGGGCTCTCCTGCAGCTGGCCTGTGTGCCCTTCTCACCCTGCAGTCTGGGTCAGGGAAAATCAGTCTGATAGTTTCAGGTCAAGCAGCGATAGCGATGATTTCTGTGTATTTGTAAGATAGCACATTATAGTTTTAGATCGGTGATGCTATTTTCAAGTGAACCAGAGCATTTCTAAAGACATCTATCATCTCCATGGTCCATTAGAGCGAGTCAAGAGAGGGTCAGCTATACCATTGATTTACTAACGATAATTGATCTGACGAAGACAACAGCCTCTACAAGGAGGAGGAAAAAGGACTTCTTTCAGAGCCCAAACAAGCTAGTAAAGCTTTCATTCCCTCAGGACAGATGCAACCAATCAAAAGATGCGTGTAGTGATAAGCATCCAGCAGCTCCTGAATCAGTGTGTTGGTCTGTCACTTATAGGTGATTCAGAGAACGTCTTGCTTCCTTGCAATGTTCCTTCTCTACTTTCCCCACTGTTGCAGGCTTCCTGCTGTGACTTAGACACCAAATGCCTTTGGGACTGAGAGATAACATGGTGGTAACTTCATCCAGAAATGCTGGTGGCCTCTGTCATGCTCTATGCTGCTGCAAACAGTGCATACAAAATGCCAAATGATCCCCTCGGAAAATATTATCTGCGGGGCACAGGATTCCTCTGCCTGTTCAGGTTGTTTCCCCTCCTGTTGAAGCCAGCTTCCATGAGCTGCAGGACTTCAGAGTCAAGCTGTATAGATTTACCGTTTAAACTGCCACTTGCTTTCCCAGCACTGTGCGCCAATGTACCATAAATAAGAAAGCAATGCTTGGTGCTGCAGGGGATTCTTGCTGGAATGAATCATCATGGGATAATCCTGGGGAACTGGTTTCACCTTTTTCAGGTTGTGGATGTTGTAGGTGCAAGCAGAGAAAAATAAACCCCAAACAACCCACTATAACAATTTTCCACCTACTCTGTGTATGAAAATACCAGGTTTTTGTAAACTATCAATTTTCCAAAAAGCTCTTCTAGCTTTACCATAAACTGAATTGTTTGTCTTCAGGGGACCTCCTAGAGCAGCTTTAATGAGGAAGGAATAAAAAAGACCTTCTCCCTGCTAGAAAAATCTTAAATTTCCCTGGAGTTAGGAGTTGAGTGTAGTTTACTGTGTTTTATCATGCCTTAACATATGCTTTGGTGAAAGATCTCCCTTCCCTGCAAGAGGCACTGCAATATTGCCAGCACCGAGGTTTGTGCCATCAGACCTGCAAGTGTTGTGGGAGGCGGGCATCGCCTTGGTGGGGATTAGTTGTGTTGGTGCCTCTAGGGACAAGCAAGCCCTATGGGCAAGCATCTGTCTTTCCTCTTGTCCAGCACCAGGAACGGGTCTGGCACACCAGGCAAGCATGATGGCAAGGGCTGTGCAGACATGTCTGGAAACTGGGCTGGGGACATTTGGCTCAAAAAGTGGGTCTGTCATTCTTCTTTTTGCCCATAAACAAGGTTGCTGTACACACAACCACATCATCAGATGTCTTGTTCTCCCAGTGCTGCTCCTATTTTGTCAAACTTCTTGCAACTATTCGCTTCATCTTGTAACTGTACGGGAACATCCAACTAACACCCCATTTTTTTGGGTACGCAGTGCCACCTAGTCCCTGACCAAGCAGGCTAGAGAGGGATTTTTAGTATTCCTGAAATGCTAAAGTGTTTTATTTTACAGGAAAAAAACCTGTGGCATCTCTGTAGGCCAACGTTCAAGCCTCACTGCACTTTCCTGCTGTCCTTATTTCCTCTACATCCCATCATCTTCTGGCTTAACTACTGCTTTTTGCGGGTAGCTGCTTGCAGAGGGCTGAAACTCTTTTATCTCTTCAGCTAGGATGTCACTTCAGTTAACAGCAGCCATTTGACCAAAGCCAACCATTTGACCTCCTTCGACTCTCCTTTCTACCTGACTTAATATTTGCTCCTTTTTATCCTCCTCACAGGACCATTGTTGATTTATTCCAAAGGATGATCCGGCATGCTCCAGTGGCTGGCCAGCCAGCAGCTGTGATAAGCACACAACTTGGAGACCACTACATTGCTTAAAAAATATAGACAATGTCTTTTTGTCATACAGCAGATAACCATCAGGGTGATGGGCTGTGAGCTTGTCATGGTGTGGAGCTGGATGTATATGCTGGGAACCAAAGCAAGAGACCAAGAGGAAAGGCAAAGGAAAGTTTTGCAGCCTGTTGCCACCCCTCCTATGCTTTCATCCAATGGCCCAGAGATGCTTGTGTTTCCCTCACGGTCTCTGCGATCATCTTGGGGCCTTCCTTATGGCGCCTCAGTGCTTTGCTGGAGTTCCTAGGGTGGGAGAAGCTCTGCTTCCCATATGAGAAGCAGCCTTGTTTTTTCCAGGTCCAGGGTGACCTGTCCTGCTGAGCACCTGAAGAATTTTTCATTAGCATGGTGCTGGATCTGGGTGATGTGTTTTATTCCTGCGCAGATGACTGTGGACTGATACATGTTTTCCACCAGGGAACAAAAGCTTAAAACTTCTATTAGAAACACAGTTTTCTCAAAGTAAACCTCTTTAGAATGAAGTTTGTTTCCTCATAAAACATTTTGAATGCCAAATGCTGTCTAACTCTAAAAAGGTTTCCTTTCTGCCTTTCCTTGATAAGGAATGTCGTTAGCATCAGTATGTGAAAGAACATTAACTCCTGAATTAACATCTGTTGAGGTGGATGGGACAGTTTGCACATCTCACCTGATTTATTCAGGATCTGTGAAAAAATCAGGCTGGCTTTAGCTGCTAGGTAATCATACTTGGTACTGCTTCCTATGCTCTTTCTTCCAGCTCTCCAACCAGATACTCCATGCTTATCCAAGAAGCTCTGGAGAAGGTGGCTGCGCAAAAGAGCCCCCAGGCCGCATGCAACATCTTTGTATTTCTCAAGTCAACAAACTTTGACCAGGATGCTCACTAGATTTTTCAAATGTTGATTCATGTAAGAGTAGCAAAGAGGCTGATGTGTTTCCAGAACAGAGCAGCTCTATTGCACACAAAATGTATTTGGGCCCGAACAGATGAGTTCTTCACCATGAATAAATGTACTATCTGTCTTACAGTACCATGTTCTTCGGGCTGACAGGCCTCCTGGCCACCTGGGCCATTGCTGGCTCATGTTCAGCTGCTGTCAACAAACACCCCCAGGTCCTTCTCTGCCAGGCAGTTCTCCGCTTTGGGTTTTTTCCTTTAGGCAGTGGGCAAAGATTTCTTTCTCTTTACTGGAGGCCTACAACAGCAGCTCCCTCCTTACATGTGGACATTGAGTGTGTCACAGGTGTAGCTCATGGTTTTGTACTACCACAGTGAAAAAGGAGATGTCTAACAAAGATGTAAGGTATCATAGGACCAGCTGAAAAGTCACTTGGTGCCCAGCTTGAACAACCTGTAGAAAAAGCCCAGCTCACAGAAAATCTTTCAGACTGCGGTGCTTTAATGTATAAACTGATATCATAAGAGATACATTTACATCTATTTCAATTTGTTATTTGCAGACAGGGAGCACCAGCTCTAGCGTTAACACCCTGGAAACCCCAGTAGCTGTTTTCCAAACCAAGAGAATTTGAGGAGAGTGGTGTTTCCATGATGAGCTTCAGAGCCGTGAGTGACCAAGGAAGAATAATGGGCCAACAGAGGCAATTTGTGATCTTTTTGCTTGGCTGCAGCCTGCTGTTTTGAGCAGCATACCAAACACAATGGTGAAGCCTTCCTTCACATGTCTGTCCTTTCACACAGCCAGACTCCTGGATGCTGTAGGTGTACAGTGGTGCAAGAGGCATCAGTGCCAGTTCAAGCTTGCCTTGACGTGAAAAACTGCGAACTAACCTGGGAAACAAAAAGAAATCCTTTGGCACACTGCTGAGAGGATAGCAGTGCTTCTGGGACTCCTGGCCCCTGTAGCCAGTCTCCCAGCTTTGGGTCAGCCTCAGGAAGGAACTAAAATGGTCTAAGATACCTGAAGTCCTCATATCATAAAACCAGCTCCATGCAGGAAGCCATATCCAGCAGCTAGGATTGCTGTGCTTATACATGCAACACGTTCTTAGAAGCAGTAGATGGCACTCTTTAGATTAACTTGCTCTAAGTAATTTTTATATTAATAGAAACAGGAGTATTTACACACACACCCCCCCCAACCACCCAGTATTTGGTTCTCAGCAAAATATATAAACCAGAAAAATCTGTTTAATTGAAATTTTACTTTAGGTCCTGTAAAAAAGAAGAAAAAAGCTAAGAAACAGAGTGAAGATAAAGTCTAATCTAGAGTTTCCAGGATTTTGAGATTGCCCTGCATTATTTCTAATGTTCTTATCCCTCTTTTTAGCTCTCTAGAGAAAATGGACGTCTATTCTGTCCATCTTGCACCTTTCAAGACTGTTAAATAAGCTACAAAGTTGAATGATGTGAGAACTAGGCTTTCTCACAGGTTTTCCCTAACATGTTTCCAACATAATAATGCAACCCCTGACAAAAGTCACACCACTTTTCTCCATTCTTTTCCTTCACATTCCCGCCTGTGTCTCCTTGGTGCTCCCAGGGATGAGTGGCCCTAAAAGCAGCTCAGGTCTGTAGGAAGAAGGAGGCAGTAATGGACTTTCACAGAATCCTTTTTCAGGGTGTGGGATAAAACCATACAGAATTATAGGCAAACTTAAGCATTTAAAATTTTCAAGAGAGTAGATTAGAAATGTAAAAGAAGCTAAGGTTGGAATGTCCCCATGACCGAAGACAGATGGTGCTATTTGATTTATGGTTCCCAGGCAAGACTCACTCTTGCCTGATGGCAGAAAAATGATGGCCCCTCCATTGTACAATCAAATAATTCATAATTTTTTACCCAGTCCTTTTCCCTTAGGTAATTCTGTCCCTGCTGTGACACTGTGAGCAAATGGTGATTGCATGCTTGGTCCTGAAATCAATTGTATAAGAAGCAGAAGGGGGCAAAAAAAGAGGGGAAATAAAAAAGTCAATGCAATTTAATGTAACTTGCTACAATGCAGCAGAGTAATTCTTTCTGCCAGCATGATGGAGTCCTTGTGGACTTTATAAATGGGAGAAAAGAAGGAAGGTGGAAGGAGAGCAGTGTAGAAATTTGTTCTGGGCTGTAACAAGGCACCTTGTTGGGTCTAAAAGCCCTAACACCGTTCAAAGACTTAGCTTTATTAGGGGTTTGCGAAAGCTGCTGCCCTTCTGTCTGTGGCAGACAGGCTGTAATGCCCTGGGCTGATGCCTGGACAACCAGAGCTAAAACAGCTCCAGTCTTGGCTGATCCAGTAGGGGATCTGATGCACCCTCAGCTGCACAGAGTTGTGTTTGCAGCCACTGCAGTGGATCCTCTGCTGAATGGGTTGCGGGAAGCTGGGAGTTAAAAGCTCAGTGCTGCTCTCTGAGGTGTAGCTGCTGTGTGGAAAAGCAGCTCCGGAGAGCTGGCAGTCTCACCAGGGCTGAGTTAAAAATCAGCATCAAGTGGACACTGGAGTGTGCTTGCAGGCAGATCCTGAGTGCTCTCCCTCACCACCATGAACACTGCACACCTTCAGACCCTCCTGTGGTTGGCAGCAAGGCTTTGGTCAGTTTGCTCCGTTTGCTCGCCTCCCTGCATGGACAGTTGCTGTGGGGCTTCTGCCGTGGTGGGGACGGTTGGTTTATGCCTAATAGTACCTCTCAGGGCACCTCACTCTGCACATCCAGTTTTCTATGTCTTAACACACAGGATGACCTTTTTACATCTCCCTGCACATGGGGCCGTGCTAGAGAGCAGCTCTCACACAGCACATTGCTTGGTGTGAAGACTGGCGGCTGGGACAGAGTAGCTGGCCAACCACAGCACTGCAAGCACCTGTGGGAAGTTTCTTACAGCTGGTCTTGGTGGGTGACCAGAATAATCGGTGAAAAACCAAGAGTGTGCCTTGACCTATCTGCTTGCCAAGGGAAGGAAGCTGACAGCCACACTAAGGCACATGAGGAAGCTTCCAGAAACTGTGCTCTCTCCTGCTCCCCTCTCCCTTGACCATCTAAGGGACTGCTCTCTCCCTTTCTTCTGGAAAAAAAATTTAACTTAATAAGTAGGCCTTACAGTTTGAATTCCTGTCCTTTAAGCCTTCTTTCAAAAGAATAGGAAGTATTCCCCCACAAATACCTTTTACAGACAGAAGTTGCACTTTCACTTCATTTCTTACCCAACCAAATAAATACGTGCAGGCATCCGGAAATGGAGAAAAGCCAGTAATGCTAACCTGCTTACCACAGCCCGTCATGAAACAACTGAAGGATCTGGAGATTAACAGGCTTACCCAGCGCAACTCTGCAAAGGCAAATCCTGTCTCATTGAATTCTGAGACTTAGTGTTTCATGGGATTTAAATGCATCTTTACCATAGCCCCTATAAATCAAGTCAAACAGCTAAACCCTTTGCTTCTACCCTTCCTTTCCCTGTATCCTGCTGATACTTAGCAATTTGAAACTGCTGTATCTGTGCAGTTCTTGGCCTCATCTTAGTGCCCAAACCCTCAGTAATGGGACAGTGTAGGAATCTTTTTCTCATCTAGTGAAGGTTGCCTTCTCAGCACTCTTCCTAACACTCCTGGGGAAAAGCTGTCAGTAAGACCTGGCCTCTTTAGACGAGCAGGCGCTGCAACGATGCATTTTCAGCATCAACGAACTTCACACCTGTTAGAAGGGAGAGAAGTGGCTGAAACTCTGCAGGACCTTCAGGGCTTTCAGTGGAAGATAGAAACTGAGGTGTGTTAGCCACAGCTTGGGAGCAACCTGTGTTTAATCTGCTGTGTGCTTAAGGATGCTGACACACTGGAGACACAGAAAGCCATGCATGGCCTGAGGAAGTAGCCTGAAGGCTGGTGGAAGAACTTAAGCCGTTAGTGTTTCTGTCCTTTGGTCTCCCTAGTGGCCTTTGAGCCTATGGGGAGAACAGCTGTGCCAGGAGCTTTGCCAGCCACGAAGCCCTGTAGGGTACTGTCACACTTATGGGATTCAGACAAGACTGGTCATCAAGGTGAGGTAAAACTCTACCCTGGAATGAGATTTCTGTAGGAATACATCATAAAACACCACAAAGGTAATTCAAGGGAAGTAGGAGGTTTGGAGCGATCAGGAACCTCTGGCTTTTCTTGGTTTATGTGAGAGCAGGACCGATAGTCAGTCAGGATTCTGCTTATAGTTCTTCCTTGATATGACTATATCAAAGGTGCTGTTCAACCACACAGTTATGTTTGATTTAGAACCAAACTAGCACAAGGGAACTTCTTAAAATAAAGCAATGTAAACCAAAACAACCTCTTAGCTTTGATAGGTGATTCAGAATGGAAATAAAGCAGATTTTTCCCTTGCCTGTATTGCCTCTCCAGACCAGCCCCTCTCCTTCATCTTTGCCCTGAGTTCAACAACTTTCCAGCCTACCTCTAGGGCATAGCAAACTTGATAAAGAAGCTTTCAGGGCCTTAGAAAAAAAATAAATCTTTCTTTCTGTCACCCCTGAAACCTGTTGTCTTTCTCCAGGAAGCCACATGGCCCCTGTCTGTGCTGCCTCTCCCCACTTTGCACCCACCTGGCACCCTAGCAGGTCCCCCTGGGCAGCTCATGGGTGGGGTAAGTTGTTGTGCTGCGGGGCCCTGTCTTTAAACAGGGGACAACAGCAGTCAGCTCCAAAATAAACCATCTGCCTGTCTCTTGTACGAGAAATGCAACCATCCATGCACACTGAAAGATGAGAAAGTTAGAGATTAAAAAAATCATTCCTTAGTACAAAAGCAACATGGGATCAAGTTACAAATCTTGCTAGATGGTGCCAGGAAGTATTGGTAAGAAGTCAACTCACATAGGGCTGCAGATTTATTTGGGTATCGGGACTAAGCAGTCTGTACTCAGTGTATCATTATAAAATGCAGTGATCTTTACAGAAATCTAATTGGGAATGTGCAGAGCACAAATTAGATTTGAAATTTTTCTTTTGCACTTCTGCTTTAAGACATGGTAAGGTTGCTTCATGAGCAAGCAGAGGCAAAAAAATTATCTCGTTGTTAGTTGTTTTTTTTTTAAATTAAATAACAGCAATTCATAGTTTTGAAATGACTACAGCTGTGAGGAGATCATAGAATCATAGAATCATAAGGTTGGAAGAGATCTCTGAGATTATCGAGTCCAACCCTGCCTGTCTCCCCACTAAACCATGTCCCTAAGGAACTCATCCACCTGTCTTCTAAACACCTCCAGGGATGGCGATTCCACCATCTCCCTGGGCAGCTGTTCCTACTTGTTCTGCACGAGTACATAGAAAGTAGGGATGAAAGTGATGACTAAACATATGAAATTGCCTCTGGCCCAGAAAGTCCTGAAACTGCACGTGCTTGGCAGCCAAGAGGCTCTGCTCAGAAAGTTTCACAAGTACTCTGTGCAATGTACTTATCTTGTTATTGTTGTCCCTTGGCGTCTGTCCTTGGGCACGAAAAAACCAGGCTTGAGATGCATGTTATATCTGACCTACCCTGGGCTACATCACTCAGAGGCTGGAGGCAGCTCCTGAGGTTCAATTACTAAACCAGAGGGTTGCCAGAGATGAGATTCTCTTTCCCCTCAAATGTCCCAGTAGACCTTTTTTTGTTTCTCTTGCTGAGTTGCAGGGAAGGGCTGACACAGTGGTATGGAAGAGTTGCCTGCAATAAGGAGCCAACTTCGGTCTTTCCCTAAGAAAACCAAACCTCCTGCATTAAGAGGCAGCAGGCCGCTGTGCTGGCACAAGCACTCAGCAGCAATGGTGTATCTTTAGTCATAGAATCATTGAATGATAAGGTTGGAAGAGACCTCTGAGATCATCGAGTCCAACCCTGCCTGTCTCCCTACTAAACCCTGTCCTTAAGGAACTCATCCACCTGTCTTTTAAACACCTCCAGGGATGGCGACTCCACCACCTCCCTGGACAGCTGTGCCAATCCCTGACCACTCTTTCAGTGAAGAAATTCTTCCAATGTCCAGTCTAAACCTCCCCTGGTGCAACTTGTGGCCATCTCCTCTCATCCTATCGCTGTCACTTGTGAGAAGAGACCAGCACCCACCTTGTCACAACCTCCTTTCAGGCAGTTGTAGGCAGTGATGAGGTCTCCCCTCAGCCTCCTCTTCTCTAAGCTAAACAACCCCAGGTCCCTCAGTCTCTCCTCATAGCACTTGTTCTCCAGCCCCCTCACCAGCCTCGTTGCCCTTCTTTGGACGCGCTCCAGCCCCTCAATGTCCTTCTTGGAGTGAGTGGCCCAAAACTGAACCCAGCACTCGAGGTGCAGCCTCACCAGTGCTGAGCACAGGGGCACAATCACCTCCCTGCTCCTGCTGGCCACGCTGTGTCTGACACAGGCCAAGATGCCATTGGCCCTCTTGGCCACCTGGGCCACTGCTGGCTCACGTTCAGCCACTGTCAACCAACACCTGCAGGTCCCATGGATGCCAGCTGGGCTGCACGCTGAGGGAGAGCTGGCAGGAGAAGCAGGAGTCCATTGTGTACTGCAAAGTGACTGGTGGTCTGTGTGGGGCCCAGGTAGGAGGTGTCTGTGGGAAGGGCAGCCTCTGGGATGTCTCTTCCCTTAAGGAGTAGTTGCATAAGCAATACCCGTCATCATCCAAACGCACGCAGTGTGTCCTGGGCAGGGGTGAATACCCTGCACCCAAACAGGACAGATGTGTATAGGCTGTGTGGGGACAATTTTGTGTGGCTGCAGCCCGTGGCACACCAGCTCTTGCTTTGGAGGGGTGTAAATATTCCCTAGATTTTTCTCCCATTAAATAAACACCAGCTGGATGTTCAGTGGCAGCATTAATCTGAACTCTTATTATTATTTATTGATAAAATTATTTGATTTTATCAAATCCTTCTTTAAAAATCTCAGCCAATCAGTGGCGCTACCAGTCACTCTGCACGTCATCTCAGGCTTTTATACACCCAGCCAGTCAAGCATTTTTTTTGCTAAATAAAGATTTCAAGTATTCAAAGCAACCGTACATGCAAATACACAAAAACCCCACTCCTCATCTGGCAAGGCTCTTTTAATGTTGTACTTTTACCAAACCACAGTACATACTTCAAATAAGGCCTAACAGATTATACTCTTTATAAATTTACAAACAGTTTATTCTCCTTAAAGAGATCATATTACTTTTATCAGTCTTGTGTATTTCAATGAATTATATATTTATTCAAGCATAACATAGCAAATGTAGCCATAAATCTGTAGACTAAATGTCTATAACAGAGGAATCTCAGATACACTATACTTTTAGATTAGGATTTATTTTTTAATATACACATTTTTGTTTAAACAGGGTATCCATCATATCCTGGTTATGCTTCCCATGGGAAAATTGTGCTCAAGAAGGAAACCTGTGGACTAGAATAACTGCAAACATATAAGGTCTTGGTTCACCTGCCAGGAAATTGGGCCAGCTTTGTAGGCACATAATCCTGGGATTGGCTTTCCATCTGGTTTGGAGGGAAGTGGTGAGAAACTGGTTTTGCTTTCCTGATAGCTAATGGTCCTGATCCTTTCATGGGTACAGACTGCTCCACAGCAGCTGGAGAGAGATGGATAAGAAAGCACAACTGCAGTTCTACTTGTAACCAAGAGCCCAGGTTATTGAGAGCTGGCCGTTTTGTCGAGATGCTTTACTGGGACGTGGCATACAAACAGAGGTTTTTTTAAAAAAAGGAGTACAAGAAAAGAGGAAGGGAAATGATCTGCCTCAGTAGCAATTTTGACAGTCTTCTGCTACTGCTGTGTTTATGAATCTACTTCTGAACCCTCACTCGTGTCCTAGTCTCTGCTGACCCCTTTTCCTGCTCATGAGGTGATACCCATAGCCCAGCTGTTGCTATCTTGCCAAGAAATGCCAGAGGAGCACCTCACTAAGTTGTGAAAACCCCAACAGCTTGCTAAAGAAACTGAATTTTGAGGCCCTCACACTCAACCTCATGAGCTGTGCAAGGCAAGTATTTCTAAAGTGTTATATGGCACTGATGGCTTCAACACATCTCTCAAAGACCGAGAAATAAGTTCCTGTTTGAGCCCAATATGTCCCTGCCAGAGAAGCAATGAGGAAAGAAAAATAAAAAAATCAAAAAGACACCAAGACAAAACCCAAATCCAAACCATGCAAATTAAAGCTGAATAATAAAAATCCAAGCCTGTACCCCAAGCCCCCCTTTGCAACAGAGACAGCTGGTTGCTTTTTAAATTGCAGAACCAGCCACTCTGTAGCTCCTAATTAACAAGAGTTTGGCAATAATTACCATGCACAAAGTAAAGGGCACTTATAAAACATCTCCATAAAAATATCTATTTATTTCTATATCTCTATTTATATATGTCAGTAAGAAGATTCAGACTGAGCACATTCCAAGCACTTAGTCGTGGTGGGGAATCTATTTAACCCCTGTGAAGCGAAGCGCTCTTAGTTTGGGTTGGCATCCACATGTAGGATTAAGTCAGTATAGATCATTTCCAGCAGGCTTCTGATAATCAGCACTAGTCAAACGGGGTAGCGGGGTTGTTGAGAAGCTGAAGCCTTTCAGGAATATTGTGCCAAAACATGCTGTTGTAGCAGAGGAACTCCCTGGATTCAGGATGCTCAACATATGGTTCAATTCACTAGGACCGAATATTCTTTATGTGACACCTGCCCAGCCCCCTGATAGGTGTTGATTCACTGAAGAGCAGGGCAAAAGAGAAGATCCCCTTACCAGTGTCTGGGTGAGATCAACCACACAAAGATTTGTGGAAAGCCAGTTCCCTGGGCTTCAAAGAGCTAATGGGAATCAAGTGATGCCCTAGCCTTCTTTATTCAAGTAACTCCGATCCCATATTTTAGTAATTGGAGCTGCAAAAGATCGCACAATGCAGGAGTTATAATGGGATATCATCTCAGGTACTCCAAATAGAAAAGCATCTTTTCCCTCTCTGAGATGTTGGTCCAATGAAAATAAAATTCTTTAATAAACAACGCTGAGAATTCTCTTGAATGCTAATAACTGAAATCTGAAAGAACACTGACTTGTTGCCCCTGTTGAGACGGACCTTTAAAACTCTTAAGAGACTAAAACCACTGGCAGCTTTCATAATGCCAGTATTTTTGTGTCCTCCTTTGGAGGTTACCAGTGGCCTTGTATACGTGCCAAAAATGCACATGGGAAAGAGGTGGCTGAGGGTTAATTCTCAGATCTTGTGGCCCTAAGAAAAATAGAAGCTGGTTTTTGCTAGACATTTATTTTAGTATTGAAATCTCTTGGGAAAATTTTAACCAAGCAAAAAAAGTGAGCATGCTTAATGAAATGAGGTACAGCTGCCTTGTTTTCAGACTCTCTTTTCTAGGTGGTGCTGCGATTTTGGAACAAATACAAACCAGTTATAAAATAATGCTGCAGATGGCAGAAATGAAACTTTTACTTTCAGTCACTGTGTTCTACAAAGAGATAAAAAGCAGCTGCAAATAAAACAGATGACAGGAATTTAGTGGCATAAAACTCTCCCACTAAAATAGCCATGTTTAGGGAGGTCAGAGGCTTCACCTTGGTCAAAATAGGAGGAATTGCTGGGAAGGAGTTTAAAGATGACAGTGAAAGGTGATGAATT
This sequence comes from Neomorphus geoffroyi, assembly GCA_033558235.1. Lineage (NCBI taxonomy): Eukaryota > Metazoa > Chordata > Aves > Cuculiformes > Neomorphidae > Neomorphus > Neomorphus geoffroyi. Next base: position 32,155,128 of record JAUMJM010000004.1, read on the forward strand.
TATCAGTGAGAGGAAACGTTTGTAAAGTAGAGGAAGAGATGCAAAACCACCCAGAGCTGTCAATCAGTTTCTCTCCATGCTGGCCTTGGAGAGGTGGGTAAGAGGTTTGGAAAGAAGGAGACATTATATGTGTACAGAGATCTTACTCTTTTACTAGGAGCTGGGTAACAACATGGACTTTACGTTGCGTTTCAAGGGGTGCAGCAAAAGGAACTTCTCTTTGCTACCTTGCCCTATTGCAGTAGTCTGTGTTCCAAGGCTAAAGGTCGTGTTAGTGCAAGTTACACAAGAAAACTCTGCAGACAGACCTTGATTTACTAACAGAAACAAGTTACAATTAGCTGCCAACACTGTGTCCAATGCTTTATGATAGGAAAACATAGATTTATTTTTGTATATTTACCCAATGGAAATTTTTAAGACAAAGCAGTGGAGGGCTGTTGGGCTGGCTTGTAAGTGATTTATTGACTGTGCCAATGCCAGATGCCTGCAGTGACTCATGAACTATAAGTGTGAGGATGCGCCCTTTAGAGAATAAACATTAGCATATGGGGCATGGCTACCTTGTCTTTATTTGGCCAAGTATATTTATCTTACATATCTCCATATTTAAAAAAAAAACAAAAACAAAACATAGGCTTGGCTGGTTACTGTGTGGTAGCCAAAGCCATGACTAAATGTAGGAGGGCTGTTAGGCTGGAAATTTTCCGCATGAAGCCTTCTTCCACTTGATGTAAGTCATTTGAAATTATTGCTTTCTGGCAGATTAAAAAGCCTGTTGACTTGCTCCAGTGACTCTTTCAGTCTGTCTTAAACAAGAGCCTGTTGATAGCCTACAGCCTTGAAAATGGAGTCGGTGGGGAGAAAAACATGCCTGGATAGGCTGCAAGATAATATTCTCTAGGGACCTTTTCCCATGAAAGGCTAGACCAGAAGGTCTTTCAAGCTCCTTTCCAAAGTGAGGCTGCTGTGTGGTTCTGTTAGACGGGGGGAAAGGGACAACAAAGACAGACAGGCAGCAACACATCTGAGAATTGTCTTCTAAGCAAGGACAGACCAGCATGTAGAAGACCCTGGGGCTCGTGATCCTGTGTTCTAACCAGCAGCATAGAGCAGCTTGCTTAAGTTTCACATCTTCAACTGTTATCTTGCAACAGCCTTTTTTAAAGCATGTGAAAGACGAGAGAAGCTCCAATACTTTGGGCAGAAAGGTAATACACACATGGTGGCATATAACCAGCCACAGTGCTGCACCTACTCAAAACCCCTAACTGGAGAACAAGAAGGAACTCTTTCTGTTACAGTTTATTGTTTAGCATGCTAAACTTCCCCTCATATGGTTTCTGCTCTAGTGCCATTCCAGTAAGTTATCTACTTGCCTTCACATGGGTTTTCAATAAATAGGAATTTCTTAGAGCAGCCCATTGCTAGAATCCAGAATGCCAGTTGTTCGATATCATAAGTACCCCTAGGTTCTAATAATTAATATGCTGATAGTGCATCTCTGACCCTTGGAGACAGCAGAATTAATGCTCTGAAATCCAAGGAAATAATAATTTGCCTATTACATACAAAGCAGAACTTTAATCTATGGTAAAACAAACTACACACTTATGTTTGTTGTTTAGTTCAGATGTTTTCATTATGGAAAAAGCAGTGGGAGTACAAGTAGGCATTATTGGAAGCAGCTGCATCAGAGAAGGAACAGGATGCACTAAATTTGATACTGATCTATAGATATTTGCAAAGTGTCTTACCTGGTTGTGCTTTGTATCACATGGAATAATTGCTTAACTTCTCCAATTTGATGTTTTGAAAACAGAAAATTAGTCAAAAGAAACACTACTCTGTGAAAGAACCTGTAAATACCAAACTTTTCTTTTTTACATGAAGTGACCTCTTAAAAAAAACCTTCTTCCATAAAGAAGCCACGAACCGACCACTTCCCTTCTTGGCTGTTGGCATAATCAGGGTTTTGAGTGTAGTGCTTCAGGAAGAAGTCTGCTTATATGAGAAGGTCAGAGTTAAAGGGGGTGTTAAAAGATTTGTGTTACAGATGGTTAAATAAATGCTTTTCAGCAATCAGGTCTGAGTCTGCTCTCATTTGAAGCACCATATATGCCTACTGCTATAGGGCGAAGTCTGAGTTTATTCCAAAATTGTACTTAATAAGAGTGACTGATTTTGCTTGCACTGTACACTTACGGATTTGAAGCAAGTTCGGTATCTTATCCACCACATGCCCACATTATTGCAGTAATTACCCAAAAGCTGTAGACACTGCTTCCCAAACGGCCTCTGATTTCAGAGGTACATGTGCACACCCAGACACTTCTGGCTGCAGTGAAGCACATGTGGTGACAGCAAGAAGTAAAGACTTTTCTCTGTATCACGAGTACAATCAGCAGAAGGACTTCAAACCTGAACCTTCACTCCCATCTCTTTGTTCTAGAGCTTTCCTATATAAATGAAAAATATTCCTGTAGAAAGTGTGACTTTCCTTCTAGAGGTTAAACAGTACAAATGAACACCAAAACATGGTCACAAAAACAAGGCATCGAAACATATTATTTTCCACAAAGTAATTTAAGATCTTGGACAGGGCCAGGGCTGTGGGTCAGGAGTTAAGGCAATTCGCACTGCAGACACAGCGACAGACTGGAACAAGGACAGTCTCTTTGACTTAGGTGGTTCTTGCACTGATGCTCCTTTGTCTAGATTTAACATTCTCCCATTCAAGTGCACTTAACATAGTTCTTTTATAAAATGCTTCTTATCATAAAAACTTTTTAAAGCCTGATAAGGTAGTGTATTAAGTAAAGGAATAAACTCAAGTCTGTTGAGCTGGGCATACGTTTTTCTTGATGGTTTCAATATAAGGCTCACATTGATAAAGGAAAGGACAGAGCTACGGCAGTAAAGGAAGGCAAACAACCCACACGCAGCCATCCACACTCAGTAGTGTTTACGTCCCACAAAGTCTGCAATAACAAATGTGACAAGCATCGATGGCAGACTGCTTGCTGCCATCTGCAAAGTGATCAGGAAAGGAAAAACCTCAGAAAGGCAGTAATGTCATTTCTATGAAAACTCTACACTCAGACTACCTCAACACATAGATTTACACTACCCGAGATTCTCCTCTGTAACAGGTAACCAGGGCTGCCTGATGCAGAAGGAAGACACTTGAACATTAGTAAATCTTCCCTGGTTTTAGCACCCTCTCTTCTTACATATTACTGCGTTCTGAAGTCCTTTTTTATGTATTGAGGGTCTTTTTTCTTAAAAGGTCTTTCCAACTTCTGTCCTTTCCAAACAGGTTTCCTGGTACTAGAGAAGTTAAAAATATAGAAAACTATCAGAATATATAAACCACAAGGAAACAACTGTTAAGGTAATTAAAACTATTTTGGATTTCTTCCTTCCTTCCTTTTTTTTTGTTTTAGATTTTTTATTTACCCATTTGGTTTCTAATAGAGTTTCAGTTAAAAGGAAAGACGTTCAAAGAAGATATTAAGCATACATACATGTCTGTCTTTCATTCTAGTTTACATGCTGTTAAGATGCAAAATTTCTGCTTTGGTTTCTCTAGGATGGATAATGGAATCTGATTAATAGAATTTAGGCTCCGCTTTTCAAAAATGTCACCTGTTCAGGATCACTGTGCTTGCTGGAATATGAAGCTGTTAAACAGAGAAAACATATAAAAAGATATTGCTTGTCAAACTGAGACAACTTCTCATTTCAACAGATATCCTGGATATTAGATGCATCTACCATTAAAGGACGCTGTTTTAATTAAAATGTAGTTATGTACTAAACTCTCAAACTGAATTCTTATCACTACAACAAACCGTTACTTTGGCAGTCTTACTATAATGTTTATGATGGCCTTTCACATACATCATGCTACTTGCAGCATGACATTAAAATGCTGCCATATCTTTGAAGTGGTAACTGCTAGGGAAGATACAAATGGTACAGGTAATGTTTAGGACAAGAAAAATACAATGCAGAAATGCTTCAGTATCAATTAAAGATACATATTCCTATTTAATACATCTGAATTTTCTATCAGTAAAGCAGTGTGTGAAAGACTTGATTCGAAACTGCCACATTGGACTGTGGATTTCCCATCAAAACTGCGGTGACAACAAAATTAAGTTTTCCACTGCTTTGGCTCTTCGGAGCTCCATGATTCATTACCAGGTGGTCTGCGTGCATTGTGAATGAAAATCTGAAATACTGTTTACATCATTTCACTAAGACTGAGAGCCTTAAGTCTCCAGCCCAGTCTTGCTCTCCCCATCACCAGCAGCAACTTTGCCATTGATTCCTGTGGAATCATGAATGAGCATTTTGCAAGGGCAACTGGAACACTTTGATTCCCCCACCAGTACAAGAAGTTACGTTTTACTGCACAGTTCAAAACAGGTGAAGCAGCTAAAAAGAGGGTATAAAAGTCAGACTGATTATTTTAATACTCTTTGAGGAAAGTACAGAGGTTCTACAAATGTGGGATCCACTCTCCTCTCCAACAGTTTTTCCCACTACAGGCAAAAGGATATGTTAAACAACATGTGTTTTTGGCACAAATAAGAGTTAGTGAAGTGAACTATGGATCTTGTTTCAGCCTTCATTAATAGACCCACAGAGGAAGAAATCCTCAGAATAGTGCTAGCAAAATATACAAGCTACTTCTGTGAGCCTGCTCTCGCTTTACTGTCAGACTGCTGAAGGACCACTGCCTATAAACATACATCATTCTCAAAAATAAAATACAGAGTAGATAGGTAGGAATTCACCTACAGTCACCAAAAGCCTATACAGTCTACAATATCAAGTCTAGGGTCTAATTTAAGAACCAACAAGAACTCTAATAATTAAAAGATTTTCTAGAGTCATGAAAGTGACTGTATCATGAAAATAATGACAAGATTGAATATTAACAACATTTTAACACAGCACAAATGAACTTAACATAAAGAGGTCCACGGTTCCAGTCAACGGAGAGATGTAGATGCTTGCAACTTGATTTCAGAAATTTAAATTTTTTTCAAATTTAAGACACTAATTTACAACTATTGCTTGCGCAACGTTCAAAGCTTGTTTTCCAGAAATTCTTGCTTACAAGGTTGTCGGAGATTAACTGGCAATCTTTTAGAAAATCAGCGAAGAGTTGTCACAGGTCTTGCTACCATAACCCAGACAACTGTCCTTAGCTTCACCAAGCACTCGATCAGGCACAGGGACTGAGCCATCTTTCCTCTCTAGTGCCATGCTGAGGATATGTGGCAGATTTTCATGGTGGCTGCTAAGACTGTCTCTTCCACGTGAAGCAGTAGAGGACTCTTGTCCCTCAGGATACACAAGTCTGATCCTCCCCCCCAGACATTAAATTCAGGTTAGTAGGTAACTTTTTGCTGCAAACCGAATCCCAATCTATGCAAATGATGCTAATATTTGCTTTTTTTGGTAACTTGAAGTTGCAGGCAAGTATGTTTTTCAGAGCAGACTAAAATACCATTAAAATAAATTTAAATATAAAAAAATACAGAAAAGAGAATGCCTTTTCAATCTTATGAAGACACCTGTGATCGTTACATATTTTGCAGAACAGTCAGTAGTGCAGGCTAGAGGCATCCCATGCTGATACTCTCCAAGGGGTGGAGACTTACCTTACCCCTATGATTAAACAAGAATAAAGACTCATCTGCTCTATTAAACACAAGACAGGGAGAACCTAATACTGGAGGCAAAAGACTGCAGAGCACAAGACTGACAGTAGTGATTTTTATGCCTACCTGAACCCCTCTGCCACATAATGTTACCTGAGAAACAGTAATTTTTTTTTTTTAAACTGGCCACTGTTTTGCATGCTAATTCCAAATACATAAAAAGATGGGTCTGATTTGCTCTGGTATCTATGTTCAATGAATCAAGAAGAAGACTTTAGGTCACCATTCATAAACCCCAAACTATCTGGCCTTGTCTGTCTGACAAATTGTGCTTATAAATTCTTTGTCTGGTAAGAATCCAATATTTTCTCCTCTCTCCATGATCATTTTTTTTCTCATTTTAAAGCATCCACTAGAATAATGAAAGATACAACCAAAATGATAAGGAAATTAAAGATGTCAGCACTGCTTAATGTAGCAGATTGCAGATTTGGGTGAAACCCAAATCTTTCTTGTACAGAAAAATGGATTAAATCTGTGCATACTAAATCCAGCAATATTAAAGCAAATCTAGGACTTTCACAATCATAAATAATTTTAAAGGGAAATTCTTGGTATTGTTTCTGTTCTTTTAGCACACAGCAAATGCCCTACAATACATTCATTCCTTCATTTTGTTCCACTGCAGACCCCTGCCCATTAAGGCTTTAGATTCCCATCAAATCAGACCACTGGAGAAACACACTCCTCTGCAGAGGGCAAGCTAAAGCTATGTTATTGCCATAAAGGATATCAGATCTTCAGGCTGCCCCTTTCCCTTTCCTACAAGTTGTCTGCCTGCGTTTCAGGTGACACCTACAACTTCCCTGGTCCAAGGTGGGACATGGGGTGCAACGCTGAGTTTGGCATTGGCCTTGCTATTCTTACAAATGCTTTACAAAGACAGCAAAATCATTCAGGTAAATCTCTGTATTGAAAAGTAACTCTCCACTGTGCGTTGTGTGTTTCTCATGTGTTGTCTAGGCAGTTCCCTAGTGCCCTTCACCTCACCTTCCTGCCTGTGTGAACACTGCCAGCAGAGGCTTTCCTGGCAAAGGGAATGAAACAAAGGATATAAAAAAATAAATTGCCATGCTAGAGTTGAAAAAAAAGTATTATGCGAAATCTGTTGAGTTTGAAAGCATTGACAGAAGCTGTACTACTATTTCTGTGACTGCCTATAAAAAAAAAAAGAGACAGAAGCAAACAAAGTCTGGCTCTAATTCCCTACTACAACACTTACACCTAAGTACAGTATATGCCAATACGCCACAGGCAGAGCGAGTTTAAACTGGCACGTGCCTCAGGTCACCAGTGCCATAGCCAAAGACATCGAAACAGACTAGGTCTACAGACTCACACAATATCGTCCTCCCTCAGAGACCAATAAAATAATAATAATAAAATAAACCCCAAAGCTTCCTGTGCTTTATGATCATGCCCTCCGGTGGTGGTAGTAGTAGTCATAGTAACAGTATTTTTACATCACTGATGAGAATTGTACGCAATCAACAAAGTGCCTGGCTCAAGAAGATGGATCCTGCCAGGGTCAGCAGGGGCTGATGACACACTGAAAGACTGGTTAGTCTGATCTGCATTAATTCTCACTTCCCTGTCCCATCCCCAGCCCTGAATCCCTGGTTCAACGTTACCAAAATGAACGGTGATGCGGTCAAGGTGTGGGACTGAAGGCAGCCTCTGGGGAAGTGGCCAGCCGTGAAAGAACACAATGCTGGGAAGAAAGATTTGCCACTTCTTCTCAGGACAGAACTACTCATATTTTAAACAGCTTTTAAAAAATGTAAAAAACCAGCCCCGTTTCTTGTTGTGGGTATCCAGAACACGTCTAAACACACACAGAAATATACAGGTAATACTGAAAATTTTAACCAATGCTGAAGCTGCAGAACTGCTCTTTGTTGTAGTTGTTTGGATACAGAAGGGGGCAATTTGCTGTAAATAATTATTAAAAAGTATTTTTTCATAAATGCTTGAGATATTCTTTTTTATTCTTCCAGTCTCGGTGATATTTTTCTGTTACTTGCTCCTCCAGTTGTGCTGATCTTTTTACCATACATGTGCTCAAGTGTCCAACGCAGAGTGTTCTCTCCCCACTGCAAGAGTCATCCCTTTCCCACCCTGGCCCAGCTCGTATCCCACCCCAGGCCCCATTCCCGTGGGCTTAGATAAGCCATTCCTTCTTGCTCTCATCGATGGTCTCCGTAAAGTTGGGGTCATTGTTCATGATGGCAGCATCAGCACTCTCAGCTGACTCTGCCCCTTTGGCCTCATTGGTGTGGTAGGTTCCCTTGTGGCGAAACATGTAGCGGATCAGGAACACCAACGTGCAGAGGATGGTGAAGATCACCACTGCGATGATGCCTACACAGAGAAAGAAAGAAGATTCCACTAGCGAGAACACATACAAATTCTGACACAAAGAAAGGATCCCTCCTACAGCTCCTCTGAGCTGAGCCCAAGCTACCTGGGCAGTTAGACGTTACCAGAGTTGCTATCTTCCACTACTCTAATATTTATATATAGTTCTTGCTATATACAAAATGTCATTGAGTGGAGTCTGCTAGTGGCTTTCATCCTGTAGGTAAACTTCACCATTAATATCTGCTTAAAGAGGCGAGTTTTGCTGACCATGAGGCAGAGGGCACTGAGCGCTCCCAAAACCCAGCGGTGATATAGTGGCATTTCACAGCTTGGGCAGCTCTTTGAGGATGGAGCCTCTGATGTATACTTTCCAGTCAACGGTCCTATAGGTCTATCATAGCCCACCATGTTCTTTAAAATGAGTTTGCCTCATTGTTGGCTTACTCCACCCACCAGGCACAGGCACCACACAGTTACAGATGTAGCTGTTTTATCATCAGACCTACACTTAATTGCTCGCCCTGCAACCGTCGGTTTGGGGTTCAGCCCTGTTATGAAGAAGTCTCATATATCTCACTCTGTTAGGCACAGGTAACTATGTGCTAAAACAGAATTGTTCCTTTTTTTGACCCTTCTCTACACACATGACGGTTTTCCTCTAGGAAGCCATTATAAAATTCTCAGGTGAAAAAAATATCTTGTCATCACCCAGAACTATGTTATGCCACTTCCGTTAACTGATGACAGCCCGGTTGTTCAGGTGTGGTCTGTATCGTAGAACGGTTTGGGTTGGAAGGGACCTTAAAGATCATCTAGTTCCAAGGCCCCTGCCATGGCAAGGGACACCTCCCACTAGATCAGGTCGCTCAGAGCCACATCCAACCTGGCCCTGAACACTTCCAAGGATGGGGCAGCCACAAATTCCCTGGGCAACCTGTGCCAGTGCCTCACCACCCTCATAGTGTAGAATCCCCTCCTTATATCTCATCTAAATCTACTCTCTTTCAGTTTAAAGCCATTACAACTTGTCCTATCACTACAGATTTTTTTTCTGAGAAATTCAATGCTATCCTTGTAGCATTGTTATATGTTTCAAAGTATTAAAGGAAAGTTTTAAGTAGTAGTAAAAATATAAATTAAAAAGAAAAATAACATGGCAAATCCAAACTAAAGCAACTCATTTAAACTTGGATATGGAAACACAGACCCCTGAGAGGGGTAGGGAAAAATTCCAAGAAATTCCATTACACTGTACACACTACCATACTCAATGTTGCTTTACATGACAAAACCCACTATCAGTATGTCAATTTACACATATTTAGAACTGACTGAAAGCTATTAGGCTGATCTTCACAAATTTTTTCACGTCTTCAGAATCTGATGCTGTGGCAAATTTCTCCCAGGAGAGTTACAAGGAAACACTACCATTCTATGGGACAGGGCAGAGAAAATTGCATGCGTGCATAAAATTAATTAGAAACCCCATTTCTGGAGGCAGTTGGAAAGAATGTCTTCAATGGAATGCTAATTCAAAGTTCTTTCTTAACATCACCCATCACACTGAATGGGATTCTCTTGCATTTTAGTCTCATCCTCATCACTGTCTACAACTGCCTGAAAGGAGGTTGTGACAGGGTGGGTGCTGGGCTCTTCTCACAAGTGACAGCGATAGGATGAGAGGAAATGGCCACAAGTTGTGCCAGGGGAGGTTTAGACTGGACATTAGGAAGAATTTCTTTACTGAAAGAGTGGTCAGGGATTGGCACAGATGTCCAGGGAGGTGGTGGAGTCGCCATCCCTGGGGGTGTTTAAAAGACGGGTAGATGAGTTTCTTAGGGACATGGTTTAGTAAGGGGACAGGTATGGTTGGGCTCTATGATCTCAGAGGTCTCTTCAAACCTTTTGATTCTATGATTCTATAGAAGAATTTGGCCAATAAAATGCGAGGGAGGATCATGAGGGATTTTTGTCAAGAACAATAATGTTTGCTATAGATTCACGTTGAATTAGCTCTAACTGGAAAAGAATCCTTGCCATTTCATATAAATGAATTACTCTGTTAACTTAAGTAACTACTGCAAAGTAGACCCCCATATGTATGCTTAATATGTGGATTATGAATCTTAATACTTTGATTGATTAAAACTGAATCTGAGGTGACAAACTATGTCAGAACAAACCAGCTCACTAGGACAATGCGCCTGAATGGACTTATACAAATTTCTATTTAACTTTGTTCAGGTTTAGTTTTCTCACATAGTCAGCTCCTTGCAAACTGCTTGAATACATTTCCAACTGCAATTCAGCCATCAATGTCAAAGTATCTGCAAAGTATCTTAGAAAAGCAGACATTTTTCTTACCTCCAATAATGGCGGAGTTTCTGTTAACTCCATCTCCTATAGCTTGACCATTGTAAGGGAAATCAGCGCTGGCTGTAAATAAAGAATTAAAGATTTATGTTGCAATTGCAGTGAAATTTCACAATACTTCAGAAATACATCCAATATCCTCAGATACAATGTAAAGAAAATTATGATCCCTAGATATTTATATAAAGAAGGAGAAGAAAAAAGAAAATATCTTTCACTATTATCCAGTTCCTCAGAACGTCTTCCTTCCTCCTCTTAACAATCATAAAATAAAGGAGGTTACCCTCAGGAAGCACTACTGTTAATACAGGATGTAATTTTGTTACCCGTATAACAGAAATTCAGTAAGTTCCTTTTGCACAAAACCAAACAAAAACCTTTCTTTCAAACTCATGTGATCATGCATGTTATTATGGAGTTTATTGCCCTTGTCACTGCTATCCATGAAAGGCTTCAGAAGTTTCTAGGACTCAGTAACCGCCACTGAGTATAGCTGCAAGCTCTTTGAAAGAAAAACTGCCCTCCTTTTGGCAGCTTTGCACAGCCTAAGGTAAGTCAGGGGCTGCATTTTCTGTAGGGCAGGTACCCAAAGGACGTGCGCCAATGCCTTTGCTACTCTAAGAGAAAGCCCAATACGGCAGCTTGGCAGCTGCTTTGGAGGTAGGGTGCAAGACTGAGTTGGAGGAGCTGAGGCATGGTAGACAAGAGAGCCCGTGGAAGAAGAAAGTCTCCAGTAGACAGGTGACAAAAGGAAACAGTCATGCACCAGTGCTCACCTGCCAGCAACCTAAAAAGGAGAGACACCTTGCAGCAGAGCTGGATGGAGGAATCAGTAAAGGTTTATGGTAGAATTTGGATCGTCGGCTTGGTTTTAACCTCTAGAAAATATCACAAATGCTTTTCAAAGGCAATCTGATCAATTTTAAATTAAATTTATCATCAACATTTTCTTTACAGTGAGACATAACAAGTAGACACTGCAGTGACTAAGCAAGCCCAGGGAGCTAGGTCAGTGATTCTAATCATTCCCTTCATTGACACTGGACTACAGCCTTGATTTTAAAGTAGAGAAACTGTTGTTAAAAGTATTTAACTGGAGACAGTTAAACCAATCAAAGATATGAATTATTTCTTAGGTCAATATTTAAAACCAGCTATATTTTCCTTGCTTGATGGATTAGGTCATACTGTAATAAAGTAAACCATTGCCTTTACAGGCCAGCGATGCATTCCTTGTACCCCAAAACTGGCTAAGGGAATTCAATTGGCTTTCTGTTAGCATGGAGTAAAATTTGTAATGAAGTTCCTTTTGTATCACGAAGCAGTTGCATAAAAGGATGAATGGCTTCAGCTCGCCACGTGGCCTGAAAATAGGTGTGGGGCTAGAGTAGCCTGCTGTGTGCCTGCTCTAGTAGAAGAGTCAAACCAGCTGTGTGTTGAGCAGCTAGTTTTTGGCTGGTCGCCTGCGGGACAAACAAGAGAGCATTTCTCAGGGCTCAGTGGAGGGGGTACGGCCAGCAGTTTTTGCCAGCAGCACTTGCGCCTTTGACATTTGTTGGTGTTCTGGCTTCTGAAAACAGCATTTCTGCACCTCCCAGAAACAAACCAGGCTAAAAAAATGTAAAAGGTAAATAAATCCCTGACTGCATATCAATGGATTTTGCTCCAAAGATGACCCTTACTGTGAAGGACCATGAGTGGTTCCTACAGAGGCATTTTGACATAGTGTCCTTGCAGTGCCTAAAGGGAAGGGCTAGCAGTGGGAAAATAAACCCTAACTTTCAACTTGCCCTCCTTGCACCTCAAGGAAAATCCTGAAGCCAAATAACACCATGTAAAAAAGCATCACTTTGTCAAATTGCAAGGAAATTGCTCTATGCCATTCTAACCCCAAAGGAAGCCCCTTGCCTTAGAAGCAGCATCACAGGCAGTTAGTAAGTCCTACCACTTGCCAATTGGTTTGAAGTTGCTCTCCTGTGTCCCCACAGAAGAAGTTCTAAAATCAGCAATGGACATAGTTCCCCCTTCCCTTACAAATGAATAGCATATTTTATAATTTTTTAAAAGGTTGTTTTGAGGACCACGCACGGCACTAGTGAAGAGTGAAGAAAAAGGAAGACTGGTCTGGCAGCATGATTTCTCCTGAGCTGTCACATCACAACTGTTATGCTCCAAAGGATTCCTGGCAAATGGAAGAGCTCATTCAACAGCCACCAAAATACACTGCAAGAAAATGAAGAACATGAAGCATGAAGTGAAGCTACATCCTTGATCTTGTCTGAAAGCTGCTTCTAGGACTGGCCTGGATGTCTCCGTCCAAGGCTGCTTTCCATTGCGTCTGGCCATCATACACGCTCAGGAAGAGATGCCCATTGATTAACAAGCAGATGTGACTCAATCTATTGAGACTCTCATCTCTAATAAAGAGGAAATACAAACATTTGACTCAGGGCAGGGGGCAACCTGCAACAGGAGTTCACCATGAGATTGGATCACACGTAGCATAAGTTGTGCCCTGCTGCAACTGCTGGAGAACCAGGAGTGCTGTAGTTAAAAAACGGAGTTTAGATGCTCATGAATCTTTTTTTAAAGCACCTACAGCAGTGTTGGCAGATATTATCACCATAATTAATGAATTCCTGTTCTATTACTCTTGTGTCAGCTGGACACCTGCTTTTATATTACGGAGTTTTTTTGAACTGAAGAATTATGTCTAAAATCTCAGCCAAACCTTTCGTTGCAGAAGTGCCTATTCCAATTTTTTACTAAATGTATTACTATAGATGGATAGAGGAGAAGGAAAGAACTCATTACTTTCTTTTTCAGGTGAAAGTTACCTTACATTATTCTGGACAGTATCAGCTTCTCAAATGATCAGAAATAGTTACAGACCAGGTATCTAAGAACTGCAAGGATAACTCCTGCCCCACTAGTTAGGCAGAAGAGAATGTATGAGGGCGCATTGCTAGACCTCCAAGGTGAGCTTAACAACAGAGTCCTGTCAATAACAGACACTAAGTGCAAGAATTTCAGACAGTAGTTATGTCATACAAGCACATGGTGACTCACCTCTGACCTCCTCTGGATAGGAGTCTAAACCTCCTCTGGATAGGAGTCTAAACCACACAATCTGTGAAATGCTGGAAACAGAATTTCCTCAACTTCGAACTAATGTGATAAAAGGCTGCTATGACCTTTCACTTTATAGATGTCCACAATTTTAAGAGGCTTTCTCCCACTTTAAGACCAGTATAAAACTGGTATATAAAACTCCCAGTAATCAAGATACTGATTAAAAGTAGAACAGTGAGAGAACAACCTCAAAGCAAAGATGTGAACGACCATAGAATCATAAGGTTGGAAGAGACCTCTGAGATCATCAAGTCCAACCCTGCCTGTCTCCCTACTAAACCATGTCCCTAAGAAACTCATCGACCCGTCTTTTAAACACCTCCAGGGATGGCGACTCCACCACCTCTCTGGGCAGCTGTTCCAATCCCTGACCACTCTTTCACTGAAGAAATTCTTCCTAATGTCCAGTCTAAACCTCTCCTGGCACAACTTGAGGCCTTCCTCTCATCCTATCGCTGTCACTTGTGAGAAGAGCCCAGCACCCACCCTGTCACAACCTCCTTTCAGGCAGTTGTAGACAGTGATGAGGTCTCCCCTCAGCCTCCTCTTCTCCAGGCTAAAAAACCCCAGTTCCCTCAGTCTCTCCTCATAGCACTTGTTCTCCAGCTCTCTCACCAGCCTCGTTGCCCTTCTCTGCACACGCTCCAGCCCCTCAATGTCCTTCTTGGAGTGAGGGGCCTAAAACTGAACCCAGCACTCGAGGTGCAGCCTCACCAGTGCTGAGCACAGAGGCACAATCACCTCCCTGCTCCTGCTGGCCACGCTGTGTCTGAGACAGGCCAAGATGCCATTGGCTCTCTTGGCCACCTGGGCCACTGCTGGCTCATGTTCAGCCGCTGTCAGACAACACCCCCAGGTCCTTCTCTGCCAGGCAGCTCTCCAGCCACTCTTCCCCAAGGCCTTGTTGAACCTCATCCCGTTGGTCTCAGCCCATCGATGCAGCCTGTCCAGATCCCTCTGCAGAGCTTCCCTTCCTTTAAGCAGATCCACGCTTGCACCCAGCTTGGTGTCATCTGCAAACTTGCTGAGGGTGCACTCAATGCCTTCATTGAGATCATTGATAAAGATGTTAAACGAGACTGGACCCAGCACTGAACCCTGGGAACACCGCTCGTGACTGGATTCCAACTGGATTTACTTCCATTTACCACAACCCTTTGGGCCCGGCCATCCAGCCAGTTTTTCATCCAGCCGAGGGTGTGCCTGGCCAGGCCAATGGCAGCCAGTTTCTCCAGCAGAATGCTGTCAGAAACGGTGTCAAAGGCTTTACCGATGTCCAGATACACTACATCCACAGTATTTGCCTCGTCCATTAAACGGGTAACCTTGTCATAGGAGATGAGATTGGTCTAGCAGGACCTGCCTTTGATGAACCCGTGTTGACTGGGCCTGATCACCTGGTTGTCCTGTGTGTGCTGTATGATAGCACTCAAGACAATCTGCTCCACAACCTCCCCTGGTACCAAGGTCAGACTGACAGGCCTGTAGTTCCCCGGATCCTCCCTCCTCCTTCCTTATTCTGTCTTGCAGTCAGGCATCCAAGAATTGTGTTGACAAAGACAGCAACTCCCTGACACCTTCGGATTTTGAGGAAGCTAGATCCATGCACTAATGTATTTCTCCACAGGACTATAACACAGAGGAAAGCAAAAGCAAGCTCTCTAGGTGCATTTTGTCAAATTATGTCACTCCGTCGGTCAGGTGAGATTGTACCACTATGGTTTGAAATACAAAGTACTCCTTATTACAGACTAAATACAAAAAGTAATGGCACGACTCTTGCTAGTAGAATAGAAACTAATGTGTAGTTACAGTTGCACTCCTCTTCCAGAAGGGACTGGATTACAAGAGAAACTCTAAACACATGCACAGAAATGATGAAGCAGGAGTAAACAACTCCATTACACAGCCCTACATCAAAGGTGAACACCACAGCCTGTAGACACTAGTCATTCTTTCTTGCTCATCCCAGTGCCTGTGCTTGTCCCACCCACTGCTTTCCTCTTGAGTGTGGCTCTGTGATGAGCTTCCATGACAAGTAAATTACAGCAATTCAGAAAGAGAAGACAAAAATCTGAAGTGGTATTAAAAATGCTCTGTCTTTTTATGCTGCCGGGGCAACTTTTGTATTGACAGTTACTGACTTTTTTTTCTTTTTCTTCAAATTAGTACATTTTTTTTCCCTACTTCTCCAAACTGAAAACAGAGAAAAAAAGGAAAAGTACTGCTACTTTTTTAGGCATTTGAGAGCAGATGCTGATGGAGAACTGTACAGCATTAAATTCTATTTCTTAAAGTTCCACTGCCATCAGTTTAACTATAGAACTGCAGATTTAGCTGAAGTTATTTTTAACATTAAACACTTCCAAGTTTACAAAAAATACTCACACTTATTCAACAAAAAATATTTAAAAGATACTATTAACCATATTGTTCATAAAAGGTGATTTTTATTCTAGCACGCTATATGGAGTCAATCATTACTCCCTGAATTTTTAGTGGTGCTTCAAGTGCAATGTTAGTGGGTTACAAGTATAACTAAAATATGAACCATTTTTTGTCCTTATGAAAGCAGAAGTCTTCACAGTCAAACACTTAATTTTTTTGGTTTGGGTTTGAAGATATTGGAAAAAGCGCACCGACATAGCAATTCTGAGACTACCAGAACAGATGCATAGTTTAGAGGAAAAATTAGGGCTTTTCACTTTAAAAATGTCATTTTCTTCTCTCTCATCACCAATAATGTAAATTATCTGGAACATGAAATTCTCAAATTTCGATCAAAATCCACTAATTTCTTCAATCCTTTGCAATCTTCTTGGTTGGGAGGAAACAAAATGAGGAAAAAATCATCATAAACGACAAAAGAGTCCTCCAACACAGTAGTGACATTTAGACTAATTATTTAAACTAAATTTTGTCAGGTATATTCTCTTAAATCAGAAACATTCTGAAGCATTGCATTCTTTTTCCTGAGAATTTTTCACTGAATCTCAAGTGTTTTTACTGCTATTTACTGGTATGTTCTGCTGAAAGAAAGAAAGACATGCACAGAGATGATGGCAAACACAAAACCTATGTTTAGACATTTTTGGTGGGAAGGCTCTTCCAATTGTGTCTTTTTATTCCAACGTGAAATGAGTAGAAATTAAAAAACTCTTTGAAATTATGGCTTAATAGAAACACTGTCCTCTGAACAGTGCTCTTCTTTATGCAAATTTCTGGGACAGTGTGGGAAATTAAGTAGGAATAATAGAAGAAAGAGTAGTTGGATGTTTCTGTTAAAAACCCCATGAATTTTGGACTGAACAATGGAAACGCCAACAATGAACAATGGCAGCGTTTAGGGAAAATTCACTGAATGCTCCATGGTCAACAAAAAGGGACAATGCAAATTCTCACCATTAGTACCAGAGCCGACAACCAAATCAGTCAAGATAGTTGTTCCTGAATGGGCTGTGTTATCAGCCCTTTAATTTCCTTCTGCATGTTAACTTTGCTGTCCGTCCAGACTTTTAAGTAGAGGAGGAAGTGGAGTTTTATGAATGGCTTGCTCCAAGAAGGCATTACAACATTCTTTCTTTTAGTCTGAAAAAGCAGTCTTCCTAGCAAACAACAGAAGAGCTCATCCTTGCAGCTTAAACTCCCACAAATAAGTCCTGGATGAAATATAAAACAGGGAACACATTCCTGGACTGTCAGACGGGAGGGGTTAGATGTTTCTCCCCTTTCTACACTCATTTTCCAATAGTAACTTTTACACTTTCTTTTGCACAAAAGCAAGTAATTGTACAAGTAGTGGGAAGACAAGACCAAACACTTTAAATTTAGTAACTGGCATGTTACAGAATTTTCTTCCTTACTTTAAAAGGACAGCAGGCATTTAGGATCACTTTTGGGTTGTGTTTATCTGCAGTTTGAACTTCAGCAAGTGCTGTCTTAGTAATAGTATTTTGAACATTTGCTCTGCCAAATTTCCAATTGATTTGCAGTACATTAGAGAACTGCCACCCATCAAAGACCTAAACTCATCTGTCTTCTGTCTTTTAACTGCTGGTAGCAGTATCTGTCTGACACTGAGTCTCACTATGACTAGACAAGAACTGCTAGTGGATTAGTCATGCTGGCCTAAGCTATCACTTCCATGAAAATTTTATGAGCAGAGCTTACATTTCACCCGTTAAGGAAGTCAAACAAATACTTCCTTTTATAATTAATGTAGAATATGAAACACTTTGGTGCTCTCAAAGGAACAGTAGAGTTAAGTGCTGATCAAAGCCTAGCTGTTTATAGCTAATTGCTGACAATGGACCCACAGGGAATACTTGAGAGAAACAAAATCCCAAGAATAAAAAAATCAAACCTAGCAAGAATAGCAAACGAGTCTGTAAATCTATGACAGCTACAAAAAAGGCGAAAAAAAACCCCTCTATTTATTGAGGTCAATGGAAGAAGCTTGTATCCTTCATATACTTCTCACAGACAGGATATGAACAAGAAGATCAGATTTTGCACTTTCAGCATTCATCCACTTATGAAAAGAAAGGTGTGGACTGGGGATGAGGAATGGGTCAGATTGGAGAGTTTAAATATAAAATAAACTTTAATAGTTGTAATGACCTGACTGTGGCCCAGAGCAACCTCTTGTATTGGAAGTGAAGTGCTTTTCAGCCTAAGGAAAAGAAAAAGGCAGCAGTCACATGAAGTGCTCAGGCATCTAAATGCTTCCTTCTCTACTCCGTTTTTTTTGTAATTTATGCCATCCCTATGCTCCTAGTTAAAGTTAGTTCTTGTGTGAAAATATAGTCTTCGTAGAGTATGGAAAACGCTCTCTTTTTAATATTAACACCATCTTGCCTTGACATTAGGTATCAGCATTAACATTCAAATCACTGCTTAGGAAATAGCTACAATGCTGGTCTCTCAATGAATGCCAGAAGAATTCACAAGCTTGGCAGTCTGTCAACTGTCTGATACACTAGACAGAGTGTCAGAAATTTCACACTGAAATTATATATTCTTAAAGATAAGAGAAAGCCATGCCTAATTGTGTGAAGGAGCTAGATGAGACTGAGAAAGACGTTTTTATTCCAAATCAATAGAGAGATTTACAGCAATTGAAGCAACATAATTAAGCCATTTAAGGATGAAGCACTGATTGTGCCAGATTTCAGACAGATGCTCCTCCTAGTTGGTTGCTGGATAGGGAAGAGAAAACTAGTAACTGTTGCATTTCTATGTATGCTGTTTACCTTCATACCTGCAAGAAACACTCTGTGCTTAGAACCTGAACTTAATCTTTTCTGACTTAATCCTTGTCTGAAAAAAATGGCAACTTCTTGTCTGAAAACAACTCATGTCAAGGCTACAGACTTTCGAGACAATATTTATTTTCAGAGAACTGAGGTTGAATGCTGGTCACTCTCAGCAGAGGAAACCTGATGACAGAAATGCACCTAAATCTGGCAGTGAAAGAATCTGTTGGCCCGCAGGGCAGGTTCCAAGTGCACCTTCCATCTCTTGTATAAGAAGTATAAATACTAAACAAGCTAACTGGCAGACAAAGTCTCCCAACGTTTACATGCTATGTTAATAAAAAAACCCCAACCACCTCAAGTGATCACTAACTTCAAAGAGAGAATCTGGCATCATTATCTGATTGCAGTACAGGTACTAATCCTGTTCGCTAGCTTGTAAAAGGAAGAATGTAATTTTATTCTAATAACTGCCTATACATCCATTTCTAATTTTGCCAGCATCTAGGAGACTGAATTTAGCTGTGTAAGGCTGCCATGAACGAAAGCAGTGCCCCTCTTCTGTCCCTCCTGCCCAGAGAAATGACCCTACTTCCCTGCTGTCCCATAGAGGACAGAATGAACACTGCGTCACACACTGATCTCAGTCCTCCTGTTGTTGGATTCATTGATGCACAAAGCACATTAAGCTCACGATGTACAAGTTCACAACCTTTCAATGTCTGTGGCCAGGAGAAGATCCCTTTGATCATGTTTGTAAGCTAAGACCATTTTGAGGGCTGAATCCCTGCCTTCCCTGCAAGGCATGCCTTTGATCCTTGCTTCCCACTGCGCAGTTCACAACAAATTCTTGACAAGGGCAAGAGCTATTTCCTGTCTCAGTAGCCACATCCATACCAGTGGGCATCTGACATAGCTTCTGCTCATACGCTGCTACTCTGCCCTCTGAGATGTGCATACCAGCGGTCAGAGGGTGGGATGGCAACCCAAATGATGGCATCTGAACCAGGAAAGTGACCTTCAGCACTGTTGGCTGTGACACAAGTGACACTTTCTCTTAGTCCAGAAACTGACTGCTATCTTTCACTTGACAAGGATAATTACTTTTTTAATTAGGTGAACATGGATCATATGACCAGTATTTTGCCCTCCCACTCTCCCACCATCACTTGTTATAGGAAGAGGGATGAACTTGTAACAAAAAGGGAGTTAATCCTGCAGGCAGCCATTTTAATCTTGATGTCAGTGCTGCATGTCTTCATACAATGGTTTTACGAGACATGCTTAGTATAGGTTTCAAAGAAAGCTGTTGATTCTTAAAAGGCAAGGCCTTTCATCTTCTACAAAAATAAAGTACTTTCAGGGTTTAAATATGTGAAGTCAGAAAAAAATCATACCCCTTACAAGAACACTGCAGACGTAGCATTTAATCCTGTTCCATTTAATTCTTAATATGCTGAAGTTAATATGAATTTAACTAAATCCTTTGTTCAATACTCTAGATGCCATTTTGTTCATACTCAGAATAAATGCATCTTGCATTTACACAGTGCCACAGCAGCTCAGAGGTGCTAAAGCATGGTCTGTCAACTGTTGTATGCACCTTGCTTCTTCTGGCATCTTTAACTTTTATTAAATTCAAGAACAGGTAGTTTGGCAAACTAGAGCATATTGTATCTAAAATGGAGAGGTACATTCATGCAATAGGTTTACTTTTATCTGTTTTAAATCAATAAGAAAAGTTTGGAAGTGAAACTTCATTAGTAAACTGCAGAACCTTTATCTTAGAGAAAAACACAAGCTGATCAACCTCACCCCAATAATATATGCATCTTCTCATTTTAAGTACCAGGGATTTTAAGTGTGGCAGTTTATTTACTACAAAAATAATAATCTGTTTGGGCTTTTGTTTGCTTCTCTACAAAGGCCAAGGTGTCAGTGACCAGTGACATCCATCTTAGCTAGTTTGAACTGAGAGATAGTAAAAAAGCTTCTTGGTGATTAGCTTTATATACATATGCTGCAGGAATAGATATCAAAATGCATGCTAATACAGTTAAAGACATGCAATTATAACTTCTGTTTTTAAACGTATGCCAGACAGGTAATTCACTGGGTGTAGAAAGATGAAACACCTCATAGATGAGACACCTATGATCAGAAATAATATGATCACATGATTAGGCTTTTTTTTTAACCTCCTTTCTATGTTCCTTTTGACATAACCAAGGCAAATTTGATTGTCTGACGTGAACTGAGATAATACGGATGGGAGGGAAATACAGGAAGGGAACTACACTGATGATCTGCTTGGGTTTGATTATTGACTTTTTTTTTTAGATCACAGAAAGTTGCATTCTAGAAAAGAATGACTTGTTGAATTCCTGCACTTCCTCACCACCAAGAAAGGATTGCCATAGCAACAGGAAAAGACTATACATGATAAGAATACTCACAAGCTGAACAAGATAATGGCTTAAGATACCATCCCAGTAGGATGGCAAAAAGCCATCTAGGGTGGGGAGGGAGTGCAACGGCATTTTAACAATGACAAAGAAATTTTAAAATAATTAATATTGGAAATGTGAAATACGTGAATTCAAGGCTAATAGTGCAAGTTAACAAATCGAGAAGCTGTACGGCCCATTTGTCTGGGGAGAAAATCAACAAGGTTCCCAAACTTGTCTCTAAGGGTCAACGACAAGTCACTGATGTGTGTCCTTACAATTTTCCTTTTAGCCTCTCTGTTAGGGCATCCAAAACATTTTGCAGATAGCAGGAGGCGTCTATGCAACAACTACACAGAAGAATTTAAGGCAAACACTTCATGTAGGTCACCCATCAGGCAGAACCTGCTTAACATCTATTAATTATCCCTACGGTCTGATCCAGCACTGCAGTTGAGAGGTGAAAGGATCATTACATTTGCCTCCTGGTATATCTGTCCTATTTAGGCATCTTTGATGTCCTCCTACAACATTTTTTCAATCCACGAAGTTAAATTCTACTGTATTTGAGAAGCAAAGCTCCAAATCTACAGTTAACTCAAAATATGAATCAGGATGAGTGCAGAGCATGTCAATGAATGAGATTTAAACCATGTGATATTTGTCACAATTTTTTTCTGATTTTCCCTTTTCACTACAAGCCACTTGTCCTCAACTCTCATATTTGTTAACATCAACTTAAAATTAAAACAGTCACATAAGAAAAATTACAAATGAAAACACGTATGAAATGAGAAACCCTGTAATTACCTAGTAATTACTGCTTCCGAAGTCATGTTCTTAGCAACTGCTTCTTTGTGGCACAGCGTACATACCTTTTGCTTTATCACCACCACAAATGTTCCTGTGAGTTGCTAAGGAGCTTATTGTCTTCGCCCCTGCAGCCCATTTAGTGAAGGAGCAAACTCACATGGAGAGTACCAAGACTATTCTAGCTCTGGACCAATAGGAACCATTACTTACACCTCTGACTTTTCCATTTTATCTTTCAACACCGCAAGTCTTCTAGGGAGCTTTGGGAAACATAAAACAAATACATAATGCAAACTGCTAATTTGCTACTTCAAAGTGACACTAAACCCAAACATTTTCATTTGCCACTCATCAAGATCATTTATGTGCAAGGTTACACAGTCGACAGTATATATTTTTCCTGAGACCGAAACAAAGCTAGCTGTCTCAGACCACCGGAGATATTTCTACAAAGACTGTGTTGTTTTTACTTGATACCAAGTTGCCGCAATACCTTCTTTCTCTATCATGGAAATGTCACCCAGAGTGAAAGTCAAGAATTGTTAATGTATGCCCGAGTGTCCTTTCACTCCTGCCCCAGTTGAGTATCACTCATTTACTGTGAAGTTTCTTTCTGCCTGACATTGTTGCTCCCTTCAGTGTACAGCACTCCCTCACAAGAAGCCTTTCAAGCAATATGATCTTTTTCCCTTTAGTGCTGCAGATCACTGGAGAGGACAAGAGGATGTATCCCTAGCTCCCAGCCTTATGAAGCCTTTGCATCACCAAAAATGAAGGTGGGTCACTAGCACTTTAGCTGCCCATGACTGAAACAGTCACATCAAGTCCAGCCATGGCAATGAGATTTTTTTACTTGGCAGAAGTCAACAGACATCTTGAGCCAAACAAATTGGATGCTGTATGCTGATATCCTTCAAGCTGGCTCCATGGCTGAGTACTATGATTAATCCAAAACAAAACGTATAAACTTGTAATCTGTCAGGTCTACAAAGTTGAATCAACTCAGAAAAATTTTCCAAGATGAGACTGAGGCAATACAAGGACAAGTGTCGTAGCACATGGCAAGGACAAACAGGACCTCCCTCTTTTGATATTAAGAACTATCAGGAACAGTTTAACTATCTTAAGTAAATCCCACTATAGGCTTTTTCTAGCTTGCAGTCAAAAAAGGAAAAAGTAATCAAACAAAATTAAAAACCAAAACCCATTAGGTGCGCAAGAGTCACTGCAGCAGTGCATCCTCAAGAAGTTTACAGCACACTTTTTAAAGATATGAGCCAGCGAGTTATCCTTCAGGAAATGTGCTTGTATAGAAAGAGGACCATGGAACATAACCTTCAGTTACAAACTAACCTACTAATTTCAGGAAAGAAAGGGACTACTGACTTGCGATGAAAAATTCAAGTAGGAGATCCCATGTTACAAACAGGAAAGATTTACTTAATTCTTACAATGAAATTGCAGCCAGGAAGAAAAGACAGGTTTTAGAGCATGATACTACAGGTATTGATGTTTGGGACCCCGAAACCCGGCATACCTACCTCTCTTTACAACCCTCTGTCCTATATCTCTACTAAAGAAGAGTTGCAAAGAAATGCTGCAAGGAGTTGTTTGACATTGCTAGGAAAAAAAATCCAAACGCCAAAGGTATGACCTTGGCACGTACTTCTAAGAGAGACACATATAACTTCCCCTCTCATATAAAAACTGGCAGATAGATGCAACCTGAAACACAACAGGCAAAAACTAATGGGTATTGAAATCATCATGGACTCAGTTTTTTTCTATAGCATTTTAATTTTATACCACTATAAACCCATAAACTTTGCCAGGACAGGTTCTAATTTATATTGCTACAACTGAAATCAGAAAGAGAACAAAATACAAGAGAGGGGTCAACATACACCTATAAATCTAAAAGGAACATATTTTTTTAAAGTATTCATCTGACCTCCAAAAGCAAAACAGAAAAAAACCTTTACATTTAGACATAATGTATACTTTCAATGGCTGTCAGTCACAAAGCAGAATGAAACTACGAAGATCAGCAAACTGTTTTGGCTTTCCAGCATTTTCAACATAGGATGAACGCAATCACGACTAATGGGATTTCCCATTAAATATGGCTTTAAGGAAAGCAGACATTTCAGAAAACAAATCAGCATTTTATATCTATGCCTAAAATTAGATTTACTTTTTTTGTATGAAGCTGACTACAACATACTCACTTACTGGGAATGCATCTTAAGAAATGCTACTGTATCTTATTTATCTGGACTTGCAACCTTTTGCTGACTACATACCCAATACTACAAAGAAAGTGTCATTACAGCAGCTAGGTCAAAACTCAACAGTGTAAGGCTTATGGAAAAGAGAAATAAAGCAGAAAATTTAAAAAAAGGCAAAGAAAATATCTGTAACTGCACCTGAAGTAATGGCAAACCTCTGTCATTCCAGCTTTGTATATCCTACCGTGATTATAGTCCTACAGTCAATCAACCCATTCCAATCCATTTTTCCTTACAGAGGTGGATGGACATATTTCTTCTCAGAACTGCCCCACTGAGCAAACACAGCATGCATCCAAGCTTACCTGAGTCTAAGTGCCACGGGTCAGTAGCAGCCGACATTGGTGGAATGGTGAGTGGTGATGCTCCGCAGTTGGATTCCACTAGTTCTCCTTCGATGTAGACGTGAGAGGAGGCGTTGATTGGTCTCAGAGCTGCTTTGAGAGGAGCAATCTGGTTGAACTGTACTCTTGATAGGCAGCCAGTGAATCCTGGGGTGTTGTATTTATATATATCTTGATCAATCTTTCCAGTTTCTATGGGAAATTAAGGAAAGGAAAAAAAAAAGATTAATAAAAGCAACTCATTGCTTTGGAAAGCATGGTTTGTTTAAACACTTGGCTCCCAGAACTCCATTCCCAAGTCCAGCTCTCAGAGGACTGAGAATGTGTCAGACCCTGCCAAGTTTCTTTACGTTTCATTACAGATGGAAACCTTCAGGCCTTGATGTGACTCGGTTTCACTGCTATGCTATCATTAAAATCAAACGACAGCATGAGGGAGTCATCAGAGAACAAAAGGCCCAAGAAGAGGTGGCAAAAAAACAGGTACAGGGACTGTCATCATCAAGGTCTCTTCTTGCATCTGAAGCTGCTGCTAAGAAAGATGTGCCTTCTTTCACCCTGGCCCATGGTCCTCTGGTTCCTCTCCGTAGAGTGGGACCACTCCTGTTCACTCCTGTGCCCCTCCTGTCTCCTCATCAGGAGACCAAGCATCCCTTTATCAGGAGACCACGCGTCCCTTCGGCTCAAGGTGGAAAACCACTCGCCTCTGGCCTTCTTCCTTCCCCTGGCAGTGGTGAGAGGTGATGGGAGCCCACCCACCCTTGCTGCAGGCTGAAGAAGGCCTTGTGTGCTCCTGTGCCTCTATGGCAGGGCTTATGATGGCTGACAGCATGGCATGAGCAGGCCCTCTTAGCCCTCGCCACCGTGGGCTGACAGGCAAGCTCATGGTTGGCACCCATGAGACTCCGTCATTGACCTCTAAAGCAGCCGCCATCCCACTAAGGCCTCCAGGCCCAAGTAGTTTTCTCACTTTCGAAACACCGGTTAAAATTATCCCGAAACGGTATCCATAGAACATGGTGCACACCCCTTCGACCCAGAAGCCTGCAGGCTGCTCACGGCTGGTTTATTTCTGCACAGACCTGGTGCAGCAGTCTGAGTTACAGCCAATCTCTGTCGGCTGGCTGCATTAGTGGTCGTATTAACATTTCAAAGCCTCACCCAAGTGCCTAATACAGCATTTACATGGTAGTGAGGAGTTCAGCTTCCTTTCTTCTCTGGTACACCACATAAATGAAAATGACAACTGCTGTACCAGACAGCATTGCTCCAGAGGCACAGAGACACCTCAAACTGCCTTTCCCTGAGTTGGCAGGGACAGGAGTTAATGTCTGGCCCTTGAAGCCAGTGGGAAAAAACCCCACTGAGCCAAGCTAAGCAAGATGATATCCCAAGGACAGAGAAGAGGGAGCAGCTTAAGGTGGTTCAAAAGCAAGCTTTTCAGATAGAAACAAGGTTAACAGTTTGAAAAATGAGGTTTCTGGAAAAAAAAAAAAATGTTGTGTATAAATCACAAGATCACATCACACAAAATGAAAGAAAGGAAAACAGAGGTGGGACAGAGAGGGTTCTCTGGAGAGGTGTGAGAAGGAAATGGGGAAGAGTTTTTATTTTAAGAGTTTGGGGAAAAGCAGGGAACAAAAGCACATCTGGGTTTGAATTTTGCTACCAAAAAAATAAAATCAAGGTTATTAGTAAATGCATTACAAACCTCTTGGATGAATCTGTGTTCAGTTCCAACCAATGCAGGTTCAATTATATGAGGTTTGAGCTACTGTCTGGGCTCTTTAAAAGCTACCATGACGGATACATCAGTACTACTCCTAAGAGTACTGAGAGTTTTGCACCCAGGATATGTACGAGGAGTTTCAAGACTACAAACCAGGCAGGGCTATTCAAGAACACTTTCTTTTTCAGCTTTACACTTTAAACATGAGGTGGGGGAAAACTGGTGGAAACTGGACAACTCGAGTTCTATTAAAACAACACACAGATTGTCACACAGAACTAAGCTGTACCTTTTCTGTCTTTGCAATCATGTTAGAATGATAAGCACATGCAATATTTAAGTCCTCTCCTGCCAGCATCAGGATACAAAAGGAAGATGCATAATCTGAAAATTCCTTACATTTGTTCTTTACACGATCCTCTGTACAGTAATAAATTTGTTTGACCCTCTTTCTCCTTTTCCTTCTCGTTTGAGAACATCTTCCCTTCTCTGCCTCTTCCAGCCTCTACGAATATTATAACCACATTTCACAAGCTGTCAGTGAGCACTGACTGTCACCTACGACAAAGCTGAAACATGCCCAGGACTCAGCTAGAGACTAGCTTAAATACATTAAAATTGTTGTATTAATCATGCGGGCCTTTCATCCAGCTCTCCTTTAAGAAAGTGACTTGACCAAACAGTATCATCTCCTTTAAAAATTTGATAGTAAGTAAAAAAACCTCACATGTGCGCTTACTTTTCATACTTAATAGAAAAGCTGCACAAAAGCCAGAGTTCATGCGTTTCAATGCTACTTGTAGACCATATCATTCAGACAAGGCTCCTACCTGACCACAATATTCACTGTCTCTTACTTCAACAAAATATTCAGAGTCTATTCAGCAAACAGCGGTGATTGAGTAATCTTCATAATCTAAGGAACAGTTAGAAGATCATCTTTTTCTTGAAACACTGTAGCCACTGTCAATAATAGTTTTGTGATTACTTTTTATTTGTATTTTTCTATATTCTGTGGAACCTCATGCAGCAACGCTAATTGCCTCGCACTCACAATCCTGAATGACAAGAACAAAAATCCATGAATATGATTGTGTTATTTTATCAGCTTCCGCACTGTTCTTCTCTAACTCCATGTGATGGAGATAGATACTGACAGAATTAAAGAAAAAAACAAAACCCCCAAACACAGCACCAAGCTGGAGACCTGCATTTTTGTTTAAAATACTCCACACAAATGATGGTTGTGCAAGTGTGCAAGTCACCTCATGCAAATTTATCACCAGCTCCCATCACATCAGTGCTAAAAGATGGATCACCTTGTACGACTGTGAACATGTTCCTTTCCATGTGCATCCCATGGGGCTCAGCATACAGATACTCTCTGATGTTAGGCCTTTATACTTTGTATCTCTGTGTATGTAAGCCTGCTAAAAATCCATCCCTGGAGACTGTAATGATTATGTAATGAAATATGCCGTTGTTGTCATGACTAAAATTCAATTTTCTACCTACAGCAAAGGAGGGACAAAACAAAAAGATGAGAATCACAATATTTAAAATAAAGAGAAATGTACAATGCAACTACTTTGTGTTTTAATTTTCAGCATACAAGCTAAAGCAAAGTCATATATAGTATTATAATATATAGTATCATCATGACCTAATAGCAACATTAGTATTATTGCTGTCAGATCTGATGCAGCAATCTTCTGCTGGCACCTTACCCACAACCATTGCTGAAATAAAAGACTTCAAAAAATACCACTTATAGGCCTTTTTAAACTTAAACTGGTTTTAACCATTTGCTCCCTTGATCATATAACCTGCTGACTTGAGATGAAGACCATAATCACAAAACAGAGACGATTCAGGCAAACTCACTGTAGCACAGATGCACTGCAGAATACAAATACTTAACACTGAACATTCACACCATAATTATGCAACTGCCTACCCAAATTACTTAATATTTTTAAAAGGTCTATAACTGGTGAACAGTATACTAAGAACCTCATAGATTTTTGTGTGTTACCATTCACTGAAGATATATTTAACATCAATTACTTGTTATTTATGTTTTGTTATTTATTTAACAGTAAAAAGATACAGGAATTTAATTCTCAGTTACTCTTTTTGATTCTAGAGCTTATTTCCCACAGCTGTTGCAGGACCATGACACACAGTGATGAAAATAGTACTATTTCTCTATTGAAAATTATGTTCTATTACTGAAGAAGCTCGTTTCCACCTAGGTGAAAAGATGAAAAGAACATCTATTTTCAAGTGCGCTTATGACACACAGAACCACTAATGAGTACATAACAAGCTGAAATTCATTATTCTATGAATCTAGAAGAAAACAGGGAGAAATACATTGTATAGAGCAATGGGCCTGTGTATAAGTAACAAATGTACAAGTAGTACATAGCAATACTAATGAGTGGTTATCTGGTTTTTAAGACTTCTTGACCTTACTACGCTACCTGTAGATGCAGAGTTGTAATAGTGCCTAAGCAGGAGTTATAAGACGAAAAAATCCCCAGTTTGGTTCAGATTATTACCAAAATTGACCTAGTTCGCATGCACCTGATGGGCTCCTTGTACAAGCAGACACCTTGCCAAATATAGTTTTTATCTACTCTCTCTCTCTCTCTCGTTGCTACTTCCCATATCTGCCAGTAAATGATTTATGGAGTAGCTCAAAGGGCCACAGCATTTCTATTGGCACAGAAGGTTACAGCAGTACTGCAGAGGTCCAGCTCTACTAATTCTACCATTTATTTTTTATACATTCTTGTAGCATCGCTTACAAAGACCAGAGAAAAACAACAGCCTGATTTAGCAGAAAAAAAGATGTATTTGGTCCCACAGCCCAGAGCAGGTTTTTGAAAGATGAAACAGAAATGCTTTCTATTTATGTAAAGTTCCCTATGCGAGCATCCTAGAATGAGTCACAGGTCTACAAGGCTTTGCAGCACAAAGCTACACAATCCAGCGCAGTCCTGTGCTGTACCAGTACTGTTGTGCTACATGTGGAAAGATGGCCTTGGACTTTGTTACGCACTGACCTGAGAAAGAGGGAAAGGAGAGTCAGCCATGAGGGAAGAGGGAAACTCACTGCACATCTTTGTAAACCTACAAAAAATGTTTTATTAAACATATGTCCTGAATAACTTTGATGAGTATCTTTACTATTCTAGCTGATTTGTACCTTTTTTTTCTTGACAGGACTCTGAAATACAGATCAATACAGCAAGTTATAAAAAATTCTGAATCTTGCACAATGTTCAATACATTCAGAGAGGACCAAAGCATTTATTTATTGTGAATTATATTCCATTAAGAAGGAAATGTAACAGAACTTGAAGCACCGTTTGTGGGTACACACAACAATGTACATAATAAATATCTTGTTATGAATTCCCTTGGAGTTGTCCAGTGATGCTCTTTGAAGGAGTTGTAAAGCATAGCTAAGGATACTTCTGGCGCAGCAAGGCTCTCAGTAAATGGTATTGCCATCTAACTTATTCTTCTTTGACAGTGGGAAAGCTCTGTCCAAAGTAGCACATAGCAGGGCATGGACAAGAAAAGCACTGGAACGATTTTATTTAAAACAGAAAATGTCTTTTAAACAAACCAAAGCTTCAGCAGCACAACCAAAGCCCTTCCAGTTCAGTTTACTAAAGACTATTACTTCAACAATTTACACAAGACATCATTTGAGTTTTGCTTTGAAAAGGGTGAAAAATCCAGCTGTTTGTATTTACGACAATGACCTATTTATATGCGCCTATTTATGCCTAGAAACACAACGGCTTAAAGATTCTGGAAACAGACTAGCCTTATCAGTAGTGGGAGAAGTCCAGCTTTGCCACAGAGTGGTATTTCTGGATGAACTACCAGGATGCTCTGCTATTTCACTTAAGATTAAGCATCCACTCAGCAAGTAGATAGACAGTAATCTGCTATAAATCTCTATAACCCCTCAGCAAGTTGTACTAACTTGAGCCTAAATTATCTCTATATGATATTTTAATAGACTACACAGGTGAATTCACTGATTCAATTAAATGAACCACTAATTGCTTTTTGGTCAACCTTAGTAATAGATTTTCCCTCTGAAAAAAAAGCACTATGTGCTCTCTTGTCCCCTGTACTCAGAAAGATATCTTGTTACATTACTCAAATACCAGCCCAATTGGCATCTTAAGCATCTCTGTGTTAGTGTGTCAGGCTCCACATAACAGAAAGCAGTTTAAGCTCTGCTGAAAGGAAGCTATTGATTTCAAGGAGTCACAGTCCACCGAGATTACTAAAGCACTTTCTCTTATTTGCAGTATTTGATGCCTAGATGAGCAGTTCAATGCAACATCAAACCCTGGCACATGCTGATACTTGAGGACTCATGCAGCGTGAAAAAAACAAGAGAATAAACAAATTGGCTTAAATCCCACACAGTACACAATCACAGGGAGAACCTTTCTGGGGTGGCATGCACCTGCTAGAACAAAACCCTAGGGCTAAAAGATCCATGTCAAGAGCAACTACTACACACCCAAAAATGGGATAACATTAGACAAAGGGAAAATACATCACCTGGGTCTTGTAATGAATGTCCTCCAGTACAAATTTGAAGCACCTGTTTGCTATTTACACATACTCTGTTTTATGACCAGTAATTTTATAAAAAACCATACTAATACAACTTCAGCTATGTAGGTACCACATGTGATATCAGGTAAACTAAAAACCCACAGTATAGGTCAAAGAAGCTAAACTCCTAGAACAATATTTAATGAAGTTATAGTTGATGCAAAACAGCAAGACATATACAGGTGCCAAACTGAGGTAAAGATATGGGTGCCAAACTGAGGTAAAGACTTGCCATGGCTTTCAAACTTCCCTTGCTTTTAATTTCAGTCTCTGAAATTCAGTAAGTGGTAGAAACCAAGCACAAAAACAACAGAAGCTTTATGTTATGCATTACTCAAAACTGAGCTAGTGCATACTGCTCTCTGGACACTCGTACCAGTGCAACAAGATGCTCATTTATGGAAAACTTGTTACAGGGGTGCTGCGGGCAGCGAAGGGGCAAGTGGTCCCTGTGAACATGAGCTTCACAGGACCCAAGTGCAAATGATCACTGACTTCTCTTTATACAAAAATTGAAATCCCACATAGCAGACACATTTTTTTCAGTCCACAAGTCTGCCAGGACCAGGTGGTATCCACAGCCTCCCCACATGCCCTTTTTCTGTCATGCTAATACGCTTGCACTGCCTGCGGGGATGAAGTAAACGTGGTGAGAAGCTGCAGGGTGGCCTCCAGCCACCAAAGGGCTGAGACAGCCATCCCGTCACTCTCTCTTTGACACATGTCATGAGAGACTCACCCCTTTGTCTTGAACCTCCGATCAGATCAGATGCCTTCAGACATGCTTACACTCAACTGCTTTCCAGAGCCCTTGGGTACTGTCCACACTATGGCCCTTATGTGCGACGTCATCCTTCTGTGGCTATTTTAATTTTTTCTTTGTAACTTTATGTAACTTACTGTAATTTTTCTGAGTTTTTTTTTTTTTTTTTAAGAAATTATAGCTTGCATGGAATATCTTTATTTAGACAATTTATGTCTAGACTGACAACCTCACTGACCACCCACTGAAACATGGAGAAGATGCTATATGTGGGGTATGAAGCACTGTGCCAGAAACCAAAAGAAATAACATAAACCCAGAAGTGCCAACTGATAGCATTGCAGACCAAACACATGGTGCTTTCATTTGCTGTCTGACACTTAAGAAATGGTCTAATCCATGGTGCTAGAATGAGAAAAATTACTTATGAAGACTCTAATAGCTCAGTGCATGTTTCACAGCAGCAGCTTTATGAGCATTGCCAAAACAAAGGCCATTTCTTTACGAAACGTTCCTGATACTTTTCGCACAAGCTGGAAATGACCAACCCAGGTGAAAAATACACAGAATTAGAGAACTTAAGCCAGCCTGGACACTGCGTCGTGACCCTGGAGCACTTCCAAAGCTCAGTCCCTGGCAGAAGAGTTACAGCTTTTAGGTCACGCTGTAATGGAGACAGTAAATCACTGATGTCAAATGTACTCCTATCAGAATACTATTATTGAAGAAATAATAAAGACTAGTGCTGCACTGCAGCACCTCAGTCAAAAAAGGCACTGTGAAGAATACTACAAAATGGAAATGTTATTTGACACCAGCATGCTTTCATATTGGCACAAATGAAGAGAATTTGAGAACAAGAAGTTGGATTTTTTTCTGCTCTTCTGTACTGATGTTATAGTTACAGAATATTTCAAGATTTCATATTGGATGTATGATTTCCTGAAACTTTCCATTTTAAAATTTCATGTATCACCATGCTATTCAGGAATCCACACTGCCTTTTAATGAAAGGGTAATTAACTGATGCTGCAAGGTTCTTAGTAATTGCATTGTAAAAAGGACACAACTAAGGCCAACAGTAAAAGCGAACACTTTCAAGAGAACCAGTTTTGCTCTTCACATCTTGCTACTGACCAGCTGTATAACTTTGAGTGAGTCACTTCAGATACTCCTGTCAACCTTCCCCCTTCCCTCTTAGTAAAACACAGACATTTTCCCTACCTTCTAGATGGGATATGTCTCACTTCAGATGTTGTGAGATCTGAGTAAAAAAGGTACGGGCATTGCTTTTCAAATATGAAAATGAAATCGTTTTCTTAAGCATCCTGCAAACTTCTCCTGACTTTAGAAAGGTCACTAAAGGAGGCACACATCATATGGCACATTTCTATTGATGAAAAGGAAAGCTTTCCCAAGGATATTGGAACAATGCAACATTAGGGCAAAAGAGAAGAAATACCAGGACTCTAGAGACCCTTACATGCAGACATCCACTGGAAGTCTTGATTCTGGCAAAACTCTTCAAACGTTCCCACACAAGAGTGGCCCCCGAGAAGCATTAAATTGGTGGCAGAACCTCAATGGGAGCAAGCAGTCAGCTCTGTGCCAGTGGAACCAAAACCCCTGTGGCTTTGGGGGATTAGAGACCTCTCCACACATTACCCTTTAGAATCAACTGTGAGTGGTAATACAGTCATTTCACAAACTTGTGCAGCATTTTATTTTGCCTCTAGACAATTAATCATTCTCCTCTGGTATCAAAGGGGAAAAAGATCAGCCTGTTGTGTAAAGCAGGAATACCAAACGTAAGGAGACATCCACCTAGATGATAGCCTGCGCTGACAGAACAGGACATTAATGTTGTTCAGACAGGCTGTACCACAAACCTTAACTACAAACCCTCCTGAGGTCTAATGGAAATGTTTCGACTGACAAGGAAAGTGCACACTACCCAGCGATGCAACCCAAGATGCAGAAATCAGCATTTCTCAAAGCAAAACTGCATAAAGAAGAACAATGGCTTCCTACTCCATCCTCTATCCTCTTCACAGTGATGCAAGAGCAATGGCATCACGGGTGGAGGGCAGCGGAAGGAGAGCCACCACCAGGTGTTTCATCCACAACAAAGAATCAAATGTTTCATCTGATTTTTTGTCTTCAGGCAGGCTCAAACAGAGTGAGACGAAGCAGATGATGAGGGAGAATAAGAAATTATATAGCTGAAATTTCTTTAAAAAACCCCCTAAACCTCAAATCTAAATGACTGACAAAATAACAGTATTTTTTTCATCATAGACATCACTACGAAAAAATAGAAGAAGCTATCACAGAGAAAACATTCTCAGAGTTGGCCGGGATACTGTATTTCAGCAGGATTTATAAGTACATTCTAATTTATGCTTATGATAAATAATCTTCACAGCATCTTTCATAATCCTTAGAGAAGGATGCAAACCAAATATATCAAGGTAGCATTACCATGCAAAAGAATCATACAGTTTCATTCATACCGCTTGCCTAAATGTGTTTTTATGTTTTATGGCAGCAATATCACTCAGCAAATGCTTTTCAGGGAAGAAAATAAATAAATAAATAATAAAACTCTTCTAGCATGTAGTCAAATGTAATGTGTCTTGGCCAAACTCCAATGCATTTAGTTATGTTGTGCTTTTGTTAAAAAGATAGTATAATTTCAGTCTGGTTATTACTTTGTGGTTTAATGGGTACCCTTCTATGACTATTTGCAAATGTCCTCATACTACATACTGTCGCCATACTACCCTCATACTACCCATACTACCCTACCTCTACAATACCAGCCTCAAATACCTTAATAAAACTGCAATTTCATCAGAGTGGGTAGGCTGAAATTCCCTCTCTTGCCTCCCTCTTTCCTTGCTTAACTTACCGTCTCACTTGGAGATGGTGAAAAAGCTAGAATAACCATTTGAAGAATATTCATTGTATGAAAATAAAATTGGAAAATGATTTTTCAATAAGGTATTATTTTCATTCATACACCAGGTATGCCACACACTAACCTTCTGTATTCTTACGAGTTTGGGTGGGGTGATGAAAAAGGTAAGGAACTGCAATCTGTTTGCTAATAAACCACTTTTAGGGAAGTCAGTATCACAAAGATAAAACTTTTTCATCAGTCCCACATAATTTTTCTTATTTACTTAATTTAAAAGAAATCCGTGGCTATTACACCTACAAATAAAAGTTTGGGGGGAACGGACATGTTTCAGAATACATGCACACTAGCATATTATGAACAAGCAATGAACTTTCTAAGCAGTGGTAATTTTAATTCAGTTATCAAAACCTGAAAATATCAAATGAAAACCAGAATGCCAGCAAAGCTGAGAATGCTATAACTTCGTAGGTCATTTTTCTTCCAACACTTTAATTCTGTTTGTTTTACTTCCTCATTCGGAATTTTTTTTCTTAGATCAAAACATCCACTTTTTGTATAGAGAATACCAACCTATACGGAGTACTGAAAAAACACCATTTATTTTAACAACTGGAAAAATACTGTAGGACAGTGCAGGGAAAAATAATCAATTTCATTTCTTAGACACAATTTCGTTTACGCTCTTTTTCCAGTATTGTATGATTCACAATTTGAAGCTGAACAATTTATATTTTAACAGTCTCTATTACGTCTCAAAGTCAATGGTAGGGGTCCATCCAAGAAACACTAAAGGCTTTTGCTTCTTTTCTTTGTTACAGGTATGCAGATGTGAAATACTCTCTTGTATTTGCAGGAACATGGTTATGTGCAATAAACTCACTCCTGAAAAATATTGCTATTCGATGCACAATGTCAAATTATCATTAAAATTTAACAGCTGCATTAGATAGATCAATGACTTACCTAATTCATTGTTCTTTCTTCAGAAAAAAAAAAGGCAACCTATAGATGATTCATGTCATATAACAGTGTGGAGTGTATAAAACGATCCTCTCCCAAAATACCTTTACAGCTTCCCATAAAAATGGGCTTTAAACCTTTCTGAGACAAAGGCTGCATTTCATCTTTTACATTTAGCTGCCAGCAGGACTGTCTCCCACAAATTTGCCCAACCTTTTCAGAAACCATCAATACTTCTGGTCTCCATAGCATCCCATGCCAGCGAGTTCCAGTGCTGAACTCAGACTAACAACCTCCTGCAGCTCATTTTAAGGCTGCATCCTGGCAAGGCAATTGAGCATCTCAACTTCTTGTGT
Organism: Neomorphus geoffroyi; assembly: GCA_033558235.1. Classification (NCBI taxonomy): domain Eukaryota; kingdom Metazoa; phylum Chordata; class Aves; order Cuculiformes; family Neomorphidae; genus Neomorphus; species Neomorphus geoffroyi. Next base: position 32,191,266 of record JAUMJM010000004.1, read on the forward strand.
TATGGAAATCACTGCACACCTCCACCATTATAGGACTGCACTGTATCAAAATTCAGATAGAGTAACTAAATTGCCTAAAAAGAGAGCTCTCAATCTTTACCTTAAAAGAACCTCCATGCACTTAGTTAGAGTGGCAAAGCCCTGCAGAAGACCCTCTCCACCCCTAGGCAGTGGAAATGATTCCATGAAGAATGAAATGTAAAACCATTACACCATGATCTGGAAACCAAACCACTCCCTCATTCAAAAAACTACACTGGGGATGAAAGAAATAGGTGTGGTTTTATGCCAGCCAACAAATTTCACTCCATGAGAAATAATAAGGAAGCACAATTCCTTTTCCAGTTCTGCCGATCTCAAGTTTAATACATTTAGCTTAACTGGACCTTTATTGCTTTTCAGATCAGATGGAGACTATTACATGCCAGACATCCTCAGTGTGCAGATTTTTGCAATTTCTATGATTTGCACATCCACAGTCTTGTCCAGGAGGTAATGATGATAGACATTTTGTCAAAAAAGACATTCTATGTCTGGGTTTTTTGGAGGGATGATGGAAGAACAGGACTAGACAACATGCGAAGACTAACTTGGTGACTACCTTTGCATCTCATTAGATGGTGTAAACCTAACACTTCCAGCTGGCCCACATCAAACTGTGTAGTATCAACATGCTTTATCATTATTATTATTATTATAATTACATTCAAACATAGAACAATATTCGGGAGTAGTGTCTAAGGGCACAATGCAGTATAAAGGCTTTGTTAATAAGCTGTAGCAAGTGCCTCCACTTAAATGCTTAAAATAAGCTTTGGGTGTTTCTAATAGACCTAATGGATTTCTTTAGAGGGACAGGGAAACCTTTGATCCAGCTACAATAAAGATAAATATAAAAAAGCTTAGAATTACAGTGTCTTGCTATTCTTGTTTAGCACAAATATACATTAAAACAGTACAATAAGTTAGTTCAAGATGTTATACTGAAAAGAAATACTGTAATTGGCTTTTCCTTAACTCTTGTACTCGGCTGAACCCTCAGCCGGCTCAGGAAGCAGAGCTGCATAACAGGACTGCCTGTCCACTCGCCTATTTTACAACCAGTTCGTATAAAAATAAAAAATTACAGGTGAGCCGCAGGATCAGCGTCAGAAGATCTAAATCAGGCTGCTTTTCCTCGCATTGAGCTTCCCCTCCTCTCACCCCGGCCCCAGGATTAACCGAACCCCATGCAAAGATAAAGCGTGTAAAGCACAGCTGGGAAACCCCGAACGCCGGGCGGGATGCGCGACGCGTACAGCAGCTTTGTTCTGGCAGAAGTGCGGTCACAGAACCGCAGAACGGTTGGAAAGGACCTTAAAGCCCATCCCGTTCCATCTCCCCTACTACGGGCAGGGACGCCTCCCACCAGACCGGGCTGCTCAAGACCCCAGCCAGCCCGGCCACCTCTCTCGGCAGCGGCGCCCCGCAGGCGGGCAGCGATGCGCCCCGCCCGCCGCCTCCCTCCCGCAGGCTGAGAACTGCCGCCCGCTCACCGCACGGTGCCCCAAGCCCCCCGTGGCCGCTCCGGCGGGAGCAGCCCCTCGCCTCGCAGGGCAAGCCCCCCGCCGCCCCACAGCTACCTGTCTGCCTCCCTCCCGGCCGCCGCGGGCTGGGCGGCAGCGGGGGCCGCGCCGGGGAGCGGGCGGGAAGCGCGGAGCCAAGCGCAATCTCCCCGAGCTGCCGAGCTGCGGGCGGGCGGCGCGGGGGCGGGAATACACGGGCTGGATCTGGTGGGGGGAGTGGCGGGGGGAGCGGGGGAGGGCTCGGCGCCCCGAGCGCGGCCGCGCTGCGGGCAGAACGGGAGGTGTGACAGCCGCCAGCAGCCCCCGGAGAGCAGGGGAAGGCACAGGTCCGGCTCAGCCACACCGCTTGCCTTTCGCCATCGGAACCTTTTCTTCTTTTCGTTTTTCCCTTTCCTCTTTTTCTTTTACTTTTTCTTTTTCTTTTTCTGTTTTTTTTTTTTATTTATTATTATTATTATTTTCTTATTTTTCTTTTTCTCCTTTCCCTTTTCCCCTTTCCCCCCCCTTTCCTTTTCCCTTTCTCTCCTCTTTTTCCTTTTCTTCCTTTTTCCCTTTCTTCCTTTTCCCTTTTCCCTTTTCTCTTTCCCTTTCTTTCCTTTTTCCTTTCTCTCCTTTCCCCTTTTCCCTTTTCCTTTTCCTTTTCCTTTTTCTTTCTTTCTTGTTTTCTCTTCTTTTAACACTAAAGGAGCATTAAAGCTTTGAAATCACCTCTGTAGAAGATGCCGCTTAGCATCAAGGGCCAGTGCTGTGAAGCAACCAGCTCGGGGAAAAGGAGGCCTTTCTTTTATAGCTGAAGGTTATTTTGGTATTTGATGAGTTTTGAAAAGTACCGTTCAAATACTCTTGCTTTGGCTTTATTCACATACAAGGGTGAGGAGAGCCAAATAAAAGCCAGCGTACAATGCTTTTAAAAAGTTAAAATTACTGAGACAACTTAATTTGCTCATTTGGAAGAAAAAAGAATGGAGACTTAGCAGCCTGCCTACAGGACACTGGGAAAAACAGGGGTTAAAACAGCCAATTATCAACAAAATATTCATCTATTAAATCAGATGCCCTGAGATCACCTCTTTCTTTTTTCCCCTCCTCAGACTGAAAACTACCTCCTTGCCCTTTCCTCCTCTCCCACATGCACCAGCACCTTCCTCCTCTCATTCCTGCTGCCAAATAGAGAGAGGGTCCCTCATGCTGAAGAGGGGGGAAGGAAGACAGAAGGAGCAGATATAGTTTGGGGATTGATATAAATCCTGAAGAGCCAACAACAATGTAGGACACAGCTCATGCAGGATGGCTGGGCTGGGCCATTGCTATCCGTCACTCATCTCCCTGCTACTGGCATTTTGTGGTGGCACCAGCACGGATGCAGATGCTGCATGGCTTTGAGGGAGTGAGGCTGTTAGCCACCAAAATGCGAGGGGATAGATCATTGCATGGGCTTGCTCAGCTTTTTCTCAGAATTGAGCAAGTAAAGCCAAAAAATGTAGCACTTTGCCAGAAGTTTGTCATAATGGGAATAAGTGATCTAGGAGGAACCACAGTGGAAGATGTGTGGGATTGGAGTGCCAGATTGCAAGACCTATAAGCTGTTGCTCCAGAAGTCAAACAAGAGATGACTGTACTCATTGACAGGACTTCACTTAAGATCTCAGGTAGCATGGGATCACATTTAGCCACATCAATACAACTCACAATTTCAGTGTCCTATCTGCTTCCCAGAGGCTTCTATATTGTCCGCAATGGTAAAACTTTCTCAAGGTCATTGCTAAGTCATTCAACTCTTACTGCTACAGAAACACATGGTTACCATCTCTGCAACACCTTAAGCAGAATAGTTTTAGATATATTCCAGAAAAAAAGCAGTAGTTTCTCCTCTCTGTGTTTTCAGAGAAGCAGTACTGGACTCCTCACAGTGTTACCTACATATTCTTAGTGACTTTTCTGTACTATTTTTTTTCTATGTTAAAAGGAGACCACCCATTGGAAACAATTTAAAATGTGAATTGTAATTTTTTTTTGTACTGTGTTTGTGCTCTTTTAAAAATTCCCTCTTTACGCTGATCTGTTCCACCCCTCTTATTTGTGCTGTATCAATAAAGAAGTATCTTGAAGAATGTTTGACATAGCATTTCATTAACACTACTGCATGCACTCGCAGGTCCTTTGCTCATTGAATCACCATAAAATGATCACAAATACAAAGTTCTGTGATGCCCACCTTGACTAGAAACTCAGCATGGCTGATCTTTTCTGAGAGAAAACAGCAATAACACTATATACTTGACTAATGGACTTTTTCTATTTTGGATTTATTAAATGAGAATGGAGGACTTTATTGAACAAAACTGACATGCAATCTATGTGTTTTTGAAGAAGCTGCAATTTGAGACCTGTAAATCACCTGCCATCATAATTTTACTGAAGCCTATTACTTTTGGTTGTTCTGAACCAAGTCAGCCTTGATGCAACAAAACTGGATGCCACTCTGCACAGGCAGACGATGTCCTGGTCTGTGAGTATTCAACATAGAAAACTCACAAGGAGCTTCCTTGGTCCCCATAAGTAATGCATGAACCTCCTTGTTTTTGTAGTGAAACATAATTAGTAAATGAGGAATCTAACTGGTGAAAGGGTGTTTGTCTTAATTTTAGCAGAGACAATATGCAATTTGTGCAAGCAGCATTTCAGCCGTAGGTAGTGAATGCACTCAAAGTTTAAGAGAGCTGAAAGGTCTCTCAGCATGGCAATCTGCAACTTAGAGATACTCAGACTATGTCTAAATGAGTTGGCTCAAGTACTGGAAACAGTTTAACTGCAGAGGAACAGAGTTCTGTGCAGGGTATTTATTTCACCTCTTGGAAGTATAAAAAATAATTTAGTAGAAAAAGACCTTGCCAGAATCAATTTTCAATTGCCTGTATTCATAAGCTCTGAATCTGAGACCTAAACAAAGGGAATGGGAAATTCTCACTTACAATTACATTCTTGAGAGACAATTTGCTTAACAGGAATGTTAATTTCTGGCTCCAGGATGCTGAGGACAGCTTGGGATAGAGAGTAGGGAATGATCACACTACTGGTGGATTTCTGTTGTTGGATAACTCAGATAAGCATGATCTTAAATGTAGATGTCTCAACACGTATGCTAATGAAGTCCATGAAAAGGGGATGACGTGTGTCTGCTGCGTGTGGAAAAAAAAATTCAGTTTTGTTTTCTAGTGACTTCAATTTGGGATGTTTGTGCTGGGATCCCATGCAATCAGTAGTAAAACACCATTAGATTATCGAATTTTACTTTTTCCCTAAAAATTTTACTGACTATGACAAAAGGTAATTAGTTCAGACTTCATTGTGATGGATAAAGATGTCTTAATCACTGGACTGGAAGATGGTGGTTGCCTAGGGACCAACAATCATAACCTGATTATGCTCAAAATATGATGTATGCACTTTAAAAAGCCTAACTAGCCAAAGCCGAAGCAAATAATAAACAGCAGTGAGTGGGAGGAGAGACAGGAAGAAAAGTGGGGATGGAAGAGGATGTTTAAGAATAGCTTGTGTCTCAGAGAGCAAGATGCCACACTTTTAAGACTTTATGCTTGTATCATGAGGGCGTGACGCTTCCTTTTGTTCAGAAAAAAAAAGCTGAATAAAATCTAAACCACACTTTTTTGTATCCATACATTAGCGTTCTCTGAGAACTCCTGGATGTAAATTGAAGCCATGTTTTAGAATTCTATAAGTAAAAAATAGATTAAAAAAATGCATAAGTGAATAAATGAAATAGTCAAATAAATAACTAACTTCAAAATATTTACTTTAATAGATTTATAATTTCAGACTTTGAGTGTAAGTTCGGTCAACCTAAATAACTATGTAGATGGACTACATTTTAGAATGAAATGTATGCCTTCATAGAATGTTGGATTAATGAAATGATACTAGAATCCACAATATTAATAAAACCTGTACAATGGAAGCAAATAATGGATAATAAGCTTAGGAACGATGCAAAAAGGCACAAAGAGCTAAAGACCTATTTAACCAAGCCAAGAAAGGCATAGCAAGAGTCAGTGTCTGTCAGCAAAAGCCAAACACATTATGGAAAGCAACTCTGCAATTTCTAAGGTGCAGCAGCCTAACTGTTGAAAAAAGCTACCCAAGGAGGACATGACTTCAAGCACAAAATAGGTGCCGTTTCTGGAAGATCTGTTTTACACAATGAAGTTATTGTAACCAACAGAGAGGTTTCATGAGTTGAAAATTCACTTAAGATGTAAAGGTTACATTAAGCGTTTTAACAGTCTTGTCTGGCCATAAGATCTCCTATCCGCTACTGAAGTGAAACTCAAGTTTCAATGCTGAAGTTTCCCTCTCTCTCCTGAGATCTATAAATTAGGGGAAGATAAGAAGAGGAAGAATATTCATCAAATGGAGGAGCTACTGTTACGTTTGCTTCCTGGATAAGTGAGTGGGAATTTATACTTATGGAAATCTTATGTTATAGTTATGGCAAGGCATATGTTATCGTGGACAAAAATGAATGAACATACAAAACCTCTTGATTATTATCTCATACTGAATATCCTACAATGTAATAAATGGATAATGTCTTCTAATGTCACAAATACTACAGCTACAAGCAATGTATGCTTTCTCTTCAGTATATCCAAATGGAGAAGGCATCTCTTATTTCTGCTCAGGAGGTTGTAAGAGGCTGAAGAATACAGATGACATTAAGAACATATCTTCTGGGTTTAATTGCAATAATTTCTTAATTAAATATTTTTCTTTTTGTTATAGTTTTGGGACTATTCTCTTAAAGCAAATGTAGCCTATCACAGTGAAGTTGCACTCTGAGATGAGGATTAGGTACTAATCACATGAGCTACAGTAAGTAGTGATCTTCCAACCTTATGATTCTATGATTCTAGTCATTCTCCATCACTGTTAAGGCTGATGGATGGTCATGTATAGCACTATTTTCTGATCTGAAAGACCCTATGGATAATAACTACGGAAAGATACAGACAGATATGCAATCTACAGAGACGGCATTCACCTTACAGTGAAAAAAGAAACAGGAGTTGCTCTCTTAGCAAATCACTCTTGTAAAAAAATCTATCCTGCAAAGCACAGTCAGGGATGGGGTAACTTCTGCTTTAATCAACACTTTTCTACTTTTTTAGGGAGTTAAGTGTGATTCTACCCAAGTGAATGAACAAGTTATTTTAAAAAGTCCAGGTCCAGGATTACATTGTGCTATTTTATGATTTTTGCTCCAATTTGCATATTTCTGTTAAGTCGTGCTTCAGCAAAAGCATTAGAGTTTTCTGATGCTATCCAGGTTCCCTCTGACTCCTTATGAAACCTATATTTACACTGATAACTTCTCTAATTGAAGGGAGTGGAATTATTTTTGGGACTCACCACAGGTGCTTACTCGTTTCGTTAAATGCTCCTGTCATTATTAAATGAGTACCCTGTCATCACTGTATGTTGTGTTTCAGTTTCAGAAGCATGTTCTGCTTTTCCATAAAGTAGTTGAATGTGAGCGACATGGCCTTACTTTGTGTTATTTTTGGCATCACTTTCATGCTACTGGAACACCAACATCTGTCTCTAGCTTGCTCATTATACCAGCCTCTATTACTCACTTGGAGTTCATGAAAATGTGTACAGATTTTCTACTATTCCACATGTCATGCATGAGGTGTGATCCCTCAGCTACTTAGGAAAACGTGATTGAAAGACATCTGCAGAACACTTGAAGTAATACAGCCCTCCTCTCTAAAAAAGCTCTGCAAACACTCCCTTTTAGACAAAGAGAACTTGAACTCAAGTTCAACTGCCATCGAAGGCAAAAGGCCTGAATGACTTTGTTTTTAAGGGTGCATAACTGAAGACACCTCCAGATTGCTCCTGCTGGCTCCATCCTGTACCAAGCACAGTCAGTGCCATCTGTCTACTACAGCCGGAACTGCTTTTTTCAACTGCAAAATGAACGATTACTTTGTAGCAAGAAAAGTCACTGGAACGAGTCACCTGTAAATGGGGATATATATTTACTTAGCAGATTTGCTATTATTTAATAAGATAAAAATATTGACTGAAATTCCAAAAATATGGCTATTTCTTTTGCTGTTATGAGTACAGAAAGCTAGAAAAAAAAAATAAAACAGCAGAAAAGCTATAGAATGAACTACTACAGAATGATTTGTGTTAACATATCAATACCATACTTGAGACTTAAGCCTAAGTCGTTGTCTATTGTGAAAATGAAAAAGACAGAAACATCCTCTTTCACTTCACCAAATGAAAATAGACAGTGATGCTTTGCCTCGGTTCATTAAGTTAAAACACCAAGTTATAGCACAAGATGCTCAGCTGAAAGTCTCAGCTGGTCCGTGGCTGATAAATTAGGAGCCATCTCATGATATTTAATAGTGATAAACATTTTTACCATATTCACTAGTGTGCTATTTGACTGCAAGAAGTGCTTTCCAGTAGTGTAACAAACCTTATTCAAAGTTAATCGCAGCCTGGGTGAAGTTCTGCCCAGAGGGCAATCACACAGCTCATATGTTCCTGTTCTCCTGTGCTCTAGGCTTCCCTGGGAAGCGTATTTTCTGAAATCTGCAGCCACATGGACAATTAATCACTTTTACTCTAGGCCCATGTGATAACTGAGTAACACAGCATTTTTTTTTACTGTATGGGGAGATTGTCTGGGGATGAGGAATACAGACACAAAAGACACTGGAAGATTTTCTTTAAGGCAAACATCTTCTTGCATCACAGGTGGCATATGCTTCCAGTAATTGTTCCATACATGGAATATGTTCCAATACTCATCAATCATTTTAAATGCTGGTATTAGTTGAGCAATAAATCCTCTTAGCAAATACAGTCTTAGTCAGGCGATTGGATTGAAGTTAAGAGAGCCCATCCTAAACAGCAAGCTCAAAGTCAGGGAGTTTTCTTTTGAAAGCCACTTAGGAAAGGGTGCTCTCATGGAAATTTTGAGCAAACTGTCACACTGATTCTTTTTTTTTTTCCCTGCACATGCTTGTTTCAAAAGCAAGAACTGTAGACTGAAGAAGAACTTTGTGGATGAGGAGGTGTGAGAATACTTATACACATGGTCAAACTGTGCTGCGCTTCGCCTACTGAGGACAGTTTTAGTAGTAAATTAGATGTACTTGACAGTAGGCAAAAAACAATGAAAAAATTTCTGACCTACAGCATGTAGGAATTCTAAATAATATATAATGGGATGGTGATTTAACTAAAACATTTTAACTGGAGGGTTACCAGTGCTTTGTGTCAAATCTTCAAAGAACATCATCAATGAAATATGTTACCATCTCTTCAAACCTACTCCCAAACTCAGCTCTAAATATTAAGGATTAAGCTAGTTATCAACATGTAAGATACATCTCATACATTCACTTGATTATGCGTGTCAGTCCAGGATTTGTAACTTACATTTACACAGAGAAAAAGAACCAGTATCCTTTTCCTGTTTCAAGAGTAAACACCTTGAACAAGAAGGCTGGCATGATGACTATGGTACTGGCTCTTTAGTTTGGGAAACCTACCTACAAGTCTCTGTGCTTGGTCTGAGATGCTTTTAGTCTCAATGTTCCATTTATACAATTAAGTGATAAGCATTTCTTAACTTCTTAGCTGAATTTTGAGGCTAAATACATTCAGAGGTGGTTTGCCATGAAGAAAATGTGTGGAGAAGAGGCACATCACTCCGACAAAAGCCACCACCAGAAGACCTGCACAGAAGTGTAGAGACTGATAAATCAGTGCATTGCTGTGGATTCTTTGTTGATTCCTTCCTGTCAACTGGAAATGTAAGATTGCTCTCTTCTCCCTGAAGTAAATGCAAATAGGTACGGAATAATTGTGTAAAGAGTCTGTATCACTCTTGTTGACACATGTGCTCTACTTCTGTATTTTAGAAGGCAAGACTATAAGAAAGTGAAGGCTGCAAGCATAAAAGCTATCGTGTCGCTCAAGGACAAAGACAAAACTGTAGGAAGTTGACTCTTTTGTCCTTCAGAAAAGAGATGCTTAGTGCCAGCAAAAGGAACTGGAAGGGCTTTTTGGATTTCACCTTGCAGATCTCAGGGCATTCATTCCACATAGTTATTCCTGCCAAAGTTTCAATTCTTTATCCTTTTTTAGGGGGACTGCCAGCCTGGTAGTCACTCTGTTGGTGACACCTGTGTTGCACCTAGCCTTTGGAGAAGGTCACTCTCTGAAACAAGTGTGGCCCTAAGGCAGCTGCTTGAGCTTTCACATGCTTTGGAAGCAATGTTACTCGGTCTCCCCCAAAAACAGACTGCCACAGGACTTAATTATTGACTGCAAAGATTACGAATTGAAACCCTAAAATCAAGTTTAATACATTTTACTTAGATGACACCTTCAGCCAATGCTCTTTCAAATACATGGTCAGTTGTTGTGAGGAGTGAGTTGTGTACTCATGCAGCTCTTCCAGAGTTTACACGTCAATTTAGGAAATAATTATGATTTCCCTGGCTGTCCAATTTTCCTGGCACCACCTAAATGTCAAAAATAACTTGTTCCTTTATAAACAAGGTAAACCAATTACAGATTATCATGATTTTATTGTAAGGTTTTTAAATTTTCTGGCTTACTGCTAGACTAGTGGTCTTTACAATATAGTTCCAACTTGCTTTCAATATATACAAATAGAACAACTTGTTTGAGCTTTTCATGTGCTTACCAGGACTCTAAAACTGATTTATTGCCATAGCTGAAAGCCAATGTGTTAACTATCATCTAATCAGCTATAATTGAAAATACCAATTATTAGTGTAAGCAAGTAGAATGAATATTGGAAGAGAGTTAGGGCGTATTTTACACAGTTAGCAATATTGTCAGTAGTCATTGACAGCACACTGCAGATACCAAAGACCTATCAAACTAAGAAGGAGATTCACACCTTAATTACTGAGACATGATGATCCAAATTGTGTCAATTAATCCCTAAAATGAACTTCCAGAAGTGCACTGTGTGTATGGTAAATCAGCTTTTTGTCGCCTCCTAGGAAGCCACTTGTTCTCTCACTGCAGCATGTGTTCAAGGTGCTGTTCTGCAAATCACTGAATTTAAGAGAATCAATCAGGGTAATTTTGTCTTCACAAGCTCTATGTTTTTCCCTCATATAGGTTCTTGTTATGTCAGAGAACAGATTTTTCAAGAGCTAAAAGGAAAACAGCAGCCATTATCTGTAACAGGAAATAGAATAATGCAATACTCATTATAAATACACACTTCCTAGGACGATAGCTTTCATGAATGAAAATAAAACAGTAGACCCTTCTAACACTACATTATTTTGCTATTCTTTGCCTCTGTGCTGTAGCAGTGCAGCAGAGGTAAATATCTTCCTTCCTGGCGTTTTGAGTACAGTAGCAGAATGCTGAGTCTTGAGGAGTTCATCTGTCCTGATGGAAAGAAATGCCTAATTATCTGTCCAAGGAGTGGAGCCTGTTTGCAAAGGTTAACACTGCTCAAGCAACTTATACTACATCTTTGCTGCTCTCTTTGAAAAGGATTTTAATATTTAAAGCCGTACAGAGCTATGATCTGAAGGTACTTCTGCACTCTCTCTTCCTTTATAAAGTCATTGTCACCGAAGTCTATCAGCCCTTAGCTAGGTTCACTTCTGAACTCTGCTGTTCCTCATGGAATTTTCTTTTTTAATACCACAATATTATCTATCTCCTCTTCCCATCCAACACAATTAATTTATGGCCTATATGGATTTTAAATTAACATAAAAGGATTCAGGTGAGCTTCACAGTAGCACTGTGATTATTAAAACACAGCAAGGTCCTGTTGGAATAATACTGATGTGTCTCTGAAACAAGATGCAATTTGTTTTCATTTTGTCAAAATTGTGAGCATCACAACTTGACAGCCAGGAAAAAAACAAGCACAACCTTTCCATGTACAGGCTGTTCTGTAACATAGGCATTGCCAAGCATTTTCATTAGCTTGATTTTGACAGTGTATCAGCCTGATATTTAGGGACCAGATTTGAAGAGAAACTAAATGTAAGGACAAACCCAATCCTGACTGGAGCAAGGATTGCTATTTGCAACATGTACAGACATGTTTAGCCTGGAATCATCATGAGGGCATTTTGCATTGGGGTAAAATTACTAAACGTTATCTCAACAAGAAGACTGGCACAGAAATAAGAAATATTGCTATATAGCCTTGAACAATTAAATCAACAATTTTTTTACATAGATGCAGAAATCCACATCATTATTGCCAAGTCCATCATTCAAGGTGACCTGTCTCTCCAGTATGCAGTTTGCTTCTGCAAACCAAGAACTGTTTCAAGCCTAAAACTTCCCCAGAGTACTATGTAAACCAGATTCTCTCTATAAAAAGAAGATAAGAGAGCCAGGACAGACACTCATAGACACCTATAGACTACCTGTGTTGCATATGTACAGCTCATAGCCAGTCATTTGGCAGTAAGACAGAAGTTTGCTTTATACTTTTGCTCTCTTGAGCCAGAAAAACTGAATTCTAGGGATCTCTGCCTATGCAGTATTTCTAAAAATAGAAATTAAATCTCCCAATTAGAAGTTTGAAAAATGACTGAGTTTTACAATACCGAAGAACTCATTAAAAATAACTTCTTAATATTCTGTTCAAGTAAAACTTATCTCCAAGACACTGACAATGTAGAACAGACATACTTGGAACTGCAGGAGGCTTGCAAAGGTGCTGTGGTGCCTCAAGAGCTCACCATGTGAGGCCATGTGTTTCTTTGGTCAGTCAGAAGGCTATCACTGCCATTGTCCTGTTGCTACTGCAGGCTTTGCAGTCGTGCAAAGACAGATGGCATGATGTTGTTTCAAACCATTTCTGAAACTCTGTATCTCAAATCCCAGACATTCAGATCAGTTTATTTTCTACTGTATGGTTCCAGCTGACAATACAAATGCACTGCTCAACTGCCTTCAAGTCCTGCCAGAAGAGTCTTCAGCACTGTCTGTCATAGAATCATAGATTCATAGAATCACAGAATCACAGGTTGGAAGAGACCTGTGAGATCATTGAGTCCAACTGTACCTGTCCCCTTACTAAACCCTGTCCCTAAGAAACTCCTCTACCCTTCTTTTAAACACCTCCAGGGATGGTGACTCTACCACCTCCCTGGACAGCTGTGCCAATCCCTGACCACTCTCTCAGTGAAGAAATTCTTCCTAATGTCCTGTCTAAACCTCCCCTGGCACAACTTGCGGCCATTTCCTCTCGTCCTATCGCTGTCACTTGTGTAAAGAGCCCAGCACCCTCCCTGTCACATCCTCCTTTCAGGCAGTTGTAAACAGTGATGAGGTCTCCCCTCAGCCTCCTCCAGGCTAAACAATCCCAGTTGCTTCAGTCTCTCCTCGTAGCACTTTTTCTCCAGCCCCTCCTCAGCCTCGTTGCCCTTCTCTGCACACGCTCCAGCCCCTCCAATGTTCTTCTTGGAGTGAGGGGCCCAAAACTGAACCCAGCACTCGAGGTGCGGCCTCACCAGTGCTGAGCACAGGGGCACAATCACCTCCCTGCTCCTGCTGGCCACGCTGTGTCTGACACAGGCCAAGATGCCACTGGCCCTCTTGGCCATTTGGGCACACTGCTGGCTCATGTTCAGCCACTGTCAATCAAATTCAGCCGGCTGTCTCCCTCCTGTTGTGTATATGCCGCCTCTGTAACAAGTTTAGCAGGACAGAGGCTGACTGATCATGCTGATATTTCAACAAGCCTTAAAAAGTCCCCAGATAGCCTGATGAAAAAGGTTTTTGCTGTGCCAAACAAAACTATAAGGCCAGGGAGTCTATTTGTGTGTACAGTCTCTATCTAGCTGTATGTCCGACACTGCCCAAGCTGTGAACCACTGCGAAATAGCAGTAAGAAGATGTCTCAGAGCATAACGAAACACCTTTGCTGGGACAAAAACTAGGTCTGTGATCAACTGTTCTGCACAAAAAAATGTCCTATAGCAGATGAGGAAAAAAATGCAACCGTTGTCCAGTAGCAGAAGCAGTAGGGGAGGTAATAAAATAACAACCCTGCAATTACAAACGTTTTTCCAACCAATTCCCGACTGCCCAGATAAAATTTACAGAACAAAAATGCCACTTGCTGCTATGCCAAAGTATGAAGACTGAACATAATCTAATAATAATTGGGTACTTCACTTCATTTGGAGTGCCTGAAGTCTCTTGACAAGGACAGAAATGCTGCAGCTCCATGTTATGAAGAGATTTATTTTCTGCTGATCTGAGATTTTATTTTTTTCTTGGATCAATGCCCTTTTAATTTCTAAAACAATTCACCAAGGGTAAAAAGGGATAAAAGATTCATTACAGTGAGGTACGAAATGGAAGATAATTAGACAATTAAAGTCAGATTTTCTTTTTAAAAAATGAATATTTAAGACACAATTCTCTTCTTCAAGGGATGAATTTATTCTTTCCAATCAAAAGGGTAATATTGAATAAGCTGGCAAAATATTAGATCCAAATCAGAGACTCAACTGGAAAATTAGATATTTAATTAATATATCCAGAAATGCATGAACTGTAAAATCTCCAGAATGGAAGAATATTCAGATAAGATTTCACTGTAAGATGAGAAATGGTATTTGAATTGATAAAGAAGCTGCAGTCTTTAGTATGCTGAAGCATGCACACATTCTAGGAGGAAATCGCTTTCCTTCTACAGTCTGCTTGATAGAATTGTCTCTGATTTTTTTGTTTAGCTTATATGTATCTCTATATAAAAAAGTATAAAAATAATCATATACAAAGCAACCTCTAGCAGAGTTTAAGATTAATATTTCAAGTAAGTTTTAGTCACAAAATACATGTATGTTAAAGTATTAGAGCAGAGAAGCCAAATCTTTGCTGTCCTAAGGTGCTGAAATATTTGCAATATGAATAAGAGAAGGACACCAGAGAATTAATATTAGAAGAAAGAACTCCAGGACCTGAGGAATTAAAGAAACAAGCTCTCCATAAAACATGCAGAGTTTTTTTGTAAATTGGCTTAGGAAATGCAGATAATATGTAAAATTTCATGTCTTATCTAGAGTAAAGCTTAGGGTGTTTTACTATGTGTTTGGCATCACGTCTCAAGAACTTTCTGTTCAAGTATTGATATTGATTATGTGATACAGGTTACTACCTATCTATTATGGTTTCCCATTCAGTGTTTTCTCCAAGTCCTCCTTACTCACCACTATTTTACCGCATCCTCCTTATTTAGATATCAGTTGTTTTCGTCTTTCCTGTTTTATTCCAAATATTATAATCAGTGCTATCTTTTATTCTTGTGTTATGCCTTCCACTTCCCCTCTATTGTTTTTTTGCTCTTGTGGCTTTTTTTTTGGTTTTCTTTTGTCTGGGGTTTTATGGAAGTAACACTGCTTCTTTTCAGATCTTTTCACATCACAATGTTCAGGCATTTAGAACAAATGTTTTTCTTTGTGATTTTAACTGCCAGGTGGTTGGTTCAGGCCTCTGGGTGATGTGTGCTAGTAGACTGAGGTGAGGAGGTGAAGATGGTTTTGGGTTGGTTCTTCCCTGTCACACTGGAAGAGTTCTTCACAAGAATTTGGAAAACTTGCATTATTTGAGAAGCCTCGGGTACTCCAAGAACGTATTTGTGCGTGGGAATTTCTGTGCTAGGAATCTTAGAGTTGCTCATCACGATGTCTATGTTGAAATTTACCAAATTTACTAAATCCTCTAAAATACCATATGCTTTCTTCATTCTTCGATACACAGACTATTACTGACTGATGGAAGCAGTTGGATTTAAATTGAGGAAAGAACAAACCTTTAAAGATTCTTTTGCCCTAAAAATCTGCACTCCTCTTTCCACTCATACTTCCCCTGTGAAACTGAGAAAAGGAAATACTTTAAATATTGCTGGTAGTTCCAGTATAACAGTGAGCTTTGTGATGCTCAGACACCTGGCAAAATTGAAATGCACAGAGAACATGTAGTCTGACACATCAACAGATGTACAGTATGGCTGAAATATTCTGGATATATTGAATTTACTGGGCATAACATTTATCTGTGCATCTCCTAATGTAGCGACTACTTGTTCCAGTTCATGGTCTGTGCAATACGGGATTTAATTTCACAGGCACCGTTGTGAGTTATGCACGACTTCTGAATGATAAGCAACATCCTTACAGTTACTATTGGGCTGCCGGGTGGATGCAAGTCAGAAGAAGAGCTGGAAAAAAGAAACAGTGAGAGATGACCTATAAAAGCAGTTTGTTTCTTTCAGCAGCTGGCAAGCTGATAGATACATATCTGCAGAAAGTGTTTTCAAGGATAGTTATGAAAGGCTGCATTTGAGCATGCTCAGCACCAAACTCTGCAAGAGGAGCTGAATACTGGTGCAAGAAATTCCCAATATGAACTTATTTTTTTTTTTTTTGTACTTAGGATTTTTGTGGATGACTCCAGTTGAAAAGTAGAAAAAAATTAAATGAATATTCTTTCATTTCTTTCCTCCCTGCCTCCAGTTCATTACTAACAGAAATTAGATTCAGGTAGCAGTCTAGATAATAAATGTGAAAGCTATATTGAGATTGCAGGAACTGAAGTAGGAGGACCTTGTTGTTTTGTTGTAGAAAATCTATGGCAAGTTAGTACACTTGCCTTAAAAGGTTGGTTGATTTGTTTTTAAACAGTCAGCTACCAATGCTGCAAGGGTGATGGTGAGAGAAGGGGACTTTCTGTGAGCTTCTCAGACTCAGAAGGTCACTCTAAGAGTAGCACTGATCACACATCCAGTTCTTCAGCTTTCCCTTGTGTGTGGAGGGGGAGAGTAAAGTGTCACTGTCTTTGCCCATGATACTGAACTCCTGTGACTGGAGGTCTAAGAGGATGGAAATGTGCCAGCACAAAACTTGATGCCCTCAATTTGAAATCTGTGAAAACAGCAGGGGCTGAAGCCAAATTGTCACACGCTGTGCTGGCACAGTTGCTGTGAATTTTGACAGGAGATCTGATTTAGCTAGCGGAAGCCAATCCGCAATAATTAAGGAGCAGATAGGTGAGTTAAAGATACATTTGTCACTTCAGAGAGTAAGAACAAAGAAACAAGAAAAACTGGTACCTTCCATGGACAACAGATCAAATGCAGTTTCCCAAGCTGTACATTGCCCCAGTCTGGCACCATGGGAGCCAGACATCCCTGTTTGATCCACAGGCACCTGCTGTCAGCCAGCTTTCTAGCCTACGGAAGCTGTTTCTTTGTCACCACTGTTTTGTGTCCCACATCTGTGTTTCTCACAGCTTCTTCCACTCCTCAGTTCCTTCGGCTCTTCATATCTTTCTCTCCAGAGACACTTACTCACTTACCTAAGTTCCTTGGTAAGCAAGAATAGTGCATGCTATGGACCTGCTACAGCTTCTTGGTAGGGCCAGCATTTACCACTGGCTTTCTCAGTGTAATATGAAGCATTGCTGGTCAGTGTCCATAGGCCTGTTTAGAGGCAAATCATAGAAACATAAGGTTGGAAGAGTCCTCTGAGATAATCGAGTCCAACTGTGCCTGTCTCCCTACTAAACCATGTCCCTAAGGAACACATCCACCCATTTTTTAAAACACCTCCAGGGATGGTGACTCCACCACCTCCCTCCCTGGGCAGCTGTGCCAACCCCTGACCACTCTTTCAGTGAAGAAATTCTTCCCAATGTCCAGTCTAAACCTCCCCTGGCGCAACTTGTCGCCATCTCCTCTCATCCTATCGCTGTCACTTGTGAGAAGAGCCCAGCACCCACCCCGTCACAACCTCCTTTCAGGCAGTTGTAGACAGTGATGAGGTCTCACCTCAGCCTCCTCTTCCCCGGGCTAAACAACCCCAGTTCCCTCAGTCTCTCCTCATAGAGGAGACCCCTCCCCAGCCTCATTGCCCTTTTCTGGATGCACTCCAGCCCCTCGATGTCCTTCTTGGAGTGAGGGGCCCAAAACTGAACCCAGCACTCGAGGTGCGGCCTCACCAGTGCTGAGCACAGGGGCACAATCACCTCCCTGCTCCTGCTGGCCACGCTGTGTCTGAGACAGGCCAAGATGCCACTGGCCCTCTTGGCCACCTGGGCACCCTGCTGGCTCAGGTTCAGCTGCTGCCAACCAACACACCCAGGTCCTTCTCAGACAGGCAGCTCTCCAGTCACTCTTCCCCAAGCCTGTCGTCACTGCATGGGGTTGTTGTGACCCAAGTGCATGACCTGACACTTGGCCATGTTGTACCTCATCCTGTTGGTCTCAGTCCATCGATCCAACCTGTCCAGATCCTCACTTACTTCAGCCCTACCCCCCACCCCTTCGAGCTCAGGCAGTGGCCATTTGGATGCTCTTTTAATTCAGTAATTTGTTTTCCTTCTTTGGGTCTAAGCTGCTGTTTCAAATGCCTTGAGATAGTGTCGCTGGGGTACTGGTCTTTTCCTTTCCTATACTGCTATCAGTGCTCTCTGCACTTCTCTCTGACACATCCCATTATGTGCTTAGAAATAGCTGCTTAGGATCTAGCTTCCCAAGCTGCCTTGCTTCGGACTCGTTTAAGCAAATACAAATCAAGGAAAAAAAAAATCAAGGGAAAATTATGTTGTTTTACTTTGCCCTTACTAAGCAATTTCCAGAAATGTTAAAGGTCTCAGTTCCTTGGTTCCTCTATACTTCACAACAAGAACTTGTTATTCAGAATTAAAGGTGCCCCAGCTGTTTCATTCTCATGGAAAGAAAGTTGTCTTAACAGTTGATAGTAATTTCTCCTTATTTTCCAAAACATAGACATTTTTAACAATCTCCATTTGGGCTCTGGGACAAAGAAGAAAGGGCATACAATTTGGTTATGTTAAGAGCATGGAAAAAGCTGACCTGCAGAGCTCTGCTGTGTTTTATGGACTACAACACGACTTTGGGAGCTGGGACTCACAATAGCTGTGAGCCTATGGGGCACTGAAACCTGGGTGAGTTGAGGCACTGGATCCAGAGCAGGAGTGAGACAGTGCTCTGAATCGAGCAGCAGGAATGGGATGCAGTCTGACCTGAATATAGTCAAGATAAAAGGTGCCTGCTACAAATTTATATGTGAATTGGAGCCAGAGGGAGAGTGGTAAAGGGAGTCAGATGTTGGGAAGAAAAGGAAGATATGAGCTAGGCAACAAGCCTAGAGCAAGTGTGTGTATAGGAAAGCTCCTCAAATTGCTTTCACTTTGGAGAAAGCTAAAGTAATTATAGCATAATTGATACACAACACTGTTACTTAGTCCAAGAGGAGTCCTAAGACTGCTGCCTTCACATGGAGCTGTGGGGAAGCTGGTATGCAGGCTGGGACTGAGAAACAAATGCTGAGGAACCTGCATACACGACACGTCTCCACTATATCATGATTTCTTATATTTCATTTGGCCTTTAATCTGACTGAACACATTATTATGAGAATTATGTAAACCATAAATTTCTTAAAAAACATCTAATAGCCATAGATTAGTCTTAAGGAAGGACTGGCAATAGTCAGCACGGAAGTTACAGAAATAGATTTATTGTGCAAGTGCCATGCACACCATCGAAAAGCACAAAATCAGTACAAGAAACAGCCATGTGAGCAGCACGGCTGCTAAAGGAATCACACTGGGAACAGAAGATACTACTTGAAACCTGTGATGGACACCTTACTAGCTAATTCCAGGTAAGGGCAGAAAAGAAAGAAAACAGATCCAAGTCTGAACACAAGCTGGTTGTCTCTCAAGCTCATCATGTCTCACTCTTCCTCCCTGTGCCCTCTCTCCCTCTCTGTCCACCACTACGTCCTCCCCCCCTCAAAAAAGTGGAAAATCTCTCACACTTCCTATTTGGGATGAAAATATTTATTTTCCTGTATGAGGACAGGGTGCAGTGTATCACTGTCATTCCAGCAAAACAGTCCTTCATAAAATTAATGCACTGGTTTCACTGCGTTCCTCAGCAGAGAGGACTTAGCACACTACAAGAAATATCCAGCTACCTGATGCAATGCAAGCTGAGCTGTCAGCCAAGTATTCCTCCGTTCCTGGACAGGAGGCTATTATAAAGTCAAGATAACAATCTCAAGCAAGTAAGATATGCTGTGTGCATTAATGGAGAGAAATCCGAGGACTCCTGCAAGCTTGCAGGCACTTGTCGGAGAGCTGCTGAATAGGCTTTTTTTTCAAGGTAAAGCAAGCACCTGAGAGCATATGCCAGTGCGAAATGTCACTTGCTTCAGCTGAGACAAAGCCACAACGTCACTTAAAAATCCTGCCTTCTTATTCTGGCATGTTAAATCAGCAGGGCCATGTGCCTTGTGAAATGGCCACATCAATGCCTTTTCTGCATGTGGAAATGTCTATCAGTGTCTGTGCAGGGTCTTGCTGCTGGTGTGCCCTGGTGCAAAGTTGAAAAGCAGCCTTGACTGCAGAGAGCTCAGCATCTTAGTGAAAAGGTGCAGTTCTTTGTCTGATATCCAGTCTCCAAAGGTACTGGTTATGGTGCCAATGTAATTCTTATTTCAGTATCTGTCCTAGTACTTCAACACTTCGTACCCTAGCACGGTATGTTGATCAGCTTTTTAACCGACAATGATGATTTATTGAAAAAGAATGACTTCACCAGAGGTAAAAATAGATCTAGGCAATTGAGAAAATAACAGAGTAGCATAATTTACTGAATGCAAAGGTCCTAGTTTGCCTTGAGCTGAAGAGATGTAGGTAACAATTTGAAGAAGAATGACAACTATCTTGAAGATATTGGAAAAAAGCACTAGCTTTTACATGTGATTCTTGTCATAACACAAATATTTGAGGAAAATCACTACTAGTATTTTTGGACAATTTGCAAAACAAAACAGGAGCAACAACAATCAAAAAATTTACAACAGATGAGGTACAGTTACAATGCATGAAATCTGTCCTTTATCGATTCATGAAAATGTTTTATTTTATAGGAGCGCTGCAAGTGGAAGGAATGCAGTAACTGTGTTTTGTTGTTGAATGCATAGGCTATGAGAGTATTACAGCAAGCTAATAGTATTGCCACCTTAAAAAAAATGGGTAATGAAGGATGAGCTTCCCCCTTAAGAAAGAGGAAAAAATGTCTGTCACCAATTTCCTATTTAGAAACCTATCCAAGACCTGAAGTGCAATGAACAAATAACAAATAATTAATCAAAAATATCTTGAAAGGGAAGCAGGTCAGCCACTCAAGTCATGAATTGGCTCATGACCCAGAGCAACACTGAGCAGAGGTACAGATTGGCTCAGACAGAAGAAGCAAGGTTAGCAGAGCCTCCTAGGATGATGCTACCAACATCCTTATTGAGGTCCAACCCAGGGCATTAGCTCTGGTGAACCCCTGCAGTTACTTCTGCCAGCTCTGCACCCCTGGTGGGACAATGTTTTCATGTTTCCTTCAAGATGTGAGTTAGTCTCCAAAGAAGCACAGAATTACAGTGATGTGATGACCATGATAGGAAGGTGGCAGTGGTTACCCAGCTGTGTCCATGCAGCTCAGCCACAGGCGGTGAGCTCCTTCCCCACCCTTCCTTTCTGCTGTCCCCTCCACATATTCCACGTGAAGTTTTCGCTGCTGACACTGCCCTACAGCCTCTCCCCACAGAAGGGACAGCCCTGCAGCCAGTCCATCTTTCAGCACAGTCATTAGGGCAGAAGGGGCTCTTGATTTCACCAGCTCACTTTCTGACCCCAGTATCTTCATTCTCAAAAACTTGAAGTTTTGAGAGATTTGTTTGACACTATGTACTGCATTGCTTTAAAAGACTATCTGCTTTGTCCAGATAAATATTCAAGTCAAGAGGGTGCTAAAGTTTCTGATAGGAAAAAAAATCCCTACAAAACTTTTCAATTTGTCATCACTGTCACTTGGTATTGCCTATGGGTGGAATAAATGCTTTTCAAATACAGTGATCTAATGTGGAATAAGTTCATCTTCTAAATTCTCTCATTACTAAAAATAAGAACCTTACTTGATATGTATTAAAAGCAGTTCTTTTTACACAACACAGTTCTTATTATCTGAATAATTTATCAAAATATAGAGTGCATTAGAATCAAGTCCTCAAAATGGTCTTTACACATCTTTGCCAAACTTAAACTGTATTGTAGCTGTTAACTGTTATATGCAAGTATTTCCTACTTTTCTTATTTACTGCTGAATTTCTCTTCAAATTAACACATTAAAACCTGAATAGAAACTTTTGCTATGAAAATAGCTATGAAAATAAGAAAAACTATATTTAAATCTAACCCATTGGTTATTTTAGCAGTTACTTTACTTCAGCAAGTTAATAGGCATTACGAGCACCTCTGAGAAATCAAGCATCCATGTTAAGAGCGGAGCAGCAGATGGACAGGGAATAAAATGATCTACTTACATCTAATCTGTAAAAGCCATTTGAAGAATAAAACTGAGACTTTCAACTGCCAGTTTCTTTCTATACTACTTAAATGAGATGTTGGGGGATATTGACTTAAAATAAACAGATCTTACCATGAGTTTTACAGCATTAGACTGGACTGCATGAGGATTATACTTTTAAATGTTTTAATTGATACCTGGAGTTTTCAATTTCATAGCTTGCCTTTTAAACTTTTAAATTAAATTGGATAATCTGAAGAACATCTAAACCCATATTCAATTGTCCCCCTACATGCACCTTTGAGAGTTTTGCAGAAAAAAATGAAATTTAATGATGATTTGTAATTCTTTAATTACATGCCAGAGATCTAAGACTTTATTACTGTAAACAAGAAGCAAGTACCAATGCATGCAGTTCTTTTCCTCTCATCCCTTGTTTTAACACATCAGGAAAGAACTCCTGTGTTGAGTCTCAATGGTTGTGTCTTGGCGATTCCAGTAGTATTTGAGAGCAGTGAAAAGGTTCTTCTTGAGTAAGACATTTTTGGCATTATTAACTTCCTTAAAGATTTATAAAAAATGTATTGTCCAAAAGCCAGAACTGTTCTTTAGGATGGATGTTAATGTGTCTGCTGTAGAAGTCACTGAAAATAAAACTAGTTTGCATGACTCAGGGTAATTCATATTATTTCTATGCCTGACAAATCACAGATGTCACTACCTTAAGTTTTATTAGTGGCCTGTGTTTGTCCATGTTTAAAGCACAAGAGCAGCATTAACGTTAATCAGTAACATTAGTGATATTTGAGAATCTTTCAGCAAAATATAGTATTGCAGTCTATTATTTGGTCTTTTTTTATTCCACAGAGGTGAATCCCAGATGGGCCTCTGGGCTGTGTTGAATTGGAAAGAAGGAAGGAAACATCACTGTGGACTAGTGAAAAAATGTTCTTGGTTCAGAACTAGGTTTTTCTACTGGGAAAATTGTATTTCTTTAGTGAAAAAAAGAAGAAAAAACATCTTAATAAATGCTCAGACTACTATGTAACATGTTGTATATAAGAATTAGTATAGAGACTGAAGTACATGTACATAACAGCACCTGTATACTACCTTCAGTATTAACTAATTCATAATTGGGAGAACAAAGCCCACATCACAGCAGGGAAATAGTTTGGCAAGTTTTAGGTTAGTTTGCGCTTTACATTTTCTAGTAGCCATTTATGCCCTCCTAAGAAGCTTCTTCAAAGGATTTAATGGGAAAAATGATAAAGAGAAAATTAGGTAATAAATTTTATCCTACAAAAAAATAATTTCAGTCTTCTGAGAACATTGTCAGTTCTTTATTTTGCACTTCTGCTCGAAAATTTGTTACAGTTTACAAAGCTTTTGAACATTTTCTTCTTTTTTTTTATTTCAATGGGGAATAGAAAAGAAAAGTGCTCAACTGTTGCAGTAGTCTTACTAAATGGTAAAAAGTAATGTTTGGGTTTTCCTAAGAGGAAGTAAAATGGTTTGAGAAGCTCTATTTGAAGTTCATGACCCTCTGTTTCTCCCACAGCTTTTGCAGTCACCAGGCTTCTGTGCTTCTTCTAGACTCCGGTCAGTATTAGCCCCTGATACATCATTACTCTTTTCCATATGATCTGTATGCTCTCTTTGTAAATAGGAGAGGAATTATCAGAGAGTTCACCAGCCTTTGCATATCCTTTATAATCTCTGGCTCTCATCCTGTGATGCCAGGAAGTCAAATTTGGCTTCTGTCTTATGAAATGTATCTTCTTGTCTATGTTTAAATTAGATTAGAAGGAAACCCAAGATGTTACCTATGGAAAATGGAAAGAGAGTCTCTAATTCCCAGTCTAATTAATGCATAAATAGTGGACAGTTCTCATCTTCATTTGTTGTTATTGACTGTCTTGCAAAGAATCCCATGAGAAAGTAGAAGCAAGAAACCAACTAGAGGTTGCCGTCAGCCTAAGGATTCTGGAAATTATGTTACTTTTAAGTTAAATGAGTATTTAATGAGTGAAGAAAGTACATATTTTCAAGGTGCTAAACTGAAATCACCTCAAATTTGGCTGAGAGTGATATGACAGTTTGAGGAATTGCACAAGTAATTGTAATAACTGGTTTTCCCCGAAGATGTCTCACAATATCAGTATTTCTAAGGTATTTCTAAGTATGTCTCATAATCTAAACTGAAGAAATCCTTTTCAAATTATTCTAAAAGAAAAAGTGTTTTTCGTGTGTGATCATTCTAGCTTGAATATTTTAAGCAATTCAATTTTTCTAACACTCGATGACAAATCTGTTTATCTCCCTGGACATTTTTGGAGAACTACATATATTATACTGAAATCTTTACACAATTTGGATTCTTCAGCTGGGAAGAAGGATCAGGACACAATTTTGTTGATCAACAAGCATCTGCACGTAACAATGAGGCAGCTGACAGTCTCTCAAAAAAACGCAAGAGAGGACTAATAGAATTACGAACACTCTCCAAAGAAAGCAGAAAACAGGCAGGAGTAACAAAAGCAGTGACAATATGTTATTTTGCTATCAGACTGAATACATAAATATACAACCTTTTGGTGAGAGGTTAACTAACTTTACTCAATTGCTTCATTTACAAGTGGAGTATAACCCTGATATTTCAGTAGCTGAAATAGATCTGGAAGTTCATATAGTCATAGCAGATGTATTTCTGGAAAGTGGTGTACATTTATGGGACAGGAAACAGGTTTCTATAAAAGAAAGTTGTAAAGTTGTGTTTGTTCTTGCATTTAAATGAGATGTTTATGACCTAGCCACCACACTGCAGATTAGATAGAGTTTTATTATGGCCTCTAAATCTAAGGATCAGTAACTGTCATGGCCAATGATATGACACTGCTGGTAATATATCAGATTTGATTTCAGAATAACCAACCAAATTGTAAATAGAGGAGCCATTGCTGATGCAGACTGTGCTGTAGAAAACCTCTCAATCTAATTCAGGAAGGTATTTAAAAACAATACTATCACAAGACACATTCTTGAAACTGCTAAAGTTTTTCTAAAATGTATCATTCAGATAAGAGACCATATTTTAATACCTCAAAAAACCCACAAAAAGGCATAAGTTAATAACATTTTTCAAAACCTCTATCAAATAATACATCCAGGAAAGAGAATTTCCGTCATAGAATCCTTCTTTCACCGTACATGCATTTTCAGATGAATACAGCTCATTCCTGGGGCTTGGTGAAAAATTTTAGCTGCTACAGTAGATATCTCCATGGAAGACTTGTGGAGGTTCATACAGTTTCCATCTTTCCTTCCAAAAGTTGTTCTATTAATTTCTGATTCAGTAGACAATCTGAATTAATAAATTAAAACAATTTTTTTATTTAATTAGATAGATAAAGACTTTTTTGACTAGACCTCCTGTATTTTATCGACTAGTAAACTCCTTTCAACAAGGGACACGATCCTGCTTTCCCTCTCTTTGGTGACTGACTGCCATGTTTCTGCTTGAAACTGTTTCTGAAATTTATCTGAAATTCATTTCACCACATATGAAATGGCACAAGAAAAGCATAGGTGGTACAGAAACCTAAATAAAGTGTACGTTTGTTGCTCATTATTGGTGACTGAGATGCAACAAGGAGCAATAATGGGTTTGGGGCAACTGATTCTCAGTGTTTGCCTCCTAAGCCCATCTTAATACCGTGCAAATAATCAGAGACAGCCAGTCCGTGTTGAGTAGTTTCACAGTTACGTTGCTCTGGCAAATTCTAAGCGAGGTCACTCATGCAACTACAACTCCTGTTGTAATCTACAGCCTGAATGTAGCTGAAGGCTTTGGAAATGGAATGAATACTCTTTTGAATTAGTTTCTCCTTTCTCGTTTCTCCGTGGCAGCTAACAGTGTTTTAACTGTTCCCTGAAATATGCAGCTAGAGAATGCATTACTGAACCTATCTGAAAGGACTCACGTAAAGAACGTATATATCTATATAAATAGCTTGAAAAATAGCTTGAAAATAAGACATCAGTCGGATTTTGGTTCTGTACTTTAAATAATGAGAACAAAGTAACCTACAGTGAAAGGTCTAGCTTAACAGGAAAATATTAAATTATCTTCCCGTAATTAATTTCCTTCCTTTTTTTAACATGATAGTGGGAGTTGAGCAAATTATTCACTATGAATAACTTAGCCTATGAATTTATAGTTCCATATAAAGTATCTACAAAAAGATTATCTTCTATTTATGCTTATTCATAAAGTAATATTGTTTGAGGAACATGTTTATTTTACTATGTCTTGACTGTATTTATGCAGAATGGGTGACTTATTCAAAGAACAGCAGTGCAATATAGACTTACTTTACATTCTAATAAGGTCTACTTAAGGCTGTGGGTTAAAACAGTGTTGCAAATATTTTGTGTTAAGCCATTGAGCTGAGATAAATTTCATCCCACAAAACTGTACAGCTTAAAACTTGTCTGCACAGGCAGGTTTTCTTAGAGAAAAATAAAAACCGAATGTGCAAATGTGCATTAGTGCAACACTGCTACGGGCAATGGTCCTGCTCTCTTTTAGGGGTTTATTATTTCAAGTACAGTAGCATATAACATGAAATTCCTATCTGGGTGACACCCCAGAAACTCTCACATCCCTTGCCTTCCCCAGGTTCTCCAGCAATCTGAGTAAACTTCCTCCATGTTCTAGGAAACCTCGGGCATTTCTGGCATAAATGGCCATTGAAGATCAAAAGAGGACATGGGCATCTTCAAATTATGACTGATGAGAATGAAAACAAGGGTGGCTGTTCAGGGGGAGGATTGACTTGATCCCAGTCATCGTTCAAAGCGAGGAACACAAAGCCACTTCTGTCTGTGTGACAGTGGCTCCAAATCAGATCACAGACTGGGAGGCACATAAGCTCTTGGAGAGATTATCATTCATTTGACCAAAGATAGGAGTTTTAATTGCAGTATTTTTATCAAGCTACGAGGTGTTTTGTTCTGACTTTTTCCTCCATCTTTCCTAAGTGAAACAAGTGGCAGATAAAAACTGAGTGGTGGGGTTTTTTTCAGTTGTGAAATAACGAGTGAGATTTGAGTAAGACGTAATTTGTTTACCTGTCCTTACAAGGAATGACATGTAGATAATCTGCACCCTCAGGCAATATAATCTGGCCAGAATGGATATTTCTACAGCTGATTCTGATGAAAACACAAGTGCACATTCACATTATTTTCTAATGTTTTCCACCTGGAGCTATGGGCAGAGGTTGCCTGCATTAGGTAAACCAACATGAAATTCAAGGGCTTGTGCCTTGGCCTAGAAAAGATGATTTTTGTCAATTCTGTCTTTCTATTATTTGAGGGGAGATCTATTCTTATTTTTGATTTTTCCTTCAAATACATTTGGAGGAGAATTATAACATGCTTGCATTTTCCACTTCAAATATACCTTAGGCTTTCAATTTTCAGATTGTGCAACACTTTGTTTACAAGTCTTGGAAGGTGCTCTCAGCTCTCTGATTTTTGCTCTCTATGCCATTACAACTTTATAGGGCCTCGGTGATCTTGCCATGTTCAGTTCATGCAGCTGCATTTGAAATAAGTTAGTACTAAATACTACACAACACAGGTGAAATAGTTCTCTTCCTGTGGTAGGGACAAGTTATATAACTAAGACATGCCACCTTAATAAAATACAGAAGTTAGGAAAAGGTCATTAACTACTGAAGTTAAAGTTTTCATTTTATCCCATTACTTTTAAATAGTGTTATTGGATGGTTTTAAATGTCAGATAAAACTTGTGCAAATACTCTGTTCAAAATGGCACTAACTAAATTAAATGTTGTTACAAACACTTCCCCCACTCTTTTTTTTCAGACACAATAGGTGCATATTTTGGAAAGAAGTGTAAAGCACTGGGATTATTTTTTCTGCAAGATTCTCTAGAGTGACCTATATGAAACAATTTTCTGAGAAACCTTGCAGCATAAGGAAAAGACTTTTATAATTCAAGAACTAGAAGACTCTTACATCTTTGATGGTATATATGAAATTTTAAAAAAACAAAGGTAGCTGATCTCATGGAGCTGGCTATACTCATGACTATTGAGGTTATGGTAGCATCTAATTTAGTCCTGCTGGTCTGGGGTCTGCCTTCTGCCTGGCTGGAGGTGCCAGAGGCCAGTGCCGCAGTAGCTAACTCTCTATATTCTGAAAAATAGAAAGAAGATACAACAGAGTTTTGTGAGGGAAACAGCACCAATGGATATTCCTGGTTTCTCTTCATTTCAGTAGCAGTGAGGGATGAGGACAAGGCAGAGGTGCTTAACGCCTTCTTTGCCTTGGTCTTTAACTCCAAGGAGGAATGTCCTAGGGATCTTCAGCCCCCTCAGTCAGAAGATAGTGTGAATGAAACTCCAGCTGTTCGGGGGGACTTGGTTAGAGACCTGCTTGGCCAATTAGACCCATACAAGTCTATGGGGCCAGATGGGATCCACCCGAGGGTATTAAGGGAACTGGCAGAGGTTCTTGCCAAACCCCTTTCCCTCATCTACCAGCAGTCCCGGCTGACTGGGGAAGTGCTGCTTGACTGGAAACTGGCAAATGTTACGTCCATTTGCAAGAAGGGTCGAAGGGAAGACCTGGGGAACTACAGGCCTGTCAGTCTGACCTTGGTACTGGGGAAGATCATGGACCAGATTGTCTTGAGTGCTTTCATACAGCACGTGCGGGACAACCGGGTGATCAGGCCCAGTCAACATGGGTTCACCAAAGGCAGATCCTGCCAGACCAATCTGATCTCCTTCTATGACAAGGTGACCGGTTTAATGGACGAGGGAAAGGCTGTGGATGTGGGGTACCTGGATTTCAGTAAAGTCTTTGACACCATTTCTCACAGCATTCTTCTGGAGAAACTGGCTGCCATCAGCATGGACAGGCACAGCCTCTGCTGGGTTAAAAACTGTCTGGATGGCCGGGCCCAAAGGGTTGTGGGGAATGGAATTAAATCCAGTTGGAAACCAGTCAAGAGTGGTGTCCCTCAGGGTTCAGTGCTGGGTCCAGTCCTGTTCAATATCTTTATCAATGATCTCAATGAAGGCACTGAGTGCATCCTT
Source organism: Neomorphus geoffroyi (assembly GCA_033558235.1). Classification (NCBI taxonomy): domain Eukaryota; kingdom Metazoa; phylum Chordata; class Aves; order Cuculiformes; family Neomorphidae; genus Neomorphus; species Neomorphus geoffroyi. Next base: position 32,220,434 of record JAUMJM010000004.1, read on the forward strand.
AGCAAGTTTGCGGATGACACCAAGCTGGGTGGAAATGTGGATCTGCTTGAAGGAAGGGAGGCTCTGCAGAGGGATCTGGATAGGCTGGATCGATGGTCTGAGACCAGCGGGATGAGGTTCAACAAGGCCAAGTGCGGAGCCCTCCATATGGGACACAACAACCCTATGCAGTGATACAGGCTTGGGGAAGAGTGGCTGGAGAGCTGTCTGGCAGAGAAGGACCTGGGGGTGTTGGTTGACAGCGGCTGAACATGAGCCAGCAGTGTGCCCAAATGGCCAAGAGGGCCAGTGGCATCTTGGCCTGTATCAGACACAGCGTGGCCAGCAGGAGCAGGGAGGTGATTGTGCCCCTGTGCTCAGCACTGGTGAGGCCGCACCTCGAGTGCTGGGTTCAGTTTTGGGCCCCTCACTCCAAGAAGAACATTGGAGGGGCTGGAGCGCGTGCAGAGAAGGGCAACGAGGCTGGGGAGGGGCTGGAGAAAAAGCCCTATGAGGAGAGACTGAGGGAACTGGGATTGTTTAGCTTAGAGAAGAGGAGGCTGAGGGGAGACCTCATCACTGCCTATGACTGCCTGAAAGGAGGTTGTGACGGGGTGGGTGCTGGGCTCTTTACACAAGTGACAGCGATAGGACGAGAGGAAATGGCCTGAAGTTGTGCCAGGGGAGGTTTAGACTGGACTTTAGGAAGAATTTCTTCACTGAAAGGGTGGTCAGGGATTGGCAGAGCTGCCCAGGGAGGTGGTGGAGTCACCATCCCTGGAGGTGTTTAAAAGATGGGTGGATGAGTTTCTTAGGGATATGGTTTCGTAGGGAGACAGGCAGGGTTGGACTCAGTGATCTCAGAGGTCTCTTCCAACCTTATGATTCTATGATTCAGTTCTCCAACAAAAGATAAAATTCACTTGAGCTACCCTGATTTCTGCCTCAGAATTTATTGTGTTGACTATTCAAAGTATTTATGGTGTCCCCTTGGATGGGAGGCCTGTAGATGCAAGTTGTTCCTTTCTGAATAGGGCTTGTAGGTAGGATTTCTCAGAGAAACCAGACAGGTCAAAAACTCCGAGTTTTGAAACAAAAAAATATTTTGCTTTTACTTTTGTTCTTGTTCTAATGAAAAGAGCTGTGGAACATCTCCAGCATTACCAGAAACACTTCAGAGCGAGATATGGACTGATAGATAGATCTGAGGTCAGAGAGATAGGCAATGTTAAATCCCACAGGAGTTTCAACCAAGGCGATGCTCTTATATAGGAGGAGGAGAAGATGGAAAATTGTCCAGGTCCTTTATTTTTGTATGATAATTCATGTGTGACTCATGCAGGGGAATGAAGATCTTTAATATTCAACTGCTACTCTAACAGGAGGGCTCCTAATATGGCGATATACATATGCATTCTCCCTGAGATAACAGTACTGAATGTTAATGCTGGTGCTCAGAAACGAAGTAGCAGGCAGCTACTTTGAAGTAAGTCAGTGGGTGAATTCACTGCATGCTAGTTATTTTCTGCACACTATCAGCAAAAGTAGGCTAAGCTACCCTGCACTCGAATTACTGTCTACACTGCAAAACGGAGAGCCATGAAACAAACTCAAGCTGTGGAGCCCTGACTGCCACACTGCTAATACATGTAATGAGGCGCTAACCTCATTATGACCACGAGGTAGTAGCAGATACATGTCATAGATGTGTAGGAGAAGAATCCTTTTAGATTATTCATAATCTATTTACAGCTCTACATTATCTTCTAGGATTCAAATTTAAGAGCTGAGCAAAGTACCTTACAGTATCAGAGATGTAATTCTAAACCGGTATTTTGTATTTTCTTTGTTTTACATTAACTTCATATCAGATTATGTCAGTGTCAAGGAGCATACCCAAACTGAATGTCAATGATGACTGCCCAGATCCTTTACAGAATTTTATATCAAGGCTATCAAACCCTCCTTTTCAATTATGGTAAATGTTCTCAAAGGGATTAATAAGTTTAGACTTCCTTTGGTATGAAACAAACCCTCTAGCCAATAAATCTCTGCAGCTGTGTGGACATTGAAGCTCATGCTGAAAGTGTATGGTGTTTTTGGTAGGATGAATTACGTTTTAGATAATTTTTGTTATTGAGCTAGAAATGTTGAAGCATCGCACTTATTTTATGAAAAAAGAAAGTATCTTATTTAGTAGTAAAGAATGATTACCTCTAAGAAAAATTGCCATTGTTGCTTGCTGGTGGTTCAAAGGGTTTTAAACTTTGCCTATTATTGAGTAGAGAGACACTATGCAAGAAAAGCGCAGTTCCCATTTCTGTACCTTACCTAAGTCATACAAGCAATGTCATTTATCTCCTACATTTGTAAAGTTTTTCTGTGTGTAAAGTTGTGTAAAGTTTTCCTTTGCATGCTTGAGACTAATTAGTCGGCTAGATGGAAACTGATCTTACTTTCCAAAGGTCTTATGTTCATTAAAGGTGAAGGCAGTGAATATCAGAGTGAATCCAGAGAAATGACTCCTGACCATTTTTTATTTTCACCACACACACCAATAAATAAAGAGAGAAACTCTGGCCCAGGAACAATAAAATATCCTTTCATTGACTCCAGGGAAATAACACATCTAAAAATGGACCTTCTACTTCTTATTGAGGAAAACCTCTTTTGCAAAAGGATTCCAGGCCCCTGGGGTTGATTTCCAGGATCTCTCTTCTGTCTTTAAGAGATGGCAGCAGCTTTTGTAAGGAAGAAGACAGTCCTGAAAGGTGTTTCCTTTTGTGTTACTCTTACTGGAAGTACCTGAAGAGCTCTAAGGTGAGGCAGAGATATAAGTGGATCCTACAGATATTAGCTGCAGGGACAGCAGAACAGCTGTCAGTTCAGCAGAACAGCTGTCAGTTCTGAAATTGTTAATCTGTCCGTGTTATAAATTACTTGTATTTTGTTGATTGTTTCCAAGTGAGTACTTAAGTATTTTTGAAATGATGTCATTTGATTTGGAGTGGTTAGTGGAGATGGATAACAAGCAAGGTGTACATTTTCTTTACTTCCCTGCCACTTTTTCAAGAGCAACTCTTGTCTGATCTTGGTGTTTCTGTACTCAATTAAATATCCTATTAAGAAACTCTCAAATTATTTTTGTTCACCAGAATGATACTTTTACAAAATCATGCTAATTATGTGTAGCTGATTCTCTATAAAAGCATATTAAAATCCAAAGAAATACTCCACTTTCAGTATTAAAGTACAGACTGACATCACTTCACTCTATATCAAGTTCCCATAACAGAAATTGGCATCTCGGCCTCTGAAAAGGATGTGAAGACAAACCTAAACATTGCATCCAAACCCATTACACCTAGAGGGACAATCAAACCCCTGCTCTGTTCTACCTCAGTAATGAGTTTCAAGTTGCAGGCTAAATGAAAATGTAGAATCAGATTTGAACTGTGTCATATGACGCTCCCTGTCCCATTGTTTACTTCTTGTCTTTTCTTTTCACAGCTGGTCATCCTGACAGCCAGCCAGCTTTTCCCTCTTACCTCACCTGTGTTAGCCATCAAAGCTGACATGCTTTTAAGAAACAGAGTAAAGATTTTCCTTGAAACATTAACAAGTCCCTTCTATCTTGTTTATAAAATCCTGCATTTGTCTAGTGCTGTTTTTTTCTAATTGATGAACACACATGTAAAACAGATTTCTTCATTTGCTGTCTCCTTCAGCTTTATTTCACACCTCAAATTATAATCTATGTTACCTGGGTAAGAACTATATACTGAATGCCTTTACCTCCAGTTTTACAGAGGCTATAAACATTTTACACTAGTTTTTTTTGTGCCAGTGAACAACTGCATTTTCTGGAAATTATTTCAGGAAAGCAAAAAACACCTCAACTTAAAGAATAAGAAATGTTCCCTGATTACAGCTACAATTCAATCATTTCCTTTTGTTTCTGATGTGACCCTCCTGATTTGCAGAAAATATTTTGGACGGTTATGAGGCACGGAACCATTTCGTTACCATTTTATTAATCAGCCGTATTGTTCTAACACCCAGAGCAGAGAGCGGTGTTGCATTGTGGTAGGTGTTGTACAAATGACCATTTGTGACTGGCAGCAGGTGAGCTATCACAGCAAGCACAGCTGTGGTAGAAGCAATCGCTCCTATGCAAATAACTCTAATAAAAATGGAAATAAGACAGAAGATCAGTTTCTCAGTAAGCTTGTTCCGAAGTGCTCTTCAAAACCCCATCTGTCTTTACAAATAGTTCCTTGCATTCATTTTTGATGAGAAATAAGAATTGCGTAGTATGGGAAGAACAAAAACCGATTGTAACTGATGACAGACCATCAGTGAAATAAGAGGCTGCTCCCATACTGCCCATTTAGAGAGGGTAACTGCAGGTGGGTACAATTTTAACTTGACATATGTATCCATATCTTCTGCTGGTGCTAATCACTCTGGTCTACTAAGTATGCATAGTCAATGCGACGTGACCATTAGAAGCTTTAAAAATACAGGATTCTGCACCTACTTTGCCCTTCAAACTGCTGCTACTTGTGTAACTGTGCTCTTCCCACCTTCAGCATCGCTCTGAGGGCTGCATAGTAAAGCTGATCAATAGACATGCTCAGGCACACAACAATTTTACATGAGGAAAGCTGCATCTCTGCAGCTAAGTTTAATTGTTCTTTGGTAGAAAGAACAGAGGGGTGGGTTTTTTGTTTCTTTGGAACTGATTTGCTCTTTTGCTTAATAATATATCCTATTTTGCAAAGACAGCAACAGAAGCAGAGAAGACAAAGCTAAACAATCACATTACTAACTGTGCTAATACAATCTTACGCTGTTAAAAAAGGAAGTAGTCTGTCCCAGGGATAATAGGATGTGCAATATATAACGAATGCATGATGCAGTTTCTAGAAATGGGTGACAAATAGCATCTTCCGACACAGCGAAGCAGTAGTCTGTGGCTCAAAATCACCACACAACACAGAAAACCAGGAATGGAACCTGAACAAATTACTCCTTCAGGGAATTCCAAGGCCTTTGTCTGTTCCCAGACTTTAGGTTAAAAGAAGAGTTAAAGGTGGGCATTAGTGATTGCTTTATACTTCCCGATGAAAATCTTCAACTGCACCATATGTATTAATGGGACAAATATTATCAGGACTAAGCTTAGTATTTGAAATTCTGGATTTGGAACTTGCTTTTTAATTGTTTTTTATTTATTAAGAGTGAGAGGAATACGAGTTCCTAAATATTTAAAACTTTTCTTACTTTTTCTTTTAAAATAAAAATAAAATTATATTCATTTACCTCTGCTAATTTTTTCCTCTTATATGTCTTTATTCTGAAAAAGCTCAGTGAATTCTATGATCACACTCTTGGTATTAACAGGTAGAATACAGCTATTGTTCTGTTACTAAGCTTCATTTCTCATTTGGCAGGATCCAACTGAAACAGTCAGAGGATACTTAAAATTATTTTCAGTCAGATGTATGACTTTTTGGAAATGAGGCAAATGTGAGGTTTATTTCTGTAGGGACACAATTGGACTGATAATTCATCGTATTTGGACCTGTGAGATAGTTATGGCTTTCAGGCACTGCCAATATTGAAACAAGTAACCTGGACCCGAAAGCTCATACCACGCAACATCTGAGATTCCCAGTTCTTGCAGCCCCTTTATCCTCCACACATGCCTAAAGAAAATTTCAGAATGGGAGTACTTAAACAAGGTACAGAAACCAGTATTTTTGGGCATGGGATTTTGTAAGACAGCTCTAGTCCAACAGCCTAATTCAATGCAGTGAAGTGGGAACACCTATTTTCCAGAGACTCACCAATATCAGGCCTCATTCCTTTTTGTACTATCTACAGAACTGACATGGACAAAAGTTCGTGTCTCTCTTGCTGGCCAACCATTTTAAAGGCTTTTCATTTCCTATTTCACAGAAGTCCAAACAGTTAAATTTTATAAATGAAAAAAAATGGAAAAGTGTGTCTTCAAAAGTCACATTGGCTATGTGTTCATCTGCTTTTCCACTTCAAAAATAAGTGCACAGGGTTGACTGATACTGCCTTACCTTACTAAACAAAGAAAAGTTTACAATTTTCTGTATTAAATGGTTCACTGCAGTTCAAGAAACTACATTCCCGTACAAAGCGCTTAGGGAAAATAATATCAATACCTTCTTATGCCACAGTGACAGATACGATTTAAAATAACTTCATAGAAGCAGTGGTCTCAATGATTTCCTCATATTCCATCCACCTGACACCTAGAGGGTCCTGAAACTGCACAAATACGATATTACAAGTGTCTCTTTATCGATATATGTTTTCTTCCATTCATTAGGCAATTACTTATTCGTGTGCAAATCAGCCTATGTAACAAGGTGAACATAACCCTTCCATTAGGTCTAAATCCAGTATCACCACCTTCTAGTAAAGAATGACACGTCCAGGACACATCACTGTCCTGTGCACTTACAATTTTCAGTATCCTCTGAAAATACCTAATAAAATAATCAGATATAAAATGAAAACTTACCTATAACTTTGCCTAGGAATAGTGCCTTTGGGGAATTGAATTGAGTGTCAGAAGCTGTTGGTAGGCTGTAACTCGTCGGAGGATAGTGATCAAGCTGGGGAAAGAGAAGATAAAAGAAATTATGAGTAGTTTGAAGCGATCTGCCTTCTTACAGTGCTATTGAATCAGGTCTATTTTATAGAGTTTAAGCCACCACTTACAGCTCTATCTGATTTGTTCTGCTTTCATTTTGATAAAGGGAAAATAACAGTTAATATCCTTCCTTTCATATCTGCCATTTCCAAGATTCCCAAGGCCTGAAAAATACCTATATTGGACATTTGTTTGTCCCGGTAGGATTATTTCAGCTTTTGCTTGTGAGCTTCAATATAATCACTAATAATAACAACAGCGTAAACATCAACAATAAAACAGCTTATTATTTTAATGCAAGAATTGGGAACTATGTTACTGCTAAAGGTAGCTTTATATGTGTTGCCTGCTGCAGGTGTTGACTATTTTTTTCTCAGACAATTCATAAGTTAATGACATACATATTTGAGGTTGATGTTCGTTATTTTCTTGTTGAAAAAGTTTGTGTGATGTCACCTAGCGAAACTTAAGAAACAAATTAATGAATAAACAACTTAACTAAATAATTAAATCTATAGGAAAGTCATATTATCCCTGATATGACACAAGAACCACCCTATATTACCATATTTTTTTCAAAAAATGGCCTTACCTTGGTAAAAAACAAGAGAGAAACTCATATGTGTGATTTAAGACTTTAAGAGTTTTATAGATTGCAGAAGTAGTTCTGAAGAAACCACAATACTGAAAGGCATACAGTCTTTTCAAGTATCTTCTTGCCACATTTCTAATTTCAAAATATTATTGTCTTGGATTAATTTGCTTTAATGATACTGCAAATGCTCAGTTCAGTGGTTAAAAAGAAATGAATGGCAGATAGCATAGAACTGAATGGCTGAATCCCATATATATTGGAATTCTGTGAGCTCATCACGTGGAAAGCCTGCTAATTTCATACCCATGAATCTGCAGAGGCAATACTCTTGAAAAACTACAAAAGGAAAAGACAGCTCTTATTTTTCTTATACTGTCCCATAAATCTGAACAAGAGAAGTGCATATATGTAACAGACAGAGGGAAGAAGTTTCCTGCAGATGCCAAAAGAGGCTTAGTGTATACTCATGTTCAGAAATGATTTTTAATTGATCGTGACAAGTTTGCACACTGATTACTTAAAATTTGGTCATCAATGTTTATCAGTATGACTACTGGCTGTCCAAAATTTAGGCTGTAGATTGGAAGGTGGAAACACTTAGTTCCACCTTCTTACTCAGAAAGTAAGAAGTTTTGGTTGGTTCACAGTACCTTGAATGGCTTTTCTGAAGTTTTTAATAGCAGAAATAAATATTTTACCTGAAAATAGACTTAAATAATTTCAAACAAAAAAAGTTATTTTTGCAAAGGTGTAGTTAAGCAACTATAAAGACTTAAAATACAAAACAATTCTCAACATTAAACACAGCAGGTCCTACTGAGCACAAACTCCAGTTAAGTGCTTGCTATCAGTTTCCCTGGTAGAAGGGAAATCACTCTTCCAGCATTCTCCATCACTAGAGTTGATTTTTGACAACTGACCCATTGTCAATGGGAACTGCAGACATACCAGGTGAACAAAATATTCCCTTCTTATTTCATAAGACAAATAGCAATAGCTCAGATATCAGAGCTGTCACAGGATTTACCAGTATGCTTATTAAGCTAAAGGTACAGACTTTAGAGAGAGAGATCACAAGAAGATTGGTAAAAAAATGATCCACATAGCCCTGATCTTCCAGCCTCTCATATGCCATCTCTCATATGTCATATGACAACTTCATGTAACTTCTTTGCCTGCAGTGGAATTATTTCTGATACAATCTGATTACACAAGATTCATCTTCTAGGTTATGCTTTTATATGTATGACTTAAAATATGCAGAAGTAGCTCTGATATAATAATCTGGTATACTAGCACGTACATCATTCTTTGTCAACAGCACCATCATCCTTCAAGTTCTTCTTTTTCCAAAATCAATCTGGAGTGATTTTTAAATGTTTTCTTTTATTGTGACTTTGAATCTGAGCAGTGGATTTGCTCAGGTCATCGTGAATCCAGCAAAATAGTAATAAGTCATAATAATTATTATAAATCTATAATTTAATTTATCAGTGCATTGTTGGTATCCTAGTGCTGTAGCCATGGTCCATGTGGCCATTATTTGAGGAAATATTAGGAAAAAATAATAAAAAAGTCATCCCCGACTAATGTACAGGCTGCCCCTACCTGAGAATGCTAATTGTGTCTGCAGGACATACCTGAAAATGGGAAGTCAATTTAAATGATGAATCTCTGTGAGCATTTACATGCACAAATACAGAATATCAAATCCTGCCAGCTGTGGTGTGATGAAACTCCCTTTGTCTTCAGTTAGTGTTCAGGATGTGGAAAGGCTGGTCCATAATGGATTAAAAGAGAGTCAGTATAACAGCTACATAAAACTGTAGTTTATTTCTTTGCAATACAGATTTTCTGCAAGGCTACTTTCTGCCCATACAGAACAACTACAACTTTGAGGACTAGGTTTTAATTTTTAAGTGGGGCCCAGAATATCTAATATATCATCCTATCACCCAAAGTTCAGGCTTTGTAGTTCAGATGATGAAACACGCTATATTTCCATGATGGAAAATCCAAAAAACATTGCAATCCTCACCCTGTTCTGCCAGACACAATTCTCCAACATTGCCTTTCCTGGCAAAAACACATGTTGGCACTTACATTTAAAACGAGTATAAACATACAATTATGCTATGACAACAATTCCAAAATAATGATGCTCTATTTCACCAAGTCCCTCAAACAGATGTGGGGTCATAGGTTGCCCATGTCTGGGAACAGGGATGATGCAACTTTCTGGTGCAGTCAAAAAGAAGACAAAGATATGAGCAGGAGTGCTCCCTTTTCCCCCTCCCTTGGGCTAGTTTAAGCAGCAGTGATCCTTCCAGTGTCCTTATTTCCCCTCGAGACTTTGGCATGGCAGAACATAGCATCATGGCACAGAGGCGAGAGATCCTGCTGCGTGTGGGAGCCAGGGACAGCAACAAGGAGACTCTACCGCTGTGTTGTATTGCAGACTCTAACAGATACAGACAGAGGTGTTACTTTTTAATTGACCCCTTGTACTGAAATGACAGCTGAATCTGTTTACCAATATATATTTTTCAGATCTTGTTGCAGTCAAGGAAAAGATTTCAGAATGGCTTCAGTTATGAACGATTTCAAAGGTTTAATGACTTTGTCTGAAATTTTGGGTTCTTCTGATTCCTAATTGAAGTAAATCTCCACCTAAAAACTGTTGATACTGATTCTCTGGGCTTTCCATCAGTAGGGGCAAGCATTTCACTCCATTGCCAGCTCTTGTCCCACAGGGGACACCCACGCTACTTGGCATGGCCGGCTTTGAGCTGTGCCCTTCTCCAACCCTGGCACCTGAAATGAAATGGTGCACCACAAGACCACAGGGAAGGAACAGTGAGATTTCTGTCTGCTCACTTTTACTGCTTGTCTTTGTTCTAAGCTAGTATTATCTAATAAAATAAAAGGGTTTTTTTTTAAGGCATTTAATCTAGGATTTCTTTTTTAGGTCAGCGAGTTAAAGAATTAAGCTGAATTCTTTGCAAAGTTGTATGTGACTGCCATCCAGTGGGGGTTCAGCCGTAAGCAGCTGGAACTGAGCAGCCTGCAGTCTTTGTGTGAAATGCTAGGCTATCAATTTAATATAAGACACATAATAAAAAAGGAATTACTAGCATCAAATGATATTGAAAACAGATATTACATTATTTAATGAAAATTTAATAGAACCTCTGCATGCAAAGAGGTTCAGGTCATAACTTTGTATTAAATTACAGTTTTTAAATGATATTTAAGATTTTTCATTACAGCTGCTTTTCTTTAAAAACTCATTAATTTCATTTGAGCTTAGACAAACACACAGTGTGGCTTTGAGCACTACACAGATGAAAGTAGATGGCAGTTTCTGAAGAACTTGCAGTTTCAGTTCTCAAGTCACGTCATGCTAGGCAGTCTGTTTTTATCTGAAGTTGCTGGGATTTAAGCAGAAGTTCAATAAAATACTATTTCTTTTAAATTACTGTTCACTTAGATAAAAAAAACTAATCTTGACAGGAGTCCTGATATTAACAGACATATCAATCTAAGGGCAAATACAATGCTTACCTCACCTCAGTAGTCTTAAAAAAACAGAAAAAGGTATCTATATAAGGTATATACACAAATGCATATAGAATACTCAGCCTGTGGATATATCTGTGTCTATATCATTTTCAGGCCAGTCTGTGTGTATGTACTGCTATAAAGCTAAGGTTTTTCTTTATGCTGAAGGCATTTATAAAAAAATTCTACATGCTACGGCATAATAACGCTGAAAGGCTTATCTTGCATTATCTGAAGTCGATACAGCTTTGCTATTGACTTCACTAATAACAGGATAAAGAATGGGACATGTTATCATTATGACCAATTTCTCTCCTTCATTATTATAATGATTAAAAAGCTTTTCAGTCCTGCAGAAGACCTTTGCAGCTTAAGTGCTATAATATTGCATAACAAAAAGAAGATTTCTGCTAAAAAAGGCATATAAATTTAGTATAGACCAGGCATGAGAGCCCAAGAGAATAGCAAGGTGGTGTGCAGGTGTTTAGCTGGAACTCCTCCCAAGCACTGTAGTAATTTAGGGAAAAGCAGGAAGGTGAGTATGAAAATCAAAGAGGAGACATTTTTCTTTCAGAGAATACTGAAATCTGTCCTCTTAATGGTGAAACAGAGATAAGTATTTGCGTGCTGAATGGTTAGGAAAAAACTTAAACCCAATATTTTTAATATTGTGATATTGGAAAATGTTTTATGTTTTTAATACAACAGAAAAGAAACAGATTGAGGTGTCAACTGTGTAATTCTTTAGTCTGATCGAAGCCACTATTACTGCAATCCGGGACCTTCCTTTGTGTGGCACTAGTGCTTCGCTGATCTTCTTCTGCCAGATTAGGTCCGTGACCCAGGTTATTGTGGATCAGACCAGAGCCAGAGCAGGGACAAGGCAGACGCTGTAAATGAATAGTGGATCCAGAGAAGAAGGCAGGACCACAAGCCCAGCATTTTTGGCTTAGACTGTTAGAGACCTGCAGCCTCACTTCGTGCCTGTTCCGCACACACCTCAAGAGCATGATGTAAGGCAAACTTATGGTTTGCACTGTGCGTTGAGCTCTTCAGATAAAATTTGTATAGAGGTATAGTTAAGACTGTTTTAGAAACCACTCCAAATCTGTTTTACTGGTTTAATGCACTGATTTAGTCTTCTGCAGTTTAAAAATAATAAATGTCAACTGCAGATTTTTAAAATAAAATGTCTTTTTTTTTTTGGTAGAGATTTAGAATGGGATACAGACACAGAAAAAACAAAGATACGTTGAAGAATAAAATAAAATAAATGAAAAGGGTTTTTTTTTATTTTAAAAACTTGAATCCTTTATGTGCAATAAGCTTGTATATTTTCCTCAAGCTGCTCTTGCTCTGATAAATAATATCAGGGATAATTTGCCTCACTGAAAAAATTACAAAAATTTGGATAAAATTTAGATGGAAATGTAGACACATAACTCAAAATATAACAGAGGCACTAATAAGGAAAAGGACACTATTTAGTCTGGCTGCCTTCAGTTGAAACAATTCTCTGACACATCTTTCACATATCTGTTGACTTTTTATTGCTCTCTTTAAAAGATGAATTACAACAAATGTTAACAGAAGCAATACCAGGTCATATAATGCAAAGTTATTAAAATTAAGGAGAGCTACCTTGAGTACCTAAAGATAACTTTCACAGGGCATTAAATTCTCCAATGTGTGCTGCCATATAATGGAAAGCACGTATTTCATGTTAAGTTCTGACTTTTTTAGTCTTAATGTTAGACTCTGAAAATACTTAATGATTCTTTTGTTCTCTTTGTTTCTTTAATTCCCCTCAAAATTGATGTCAAACCAGTAATCATACAGGACAAGGAAAGCACACACTGCAAATACATTACAGGAGAAGGAAATAGTCTCAACGTAAGCCAATGTATGTAACGCATGTTGAGAGGCGGCTGAGGCTGCTGATACGATCTGCAGACCTCTGCTCTGCTCCTCTGCGGAGACTGGAGAGCTCTCAGACTGCATTGTACACTGAATGTCCTGGCTTTATTTCCAGTGGAAATGAAGGTTTAGGGTTTCAGTTCTGGGTCTTATAGTGATATGTGGTTTAAGCATGGCCAAAGTTTGCAACAAGACAACAGAAGAATTCCTGTGACTCCAGCAATACAGGCTCTCCTGAAAAGATGTGAGAACGACAGGTACATAAATGAGTTTCTCTCTTATGGGGAGAAAGAACAGAAAGTAAAGAATAATATTCTCCCCAAAGGCCTCAAGGTCTGAAACTGTCTCAGCTGATGCAGAGAGAGGGAAAAACTTTTGTAAAGATATGCACTTCAGCATCTCTCCCTGCCCCTCTGCAGCAGCTACAGGGAAGGCGGTGGGCTCAGGTTTTACATGATGAGCCCTCACATAGAGCTCTGTGTATTACATTTTCCCCACTGCATATCTGCCAGTAAGGGAAAGGTCCCACTCCATGTTCTGATCTTCAGGATTCAGATATTCTACCCTCTTGTTTACTGACGAGTGAAAAGGATTCTTGTTTTTGAAAACATTTTGTCTGACTTTCAGCTTTTTGATGGGGATGTGCTGACTGATCTTGGCAGATACCACAGACCAACTCCATCGTGCGCGAAAGGGAAGTACAAATGGCTCATTTATGCCTACCCATAACTGCTGTCTTTATCTGAAAGACTGTAAGTCACACCGTAAAAGAAAGAGGTTGAGTAAACTCAGTCAAGGATAAAATCAACTGAACAGTTAGGAGCTCATGGATATCCCTTGAGCACAAAAGAACAGGTAAGAAAATTATTAGTGGGTAAATTATTAATTAATTTATGATTCCTATGCATTTGATTTAAATTCTGTTCTGCTGTTTCTTGCTGTTGTTTACAGAATATTTTGAGAATTGAATGTCTAGTATTCTGCAACATTCATAACATCATTACATTTGGAGGGAATTTAGAAGTATGCAAAAGTCAGGGTCTCTATTTCTCTGTATTTTGGAAAACAGACAGAGTTTAGGCTTTTAGGCATGAGATACTGTATCTGTCGTAAAATGGACTTGCCCGACTTGCCAAGGCTGATCTTGCAAGAAGGGTCAAACATCAAAGTCACAGTGAGTTTGCAAAAGGGAGCGGTTCAACTTGAATGACTTTATCTGGTAAGACAGAAGGATCAGGTGGTGGTCTAATGCTCAGATCAGCTGAGTGACAACTGGGGTGAAGTGGAGGCCTCATAGCCTGATGTTGCTTCAGTTCAGAACAGGAAGACCCTTGAAAGCACGTACTGAGCTCCGCACCTCTGGCTTCGTCAGATGTTTCCTGGGAAAACTAACTACTAAGTTGAGTTTCAATTGTTGCTTCTAATCTATATCTATCTATCTATATCTATATCTATATCTATATCTATATCTATATCTATCTATATCTATATCATCTATATCTATATCCATATCTATATCTATATCTATATCTATATCTATCTATATCTATATCATCTATATCTATATCTATATCCATATCTATATCTATATCTATATCATCTATATCTATATCCATATCTATATCTATATCTATATCTATATCATATATATATATATATATACACGAACATTATAACCAGTTCTAATCATCTAGTGCAATTGCAGCAAGTAAATTTATCAATGGCAACTCCAGACGTAATTTATCTGTTGCTTTAAATGAATTACCTGTTGTTTCAGCATTGCAAAATTGTCTCTCTGACAGGCATTTTGAAACTGTCTAAACTGCTCTGGTGACAGTGCATGTGGCTATCTGGCAGCAAGCGTTAACCCTGTGGGTGAGAGCCTCTGAGGAGATTCTGACAGGGAACACTAACTCTAACTAGTGGCTGGCTCATATATATATTTTCACATAATCCTTTAGTTCATAAACCATTATCCAAGTCTGGGACTAGGGATGGATCCAGACTCCCCTGGGCTTCCCTTCTGAGGAGGAGCTTAGAAAGCAAGGGGGTCCTCCGTGGACCTCATCACTCAACAGGAAGGCATCACTCAGCCACGTATCAGAGCCTTACCTACTTGTGCTACAATATCAATATAAGTTTTGTTTTAGTTTCAAAATATCTCCTATCAATAGCTTTTTATTCCACTTTGTCACCTGTTCATGAAAAACATCTGTTTTCAAATTTGAGCAGAACCCATTTTCTTGTGACTTCTGACTGAAAAAAAGTGCTTAAGAGCTATGGGTAAACCAAGTGTTAATGCATTAAATATGCAGATGTGATGTATGGTTCTGCTCTGGAAAATGGTCTGAGTTTGCCTTTCTGTTGCACTAGCATTTTGAGTAGTACATTGCCATTGCAGAATGGCAAGTTCATAGTGGAAATGGTATATCTTCAGGGATTTTAAATAATTAATTTCAGCAGGGAGGCCTTTACTATTAATAGAAGAATCTTTTTTTCTTCTTTAAAGCAAAACCTGCTTGGAAATTCATTGAATATACTTTTAATATAACAGATATACCTTATTATTAGAAAAAAAAAAAGGAGAGGACTGCAGTTGCATTGGTATATACTATGGTTTACATATTTACCTGTGGTTGAAGTCCTAGATACTTAAATATGTTTATTCATGCCAGTTGCTATGGGATTTGTAAGTGCTGTCTGTTTTCTTTCAAATCATGGACAGTACTTCCCCATTCCTTACCAGTCAGAGGCTAAACCCATCTTCCCCATTCTTTATCGGTCAGTTAAACCCATCTTCAAATTAATCACAAGTGTAGACAATTTACATCACCGCCCAAAGAATAGTTTGACAGCATGTTTGCCCAGAATATTAAAGAAATAAATAAAGATGGCATGTCTACGTGGTTTTTATGCCATAATTATCATTACCATGTCTAATCCTAGGGTAAAGGTTTTTGAAATGTGACTCAATGGCAGAATTTTCAGAGAAGAGTTACAAAATTGTTTTATGGCTCACAAACGATAGGCTTCTGGTGGTTAACTAAAATAGTTTAATTTATTTAGCTTCTTACAGACAAGATGAAAAGATGTTTTAATCAGCATCTCTAAGAAAGTGCAAAGGAGAATGACACCTGACACCAAACAATTCTTTGGTCTACCAGGCATAGACTTAAAGATCTCAAAGTTAAATGCTGTAGTCTGCAGAATTCAAACGGTAAATTAGGTGTAAACTCTTTACAGAAATGGCACTTAACCAATATAGCCAAAGGATATAGTAGTTTTCTTATCATTTGAAGTCTTTAAAGCTTCATAAAATGTCTTTCTAGAAAGTTAGGTGGCTAGAATGTTATACTGCTCTCATTACTTTTTGGTATTGCTTCAGAAAATCATTTGGTGAAATTTCATGGCCTCTGTTAAGCAAGAGCTCAAACAGAGTGATCATATTCTGTTGATGCTTCAAAATATATGAAACACAATAGTTAGGTATGATTCTATAATAGCAATAGTGATAAGAGGTCAAACTATAGCCCCACTAAAGTCTATGAGAAAATTCCCATTCCCTTTAATGAAACCAAAATTTAATCTATAATTATAAAAATCTTTGATATATTCGTTGCATTTAAGCTTAGGATTATATGCAGACTGTTTTGCTCCACTTCACTCATTTTATTGCTATTATGTTTACTATTTCATTTTGAACTTCAGATTAGTTTTGAATTAACTTTGCATCATTTACATTTTTTAAGCATCTAGGAGTCTGCAAATGTCATCTCTTTTCAAGTAGTGCAAAGTTCAAAATGGAAATAAAGAGAACAGACTTGCAAAAATCCTGTTTCTTCTTGGTTTCATTTGGATAACAGTCAAATATTACACCAATTATTTTCCACAGAAGGTATTTCTACTGCTTGCCTCTGGTGAGGGTGGAAAATGGACACCTGTACAAACAAATTTGCTGTATTATTATCAATCTACTGAACAGAGGAGTCCAGGTCAAGATTTCCATAAAGCCTCCTAATTAATATCACTTTGAATGAAGTCAGCAATTAACATTGTGAATATGTGGTATTGTTGTGTATAGGCTGTCTACTGCAGTTCTCTATATTGTTCAAGCCTGAAAAATCTGTCAGCTATCCTTCCACATGGTTTGCTAAGCAGATGTGGCTGCTGATGGTTATCCTGAAAGCCTATGGATTTGTTTGGGACACTGGAGTCCTGAAGAATTTCCTCAGGTCTAACCCTTTACAGGAATACAGAAGCCATTAGAAGCTGTGACTCATGACCCATTCCTAGAGATAGTTTTAAAGCAGGTATGAAGACCTTGAGATCTGTTGAGAATCTACAGAAAGATCAGCGTAGAAGCTGAGAGGCCCTGTCCAAGTCTGTTGACTATCAGCTTCATTCCATTGAAAATTAAGGCACATCCTTAATTTTGGGTTTGGGTTTTGCCTCTTTTTTTTTTTTTCTTTCTATTATGAGTAAATAAAGCTTTGTGCAACGGAACAGAAACAACTGTGATCCAGGTTCCACCCTTATTTTACTCTGGGGGATGTGCACAGAGGCAGGGGGTATGAGCCTTACATTAAGGATGCAACTGTTAGAGTTCTTTAAGGTACAATTTAAAGCCTGCTGGAATCAATGGAAGGCCTTTCATTGCCTTCAATGAGCTTTGGATCAGAACCTCTGCTAGGGAGTTTTTGTCCTTGGCTTTCTTAAAAGAAGATTTTACCGATGTGTGAATAGCATTAATCAACAATGAACCTGGTTTTTATGATATGGAAAATACCCTGCTGAAGAATGAAACCTTTTAATGAAGTCAAACAAAGTAAAACTTGCCCTCCATGACCTAAAGCTCAGCTCTTGAAATGTCATTTACTGGGATAATGCATTCCCCATCTGTCAGTCTGGGCTTTTCCTTGTCACAGGTGAACTGATGCAGCTTTGGAGGTGTGCCATAGTTACTACTTTCTGGTATTTTACTAGAGGCAAGAGATAGGAATTCTTATTAACAAACGTTATTTTTTCCCACCTCATGGAAACAAAAGAAGATACGTAGATATTTGCTCCTGAATTTATGTAATTTGGTTTTCCTGACATCTAAATCAACTGTGTATCCTTAATTTTATCCTTAGAAACCACTACTATCAGAAATGGGAGCTGGTTATTTAATGTAGAACTAATTACTGATTTGTCTGCAGTCTGTGAATGTAGAATACTGAGATATAAAAACCTTTTGACAGAGCCTTTGTTACTACCTTTAGTCCTGACTGTCTTGGTATGGTAGGAATAGGGATGTAATTCTAATGAAAACAATCCATGCTAAGTAATTGTTCTTGTGCATGTTTTTTACCTTATAGATATTGAATATTTTGGATATGTTTATTTCGAATTCTGATTCATTGGACAGTAACTCTGATTTTATGTAAGTAATCAGTGGTCTCCTGTCTGTCAGCATTGGGTTAGGTTTCACAGACTTCATTAATGAGTCATTCTCTGTATTTAATACATAAGCAAAACTCCTGAGAATCATGATAAAATTCTGGTTCACATAGTTCATATGGTAGCAATTTATTGCCTGGCTGCAGATTTTTTAAATCTCTCTGGCACTACAGGGTTATTGTAGTAAGTTAGAGAGACAGGTATACTAAGTATGAACTTGCTGCTAAGATCTCAAAAATACTGAATGCTCTTGAGTTGAAGTTTGATGAGAAATAAATCCTTCTTGTGACACTTTTATGCCATGTAGAGATGCAAAAACGTGAGCAACAGCACCTGGCAAGCAAGCTGTCTTCTTTAAAAGCAAGCAAACCAGCTGCTCGTCAGGTTGGAGAAGGATTTAGCAGGACATAAAAGTCTACTCAAATGTTCATTGCTCAGATCTGCAAAAGAAAACTCATACTTTATGATTTGTCCTCTGGATACTGAGAAAAATCATATTTATAACTTCTGTATTTTCAGACATCACAAAGAGTTTATAGTTAAAAACAAGACTAATTTTCAAGTGAACGATCTACTTAACGGATCCATTTCTGTTCATATCAGTTCTTTCATTTACAGAACATAACCAAGTAAGTAATAAAATCAACTTCGTTATGGAGAATAAACAAAATCTGATAGAAATCTTCTGTTTCAGGATACAGTAGAAGCAGGGTTTCTGAGACCCTCCTTTCTCTATTCTAGCATGTGCATCAGCCAGATCTTCTCATTTAATAAGCCTCAAATGTATCTGCTTTCTGATTACATAAACCAGCTGTGTTTTAAATATGCTGACTAGATTAAGAAATTTTTATCCTTGCAGAGGAACACTAACCAAAATGTTTCTGACTCACCAAAGTGCTAGGCAGCAGTCTCCTAAAACTATGGGGAAAAAATGTTGATCCCCAAATGTAGGTGTGTTGATGTTTGGGGTATGTAACTATGCGTGCATTTTCCAATTGGGCAAGGTATCTTGACTGATCCCTTCAGAAAATCATTTATTTAGTTTTACAGTTGCCTAAATCAGCCAGCTGTGACTGCATAGGAGACACATCACACCTCCCCAAAATAGAAGTATTTAGCAGCAGAAGACAACCTAAATGTAGGTCTCCTTTAGCTTCCACTTAGCAGTAAGAGAAATATGTCTAAATGCAACAGCATTCAAGAAAGATGCATATATCAATATATACTACTCCCAAGCTCCAAAAGTGTGAAAAATGTTTGGATATATCATCTATGCAGTTTTTTATATTACCTGGTATTTTGCAAATAATTTTACAACTTTATTTCCAAGAGTCTCAGTCAAATGACATTGTAATGCACTGAAATGGTTTCCTATTGATACTTTGAAACAATAACTGTCAGGGATCTATTTTAATCTTTAGGTAGATAATTTTGTGACATCTAATATCCTTCACCTTTTGGCTAGGTTCCCAAGGAGACTTCTCCATTTTATATTTCATTTGTTATTGGTTTTGGTTTTCTTTTTATGAGCTATCAAATCCAGGTTAATCTGTCCCATCCACATGACTCCTGCCAACAAAACTGTTCTCATACTCTGCTGCAATCTCCACGTTTGCAGATGTGACAACCAGGAAATGAAAACAGAGTGCTGTAATGACCAGGGAGAGAAAACTGCCTGGAAACATCGATTGCTTCTTGCAGCACTCCCCTCAGTTATTTAAATAGTGTCGTACTATCTCAAAAGTTTGTAAACTGAGATGTGGAGAAATGAAGTTCCTGTATGTGCTGTACCAAAACCTAAATATGCCAGAGATATGTGCCTTCAATAATATTCTATCAGACTCCTTTCACACAAATACTTAAACAATCTGCTCATCTTTGCAGAGCAGGTCTTTCCGTTTCACTGGACTGCAGGGTAAATTTAAATGTAAAGACGTTCTCATTTGCGGAGTCAGGACTTAAAGCATGATATTTAGTTGGCTGTGCATCAGGCTCTGCTGCCATTTAAGATTGCTGTAGGCTATACCTCCTGGATTCCAACTGCTGCTCCAGAGTGGCGCATGTTTATCCTAAATCCCATGTTACCTACCAGCCCAGATGTCTCTGATGCCCTTGGGCGTCTACAGCGGCACCTGTATTAGCCCAGCTGTCACCACACTAGAAAGAGAATTTCGGAACAAAATGACTCAATGCAATAGAGGGAGAAAATAACTTTGTTAACTCCCAAGAGTGTGATTTGCAAACAGAACCCCACCTACTGTACTTCTTATTTTCTAAATTGCACTAAAATCTTCAGACAGATGGAGACCATCAAGAAATGCTACAAATAATGGAACCAACAACGTAAAACTTACCTGTAGTACTATGTCCCGTCCATTCCGTGTGATGTTAACAGTATGGGGCTGTCCATTTGCCATGTTTCTGTGGTCAACATCAATGTTATATGGCTCCCTGGTGCCTCCTAGGCTGTACCGAATTTGCAAATTCCCTAGTGAAAGAAATGTGAAAAGCATCCTCAGATATTTCGATCTTCATTCACCAGTTATTTTCCCCTCTTTATTTTCACATACAGCTGCTATCACTTTACACTTAAACCGCTCTCAGAGCTGATGTTTGTAGTAGCGGAGCAAGTGTATGAGATCATAAAGCTACTGCGCTGAAAACTGCTTCCAGTTTACAATCCAGAAGTGTGACAATGACCAGCATCTCAAAACTACAGTGCCTGCAAACATTCCAGAGTGCAAGCCAAAGGAATCAGAGCTGTGCCTTGAACAATATTGACAACTGGTACAAATTTGAGCACAAGTAGCTTCCATGTACTTTATTGCTGAGATTACTATCCTTGCTGCAATTCAAAATTATTTGAAGTTATACAAAGCATGACGTTTCCTAAAGTAGAAACCATTGATATGCAACGAATAAAGGCAAAATTACAGCAAATTAACACTGACAGATAATCTACACAAGGGACTTTCTTGCTCTCACATTTAATTGTTGTTGACGGGTGACCGTCTGGACTTTTATGGAAATTTAATAATATATGGTGAAATGAAACCTCAGGTTATATTGTTAGAAAACTATAGTCAAAAGTGCTTAATTGATATTCTTGACATACTGCTACACAGATTTTCCTTTTCTAAAAAAAAATGACTGCTTTTGAAAACAAATTTTAATATTTGATTGAAAGGAAGGATGTTTGAAAAGGGAAATGCAGACCCCGTTATTGATTACAAATTCTGGCCCCTAAAAGCAGCCCTAGAACTTTATAACTATAGTTTAGATGTCTGATGTGGGATTTCTCTCTCCTTATTTCTTCCCTGTGAAGGGAAAAAAATGAGTGTCATGTGGAATACTCGTATTGACTTATCCCATAGAAAAGAATGGTATTCAAATCACACTAATTATGGTTTCCATGGGACATCAATGCAATATTTGGAATCAAAATATATTCAGTTTATATACACATTTAGTACTGTAACAGAAAGTGATCCCTAACCAACCTTCAATGCTCATCACAATGTTTAGGACCTTACAGACTGTGCTGCATCCATATTTTGACCATCTCAGTGGCGATCTAGATTTTCAGAAGAACAGTACATTACAATTCTGACTACTGGTGACATTGCTATGAGTTCAGTGATGAAGATGCTTGCACGTGGATGCCTGCTAATCCCCTCCATAATGCTAATTCATGGCATGGATCTGACTATTCTAGCAGGTTGTGGGTTTGTTTGGGTGGGATTTTTTTTCAGTATTATTTTGAGAGAGAGGGTTGGCTTGTGAAACCCCACAGAATTGAACAGTTACATCAGGACAAAAACTAGCACAGCAGAATGCAAGTTCAGGTCCCACATACTTCATATTTACTTGACAAGGGTGAAGAGATTTTCCCATTAGTTCAGACCTTCAGCTGAATTCCAGCTTGGTGTTATTATCAATTATGCCTTCAACGAAGAGAACACAGAGCAGTTGCTTACCAGACGGCTTGACAAGCACAGCCATGAAGTCCTGGGTATAGGAGCTGACGTACAATAGGACACAAGGGGACCTGGTGGTACTGAAGCTGAAACTGAGCTCTTCTTTTTTCAAGTTGAGGTCGGGTGCTGTGATCTCAGAATCCACAGAACTCAAAAGTGTCCGGCTAACTAAATCCTTCATGGTAGTCCCTGGGGAGTGGAAGTTGTAACGAAGCCATATTCCCTCTTCAAAAAATGCTCCAACATCTTGAACATAAGAGAAAAAAAAAAATTGAAATTAAATGTGTTGACACTTTTTGGATGAAATACATTACTACTGACTTGATCAGTACTAATCTATATATATTTTTACTGCTGCATTGTTTAAGCAGTTTGCCAACATTTAGGTCAAGACCTTCACTGTTTTCCAATGAGAATAAACAGGACGATCTCCATTTTATTGGTAGGTACCTGGATTCACAGAGCAAAGGACAATTTCCTGTAAGTCACCTAAAAGGGCTATGTCTATGTGTCATATCAATACTACTGACCAGAAGAACCACGCTTTTGATTTATTCTCATTGAAGTCTTGCAGTAGATAATGCTCCAGAGAGGGGCATACAAGGAAGAGAGATCTAAGGGACACAGTAAGCAAACATTGTCAAGCAATCAGAAAATGAACAATTCTGATCAGCAAATTTGAGCGGATTTGGAAGGATCTCACAAAGGAATGATGACAATTCTGTTATCAAAGACTTGAAATGGGATTGGACACAATGCTGGAAAGGCATCCACTGCTAGCTTAATCCTTCAAGAGAACTGCTCAACAAGGATACCCTTATAGGAGATAAATTTAACCAGGGAGCTTTACTCAGTGGGGAACAAGGCAAAAGACACCTCAACTGTAGCTCCCAGAAGTGCTACCCAAACAAAGTTTTCAAAGCAACCTGAGACAAAATGCCATGTTTCAATACTCCTGATAGAAAATAAAACTACTTTTGGCAGAATTAATACTATAAGTTGAAAAAGCATTGTTATTACTTATAATAAAGCGGTCCTGCCTATTTCTTAACATTAAAAACATAATTTAAGGTTGACGTTCTTACAGTGAAGGCTGACTTCATAGGTTCCTATAGGAATCACAGCACAGTTGCCTACCATTGTAGATATGATGACCTACTAAGTCTACTGGGGATCACTGGACTGGCTTTCTGTGCAGTCACTCATTTAATGACATTGTGGTCCTGGATAGGCTTTGTCATCTGGCACGACATAATTAAAGGAAATTTTTAAATTACATTTGAACTCAATTAAGAAGGTACGTTTATGAACATTTCATGAACATTAATGAATGATGAACAAAGATTATGAACACAGCATATGAGCACTGTATTTAAAGAAAGGTTATAAGCAATGCTTAAAGAAGTAACCAGTCTTTAAAAAAAAATCTTTCTTCATTTGGCACTTGCTACATTATGTAAAGTTGCCATGGATTGGTAAAAAAAAATGCCCATCTGAAGTTCTAAAAAAATCAACACAATATCATTATTTAAGAAGAAATTTAATTTTTATTTTCTTTTAACATTTGGAGTCTTCATACAATTCTAAGCAAAGGCTTTATCTCAAACATATGAAGCAAGATGTCCATTTTACAAGCTCTGCAGTGATACAGAACAAGTCAGAAATGAGCCTGCAGGCTCTTCCCAGAGTAACTGAGCAAAGAAAAGATAAGAACACAGGTGAAATTTTAATAGCTTTTACTGATGTTCCTTTCCAGAATTTCGCTAAATCTAGTGCTGGAAAAGCCTTGTGTTTTCCTGTTACGGTATGAAAATTTTCCAAAACTCAAAATATCATAGGCACTATCATTGTGCAGCTGTATGAAACACGAGGTCAAGTTATGGTCCCAAGGTCCTATAAATAATTCGATCATTCTAATACATTTATAACTGCCATTTCAGAGGAAAAATCTTAAATAACTCTGAAATAGTTATGAGAGTCAACTTAGTAACTATATTTTTTGGAGACTCAACAGAAGTACTCCTGGATTAAAAATGAGGAGCCCTATCCTGAAAATACTTCCCCAAACTGCAAGGCTTTCTGCTGTTAACAGTGGTGTAGAAAAGAAATCTAAAATAGTATTTACAGATTTAAAGCAGGATACACCGTAGCTCAATATTTGCAAGACTGGCTTAAAAATATCCCTATGACTGCTAATTTATTCTACCTCAGCCTCTGCTTCTGGCTCATACAAGCTGTTCCTCGGGCAGCTGCTGTATCAATTATGCTGCCGTGGCACTGGCAGAGGTGCTCACCAGATCCTGAGCACGGAACACCCGCATGCCAGGCGGTGCTGCTGTTTGACGCTGCCCCTCTGCTGGCAGTGACTGCAGCCCCTGTGGAGGCTCCATGTAAGCACGCAGCATACTGATGCAAAACTGTCTTCAACTCTGGTCTATTTACTGCTTGTCACACCTTTTATTTTAGGAGCAGTCTTCAGGATTGCCTGGTGCTATGCTTGTCCAGGGCCTCATGCACTGGGAATATGGGGACCTTCAGTCCTGACCTCTGCGCTGCTCTGGGGCTAAACTGGAAAGCATGCAATGTATTTTCCACCGCCGTACATGTTATGAAGTGCTACTTTAAATGTTCATTACTACAAAGAAAGCTTTAAGTAAATGGTGCTTTCTGAAATGGTAAGACATTTTTTCCCCCCCAAAGGATTTCTTGACAAAGCTGAGAATGGTCTGTGTGTTTATCTTGATTTGCACTGAGAAAATAATTTTCAGTATGGATGTATTATTACAAGTGTATAAGCTATTGTAATGACCCTTGATATTCTCCTCACATGCACACCACCTCTTTTAAGAGGAAGGAAAAGGATGTTCACTTCACCTGCACGAGTGTATTAGGCCCTCAGTAGGAAGATACTGAATCACCTCAAGTTCCAGCTCAGCTAAGAGGTTGATGCACATGACTACGCTCTCACTGAACGATGTTGAAGTCCTTGCAGCAGGGCTGCAAAGTGCTCAGCAGCTCACAGGAGCAAGCTGTTTAAACTGTTAGGAAACGGCAGGAAAAGCTAAAGGATAATTTTCTCTATATAGAATGCAGTATACCATCTTATACAGATGACTTGGAAATGCTTAAATCTGATCAAAAAAAAAGCTATCTACTGAGAGATCACAAGTGTATCATCTTCCTGAAGTCCTGATAGAAGGAGTGTTGAGATCCTTCATTCAGAAAACCATTCAAACTGCCTGAATAAAATGAGTAAAATGGAGCACAAACCCTGCTGTTGAAATGTGGATGATGTTTCCATACACCACCCTCTGCTTTCTTTTGTAATATTTCAAACACTATCTGAAAAGGTGAGAAAAAATCCTGACAACTATGACGCCTGACCAGGGCACATGAGAAACACAGCAGAGAGAAGTTCTCACCTCTTTGTTCACAAAGCTGACTCATATATGCCTTCTTACAGCTGTAAGCCTGACCCATCTGGAGGCCCTAAATGCCTTCTTGGCCCTGCTCAGAGTCAGTAAATTAAAAATATTACTCTGTGATGCTGTTTGTCAGTCCTCATTGCTATGTCTTCTCCGCACTGAGTTCTGCATGTGAAAAGTAGCATTTCCAAAATCCTAAGCAAGGGCAATCACTGGAGGCATTCTGACACTCAGTGTATGTACAAAGACTGTTAGGGCAATTTAGACAGCTGAACAAAACCTCTTTCCTGGTGCATAATTTTCTTTCCTGTTTGATTTGTCATGTAGTTATGAGTATTGATTATCTAGAGTTTGCTTGTCTGGCTTGTGGATAAAAACATGCTAGAGAGCACCAGAAACTGCAGCTACTTCCAAGCTGTGGTCACAACAGTCTGTGAACTGTTTGCAGAGATACCTGCTCTGTGTAGTCTTTGCTGAATCTAAACGAAAACCATCTTCCTTTTTAATGGAAATATACATAATGGTTAAAAAACCTTCATCAAACAAAACAGGATGGATGAAGAAAGCTGTAAAATTAAATATGCAACAGATCACATTTCACTCTTCCCTCATTACCTCATGCACATTCTGAGTTACCATAATAAATCTTTCTCACATCACAGAGCTATAAGGTTAAATATCTTAACACGTTGTGAGGTGTCAATACTACTACAATAGCATTCAGGTGTAAAGATGTTGCTTATGGGTGGCTGATGTGAGAACCTTGGTTCTCTCAGTTGGCTTTGCATAGGTACCCAGCAATGTTGCTGAAGCTGTTCTACTGATCTTTCATAAACCATCTGCGTTCAGTGAGAAATGACACCGGAGTAAACCTATTATAGTCAGCTGGCAAAGAAATTAAAAGTTTATCACATTTTCTGCGTGACTATTTTTTAGCTTATTACTCTGATTTATTTGCTTTTTTGTATACAGAATAATAAATCTTTGCATTTTATAAGTAGTTTATTATGGATGGGAAGTGGGCTGATTAATTCAGTTTATAATCTGGTTGATAGCTCTTTGAGATATGTAAGTGGTATGGAGATGGAACATTTTGCTCCCCCCCCAAAAAATGTTGTTTTTTTTTCCCAAAAGAAGAATTCTTGTGACTTATGTGAACTGCAATTTTCAAAGCAATAGAGCACAAATACGCATGTTTAATGAGGCAATATTGACAGTGCAGCAGAATGGAATAGCTTTACAGAGTATATATCTTTTTGTGAGTACATATATTTACTTGACAATACCTAAGACTCAAGTCGTAAAGTTTGATCTACCAGTAGAACAACCTAACTGCACAATTCTGTCTTACTAGACCAGAGCCTATTAGTCTCAACCCAAGGAAAATTTTGAGTAACTTTTGATTAACAGATTACAATCATGTTGAGTATAGCAGAACTTTTTTTGTTGGTGGAAGGGAATGCTACCTTGATTTTCCAGGTTCTTAGATTATGAACAATGAAAACTAAGAAGACTGTTACCTTAAACCACTTGAAAAATAACCTCCCCATTACTTACAGCAAATAAATAAAATGTATTTACAACCAGCAAAATAAAGGGAATTGAATGGGTTTTACCAGGGCAGAATGTGGAAATGGTAAAGTCTCATTCTAAGAGTCTGTGGAAGGGTGCAGAGCTGCTTCAACCGTGCCGCAGCACCAGATCTGTTACATCTCTTTTGCCTCCACTCAGTGTAGTGAAAAACTGATTTTTCTCTTTGAGGTAGAGAAGGGAGCAAGAAAGGCAGGCAATCCGACCATGACAACACTACTGTAAGGGCTTTCAGGGTTCATGCAGTCAGAAAAACAAACACGAAGGAGCGGAAATTGGGCATTGGCAAAAGGATTGCAATAATTCACACTGTGAGTCTGAGCTTTACTTGAAAGAAAGAAAAAAGAGTATACACTGTGCTTATCTCCTTGGTGTTTATTGATGCAAACT